>OY970767.1:2405000-4805000 GCA_963853795.1 Xestia rhomboidea
GAAATGGAAAAGTTACGAGATGGGCCGGAGCCGTTTAATTGTAGTTTGATGTAAATGTGTGCGTGTGAGCGTGTACGCACACACAGAGCGGAGCATAGTTTGGCGCTGGCTTCACTTTATTGTTCGCAGCGCTATGTCATAATGTCTATGGTTTTTTATTTGGTCTGAGCTACCAACATGCAGATTTAAAAAGGATGCTGAAATTGTATCGAAACTGTTTGTAAGACAGACATGCGATAAGATACTAGCCTGAATAAGTACCTACATAATAGAACATCACGCCTGTGATCTCTGAAGGGTTGGTAGAGGTGTTCCTAATAGTGCACCCACATTTCGAAAGTTATATTTTAAGTGCCATGTTATAGGAGACTAGCCTATTGCCAGCAACCAGGCATAAATCAAGACTCCGTGGATGTTATTGAGAAATTCCTGATGGATTAACCCAATAACACTTTGCTCGACCCGGGAATCGAACCCAGGACCTGATGCCAGTAAATTAAGTGAAATACCATGTTGTTACTCACTTCGCGTAGTTGAAGACTGCAGCAGACTCGCAGTCTGGCCTCCGGGAAAGGTAGCGTTTCTCTTATGTCGACCCTGTAGACAAGATAACATTTAATTAAGAAAATAATTTGTAAAGAAAAATCAATCCCGTAAGATGTAATTTGAATCGTTTACATTATGTTTGGTCAAATGTAAAATTTTCTGCAATTTTTATGCCTTCACAGATGTTCAGTTTTTATTTCAATTTTGATTTTAAAAGTCTTCACCTCTGTCTAAAACACAAAACGCCTACAACTTAGTACCTACACTTCCCTCATGCCCTCATTCTCAATAGGTGTGCCCAGCCCTTACTTCCTCGAAACATCGACCAATTAGCAAAAGATTTCTAATCGCCAACATCTCTATTGGAGTGCCTCGCAGTTTCCCTGACCCCACCCATCCTTGGGCACTGGGCAGCCATGCCGATGTGAAACCGTTCCGATTGGTATCGTTTAATTGTTCGAAAGCACATGCCTAACAAACTGGTTGAAACGCAAAACGGGCTGGTAGAACGCAAATTGTAGCCAGCGACGTTGGGTCTAGTTGTGTTTGAGGAGATCTGGGTCATGTTTGGGGGGGGGGGGGGGAATAAACATGAACGTAGACAAAAGAAAGGAAAAAAGAATAAAATCTTCGAAGTCAAAAAGGTACCTCTAGGTATACGTATTCTACTCTTCGTCTTTATCTCTATTGACTATGTTTTTGATTCCGTCTGGAACTATCACGGGATATTTATAGACATGTCAGTTTACAAACTTATATCCGTCTGGTAGTTTGAATCCGAAGAAATAAGTTTGAAAAAATTATCGGTGAAAATTGCCCTTTTTGAATATTGAGTGCTGATACATTTATAGCCAACGTGAATCATTATTATTTATTAGTTTCTCACGATTTTGGTATCTTCCATAAAAAGAGCAGATATTGTTAACAACCAAAATTAGTTAGGACCAAACATTTTACGTCAAAACGAAATGCCTTCCATAGAGTTACCATCATACAGTCCATACAGTCCATACAGTCATACACCAATGTTTCATAAAAAAAGGGTGAACAAGCGAAGGGCTACTAACATAGTTTCAAGTCATATTTTGCATTTACTTAATATTTGTTAGTCTATAAGGTAAGGTAAGGGCAATAGGCATGACGACAGTATCATAAAATTGCAAATCTATTTAGTCCGTCAGTTAGAGTATTGGAAATTAATGGACACGTATTTTTTGTTTTTGTAAAGCAATGAATATTGACAACGATAAAACGCATCAAAACTCGGGAGTGGGGGCTCGTGACGTCAGAACTAGCTAAAAATTATACCTGGGCGTGACGTATTGAGAATTTTAAAAGCGTCATATCTTCGTCAATTTTGGTTTACGTAACAAAAGAAAAAACACGGGTCAAATATTTTTTGATAATCTAACTGACGGACTAATTAGATTTTTTCTGTCGTCTCACCTATTGTAGCCTGAAATAATTAGTGTTTTGCTACAGATAATAAAATTAAAAACACGGTAAAAGAATCAAGGAAGAATGTTTTCTATACATATGCCATAAACTAAGTTACTTCCATACATCCTCCTCCCAACCAATTGAGATCAACTTCAAGACAAAAGCAATATCTCTCTGCCTTAACGAGATTTATAAGAGCCAACGCTTAAGGCGTAGCTCCTCAGCCTTCACTAGTTAATCGGCCACAATGGATTAATTGGCAAATTACTAAGAAACTGGTCGTCGCGCAGTTCTAATGGATTTATCACTATTCACAATTGAGCTCGATGGACAATTGAACAGACGCGAAAGTGAAATTTTGTTACTATTGTCGTTGGTTGTATTATTTACACTTTGCTCTGTGTGTGTGAATTGTCGTCCATTTTGAATCTATAGTGAGGATGCTCACGCTATATAGGACAGCAAGCTATTGGTAGATGTCAAGCTATTATAAAATTAACCGATTTGGTCGAGACGCCGTTGTTTAACTATTGTGTCTACTTCGTGGACAGATCATGGGCTAACAGATTCTTGACCAAGATTTTAGTGAAAATTGCATGCACCCAGTGCATCACCATGAAACAGAAAGAAAAGGTTTTGATTTGCCATAAACCCTAGCCTAGCCTTTTCCCAACTATGTTGGGGTCGGCTTCCAGTCTAACCGGACACAGCTGAATACCAGTATTTTACATGAAGCGACTGCCTGTCTGACCTCCACAACCCAGTTAGTACTGCTGGGTATACTTGGTAAATTGACCAAAATGGTAAGACAGACTTTCGTGTCACTGACTACCTGTAACGACTGTCAAAGATCTACAACTGACAGTCGGATCCAACGGCTTAACGTGCTTTCCGAGACACGGATGAAACTCGGTATGTTAAAGGTGGTCACCCATCCACAGACAGGCCTTTGCAAGCGCGGCTTAATCTTTTAGATCGCCGTGCGGCTGTTACTAGTTAGCCACGAGCTCCTTAGAAAAGATAACCTTAAGAAAAGTCTTCACTTATTAACGTACCTAGTGATTATGACAACGATATTAATATCTCAAGAAATAGTTTTCAGGTGTCCGATTGGTCGCATAACTGAGATCTGATTCAAGAATCACTTCTGAATGTCGGCATTACTCAAAGAAATACAATTCGGTATTTTCTCTGTAATTAAAATCATCTGTCAAGCTTTAACGTGCATTTCACTCCCCATACGGTGAGCAAAAAAATTCAACCCATAATAAGCTAGACTGAGTCTGGTCAGCAAAAAAAGTCTTAGCATCTAAAATAATTTATGACTATAAAAAACCTATGAATCATATCAATAGCGAAATATAAAATTAATTGTTTGGAATATAAAACAATAATAAAAGTTGTGCGCCGGCGCCGGCCCGTTAGCGCGTCGATGGCGATTAAGGTTGGTTGCACACTCGCGACTAGAAGGACCTATAGTTATAATCTCTAGTGGAACAAGAATCATGGCGAACAACGGAACTAACCGCCATCTTTTTACCCGACTACGGCGAAGCCAAAAGGAAGGGTTATGATTTCAGCAGTCTATGTGTGTGTGTTTTTATTTACGTATGTTCTGCCGTAGCGCCTAAACTATTCATCCGATTTTTATGACTATGGTGTTAATTGATTCGTTATTATGGCCCGGGTCATTTTATTCAGTTCTCGGATTTTGAGTGGTAGTGTATCCTACCACACAAATTCTTATTTTTAATACAGTTTCACAAAAAAAATACACTATTAACCAGAACGCATATACGCACGCATAAAAATACACTATTAACCTCTCAGTCATTGACTGACTGATCGATTGATTGACTTGAAAACGAAACAAAGTCGCATCTTTGTCGCAGACCTATGGGGTCATTGACTTAGCCAGATTTTATGAGCAGTCGTGATAACGCGACGTGGGAGCGGATTTCAGATGCACTGTTCATCTTATCGTAATATGTAACAGATTGTACTGTTAACGCTCCTCATTCATTAGGGAAGTAATTCATCTTGTTAGTTTAAAGTTTCATAAGGATGCATTTGAATTTAATCACTTAATAAGAATTAGGTAAGTTTGATAATTATTCCACGGCATCATACTACCGGGTCCCGGTAGTATGATATAGGATACTTCTTATCCCGGTAACCGGGATAATAAGTATCCTATGTGTTAATTCAGGTTATAATATAAACTATCAGTGTGCAAAATTGCCTCCAAATCCGTTGAATAGTTTTTGCGTGAAAGAGTAAAAAACATCCATCCTCACAAACTTTCAAAATTGGAAGACTCTGTATATTTTTGTGTTAATTCTATTACCTATTTATTTAGGCAAAGAATTAAAGTAAGAAAGTTTTCAAAATTATTCTAAGAAGACCAGGGTTTTCTTTTCTTACTATTTCAATTTAAATTACGATGTAAGTGCGTATACACGTAGAACGCTGGCTGTCAGAAATTGTCGGCGCTTATAGTTAGAGAGCCCACGACACTAAAAATAGTTCGATAAGACTCCCAGATGATATAATTAGTCACGTTATTAATGGGGAACACGAAATAGCGATGCTGCAAAGCAAAAAACCTGGAGGCGCTATTAAAAACCGACGGACATGACGAAACTATAAGGGTTCCCTGTCAGGACTACGGAACCCTAAAAACGATAACTATCACAGAACCATGGATAGAACAATGAAGGAATGCTCTGTCACTGTTTACCCAAAATATAATACGGCAGAGAGGAGATGGTGAGCCAAGGCCAAAGTAAAGCCGTTATTAGGTATTGGTAATTAAATCGTTTGCACTGTTTTAGACTTTCACGGTTTTTCACTACACTTAAAGCAGAAAAAGCAAAAAGAAAAAAAAGAAAGAAAGAAAAAGAGAAAGAGGGTAGTCAGATTTGTCTGTTCATAATAAATAATTTTCGTCCCACCCGCATACCTCTTCAGTATTCCCGCGATCATGATGCTTGCAACAGCGTCGAAATATCGGGAGCTCATAGAACCTAAAGAAAATCACGGATAAGTAAGTACTTTAAGTATTAAATCGTTTGTTGCCAAAGAGTACGGCAACATGTTTTCGTTCCCAGTTGAGGAAACTTAAAAGGTATCGCAATTCACAACTTCGTATTATCAGTAGGTATACTAGCGACCCGCCCGGTTTTGCACGGGTTTGGTAATTATTTTTTTTTTTTGTTTTATTGTAAATCCTTTAGTCCACCAAATAGATGAATATAATCGGCCGACATATGTACCTATTCATATTTTTTTACTAATAATAACAGACAAATAATTAGCTGAATTATACGGTATTTCGTTCACTACAAAATAAATTTAATTAATTTTAGAGCGTCAACAACACGTGGTAATTATGCTGTTAAAATGTAGCTTATATGACACGTTCGTAGATTTACCATAGCAGCGCCATCTATTGATTACTTACTCAACCCAGTCGAAAGGTATCGACATCTGTTAGAATCATTTGGAGTTAACAGATAATTGTGACTGTCAAATAATAACAGACAAATAATTAGCAATAAATTAAAATTGCGACTATAATTTGAGATTTAAACTATCCTATCTCTCAAGTTGGATCGAACTGCACATGGTGTGCGAATTTTATTATAATCGGTTAAGTGGTTTAGGAGTCCATTGAGGACAAACATTGTGACACGAGATTTATATATATTAAGATAAGATATGAGGTGATGACCATAAATGATAGCTGCGTTACTTACTGTCGTCACCGCAATGTGATGAGAATGTTGTGGACATAACACAACTTTCCTGTAAGAAGCCTATTCGAAAACCAGAACAGCGTTTATATTAGGTATTTTTTTTTTGATTTCATTCGAGAAGTAGCTAGTCCATAGCTTGCTTATTTCTTTTATCAAATCTTCAACTTGCAAAATTCGAGAATAATAATAAAAAGAACTTCTATCCTGAGATTTACCTGTGGATACTTTTTTAACCTTTTGACCGCTATAGTCACATATATATATATACGTGACAAGCTAGCGCGTGCCTTAGTATGCTAACCGACACAAATATATGACAAAATGGTAGGTGTGAATGTGTGTGTGTGGCTTGGCGTGGAGGGGCACGCGCGTGCGCTTATGCTCTGGTGGTCAAAAGGCGAAGCCTCAAAAGTTGATGCGGTTACCACTTAAGGGTTACCACTTAAGGCTGCACACTATAGACAAGAATGCCTTAAGGTGGATGCTCCAGGGTAGCCCGCGAAATTCAAATTGTCTTACGTTTTTTGCAATTTGCAGGTCAATGACTTTGACGTTGAAAAAGTAAATTCCTGCACCTTTATGAGCTTGGAGGGTTGTATTGATGATTTTGATGATTATAATTCTATAACTACATACGTGTTACAGCCGCGAATCATATTTTAATCAACATACAACCTGACACTGACCTGCAAATTGCAAAAAAACGTAAGAAAATTTTAATTTCGCGGGCTACTCTGGAGCATCCACCGTTAGACAGACTATTACCCTACTAGTGCGAGCGAGAATACATAGTCTGTCTCGCTCGCACTAGTAGGGTAATTGTCTGTCTAAAGACAGTCTTGTCCAGAGTGTGCGGTAGTCCTTAGAGTCACCGTTATCATTGTCTCTAACACACTGTATGCATTTAGTTCGATCTCAGAGAATCCATGTTAATCCAACCGAATCATGGCATCGAATTTATAGTAAGAGGCGCCGCGAGTTCGTTGACCCCTAATTTTGATACTCTGCATTGTTATAGATATATAGGTATTTAATTGGCTGTGCTATTATTATGGTCGTAAGAATTATTGAGAGTTTGCGTTAGTTTATTCTTTAGCTAATTATTTAATTATTGTATGCTGTAATATTGGCCCTGTGGTGGCGGCCCTACTTACGAACAGTAAGTCGTGGGTTCGAACCCAGACAGGCACATTACTTTGCGTAATTTATTTCATCACCACTGCTCTTAAAACGGTGAAGGAAAACATCGTGAGGAAACCGGCATGTCCTAAAACTAAAAAATTCGAACACATGTGACATCTACCAATCCGCACTGGGCCCGCGCGGTGGATTATAGCCTATTCCGTCTCATAAAAAGGAGGCCTGTGTCCCAGCAGTGGGAACTTAAATAGGCTGATGATGATGATGAAATAACAAAATAACGCGGCGGTGCATTGATATAATGCCTCAATGTTTTTGAAAAAACCTTCTTACAATAAAAACAAATCTTAATTGGTTGTTTGATCGTACATATTAGGTAAATATAGTTTCAGACATTCATGTCATTCTATGACTAGGGCAGTTAAAAATGTCGATATCTGATCATTTTGATTACAAAGTTATCAACTTAAAAAGCCGGTCAAGTGCGAGTCGGTCTCGCGCATCAAGAGTTCTGTTTCTGTACCCTCGTAGTAAGGGAGCCGCCTTTCATTTTTGATTTATTTTTATTATCGGCAACAGAAATTCACATTCTGTGAAAATTTCAACTGTCTTCCTATTACGGATCATGAGATACAGCCCGCTGACACAAAGACGGACGGACAGCGGAGGTTTAGTAAAATAAAATAGGGTCCTGTTGGTTACCCTTCATTATCTATTCTGTGCCTTCGGGTACGGAACCCTGAGCACCAGCTAAGGCATCCTAAATATGACAGTTAATTGATTGCCCCAAAAATTGTAGCATCCTAACAATTAAGGTACAAATACATTTAATTGCCCCAATAAATACCATCACGAACATTTTCCAATTTTACAACCTTACCAATGAGTTTACGACCAAAATCATATAACTTCATAGAGCGGTATGAGGTAACAAATTAATGCTAACACGGTGTGTAACGAATGGTTCTGATAACCCCCTATTGTGGAGGCTTGAAGGTTGGAGCTGGTAGTTAGACCGGGCATTAATTATAGCAAGTTATACTTTATATCAATGATCGATTTGTTACGCAACAGATTTGTATTGGTTTGTATCTCGTTCCCACTGATCTATTCTAAGTTTTACCCGCGGTTTCGCCTCCTTGGAGGTCGAAAATCATTACACGGGAACGTACTACTGTGTATTCTATGTTGATTTGTAAGAATGACGGTGGCATATAAATCTGTCTTAATCAAAACCCTCTCGACATAATTAAAACAAGAATTTGTGTCATCATCATCATCATCAGCCTATTATTGTTCCCACTGCTGGGACACAGGCCTCCTCTCTATAAGAAGGAATGGGCTATAATCCACCACGCGGGCCCAGTGCGGATTGCTAGATGTCACATGTCTTCGAATTAGAATTTAGTATTGTCTTAGAATTTAGTGTTGTTAAATTAGTTTTGTCTTCGATTTTTTGTTCTTGTCTTAGAATTTGTGTGGTATACTGCAACTAACAGACCCGACTACTGAAAAATCACGCTCTAATTAAAATCGGGCTTTACAAAGTAATAAAATCGACTCCTTCTATTGTTGAGGTCGGTTAAAATGTAGTCTATGTTACCCGGGCCATAATAACGAATCGATTGACACCTTATATATTATTCATAAAAATGGGAAGAATAGTTTAGGCGCTACGGTGGAACATACGTAAAATACATACATACATAGACTGCTAAAATCATAAACCTTCCTTTTGGTTTCGCCGTAGTCGGGTAAAAAAAAGGTCTAAAATCGCTAATACGCAAGGTTCAATGCCCAGAGAATATTTCATTATTCTCCTTATCTGATGGTGATAACGCCATAGCAGTCTAACTGGCCAATTACTTGACTTTTCCTATCATCCCATCGTCCATCTATGGTCACCTTACATGGTCACCCTACTAGTATGTGTATCTTCCGTGTGTTGATAAAAAATACCGCGATAATTGATAACTGGTTGCTTCTAGAAGAATTATGACAGTTGCCCATTGAATTTCATGATGCAATTCAATTGATTTTGAAGCCCTTTTTTGGAAATATTGGTTTTATTTTGTAGGTGTTGAGCTCTAGATGTTGTTTGTCGATTTTATGTGGAAGAAGATTTATCGCGGACGTGTACAACTATAAATAATCCCTGAACATACTTACATGGAGGTAGCTCGAAAACGAATCGGAGGCCCCTTAAAATATTTGGAGGCAACTTAAATTGTCTATGAACACCGTAATTGTCTATGTCCGTACATAAACCAAGCAAAACATGTTTTACGGATAGCGCAAAAAAAAACAATAAGCCTTGATAATAAAATTAGACAATAAAAGTAAATTAAACCGAAAATCATTGAAAAACAAAGAAATTAAGTTTTTTTTTCTGTAAAATCCATTTCGATGTTTTAAAAATAAATGTTAATGTTACTTTTTCATGCTAAAATAATAGTCATTAATTTCATCGAAAATAATTAAATCGTTTTAGAAAATTGTTGATAATACTCGTAAATCCTGAACCGAACATAAACAGCAGTAATTAACCAGTTTTTAAAAACAAACATTTTACGCCGATTTAACAACTCACAGTTAATAACTTAATATCCTTAAAAGGACATTTATTAACACGGCATTTATGTAGAAAATTGATAAATTAAAATACTATAGTAATCTTCTAACTTCCACAAAAATGTTGGTTGATTGGGAGTCTAAACGCATTAATACGACTAAACAAATCATAAAAGACGACCTATTTCCCGAATTAGAACAAGTTTCTTCCGAAGCGCTCAATCAACAGGCAATGGCAATGAGTCACAAGCCTGCGCCTGCGCACGTAACGTGATCCTGCGCTAATTACCTCGCCCCATTTGACGGAAACTGGGCCAATCGCGCAGCTGCAGCCGACCGACTTCAAAGGAATCGATCGGACGATTACGACCAATTGAAAAATTGGACGAAGCATTTGCGCCTTTTTAAAAAGTAGAACACTATGACGTCATCAGTTTTCTGGAATTTTCGACGAATTGCTGCTCGGTGTGTCGGTGTGGTGTAATTTCAAGGCACAAACAAACAAAATGGGTCTCATTCTCATGGCGTTTCGCAAAATTGCAACATTAAAACCTTTCATTATTTCCTGATATAAGTGACTCATGGTCTGCCTGGAATTTAATTGTCAAAATGCCCCGTTATACGAACGTCTGAATTGATTAATTTTCATGTTGAGCTGGATGGGAAAAAACATAATTATGGCTCGCCTATTATCGGGCACACGTTAGAGAGGAATGGGAGAGAATTAACTAAGGGAAATGAGTGTGTAGTGCGAGATATCGAAGCTAACATCCTGCCATTCATTTTGCATAGTTGTTATCTTTTAAATAAATATGTGACCAAGTATAACATTTCTGGGAAATATGCTTACGTCTTGTGGATAGACGAAGATACGTCTCAATAGCTCATGATAGCTAATAGGCTCTGCAAATTCAGATACCTGTAATTAACTATTCAGCAAATGGGTAGATCCCAAAACAGGATCCTTGAGGGACAATCGAGTATAGTAGATACTCGATTGGAGATTGAGTTAGGAACTAGGACAAAGATGAAGCCCGAGTTATGCTTGACCAGTAAAGATTCCGATTCCACCCCGCTAAGCGATTGATTACAATCCGTCCTCTCTTCTTAACAGCTCCACGATTTTAACGATTTCAATTTCGATCAAGACAAACTATTTCCTTATATGCAAGACAAATAGACCCGCCGTCACCTACTTTACATCTGTAGGCACAGATTCCACGAGTACCCAACAGCCTTGCTCGTACACCCATTATTAAATCTTATTGTACGGTATGCGGCAAAACAGGATCATTTGTATCCAAGGGCGACGAGAACCTGTCGCCAGTCGTCACGGTAGTCAGCCATTTTGTTGGTGATCAGCATACGTGACGGGGTCGGGTGACGGCAAACAGATTTGATATAGTTTAAAGAGACTCTTAGAAGAAATGTCATAGAAAAACTGATGCCATGTCTCCGAGAGGCCATACAGCCAAACATAATGATCATGTTTACTGCAACGATGTTGCTGTGTATGTCTAAATGTGCTGGAAGTCGGGTATATAGACGTAAAGGAGGAGGGATCGGGCCTCCTATTTAGATCTATGTAAGAGGGTGAATAAGGTTAAAAATTTTGGCAAAAACACGGATTTTTTTTTGAGCATTCGTAAGTTCGGTGTTGTTCCTGCCGTAATTCATAGAAGAAACAGCGTCACTACAAACGCTAAAATATCTTTCAGACGCGCAAAGAATTACCACAGTGATTTAAAAAGCTCATGTACTAAACTAAGGAAATACCAGTCCAGAATCGATTCCAATGGAAATTAAAATAACGACCCGCACTTTATAATTTGTGCCGTATTAAATCGACCACAGAGCCTATACCAACATCTTATTATAGGCAACGTGGGGCCTATTAACATAGTCTATAAAATTGCGTCGGCCCATAACTTGCCCAACAATTTGCGCAGCTTTCGCTACAGGGAGCACACGTCGTATTACACCTCGATTTGTGTTTAGAAAACATGGTGTTTTGGCTTCCCTTCCATGTAAGGGAGGTATCAGACAAGCTGAGGAGCAAAGGGACATTTTTATAAGTGATAAGGATGATTCTTCTTCTTTGAGTGTCGAACTGTCGATAGACTCAAATAATACCCGACCAGTATGTTGCCACCTGCACAGCTCTGTCGTTGGCTTCGTTTAAATCCTGGAAGGTGCAGGGGGCTGTGCAGGATGGGCAAGAAAGGAGGTGAGGCATATCCTGCAGAGGGGCTCCACACTGACATTGTCTTTGGGACGGGTCGATCGAAGTAATCTGGCCAAATGGGGTATCCCATTTGGCCAGATTACTTCTACAGCGGCCAACCTGGGCCCGCAAACGGTTAAGAGATTTCCAGATGGGACTGACGAAAAGCTTATGTTTCTTGTTGAAAGATTCACAGAATGAGTGAAAGAATCAAGCAGCAGGTTATTTCGTTAGCCAAGAGTTGGTGAACAAATCATTAATTGAAGTGCGTTGTTTGACGTTTTTAATTGATGACGACACAAATCAATTGCAAGATAGTCTTATTAATTACATTTAATATCATCGCACTTCAAAGCAGGCATTTAAAACGGGTCAAGATTCTTAATCATCGTGGAGTTGTACAGGCGCAGTTTACCCAACCTTTTGTTGCTGGATGTACTCTGTGTCAACCTAAATGACATCATAAAGTCAAGCCTACACATTCCCTGATTAGTTAGTTATCCAGGGGTGTACCTACACCATTTCACCAGTTCTTTCAGAGATTTTGTCCCCCGCGGATAGTCTGAAGTCCACGCCAGCCCTCGTCTATGCAAGCCTTAGTCCATCTTAGACACACATCAAGTTTCCTTACCCTCGATAACTAGGAGGTGCGAACGGCCAGATTATTGGACAGACTCCCGCGCAGGAAGCACGCAATTACGTCTGATTCTATGACTGGTCCGCGGTAAGTTCTGTATGCGTTTGTAAGTACGTAATTGGTGATTGACCTGTGTATAGGAAAGGGCGAACTGATTGGAAACTGAAGAGGTGGGTAGTAGATCGTTTCTGAAATTACATGTTCTTTTATGTCTTTTTATGGTTATTGAAGAACAATAAAAACGAATAAGTGTTGGGGTTTTTAACGCTTTTGTAATTGCATATAATGGTGGTAGGATTGGAAATGACTGAAATGTTTCGATTAGTTATTTTAGCAAAAAATAAAAGTATTTTGTGCTTTTTGTTCCTGTCATTTAATTACTGACATAATGTTTAAGTGTACCTACTAATAAAATTATGGATATATATAAATATAAGATAAATGAATTGAATTGAATTTTATAAAAAAAATATTCATAAAATCTTGCTAAAAGCGAGTCAACATAATCAATAATTCCAAGCAAAACTTTTTGAATAACAAGCTGATTGAATTTCAATAAAGGCAAGAGAAAAGAGCACATGGAAGGAATTGGGGTAGGCCTTTGCCCAGCAGTGGGACAGTACAGGCATTAACTTCTTCCGAAGACTCCATAGTAACTTTAAGACATAGTTAGTACAAGTTTGTTTTCTTTCAGTTCCCGTCAGCAAGAAGCTTTAACTAACATAAGATAGCATTTGAGAACTCGCCCAAAATCCCGCACAAATAAACAAAATTAGCCATAGATCCTTACCTTACTCCTAGGATATACACTAAGCACGTCAGACCACCACCTGGCCTCCTCCCTGCAGGTTCCCTTGACGAAGGTGACCCTCTCGGGGGCCGTGATGGCCAGGCTGAAGGCATGCCCGGTCACGCTGTCGGCCTCGCTCACCTCCAGGACTGTTGTCATGTCGATGCTGGCTTGAGGGACTGTGTCTGGCTGTGGGCAGAAAAAGATGAATGATTAGAAGGATCAAGGATGTTTGACTAGGTATCATGACTTTTTAGACGAGAAACAGGAATTTGAGATGGGATGAGGCATTGAAGACAGCTAGATTTACCTTTATCGTGGAACGTGAAAATTAGAGTATTGGAATAAAACTTTACTGCTTCAAAATTCTGGAATTTTGTTAAGATACAAGGTGAAGTTTTCAGATGACGACCTATGTTGAAACCTTCGCTACGGCAGTTGTATAATGTTAATCTGAGCTAAAAATTTCTAATTAAAAATGCTTTTGTGTCAGACAGTCTGTTTACTATTCTTACACTTGATTGGGTTTATTCAATGTTTTAAACTGTGTAAGATACAGCCTGATAAATAAAGATGAAAAAGTAGCCATAAAAAATATGTAACATCGCGATTACCAATCAAACTAAACCTCAAAAGAGATCTCAATTCCTTTCCAACTACAATTTTTTTACCGCGATAAGCATTTATTAATGAGATCATTAAGAAAACAGCTCCTGTGTTCGCATGAGATATAGGCAGAGAGCCAGGCTATTTCTCCTAGTCGCATTACTAGGCCGGAATCGTTGGTTACAGTCTCTTTAGCTCTGGTAACATATCTCATAGAGGGTCGGGTGATTACTCTGGCGTGTTCTACCCGTCATTATGTGGCGCTTTAGATTTTTTAATTAAGCGCTTTACGTGCTGAGTGTTTATTTAGTGATTAGTTTTGATTGCAGGCGCTTAATACGTGGGGTTTTCTAGGGTTCCATACCCAAAGGGTTAAAACGGGACCCTATTAGTAAGACTCCACTGTCCGTCTGTCTGTCTGTCACCAGGCTGTATCAGATGATGTATTACTGTTGCCGGTATAACAACAAATAATAAAATAAAATAAAAATTAATACTACGATAGTACTCGCACTTGGCCGCTTTTTTTGTTGTTGTTTTCTACGAGAGGAATCTAATAGGTACAGTTTTTAGTTTTTTACTGACTTCGATGCGCAAAGGAGGGTAGTGTTTTTTCAGTTATTGTTAGATATATATTTTAAGGTTTAAAAATCGTTTCAATTCCAGGTGAAATAACAGTTTTTTCCTATATTTAATTACGTTATCAAAACATATGAAAATATGGTGTCAAAAATTGTAAAGCGACACTAACTTTACAGAAGGTGCGGTGGTGGACCCTGAAGATGAAGAGTCTTCCCCTTATTAGAAGTCGGTAAAAAGAAATGAAATAATATTGTATTGCAGCGGTGGCCCAGTCGTTGCAGCCCCGACTTACGAACAGCAAGTCGTGGGTTCGAACTTCGAACCCATGCAAGCGCATTACTTTGTGTAATTTATTTCATCACCACTGCTCTCAACAACGGTGAATGTCTTAGAACCAAAAATTCGATTCGGGGGACACTGACCTTAGTACTAATATTAATATGAATTAGGAAAAACGAAAATTTTATCAGCCTAGGGTAATTTAGGAACAGTCACAAATGATGTAACATCTACCAACCAACCCGCACTGGGCTCGCGTGGTGGATATATAGCCCATTCCCTCTCATAGAGAGGAGGCCTGTGTCCCAGCAGTAGGAACATTACAGGCTGATTATAATTATGCTGTAACACATTTAAAATGACAACACGGCCACAAAACAACAAACACAACTATCATTAACCATCGTTAACATTCATCTGAAGAACTAGTTCAATAACGTATTTAAATCTTTCAAGCTTGCACAGGCTATAAACTTGAACCTTATAACCTAGGACCTAGTGTTTAATCGCCTAGCTCTGTAATTTAGTACTTATCAGAGCTCATGACCTAGAGCTTATCCTAGCGGTATGCTAATGCCTAGATCTGTGGTTAGCGTGCTGACTTGTGAATGATGTCGTTCATAATATTTAGGTAGGATCTTTGAGATGGGGTCTTTAGATGAAGTGTGGACTTTTTAAACCTGGCTCTTTGTCTACGTCAGAGACAAATAAAATCGGGGATCCAGGTTAAGAAAGACCTGCTTAAGTTTCCACTTTAGGCAGGTCTTTAAATAAATGCAAACCATCACGACCGACAACCTCCTCAGATGGGGGTTCATGGACGGCTCAGATCTCAAATGTGTTTGCGGTGTGTCTCCACAGACAATGGCCCATCTTTCATCTTGCGCCGAATGCCCTGACGCCTGCACACTTGACGATCTTATGACTGCATCAGCGAGCGAAGTTCGCATAGCTGAATTTTGGGCCAAACATATTTAACAAAAATTTGCCATCGACACGCTAAGAAGAAGAATCACGACCGGACTTCAAACAGACTGCGGACAGGGGAGTCTGGAGCCCAGACTCCGGTCCTATCGGTTTGACCGCACGCTGATAGTGATAACAATTTCTTCTTCATCTTCTTCCTCGTATCGTAATGACTGAGGGTTGCGACAAATAGTGGTCCACAGTTTTTGGACCAGAGCTCTCCAAGTCGCTCTATTTTCCGCCATCCTAATATACGTCTGCAGATTGGTGATAATAATAATTTACCATGAAAGAAACAGCAGACGATCAGCGCCCGCATACCTAGATCCTAGCACCCGCGTCTTTAAAAACGTTACCAAACGACTACTTGCTGTAATGTATATATTACAGCAAGTAGTCGCCAAAATTCAGCTATGCGAACTCCGCTCGCTGATGCAGTCATAAGATCGTCAAGTGTACAGGCGTCAGGCTGCAGTGCAAGATGAAAGATGGGCCATTGTCTGTGGAGACAGACCGCATATACATTTGAGATCTGAGCCGTCCATTAACCCCCATCTGAGGAGGTTGTCGGTCGTGATGGTTTGCATTTATTTAAAGACCTGCCTAAAGTGGAAACTTAAGCAGGTCTTTCTTAACCTGGATCCCCGATTTTATTTGTCTCTGACGTAGACAAAGAGCCAGGTTTAAAAAGTCCACACTTCATCTCATCATCATATTACAGCAAGTATATATATTTTCTGTAATATTCCGGTTTATCGGTACGACGACGATATGCATACGAATCGTCGCTACCGGGCTGAAGTTTATTAATTTTGATTAGAAATTCATGATATTGGCCATAGCAAGGAATATTAATTTAATTTGAGCAGTTAAATTAATCTATACTAATATTATAAAGAGGTATTTGTTTGTAAGTTTGTATGTTGGCGGTAATCTCCGGAACTAATGATCCAATTCTAAAAAATCTTTCACTGGCATAAAGCTACATTATTGGTGTGTACTTTATGCTATAAATTATATTTATATCGTGCATATTAACCGAGCTATCACATTTTTTACGGACGAAGTCGCGGGCGAAGTAAAATAAAATAAATAAATATTGCTGGACATTAACACACAGCGCCATCTAGTGCAACACTAAGCAACGAGGCTTGTGTCGTGATGTGCTAGTATCAAATCTTCTATGTATAAAATGATAAACTGACTGACTGACTGACTGACTGGGTGACATATCAACGCACAGCCCAAACCGCTGGGTCTACAGATTCCAAATTTGGCAAGTAGGTTCCTTATGTGGTCTAGGGGTGCACTAAGAAAGGATTTTTCAAAATTCACCCCCTAAAGGGGTTAAACGGGGTTCCAAAGTTTGTATGGGGAAACAAGATTAGTTAGACTATTTTATTCTAAACTTCACAGGAGGGTTCCTATTCATAAATGAGTAGAAACGGGTTTCAGGTTTTTTCAGAATTCAACCCCTAAGAGGGGGAAATGGGGTGACAAAGTCTGAAAATCAACATGGGTATAGTTTGTATGGTGTATCGGGTCAGGTGTATTACAAAAACAACGATTTTAAGATTGAACATGGCGGACCTGAAATATCATCATCCCCTGTTGGGGTGCGATGGGGTTGAAATGTCTAAAAATCAATTTGCGTGTCGATTCCGAGATTATCAGGGGTGCTGATTACGAATATGGCATTTATTTTGAGAGATATAGAAGTCGAATCCACCAGAAGATGGTGGATTCGACTTCTATACAGGGTTATTTTAGATTTATTGTGATGATTGTGATAACGATGATAGTGATTGTGACAGTGATTGTGACAGTGATTGTGACAGTGATTGTGACAGTGATTGTGACAGTGATTGTGACAGTGATTGTGACAGTGATTGTGACAGTGATTGTGACAGTGATTGTGACAGTGATTGTGACAGTGATTGTGACAGTGATTGTGACAGTGATTGTGACAGTGATTGTGACAGTGATTGTGACAGTGATTGTGACAGTGATTGTGACAGTGATTGTGACAGTGATTGTGACAGTGATTGTGATAGTGATTGTGACAGAGATTGTGACAGTGATTGTGACAGTGATTGTGACAGTGATTGTGACAGTTATTGTGACAGTGATTGTGACAGTGATTGTGACAGTGATTGTGACAGTGATTGTGACAGTGATTGTGACAGTGATTGTGACAGTGATTGTGACAGTGATTGTGACAGTGATTGTGACAGTGATTGTGACAGTGATTGTGACAGTGATTGTGACAGTGATTGTGACAGTGATTGTGACAGTGATTGTGACAGTGATTGTGACAGTGATTGTGACAGTGATTGTGACAGTGATTGTGACAGTGATTGTGACAGTGATTGTGACAGTGATTGTGACAGTGATTGTGACAGTGATTGTGACAGTGATTGTGACAGTGATTGTGACAGTGATTGTGACAGTGATTGTGACAGTGATTGTGACAGTGATTGTGACAGTGATTGTGACAGTGATTGTGACAGTGATTGTGACAGTGATTGTGACAGTGATTGTGACAGTGATTGTGACAGTGATTGTGACAGTGATTGTGACAGTGATTGTGACAGTGATGGTGATGGTGATTGTTATAACGATGATAATCATTTATTAACATGTAGGATACTCTTTATCCCTTTATTTTGATCTAGTAGGACAGTAACCGAAATTCACGCGGGCGAAGCCGTGGGCAACAGCTAGTATATATATATATCTATCCTCCCATCTGTTAAATTTAATATGTATTATATATAATACAATACTATTATAAAGAGGAAAGATTTGTATTTTTGTATGTAACGAATAAACTTAAAAACAACTGGACCGATTTGAAAAATTCTTTCAGCAATGAATAGCTATATTGTCAGCGAGTAACATAGGCTATATTTTATCCCCGTACTCCCACAGGAACGGGAACTACGCGGGTGAAATCGCGTGACGTCCGCTTGTATCAAATATGCTTCTTTAGTTTATTTCCAACACGTTATCGTCAGTTGTAATTCTGTTTGATTGTGAAATAATTGCAATGAGAACAAATATTTCGTTCGGAAGTCAGTAAATGTAGAATAATTGTATTTTTAGTACTTTCCAAATTATATAACCGCAATTATTCGAATCTAAAGTTGTGTCTAATCTAACTTTAGTGTTTATCTAAGCTTATGAAACTCGTATATCAAATTGGACTATATTCAGTACTTGAGCGAGATAGAACATTCATTCAATCTCAAATAAATAATACATTACAAAACTGATTAATGTTCAGACATTGACAATAACATGGTTTAATTTGATTTATAGCATAACTTTCGCCGTCTCCGCAAACGATTTGATTTGAGAGTTTAAATGCGCGCGCGCAGCGATCTGTTACGTCATAATCCCCGTTGCCATGGTTACGCGTTCAATTGAATAGAGATGTAACTTACGACTGACAATACTATTGATTCGAATAGATCCAATAAATTGTCATTATTTTTAAACAATTTGTGTGATTTTCTCTTTGAGATTATTTATGGACGATTTTAGAGAAATGAGGAAAATGTCGTGTGGAAAGTTTTGAGTATGAATGTGGATGCCTACAACAGTAGAGGAAGATCAAAGAAACGATGGATAGACTGTATGACGAGTAATAGAGAAGTATGGAAGAAAACATGCTGCGCCGACCACAAATAAATTGGGATAAGGGCAGGATAATGATGATGATTTAAGAGAATTAACTGTGTGTGAATTTAGTTATGTATTCATCCTATTACGTTCCCAATGCTGGGACATTCGTTACCTTTTTACGAGAGGAAACAATCCACCACACGGACACAGTGCGGATGCTGAAGACTTAATTTTTTCTAAAACATGATGCCGGTTTCCTCATATTTTTCTTTACAGTTTTGAGAGCTATGGTGATACCTGCCCTGCTTGGGTTCCAACACAAGACCTCGTTTACCGAGGCCATTACCAATGAGTTGTGTTGTGTGGAGAAATCAAAAATTCGTCACCGCATTAATGGCTAGAATTACATCTTAATAAAGCTGCTAAAACAAAAATCATTACACTCAATTAGTATTTTACTAACGGTGACCTGAAGACATTTGTTAAATGGCCAAGTAGCGAATGGAAAATGCTCAACAGCGAGTTTTTAGGCCGAAAATAAACCTAGTTTAGACATCAAAGGGTTTTATGAGTTTGTTCGCATTTTGTACCGCACGCAGCTTCAAGAGAGGTCAACGGAGACAATAGTTATTACTTAACACCTGTTTTATGTGCCAACGGTACCAAAAGATCGTGGTTATGAACATTTTATGTAAATTCATTTTATGCAATGTTTCCGTTATTTCGAACCAAGTCATTTTAGCCACTATTAACTAGTGAACATTTTCACACAATAGAAATGTCTCCTGTATCGTTGGTGCGTTTACAAACATTTAAACACACATACACAAACAGCCATCCCCAGAACAACTACCTGTTGTAGGCCAGACAAATATTTGTTCCGTGCGGGGATCGACCCAGCGACACGCAGTGCAGCAGCTAATCGCTCAGCCACTGAGCGCCAACCGTGCCGGCAAGTTGGAAAACTCGTGTCAAAGTAACTTATGTGCCCAGGAATATGAACTTCGAAGAGGTCTGATTTCACCGGTCTATCCCTACTATCTAGAAAATAAATGTTGAATAGTTATTATACAAAATTACCCAGAATATAGTGGTCTCTCACACTAAATAATATAGAGGACTCAGTAGTGATTATGTAGGTATATTAAACGTAAAGCAATATGTAGTTATATTATATTATTATAGCAAAACTATCAAACAAATGTAAGTGATTAAATAAACAGTCAAGGAAGGCAGAAACGGCATTATCTAACACTGTTCCATTAAAACAGATAACTCAATTAATTCTGAAATCATATATTTACTTGCTTTTCAACACGCAAACTATATTTATCAAGCTATTTAATTTCACAGTTCCCTGTATTTAATTTTATAGGTTATATAGGGTGTAAACCACCTCATCACGAAGCCGTCAACCAAGCATTCTGTACATCAAACTAAGTAACTTTACGCAAAAATTATTGTTGGCGAAACGACTTTTTTTTTGGGGTGAAAAATCATTTTTTGTGGTAGAACTCAATGTATCGCACTCAAAACATTGTGCTGGTGCATGGATTAAATAGTACGGGGGTCGTGGAGGTGTTTAAAGGTGTTCAAAATCTTACATTAAAAACTTGTATTTAAAAAAAGTTGTCAAAAAGTTGGAACTTTAACCCCCAATATCTCCGTAACTAGAAGGTTCCCAGGTGTGGTGTAGAACAAAAAAATTATCGCAATGACGAGGAGAACAAGTGCCTCTCGGCTTCGTTAAGAGGTGTTTTACACGGTTTTTAATTACGAATTCAGTTCATGATATTGGCGTTAATTGCATGTTGAATCCATACTTATAATATAAATGCGATAAACGTGTCTGTTTGTTTTCTGAAAAACTTTCTCAGAGCTTCTTTTAGATTTTCCGATATGTCATATTATTTTGGGGTACGGCTTTCTGTGCACTTAACCCTACGATGGAAATACACAAGTGTTTTCGAAATCGTGACATGTGAGAGCCTCAATTTTGCAAAGCCTCCAGAAATTCCCAAGCAGAAAATATTCCTGCAATAAAATATATCTGCATTCCTTCCCTATTTCAAACCATCATTAAAATACAAACGTTATAAATTCTAACGTCTGGTCCCTAGTCCCTGCTAATGATGCACAGGTTAGCAGCACGATAGGTCCTCTCAGGGCCCGGAAGTCGCATCGTTCGTGACGTCATAAATCTTCTGGTGGAACTCGAAACAATTAGCCTTACACCTTTAGGGAACTAAAACAGTTTATATGGACCCCTCATTTGGTTCAAGATGGTGGGACTTTTGTTCTGGGTATGGGTCAGGTGAAGTGGTCAAGTCGTAGTTTCCAGTGTTGCCACATTATAGATTTGTCATGCAGGTTGTACCGTTGGGTGTCGAGATGATTGGGTGGTTCGGCTGTTGGGCCAACATTGGGGCCAAGGCCAAGGTTGGAGAAGATTTTAATAGGTTTTAGCTGTGAATTGAAGACGTGAAGATGGGTGGCTCGGATAGGTGCGAAAACGAAACTAAAGTTAAATGTACTTTAACCCCAATGAATTGGGATCCAATAACGACAATCTCTATTTTCTTGGTTAGTTACTGTTCAATATCAAACTAGAAGCCCTCTCATCAACCCCCATCACATAAACTAAACTACCATACTTATCTGACAGCTACAACAACGTCCCTCCCCTCGCGCTGCGTTCCCCCCTCACTGTACCTTCATTTTAATCCCCGCGACAAGTCAAACCCCGGAGTCACGGACTCATAGCATTTAACAGTAACACCGTTATGTAGGTTTGTCGCCCACGGTGCGCAGGCGCAGATTATCCCCAGAGTTATGGACCCCACGCACGCGGGCTCATCACCCCGGGCTCCGGGGTTATCGGGGGGTAATGGATCAGAGGCCTTGAGTGAGGAGGAAGAATGATTTAGGTACTTTAAGTGGGTAGAATTTTGATATAGACACGAACAAATCAAAATACATATATTGGAATTTTTGGGCTATCTCTGTAAACTTCGGTTTTTGAAGCATTCTCCTTAAAAGTTATCCCGAATTATATTATAAATGTTGAATCTGTTATGAATCGTCCTCTGTAGCTTTTCAAGTCATCAGGACATCAAATAACGTAAATTTTAGCTCTAATGTGCTATGTTGAATTCAAAAAGCATTCAGAAGCCGTAACCTAAACTAAAGTACAATTCAAGAAACACTTCATTGTCTACATTGCTTTCTACCTCTTTAATATAACACCTTCCAATTAAATTATCAATTATACCTAGAACCGTACTTACAATAATCGAAGCATCGATCCATCTTGTTTAGATCCGGAACCACAATAAAACCGGCCACACCTCATTGCGGTTATCGCAATCCTTATTGCTTGTTTAATTTCAAGTTTATATGTCATGATAACCAGGCAGGTGTACCAACTTGACGGGTAAACCCTATAATTGGGTGTGTTACCCCATTTACGGGGTAATCCATTAGGTTGGCAACTCCGCGTCCGCGTTTCAGAGATTAGCCGTTCCGTGTTAATCAGAGATTGCGGTGTCGCTCGTGTCACTTGGGCTATTTGCGCGTGCGCAGGTTAGGGTTGCCAGTTTACCTATTTTAATTATTTTCTACAATTATGCGATTGGTGAAACAACGAGAGTGTGAGTTCTTTTATGTTACAGGATCTCCTGTCAGAGGTACTTATTTATTTAGTCTAGGTATACACATTTCTTCAGAAGATCTAAAGGCATTTGCGGTGCGAAAAGAAAGAATGAACTAGATACCCAAATAAAACATGCGATCAAAGTGGAAGAAATTCGTCATGCTGGATCAAAAACGTCACGACAACGTCAAACTTTAATGAATCCAATTGAATTCACTGCGGTAAATTAATAAACAACGATAGCGATGACCATGAAAACGTCCTATATGTCAGTACCCACTGATTCAGATCATCTGCTCCATTAAACCAAGTGACATCCCTGACACGAGAGGGCGTGGCAGACAACGTAGGTGGCGACGCACGACATACGAGTATGTAGACCGAGTCGATGCATGTCCGTCTTCATAATACTAGGTTTGTTATTATAAATACAGAGCTAAGCAGGAATGTAGCTACGTAATTATTGAGGATGTGGTTGATGACATCGAGATGAATGGTGCCTGAAGGTAAATATGAAGAAGGGAAATCCTATGTTTTTCTGGGTGCTTCGTGAAAGGCAGCTTACACCCAGTAGCAAATATCGCAAACGACTGGCTCCCTATTACATGGAACTTTGACATAACGGGCCAAACGCGGGTGTACTATCTATGTCTATGGGGTCCTATCCTGTCACATTGTAAAAGCTGTTCTCTAAATTCAAGCATTTACTAGTAGACTAAAACTGGACCCAGATTAGAAACTACCAAGAACCAACCCCAGGTATCCTCCTTAACCATATCTCAAAACAAAGTTATGACTTAATTATTTTATGAAAATGTTACTAGTCCCGCTACCACAACATTGGTTATTTTCAATAACGGTGCTTTAGCCATTCAGAATGGTGAGCAATGAAGCATAAAACACATAAATGGAGCAGACGGTGGAAATAGAACTGCGGTATGTACTTTGGTGTAACAAAAATTACAGCTAGCGGTGTTGTAGCCACTGCCTGTGACGGATTGACCCCCAATGGTGGGGTGCAAGTCGAGGAAGTAGCGGGTTTAGAACCTAAGGGTACTTCCTCCTTGATAACAAATGGTGTATCAGTATTATGTTATAGTGTTACTGCGTTGACTCTTAAGAAAGCAGAAGTAGCGATATTAGTGAGTTCAATAAACATCGGTAATTTTGTCGAGGAGCAAGCTACTTACTTGTAGTTATCAGACACAGTAATAAATCTCTAAAAATGTCAGCAACATTTTTGATATGGTACTGTACTGAATATTTCATCTTTTGCCAATCAAAAGAATGATGTGCAATTTTTTGCATATACAGCCCAAAGGCTCCATTATTTGGCGGAAATGAGACACCAAGAATCCAAATCAATTTGTCTCCAAGCAATCGCCTTTCGCTCGCACCTCGCACCACATCCATTCACATTTCCCCCAGCTTTGTTTGCATTACAATACTAAGGTGATATCTATAGTTTTTGCGTGTCTAGCGGTGCGCCCGCGCCGCCGGCCGATTGGGATCGACGTCTAAACTGGGCTGCGGTTACATGTCGATTGTATGGACACCGTTGTTCCCTTAATTTGTTCTGTTGGGGAAATCGAGAGATTTATTTGAGCAACGGGAGTTGGTTTGATTTTCCATTGAGTTATTGGTTTGCTATGATTGGGTTTCATATTTGCGTATTGGTTGGCGATAATGGTAAATTATTGAGCATTGATACGGTTAGATTTGGTTTGGAAATTGAGGGCTGGATTTGTTTGCACTAGATAGAGGCGATAGATGTAAATTGTTTACATTATCGTGTATTTTGTTAGAGCAATAATAGTAGTATAATAGGGTAGATAAGAAAAAAATCTAATTGGTCCGTCAGATTTCCAAAAAATATTGGATACATATTTTTTCTTTTTTCACGTAAACAAAAAATGAAGACGATACAGTGCGTCGAAAACTCGTGTGACATCACTAATGAGTACATTTTTTACTCAACTGTGACGTCACAAGTCCCCACTCATGATCTTTGACACGTTTTATCTTCGTCAATTTTGATTAATTTGATAAAACAAAAAACACGTATCCAATATTTTTCAATAACCTAACTGACGTATTAAACAGAATCATATTTTTTTTAGTCAGTCATCATCCCTATTGTAAACGCATATCGAGATTGTCATCTGGAGCAGTTGTTGATATTAGATCAAAATGACTACATTGACTTGAGGAAGGTCAGACGCAGTTGATTGCGCTGGGTTACTACAATATGCTGGACTATAAGGCTGGAAACACTGACAACATTCTGATGTTCACATTTGGGCAGCAAATACTATTGTCCAGATCGCCATTCACTGAGAGCCTTTTTTTCGATACTCTTTCATCGGATTCTTCAACATGTGTTCGAAAACAGCTGCTACACTTACAGTTATCTCGCCAATGCTTTCTCGCCGTTATCAATAACCATCAAACAATACGTAACAAGTTTTGAATAATATTGATAACAGGTGTGGACAATGTGTAAGGCTGTCATAAAAACCTCATAAACATGGTAATAGCTGATGGCAATCGCTCCGTACATCACAATCTTGCTTATCTTCCACTTATTCTCTATCAGCGTGGCTTTTACGCTTTGGAGTGTTGAAATATGAGGATTGTAGATTTTTATGACCAGTTCTTATAGCGGAAGGTGGACCAACCATGGACACCACATCATGTCTTTGGATTATGAGGTCTTTCTTGCTTTTAGTGGGTTTTCTGGAGGAAGTTTCAAGAGTCATCGTGGTAAAGATGAGTGATGTGACATCCTTTGACAAGAGTGTTATGAAATGTTGCAAAAGGGGAGAGCCTTTTGTAGGTATCCAAACTTCATGTTTTTGTGCCTATATGGTTTAAATTGTACATGAATGCAAATAAACATACACGTCCACACCCGGACGAAGACATTTTTTGTATTATGGAGGTTATAGATCGACGCTCATCGAATGCAAATTGTTCATTTTGCAATTGTGAAGAATACATGGTAAGATAAAAAACATAATTAACTCCGACATGCAACAAATACCACACGCATGACATTTAAATGCTCCTTTTATTAATAAAATGAACTTTCATATTCACGAAACATGAACGATGACATCCGAGAGTTTAATCATTCGATAGATAGAGATCTCAATCGATGCGAAAACTCGAATTGATTGAATAAATTCGATTTTTTAATCGATTTCGATTATATATGAGTTTGAGTGCCGCCCATGGGCCATATGATTTATATTTCGATATTACGAACTGATATCGATGTCTCGCTTTCAAGAGAAAGTGTCTGATGTCATAATTGTAAAAAACTAATTTAATTTAATAATGTTTGGTAATTGTAGATTTGTTAATGTTGAAACCAAAAGGTGTGGCAAATAGCAATGTTATTTAATAAACAAGAATTTGTGTGCTACCACTAAAAACCTGACTACTGAAAAATTTCGCTCTAGTTAAATTCGGGGTTTACAAGGTAAAATCAACTCCTCCTATTGTTGAAGACCGTTAAAATGTAGCCTATGTTACCGGGGCCATAATAACGAATCGATTGACACCTTATTCATCAAAATCGGATGAATAGTTTAGGCGCTACAGAGGAACATGCGAGGAATACAAACATACATACATAGACTGCTAAAATCATAACCCTTCCTTTTGGCTTCGCCGCAGTAGGGTAAAAAATTGAATTAAATCGTAGTCCAAAATTGCGTTAATTTTAATTTCTAAGCTAGCAACACTAAAGTTGTAGATCTTTTTATGTTCTAGCAACATTAACCGCCTCTTTTATTCAAACATTGTTTCAACCATTCCTTTTCTTATTTGAAGCCCCAGGTCACACATGCTCCAAATTAAACTGCCTTTAATTGACAACGTAAGCGCACGCGCATAACATACGACTCATTCGATGCTTGATTGCGTATTGTATTGTAATCAGACAACCATAATTTGATGGCAAGAGGCGGTGTACACTATGGGAACGAAAGCGTGCGGTGACTGTGAAGTGTGTGCTTCATTTGTTGTCGTCAGCCTAATATTGAAACAGCTGTTCTGGATTTGAAAAAAGAATTTTGGCAGCAAGACTCATACTCGTATTCATTCATTCTAATATTATAAAGAGGTAGAATTAGTTTGTGACTTTGTATCTTCGGAACTACTGATCCGGGTAGGTTACTAACATAAGTATTCGGATGGACCTTTGAGTAAAGTTCTAGTAGTATCTTATCCAATTGATTTTATAACTTTAGATTTCATGGTTTTCCTTTCATTTAATTATCTTGTTTGTTACAGAGATTTGATTTTTACGATTGACCCTATCAATTGATGCCATAAAAGTACAGGTCGTTATTTTTTCGGATAAACTGTTCGATTCCGACTATTCCGAGTGTGGCAAGCGAGTTATCGAAAATCTTTGAATGCAGATTTGTTTCTTTTTAAAAATAAAGGAATGTTTCCTTTGAGTAAAATTTGCTATCTCCAGTACTTAGAGTGCTTTCCTTCCAGGTGAGGTTGAAAAATTCCACCCTGTATATAAAATTATACGGTCTACTATATATTTGGGATACTGTCATGGCTAGATGATACAGAGAAATGAGTTCGAAAACCCAACAGTTGGCGTCCATCATTACATCATGATATATCATTCATTTCCTGCACAATTTTCATACAAAAAACGTTATAAATCCCACACCTTTACACTCGCCATTCAAATACACCACACTATAATGACGTAGTATCCGGGACGGTAATTACTGTCCACAATGGGCCATTGTCTGTGACAGCGCGACACTTCCGGCCTGTGAGAGCATCCTGCGCGCGCGCCGATCATCCCACTGATAACTATCGAGAGTATTGTTTTGTCGAGAGGGCGTTGTTGCAACTACTGTTGTGTGGTCGTTGTTAGAACTGTTGTTGTGCTTTTGGTGGGTAATTAGGCAATTAGTAGTGGAAATGTCAGTGGATGTTGTACGAGACTAAATCACACATATATCATCACGTCTGACATCCTTGGAGGGTTAGACAGAGGTGTACCTATGATTCACCCACTTTTCGCTAGTTACGTTTAAATCTTAAAAGATAACATATTAATAACAGACAACAAAAGATACGTTTAAATCTTAATTAATACATTTTAAAAGAGTAACCATTGAGTTTCTTGCTGGTTCTTCTCCATGGAAACGACCAACGCGAACCGTACACCTTTTTCGACGTTTTATAAGTGCCCATGGCCTGGCCTGTGGCCTATGTGAAATAAAATATTTTGATTTTATGAATCCCATGAAATAGGGACGGGGTATTGCATGGGGTTTAACTATTGGCTATTGAAATTAACCAGGCACAAATTCAAGCTCCAGCTGTTACTGAGAAATGGCTGAAGGGCAAACCCCAATAACATTTTACCCTGCCTGGCGAACGAACTCCGGACCTCATCGTTTGTAGGAGCCATTTAATCCCGAATTCCCGAGGCTGACCGAAGCATCACGCACTCACGTTGAGATTATTTGACACAGTGAGGTTACCAGAACAATTACAACCAAGCACCGCCCACGGGTCAAATTCAAAGCATTTTCCAAAGACTGAGTGAGTCAGTTAATGCTTGACACACTTCGGTTAGTTCGGTAAGCCGATTAGAGGGGATCAGCTGATCGCCAGCTCCATGGACTAAACGATGCCGACACTCGTATTATATTACTCACTCATTATCCTAATTCCTAATGCTTTGGACCCACGAGGCAAGAAATAAGCCTTAACGTAGTCTTACAACTACGAGTACGTTTTTAAGTGTTTTGTTTTGAAGTTTCCTCCGTGTATCGGAAAGCACGTTAGCGTTGGTCCCGGCTGTCAATTGTAGATCTTTGACAGCCGTCACAGGAAGTCAGTGGCTCTTAAGTCTGACAACCAGTCTTACCAAGGAGTATCGTATTACCCAGTACTAACTGGGTTGTGGAAATTAGATAGGCAGTCGCTCCATGTAGAATTCTGGTATTCTGCTACATCTGGTAAGACTGGAAGCCGACCTCAACATAGTTGGGAAAAGGCTAGGCAGATGATAGCGGTAGCGGCGACATACCAAATTGTTGACAACGAAACCGAGAGAACACTAGCACCTATCTTCTTCATTAGTAGCCTTTTAAAACTGCCAGTTAAAGAGATACGAAACGATAATCATCGTCATCATTTGAGCCGAAAGACATCCACGGGCACAGGCCTCCCCCAAGTGTCGCCACATTGACCGGTCCCGTGCGACTCGCATCCAGCAGATTCCCGCAACCTTCACCAGGTCATCGATAATAGTGCAAATAAAAATATACAGATTATTTTTCCCGTAGAATCAAAGTAGATGCAGTCAGCAGTAATAAATTGAACTGTTCAACATATCTCGATGTGTTCAGCACATTTGTTACAAGCTTATCTTTGTAAATGGAACCGTTTTTACATACGTATCTGTTGGTGACCTTAAAAACTAGGATAGTACGACACAAGATAAATGTGACACTGTATCGGGAATGGTTGGCCTTTAGAAAAATGCAAAGGATGGGCAGATTCTGAATATTGTTCATGCTTTTAAAAGGGGTTATGAATTTGAAAGCAGGCGCTTGAGGCTAACCAGAATCAATGGTAGATAGGATTTGGAGGGTATTAAGGCGACCACAAGAGCTAAATGCGAGTTTTATAATGCAAAAAAGCATATGATTCACTGCAATAAACAAAACCAGAAAAATATATGATATTCTTCAGGATATATGCTGGTATGATAGTGTTTTGAAAACATAATACAACTAATTTTACTCGATAAAAAAAAAACACGAACTTATCTCTAAAAAAATATTTTAACGAATTAAAACTGAATACATGCGATCATTCTGATTTTTTGGCAAATAATTCTACAAGGAACATATTAGCAAGATTGTGTTTTATTTTTTTAGTCCAAACAATAGATTTTTTGTAAATCGCAAAAAAAAAACTCGTTTCGCACTATTCGGCCCGCAGTGACTGTCGTAGCAATAAGTATTTCAAACGAGTTTGAATCACCACAAATAGAGCTGCTAATTTAGCTCCTGTAGTCGCCTTAATGGTAACCATGAGTCTTTTATCAATAATATCTCACCTATTTTCAGCTATGTTAAGGTCGGCTCCCATCAGTCTACGACATGCACCTCAATACTTATATTTTACAGGGAGCGACAGCCTAGCTGTCATCTCGTTGCTGGTTGATTTGATACCAACCCCTTGGTTGACTGGTGGTCATACTTTCGTGGGATTCTGACTACTTGTAACGACTGTCAAAGGTAAACCAAAGACAGCCACCACTTGCCGGGGCTGCGGGACTATTCGAAAGAGATACCGTGGCCCCGGAACACAAAGGGCGAGGAAGGAACATGGATGGGTTTTAGTCAGTAAAAGTCTGACACTCCCTCCTGCTCCGCCCAGAGCGGGAGGAGTCATTTGATGATTTCCCATCCCACAAAAAAAAAAAAAAAAGACAGCCACCACTTTAACATGCTTTCCAAAGCAAGGAATTAAAAAAAATATCAAAGACCAAGAAGAATAGGAAATATTAAGCGCAAAACATACCCCAGGAAAATAACTAAGACACAAAACCGACATCCTTCCTTATGCAAAATAGCTAACGTGTCTTATAAAACACGGATCCACACATTTACTCCGGCATTTGCGAGCGGTAAGTGTCCCCGCGACTCATAAAGTACCCTTTATCTTGCGTCCAATTATCAGCCAGCCTGGACAATGAATGAGGACGCTATTTTTAAATGAATTCAAATTAACATGCTTTTAGCGGCCCGCACACGAGAAAGATTATACTATCTGTTTACATTATCTTCGGATTTTTACAAATGTTGGTACTACGGGTTTTTAATAAATAGATGATCTTTACTTGTTCTAAGGGATGCTACCCATTAGTTCGGGTCGGCACATTCGACTCGACAGTGTTTGTTGAATCAAAAAGCCGCCTCCAAGCAATCACTGGTCACTAAGTCACTACTCAGGCTTTCAGACTCGACTGCAAACTTAGTTCGGAATCTACTATCACTAATTCACGTTTAGGTGAACTTAGCATGAAGAGTCGTTTCTAGAACGTGCCTACGTTCTAGAAACGACCTAGTAAAAAAATAAATGCGAAAGTTTGTGAGGATGGATTGAAGTTTGTTACTCCTTCACGCAAAAACTACTGAACGCATTTGCATGAAATTTTGTACACAGATAGTTTATAACCTGGATTAACACATAGGATACTTTTTATCCCGGAAGTATGATCCTGTGGGACCGAATATCGAACAATTATCGAACTCCATGTGGTCGAAGCCGCGGGCATATGCCAGTATTTATATAAATATTCGATTTTGCCGCCCGAAACATGCCGACCCGAACCAGTGTGTAGCACCCCTTATCTCCGTTATCGATCTTGTTTATTAGTCGACTTTTGATTCTGGGGACGATATTAATTGTCGCGATACCGTCTAGGCGATATCTTGTAAAATATTCGGTCAGGTATGTCGTGGCGCCAATGTTAATTTTATTGAAATTCCTTTAGTTTCTAGATTACTGTGGCAAGCTCTTGTTTATAATGTTTTGTGTCTTTTACAATCTTTAGGATCTCGTGTTTTTTTTATAATTGTACATCTGGCTACTATTGTGTAACATCATAATATCAGATTATGATGTTACCAGTCCACTGCTGGGACACAGGCCTCCTCTCTAAATGCTCATCTTTCAATATCATCCAAGAGATTCCTGTGAAGAGTTCAAGATATGCGTTTACTGACTAATATGATGATTTACCAATCAATTGTCTATTATATCATTATCTGCCCAGCCTTTTCCCAACTATGTTGGGGTCGGCTTCCAGTCTAACCGAATGCAGCTGAATACCAGTATTTTACATGGCCTACCTGACCTCCGCATTCCACAACCCAGTTTGTACTGGATAATATGATACCCCTTGGTAAGACTGGTTGTCAGACTTTCTGGCCACTGACTACATGTAACGACTGTCTAAAAATGATAGCCGTGACCAACGAGGCACGCAGGAAACTCGTTATGTAATAGGTGGTCAACCATCCACGGACTAACCCAGACAAGCGCGGCTTAACCTGAAGTTCTACCCGAGCGGCTGTTATTACGTAGCTACGAGCTCCTCCAATTGTCTATTATAGAACATTGAAATATTGCTTGCCCAATACATTATACAATTTAAACGACTGACTCACACTTCACTCATTCTAGTAAGAAATGACTTGCATAAAAGTTTGCGTCATTTTCGCTCCCGACTTTCCAATAAGTCATTTACCTTTCTCATGCTATCACCTATTACACCTTTTAATACTTTCCTCGTATGATTCACAATTAAACGTTTAAAAAAGCTATCTAGTATTTACGACCATTTCTTGAAAGCAATTTGGTAAGATATTTAAAAGAAAGTTCTGCCTGCGAATTTCCGGTCGTTCTTCATTGGCAATCGATTCATCATTTTGTTGGTCAAAGGATGTAAATGCTATGTGCACTGCGCAGCTACAGGCATGCATTAATGATGATTAAATAAACTTCAAAAGAAACGATAGCTTGGTACAAACCACACGTCGTTTCATTCAAAAAGTCGATCGAGCAAGCCTCAACCCTAATCACCTTAACATATGGTCAAGACCCTAATATTATCAAACTTTACCTCGATCATACATTAGTCGCCAAAAGGAAAATTCTGGGTGCTTATTATTTTACAGTAGGCGTTCCTGGTACCTCCCCACCCCAGACAGACTTTATCAGACTGTGATCATTCTTCTTCCAAGAATTTGTGCGTAAGTTTCAATGAGGAAGACCAACAAGTAATATATGTATTTGTATTGCACGTTTTACCGAACGTGGAGCTTGGCACAAGCAAAGAGAGGCCTATACCCAGCAGTGGGTGAAGTCGGGATGTGGGTGATGATGATGACGTTTTACCGGCAAATAAAGGGCAAGCCATCGCCTCTCGTCTTGTTAATGATGTGATGCGTAACTTAGCATTAAAACAGAGGTTACATAACACAATATCGCGCCTATAATCCAAGAACGGTTTGACAATAGTGTATCTTAAGAACACCGCATTTCGCCAGTTTTGTTTAAGCCCCATGCAATAGGGGGCGAGCCTATTGCCATCAACCGAGCACAAATCCAGACTCCGTGGCTGCTACAGAGAAAATTCCTGATAGAAACCCAAAAACACTTTGCCCGTCCCGGTAATTGAACCCAGGACCTCATGTTTACCAGTTTTAATCTAACGTTAAAGGGTTAGGTTATGAATCATTCCCTCTACGTCGATTCCCTTTACGTCGACTCGTGAAACAAATGACATCTGTTTTAAAAAGTTTACGCTTGACCTCGAGGTTGCAAGAGTACACTTAAAACAAAAATTACAGCCTCTTGCTCATCAGTAGTGCTTACGCCCGCTAGATCAACGAGAGAAAAACAAATCCCGTTCAACACCCATATCTCCACAATCAGTACATTCACAAGTACATCTCAATCAGTCCAGCATCTTCCATCTACTTATCTGAACAAAGCCGATCACATTAGCTGTGACAGCGCGCCGTGAGCAACGAGCATGTGTCTCAGAGTACGGTAACCCGTTTTTTACTCGGCATGTGTTATGCAGATTGCTAGCGAACAGTTTACATAGTAACGTAGGCTATGTCGCTTGCCCCGAGCGCTAATGATAGCTGATGTGTGGTGTAAAGCAGGAGCGCTGGTAGAAAGAAATTTGCGTCCGGTTGGTCGAGTCCGTAGACGTTTCGGGAAAATAGACGTTTCGGGAAAGTAGACGTTTCGGGAAAGTAGACGTTTCGGGAAAGAAGACGTTTCGGGAAAGTAGACCTTTAGGGATACAGTCGTTTTGGTAAAGTGGTAATTTTGGTAAAGTGGTATTTTTGGTAAGGTAGACTTTATGTGCGTAAAGGCTCTCAACATAAGTGGTGAAATGTAGGTGTCTGTACTTTTCGTATACGTAGAGTACACCTCTATTTAACCCTTTGGAAATTGCAGGCGTGATGTTATGTTAATTAGGGAGGTTAAGCACGAGAGAGCAGTAGTGGTAAAAATTGGAAATAGTGTTCCGAAGCAAACCAACTTAAATATTATTCAGAAGTTGTCAAGAGAGTCTTCTCCAGTGATTGTTCAAAAGTATCCGCAGTTCCCCTTCTACTACCAGTCTCGCCATCAAATCAAATACCATAATTTCAGGTGATGCGATTTGCGACTGCGACTTACGACGTCGACTTGCATCAAGCAACACGTGCATATGTCACTTGTTTCCTTGGCGTGATTACCTTCGCGTTTCAGAGACCGTGTTATGCCATTAACAAACTTCTTTCATTCGTTTCCTCCGCAATCGCTGACGTCAAACGCTAGATGCGAGCATGAAGCTCGTAACCCAAGCGTTTTTCATCCCGCTACATCTTGGAACTTGGGTCCCCAACTAGGTGTGCCGTCGCAGGCCACGAGACCCGCCTTTTGCCGTTTCCATGACGACGTTTTAGAGCGAATGCCGACTCAAATCACTATTTATTAGCCGTGTTATTTTGCAACTAAACACACGCTAGGGAAGCAAGCAAAGGTCTTACTTGGTTGCCTTGCCATCCCCTGATTGGCAGCCGCATTTGCTTGCTGGGAGAGTAAATTATATGAACTTGTTTTACTAATGTTCGTCTTCCTAGAGCTTTGGGCTGGATGCCCGCTACTGCGTTCTTGGGATTAGTTGTGGTTTTGCATTCATTAGGAACTAAAGGAGTTTTTGAAGTTAAGTTGCATTTCGAATTTCAGTTCGTTATTTGGAGAATCAGAGACAGCAAGTTTTCCTTTTAATTTTTATTCTTTGGTGCTAGTAATGTTTCTGGTTTCTGTAAATCAGTCGAGAATGAGATGATGATTAGGTTGAGATTTACAAACGATATTGAGTATGTACTTTGGCGTTGTGCCTGTCATCGTCGCAAAGATGTCAAACTACATTGTAGCAAGTAAAAGTTTTTTTTTTGTGTATGGCATCATTGGCATCTCGCAGTTCAGTCTAGAGAGACTGGCTACTGCTTAACCGGGCTAGTCCTGTGGATGCCTTGAAATTACGGCCTCCAGCCAGGGGCATAATAACTATAAACTAAGCGACCACGCCTGAGGGCACCCCCTGTGGGGTACGAACCTCGGCTTAGAGCGTCGAAGTCCTTAGTAACGTTTATAGTTCTCGGCTTCAGTCTAGCTGCATCATTGTGGCCTGGCTGGCATCAATATGGCCACAGAAAGAACTTTTATCAACAAACAGGACGAAACAGGACACCAGTGAGCTGTCCTGTTAGCTAATAAACAAATTGCACCTATATTATATTTCTCGCTATCGGTTTCAACAATTCTACATGATATTCATTAATTACCTTGAAAATCAACTTTCAAAATATTTAATTAATTATGACATATCACAGAATTAAGGTGTTCATAGCATCAACTTCGACTAGTAGGTCATTATATGTCTCACGGGGCTCCGATGACACACAAGTACCAGTGACCTGTCAAGCATGACCAGGGTCTAATCTGGTTTACCTTTAATGACCACTAGCGCTTCGCCCGCGACTTCGGCCGCAAAAAATGTTATAGCTCGGCTTAATATGCATGATATAAATATAATTTATAGCATAAAGCACCCACGAATAATGTAGCTTTCTGCCAGGGAAAGATTTTTTAGAATTGGATCATTAGTTCCGGAGATTACCCTACAGCTACACCCTTTATAAAAACAAACAATTTCTACTTTCTCTCTTTATGATATTAGTTAAGACTAGTATGTATAGAAATAAACATTTCAACGATTTCAGTATGAAAAAAATAGGCGCAGAAAACATAAACTCCTAATCCTTTAGAGCCGATTAAAATAAACTAGCAATTGCCAGCGGCTTCGCTAATTATACGCGATAAAAAACTACTCCTAACTTCCTTAAAATTCCTAACTCAAGTTTGATCTATCAGTATGCCAAATTCCATCGGAATCCGTACAGCCGTTAAGTCATGAAGACATGACAAACCAACTCCAACTTTACGATCACGTTTATAATAATATATAGTTAGGATAGGATAATTCATACACCATTACAAAACCTTGATGAATCATACAACATTCACAACTATAAATTACCTAAACATTGTAAGGTCAATGACCATATAAGGGAGCATCGCGATAGGCCTTTAGCGCCCGATGCGCGTGCGCAAGTTATTTTAAATCACAGTTACATTTGATCGCTGCGATTTCGTCACTCGAGCAGATATCAGTTGGAACAGCGACACCAAATCGTCGGATTACGTGTAAAACTGTAAATGTCATTACTACAAGTTATTGGACGCGCAAATTACTAAGTTAAGGATGTCCCACGGTGTATCTGTCGCAGTCAGATAGTTATAGCCGTGATATAGTTATATCCCAAGTAAAATCAGCCTATAATGTCCCCACAGCTGGGACACACGGCCTCCTCAATGAGGTCCCAATCACACTAATATTATAAAGGCGAAAGATTGTATGTGTACGTATGTTTTCGCAAAGGAATTGTAGTTTTAAAAGAATTTCTAGCCAAACTTTATAATTCTCAGTACAGTCAAATACCACATGCCACAAGACATGATCTTTTCAATTAGAGTCTCTAAGTTAGACTTAAATACGTGGTTTTATCTAGATAAGCACATAAGTTAGTAGTTGTAACTTAAGACCGCGTTAGTTAGGTATGTTCTATCGCATGTTAATCTTTATTTAAAGAGGAAATTATGAAACTGTTAAACGTTAAGTGATAATACTTTGCCCTGTCATTAGTCCATGGTTGTGGAATTTATTATACGCAAATGCATTATGTGTGTTTCTGTCTACCTTAATGGGAACAAGCGTGAGTTTATGTACTTTTGGGTCTATTGGTCGCAAGCGCGGCTGTTGAGCATGAGGTCCTGGGTCCTGGGATCGATTCCCAGGTCGGGCAAAGTGTTATGGGTTTTTCCATCAGGAATTTTTCAGTAGCTGCCACGGAGTCTGGATTTATACCCGGTATAAGGCAATAGGATCGCCCCCTATTACATGGGCCTTAAACATAACTGGCGCAAAGTGAGTGTACTATTATAGTTGCTGCCAGTTAAGATCGCAAAAGCGGTCATTGACCTACCTACATTTATTCAAGTTCTTGACTTTGAAATCCAAAATAAGCCTGTTCAAGTCTTGAATCGTCATCTATCGTGATCTTCAACATTTTTTCCAATGAAAAACGATACATGGTTCATTTGTTTTGTTTCGTAGAAGAGATATTAGAGAAAGGGCAATGACCGCTATAACTGGCACCAACTATAGGTACTCGTCTGCCTATCCTTTCGGGGATTACAGGCGTGATATTGTGTGCATAGAAGAAAAGCAAATCAAGAGTGACAGTGAGAATTTACTGAAGAAGAGTTAACTTGTGTTAAAGTAGACTAACTTTGGATAAAGAATGCATCTTTAATAAGTGAAAAAACGCAAGGTAACAGCCCTACAAAAATAACGAGTCCAACCAACGATCTCGATTCGACCGAGTGAATGAATGAATGAATTCCATTTCGAAATGATCGAATCATTGAATGTTACGCAACAAATATACGCCTGCCTATATTTAGTTCCGAAATCAATCTTCTAAGTTTATCTACGGATATTTATTTCTTAAACAAGATTTCAAGTTAGATAATTTGTTTAACGTTATCTCATAAAGCTCGATTAATGTTATTAGTTTTAACATAACATAACAAAACGCCTGTAATTCCCGGGCAGAGGTGAAACAGTACTGCCATATTTCGCAAGCTATATTGCGAGTTTTATAATGCAAAAAAGCATATGATTCACTGCAATAAACAAAACCAGAAAAATATATGATATTCTTCAGGATATATGCTAGTATGATAGTGTTTTGAAAACATAATACAACTAATTTGACTCGATAGAAAAAAGTCACGAACTTATCTCTAAAAAATTCTTTTAACGAGTAAAAACCATACTCAAATACATGCGATCATTCTGTTTTTTTGGCAAATAATTCTACAAGCAACATATTAGCATGAAAGTGTTTTTTTTTTAGTCCAAACCATACGATTTTTTGTAAATCGCAAAAAACCACTCATTTCGCACTATTCGGCCCGCAGTGACTGACGTAATAACCACTTACAGTATTTCAAACGATGTAGAATAGAATTAAAGTTGCTAATTTAGCTCCTGTAGTCGCCTTAAGAGGGGGCGAGCGCGAGCCTAATGCCATCAACCGAGCACAAATCCAAACTCTGTGGCTGCTACTGAGAAATTCCTGCTGTACAAACCCAATAACACTTTGTCCGACCAGTGAATCGAATCCAAGACTTCACGCTCCTCACTCTTGCAACCACTAGGCCAACGGAACAACAAGATACATAAGTTAGATAATGTAACATTATCTAATAAAGCTTGCTTTGCACAGATAACGTTATTATTTATAATCTGTGGCTTTTTCCCGCGCGTGGGAACAACACTGTTATGCCCTATTGTTATGTCACTTCAGTGTCAATAGTAATTATTATGGTTTCACTTTCGCTTCTATTACTGCACTATAAGAAACGTTTGATTGAATTATGATTGCTTTGTGAGCTGAAAATAATGGATTACTTGTTTGTCGGGCGTATTATGGATTTAGTATTATGTATAACTTATCTGTATCTGTTTTAACTTTTTGTAACTGGCGTAAGAAAAATGTTACAGAGAATTTGGTGACTGTCTTGGTATGAACATGTGATGAGGAGGGACGAATCACATGTGACTAAAGAGTGATGAATATAACTGTTGATGGATGGAGAGGGAGAGGAAGACCAAGGAAACGATGGATGGATTGTGTGAGGAATGATATGAAAGATAAAGGAGTAAATGATTGCGTGACGGTTGACAGAGGAGAATGGAAGAAGACAACGTGCTGCGCCAACCTCAAGTAACATGGGATAAGCGCAAGAAGATGATGGCTACCATAGAATAGTTCATCAATAAATAAGCCAATTTTGCATTACCTTTTTTTCAATTTCTAGCACTGAATGTCCCACTACTGGGCTAATTCCTCCCCCATATCCATCCAGGTACTCTTCTCCTGCGCCACCTCGGACCAGCCTTCGTGATACGCGTCTAGATCATCTCGCCACCTCTCCTCGGCGCCACCGAGGCCGGCATTACATTTACCAGTGGTCCAATCCTTTTTTTATTTTATTTTTTTCGGATGGGAAATCATCAAATGACTTCTCCCGCTCTGGGCTGAGCAGGAGGGAGTGTCAGACTTTTACTGACTAAAACCCATCCATGTTCCTTCATCGCCCTTTGTGTTCCGGGGCCACGGTATCTCTTTCGAATAGTCCCGCAGCCCCGGCAGGCTTCGGCCCTTGCGGACCCCCTCACTGTTGCTGACTCTCTTTGAGGCGCGCGTGGAACACGAACGCGCCGTCGACACGGCCTGTCGTCATGAGACGGACGGACGGCGAGCTAGCCCATAGCTCCCCGTCCACAGGCCCGCGCCTACGGTGGCCGGAAGCCACCACGTGGTCCCCGACGCCCGGGGCGTCTCCCGCGGCGGCCGGGACGTGAGGATCTCTCCCTGTCCTGTTCCGCCACCTCCTTCGCTAGCATGACTGCTTCGCAGAAGGAGGTGACGGCGTCCCATTCCGTCTCGCTCCGGACCATGGCACGAACCAGGGCCGGGAGCGAGAGGTCGCCGCCGCCGAGTGGTCCAATCCTGGGATACTCTTTTCATACATGACACACTGTCTATCAATTTCTAAATGCTACGTTTTGATCTTCCATCTCGTGTTTTTAAATAATTGTTTTTATATTTATTTTTGTCTAAACAAATATTTGTTTCTTACGAAATATTTCTCACAGGAAACCTAGCTTCAAGTACAACAATTATGAATTTTTACGACTGCAAGCCTTGCAGTAACTCGCCGAGCGGGTAAGAACGGATGCGCTTGCGCAACTGCGTGCTGAACGGCGTTCTAATTACCTTCGGCAACTTCCGCCGCGCCGCGGGCGTCAGGATTGGTGACAAAATTACTGGGCTAGGTTAGTGTCTTTGATAATTTTGAAGGATAGAGTTAAATACTATTATTGTTTATTTACACTGATAATTAAAATATTAATGTACGAGTTCTCATTTAGAGGGAAACTCAGTGGAAACGTAATTAATTTATTCCTCCAAGATGCGTTTGGCTTACTTATTACTTAAGTTTTCAGTATTCTTTCATTCGAGGTCATTATCATTATATCAGCCTGGAATCACGCGCAGCTGATCCCCCTCCTAACACCCTTCTGCCATACTTCCCGGTTCCGAGGCCCTACTCTCAAACGCTTCGTCCGTATTGGATCTATCCGTCTCACTCGCACTCATCTGCAGACGTGCGCGAGAGAGACGGATAGATCCAATACGGACGAAGCGTTTGAGAGTAGGGCCCCTGTGCGTCTTCACTTATTAGAATTGTATTCGTATAATCCCCATCACAGTGGCTTCAAGTTCAAACCATGCTATACTAACGATATTCTGTATCCCTTGATCTATCCACGAAGTAGACACAATAGTTAAATAATGGCGTCTCGACCAAATTGGTCATTTGACAGATCATGATTTTATTTCCGTTCATTGTTTTTTTTTTGCTATCCTTCTTCTTCGTTGTTGAGGTCAGATAGGCAGTCGCTACAAGTAAAATACTGGTATTCAGCTGCATCTGGGATTCTGGTTAGACTGGAAGCCGAGTCCAATATAGTTGGGAAAAGGCTAGGCAGATGATGATATCCTTCTTCGTCTATCTCTTTTCGAGTATTGCGGCAAAAGGCGATCTTTATCGTTACTCGTACTTATGAACTAAAGTAAGACCGGAAAATTGGGCGTGGCTGTTATGTTGGTAACCTTTGAAGCAATAAACACTAACTAAACGCCCAAAGCGTTGACTGATAAAGTTATCGTGAGTAGAAATTCTTGTTAAACTATTGTGATAAAGCGAAGGCCACTCCTTGAACAAGCATTACATACAAAGATGGAGAGAGAACTGATAAAATAGAATAGACCGGATACATCATTTCTTATGATTACTCCATATAAATGTCACTGACACTGTCCCACTGCTGGGTAGAGGCCTCCAGGCTACTCCACAGGCTTATAGAAAATAAATGAAGAAAACTATTACTAACTATTTATTGCTATATTATTGATTTAACAATATTCTTGTTTTTCTTTTAAATCTAATGGTCTTCCGACCCATTTTTTTTACCAGCCATGGTCAAACATGTTGTGCCAAAGAATAAACACCTTTATTAAGCATCATACCATGTATATTATCTACACATGTTTTTACAAATAAACAAATCTTTATCTTTAAACGATTTATTTAAAATAGTAGAAAAATCTTGAATTTATAGATCTCTTTGTTTCTCAAATTTTCAAGCTTCTAACAAAGATGCAACCAGAGTCAAGATAAACATAATTTTGTGGATTACGTCGCAAAGGAATTTGTTCACACAGCCAAGCTCCTAATTATACCACCTACTTAATAACAAGAACGCAACATAACCACGGTATGTAGGGTAAAAGTCAATTGTTGGTCTGACGAAATTTTTCTCCCAACAATTTTCTATTTCTCGCGGAATGGCACAAATCAACGTGATTGCTAGCGTAGGGAGGGTTGCATCATGCGCCTGCGCCGGCCCGTGGTTCATGAGATATAAGATCGGCAATCGATGGAAAAGGTCTTTTTATACCATACGATACATTTTTTTTTAAAGAAAAGAAAAAATGAAGCCATTCATTCTGAGATGTGTTTAACTAGGTATTTTATTTAGCATGGGCAGTAGCCAGTAGCCTGTTCTCATTGTAATTGCTGGGCAAAGTCGTACCTCATTCGTTTCACTCTTTTAATATTGAGCGGTTTAAGCCAGTTACATGACATAACACAACAATCCGCCAGTATATGTTTAAGTCCCATGTAATAGGGGCGAGCCTATTGCCATCAAACCGGGCACAAATCCAGACTCCGTGGCTGCTGAGAAATAATAACAACTTGCCCGACCAGGGATTCGAACCCAGGAACTCATGCTCAGCCGTCGCGCTTGCAACCTTATAGTGGTTGGTGGTTGTTGGTGGGTGTGGTGGTGGTTGGTCTAGTGACCAACGAGGCAGACCCTATGCTAATTCTCGAACTAAATGTAAAACTGAAAAGACATTTCAAACCGTTAAAATCCAAAAGTAAGACTTTCTTTTAAGTATGCCCTTCACTCCTTCTCTCTCTACCTAGCCCTCAATTTCCCAATTTCCCAAAATTGGCATCGGTTTGTCTAAACAGCCCTTATTGGGCAAACACACACGGAAGCGCACAGCGCAGGTGAATCGGCGTGTGGGCGCGGCATGCGCAGGCGCATCGCTTGCACAACGCGGCCGCATTCCGCCGGCGGACGCTGCAGCGGGTGCACGCGTTTGCGGGTCACAACTTACTTAATATTTTGTTTGTTTTAGAAGATTTAGTATTAGGTAAGTCGTTACACGGTGTGGGAAAAAATCTTAGAATTTTATGTAATTCCGGGAAGCATAGCAATACTAAGGTTAGGACCTTCAAAAAACAAAATCAGCTGTTTTATGTGGGTAGGTTAGGCTAGGGCCTAACCTACCTACACAAAACAGCTGATTTTGTTTTCGGGCGATTTATGCCTAAAACTAACCTATTAACTTGTCATTAATTACTTAGTTGAGAATTGTCTTTACCGTGAACTCATTACACTCCACTCCATACATTCATCAGCCATCTTGTATCTCTCATACACATGCCAAAATAAAAACGTAACCTTATCATCGCCATCTTAAACAACAATGGAATGCATTAATTGCTCGACAATTACGAAAATGATTTGTATCTGATAGAATCTGTTGGCCCACTGCTGGGCGTGGGCGATAAACAACAAATAATTACTCCGATATAATTCCGTGAGACACTCTCTTAAAATTCCCCTACGGCGCAATTAAGTAGGGCCCTACTGTTAACTACATTGAAATATCTGTGCAAAAGGTCGTACAGTGGAATTGATTTGGCAAATGACGAGAAATAATGGCAAATTCGAGTTAAATAGAAGGGAGGTTACTAATCTAAAACCACTGTTCAGTCTGACTCAACAAGAGACGCTTGCTCCTGAGCAAGTTGTCTACTTATACAAGTTAAAGGTTAAAGTGCTACAGCTTTTGGCATGTCTCAACTAAAAAGTTTTTCAGACGTAGGTTTTCATTCAACGTAGGTTTTCATTTCAATATAAATTCAAGCTTACTATGTGAAGCTTCGATCAATAATAGTAAGTAATATGAAGCATAAAAAACCTCTTCTAGCACTGAAAATGACACTCCGTCAACGGAAACGATAAAAACAAACCCAACAAAAAACTTATCAACTGCTGAAAGTTGTCGATATATGAAACGCTTTATAAGCCATGGTTTCTTGTTTAGACCCTCTCCTTTGACACAAATCAGTCTGCCAACTCAAAATCATCCCATCACTACACAACATAAAGCCTCATACATACATCATACAACATTTACTAGGCCAGTGTAGGTTTATTTGAAATCGCGTTGTCTCATACATATTGATGCGAGCATCAACTGTGCTGCCTACACCAACTTGTCCTAATTGACACGTCATGCTGTATAGTGCACACGGCCGACTGGAATGCTAAATTATGTTTGTAATTGATTTATCTACTTGCTAGGTTAGGTGTAGGTAGGGTACAAAGACACTGATGTAAAATAATGTCAATAAGGTTGAGTTTGATGTAGTTTATAAGCTAGCGCTTTATTGAATCTCACACAACTACCTACACGTAACTACCTATGTTTACAAATAAAAGTTTCTTATTCTTATAGCGACAGAAGTACGATAAACATACAAATGCCAAAACGAAGCACATTTTCGGCCATCTGCAATGCAATGCAATGCAATGATCTTTTGGTTCGAAATTTATAACCCCTTAACCAACATGTATTTGCCATTGGCGGCCATCTTTCCTATTAAGTACTTCTTCTTCGAATCGCATGCACGACAAATTTTATATTTTATTAGCCCTAATTTTGCGTCTTCCACCGCGTCGTGCGCCGTGGCGCGAAGGACACTTCGGCTGCATGTTTTTGGGCTGAGAGGACAGGATAGGAAGTAGAGCATAGTTTGCGACACAGCCCCATCACCACATCCCGGTGCTATTTCATTCCTACTTAGTACTAATTTATATCTAAGAATAAAAATAAAATAGTCCTCCCAACAACAAAGTTTTCGGTCTTAGCGACCATCTTAGCCATTAAATAGCTAAGTCATCAACGCATGAAATATTTTTGATATTGACGACGACGAAGGAAAAATTATAGTCCAAAAATGTGTGCGCAAAACACAGGATTTGTATATTCCCTTACTCCTATCTAAGATAATGTGAATGAAGCCTAAATCCGGTGCTTTGGAACATGCGTTAGCATAGGCAATGTGATGCAAAATCACTGTTTATTCGGACACGAAGCGATTTAATTTGGCTCACCAGTTGAATGTTAACTAACATCATAATTGCTTGCTACTTGGAAGGCTCGAAGGGCCTGTAGGGACTTGACTTACGATAAAAGCTTTGTAGGATGGATGGTAAAATTATGTTCGATTGCATATTTTACGCGTAAATCGTCTGTAATTGCTTACAGTATCCTGTTCTTTTCAATAAAAATCAAAATGAGTTGATCGGTTTTCGGAAAACGTACATCAATATTGAACTGTTCTATTAGAAGCTCCTTTTTAACAGTATACGAGGACTTTCAAAGCCTAATTTAATTGCTGAAATAGTTTATGTATGCATATTAGTACCTACATAAATAGTTAGTGAACCGTAACGAATCTAAGATTACAGTATATTTTAAGAGGAAGATCCGAAGCTCGAAACAGGGGCCACCTAGGGTCCGTTTCGGGCTTCGAATTCTTTAAATCATTAGAATCTTCCTGCATTTCGTTACACTGTTTTAGTATGCTTTTATAACTACGTTTAGCTAACGAGCTGGTGAATGTCCTTTTTTTGTGGTTATTGGTCATTTACATTTAAATAGGACCTAATTGGCTTTACCTCTGCATGAGCAAATTCAGTTTCCAAAAAATACCGCTGATAAACAAAACTTGAAATTTATCTGTCTTTCTGAACTGGAAATGCTCCAAAACCGTAATCCTACTGCATCAGCATTTCAGAATTTACTCAGATGACTGAGGATAAGCAGGACGGTATCAAACATTTCAAAAAATGCCCAAAAACCCTCTTTTCTTTTATGGGAGCCCAATATTCATCAGACCAAATACATGATGACTCATACACTGCTAAATGCCCGTCCGAATATAAGCATAGTAGTATTGCAATGTTGCAAATAGTTAGGTCACTCGCTCGACTCGTGAATCTTGTCGTATGGCCTCGCTGCCTCGCATATAATCCAATAGACATTATGGCTTCAGTGACGCGTTCATCGATTTATTGATGTAACTATTCGCGATATGTTTCGAAGCAGAAACGTATGGAAATATCTCGAATGAATAGGGAATCAGCACAAGAGGGAGACTCAGTCGTGCTAGATGGGGTAAATATGAAATTACTGTTACAGTCACTTAAAAGGTTGTGTGGAACCGTCTTTCTCCGAAGAATGTTTGTCACTGAGATTTTCTTTCTTTTGGGGCTGATTGGTGGCACTTATTGCTGTTCGGATCGCTTTTACCAAGTCTGGTTATCACAACGCTCCTGAGCTTACAAACCGTTTGCTAGGTTTCATGAAAACGTCTTATATCTTGAGTTGAAACTCCACACAACTATCTATAAGTATCTATGCATCTGTATATTTAACGACTGTAACGAATCCATGTTCTAATCATGCAATCAATAGAAATTAATTATTCATGACATACATGCCGCCGTGAGCTACATTCAGTTTACACATGACTTTATTTTAATTCTCTTTCGATACTCTTTCGTATGTTTGTCTTTGAATTTCATGTCATTTTAAAGTCATATCCGTTTTGCTAAGTTTTATAGAGTCTCCTGTAGTCCCCTTAAGCACTCCCTATAGTTTCCCTATCCTTAAAACTGCCACTACACAACACATCTTTCGTTAACCATAACAGCAATATAAAGTTTCGTAAACACAGAACACAAACAAGCGTATAATAGTCCTCGATACAGCCCACTAGCTGTTTACCATAGCTCGCTGTTTGCTATTCTGTTCCGCGTTTGTCATTAACTCTCTCGTTGTTATGATGGGCTTGCATATTCATCGGTGACGAATGATCAGCGATGCCTAGCTGGCTGTGGGCGAACTGAAGGCTGGTAGGGATATGAGTATGACGAACTAGGTTCAGGAGTAACAGACAATGTTTTAATCGAAGGAAAACAATATTATTTTTATGATATTAAAATAATGTAGAAATAACAATCGTTAAATATAAGTCTGAAATGTGTTTATGCAAATAGAGTGCGCACACGAAAAGTATTGACAAACTTGTCTTTTCCTAAGAGGAGGGTAATTTTTTGTGGTTTTTATTATTTGTTATTTCATTCTAAAACTGTAGAAAATTGGATACAAATATAGTCTCATTTAGTGACTTAATACAGCTACAGAAGGCTTCATTTTTCGGGATTCAATTCAACGCGTTCATTCATCATTTATTTACTCATGTTTTAGCAAACATATACCAACAAGAACTATTCATCTTCTCAACCATAACTAGCAGCAACATCTAAACTATTCACCCATTCACTACATTGACACATATTAATTTGAGACGAGATGTCTCCCATCCATCAAGTTGAAGAAGCCATTTATCGCCCATCTGGGCTTGTATCAGGGTCTAATGGTCACGATAACAGGTCTGCCAGTGTTTAGCGGCAACGGTACACGATTGCTGATGATAAGGCTTTGGTATTTGACCAGCTAACTACCTTGCTAACTAGGTGTCTTGAATAAAAACTAGCGAGTTAAGTCTCTGCAGTTGGCAAAGCCGTTTCTTCTTTTTTGAGAATGCTTTTTTTGAATTTGGAATGTATTGGCCTTGCTTCCTATGTTGGAGACTTTTTAAACTATCTAGCGGGATTTTTGAAATAGGAATGTTTTGTTAATGTTGTCGAGGTAAAAAATAAATGAACTAAATAATTTCAGGAAGAATAATAATTAACAGATATGTTTATGAGTTTTATGGCCGCCTTGCCTTCTCATTAAAAATGGTTTAAGTAAAGTATTTGACGAAGAAAACTAATGTAAAGTTTACAATGTTTACGTAAGTTATACACCTTAACGTTAGTTGTAAGATATTGCCAGCTAGCATCACAGTAACCGGGTTTCCCTTAACTATTGACATTTCCAATTTGATTGAAAACGTAAAGTAACTGTAATGTCAACTAATGTTTATCTTTAGAACCCTAATTACAATATTATGTGTATGTAAATATCCGTGTTATTGTTTTAGTAGAGGTTCATCACTTGTTTTACATTTACAGAAACATGTTAAGGGGATTTTTCGAAGATTCTATTGAATAGAATCCTGATACTTCACGGACACTAGTCAAACCTAAATGTAATGCATAAATATAATTGCAATGTTGGATGTTCAGTTGCATTTGATTGGAAATTCGACATAACAAACATCAACAGGAGCTACACAGTAAATCTCATTCGTAATTCAAACACACAATTAAAATAACTATCTCCATTAATGATAGTAAATCTCTCTCTCGTTCTCATACTGTCTCTTACGGGATATTTTGAGTGATTATTTATTATTTTGAGCCCCCGATATTCCACCCTCTCCCGTCATCCCGTTATCATGGCGCTTGCAATAGCGTCGAAATATCGGGAGCTCAAAATAATGAATAATCACGGAAGATATCCTGTGACAGAAACCCTTCCTAGTCTTCCCGTGTTCATTGTTCCTGGTTGGTTTACATTACGCGTCAAGTTTTTTGTCTCGCTCTCGCAGCACGGCGGCCGCCTATATACGGCACGTATTAAAATTCATGTACTCACTTGAAATTGCAACGACGCCAATTATTATGAATATTTATGAGTGCTGGAGAAAAATGTGAAAGATTTGATGCTGATAACGCGAGGTGCCGAAGAAACCGAGCCCCGTGCCGGCTCCGGTTACCGGTTTGCCGATATTTGTTTTTGTAAAACGCTAATATTATACGCGGATGAATTTATTATCGACAAAAAACGAGACGGTATGTATGTCGGTAATATTTATTGCAATTTTTATGTTGTTTTTATTGCTTTGTAAAAGTTTATGCGTGTTTAATTAACACAATTTTATGTTAGTGCTTTGATTTGAAAAGAGCGAAACGTTTGTATTTATTTTACCAGAGTGCGAATTAAATTGCGACTATTACAAGTTTCTCGTTCCACAAAAAGCATAAAACGAATGCAGCACAACATAATTTTCCGCACGAAACGAAACCAAATTAGGGTTTTATCTATCTGAGGACGCCTCGCCACTATTTCCCGTAACGAGTCAATTATTGGTTGCGTTACCCTACTCGGTTTCAATACAGCCCTTTATGGCAGTGGACGACTCTGAATTTGTTCAACTGATAGATTAGTCTGCGCAAGAAGCGAGACATTTGTAGTTAGTCGATATAAAAGTACGAGGAAACGATTACAACTGCCTTTTTAGTCGATTCGCGGTAAAAAGTCGAAAGCGAACGGTGTCGATAACAAGGTGTTGCCATAATTATTTGATTGATGAAAGTTATTTTTGCTCCCTGGTCCAGTGGTGATTGGGTAAACGGCCGTTAGTTCAAACTTGAGTGTGAACTTAATATCACCAGTCTATTATAAAATATTGTTTCTTAGTATTTATGTGCTAGTACTTACGTGTTCGTCCAGCGAGTATGTCAGCTCGCCATCATCATACAGGACGAACCACCTCCGCTGCCATCTCTGTAACAAACAAAAACTTTCATTAGATAGAGGAAGACATTATCGTATTATAGGGACGAAAAAGGTTCTAATGCAATAACAGCTGCGACTGCAGCCATTTATTCAAACAAAAAGTAAGATATGAGTTTTTTTGCAACTGGTAACACTGGCGTTCGAAACAGTTTTCAAATCTCTTGAAAATATAGGCGCTAAACGAAAACGCGAAGGAAACGTAACACTAATTCGAACGTTTTTGAATCTATGGTAGTAACCATCTCACAGCATTTAAGTTTTAAAAAATGCGACAAGCCAGCCATAGATATTATGAATTAAATCTTAAGACACCTATTAACACCTATGCAATCAAGACTGATTAGACTGAACGCATAATTACAACAAAATAAACGATTTATTTTCGAGATATCGTATCTAGCACCTACATTTAACAATTAATGCTAGTCCAATTACCCTATTAGTTCTTAACTGATGTTAGTTATCCCTGACTCAGATATCGGTATCTGGTTACTCAAGCAACCAGAATAGGGCTGTCCGTCAACCATGACGGTGTTGAGTTCAGGGTTGTGGCATTGGGGTGGTTGACGTGTGAAGACACGTGATTGACAACGTGGGAGTATAGCGTTTCAAGTGACGTTAGTTTGGCTTGCGGTGGATCTAGTGTGGCGACCTCTATCACGCCATGTACGAACTACGCATCCTCTGACGTTACCCAAAATCCTACATCAAACAAGTTAGCATAGTTATCCGAGCGATTAGATGTTTCGCAACAGATCGACAGCAACTATGCCCAACAGAAAACCCGTCACGTCGGAGGTTTCTCTATTTCCAATGGAGGACGAGAAACGTCATACCTCTGTAATAGCACCACAAAGTTATCTGTTCAGGAAACAGTTGATACATGGTTGTCATACGCCATGTAAAGCAAGATGCGTATGAAGTTCCAAGATTGGCTGCAGAACTGATAAGTTTATGACATACTGATATCTATTTGGTTTGAAAATAAAGGTAAAGATGTCGATGTAAACGACGACTTCCATCTATCACTAACAAGAGCCAGTCTTCCAGCTTGCCCTAAAAAGCCGCGATGATACCATAATGTCACAAATCTTGTTCGAGCTGCACTGAGCCTTTCATTTCGTGTAGTAATGCTCACTAAAATGTCAAACTATATCTGCGTGCGATCAACATAATTAGGGCCCCAGCTCTCTGCCACACCTCGGGAACATGATGCAGAGATATCACACCATTCAGCCTACGTGACTCTTGGCACGATTTGTGTTAGACCGATAATTGAGTGATTTACCCTTCAGTGGTGTTGTTATTTGTAAAATGATGATTACTTAATTATTATTTTTAATAATTAATCTCCTTTTTTTGTCAGAAAGCGGGTAAATACTGCGCTGCGCCGATCCCAAAGGAATTGGAATAGGAACAAGATAATGATGATGAGTTTAGCATCATTTTCTGCTAACATTTCAGGCAGACCACAAAAACTTCCGATGAGTCTCATGTACTAATGAACTTCTGTATTTCAATAGGTATTGAAATCAACAAAATAGTAGAAAGACGTAATTATGCAATGCACTCGACAAATAACGAGCGTGCAATCCGTATGCCGTGAGAAAGACAAACAGACAAACAATTTAATTGTAGGCAATTAAGTCGAACACGGTAAGTAATTGGTATTAGATATGTGCTCGTTTTGCAACCATTTGCGAAGCTGAGGACGTTGGTAATACTGCTTTTTCTTGAGCTGTAACCAGTTCTTACTTTTCTTTTAGAAATAGAAGCAATTTCTTAAGCAATGATGAATGAATGATAAGCAAAACAATCAATAAACTTGATTTAGCAGATACTTTTGTTTATATTGGAGATGGATCTTAATGTTGGTAAAGAACATGAAACGTCTACAAATGAAATGTCTCAAAGGCACTTTTGTCTGACAAATCCTGTTAAATTCTCTTTATTCGTCTAGTGCAGAGAAAAAGCGGAAAAGAACGATATGTTTTAACCAAAGATGACCGTGACACCAATAATAGTATAAACAGAAGCCAGGTAATCCAATTCGGGTACTAACAATAATGCACATAATGAAGAAACTAATCCTTCATTCTAAGCCCCCAGAGGAACAACTTAATTTGTAAACCAAATGCAAGTTTCAAGTAGTGGGCTCAACAATAACTTAACGTCCCTGCAAGATGTGGGCGGCTCGTAAACTAATCTTAAACACAACGCTCATTTACACGATGTACCTATGAAATAACTGACACTACTAACCCAAGTGTAACTTACTACTTAGGTACAGTGGTTCAACGGTAGGATTGTCAGAGCAATCATTTAGTAGGGGGTATCATAATCAGCTAACAGCCTATAAAATTTCCACAAGCTGGGACTTCAGTATACTGCTAAAAGGATACCTATTATTGGAATCAAATATAACAGCTCACACAGCTTAGGACCCATTAATGATAATATTTATCCGTGGTGCTAGGTAACTGGGCCTATCCCAGTTGTAGACGTACCTTTATACCTATTGGCCTTCTTTCATTCTGTCTCCTGCTGATATGGAGGGAAGTGGAAATTATGGTTTTTTTATTTATGGTTAAATTCTTGCTCTGGGAGTTCGTCGAGCTTCATTGTCTCGGCGCTTATCTGGTGGCCGCCACTGTTGATTCTGGCTTTCAGGAGTCACAGTGAGGAATAGTGTGGCGGGCTTGTCCCACAAAAAAATACTGCTAGAAGCTCCTCCAGCTCCAATGCTCAGTGCCAAACGCTCTCAAAGCGTTTCGTGTTGCCAAACACTTTCAACAGGATAGATGTACACTTTTAGCTTATGTCTGTGTCATTTTTGACTTTTGCATAATTGTTTTCGCCGATAAAATGAGACTTTGTCTAAGTCCTCGATGTCATGGTTGATCATTTGATCTCCAAACTTCAAACCCTCTTCGACAACCACAACTCCTGTTTCTGATCTCCTATTTGTCTCACATAGATTCCATCTGTATCTTTCCCTATATCATCCACAAACAAATGATTCTCCTCTAAAATACCCCAACAATTACTGGTTACTTATTCATTTCCCAGCCACGTGCGGGTAGTCGCAAGTTTCCTACTAACCTCGAATGTCTCCTGACTATCAGTTATGAATCAGAGACCCTCATTACTAACGATACGTTAGTTCCGAGTGTGACTGGAAAGCGGGATACTTATACAAAGGGAACGTTGAGAAAATACAGTTGTTGCAGAATAAGTAGGATTTGAGTTTCATTGTCTGTATTAACGGTAATTTATGGTAAAAGACATGCAGTGCATTTGCGTGTTAGGATCTGTGTGTGTTTTTCATCGGGCAGAATTTATGGCCGTTTTAGTTTTTAATAGGGTGATGATTAAGGATGGTGCAGAAAGAAGAGTGCTTCGGAAGAAAATGTTACGTACATAGCAATGGTTACCATATAGTAATTTATCGTCCACATGTTACTGTTCTAACTAATGAATATCTAGGGAATAGAATGAGGATCAAATCAGTTCGCCAATATACTGGGGTTGGGAATTTGACAATAAAGATTTAGAAATAACGGTAAGCTTAAGGTCTGCCACAGCCAAAACAAAAACCATTATGATTAACACTAAAAACGGGATATTCACCATGTTTACTGTTTGAGTTGAGTTCCCGATATTTCCGCTTGTCACCACTGGCCATTACTAACGATTAAATTTAAAAACGTATATAAAACAAAATAACATAATTTTCCGGTCTCCTTTCAAAATAAAACACCTAACCACATTCCAATATACTAACTTACTTCTAAACCTACAATTCGAGATCATTACAGCACTATCAAACATCTTGTATAACAAATACCTCGATACCAGGAGTCCTACGAGCAACCAGTAACCAGCGACAAGGTCTTAACCTCAAGAATAATCGCGTAGCAATCAGTTATGGATCAGAAACGCTCATTATTTGCAATAGTACTACTTACCTGCGCAGGCGACTATGCGGCGAGCAAGTGTCATTGGAAAGCGGCCGGTGAGGGATAAATAGGGCTTGTTACAATGATAGGAACGAGGATTGGGTGGAGTTGAGTTATGGATGAGAGATTTTTTTCTGTGTATGATTGCGAATGCATTTTGGGGGAAAGTATCATGTAATTTTGGCGTTAAAAGTGCTGAATTTCAGCCTTATTTGAATGACAGACTTGATTTTTTTAAGTCGATATATTTGTTGTTGGTTTTGCAGCAACCGACGATATGATTTATAAAGACTTATCGTTGTTATTAAAGACAAAAAACGTTTTTTTAAATGCCTCCTCTCTTCTATGTGGATTTTTCTAAAACTTTGTAGAAAAACAAGTGAATCAGAAGCATCTTTTTGTTATTTGTGGTGCATACACCTGTTACAAGTTATGCCTGAAATGTTTCTGGCACAGAAGGCAATATTACTATACCTCCTCTCTTCGTCCTATTTCACCGTATTTGTACAAGCTATGCGGCCCTACCTCTTACTCCAAGCTCAATGTACACAGAGGACAATCGTCAACAATCGCGGTCTACCCCACGGGGAAAGTCGGTCGGCGAGCTAATGGCACTGGGCTGGGCCGATACGAGCAGATAAGATAGCCATTATCTACCGCTGCCGTGTGCTGGAGGTGTTAACATTAACCGACGACAATTGGGGCGGCGACCTTACGGTATGGAAGGGTTTTGGTTTAGAGGAGACATAATTTGTATCAACGAGTCATAAAATAAAATCATACTTTTAGAACTAGCCGAGTTTAAAAAAAAAAACAAATATAATAAAATTAAAAAGCTTTAAAAAGCAGAATTTTATAAAATCAATATCCTCTTTAATCCCTCGGCATTACAAAGTATAAAGCAGAACTATTTAAGAACGTGACAATGACACCTGCAAAGAAAAAGCCATAAATCGTTACCATCGAGAATTCAGATCAACAACTGTCATCATTAATTTATTTACCAATAGCAACCCCAGGAATGCCTTTCTATCAAATGCGTTCAAAATGAATGTTTGGAACGCACGCACGGATATCGGCCAATCGGATCATTTCGCGCCGCGGCATAGTGCGATCAGAACATGTGATTACGCTATCAAAATCCTTCTGATGAAGCATTCAACATTACTGGCTGAACATATTAAGCCATTTCCGCCGGTTGCTTTGATATTTTTTTAGTGGCAACATCGTTCAATTAGCGGCAGTGATTTGGTATATTTTGTGCACATATTTAATCTTATTGGGCATCTATAAGGATGAGTTTTGTTATTTATTTTTAATGCTTTTTTAGGGTTCCGTAGTCCTCATAAGGAACCCTTATAGTTTCGTCATATCCGTCTGTCTGTCTGTCCGAGGTTTTGCTAAGGGACGGTTAGTACTAGAAAGCTGTAATTTTGTAGGGGTGTGTATTTCAATTACGCCGACAGTGGTAAAATCAAATCTTGAAAAAGATTTTTTTAGGGTAGCTGCCTACATTGTGAACTGGGATGTTTTTATTTCGTCGTCTACCCCATCGTGTGGGGTATCGTTGAATAGGTCTTAAATGACTTAGTGGTTACTAGTACTATTTAACGATTTAATGCTCCTTAAATGAAATGTTAAATTTTAAAGTGGAAATTTTTGTTCCAGTAGTCCCCCCCCTCTAAAAGCTAAACTGCTGGCTTGAAAAATTCATAATGATAGTGCATTTCAAGAACTTTAAAGGAAAACAATAGCGGTTAAGATAACTTTATTTGTTTAGCAGTAATAGTCGTTGAACTTGGGTGTTGGATAATTCTGTACCAAATACAAAATCCTTAGAATAAATCCATTAAAGTGACTAAGATGAAGTAGTTGCTTGTTTATAACGGGTAAAGACTTGCATTGAAAAACAAAATCTAAAATATAACGGGCTACCACGGAACCCAACACTGCGCGTGGCCCGACACGCACTTGGCCGGTTTTTATTGTAACAAATACCGCAAGGATTGGTCTCTAAAATTAATAACAAAGATGTTTCTTAGTTAAGTTCTAATATAATTTTGGCTACTCATGATTGATAGCAGGTATTATTGCTATTACGGTAACTTAAATTCTGTAACGTGAAATGCAACAAGAGAGTTTTTAATTAAACAAAATATTATAATCAAGAATTTCTTTGTACTCGTAGCTGCAATAACTTGCTGATCTAGTCCTTCCGGACGTGCATTGTAAAACTATAAAAGCGTAATCATAATATTAATTAAGACTTTAAAAGCTACTAAGAGCTCACTGACATTAGCATAAATTATGGCAACATTATTCAATCTGTCACACGATTGGCGCGAAAAAACAAAGACAAGGGAACTTCGATATGAGGCCTTTGTTTGCAAAAAGCTACATTAACATCGACATAAGATGCAAATTCAAAGTGAAAGTGTACCTGCTATGTTCTTGTGCGTATTAAAATAATTATCTTGCTATTACAAAGAGGCTGCTTGCTTGGGAGCGACAGCAAGAAAGGCCCAGATGCGATCACCTCAAATTATCCATTCATCCATTGTAAACGAATTTTTCTCACTGGCAATCGCTAACAATCGAACGTTTTTCTTCATTATTAATTGTTGTAAAAGTGAAACTTTGTGAGGAAAATACATGTCTACATGGAAGATATCAGTGTAAGCTATACTTTAATTAGCAAGTAAAGAAACGGACAATATACTTGAAAGTTTATTCTTGTGAAGATTTAATCAAAATAAAATACGTTATTTTACGTGAAGATATAACACTAATGAAGACAAATGATCACATTGTAAACGTGTTTACTTGTTCATGTGATTACTTCAAAAAAGCAATAAAAAATATCCAACACATACTATGCAAACCCTTCAGTGTTTTACAAGAACGTTCAAATAATACTCGAACACATTTTAAACACACGAATGCCTATTTATTTTGGAGTCCGTCCAACATACATCGCGGGGTGCCCAATAACCGACTGAATATCCGATTAGTTTCATCGTATCGTAACCATTGCCTAAAACATAGCAACAAGTGCTTTATCTTACGTAATATTTTACGTGACATATTGGCATAATAACGAACCTAGAAGTACCCGATACTGTCCATTCACATCGATTCCAAAATCGACTAATGCGACAGCAAATCGATTGTTTTGTTACTAAACTTACTAGACTCATGTTTTATTTATTTCGATGTTGGTTCAAACGGTACATTCACAATACCGTCTATATTAATTTCGCAATGGGCATTGTCACGTCTATTCCCTATTAGGGAATTTTAGGTGCGCAAACTTTATGTGATACTTGGCAGTGTTGCCAGCCGATGTTGGAAGATATTTCTTTAAACTAAAAGCTGCAACGACACTTATTTGGAGATACGTTAGTGCTTACTGTCCCTATCGTCTGTTTATTACACCATAAGCATTATAACCATTACTGTTTTCTTTAGTACGCTTTTACTGCCTCTGAGAATAGATAAAGCGTTGATACGCCAGGTTTATGTCTCCCATATCGGGAGGGAAATTATATCAATAAAACGCTAGAAATAACTGAAGATTAGAATAATATCTTCATTTTGTTGGTGTGTTAACATCGAACCGCAAACTTGACCTTTGTGCATGTGAACGTCTTGTGTTGCATAATATCGTCTTAATCATATGTAGCCAAATTACAGACTAACAGTTTCAAGGATATACCGCCCAGAGTTTGACACGCCTTGACCTATGCCTAAAAAATCACCTCTCATTAATAAAATATTTTCATTCGCGATTTTTTTAAACAATGGTTCGATTATCAATGTTTTATCATAATAAATATCAGGTGTTCGAGAGCAGCGGGGTGTCCGAATGTGTGATTGTAATCGAATCGAATTGACCATTATTCGTTATGTAATCGTTCACACGAGTCGACAGGCGATAATTCGACTAAGAGTGTGTCGATTACTGAGTGACGCGTAGATCGATGTATTGCTGTGGGCCGATTTGTCATAGTGTTGTATCGGGAGTGCGCACTGATTGTATCATACGTGCTTGTTTACTGGTCATAGAGAATAGGGCGAAGGTAGTCTTATTCTAAAGGGGCATTTCATTTCATTATATTGTGGTGCAAAATTTCAAAGATTTTACTGTTCTTGAATCGACTAAAGACTCGACTATCGATTTGTTTTCTCATCATACCATATCGATTTTTTCTATAATACTTTTCAACAGTATTTTAATTGCTTTCAATTACAAGTAGATCTTAAAAGAAATAAATAGAACAGAGCCTTACAATTTTATCTTACTAAAACAACCATGTAAGACAAGATTGAGGAGCACATCCATCAGAATTAATTACTGTTGTGATTGTTAAGTCTTATCTAACAGCTGATACGAGTGTTTCATATGTAACGAATTGTTCTCGATTCTCCGCATCGATCATTGTCCTAATCGATTTTTGTGTCAACCGACGTATCGAGAATATAAGCTTATGTGTGTGTGGGAGTTAACTTGACTGTTAAATTGTATTTGTATGGGGTTGTCTAAGTAGTTTTAAATTAGAAGTTCCTAAAATATTAGTATTTTTAAGTCGATTTTCAAGTACTCGTTGGAGTAATAGATATTAAATTGCTAGAGTTCAGAATTAGGGTTGTAAGAATTTGGATATAGGTTCCGATAAAAAGTATGTAGTAATATCGATTCTAGATATTTTGGTAGGTAACAAATCTGCATATTATTTTTTTACCAAATTGATGGTAAACGGGGCCGACCCCAAGCAAGATGGGACCAGCCAGAAAGATGACATTTCCTTGTCTTTTTCCTGTTACAATCTACTGAGCCAATCAACTCTTTTAAGTTTGGTCTAACTACACCTAACTGTAATTCTGTAGAAAGAATAGCTTGGATTCAAAAGAAATCAAACCTATTTCATTTGTTTAACAAAGACAGAACACCCACATTTTATCTCATTCAATGTCTATTGATGAACTACTTAGAACATTTGTGATTGTGTTAACGAACCGTTTTTATTAACTTTTTTTGGCAATACAATATAAATACTACTAACAATAGTGAAGATACAGTTTCATCCTGAAAACCTCAAATAAATCACTTGTGCCTATGATATTAAAACAATTTAAACGGCATGCTTACTAGCGTACATTAATTATTTAAAATGTTAACGGGCGCTGTCAAACGTTATAGTACGACTGAGTGATCTTGATGCGTTATAATTAGCAGGAATAAAGTCTCGCTAGACGGTTTTTTTGTAACTTATGTAGCTGTGCGAGAGATTATTATAATTACACGCTCGTTTGTTTATGTAACTTGTGTGTCGGTTTGTATTTAGGAAGTATAAATGAAAGAATGCCTGTGCTAGTAAGAATGATGGTTAATCGAGATCATTCTTGCAGACAATTGGGCATAATTATGTTTAAACTGAGACTAGAAGATTAATTAAATCTAAAGACCAAATTTCTTCTTATCTGACTACTTATCAATGCAAAAAAAATGCATTCCAAAGCATACATCTCTATGGAGAAGAACGGGCAAGAAACTCCATGGACACTCTTTTAAATCAAAATAGTTACAAAACCTTGGTTTTATTCGCCAATCCTTGTGAAAAAGGTCGAGTTCGTCCTGCCATCTCCTTCTGGGCCTACCGCGTTGCCATTTGGGAACCAGTTACTTTAGCCCATAGCTCCTCCATTTGCTTCTTCCATTGCAATACACATTTCTTGCTTTCCAACATCGTTATATTTGATAGAATGTAACTTTTTCTAGGGCCTTTTTTCAACCTGAAGTCCTGCATTTATGTGCTCAGTGTACACAATAATTATGTGGCAACTGAGGACAGGCCTACAACTTCAGACTGTAACAGATTGAGATGATTGATTGATAGACAGATAGAGATCTGCTCTCCGCTTGCCAATAGGCATATGTCTAATTTCTTTAACAAATGATGCCCGTAGGGGCCTATTTAGCAGCACTAGACTAGAGAACGACAAAGTATCTATGTAGTTGTTGACAGCAAAGAATATCCTTAAAGTTAAAACATGATGGTCTACATGCCATATCATGCTGTTTTTTTTTTAATTTGCTGTTGCCCGTGGGTTCATTATGCGTGTATTTTGTATTTCAACATCTTTTCAAAGTATAGCCTATCCTATCTTTTTCTCCCTCTACCAATTTCATAACGATCGGTTCAGTAGTTTAGACGTGAAAGGGACAGACCAACAGACAGAGTAAGTCTCGCATTTATAATATTAACATTGAAATAGCGCTTCTCCGAACATTATAAAACAGGCTCTCAAAACGGAATTAAAAAAACATCAAAGCTGGTGAAGACAGTTCTCTCGATCGCTATAATTGGTCTCGATGAGTAATAAAATAAAGAAACTATATTAAATGTCTAAACGAATTAAATAACTATTAGCATAGGATATGTAGCGCGCCATTTTGACGTCAGCTCACAGCTCATACAGGGTGTTGTGATTAATGGAGAACATTTTAAAATAGCGGAACAAAAAAAGAATGGCGATATTTTTTACTTCAAATCTGACCACCCAACTATAGGAATTGTTTGAAGTGCTTACATGATAGGTTGATAGGCAAATGAAGAGATTTTTTTTCGAGCTACTATAGCTCGAGGCACTGACAGATCACTAGATAATCAAGCCGTCTACTTGCGCTTGAGGCTTTTAATCATTCGAGATCCGACGTTTGGCCTTTGGTTATGGTCATATTTAAAACTAGTTCAACTCCTCAGTTATACCTATTCGTATTCACATTCACTCACCCTCACTCACTAGCATGCCTGCGTGAGTGCTGCTTGTTTAGTTTTAATCCTCTCTCTGATTCTCTCTCTTTATTAGTTCTCTTGAATAACATTACAAAGCAGCGTTGCTGCATTAAAAAAACAAAAAGGCGGCGTTGGTTCTGATTTTGGCAACTCGTCAATCGTGGTCGTCGATCCTTGTAGCTGTATATGATTGGTGTGTTGCTCACCACAAAAGCTGTCATTTGACAGTTAAGGCATATTTAACTCGCCACCAAGCTTACAATTTGGAGGTGTATAGGACAAAAAACGGCGAAAGCCTCAAAAATACATTTAAAATCAGCCTGTACATGGAATTTTGATGGGCGTCCAAATTATATGGTCACCGTGTTCCCTCCAATGTGTGATATTAAACTGTTACTAAACGATTTCGGGAATCTTGAATAATTGCAAGTTTATACCCCTGCTACATTTATTTTAAACTGTAGCCCAATTGAGTTATGGTTGATTATTCCGTGAGATATTTTTAAGGAAAGGTACTCACGTGTGTGGCATAAAAGTAAATGATACAAAATGGTTGCTTGAATACAGTTTTGCCCGTTTTCAGTAACACTGTAAATGAATACCTATCGAAATAAATCGCGATATTGGATTCTTAATTTTCGTCGCTGAACAGAGGTTTGAAAATCCATCAGCAACCAATCATTTAGGAATTCATTTGTGCCGCTTAATGTTAGTGACAATAAGCGTTTAAATACTTAAGATTTTGGGAACAGCGTTCTTTATGGGTCGTTTCATTTCGAATTAAATAACTGCATCGAATATAAACTAACATTGTTGCAGTAATGATTAAAAAGTTGCACTTTTTTAAACCCCCACAGGTTTTAAAGAGTCTTTTGATCGTTAAAAGGGATGATATAGGACCGTCTGAAAATAGATCGAAAGAATCAACAAGGTTAAATAAAGGTACTAATTAATAATGATGGGTATGTAGATTTTTATGGGTTCAACGACCGAATGTAGGAGGAAGACCAAGGAAACTATATGGATGGATTGATATAAAAGAAAAATATTTAAATGATAGCGTGACGGTGGACAGAGGAGAATGGAAGAAAAAAACTTGTTCCGCCGACACAAAGTAACATTTGACGACCCGAATAGCGCGGCGGTACTGAGGCTGCCTTACGTTCGTTGGGTCCCGGGTTCGAAGGAGCAAATATTTGTGTGATGAGCATGGACATTTGTTTCCGAGTCATGGATGTTTACATGTATAATAAGTATGTATTTACAAACAAAAAGCATCTATGTAGTTCAACTATCTGGTGTCCACGACACAAGCCTCGTTGCTTTGTGTGGCACTAGATGGCGCTGTGTGTAATGTCCAGCGATATAATTATTATTATAATTTATTATTTATTAACATGGGACAAGGGGAAGAAGACGATGATAAACGAACGAGCGTAGTGCATCATGCTCATGACTTCTGCGCTCTTTTGCTAGGTAACTTAGTAATGTGACCCTTTTGAAGGTGCTGAGGTTGTCACACTCACCAGGCTGGTAAACATCCTAAATGTTATCAGTAAAGATGATGAGAAGTTTTGGAAATATGCTCGTCCCTTATATCAGTGTTCCACAAAATGTGTGCCGCGGCACACTGGTGTACTGTGGTCGTTTGTTGGTGTGCCTCGGAAAAATAAGGTTAGCTCTTATTACTTATTTAACATTAAGAAGTTAAATTGACAAAGTGGAGAAAACTGCACAAAGAGAAGAATGGAAGGCTATGGGGGAGGCCTTTGCCCAGCAGTGGGACAAGGAATAATAAAGGCTAAGAAAAAAAAACTATTATGTAAAAAATATTTATGGTGTACCTCCTAAATTTTCCGATTTTCTAGATGTTAGTACCTTGCACACAAACAGTCCGCAATGTGAATATGTCTTATCCCTTCGGGGAATACCTACAGGTTGCTTCTAATAAATGAGTCCTCAATATATCACCATAGGTGGCCCACGCAAAAAGTCAAATACCCATAACTACAGTTTTTTTTTAAATCAAACACATGTCACAACATAGCAGCTAATTCATCATACGAAGTCGTTGCCCCCACAAAAATTCGGACATACCATACACCGCATAGTTCATCGTTCACGAAGTCGGCTTTCGACACTCGAGTAATTACTCGCGAGATTTTTTAATTACGACACACTGTAAACGCACCACACACGATTTTTTTTTAAGCTTTAAGTTTTACAGTACGGGGTAATTTTAACTTTAAAACATTGAGATAGGGTTTAAATTAGATTGTTTTAGTTGGATAGTGGTGTAGATGCACACACGATATTTTACATTTGATGGCTCGTTGCAAAATGAACTATAGAGACTTATGATAAGGTTTAAATTAAAATGTATGTTTCATAGTAATATAGATGTTATCGAATGTTTCTATTGCATGTGTAGTCGGCCTGTTTATCTGTCCGTTGATCGTCACTGTCACTTCACTAGGAATAACATTGTCGTAGGAATAATAAGTTCAAAGTTGCCAGGAAGCATAAACTGACAATTTATTTTTGTATGTGAGCGTTTTGGCCCTAATGTTCTGAAAAGTCACGTGGCGCCATCATAATCATAAGAACGTTATTATTGTTTTTTTCGGGAGCAGTGTGTTTTTCGTTATAAAAGGTACCCTGTGTCCGTTTCTGTACACCTGACAACGTATATGTGCAGAATTTCAGGAAGATCGGTTCAGTGGTTTCGGCGTGAAAAGGTGATGCGAAATGCGAAAGTAAGTTTAATTGTTGGTTTGTTACCAACAATGAAACTTACTTTCGCATTTATTATATTAGTTAGGATTAGGATATTATAATTATGATGGATTTAATTAGCAACATTATATAGGGTGGTAAAACACCTCTTAACGAAGCCGAAAGGTACTTGTTCTCCTCATCATTGCGATCATTTTTTTGTTGTACACCATACCTGGGAACCTTCTAGTTACGGAGATATTGGGGGTCAAAGTTCTAACTTTTTTTAAATACAAGTTTTTAATGTAAGATTTTTGCTTTAAACACCTCCACGACCCCCGTACTATTCAATCCATCCATCAGCACAATTGTTTGAGTGCGTTACATTGAGTTCTACACGTTCAAAAATAAAAAGTCGTTTCCCAGCAATAATTTTTGCGTAAAGTTTGATGTACAGAATGCTTGGTTGACGGCTTCGTGATGAAGTGGTTTACACCCTGTATATTATGTATACATAGGTATAAATTAAAGTAACTAACTTAACAATAAACAAAAAATTTGCGTCAAAAAACTACTCCTCAACGCTGTCAACTGGTAATGTCCCCAAGAGACTGGCGGCGCTGCCACGTTGTATGCAAGATCCAATTGTAACAAGCTTCAAATTGCCCCTATTCCCATCTCCATATAAATACTTCACATTAGCAAATCCTACACAGTGTTAAAACATAAAAATCAATGACACACATGACCTAAGCTTGACCAAAACAAAAGAAGCTAGAAATTCTACAAAGGCGGCAATTCAGCACAACTAATTGTAAAACACAGTTCTTTGTGAATCTACAAAATCAGTTTCCCAACGATTGTGGTACCTATTTATTTACTCTGCACGAAAACAATGTTCTTCGGCGTTTAGGATTGGAGTTTAGGGCTGTGGTATGCCCGCGGCTTCGCTCGTGTCATATTCGATAAGTGTCCCTCGGGATCATACTACTGGGATAAAAAGTATCCAATGTGTTAATCCAGGTTATAAACTATCTGTGTCCTAAATTTCATCCAAATCCGTTCAGGAGTTTTTGCGTGAAGAGTAACAAAAATAAATAAGTATATTCGGAGCCACCTTAGAAGGAACGCCTTCGTTTAAAGGTGTTGCAAGGATTAATCCAGCAAGAAATTATGGGAGAAAAATTGTTTTCTCTACTCTCAAACTCAAAGCAGCGCTTAAATATCCAGTATCAGGCACTTTTTAATTATAAAGGGGGGCTATATTTGAGAAGATCGGCCGAAACTACACTGTGATACATAAATCTCACACCTAGCTATAATTTAAGCGGTTACTCTCAGAGCCAACCCTACTACCAAGTAAGGCGCGTTCCAAATAAGGAGCGGGTTACATGTTTTCATCATTTTGTTGGCATTGTGGTGACGCAACCAGCAAAATCAGCAAATGTCATTGCGGACTAGAACACGTCGCACGTGTGTTCAGATGATTGATTACCGAATGAGCTGAATGAGCTGTTTTTGACACTAATATCACGCCGGTGTCCTTGAAGAAATAGGCAGAAGAAAAGGATTAGTAGGTTATCAGGTATACATGGTGTAAACCACCTCATCACGAAGCCGTCAACCAAGCATTCTGTACATCAAACTAAGTAACTCTACGCAAAAATGATTACTGGGAAACTACTTTTTTTTTTTTGAAGTGAAAAATTACGTTTTGTGGTAGAACTCAATGTAACGCACTCAAAACATTGTGCTAATGGATGGATTGAATAGTAAGGGGGAGGTGTGGAGGTGTTTAAATACAGTTCATAAATTAAAACATGTATTTAAGTTGGAACTTTGACCCCCAATATCTCCGTAACTAGAAGGTTCCTAGGTATGATGTAGAACAAAAAAATTATCGCAATGACGGGGAGAACCAGCGCCTTTCGGCTTCATTAAGGGAACTTTTACACCCAGTATACACGTAATTCGCCAGCTATTCTATGTCCCACTACGTCACTACTCACTAAGTACTAAATATACGACTCTATTGCAATGTATCAGGCACCGGAATACTTCGAGGGACATAACATCACGCCTGTAACCCACGAAGGGTTAGGTAGAGGTGTACCTACCCAATAGTACATGGCCCCACATTGCGAAAGATATGTTTAAGTCCCACGTAATAGGAGGCCCTTTGCCATCAATCGGGCACAAATCCAGAATCCGCGACTGCTTCTGAGAAATTTCCAATGATGGTAAACCCCAATAACAATTTGACCGACCCGGGAATCGAACCAAGGAACTCATGCTCAGCAGTCGTGCTAGTGACCACTAGACCAACTAGGAATAATAAGGAGAGAAATTCCTGTTAAAAAAGCAGTATGCTCAAAAGACGAAGACTACGACTAGAAATCGGTGTCAAGTTTTCAACACATTTCAGTGTTCAAATTGAGCTGTCAATTGTATTAGGGTTGGGCAATGCTGAAATGTATGTTTCTGTCAAAGCAAGGACGAGTTTATGAGGTAAGTGACGAATAAGGTCGAATGTGAGTTACCTTGGCGGTTAAGGACCGTGTTACATTGTGCCTATGGAGTTTTGCCAAAGGTCATGCAAGTTAATGAACTCTAGGCCATTCTAAGCGTTCGAAACACCGTGTACCACTCGACTGCAAATATAAAGAAGGGTTCTGTTTTTCCTTCGTTAATGACGACTGCTGTATACTTAAACTTATTGCATATTTATCAATTTTTGTACAAGAAATTATGCTAAAAGTTCTGCGTGTGATTTTCCATTGGATAAAATGTAAAACAATCTCCATTGCTTTATGGGACAATTTTCAAATTTACCATAATGTTTATGTTCGGTATTTACAAATATTTTTTTAGGCTGAAGTAGATACTTTTTATTTATTGATAGCTTATTATAGGAAGAAGCCCTGCCACGGGCGCGCGGTGGTAAACGTAACATAGCCTAAATACTCGTAGGATTTTGAATCGAAAATACAATTATAATATAGCATTTTAAATAGTTCCCATCAGTATCATCCATAGACGAAAAAAAAAACGAGTATTTTTAATTTTAAAGTTGACATATTTACGTTAAGTTTACACCGCGCGGTGATGCAAGGGCCTCAGTAGGCTTAGCCAAGTTGACAATCTACAATCGTTAACGCTAGTAGAAAACTAATCAAATGTATGGGAATGACATATATCAACGATAAGTCACGTGGTCAAAACAAACGAATGGAAACTTTAAAGTTTAGCCAAAACTGTAAGTTGGCTACGATTTATATGGGATGTAGGGATCACGATTGTAGAAACGAATACATTTCATTCTATCACCTTGATCGATGTAAACTTGTCTACGAAAGTTTATATTCGTTTGTTTTGACCACGTGACTTAACGTTTATGATTGTAGAAAGAGAATCGATACGAATCGTTTGTAACTTGGCTAGGCCTGCTGAGCATGCAATCCTCTCACCTTTCGATTGAGTTCATTCATGACAATCCTAGGCCCCACATACGGTCTAATCATTTATACGAATCAAGATCCAAAATCAAGTTTTAAGCCCGCTATCGTAAATCACGAAGCTGAAACGGTAACCCACGATTTGGTAACACTATGAACCTTTCTAATTAGAACATTATATTTCATAATAAGTTCTATCATTAGAACTAACTGTTGTTCTGTCATTGTTTTTAGAGAACCATTTGTATTGAGAACTAACTATGTCGAATAATACTAATAACTTGAGTAATTGACTTCTGTTTGATATGATAGATATAAAGTACATACCTTTATAATACGAGTAGTAGGTATAGAATTTGTTAGACAAGGGTTTAATTTAAATTTAAAAAATGCTATTTTTCAATTTGCTAGGTTTCAATTTCATACTCTACTTCTACAAGGATCTTCTGACGCTTGAATGACACTGACAGGAGGATTTGTTGGTGACTATTCGTGATTGAAAATACGAAATGGCGACCAAGAATTATTGATCAAAACTAAAACGTAGATATTGGATCAAAACTAAAATTCTGAATTTAGAAGAGATAAATAAATAAAACGATCTATATACGAAACATTTTTTTGCATAGAGCAACATTTTTGACGACCCTATACTAGGTCGTTTGTCAAAACTTGCACGCATAACACAGCCGCGTGCGCTTGCACAACCCGCCAAAACTAACAGACATGGCCGACCCTTGCAACACGTGATTGATTAAAAAGTTTACTCCTATTGTCTATGGCACAAAGGCCACCTCTAATTATGGGAATTATTTCTGAACCTCTAAAAACAAATGTCAGATGTAGGTGGGCTCTAGTATTGTTTATAAGAGTAATACATAATTGCGAATAACATTAAACACGACTGATTAAAGGTTGAGAGTCTAAATGTGTCAGAGTTGACAGTTAACATGTCTTTATTTATGTGAGTACGGATTGGTGTGGCTTGATGCAAGAGTACATGGAGTAATTTGATGACGTGAGATAGAAAGACGGTGATATCTATTACACCGAGATCTACATTTAAACATTACATGACACGTAATGTCCTATAGCTGTCGCAGAACTGCAAAACATCGAGAGCATGATACAGTAGAAAAAACGCCAAGGACCTGCTTAAGAAACATTAATAGATCGCAGTCGTCTATGAAAAGAATTACTATATTTTTTCAAATCAAATTATCTGGTGTCCTCAACGCGTATATTTTGGCTTATGTGCTTTTTTTGTATAATTATCACTTGCTTCGGTGAAGGAAAACATCGTGAAGAAACCAGCAAGTCTGAGAGATACTTTTCAACGGCATGTAAAGCCAAGTCAGAGGGCCGTGGGCGGCATTAAAACTCTGACACCAGGTTTGCCACTAACCAAACGATAAAGAAAAAAAAAGAATGTGCTTTTGCCATCCCTAGGAGGCGGGCACAGGTCTTTTGTCAAACAGAGGCGGATGACCCGAGGCCCACCAACTTGTCAACTAATGACAGCACAAAACCAAATTACCATACACAATGAACCCGCAAAAAAATTAACAATAACAGTCGCAGACAACGAACTCGAACACAGGCACGGGGCAAATTAAGCCATTGATAATAATTAGCCAAACAATTGAATAGAAGAGTCGATTTGAGCGTTAAATTAAAGTGAATAGTGAATGGAGTATTGTTTGAAAAATTCGGGAATTTGCGCTATTTTATAGTCATTGTTTCTTTTTTCAAGGTGTTTTGGTCTAAAACTCTAAATAATGATCGGGATAATTATTTCGATGGTAGATTTATTGGACATTAACCTCCTATAAGCGTCGCAACTACCATCCTTATGTTGCATCCAGCGGATTTCCACGGCCTTTACAAGGTTCAGAGGATTATTATTTGTTTCTAAAAGACGAGATTGAGGCGAATCGATATTGAAAGATTGTTATCTAAGCCGTCGACAAAAACATTGATATTTAAAACTATTAGAATAATTAAATATCCAATGATGAATCTCGTAACCGGTATTTCTATAATGAAATTCTACACTAAACACAGTTTAACTAATAAAATAACACAGTTTCTTAAGCTAACGACCACCATAACAACAATGTCGCCATAACTTAAACATTTAAAAAGCAATCGAAAATAATTAAAATGCACTGCCTCAACAGCTTGTCCATAAAACTATTAGTCAACTTATTGACTACTTATATAAAAGTATTAGTAACCGTTACCGGTTACCATTGCCCAATGATCAGAGACCTACCAGGCTGATATGAGCACGCGACAAATATTTGTCCCTTTTTTCCTATACTCATGCATGTCTAGTTCCAATGCGAGATACTGTGACGAGAAAATTGTGTCGCCGTTAATTTAGAACTGATGTAATTGAAACCAAACTCCACATTTGCATTACTGATAGCTTAAAAACTGTCGTCTCTTTCCGAGATATCGATTAACAGCTGAATACTAATCGAGTATTGTAGCAATAGTTCGATACGTAGATCGTTTCGTAATCCTTTGATTTGAATTCTTGGTTTCTTGTATTTTCCTGATGAGAGTCTAGGATCGATAGTCTATGGAGCAAACGAATAGAGTACGCGGTACGCCGAATGGAGACCGCGGATCCGCAATTTTGGTTTCCCTAGCTAGATGAACCGAAGACCTTTAAAAGGAGGCTGGGTAGGACAGGATGCGGAATACACAGGACAACCCCAAGTCACACAATTAAAAAAAAAAAAAGTTGTGTGACTTCATAAATGCTAGAAACAATTATGGTGACCTTTTCCCCCATGGTGCATTTCGGGCAAAAAAGCTTTTATTTATTACTTTTTCTCACCAAAACAACGCAAACTTGTTTGTAAGAATGTTACATTCAGTTCTAAATATTTGTCAAAGGTTCACATAGAACCTGTACACTTAAGAGGACTAATCAAGGTGTTTGTCGAAAAATAAAGGATTATGGAGCGATAACATAAAACTTTGTAGGCACATTACAAAGAAAAACGAGTTTTTAACTTGTCGGCACCATGTCGGCACAGTTACAAGTTCCATTTTCGGGTAAATGCCACTAATTTTACTACTGCATGTTTGAAGTTCAGTTTCAGTAATCAAACATAAAACAACAAAGACGAATTACACAGTAAAATCTTTGTGTATCACAGTGGGCGGAAAATAACACAACACATACTTCAAAAGCCCTGCAAACGTAATGTCGCTTAAAATCAATTTGCTTTTCTACGCGACTCCGTGTTTCAACGCAAATAAGACACGCCTCACATCAAAGAAGACCCAACATGTGGTTATTTGATCTCAGCACTCGCTACAACTCAAATATTTCCATAACAGAAACGTCTAATTAACCTGAGGTTTCCAAGAACGGTGCTAAAGAAAAAACAAAACGGAATAATGCGAAAACTCGTCGAAAGACGAATTCAAATTGGGGTCCAATTGGAAGTGCGAAGGAACCCATTATTTCGGTAGCTGAAACAAGAAAAAAGATGTTATTAACGGCCCTACCGAATTTTTTATCCATCAAGATGGAGGGAGAAAAAAGGTTTTATGGGCGCATCGCTGCGCGGGCGCACGTGTCCTGTTTTTGCTGCGGTTTCGTTTGCGGAATTACTAAATGATACCGGACAGCTACTACTTTATAGTAAAACGTTTCACGTTCAGCTCTTCTTGTGTTCTGCGGAACGGTTGTATTTTATGACGTCTTCTTTTCGCATCTGACCGCACAAAAAGTATATCTTTAAGATCATTTCTCATCGTATTAGACATAGTATTACTCAAATTATTAATCCACCAGCCGAAGCCAACACGAACACCTCAGGGGTCTCTCCGCACGTTTTTGCAGTTATTTATCAACAAACAGAAATGTTCTCATTACCATTCGTATATTTCAACGTCCACGACTGCCAAATATTTCACTTGACATCGTGAGTGATTGCGCTCATCAGGTTTGGAGGCATCTAATTGTGCATTGACCTTAGGGGCGACGTGTTTTTATTGGGCCTCAAGGTGGTCCTTATAAATGAGCAGAATTCAGGCAATCCTGTTTTTGCCAGACATACTGCGAATTCGTCTCGACTCGTGCCGATGTCCTGCTGCACACTTATTAAGTTTTATCTTTAGACAAGTCTATAAGGTAAGGCTGCAACTGCTACTTAAGTGTTCGAATAAGATAAGCCAATTGCACTGTTAATAAGAACAAAGCGATCTCGTTACGGCGAAGGATATGTGCAATGACACATTCGAGATAATTAAAAAAGATAAAGAAAGAATTTCTGTATTTCAAGCTTGTTCGCTACGGCATCGACTAGCATGGCAGTGAGAGCATCGTTGTCAAGTGAAGCAATATCCGGGTTCAAAGTATTTAACATCGCAATACACGGCAAATGTCAAGAAAGGCATTCGGGATCACCGAGGGTCTCAACAATCTAAAGAAAGAAGGTCGAAGTTCTTACTAGTTAAAAGCTAACAAGAAACAGTTACTATCTGCCTAAAACGAGCTCTCAACTTTTAAACCAATTAATCAATTACAAAGCAAACTATGTGATTACAAGAGAAAGCCAATTTCGAGCGTACATTAATTGCTAAGTACAAACCACAAACGTGATCTCGGTTTCAAATAATTAACGTATGAGTGGATCGCGTGCTCGGCTCGCTGGCTCTCTGCCTGACCCCGGTCTTTGATGCCGTAATGAAGGGTTTTTATTAAATCAATGTCAGAAGTCCATTAAAGCCTGGCCCCCGAGATGAGTCCGCGCCATCAATCAAGATACGGATGGACACCCAAAAAAGAGTCCGAGCTACGTTTCTGGACGCTGTTTACTTTTTGGGACAGGATTTAAATAGCTGTTTGGACAAGTTTGTGTATGCAGTTGCGAGACGACCACTTGGGACGAAGTAAGATGTACATTTGGGTCAGAATGAAGTCTTTGAAGCGTAAAAGCATGTTGGTTTCATTTGAAACAAGACAGTGTGACGGGTTGAAGGTAAACAAGGGTTGTCGGGATGAAACACATTAATCCGGTCGCGGCCGTGGTAGTTACGCGTAAGAGAACGGCTGCGGATAATTAATTACAGTCCTTTGATGCGATTTTCGCGCTTTATTCAATGAGGGTCGGCTGAGAAGATGGAATGCCTTGACGCATCGCGTTCGATTTTTATTAGCACAATTCTTAATCTTGGTCCTTGGATACGCGTTGACTACAACTTATTTATAATATCATACTTGAAGATTAATGAATCTTACAACGAATGTAATCGTCGCATCGCAGTAAAAACATTGAGCATGTACGCCGACGATAAACAAAAATATCCAATCAAGGCCTCCCAGGATCTTAGGTGAACGCACTCCAAATTATGGGCTTCTAACACCCATGAAATATAAAAAGAAAATCATAAAAAATAATTTCCTCTCCAATTCGACAAAGGGGCCATCCCGATTTTATAATTACATGGTCGGGATTTAAAGGGGAGCACCTGACGGACGCTCACCGATTTAGGGCGCTCACGGCGTGTCCAAATGTGTTCCATCAAAGGGCCACATTTTCTCTTCTAATGACTGATAACTAAAAGGAACCAAGTCTTTAAGGGTAGATTGTGATGTCCGATATTTTAGGGTTTTGGAGTAAAGGTCAACATTCCATTGGTATCTAGTTTTGGAAGTGTTTTGATAGGCGCGTGTCATGCTCGCGTCTAGAGCGAAACATGTTTGGAATTTTTGGAGGACATGACACAGTTCTTGCTGATAAGATACATGAGGTATGTGGTTGGGATTCCTTTTAACGGGACGACAACCGAAAAGGCATATACAGTTTTCATAAACCCTAAGCTAGATGTATTAGAAATATTTATGTAGTCTTAGGGTTTTCTTACTGTATGTTTGTGTGTGCAATTGTTTCGTGTATTATAATTGTTTATACGAATTTGTTTAGCGAAGTTATCGTCGCTAGCTCTAAGTTCTTGAAAGCTTGGCGGGATGGTGTCAAAATTACCTGAAACAATACAAAAACACTAAATTAGTATAAGTGCAAACAAAATAGGAAACTAAACACTGTCTATATACAAAAAAAAAACTGATTTCGAGACTATGTGACGTATTTTGTAGCGACGACATAAGCTTTAACTTCAAAAAGCTCACCCCTTGTCCAAAATCTCAAGAGACCCCACAATCTTTTGACGGTGACCGAAAAAGGACAAAAAGAGGTCGCCATCAGTCATGCTCAAATAAAAAATACTACAGGAGCGACAGAGGAATGTCCATTAGATAATATCAGATCGTGGTCCTGTCCGAAATGCGTGACAGACGACAAAAAATATTGCTGGGGGATAAAAGTAAATGTTACAAGGGAACTGGACGAAATTAGTAGGTGTTAAGATGAAGAAAAACATGAAATGGGGGATGAAAATGAAATATTTTTGCTTGATGATACTAGCACCTACCCCAATTACGTAAGACACTTACTACCTCAATCCCAAGGATTTTGGATGAGATTCACAATCCATAGCTTCATATTTTAGAACAATTCAGCTGCTAGACAACTGACGCAATTAATAATTCGTAAGTTACGCAAATACCCCACAGATTTGCATTTCAATTACCGTAACAAACCACACGTTGATTATAAACAAACAATCAAAGAATGAAATACATACAAGCAACCATTTGGATAAGTAACTCTAAGATAACTCATAAGAACGATGGCCAAAAATGGACCTAACTTGAGAGTGATTTTTTATACCAATGCAAATAATTTCGACAGTAAAGGCAAAAGTGTAGATGGATATTTCTTACACACTAGTACCAAGGCTATAAGTAAATTATCACTTGACAATGTTAAGAAAACGCCCAAATAAACTCATGCTACTGTTTGGTAACTCTAATATCTCATTGAATAGCAGCACATATTATTTGCCAATCGCTCTCGGGCAGATATTTCGTCAGTCAGTTGACATCGTGCGTTCGGTGCTAACCGGAGCAAACGCACACAACTCATTACCCTAAATACATTTTGTTTAGGCCAGAGGCACTCAACATTGATGATGTTTTTCTGTAATGATTGTATCATGTAGGAGTTGGTTATGACATCGTTAGAGCAATAATAGGTTACAGTCTAATGATTGTATACAAAATAATGTTTCTGCGATTTTTATTTAATAAACGATAACACTGGAGAGTTTTGCCCAGTTTTTTTTTACTAGGCAAAAGTCTCCACACGATGGAATACGGAAAGCGCCGCAAGGCCGACCCAGAAGGAGATGGCGGGACGATATGGAAGTTTACCGCGTATCGAGGAGGCCATGGAACGAATTGGGGCAGGTCTTGGCCCAACAATAGGGCAAAAGTTTGACTCAGTACGAATATGGGTGGCTATAGTAAGAGTAGAGGAAAACCAAAGAAGCAGTGACTGTGTGGACGATAATATTTATTGAAGGGTGCCTACTGAGTACTGAAAGACGACTTAAAGAGAAAAAATGCGCCGACCCCAAATTAATTGAGGTAATAGGAAAATTATGATAACTGCAGGCGGTAATATAGAAAGGCAGGAGTCGGCAGCCGGCAGGAGTCGGCCCTTGCGGACCGCAAGGGCCGACTCCAGCCGGGGCTGCGGGACTGTTCGAAAGAGATACCGTGGCCCCGGAACACAGTGACCTACTTTTAGTATAGAATATGTAACTATTAGTCGTTTTAGGTTCAGTATCACTGATGCAGATGCTGAAAAATAGAGCACGAACTAGTCAAGGTCCTCCGCACCGCGTCTTATCTGTTCATCTGCGTGTGTAATTGGCAAACTGTCGTGACCTAACTGTTCTAAATGATTAATCTAATTTGAAATGTGCATTTGCATTTCATTATCATTGGTTGTAGTTGTTTTTATGAGTCAAATCGATCAGGTTCGTTCTTTCTTCCTGTCTGATGGCGGTTTGGAGTTTATTGGGAACAAAAATACTTTTAATCGTAGATATTCCGAATACATTTAAAAGCTATTTTACAATCTGGTTTCTGAATTCTTTTGCGTCTTATAAAATATCAAATCTACAGTATACCTATGTATGTTTGTATAACTAACATAACAACTACCGCATACAGCAACCACAAACAAACACTCTCTCTGCGGTCCAATTTACTTTTTTACCAACCACAGACTATTCGAAAACCAACATTACATAACAAACAATATAACTAATAACATCGGGAGCGCTTGCGCCGTGACCAGCGCACGCACTGCGCCCGCGCACCCTTGCACTATGAACCTCGCCATAATTATCATTTATCACTTGCGAAGATTGATCATTTCAATGTATGCGTGATTTGTTGGACCGATTCGTTAAGATAGATCGTTCTGTTAGGTTAATAGTTTGGCTGATATTGAAACTGCAATAAATGTTGTTTCTTAACTATGATAGATAGCGTCTATTGAGGGGAACAAGGTTTAGAGAAGAAGAGAAAAAATTGTAATAAAATTCACGTGACTCAATATTTCTAAGACAATCAAAATGTTAGCACTGGCAACCTTCACGGCTAAGAACAAATATTCGAATACCGAATCATTCAGAAAAAGAAACGTAATTCGCATTAAAAATTCCAAATTCAATTCACAGAATTGTAAACAGTCAATGCAACAGTATTGCGTGGGCAAGTTCCTAACCAAGATGGTTTCTAAGAAAAAATATTAAAAACTTCATCGGATTACACACCAGAAAAACCCCGTGAGACTTTATGTAGATTACAGAGGGCTAAAATAAAAAAATAAATAAAAGAACCGATCACTAACGACATGGGAACCGTAATCCATATCAAAAACCGCAGATCCTGTAGCTTGTACGTTAAAAGCTTGGTAGGGTCAGCACTAGTGTTGCTAGGTTTGTCTTCTCTTAGTAGGACTTAGGCATATTATAAATGTGGTAATTTAATTAATTTACAAACACTGAAATTTTTGGTAGACCATTTTTTTCAAAAACATTGTTGATAAATTAACTACTTACTCCTACCTACTTTTGTAAGATAGCTATAAATAGATAGAGAACGAAATGCTGGGTTACCTATCTTTAAGGACATTAATTATAATGTTTTACTTTCAAGACTTAAAAAAAATGTCGTAGCATCTTTAAATACTGGACGTAACATGTAGCAACACTAGCAAGGCAGAACACGAAACTTCCTTTGCAAACCGCAAGTACCGAAGAACCAAAAAAACTAAGTATGGAGTAGGAACTCGATCCTTCGTCGCTGCAACCACACCGTACGTGTAAAAAAATAATTTAACCAGAGCCTACGGCGCTGCCTGTTTGGAATTACAGTTAATAAAGTAAATATTACCTTGAAGACTTCAGTGTAATCATAGTTTATGGAGATGTGAGTGAAAATTATGGTCAGTGACACAAAATGAGAGAGGCTGAATTACCCAATGTCTTTTGCTAGTCCAGCGGGGTAAAGAAATATAAACTGACAATATTATTGTTTTTTAATCTACAGGGTGTAAACAGACTCTTCACGAAGCCATCAACCATAAATTCTGTACATCATACTAAGTAACTTTACGCAAAAATTATTGCTGGGAAACGACTTTTTTTTTGGGGTGAAAAATCACGTTTTACAGTAAAACTCGATGTACCGCACTCAAAACATTGTGCGACTTCTCATGGGTGGATTGAATAGTACGGGGGTCGTGGAGGTTGAAAGTATGTCATTAAAAACATATATTTAAAAAAAAAACTTGTGGAAATGTTGGAACTTTGACCCCCAATATCTCCGAAACTAGAAGGTTCCCAGGTATGGTCTAGAAGAAAAAAATGATCGCAAAGACGGGGAGAACAAGCGCCTTTCGGCTTCGTTTAAGAGTCATTGTAGACCCTGTATACTTTGATTTATTTAGAAGGTACGAGGTGGAAACGGTTACCTACCACCGAAACCGTTTCCGTATAGCATTTAAGTCAGCACGTTGAGATACTGCGAAGACATCAATCTTTACAAGGTTCATCAAACTTCGCTTACCCAAAAGGCATTTAGTTCTCTCATTTTTAATACCAAGCACACCAAGTAACAGTGTTAATCCATAAATCATAAAGAGTGTAATTTTACGTTCTTTCTACTAAAGACACAGCGGATGCACCTATCGTTTTCTTTTAAAGCCCCATCCAAGTTGGAAATTAAGTCGATGCAAATTGAACACTCTCCATATTATAGACTGTGTAATTTTTAATGAGCGATGTTTCTCAATTGAATTAAAAATATCAATTTTGCGCCGTTTGTCGTAAGTGGAGTGTTTATATTTAAATTATAGTTTTGTTATATTGCGTCGGTAATTACACTTTGCTTTTAGCATCGGAAAGGGTCGCTGAGAATCTTTCACTTCTGAAAAGTAAATCTCGCTGTTTATTGCAATCCTGGAGTTATTGGAATTCTGGAGAAGTTACAGGGTGACGCCATTTTGCAAATATTATCAATCTTTGTCAAGCTTGACTAGTTCAAGCGTAGTAAACAAAAATTAAACAGGAAAAGTAGAAAGCGAAACCTTTATTGATTGCCTAAATCGTAAATTGCTGAGGAACAGCCCAAAATGGCATTAAACCACTCCAAAAACAACTTCACGAAACAGTGTCATGGCCATCCAATTAACACTCAATTTTTACTACAAACTATACCTAAAGTCAATGCTAATATTGCTTATACAGGTTTACGTCAACATCACGCATCTGTCATCAATCGAAAGTGAATTAGCAGCAATGTCAAGCCATTTTCCTTTCAGCTGCGCGCACGCATCAAACTAATATGCAAATAGGGTTACCATTTGCCAATTTGAAAAGTCAGTTTGCACTGTTGCTGTTACTGTAAGCCTACATCATCCCACAGCTGACCAAAGGCCTCTCCCTATGACTTCAGGAGACACGGCAGAAAATTTGTGGGACGGGCTGGACCAAACCAATGACCAGGGTGCAGGGGCCTAAAATGAATCACGTTAAAGTTCTCAAAATGGTCACAGACGCAGTTAAAATGATGAATTGTCGTTTTACGAATTGAAACGTAATTCATATTATTTTCCCTATTTTGATTTTGCTAAACCGGTCATTTTAGGCCTCCAGTAATTACACATTATCAAACTGGAACGTATTTTCATTCGCTAAAATTCCCCTTAAGTTGAAAATTCTGAAAAAATAACCGGATAACGGACGGAGGGCCAAAAAGCCGGACAAATCCAGATGCTAGCTAACCCTATATGCAAATGACGTAACGAACAACGATTGGGCGGCGCGCGCGCATCGACGCAGGAGTCACCTTTTTTGGTTCTGTTAATTTATAATCCTATCAGACTCGCTGTAATTACAGGACACGCAATGATGCAATGATGATGTGAATGGGGACAGAAAGGACATTTTCTATGACATAAGATGCCTTTGTTAGTATCTGATCTGCAGGCAGAAGACAGAGGGGCACCAATAGTACACCCACAGTTCGGTAGTTATGTAAAAGTACCATGTAATAGGGGGCGAGCTTTGTACCATAAATGGGACTACGGGCTGCTGCCTGCTAGTGAGACATTCCAGACACAAAAACCTATCACACTTAGCACGACAGACCTCATGAGTCGTGATCAGCAGTTGCAGTCGCGACCACAAGGCCAAAGATACGGTCAAGATTTGGTTACATAATAAATGAAGTGTGCAAGTTAGTGTCAGATATTGCAGCGGTAAGCTTTTGAAGTTTGCAAACGTAAGTAGTTACGTAAGCGTATTTAACTTACAAAAGTTCAAAGTAAATAAAAATGTGGAAACACCTGTTAATTCTCAGATTTCAAGTCGACTTAAGTTGCATAATTATTTAAATGACGACGCAATGTTTCGAATATAGGCATAAAACTAAATTATTAATGTTGACGCATCTCCGAACTCAAGTGGGTGTTAATTGGTCTTTGAACCGTTAGCAGGTTAGATTTTTTGGAAGTCATTTTGGTACTTTCCTTGTTAATAAACCTTATTGAGTAAGACGAAAAAGTGATTTATTTTGTAATTGATTACTCCTGATTTTATCGTCGGTTTTTGTATACGGAATATACGGATTACCCTCTCACTAGCCCCGCGCGCGACTTTTTTGCAAAAAAATGCGAAATATTCGCATGTAATTTGACACTTTAGATAAACAAACGCAAAGTACAAGATTAACAATGGGAATCATCGACACGAAGAAGAAGAAGAAGAATGCCCTTTCCACACAAATATAGGTCCATCTAGTTTTCCTTGCTTTTCTCAACTTCTACTGTTGTAATAATAGATAAATAATAGAAGTAACATAACCTCCTTAGAGCAGGGCAGTTACCTCGGCTGGTAATGATTGCAGGCTTCAGCGCAGGCGCGGTAGCTAGCCGCGTTCGCGCAAGATTAGAGGGGGAATAGAGATGCGACACGACGTGAATGACGGGATGAATATTTTATGATAGCTAATTTTGATAAAGCGAATTATTTACGTCTGACAGATTATGTATGGAGAAAGGGCCAACATTTATAGTTATTCGCATGATCAGCATAATGCTGTACCTATGTTGTGTGTATTAGTCAAAATTGTATATCTCGTAGGGCGGATCATCATATTCACCAAGACTTTCTTGGATACGGATGAATGTAGACCGGCCTTGTATTGCAGTCGCCAAAGCGTTTCTATCTAAAAGGACGAAACAACAATTATCAGATATTCTTGTTGTTTCGTCCTTTTAGATAGAAACGCTTAAACCTATATTAGATATTCTCGTCCTTACCTATATTATAGGTAAGGACAAGAATATCTAATATAGGTTTAAGCAAAATATGTATTTTCAACTCAAACATCACACAGCTTTTCTTAGCTGTATTGCATTGCCAACTAAGTTGATTATAATAATGAGATTGAACTATCACCTTTAGATGACACACTTTTTCATGTTAATAATGATGGATAAAAATAGAAAATGCTGACTCATTTATGTAAAGTTTATTAGTACGGACTGGTTCAAGGTCAGAGGGGTAATTTCCGTATTTATAACATCAAACGTTTGCTTTTATATCAACATCATCTGCCTAACCTTTTCCCAACTATGTTAGGATCGGCTTCCAATCTAACCGGATGCAGCTGAATACCAGTATTTTACATGGAACGACTGCATATCTGAGCTCCACAACCCTACCCAAGTACTGGGTAATAACTAATACGATACCTCTTGGTAAGACTGGTTGTCAGACTTTTTGCCACTGACTACCTGCCTTTTCTTATACGAGAGTCAATTGTCAAAAAGCCTGCTACGTATCTACTTTTATAACTAGTGTGTAAGATCTTAAGAGTATTTATAAGTTAAACTACTTTAGCTGTAAAAAGTCTATTATTACTTTTTTACAACCCATGACCTGCATGCACAGGCAAAAGATTTACTTGTTGTCTGCAAGTAAACTACTGACACATTTTTTGTTTATTTTCTATGTAAGTTGTAATTTTAGTAATTTACTTTTCATTCATTGTTAATTTATTTATTTTAAGTAGGTATTTCTGCACCTTCTAGCCTGAAACACAGGTTCCACCTAGTTCACGCAATAAGCAACAGAGCTCTATTTTATTTGTTGAGATACTTAATTGTAAATGTGCCCCTTTTTATAAATAAACATTTTATTTATTTATTATTAAGTATTTTTATTCATCTTGACTGACACTAAATTAACCTTCAGTTCTATTTTACATCCAAAAGCTCCAATATTGAATCAAATTCCACAAACAGCTTGTGGGTTGGTGGTAGTGGATCTGCCTCGACGGAACGGCAACAGAGTGTACAACTAAAAATGTGTCTCAAACTATATTGCGCCTCCTGTCCTGCCTTCTGTGCACCAAAAAATGTAGTCAAATTGACCAATGCCGTCTTGCTATGCTAAGACGGCGCCGTTTTGGTCCAAAAGAACTACTGGCATGCCACAAAAAAGAAAAAACTGGCCAAGTGCGAGTCGGACACGCGCACGAAGGGTTCCGTACCATTATCTATACAACATTAGACAAAACCGCTTAAAAATCACGTTTGTTGTATGGGAGCTCCCCTAAGTATTCATTTTATTTTAATTTGATTATTTATTTTTGAAGTGAATATGACAACTAAATATTCTGTGAATATTTCAAGCGTCTAGCTGTTGCCGTTATTAAAATCGAGCAAAAAAAACATGTTTGTTGTATGGAGCGAGTGAGCCCCATTTAAATTTTTGTTTTATTCTGTTTTTAGTATTGTCATAGCGGCAACAGAAATACATCACCTGTGAAAATTTCTACTGTCTAGCTATCGCGGTTCATGAGATACAGTGTGGTGACAGACAGACCGACTGACAGTGGAGTCTTAGTAATAGGGTCCCGTTTTTACTCTTTGAGTACGGAACCCTAAAAACAAAAGTTCCGAGCTAAATATTAACTTCAGAATGCTTTGAAACAGTTCAGCGCCACCTAAGACCAAATTAACTTAGCCCGTTGCGGAAAAGCGTGATCTCCACCCACATTTACAAATGTGTACGAGCACATTTAAACTATTCACACGAACCGACTAATGATTGTTTTGAAGCTGCGCCGGCGCACGCCTCGCTAGACAATGAAGACTTCTTGGAAATATCTATAATCGTAGACATAATATATGTGTTTACTATGTTTATGTAAGTTGAGATACAGGTGTAGTATTGAACTTATATATTTCTACATTGTAGTGATACATCCATGCTTGTCAGTTATCCCAGTCTTACTGTCACTTAACTACGAGCGAATGGTATAGTATTCTTTTACAGGATGAACACGGTTAATAATTTCAGAGCGATTATGTCGAAGGTATGTTCCGTCGAAATAGGAATCCGCCGAACAAATGCATATCGAAGAAGGGATTTGTTGAAGTAGTGTTTATCGAAGGTGTGCGTTGTCGAAGTATGTTCTGTCGAAGCAATTAGTAGTCGAACTATTGTTATTCAAAATTGAAACCGTGTCGAAATAAATAAATTAATTAATATCGCTGGACATTACACACAGCGCCATATAGTGCCACACTAAGCAACGAGGCTTGTGTCGTGGACACCAGATAGTTGATATACTACATAGATACTTTTTGTTTGTAAATACATACTTATTATACATTTATTATAAACATCCATGACTCGGAAACAAATGTACATGCTCATCACACAAACATTTGCTCCTACCGGGATTCGAACCCAGGACCCTAAGAACGTAAGGCAGCCTCACTACCGCTGCGCCATTCGGGTCGTCAAATAATTAACTTTCAAAGTTCAGGATTACACTCGGTGTTGTGTGTCCTCGTCTTACGTCTTTTCTGTGTGTCCAGCGCTTAAGTCGCTGTAAATATACGAAACGCTATGTAAATAATTATAATTGTAATTGAGGGATTAGGCACCTGTTGAAGCCCCCAGAAAACAGAACAGTAATAAGTGTAAGAGTATAACAGTAACCCAGTTCAACATGACAAAGCCAGCAAAACATTGGCTTTAAAATTTTATCGCTAGAACATAAGTATCATAATCAATAATGTTTTTCTTAACGATACGCAGCTGTCGAAGTTAAACAACTGCAAGTTATTTATAAACTTGACCGTACCGCATTGTGTAACGGGTGCATTACGAGTAGTTGCAACAATAAGGCAGGTGCGTATTTTGAGAAGTTTATTAAAGACCATGATAATATTTAAACGTCCATTGTTGAGGATAGTGTCCACAACATTACAGAGCTAGAGCTAATGTACTGTTAATGCATCATCATCATCATTTCAGCCGAAAGACGTCCACTGCTGGACATAGCCCTCCCCCAAGTGTCGCCACATTGACCGGTCCCGTGCGACTCGCATCCAGCGGATTCATTAATGCATTGATTTCTGTTAATGCATTATCAGCCTATAATGTTCCCACTGCTGGGACACACGGCCTCCTCTCTATAGGGTTGGTAGACGTCACATGTCTTCGATTTTTTTTGGTTCTAGGACATGCCGGTTTCCTTCACGATGTTTTCCTTCACCGTTTTGAGAGTGATGAAATAAATAACACGAAATAATGCGCCTGCCTGGATTCGAACCCACGACTTACTGTTGGTAAGTCGGGGCCCCCACCACTGGGCCACCGCTGCTGTACTAAAATCAAGCTGTCTGCCAATGCTTTGCTATGAGTTTAAAAGTCTGTGATAGAGTTACCGCAATCAAAGGATTAATTTTGGCGTATTGCAGATATTGGGACTTTTATATATAAAATATTGGTCCTCAGGTTAAAACCTCTCTTTGGTTAATTCCTGGTAAAGAAAGTCATAAGAGTAAGAACACTTCAGTCTAAAATGTAGGTGAGCATGTTACTAACATAAAAGTCTCTGATTGAATGTGACAGTATGAACTTTCAATCATTCACGATTTTTTATTTCTTTATAGTATTCTATCAAATATTTATATTAAGTAGGAAAAGAACCTGTCCAAATTGACCTAACGAACAATACAATATATACGAACAAAGCAAACATTCTGTATATCTGTCTGAATGATTACATTTCGCAAGATATCGAGTCGTGAGCGACCTTCGGCTCCGTGGGAATCTGCCGGCCGGTGTTACGCGGGGTTATGAGTTCGAAACAGAATGAACCATTATCATGTCATAGTTCGGAACACCTGATTTTGTCTGCTATTGTTTTAGCTGCTTTAAGAGAACAAATACTGTATGAATGTTTTGTTTTATTGTTGGTGAACTGCATTTTTTGTTTTAATCAAAGCTCGAGAGCTGTGTTAGTCAGTTTTTCTTCTTCTTTCGTGTTGGTAATTTGGTATATGCAATATTTATGAGAATAACACATGACATCATGTCTGTAAACCCCAAAGTAGAAGGCAGAGCTGTGCGTACCAACGCATTTCGCAAGTTATGTGTCAGTCACATCATCACATGTAACAAGAGGGCATTATTGTAATCTGAGAATACTGTGTAGCTCATATTGTGGTAAGAATTCTAACCAGTTAGCAAGGTTTGTATTCAAGATAGCTTTACTTTAATGACAGCCCTCGCAATAACATAATTCTGATGATGTTAAAAGCTTTGCAGGTTTTTAAACCGACCAGCTTATGAACACACTCTTGTGAGGTATTGTTTCGCTTCAAACAGGGTTGCGTACTGATGGATGAACCTTCACAATTCCTCTCATTAAAGACTAGAAAAAGCTCGACCACGACGTACAAGGATCCGTACTTCAATCAACCTCGTGTCACGACTAATCTCACGGCTGATTGGAATACTTACATAAATCCTTTTACACAATCGTGATCTTTTAACCCGACACGTCAGTTCTTCATATGCCATATGCCTCGAGCGGTGAGTGTACACATCTGAGAGTGGCTCTTGGGGTTTGGTTATTTGGGTGGATAAAGACTACATAACATAACATCAAGTCTGTTTCCCCTGAAGGGTAAGCAGAGGTGTCCCATGCGATCTAGAGATCCATGTGATCGAGTCTATTATTTATTCATAAATCTAGCCTCCGTGCAGCATTTAGTCTGCTTCAAAAATCCCACATAGAATCCCTATTTTCTAAGGACTCTCGTTAGCCCTCTTCTAGTATCATATTTAGGTGTGATGTATGGAGTTTAACATAACATAACGCCTGTAATCCCCAAAGGGTTAGGCAGACGTGTACCTAGATGAACAGTCGTGGCCTTTTCCGCCTGATCAGTATTTTTTTTTTATCGCTTAAATTATGCGGAGGCGCAGAACCACGCCCCCTTAAAGTTTAGGCCTATTAGGAAAGCGTCGATTTGGCGCGCAAATAACAATAAGTTTCGTTTGGCGTGCGTCGTCAGTGCGCTCGGCCGATCGGTATTGTCTTCCATTCATTATTTCTATACCAATTCAACGGGGCGGGGCTAGAGAGCGTTTCTATGTTGCGAGTGCAAGCAAAAATCAGCTTATTGGTGACCAGGCGGGAGTGTCCACGATAGTACATTCTCCAGTCTTTGCCAACACACCTCCAATCTGCTCTGGACCTCTAGGCCACTCACATTTCGCCAGGGATCTTTAAGTCCCTTGTAAAAGAGGAAAGGACTATTGCCATCATTTTGTTTGTGGAATGCCCATCACTTTTTCTGCATGTATCAAAGAATGACATCTTTTAAACTGTGGTCCTTGATCCGCACCGCGGGACCAGAAAACAAACAAACACATAACTCACTCACTTGTTTTTCTCCACCACACCCGATATTTAAGGGCATATCGACTATAGCCATATGGCAACAGTGTGTGTTACGCGCACGCGCGCCCACCTGACATTTACGCGCGCACCTGCGCTTGCGCAAGGTACGGCGCATCCGAAACTCGCGCGCCGCGGTAATTAAATTTAATGGCATACAGCAATACCGGTGCATTGTTGAACCTTAATTGTTTGTGTGTTGAATCAATATTTGACCTCGATGGATGTTTAGACCTTAATGCCTTCATTTGTTAGATTTCTGAATAGGACTCTTTTGTTTGGAGACGAAATTTTGAGTAACGAGCAGGTTTTTATTTAGGTTAAGATGCGGTCAAGCTGAGCAGACTTGGCTGTGGACTGGCCGTGGACAACTGTGGCTTGGACAGATATTTCAGTACATACCTATCTGTCATAAAGTCCAGTGTCCGCATTCAGGTCCGGAGTTTGAATTAAATAAGCTAGTAAAATCGTTAACGTTGTTCTAACATCTGAATGGTGATTGAGGAATTTGAAGAAGATATTATGGAGATAGTTTCATCAGGTAAAACTGTAAATATCAATTAATTGAAATAGGTTATTTATTGGGATCTGTTAACTATTATCGTTATTGGTCATTAATATCTGTGTTAAGCACGCGCTAAAAACTTAATGGCAGTCAACGGGATCCAGATTCTTCCATTATATAAATGCGAAAGAAACTCTGTTTGTTGCTATTTCACGCCTTGAAAAACTGCAAACGGCAGAACGGATTTATCTGAACTTTGGCGTTTGGATTGCAAATGACCTGGGTTAGAATCTAGAATACTTTTTATCCCAGTACTACGATAACGTGGGACCGTTTCCGACCAATACGCGCGGTATAGTCTCATTCCGAGTACACATTGGTATAATGTAACACGAATGAGCCGTCAAGACTTATGCTATGCAACATAAAACCACATTATAACTTGTAAGAATTCGCTAGGATTAAATTCTACGTTATGTAAGCATAACGTATAATTAACTTCCCTAATCAAATAGAATCAATGGGATACTAAAGAGTCCCCATATACATAAATACATACTTCAATACCTGACCAGTGACTATTTAGGGAAATGAAACCAATAAAAAACTCATACTCTTACAGTTAGTTATTTTATAAAATAAGATTGCTTTCAATAACTGAGATTACCCCGGAACAAGGTCCCGTGGGACGGACGTGTCCCGGGAAACTTGAAATGATCCCGGCCTAATCCGGGATTAGGTTCCGCGTTCGAGGCGCGCGCGGCGGTGCCTTTGTGTCCTGCGCGCGCGCGCCTAATCGTCGCGATACGCAATCAACCGCCGGCGTAATGGAGAAGATCTGTGGCTTACAGATGAATTTTATGTTCCGTTATATTTAAGGTTTTATGGAGAGAATGTAAAAGAACTTAAATTGAGGTAGGTTAAGCACCTTTAGCGCTGAGGTGGCAAAGTGGTTTATACAACCCCGACTTACGTATCACAGGTGGCTTACAGACCACTCCCTCACATAGAGATACGCTAAAAACCAAATAGCGGGTCAAATAGTGCAAAATGAGTGGTTTCGATCGATTTGCCAAAAAATCAGAATGATCGCATGTATTTTAGTATGGTTTTTACTCGTTAAAAGATTTTTTAGAGAAAAATAAATAGATTTTTTTTATCGAGTAAAATTAATTGTATTATGTTTTCAAAACACTATCACACTAGCATATATCCTGAAGAATATCATATATTTTTCTGGTTTTGTTTATTGCAGTGCATATACTTTCAGGCATTATAAAACTCGCGTTAAGCTCCTGTAGTCGCCTTAAATTAAGAAGTTTTAAGTGCAAACCAAGGTAAGGGGCTTGTTTGGAGGTACCGCCACCGCTAGAGGTACCCATATTGTTATTTAGTTAACCTTGGTCCTATAAGCTTGGATTAGGTTAAACGGTGACCAAACTAAGCTTACATTTAACTTACTAGTAGTTAAAGGTAAAGTAGTTGGAATGTCTAGAATTTAGTTTTAAGTCTCAGTTAACTAAAGAATTTAGGTTTATTTTGAACTTCAACGGGCGCGATAGATTCTTAGAAGCTTAAATGTTAATATTAATTAAGAATTTGTGGTATGCATTGAGCACCTATAGCAAGATATTTTAAAGTAGGTGTACCTACCTACTTCTGATGATGCGTAAAGTAATCGAGAAGGGAGAAAAATCAGTTCCAAGTTAGATTTAGTCTCAGTACTTTTGAAAGCCAAAAGTTACTGAAGGCTGACCCCCAAAAGCTTAAATAAAAACCCGCGCGTTCTAGTGTTTTAGCTAAGAAGAAGAAGTGGCGGAAGAAAGTCCATAGTAAACATGGAAAACATGGGAACTTAAAGACTTTTCTGGCATTACTTAGTATTTCTCGAGACAAAAACCAAAAACATGGCATTTAAAGCCAAGTCAGAACCCCATGGGCGGCATAAAAACTCTGACACCAGGTTAGGCACTAACCACACGGAAAAGAAAAAGAACCAAAAGCAGCATATCAATATCCGCCATTTTACACCAACAAAATAAATTATATTCAAATAAATCAAGCAAACGTCAATGCATCCTTTCTCAGGGATATTTCTCAAACGATAGCTAGAAAAGCAGGCCGTCAGTTAGCAAGGCCAATCCTTCACGAAGTACTTTGTAAATAAATAAACAGGAACACAATACACTAATCATATTCTTGCCGTGTCGGTAATATATCTGCGCGGGCGCCGACCTGCGTGTTCTTAGGGCTGGGGACCATGAACCAACATTTATTTTACGGGAGATGTGTTGGCTACATTGCGGAGTTTTGGAATTATCTTAAAAAGTAAAAAAAAAGTATCTTACTTCTTAACCCAAGTTTAAATTTTGTCATATTCCGGTTGGCTGGGCATTTAAGTATAGGATGTGGAAAAATTACAGAGTTTAAGAAATAAATAGTTCATAGCATGATAAATTAGATTTAGACATAATTAACTTATGCTGATTAAAATACTCACAACTTTACTGAGAAATAGAAAACATTACTTAAACTATCACTTACGGGATATCTTCCGTGATTCAATCGAGAGGATGGCTTCAAATTGTCAAGTACGTGGAATCCGGTATTGTATTGAGTATGCTCAAAAGTAGCAGCCAACAACATAATAAGGACTCCACCAAACCTGGTGATACTGTGTGTGTGTTTTGCCGTGAATTAGTGTCGAGTTCCAGTGATGCGCGTAGCAAAAGACAAAGAAAGAGGGTAGACAGATTTGTCTGCTCCTAACAATTTTTTCCCGCGATCATGGCGCTTGCAACAGCGTCGAAATATCGGGAGCTCAAAACAATTAATAATCACGGAAGATAAGTAAGTGTACGTGACAGTTTAAGTATAGTTATGAACCGTAAAAGCTTAAAACAGTGTTAGAAAACATTATTTAAATTGTCATGACATCTGTCCACAAGAAAGTTGCTGAAATTGACAACTCGCCGTCAATTTATTCACTTTTCATAACTTTTATTGTCGTCTGCTAAACGGCTGCTAAATTTGTTGTTTGACAAATATAATAGGCCACTGTACTGTGTGTGTGTACGATATTAAACCACTGTTAGCTTTAATTCATAACTATCATGTAGTAGACTATTTATTTCAAGAGGTTTACGTGCAAATACATTTGCTAAGTTGTAAAACCAAACTTAGCCGGAGCAGGTCGCTTGTTTAAGTTGTGTCACAAACTCACAAGTTCCCTTTAAAATGTTGTACCGTGGACCTCAGCACTAAGTAGTACCACCATGGCCCATAGCGGGCAGTAATTGCAAATTGACCGAGTGATCGATGGCGTTCCAAGAAAAATATCTCAATTTATTAGTTTCGATTGAGTCGCTGAGTTGATACGATACGTAGTTATTGTTGTCAGTTGACCGTGTGAATGTTACCACGGTGTTTTTAAACCATAGTTAATGGGACTGCTGGATAGGAATGTAGGTTTGTCTGTGGAGTACTTTTACTTTATGTTGGCATGTTTTTTTTATGGTTAATTTGTTAGACTGCCTACTACTGGAGTTTTATAATGGGTTTGATAAAATTATTATCAAATCAATCTAAAAAAAAATCAAGATCTTCCAGATCACAAAAAAAACTGCTAAATTTAGTTTGATTTATTTGGGTAACTAAGAAAATGTTCTAAATGTATCATAATCCGCCATAATGTTTCAATGTTTCATTTTTTCTTCCGTACTGATCTCTAATCTAGAGACTGTCATCTCCGAGAGCTTTCTAGCCATATCATCTTTCACACAAACACGTTGCTAAGAAAGTATAATATTATTCAAAATCACAACCAAGTGTTTACTTAGGATCTTTTTGCTAACCTGTCATTAGGAGTGGCTTAGATATGCAATCCAATGCTCTTTCGATATTTAATCTCAATAAAGATAAATGGACAAGACGTATAGGGTTACTATCCATCCGGATTTGTCCGGATTTTGAACCCCGTGACCTTGTTATTTGCACAGGTTTTTCGTCACAAGGAGATTTTTGTGGGAAAAGTGCACAAGTTGGTGATGATCGAAAAAGCTTAGCTTAAAAAGTCAAACGTCCGGACATTTTTGCGAATGCCCGACTTGACATATTTTTAAAATGGTAAGCCTAACCCAATAGCATTTCGATTTGATACTTTTTTTCAAGACATAAATAGACAAGACAGAATCACCCTAGTAGGTATAAATAACTAAGAGGAATATCGTGGGTGTTAATAACAAAATGTAAGGTATGTTTTCTAGGTAGGTGACAGGTGTAGCCAGCTGTCCGTGCCTATGAAATACTAGTGCAGAATGCGTTTGCGGTAGCCATCTATCTTTTGAGTATACTTTCTTTATCGAGGTTCTAACTTATATTGAAAAGGGCATAGGATGTCCTTCTAACTTACCAGGCACAAGTGTTGCTAGGGAGTTTGTTTAGCCACTTCTTCTTCAAACTCCTGCTAAAACGCTAGGTGGTGAAGAGTGCGGGCGTTTTGGAGAACTATCGTAATTTTGACGATCAAAATGCTGATTGTCGATTTGAATATGTTTGATTAGTTAGATATTATTTCTAAACCTCCTGAAGCAATAATTATGATTTATTGAAGCTTTACGTGCCAGAAATATAATTTAATCAAGTTATTACGATAATTTAATCATAATTGACTGGATAATTGGTTGGCGGTACTTAGAAGCCTAAAAGCTTGGCTAGCCTTTATAACCTAAAACTGTTCACGATGTTAGGGTTTCTGAACAATCTGCTCACTTTATGGGCTTGCCGTATTGCTGGCCCCATCGATGTCAAACTGGTTAAATAATTTCATAAATGAGCCCAAAATTAACATTATTTCATTTTATTCTTAAAGATGTCAAGCCCATAACATTTATATAACCACAAACCTGTCAGCACGTTTTAAATTCCTTTATAAATCGACCACAAATCAGGATTAACACAAAATATGACCAACATGCTGGCTTACAACATTAAATGTTAAACATATGTATAACGAGGTATAAATAATATCATAACTATTAATAATAATGGTATGGGCAGCAATGTGGGTCTTCTTGGGGTCAACTGGCCACTTTGAGCAGGTGTCCCAGATTTGAGTGTAAACACACGGGTGAGTATTGTGGGCTTGCCTGCTAACGTGTTAATTTTGAAGTGGCAAATTTTATTACTGTGTTTTTAAAGGTGTGAGGCTGACTATGTGCTAATGTAAATAAATTTTAATATTTACTATTGGTTTATTTGACTGGATATTACGTTAGTCGTTAGTAGTAGTAGTTATTTTGTACATTAGTCTAAGTTGAGATCGATTCTGTAAGTAAAGGATTGTATTTATCTACCTAGCTAAAAACCCTAACCTAATCCTATTAGGGATAAACCTAAAATAGTTCTAGAATTTGTAAATGATGCAACAAAATCAACAGCAGTAAGTAAAACAATCAATATTAACAATACTTTAGTTATGCTGGAAGAGGTTTCTTTAGAAATAATCATCCCTTTGTAACTATTTTTCTGTTTCTTTCTCTTCTCTGTCTTTAGTGTGTACATAAACTATTGAAAAAAAAAAACAAAAAAAACCGTGCCTAGTTACGAATCTCTGGTTTTTCTAACCGCAGCGGTTCAGTCACAATTTTTACTCCGTATTTCCTCATGACTGATGATGCTGTAAGCGGAGCTCTTTATAACTCTCTCGTTACTCTTCATAATAAGATGCTCATCAAGTTAAGAATATGCTTTGAATGTTGTGAATTCTATATATTTCAACACAAAATAATTGGCTATCACTTGTCTCCTGCTAATTATTTGGCCTTTAACAAATAACAATTTGTCGCTTTGGGATCCTAACTAATAATTAGAATAAAATAAAGGAGTGACTTTATTACATGGACGATGGATTTAAAGCTATTTCTCGGCTCAAGTCCATTCCGCGTCAATGAGTATGGTTACCCTAAAGCCTCAATACTGTTAGAATAAAGTTCTAATCAGCGTGCACTACAAAGTGGTTGTTACGTCGGTCACTGCGGGCCGAATAGTGCGAAATTCGTGGTTTTTATTCTTTGTAAAATCAAATATTCGTCTTTTGGAAACAAAAAACGACAGTTATGTTCATTATTAAATTGCCTATCCATTAGTATAAGTAGCAAATCAAAATAATGTTTACTTTACGAGGAGTAGCATGTTATAAATCGTTATCTCTCATATCTGTGGTTTCGTTGTGAGGGGATTTACTAAACAATAGGCTACTTGAAAAAAAAACGACAATTAGAAAATTAATGTATTTTTTATTAGTTCGTTTTTCTTTTGGATAAAGAGGAGTAGGCTGAAAAAAACTTACTTATTATTTGTTTCAGGTCAAATAACTTGTCGTAGAAAAGTTATGGCTGTTTGTAGTGTTGCCCTAAGGGTTCTAAACAATCGGAATAATAATAAAACTTGGAACCGTGTACTTTCTTCTGCGCGGGCGCATTTCCCTTTCGTATAGCGCATGCGTGTTCCGACTCACGTCTTTAAATGCTTTTGCGAAACCGTTTGTGTTGTACGTAGAATATATTACTGTAATGTGACTTCGAGAGCTAGTATAATAAGTTATGGGTAAGTTTGCTTAAATTACGTGTAGTAAAGTGTATTTTAAGTTAACTTTTAATGGAAATGATGGGAAAAGTGTTCGACCTAAGCGAGTAACTTCGCAAACAAGAACCAAAGAAAAAAACAACTGCCATTCCTGAAAGGTAAGCCTGCCATTCCTTAAGAATTAAGGAAAAAAAAAACTACATAATTAAATTACAATGATGACGGTCTGAAAAAGAAACACCTTGAAAATGTATATTTTTGATGGCTTTTTGGGTTACCCATTAAATTCCGCTCACGTCGAGACCTTAATTTATAAAAAAAACTTGATCGATCCACCTTATTACCCTCTTACACACTGAAAAGGAAAGTGCCCTCCTCGACGCGCCGAAAATCCTCCCATAATATAAATAAATCAACATAAAAATGCTACCTTTAAAATTTTACGAGTTACAACGAGTAAATTCAATTTCTTATCCGATGAAAATTTTTATGGAGACCCAATGATGCGCGCACGCAATTTACGAAAACGCTTCGGGCATTTTCGGGTTACCTTCGTTTTTTTTTTTGAATAATTCATGCGGAAGAGATCAAAGATGGCTGGTTATGGGATACTTTTCGTCCTTTATGGGGTTATGGGACGATTACTTTGCGTTCGTAACAATGGTGGATCATGTAATGAGTTTTTGTTGGCAGAGGCAAGTTATGTCATCGATACACAAATAAATATTGCCAAAGGTTTTCGTCGATTTATGTGAATCATAGTACGTGACGGGAATTTAAAATAGGAAAAAGTAGGATATGGTCGGGCTTAAGTTTGTATGCCTGTCTGAAAAAGGAAAACTATATAATTTAATTAACATATTGACCAGAATCATTACTTTAAAATGTAAATATGTACCAGAAACTGTAAAATTTTGTCATTCGATTTCGAACTTAACCATCAACATTTTGTTTGGTTGAAAATCATTTAGAGTTTGACAGTTTGTGGGAATTCGATGTGCTGGCCGACTGTACGTACTTTGTGAATGTTGACTCGTTGAGTAAATGATTGAAGTAAGCAGGGCAACACCATGCTACTTTAGTCCATCGAGGGCTGTCCCCTACGATTTAAGACCCAAGATTTAGAACCCAATTCTGGGTTAAGCTCGCCGTTGTACATAAGCTATATGTGCCAATAGTACAAATTTTGTGTGTATATTTTTTTTTTATTTTGTGTGCAATAAAGAATATGAATATATGAATAAAACCTCTTCAAAACTACCTGCTCCATAGTACGAAAACAAAAAGAGACATTACAATTCCCTCAGTAGCCTAAGGTCATTGATCTCCTGACACTTATTCCGTACTTTCCTATTAATTTCACGAACAATCTCAATCGATCTCTAGGTTATAATTTTATGAACGATATTAGTTCGCTATTTCGCCCCCAGGCGCGGCGTGATGGAGACGGCGACGCTAAAAGTAAAAGTGTTAACGACGCAGTGAGGAAAAGCGATGGCCGAATAAGTAATAAGTGTGCGCCCACGCCGCCACGCGGTACACTTTCTACTGACACTAAACTTACTTCGTTTTGTAGGGTTGACGAGCTTCGGGAATAGAAAGGAAATACAGGGTGTAAACAACCTCATCAGGAAGCCGTCAACCAAGCATTCTGTATAACAAATTAGGTAACTGTGCGCAAAAAATGTTGCTAGGAAACGACTTTTTTTTTTTGGGGTGAAAAATCATGTTTTGTGGTAGAACTCAATGTAACGCACTCAAAGCATTGTGCTGATGGATGGATTAAATAGTCAAAAGCTTACATTCAAAACTTGCTTTAAAAAAAAACAAAAAGTTGGAACTTTGACCCCCAATATCTCCGTAACTAGAAGGTTCCCAGGTATGGTGTAGAACAAAAAAAATATCGCAATGATGTGGAGAACAAGTGCCTTTCGACTTCGTTGAGGGTTTTTTTACACCCTTTATAATAGTGGCCAGCGCCCCGTTAGTCTATAGTGCAATCCCGATTGTTGAACATGAGGTTCGATTCCCGGGGCGCACAAATTGTTATTGGATTTTTCTATCAGAAATTTCTCAGTAGGAGCCACGGAGTCTGGATTTGCGACCGGTTGATGTCACATGGGCCTTAAATAACTGGCGAAATGTTGATGTACTATTAGCTACACTTTTGACTAACCCTTCCATGATTACAGGCGTGATGTTATGTTATAATAGGCTCTAGGAGCTACTAGTGCACAAGGCTCCTTGACAAATTTATACAGCCGAGAGTGAGAGTAGCAGCAGGCTAGCCATGTTTGTGAAAAGACCGATGACCTGAGCAAATGAGTCCTGACTCCTGGAGGACAGCGTATCAGTAGACGTAGCGTAGGATGCTCCCGGCAGTTGGACCGAAGATCTTAAAAAGGAGGCTGATTTATTGGAGTGGACTATGCTCCTTGACAAATTTACACAGCCAAGAGAGAGAGTAGCAGCAGGCTAGCCATGTTTGTGAAAAGACCGATGGCCTGAGCGAATGGGTCCTGGAGGACAGCATATCAGTAGAAGTGGCGTAGGATGCTCCCGGCTAGTTGGACCGAAGATCTTATAAAGAAAGCTTAATGCCCGTGTTCCTACCAGTAGTACCTACCACGGGTAAAAAAAAATCCCGTAGTACACCAAGCGATCCAGTAGTAGTACCACGGAAAGTATTATGAATTAATTATGATTATGGTGTTGAGAATTTCAATGTTGATCTTATGTACCGATCCCAGTAGTACCACGGGTAAAAAACTTCCCGTGGTATACTACTGGATCGCTTGGGAGGGATCTATATCCAGAAATGGTCTGCCATAACCCGAGTTAATTGATTAACTGTGGCGGCATCGACAGAAACTAAGAGAAAATGACAAGAATACCACTTCCAAGAAACATAAATAAAAATATGAAAGATGCTATCGGCAACCCTGAATAAAATGGACAAACTACTGATACAGTTCGTAGGTAATGATAGGCGAAAAAATTGACGCGTTACTTTCAATTTATAGCGCTAACCGAGGCGCGCGGGCGCAATCAGCATCGTCGGACGTAGAGTGCTGAATTGTAGACGTTTTCAAGTGGGTGGTGATTGTTTGACGATGGATCTGTATTCCTGGCTGATGGCAGAAGTTGAGGCAATTTTGGAGATTCGGACAAAATCAAAAGTCATTTGTTCAAATTAGTAAGGCCAAATACAGTAATTTCACAGTTTTTATGTCTTGTGACTGGGGCTGTAGCTACATTTAATTTTCATCTTTGTTTCGACAATTCAAAAGTGTTGTAACTGGCCTACTTGAAATAAATGCTTTGATTTTGATTTAGTTATTAGTAATTTGTTCTCCCAAAACGCCCGCCCGCCAATTCCTAGTGTAGCTAGGAAGAACTGGCGAATCAAGCTCCCCAGACAAGCTGTCATAGCCCTAAATGTGATTTCTGTGAATTCATCAAAATAAACTTATTCAACAGTTAGTAAAGACTTCCAACGATGATTCATCTTCAAAAAATTCAGAGCTAAAAATTCATTCATCTAACTTAAACTAATATTGACACAAGATGACCAAATTTTATGTTCTGAAAAGTGGTTACAAATTAGTTGTCTATGTACTAGCGAGCTCACGGAGGGACTGTTACTTTTCACCCTTATGCCTTTAGTGATAAGGTTGAAAGTGGACGACCGGCAGTGAACTCGGTAGTACAGTGAAAAATATTCTTTTCAATACGTGAAATGTTTCGGCAAAGGTATGATTATTCAAGATGGCTGCGATATCTCGATTGAATTGATTCGTATCGCAATAATCGAATGTTTGCATGGATTTAATAATAGAGGTCTTGAAAGGCGATCAAAGGATGTATGGCATTCAAATGTTTGGGACTCTGTGAAATAAAATATTAATTATGATTGTACATTGAAGGTTTAGAATGATAATGATGATCGGAGGAGTGCTTTGACAAAAACATGGGCTGGGATGAGTTTACTTAGATCAGAAGAATACGATTTATTATTATCAGTGAACTCGGTAGTACCCGCATTGTTCTAACTGATAGCTAAGATGAAGCTTAGCTGGTATAAGTGCAGGAGAATGATGATGATCTAGGGGTCTAAAACGGCCGCTTTAACAGAACAAAAAAAAAACGTGATTCATATTATGATTCTGCTAAAGCGGGCATTTTAGGCAAGCTTAATTAGATCTTAGGTAAAATTAAAGCTGATTAGTACCAACACTATCATTCTAGCTAAAATCCAATTAATTATATTACTATCTTAACTATTACGAGATAACACATAATAAGATCGATTAAATGTTTAATTAAAAAGTTAATTAATTCTAAAGGCTGTGGCGGAAGATCCATAAATCTTTGTAGTGGAAAATCTTTACAAGTACTTTGAAGTTTCATAAATATTCATAGGAAGATAACCAAGTGATTAGGGGCGTTAGCTTTTTATCTTATTAATTTCTTTTAATTAGAAATCGTGACTGGGAGTGCATAGAAAAACATTTATTTCAAGGGGTTGGATTGGAATCGAAGCGACAGAAAAAAAAAGAAAAAAAAAGTGAGTTGGAAATAATTTGATCTACGAAATCGATAGTATAAAAGTATGGCTGCGTTATTTCATTTCCTGTGGCATGATTATTATACTTATGCCATCAATCACCGTTAACTTTGGCATATTACTAATACCTACATATGTTTAAGAGACTGCTAATATACGTTTACTAGATACATTGCACTGTTTTAGACTTTCACGGTTTTTCACTACAATTAAAGTACTTACGGGATGATATCCGTGAAAAAGAAAAGATAAGAAAGAGGGTAGACAGATTTGTCTGCTCATAATAAATAATTTTCGTCCCACCCGCATACCTCTTCAGTATTCCCGCGATCATGATGCTTGCAACAGCGTCGAAATATCGGGAGCTCATCGAACGAAAAGAAAATCACGGATATCATCCCGTAAGTACTTTATGTATACTACATAGATACATTTCCTCCGTGGTCCTCAAAGCTGTTGAACACCAGACCGCATGTGATACTGCTCCGAAAATCGTAGATGTTTAACTGGTTGGTAACTAATACTTTCTTGCCAAAAATATTACAGAAAGGTTGGTTACATACATTGGACCCAAACTAGGATAAGCCTGTATGTTAGGCACCAATACAAATCGGGAGTTTACCATTAGAGATTAAAAAAAAACCGGCGAGGGTCCCGTACAATTTTTTTTTAAAAGACAAACTTAACTTTGCTGTTCGATCCCTAGAAACGGCTATTGCTCCAACCGCAAATAATAAGTTTGTAATGGTAAAATCGCTTTTTTTATGAAACTACATATTTACGGTTTACAGACTTTTTCCTTTACATGTGCACAGTCTTTTTGCCAAATTTCGTGATTCTAGGTCAACGGGAACTACCATATAGGTTTGCGACCCAAAACATATAGGGTACTTTCGGTTGACCTAGAATTGTCAATTTTGGTTAAAAGCAAGGTCTTCCAGCACAAGTAAAGGGAAAAGTCCGAAAAATAAAAAAAAGTTGAAAATTAAGGTAAATTTTGGTACCTACTTACAAGTTATCGAAAATCTAAATTTGCCCATATCTTTTTATCGTGTTGACTCAAGACCTTAATTTTTTAAAAACTAATAGGGACTATAGACCTCAGTACCTATTTCGTATAAATTTCAACTTGATAGGTCCACCCGTTCCTGATAAAATCGGTGGTGACAGGCGGACAAAGTGATCATAAAAGGGTTCCGTTTTTTCCTTTTGAGGTACGGAACCGTAAAAATACCAAAGATCAGACTACCGACGTTGTCGTCATCACAGAACCATTTACTCAAACACTAGGCGTTACTTACATGATCTCTTAAAAAATCAAACAGCGCACTTTTATTTAGAACTAGCTTTTGGCTGCGGCTTCCCTCGCGTTAATATAGAATTTGACAATCAATTCGGGTTGTACTCTGCTTGTACTAATATAATTCAATCATGAATCGAAAGACACGTGGCGCCATCTACTATCATAAGAACGTTATTGTTGGGCCCCTCGGGAACAGTACTTTTTTTCGGGATGAAAGGTACCCTATGTCCGTTTAGGAACACCTGACAACGTAGGTATATAAATAAAATAAATAAATATCGCTGGACTTTACACACAACGCCATCTAGTGCCACACTAAACAACGAGGCTTGTGTCGTGGACACCAGATAGCTATAATTGATCGAAGCCAGATAGTTGATAATCTACATAGATACTTTTTGTTTGTAAATACATACTTATCATACATATAAACATCTATGACTCGCGGAAACAAATGTCCATGCTCATCACACAAACATTTGCTCCTACCGTAAAAATTCAAGAGGATCGGTTCAGTGGTTTAGGCCCGTTTAGGCGTGCTAACAAACCAACTTACTTTCGCATTTATTATGTTAGTAAGGATTCATTCTCTCAGGTGTCGCCTAAAGTTAATCAAATCTGGCATAAGTGTTGCCTAGACGAGTCTTACCAGAGTTTGTGTCAACACTGTGCACTTTCTATGTCGCAGCGAAAGTTACCTGCAACAAAAAAAAAGGTAAATATTAGATAAGTGCTGACATTTTGCAGTTTTGTCTGGTCATCGGCTTTTTATGTGCAGATAACATAGTATGGCCAAGGAGGGAAATTTTTAAGCAATTTTCAAACAGATCTCTTTCTTACGTAGCGTGCGCATGTTACCTCTTGAACTGTCGTTTTTATTAGGGTTCCGTACCCAAAGGGTAAAAAGGACCCTATTACTAAGACTCCACTGTCCGTCTGTCTGTCTGTCTCATGAACCGTGATGATGATGATGATGATAGCTAGACAGTTGACATTTTCACAGATGATGTATTTCTGTTGCCGCTACAACAATAAATATAATAAAAACAGAATAAAATAAATATTTAAATAATTACAGTACTTATAATTATACAAACTATAACTCTAAATAATAATAAAAATATGTACAAGTAACAAAACGGTTACAGGTAAAGAAATATTTAAGTAAACAAACAACAAATGTGATTTTCCGATAATGGTACGGAACCCTTCGTGCGCGAGTCTGACTCGCACTTAGCCGGTTTTTTAATTACCGTTTTCGCGTCGTTGTGCCTTCCATCATGTAAGACCCTGAGCCGCAGGTCGTGGGTTCGAAACCAGACAGGCGCGTTACTTTGTCATTCAAATCATCAGCACTAGTCTCAAAACGTCCGACTCCGAAACCACGTCCTACAACTAAACATTTTAAGACATGTGACGTCTACGAACTGGAACTCGCATTACAGGTCACACCCACACACATGGACCTGTGTCCCATGGGCTGATATTGTAATTACTTCTCATAAAGGATGATGGTCTTTTAGTTTACATCATAAATAGAGCTGATTTAAATCAGGGTTCCGCATGTCTCGGTGCAAATTCCTAGGGTTCTGATTACCGCCTTTGATAGAGCGGTGTAGAAAATTTCTTTCGTAACGGGCTCAACGTTATGATAGGGTTCCCAATATTTACGAATTTGAATTAACATCATTATGGCTTGACATAATCAAGTGGCATAAATATTATAGTTTTCTTAGGGGTTTTAAAAGAGCTTCAATCACAACGTCCAATTTTTCTTTCCAACTATAAATATGAATATATGAATATTTAAGACAACGGAGTCAGCAATGCACGTATAAAAATAAACATGGATGTCATGCCAGATCATTCAACAGACAAGAACTTAATTCCCAGTACACGGGGACATGGAGAAATCCCACCCAAAACGGGAACGAGAGAAGCAAGCCCGTATCTGGCGACAACCCTTACAGATAACATCTCACAGATTCACAGGACATCACAATATCAGCTCGGCCACGAGCTACATGTGCCACGCGTTTTGCGACAACGACTGAGGAGATAGCATCATTTGACTTGCCTTTTCCTAATTATATTGGGGTTGGTTTTCTGTCTAACCGGTTGCAGTATTTAACAAATTAAAGAAATGGTTTAGGGTATGTTACGAGTAGCTGCGATGCGACGGTCTTACGAAAGCAATAAGTGACGCATAGTCTGAGGTCATGGACGGGGCTTAAAGATAAGATCTATCACAGGACATCACAGGACATCACAATATGAGAGCTTCACCACGAATCGTTGAACATCTCACTCAGCATCCCACAGTACAGCAGGAATGCTGCGCCGCAGCATTTTGTACAGCATTATCTAGTCGGAGATTATTTGAAAGCAATAAATAATAATAAAGCGGACAAGTCCAGGTTGCGTGACGCACGCTACCGTGCGCCCGCGCAGCCGCCGCCGGCGCAGCGCGGCTCCATACTCCTGTAGCAATTTGTAATGTTAATCACAAAAGGCTTCTTAACCCGACAAATGTCTTATGATCATAACCAAAGTCCATGAGAAAAATGCACTCGAAATGACATTAAATCATCATCATCATCATCATATGCCTAGCCTTTTTTCAACTATGTTGGGGTCGGCTTCTAATCTAAACATGCAGCCGAATACCAGTGTCGATATGGGTAACGCGATACCCCTTAGTAAGACTGGTTTTCAGACTTTTGAGCCACTGACTACTAGTAACGACTGTCAAGTCAAAGATCTGACAGCCGGCACCAACGGCTTAACGTGCTTTCCAAGGCACAGAGGAATCTTGGGATGTAAAGGAAGGTCAACCAACCACTGGCCCACCTTGGCAAGAGCGGCCTAACCTTGAAGATCGACCTGCGCGGCTGTTTATTATTTAGCTACTAGCTCCTGTAACGGAAGTAAATATAATAGGCGAGACGACAAAAAAAAATCTAATTAGTCCGTCAGTTAGATTATCAAAAAATATTTGACCCGTGTTTTTTCTTTTCTTTTGTTACGTAAACCAAAATTGACGAAGAAATGACGCTTTTATAATTCTCAATACGTCACGCCTAGGTATAATTTGTAACTAGTTCTGACGTCACGAGCCCCCACTCCCGAGTTTTGATGCGTTTTATCTTTTGTCAATATTCATTGATTTACAAAAACAAAAAAATACGTGTCCATTAATTTCCAATACTCTAACTGACGGACTAAATAGATTTGCAATTTTTTGATACTGTCGTCATGCCTATTGTTTTAAAACCGTGGAGGTCTTACAAGATGGCAGATTGTAAGCAATCGCTTGGCAGGTTAAAGGTCTAGGAATTATAGGTATTTCGTTTACAGTGCCTGGTTCTTTTAGTGCTGGAATGACATTCACAGAAGGATCATCATCACATCAGCCCGGAATCACCCACTGCTGGGTATAGGCCTCCCCTTTTATCTGCCTCACTTCTCGATTCTGTGCGTCCCTGATCCAGGTGTTTCCCGCGACTTTGACGATGTCGTCAACCCAACGAGCTTTAGGACGGCCCTGGTTTCTTTGGCCAAACCTTGGCCACTGCTCGGTCAAAGCCTTGCTCCATCGGCCATCTCCGCGTCTAGCCAGATGCACCCAGGAGGAACTTGGGGTAAACATTTGAGAAATTGTATTGGATAACTACATTTAGTAAAAATTTAAAAAAAGTAGGTGTGACTCGAAGTAGACGACGCATAGATCACGCTTCTGCAAATCGTGATACACAGCTCGTACATGTATACATTGTACCTAGTCATTCAAAAGTAAACTTTAATGACACTATCCTAAGGACATTTGTTTGAATGGATATATCACCAAATTGGAAACGAGTTAAATAGTTTGCGTACCCCTTCACGTGAGACAACGGATACGAACCACGATGACCACTATGATGTCCCGATGTAAATCACCCATTTAATTATACATATTATTGTAAGAACAGAATTAAATTTGTAATGTTCTTTTAATTTTCTTCATTTTGATACCCGACTCGATATGTAGGGTTGAAAAAAAAATTAACGACTTAAAATTTAGCGCCAAAAATCCGCCATTTTGTATCTAAGGACACTTGGGTTTTTGAGACGAAACTAACGATTTTGGAGCATATGAGGTTAAAACATACAAGTTACGCGCGAAAAACAAAACCCTTCCTTGGCAGTCGGGTAAAAACACGAGAATTTAGCAACGTTGAAGCATAACATAAGTGTTTTGGAATGTATCAAATGATACCTAGAAATGGCTTTCATGTGAAGAGGGAGGCGCAGTGACTCTGTGAGTGAAAGTATTGCCCGAGGGCATGGAGACAGGGGGCAAGGCCGAGTCGCTTAAGAGAATGAAATGCGCGTGTAATAGAGAGGAGCCGAGATCTTGATTAAAGAGGGTGTAAACAGGCCCTTTACGAAGCCATCAGCCAAGAATATTGTACATCAAACTAAGTAACTCTACGTAAAAATTTTGCTGGGAAATGCCTTTTTTTCCGGGTGAAAAATCACGTTTTTCAGTAGGACTCAATGTTACTCGCTTAAAACATTGTGCTGATGGATGGATTGAATAGTACGGGGGTCGTGAAGGTTTATAAAGTAAAAATCTTACATTCAAATCATGTACTTCAAAAAAAACTTGTGAAAATTTGCAACTTTGAGCTCCAATATCTCCGTAACTAGAAGTTTCCCAGGTATGGTCTAGACTAGAACCAAAAAAATATCGCAATGACGGGGAGAACAAGTACCTCTCGGCTTCTTTAAGGGTCGTTTTACGATTGAGCGGGAGAATAAGCTTCGAGGTAATTTGATTAAGCTTGGCTTAGTTCAGATTGAAGCGATTGAGTGATTGCAGTTTTACTTTAATTAAGTGACGAAAAAAGGAAGAGGTTGTCAAGATGACGCATATTTTTAAAAGCTTTTATTTAACTGGCAATTTTTGTTGTGTGTTTGTTGAAGTCAAATCTTGCAACTGAATTTTAAAACAGTTATCATCAAACGATTGAACTGAAATTTTACATACACTTTTAGTTTGGATGACAATACATGATTAGCTAAGTGACGTCATTCTAAATCTAATATTGCGGACTAATAAAAGATGGCGGATTAGTTATTTTTTATGTACCCCTATGATTTGGGTATCAATTAAAAGGGTTTGCTGTGAAGAATACGAATATGGCGTCACAACTATATTTAAAAGCTTGTTTTTGTGTTGGTTTTTTTAATACAAGCTTGTCTTACAATTATTGGTGAGATTGTAACAGCGATTGATCTTAACGTAAATATAACAAAAGGTAGTAAACCTAATAAGAAAGCTCTAGATTTATTAATCAGAGGCATCGGGGCACCATTAAATTTTACCCTTCGAATTGATAGCAAAACAGTCACGACTATTAATTTAGAAGGGAGGAAGCAATAACAGTTCCACTGAATGAATCAATACTAATATTTAAAATGCGGCAGTAACTCTGTCTTTGTAAATGTTACTCCTTAAGGTGGATGCTCCAGGGTGGCCCGCGAAATAGAATAGAAAAAGTGTAGGAATTTACTTTTTCAAGGTCAAAGTCATTCCTGTACCTTTATGCGCTTGGAGGGTTGTATTGATGATTTTGATGATTATAATTATATAACTACATACGTGTTACAGCCGCGAATCATATTTTAATCAACATACAACCTGACACTGACCTGCAAATTGCAAAAAACGTAAGAAAATTTGAATTTCGCGGGCTACCCTGACGCTTTCACCTTAACTGTTGAATGGATTTCAATTAAACTTGACACACAGGTATACCACGACTCAGGTTAGGTCATAGGACACTTTTATACTTTTTATCCTGTTAGTACGTCCGTCGCCTCGTTGGTCTAGCTAGGGACTGCTGAGCATTCTGCCGAGGATCGCGGATTACCGGCGTGAAGTTTATGATGTTTATGGAGTACGTTCTCGTGATGTAACTTCGATCTCCAACAGAACGAAGCCGATGACGTAATTTTTTTTTAACGATGAATTTAAAATTATGATGATACTTATAAACTAAACATTGCGATTCTCAGGCCATATTTCAAGTCTCCGTACTCGACGTTAAGACCTAAGTTATCATAGTGACCCCGTGTTCTGACTCCCAAGAGAGAGTAGGTACCTTTCCTTAGGTTTGTACCACTTATTTGAATATCCGCCAATCGCGTTAAGTGAGCATTTACACCGTAACGAATGACGAATGCAACCAATTTGGGAGTGTGGCGAATCTGACGAATTGACGGTGTTATTGAGGACATGACTCCTTTAAAAAGTATCGGGTTTTTTAACTAAACGTGGGACTTGCCTATATTTGGTCAAGAGAAATTTATTAATTAAATTATATTCGATGTAGATAGGATTTTTTGTGTTCATTTAGGCAGAAACCAATTAATATTATTTTTTGTTTTGATTGAAACCGAATTATCTTAACTGTAGTTAATGGACTAGGTACCAAGTTAGGAAAACTAGGACCAACATCGCTTTAAAGCAATTAGATTACGGACAGATTGTTAACAAGCATACATGATAAGATTCCCAATTCGGTACCGCAAAACCTATTATTTTCGCAATACTGGAAGACAAAGCAATAAATTATATCCTGACCAATGATTAGGAACAATGTGTTTTAATATTAAATTCTTTCACAATAGTTTACAATAGTAATGTCGGCTTAGCATAAGGCACTCTCCACACGATCACGCAGATCGCGCGATAGTCCAGGTGAATATTTATGCGGAACTAAATAACGACCGTGTTGAGTAGAACCGCGGCTATAAATCCTAGCGCAATGTAAGGGCTAATATCTAGCCACCAGTATTGATAATAAATTATTTTATTAATAACGTTTACAGGCTTCCGTGTTTACTACGAGTAGATGGAGATAGCTATAGGTAGGAGAGCTTTAGGAAAATATGAATTCTGATTATAAAATTAGCTTATTTAAAAGATGGATTATATGAGGATCGTTTGCATAAAAAAATGGGGAAATAGGGTCACGTTTAACACAGGGGGCCTACCATGACGTCTTAAAGCAGGATCGTTTGAATTGCGTGCCAGTGAGGGAAAGAGATGGCGCTAGACGTCCTCTATAGCTCCGTGTCTTACCCACACTGGAACGATCCTGCTTTAAGACGTCATGGTAGGCCACCAGGACAGGGACAAGAAGAAATGATAATCTTACCTTAAGTATAGAGTAAAACGCACGTTTTCTGTCCGTCATACAGACAATGTGAAGAGCTTTTACAAGTTTATGGCTTGAGATAAGAGATTACTGCATTATAATTGATTCGGACTGGGTGCGCCCGCGCAAGCACCTAATTGATCCGAAATGTTTGTATTGTGTGTAATTCGATCGCCTTGTAAGGCCAGCAGTTAAGATGCCAGCAAAAATGGAGGTCGCAGGTTCGAATTCGTGTGTAATTGATGTAATTACCTGTTCAAGATTAAATAAGGAGAGTAGATAGCCCTGTGATCATGAATAAGGTGATCGAGGCTAAAAAGTGCAATAGGGAACGATTTGGCTTAATATGTTAGTTTCGCTCACGCTTCTTGCCAAAAAAGGAATAATCTCCATGCATCAATGAAGAGTTTAAGCATTTAAATAAATTATAGGCTTTAAAATTGCAGTGCCAACGTTCCTAAATGGAATATACAGATGATTGCCGGTAAGCTGCCAGCACGAAAAAGTTCGTGCTGTTTAAAACAGCTTTTCATTTCAGACATGGAATACATATTGCTATTCTATTCCATAAACAATATCAGAGTAGAACGCAGCACATCTGAATCACAGCTACCACAAAGAGTGTTCTAATCGCAATAAATTGTTGAGGTGCGCGCGCGCCACCGCCACATAACTCAGCGGCGCGGGCGCGGGCGCGGCGACAGCGCCTCTCATAACCGCCGCCCGGTTTTGGTACTATTTGATTTAGAGAAATGGAAAGGCGTTGCCATTGTTTTCTCTTTAAAATTTACAGAGCCCAGATAAACTGTATTTGGTTTTGTAATGAAAGCAGTGTTTGTTTAAGAAAGTACTGTGATTTACTGAACGTTTTGAGGGAATGCAAATTGGCTGTTCAAATATGCAATGTGACTTAAGAAAGTTGGTGGCCATGGCCCTTTGTTGGTTGCACGGTTATTTTGAATTTTACATTGTTACTACGGATTTTTTAGAATTTGGAATTAACTTTCTAAGAGTTGGTACCTTTGCAAGACATTGCACTGCACCGCGCTTGCGCATGAAACTAGTCGGACGGTGGACAACTTAAACGTCAAGTTTTTCTGCTCAAAGAACAAGTTGATGATGCAATTCTTCTGTAAAATATTTCGCTACTCCGTATACGTCAATCGAGTACATGTAATAAAACAAAAACCAACGTATACATTACATCGTATACATTAAATGTTGCGCAACCCATCCATAAAAGATCGACTGACAAACCCAAAACGGTGACAGACAAAAATCCACGAAAAACTGCCCGACATTACATTGCATATGTATTGTTTTGGTTTTGACCAATCACAAGGGGAATAATAATGTTAATTGCTCACTCGTCTTAGCAGCGGCGCGTGCGCACGTTTGGCAGCAAAAAGGATGGGCCATAAAAGGCTTTAAGGTTACAAAAGAGGCCGCAAGAATCCATGAATAAAAATACCGAGCCAAAAAGCGTTTGGCGCCAATTATGGTGCGTTTGCGCATCTCTAAACCCGTGGATCGACGGGCTGCGCGTGAGTGCCGCCTTAGTGCATCTGTCACAAGTGTGCGTGATTTAATTATTGTGCGGGTAGACGTTTTGGTGAGGTTTGTAATGTTGGTTGTATTTTGGTCGTACGGGATGAATTGTGTTTTCTTTCGGGAGCCTTTTTACGTTTTATGTTGCTCCGGGGCCTTAATATGGAGCCCTAAATGGCTCTGATTACCAGACAGTCGCCAGAAGCGTGGTGTATTTTGAATTGGCACTCTCTGAGCATGGTAGGTAGCAGGTAGTACTTAATTGTGGGTTGATAGTTAATAATTATGCACCTTGCGACTGATTCAGAACAGGGTCCTTTGATTTCGAAATTCGACACCGTCGGACGAATTTGCATATTAGACATTCATCTCTTTGGGCGTTTTCGGTTGTGGTTGGATAAAAATCGCTCGTAATAATTCTCCGGATGAATATTCCGTATATAAATTCATGTTCCCCACTGTACATAACAGAGGTAATACCCGGGTAATCGATACGGACATTACTGTACGTGGCATATCGCATGAGAAAGTGATTCTCAACGATTTGTGAAGGAAATCAATTTCCTAACGCCGATGAAAGTTAGCCGGGCGCAATTTCACTGAAATCACTCGGATGCTGCGATGTATCACGTCCCTGTGTAGACAAGACATGGCTATGATTAGCTGGTCATGCTCAGAGTTTGGAGTGATATTCTGTAATGCTTAGACTGGCGTTTTCTTATTGTGACTTGTGGTGACGGTTTAGCATAAAGTAAAATCTATGACCTGCCTCGTTGGTCTAGTGGACGCAAGCGCGATTGCTGAGTATGAGGTCCTGGGTTCGATTCCCGGGTCGGACAAAGTGTTATTGGGTTTTCCATCGGAAATATACTTCTTGTCGCTATGTCGCCTACCTGCCCTTAAGGCGACTATAGGAGCAAAACGCGAGTTTTATAATGCAAAAAAGCATATGATTCACAGCAATAAACAAAACCAGAAAAATATATGATATTCTTCAGGATATATACTAGTATGATAGTGTTTCGAAAACATAATACAACTAATTTGACTCGATAGAAAAAAATCACGAACTTATCTCTAAAAATTTAACTTTAAATTTCAACGAGTCTAATCCATACTAAAATACATGCGATCATTCTGATTTTTTTGCAAATCATTCTACAAGCAACATATTAGCATGATAGTGTTTTTTTTTTAGTCCAATCAATAGATTTTATGTAAATCGCAAAAAAACCTTCATTTCGCACTATTCGGCCCGATTTCAAACGAAGTTTGAACCACCACAAATAGAGTTGCTAATTTAGCTCCTGTGGTCGTCTTAATAGATTTGACTCTACAGCGATGAATAAACAAAGAGTAAGTTCTAATTATTCTCCTCCATATTTTACATTCTGCAGAAATCGAGACTGCAAACATAATAATATGAAAAAATTGAAAATGTTCTAAGACTTGAGCTTTTTTCACCTCGAAAGCAAATCATCAGTAACATTCAGCTCATTCATTAAACTAATGACTTTAAATCTCTACACATTACAAACGCCAACGTTACCCATTGTACAGTAGACCAAAAGTCAACAAACTTATTGACTTAATTAAAAAACCTCAGTAAGTTGCAACCTGCCCCATACTGAGATAAACCCACACCTGATAACTGGAGCAAGGTAAAATGTTAATTACATATCCATATTGACTCAATAACCAACTTATTAAGACAGCTATAAAAACCCTTATTGCAGAGCAATAAATACTATTTTGAAGAACCTTATGGATGAAGAAAATGGTTGATATCAGGCGTGGGACACAATTTTGAGGTTACAATCTTACAATCGAGTTCTCGCAATTAATTGAACGTTTCAATCGATTCCGAATCGCCTACAAAAAGTTATGAATGGCTGGTATTCGTAGTATTACACAGCTTTTGCGTTATTTTCATTGGTTTGCCCACGATATTGTAGCTCGCATTCCGAGTGTTTTGCTCGGTACTTGATTAATTATAAGATCTTACGTAATGGTTTGAAATAATTGTTTAATTAAGGAGTCCATTGGTAACAATCAATGTCGTAACTGCTGCAACAGGTTTGCGTGCGACTACTTAAGGCGACTACAGGAGCTAAACGCGAGTTTTATAATGCAAAAACGCATATGATTCACTGCAATAAACAAAACCAGAAACATATATGATATTCTTCAGGATATATGCTAGTATGATAGTGTTTTGAAAACATAATACAATTAATTTTACCCGATAAAAAAAAATCACGAACTTATCTCTAAAAATTTCTTTTAACGAGTAAGAACCATAGTAGAATATGTATTCTATTATGGTTTTTACCCGTTAAAACAGTAGAATAGTAGAATTTTTTAGCAAATAATTCTACAAGCAACATATTAGCATGATAGTGTTTTATTCTTTTAGTCCAATCAATCGTTTTTCTGTAAATCGCAAAGAACCACTCATTTCGCCTATTCGGCCCGCAGTGACTGACCTAACAGCCACTTTGTAGCGCAAGCTGATTAGAACTTTATTCTAAAAGCATTACAAACGAAGTTTGAACCACCACAAATAGAGTTGCTAATTTAGCTCCTGTAGTCACCTTAACTGGTCTTCATTTTGATTTATTGACGTCATCAGTCAGTTTGAAATGAACGAACAGGATGAACAGTATTGCGCGAAATACTTAGAATTTACTCATATAGCAGTTTGTTATAAGTAATCATATTGTACGGTGCAAGATGATATTGCTGCTTTTCTTGATATTAAGTTTACACTCAGTTGAGTTGAAGGCTGATACACATAATATATTAGTAGAAGATAGACACATAAAAAACGAACAGAATTATTAATTTTGGCAGAGGATGGATGAAATTCTGGCTATAACTTTTTCTGGTCTTCCCTCCATTTTGTTTTTGCGAAATTGGTAAAAAGCATAATATGCTCTAAACTCGCAGTCATTAGTCATTATATAAAGGATCCATCACAGTCTATCTTCATCTTAAATTATTAATAAACTCGTGCTAAAATGTTTCAAAATAATCGCTAACTTCACAATAAGACGGCAAAGCCGAAAATATTTAAATACAAAGGAGCTAATTATGATTGATGATCAAATGGAATCTGTATGAATGGGCAGGATGTTTGAGGTTTTAAAAGAACAGCAGGGTTTAAGACATGTGAAGAAAACATATATTTTTTTGGTGTTTTTCGGCTTTGGGATCAAATAAACAATGAGTTCTTTGATGCTTTTGGAAGTTGAAGGGTTGTGTACCTTTAGGTAAACCCGAAAGTATACAATACAACCTAAAAACTCTCAACCAAGTAAAGTTTACAAAATATCCGACGATCTGGGGGCCTAAAATGAATTACTTAACAATTCGTAAAATTGCATGTGACCATCTTAAAAAAATTAACGCGACTCATTCCTCATAAAATCGTATTTTAAGTTATTTGTTAGTTTTACTCAAGTAATCACTCTGACTTGATTATAGATACGGATGTGAGTTAAGAACACTAACTTTAGACAGTTCTAACTTCAAGCAATTACAAAACTACGGAATAAAATCATTAGTTTTACTCAAGTAATCACTGACTTGGTTATAGATACGGGTGTAAGTCTTACAGCGGAACACTTAGGGCAAATAATAATCGTATTCTTCTGGTCTAAGTACCTACTCATAATCTCCTAGACCATGTTTTTGACAAAGCTCTCTCCCCTCCGAAAGTCTTTATCATTCTAAACCTTCAAAGTACAATCATAATTATTTTATTTCACAAAGTCCCAAACATTTGAATGCCATACATCCTTTGATCGCCTTTCAAGACCTCTATTATTAAATCCATGCAAACATTCGATTATTGCGATACGAATCAATTCAATCGAGATATCACAGCCATCTTGAATAATCATACCTTTGCCGAAACATTTCACGTATTGAAAAGAATATTTGTCTTCACGGTCAACGGTCGACCAATTTTCAACCTTATTAGTTACGGTATAAGGGTGAAAACTGGCAGACCTTCAGTGAACTTGGTAGTACAATCGCGGACGATGTAAATGGGCCAGTTTTGAACCTTATTACTAACGGCATAAAGGCTACTTACGATTTAACTAAATAAAGGGTTTGTAAATTATATAGGGTTATTGATAATTAAGCTTCCCATACCGCACAAAAGACGGGTACACAAGGCATTGAAAGATAAAATTTCTTAAGACCAAAAGAACAAAAGACGAATGATTGTAAAGCACCCAGTCAGTACGCATGTATGAATGAATCTAAATTATATGTTGACCGAGGTAAATGATGGTTCTTTTTAATAAAAGCTAAGTTGAAGTGGGGACCACGGACGGGACGGGGGAATGTGGAAAGACAACCGTCTAGGTGGACAGACGATCTCATTAAAGAGGTCGGCAGAAACTGCATACAAAAGACACAAAAGTCAAAACCGCCAAAAATGGAGAGATTTGGAAGAGACCTACATACAGCATTGGGTGGTCAAGGGTTGAAGAATAAGAAGAAGATTATAAGATAATAGATGGCGCCACGTGTCTCTCGAATCATGATTGAATTACATATTACAAGCAGAATACAACCCGAATTGATTTTCAAATTCTAAATTTACGCTACAAAAGCTACTAAAATATAAGACTGTATTGTTTATAAATCATGTTTATGTAACTACAAAGAATAGACGACTATTTCATGCTCTGTTTTGTTGAATTCGCCAGATGTTAATAAAATCAATGAAGAAGTAAGACAATTAAAATCTTAATCAACGTAATTGAGCATAAACATTGTTAATTACATCAAACCGAGACCTGACAGTCAGGGAAAGGAAACGGCGCGGATAAAGCAATTTACCTAAAACAATATAATAATGTTTTAATACATAAGAGAAGACTAACCACAAAGGCAGTGATTAACGATAAATAATTACTTTTATTGAATACATCTTATTATTTTTAACCACGGAGCATTGGTAACGTTAAAAATAAAGGCTTTTTAATTAATGTGAGCCGCAAAGCCCAGTTAAACCCGGGATAAATTGTACTAAAACCCTTTATTGCGCACGCGCATCGAATGTTGCTCGACTACAGATAGGGTTGCCATGGTTGAATTATTTTCGGAATGTACTATAAAGTCACCAGACGATAAATCGTTTTTACTTTCGATGTTTTTGGGGTGATATATTAAAAAAATTGTATGATAGCATGAATTTAGGTACATACGAATATTCAAGGTTTCTATAAATCAATTATTATCTTTTCCAACTCTGACTAAACCTTTTTTTTAACTTGGCAACCCTGTTCGAGGCTAATTCTGTAGAATTGTTAAACTAATAAAAGTGATTCGTTTTATTTTTCCAACGTAATGAAAGGCTGAGAATGTAGAACTCTTGCGCAAGTGAAGTTCCCTTATTTAGTTGAATAGATGGTTTCTATTTTTTCTCATGGTGTGGTATACTGAATTACTGAGGCGGTATTATCCATATCCATTATATGATATTTTATACTAAGTAAGTTTTACTCATCCGATTTCAAAATTGTTTTCACTGATGAAATGCAACAATTTCAATCAAAACTGACTAAACTGACTAGTTTTTTACTAATATGAGATTTAATCGCGGGCATAAGTTACTTTTCTATAATTTCTGTATGTGAATGCGGTGCCCTCAACCAGACCATGACTCACTTGCTGAATCGTCCAAATTCCCTGTAGTTTAGATTTAGAGGACTTAAAAACGCTACTGATGCCATGATCAACGTGGCCATCTACCCTCCAACACACAGCACATATTATGTTTTCCTCCTTATTTTGTATCTTTATTTTTTTATGTGTGTGTGCTTTAATAACTGACGTCAAATAAATATTTTTCTTAATTTCTTTCTTCTCTAGTCATTTAATTTGGCGTACTACCGAGTACACTGAAGGTCTGCCAGTTTTCACCTTGACCCGTCAAATTTTCACTCTTGTGACTGTAATAAGGTTGAAAAGTGGTTGACCGTCAAATTTTCACCCTTATGCCTGTAATGAGGTTGAAAAGTGATCGACCATCAGTGTACTCATTAGTACCATCGCTATGAAAAAGGAAGAACAATTTAGTAGTAAAATTGACTACATTATTCTGTTGTGAATATGTACAGTCAGGGGAATTCATTGTCAGAATAAAAATAAAGAACTTGGTAGACAGTTTATTGAAAACTAGCACTACCGCGTTCGCACGCGAGTTCATCCGCAAAAATTTTGATAGCTCGGCTATTTGAATGATAAATGGTGTAAAACACCTCTTAACGAAGCCGAAAGGCACTTGTTCTCTTCGTCACTGCGATCATTTTTTGTTCTAGAACTAGTAACTAGAAGGTACCCAGGTGTGGACCTGGGAACCTTCTAGTTACGGAGATATTGGGGGTCAAAGTTCCAACTTTTTGGGAACTTTTTTCTTATATAAGTACAAGTTTTTAATGTGAGATTTTTACTTTAAACACCCCCACAACCCCCGTACTATTCAATCCATCCATCAGCACAATGTTTTGAGTGCTTTACATTGAGTTCTACCACAAAACATGATTTTTCACCCCAAAAAAAGTCTTTCCCAGCAATAATTTTTGCGTAAAGTTACTTAGTTTGATGTACACAATGCTTGGTTGACGGCTTCGTGATGAGGTGGTTTACACCCTGTATAATTAGGTATATCAAGAATAATGTAGCTTTCTTCTTTCCAGAGAAAGAATTTATATATTAAAACTTACAAATTTTTTAACCTCTTTATAATATTAGTTAAGTAAAGATAAGATGAAGAATTTGGTTGTTAATATTAATTCCCCTGGCCTTACATCACACTACAGACTATAGTAATTCCTTTACCAATCGAGATTGATGCATCCAATACTGACACGAGCTGACAAAGTTGACCTCTGCGCCGTAACTGGCTCAAAGTGCTCGAACATAAAGCCACAATAAATAACGCAGCCTGAATGGAACAATTGCAGTTAATTGCACAAATAATCCACTTAATTGGCTCGGCTAATGTATCCGAGAGCACGTGGGTGGGCGGCTGTGAGTATGGGTTCTGTTGTTGTTGAGATATTCCCAGTTATTCGTCTTTGTTCGTTTGATGGATAGATGCGTGGAGGTGGTACTGGAAGCCTTGGATATTGAGGTGTGTGGAACCGCCAGAGTATCCCGCGAAATTCACATTTTCTTACGTTTTTTGCAGTTTGCAGGTCAGTGTCAGGTTGCATGCTGATGAAAATATGATTCGCGCAAGTAACACGTTTGTAGTTACAGAATTATAATAATGATCATTTTGATCTTCCTCTACTCTTATAGCCGGATGATTTTCTTATCAAATTTGACCCAAATAACAACAGGTCTGCCCAGTCCTACATCAACAAGTAAGGTGTGGTCAATCCGCCGACACACAATGCTCAAGCGACCTTGCGCCGGCGCATCTTTACGAATATTATGTCACTCAGCCGCAGTACAGCGAGCACTTAATAAATTATTTACGTTGATTAATAGATTTTTGTATAAGACTGACAAACGTCCTTGGCTTGGTTTTCAAGTGTGAGAATGTGGCTTTAAATATGTCGTGGTAGGTATGATCAGGGTTCCTTTGAATTAGTGCTATAAAATATTAGAACTACTGAACTCATGGCAAGGCTGATAGCCTGTCTAAATAATAGGAATCATTGGATCAAGCTTTAAACAGTTTTGCAAAAATTACCCTCTTATGTCATGAATTACACTTAAGTAATGAAAAAATACAAAACTTAAACCTACAATTTCGATGAACAGTTTGCATATTGCACATTTACCCTATCATCATGATTCATAACACTGGTTGTCAGACTTTAGGTCTACTGAATACCTGTAACGACTGTCCAAGAGTTGGTCACGCAACATGATCGAAATAACAACCGGGACCAACGGCTTACCGGGACCAGCGGGTCCGAGCCGAGTGTCGACCGTGCAATTTTGTATGGACACACTCACGCTTCCGAGTTACTACCGAGCAACGGACCATGGATTGTGCTACGGCCGACACTCGGCTCGGACCCGACACGGTCTAGTGTGCGTCATCCTTTAATGTGCTTTTCGAGGCACGGAGGAAAAAAAAACTCTTTATGCAATGTGCGGGAGATAGCAGCTCCCGAACAAGCGAAATAAGACTCTTGTGATCCATAAAAGTAGTGCAATTTTTAATACGTTCGTTAAGTGTCAAACATCTGTCACCAACCCTAGGGATGTGCTATCTCCGTAGTGATGTTATCCGTTGAACACGAAGGAGGGCGATGTGATAATCGCCACAAATGTATGGTCCGACTTAGGGTTCTTACAGCCGAGCGGCACGTTGCCAGCGGCAGATAAACTGCAGCCGTCGCCACCTGTCGACGACTGCCTTCGACGCGCCGGGCGGCAGCCGCCGAAGCGCCGACGACTGCCGTCGATGGGTCGCAACGCTTGCAGTTGTGGCTTGCCGCGTAAATGTGTGTCGATGGCTGCCGTCGACTCGCTGGCGGCAGCCCCCGACACCACAACTGCAACCAACCTGTCGACAGCTGCAGTTTATCTGCAGTTGGCAACGTGCCGCTTGTCTGTAAGAACCCTTAGGCAAGCGCGGTTTATCCTGAAGATCGATCTGTACGGCTGATATTATTTAGCCACGAGCTCCCCTTTCTAGCCCCTAAGATATACTTATTTCTTTCTGAATCGTGTAGCTAGTGTCTAAGCTGGTGTCAGAGTGAAATACAGAATAGATATTTATTTATTTATGTAAATGAAGAACTAACCTTTCTCTTCATTTAATTTGAATTTCGCGCGCATTACTTCACTACTACTTAAATATTTATCATCTGTGTTGGTAACACTTTTCATTATGGCTGATTGATTGTCCATGCTAGATATTGGGATTATTAGAAAAACGTGCTTTGCTTAAACGATCATTTATTTATTCCGATTGTTATAAATACTACCTATTTGAAGCAATAGCTTTTAATGTTGTTTCTCTTTACAGGTATGTAGAAAGTATTTTTGTAAAAGTATGTTTGTGTTTTGTGAATAGCAACTAAGATTTATAAATAAAAATATATTTCTCTTTACAGAGCAACAACTTTAGTTTTTGTTTCAATAAACAACCTATTACAAAACAACATGTTTGTCCATAGCTGTTGTGAACAATGGAAAAGCTAAGATTTGAATTTGTTGTCAAATCTAGTGAAGATACGAAAACAAATGTTATCTGCTTAACCTCAATTACGGATGTCGATAAAAATATGTTTTTAATCCCGGAACAATTACAACCGGTAAAGCAACATAGTGAGATAATAAAAACTGAAATTTTTCAAAGAGTGAAAACTACCTTGCAGAGGAGACATGAAAAAAGACAAGTTTGGATTTCATTATCACCAGAAATACGGAATACGTATATGGATGAAAGTGGAAATGTCCAGTTCAAAGGATATTTACTTGAGGAGATAGGGTCTGAAACACAACAGGTGTCTAGGAATGAAACATCAGCAGAAACACTTTCAAAAATACTCACAGATTTTGCTGAATTCAAAAAGGAGTCTAAACAGTTTAATTTGAAGAAGATATCAGAAATGTTTGTAATACAAAAATTCACCACAAAAACATCTAGTGTAATGCAGTGGATGGAGATCTTCGAAGCTGAATGTGTTCGTATAGGCATAAATGAAGATATTCAGAAGATACAAGTGCTTCGGTTATTTTTAGAGGACTCGTGTCATGATTGGTATAATTCTATGCTCATTAAACATACTATAAGTTCAAAATGGGGTATATGGAAGGAAAATTTTTGTGAAACATATGTTAACAGAGGCTGGTCACCAATAAGGTATGCTTTTTTATTCAAATACAGACAGGGTTCACTGTTAGAATATGCTTTAAAAAAAGAAAGGCTTTTATTAGAGATAAACAATTTAATTGATACACCTACTTTAATAGATTTAATTGTAATTGGATTACCTAATTTTATAGCAGATGAAATTGATCGGTGTAAAGTGAAAGCCACTGAAGATTTATTTAGCAGTATTAGGGGCCTAGAACATTTAATGAATAAAAAGACTGTAGAAAAGAAAATATATGACTCAGAAAATAAAACAAAAGAAAAAGGTGTAAAAGACCGACCATGCAGAATCTGTGAAAAAGAAAAGAAAGGAACTCGGTATCATCCAGAATCTACATGTTGGTTTAAAAATAAAAATAGTGATTGTTTTAAAAAAGAGCCGATTAAAAGTGTTAATAATTCTGAATTAGAAATGAGCCTAAATGAAATAGATCCAAAAAACTACTAATCCCACCATTAATCAAAACCAAGGTAATAATAAATGATTCCATAGAAATATTTGGAATTTATGATTCAGGATCAAATGTTAGTTTAATAAATTCAAGATTATTATCCTTAAAAATAAACCCAAACAACAATAACGATAATCAACCAAATTTAAAAACGATTAATGGTGTAAAAAAACCTGTAGGAATAGTAACATTAAAAATAAAGATCTTTCAAATAGAAAAGATGATAAATGTTTTTGTCATTGACAAACACAATTTTGATCATGACTTTTTAATTGGATTGGATTGCATAAAATCTTATAAACTGGTTCAAAATGAAAACCTACAAATCACACAAAAGTTAACCAAAGAAATTACACAAAATAATAAAAATATTCCTGGCTTTACAGGTGATAAAATTGAAAAAAAACACAGTTTCACAAATGAAAATAACGATGAGTGTAAGGTTAATTTTAATGAAGATGTAGAAATTACAAACTTCAACATTGTAGTAAATCATTTAGATGCCCAACTACAATCAAAAATAGATGAATTAATTAGCAAATATAAATCATTATTTGCAAAGGATAAATATGATGTAGGCTCTGTTAAAGGTTATGAGGCACATATAGATTTGTTAGAGGATAAGTATTGTAGTAAGCGGCCATATGGATGCAATTTTAGTAAAATTTTAGTGTAGATAAAAAAGAAATAGAGTACCAAGTCTCTAAATTATTAGAAAAAAAATTAATAGAAGAATCATATAGTCCTTTTGCAGCCCCTGTCACATAAGCCTTTAAAAAGAAGATGGAAGAAAATCTAGACTCTGCATAGATTTCCGTGATTTAAATAATATAGTGGTTCCTCAGTCGCAACCATTTCCATTAATAGACGATTTAATGGTAAAAACAAGAAATTGTAAATTTTTCACAACACTGGACATAAATTCTGCTTTTTGGTCCATACCTTTAAAAGTAGAAGATAGGAAAAAAACAGCATTTGTTACTCAAGAAAACCATTTTCAGTGGACATGTCTCCCATTTGGTTTAAAAACTTCACCTGCAATTTTTCAAAGAATACTGTCCAGCATTATTAGAAAACACAAATTATCAAATTTCGCAGTGAATTTCATTGATGATATTTTAATATTTTCCCCCACATTTACTGACCACATTAAACACTTATCTCTACTATTGGAAGCAATTACAAAAGAGGGCTTTAGATTAAAATTTTCAAAATGTAATTTTGCACAAGACTCTGTAAAATACTTAGGACACATAATTAAAAATAATACGGTCTCTCCGCTTAAGGATAATTTAATAGCTATAAAAGATTTTCCAGTCCCAAAAACAAAAAAAAATATTAGACAGTTTTTAGGCAAAATAAATTTCTATGGCAAATATATACCTAATATATCGATCATATTAGATCCTCTACATAATTTATTAAGAAAAGACCAAAACTTTTCCTGGACAGAAAAATGTCAAAAAGCTTTTGATACCATAAAGGAACTGCTTTGCTCAAGACCTATTTTGGAAATATTTGACCCAAATCTACCTATACATATTTACACAGATGCTAGTATCCACGGTGTAGGAGCTATTTTGAAACAACCACAGGAAAATGGAGAAGAGAAGCCATGTGCATATTTTTCGAGAAAATTGAATGAAAGCCAGAAACGAAAAAAAGCTATTTACTTAGAATGTTTGGCAATAAAAGAAGCAGTAAAATATTGGCAACATTGGGTCATAGGAAAAAAATTTAAAGTGTTTACAGATCATAAACCTCTAGAAAAATTGAATATTAGGGCAAGAACAGATGAAGAACTAGGAGACCTGACATATTACTTATCACAATATAATTTTGAAGTGATATATTCACCTGGAAAGGACAATTTAGAAGCAGACAGTTTGAGTAGAAACCCGGTATTAGATCCATATGTAAATCAGGAAGAAGTTTTAAAAGTTGTTAATTTTATTAAACTAGAAGACATCCAAAATGATCAAGATAAAAATGAAGACATAAAACTGAATAAAAATAAACTAATATTAAAAAATAAAATATACCTTAAAAGGATAGGAAATAAACAAAAAATAATACTTACTGAGGAATTTAGTAAACAATTAATAAAAGATGTACATAAAACATACTGTCATATAGGCGTGAAACAAACAGAAAACAAAATAAACCCATTTTATTTGGCAAAGAATTTAAAACATAATATTAAAAAAATATGTGATAGTTGTGAAATATGCATAAAGAATAAGTCCAGAACTAAATTTAAATATGGGTTAATGTCTCATCTCGGTCCTGCTACTTACCCTTTTGAAATCGTTTCTATTGACACTGTTGGTGGGTTTGGTGGCTCCCGCTCTACAAAAACATACCTACATCTTCTGGTAGATCATTTCACCAGATATGCCTACATATTGACATCAAAAACCCAAAACGCAGACGATTTTATAAAACTAATAAAGAAAGTTATCCCTGAAAATAAAATTGGAATGATTTTGTCAGATCAATATCCAGGCATTAATTCGAAAGAATTTAAAAGTTTTTTGAAAAAGGAGGACATACCTATCATCTTCACTGCAGTCAATGCACCTTTTTCGAATGGCTTAAACGAACGGTTAAATCAGACCTTGGTTAACAAGATAAGATGCACAATTAATGAAACAAATGATAAAATAGCTTGGACTACTATCGCACATAAATGTACACAGAGATATAATGAGACTGAACATACTGTAACGGGATTTACCCCAACATATTTAATGGAAGGAAAAGTTACCAATATCTTACCAGATGAGTTGAAGGAATGTAAAACACAAAAAGATTTATTACATGATAGGAAAATAGCTTTGGAACGAACTATAGCTTCACACAATTATAATAAATAACAATTCGATAGAAATAGAAAAAATACACTTTTGAAAGTAGGAGACTCGGTATATGTAGAAAATGGTAACCGATTAAATAGAAAAAAATTAGATGAATTAAAAATTGGACTTTTTAAAATTCTAGAAAAGATATCTAACTCAATTTATAAAGTTGACACAGGATACAAAAAATTAGAATCCAACTTGTTTCACATTACAAAACTCATACCAGTAACTTATGATTTTTAGTAACCCGAGGGGGGGGAGATGTAAATGAAGAACTAACCTTTCTCTTCATTTAATTTGAATTTCGCGCGCATTAACTTCACTACTACTTAAATATTTATCATCTGTGTTGGTAACACTTTTCATTATGGCTGATTGATTGTCCATGCTAGATATTGGGATTATTAGAAAAACGTGCTTTGCTTAAACGATCATTTATTTATTCCGATTGTTATAAATACTACCTATTTGAAGCAATAGCTTTTAATGTTGTTTCTCTTTACAGGTATGTAGAAAGTATTTTTGTAAAAGTATGTTTGTGTTTTGTGAATAGCAACTAAGATTTATAAATAAAAATATATTTCTCTTTACAGAGCAACAACTTTAGTTTTTGTTTCAATAAACAACCTATTACATTTATTAAAACTTTATGCACAAGTAAAAACTGTACAAAGGCGGACTTATTGCCTTGGGCATTTTCTACCAGTCTACCTTTGGGTGATGCAGAGATAATAATATACAGTAGGTGCAATAACAGAAAAAAAGACTAGAATATATTTATATCTAAAACATATAAGAAAACATAATAATAAAAATATATTATAAAGAGAGATAAACAAGAAAAACTATAACAACTTAGTTTTGAGACGAATCTGCCAAGTTCTTGTGAATATGCTACTACGACTAGTCAACGTACTGATACTCTGGGGGAGCGCATTCCAAAGGAAGACCGCCTGGAAAATGAAGGAAGATTTTATAAAGCCAGATCGGTGAGAAGGACAGCGTAGAAGACAGTTATTGTAGGACCGAAGGTTTTTGCTGTGCGCAGAGCATAAATATTGAAAATGAGAAGTGAGATAAGAATTAGTAGTGGGTTTGTGAAGAAGAAAAAACAGGGTTGTCAAAGCCCTCAATGCTCTGCGCTGCCGGATGGGTAACCACCTTAACAGCAAACGATGTGCAGAAACATGATCATACTTGCGGAGATTGAAGACGAATCGAATGCAGTTATTAAGAAGTCGGTCAAGTTTATTGTCCTCAATAAACTTGACCGACTTCAGAACTCCTGTTCTGCATTCAGTAGGCTAATTCACGTAACTAAACAAGTGCTGTTGCAGCGCAGTTGCAGTTAAGTTTCGATCAAAACAACGCTTTTCGTATTCTCTGCCGCTGTCAGACACGCTCGCGTCAAGTTCGCGTCACGCGAGCGCAATAACGGCATTCTACTGTTGCGCGTCTTTAGTGCGTGCTTCGGAACGCAACATGATCGGTATTCTACTAAGTAAGAAAAAGCACTAAAATCTGTACTGGGGTATTATTTTAATATTTTAATAACGTCATATTCATTGAAATGTAATCGATTCTATTCGATTATTTAGTGAGTAATATTTTTTCTCTCAAATGGCCACACCATAAGTCAGTTTGGTTGTCGTACAGTTGACGTGCAGTTTACGCGCAGCTTACGCGCAGTTCAAAGATTACAAGAATACCGTTTATCACTCGAACTTGAACTTGACTGCAACTGCACTACAACTTCATCGGCGCGTCATAAAATTACGTGAATTAGCCCGCAGGTCATAGTAGTTATGATTTACTAAAAGTGTAGTTTTATGGTGAGTGTTTTTTAGAGTAAAACTTGCAATTTAGACTTTACGGTTCACATAAATAATGATTGCTTTAACGAGTCTCAAGCAAGACCACACGTCAAGTAATCACCAAATTGTTATGTTCACAGTATTTTTTCAGTCTCAATTCTTTATAAAACATTATACGTTGCTTTTTATTATCATCATGTTTCACTTTCCGCTGTACTTGTATAGTAACTTTTACTTTTATGATAACGAAGACTCAAGTGATACTTAAGTTAAGAGGGAGTTAAGTGTGCCCACTTTATTTAACGTTGAGTGTTGTCAGCATCGAAATAAAATATGACAGTTCATTAAGAATGTAATAAGCTGGGTTTAATTTTGAAGAGGCTGGTCATCAGTGGATGGATTGCAGAATTTGCAAATGAAGCTGTCTTTTCTATGATAAGACAAAATGGTTTGGGTCTTGTTTTATGCTGCCTTTTGCTACGAATAGTAACAAAGATGACGTAACCACTACAGTACTAGTCCTTTTGATCGCCAGAGTATAAACGCACGCGCGTGCCCTCTATGCCAAGCCACAATTTCACTGCAAATACCCAAAAAGAATGAATACCCAAAAAGGAATGACTTTGACCTTGAAAAAGTAAATTCCTACACCTTTTTGAGCTTGGAGGGTTGTATTGATGTTGATGATTATAATTCTATAACTACATACGTGTTACAGCCGCAAATCAAATTTTAATCAACATACAACCTTACACCGACCTGGAAATTGCAAAAAACGTAAGAAAATTTGAATTTCGCGGGCTACCCTGGAGCATCCACCTTAAGGCATATCTTATAACCCAACTTTTTCGTCTATTTCAAAAATACGTTCACACAAGTCCTATTTCCTGAATACTTACCAAGGTCGTTGGTGTTTACAGCGTGTAAATATATCAAATTATTGATGTTTACCTGTAAACCAAAAAAAACATGTTATTAGTTTTGAAAGTCATTTTCACATAGTCTCGTCTTCTACATTACTTAACAAGAATATCGATGTACTGTCCCAATTTTAGGGTTCCGTACCCTAAGGATAAAAACGGACCCTATTACTAAGACTCCACTGTGCGTCTGTCTGTCACCAGGCTGTATCTCATGATAGCTAGGCAGTTGAAATTTTCACAGACGATGTATTTCTGTTGCTGCTATAACAACGAATCATACTAAAAACAGAACAAAATAAATATTTAAGTAGGGCTCCCATACAACAAACGTGTTTTTTTTAGGTACGGAACCCTTATGCGCGAAACCGACTCGCACTTGGTCGGTTTTTTATGTGACGTTGTATTATTAGAAGGTCTGACCACCAAATGTGCCAAAAAGAGAACATTAACCAATTCCAACATTAAACCAACAAAATTCAATTACCAAAAACACTTTTATCCTGATCAAAGTCTACACGACATTCGCATACCGATTTACGATAACAGTACGTCGTCTCTTTCTCACATACACAAATTATGCATCGTAGAAAGAGACGGGTGCACAGACTTGCTAATGAGAAGTTGAAATGGTGCATTCTTGAGATAGGGACAGTGAAATGTTTAGTGAAAGTGTCCCGTGCAATTGTTGCTATGCCCAGCTATTTAGCGGGCAATTTATCTAGCTTTTGTCGCATGAAATCATTCGACGCGGCTCAATTGATCGAGTGGTTCGTTTTGTATTTGAATATCGTGCGGCCATGACAGTTTATTCTTCTACTAATTGCTTTGTATGCGATGGTTTTGTTATTTTAGTCAGCTGAGTTAGAGCTAGCTAGAACTTCAAAGCAGAATGATTATGGAGCAAGAACACGATATATTTAATAAGGTACACATTTAACTAATTGGTCTAACTCCAGCAACGACCCAGAAAAACAGGCCACTCAAATGTCTGCTCCAGAAAATTCTACAGGATTTCCAGGGTAACCTATTCGTATGCATACGCCAGCACACCTCGACTCTTCACCGTTTAAGAGTCCATGGCACGCACAGCCCATGCTCATGGAGACCCACTGACTATGACTCTTCCCTTTGGAAAGAGCACCCAGCACCCAGGTGGCAGCCATCAAGCTAATATCCTCACCTAGTCTCAACAACACATCAGTGGCAAACCAAACGTCGCCACATTATATTTCAATGTCAATTCCCTCCCTATCGCATATCGCACGCCATTGAACCGGCACTCTCCTGACTGGCCACACCTTCCATTGTCTCCCATAGGGCTGACAACACGAAAAAACCGCCGAGGCTTGGACGCGAAGGGTCCCGTACCTACGTATTTCTATATATCTTATTAAAGTGAACGAAAGAAACTGGATACTTGACTCATACACATAACCGCAAAATAGGAGAGATTTGGAGAGACCTACTCTCAGTTTTAGATGGTCAAAGGTTGAAGAAGACGAAAAAGAATACGCAATTATTCAGATCGACAAAACAAACTCCGAAAAAAACACGATATGGGGACCCCGATTTTAACTTTACTTTGAGAGTTGTTGTTAAAGCGGCCATAGTCACCACACCACACACAACACCACGTACGCCACATTCTGTCAAAATTTCAGGTGTCTACTAGTACCTATTAGGTTCGGTTCAATAGTTAAAGCCCTGTTACAGACGTTAAGATAGCAGAGCCTAAGTACTAGGGTCCCGGTGGCACCCTTCGGGTGCGGAACCCTAAAATGTCGTACTTCGCTCCACATTCGACCGGACTTGGGCAAAGATATGGCCCTTTCTACAGCCATTGTAACGGAGCTAGTTAGAGAATTAAGTGTAGGTTACAATACAAACTTATTGAGGGACTTAGCAGTAAAGTTGCAGAAAAAGTAGCTTCTAAGTTAACATAATGAGGACTAGACTAGATGGACCAATAAAGTCTGGAAACTAGGGACTATTTTCTTATCCAAGAATGGGCATTTTAGTCAAATAGCAGGTGTTTCTTGCTTCATTTATTCTTCTTGTTCGTATCTTTAGCATGACAGTATTTCAAATTGTATTTGCCCAAAATAATGTCATTAAAGAGGTCACTTCAACTGTATAATTAATATTATTTGCTAGGCTTCATGCTGCACTGAGAGCTCTAAAACACTACGCCTTTTAGTATGGTCTTTCATCACGCTTTCATCTTCAACCGAAAGCTTAACCTTTTAACCCCATTATGCAACACAAGGATCACCATTAAAAACTGACACACCAAAATCTAAACACATCAGACAACCCTGCAGCCGCTGTTCCACTGATCACTTGTCAGCAACTAGCAAATCAAGATCGATTCTGATACACCTAATTTAAATCTATCACTTTTCTCTTTCACTCACACTGCCAACCGTATGCCTATCTCTGTCTAAATCGTGCGCATACGACTTGGAAGTTAGGCGTGATCGAGCTATCATTTGTCACGGTAATTTTTTCTTTGGATTGATAAGGGAATTCGTTATGACACCTAATATATTAGGCGAATTGGTACGCATGGTTAAGTTTGAAATGGTCAAGTTATTAGAAGTAGAGTCCGGCCAAGTTACGTATTCGGTTTTCGGCTATTTTCGGCAGTAATCTACTTTCGGCCATTTTCATTTTTAGCCAAAAAAATAACATCTTTTATTTCGTCTACGGTTTTTGGCAAATACGTGAAAGGTTCGTAAGATAGGAATCGGTTTAATAATATTATTTCCAACCATTTGAATTTCGGGGCAAAAGTAAATAAATACGATTTTCGGCTAAAAATGCAAATGACGCCGAATTCTGTATTCTCTTTGGGACGAAAAAACCAAGCTGTTTTTGGTCTGACTCTAGTTGCCTTGGTTACATAAATAAGTCTTGTTGGTACAGCTGAGAGCGAGGCAATGCTTGAATTAATTCCAAGAGAAAACGATTAGTATCTTGTTGCTTTAGTTGAGCACAATATTAAATGGAAATATGCAGAGCAGATTGATCATTGAGCCGAGACGGAAACAATAAATTCTATTCGAAATAACTATGACTTTAATAGTGACAGAAATGGTTCTAAGGAAATACGTTAGCTTTAAAACATAACACGTACATCCATATTTGCTACAAGATATGAAGGATGAAAGTTATCCAAGAACAATTCAACATATTTTTCAGTCACATAACTCAAGCAAAGACAAACCCTAGATTTATTTGCGCCCATTCTTCACTATTCTTACTCTAAAACTGTCAAAAAAAAAACAACTATTCCCACCAATAAATAACAAGAACGTAACCGCAAGAAAATCCTAAATCACTAACACGACAGGCAAAACAATAAATCTTGCTCTCTTAGTAAATATTATGGCGAAGAGGCGCGGTAGAAAACTAAAATGTTACGTCACTGCGCCGGCGCATCCCAAGCTGCTAAATGTCGGGTCACGCGTGTCTTCCGCACTGGAGAACGTGGTATACTGGTGTTAGCTCACCTGCTGCACTAAAGAGGTTACAGACCAGTTTGTGGGAAATTAACTGTAGACTAGAACCTTCGTGAAAGACGACTGGAATTTTTAACGGAGTTCTTCTAAACAAGCCTCTTAAGGCAGCAGAGGACATACATATTGATAACACGATTGTGATAGTTACAATTTTAATTAAGGCTATTCAGGGACTTGAAAGGACATGCATAATGTGGTAATGATCGAATGAGTGTCTGAATTTAGAGACTGAAGTGGAACCGTCACTGGTGTAAGCTGAAATAGGCGAGACGACCAAAAAATCTAATTAGTCCGTCAGTTAGATTATCAAAAAATATTTGACTCGTGTTTTTTCTTCTGTTACGTAAACCAAAATTGACGAAGATATGACGCCTTTAAAATTCTCAATACGTCACGCCTAGGTATAATTTTTGGCTAGTTCTGACGTCACGAGCCCCACTCCCGAGTTCTGATGCGTTTTATCTTTGTTAATATTCATTGATTTACAAAAACAAAAAATACGTGTCCATTAATTTCCAATACTCTTAACTGACGGACTAAATAGATTTGCATTTTTTTATACTGTCGTAATGCCTATTAAATCTATGTTTGGATTTGTAAATATTGCGGATTGTAGGACCGAAACCAACGGACCAACATCGTCGTCGTCGGTTTTCACTCTACCTCGACCGATGCAGATGAATAGGTACCAGTATTTCACATGGAGTGACTGCCTATCTGACCCCCAGTTACAAATCTAAAGGACCAATTATGTTATTTAACAACTCTGTTCGCCAATTAGGTGTTACATGAGAGCGAGTAATCACTTGACCCAAAATAAGAACCTCATCACTTCACAAGATTCTAACACAGATACCAGAACTTAACTCATCATTACACAATTCATAACAATCATAATTATTACGAAACTTCCTAAGATAATGGAACCTACATTCACAAACACAATTGTTTCCGACAGATCTTCGGATAAACACGGATTTACGCAATTAAAAGAATGTAACTAAAAATTAACACTTTTGATTGCGACTGGCCAAGAAAGGCATTTCGATTCTGTAATAAATGTGAGAATTTGAAATGAAAGACAATGTGATCGGTTCCCGGCAATGAAATGGTAGAATTAAACAATGGATTTGTTTCGTTTCTGATATTGTCAGATAAAGGTAGCAGAATGGGTATGAAAGAATAAAAGAAGATTATGTGTGTCTGTAGTTGATTGTATTGTGAAAGTTAATTAATACTATTAATAGATATAAGTAGACGAAGGGCTAGAAACTGTTGATGAGAATTTAAAAGAAATGCAAAAGTAAGACCCAAGGTGTTTGGTGAGACTGGTTGAAATGAGCTTGGTTATAGATTACTGGGCGAATAATATTTGTAACATTACATAGCTCAAAAGATGGCTAAATGGAAGAATGCGTTAAGAACGGGCTAAATGCTTGAGGTAAGAAGTACGTGCCCGTCTTATTCGGGGAATTCCAAAATATCTGATTTTTTTCCAACCTAAATCTTCTTCTTTCTAAGCAAAACATATTATGTTGACATGAGGAAGACTTCACACATGGCCTTATCGTGTGACCCCACTGCAAAAAAAAACTGGGTCAGACAATGCAGCCTTATATAAAACCCCTCATCATCATTATCACCAGAGGTGCCAAACACAGGGCGGGGGTGTCCTATCGTAGCCAGCTTGGCGCCTCCGGCGACTTTCACTACGTGGGTTCATCGGCCCCGCGCCAAAAATACTAGCGGCGCGCGCGCATCTGCGTTACGTCATCAGCGCTTTACCGCGGTTTCCGCAATGCGCAGTAAAGATGTGCGGTTTGTGCGCGGGAGACACTTTTAGCGTGCGCTTGCGCAAGTGTGTGGTGAGTGATGGCTGAGTGAAGTGGGTTAAATATTATGTGAGAATATGGTTGGTTTGGATACAAACAGTTGCGTCCGAAAAACTTCGCAATGATGATAAACACGATCAAGGAGACCTGTGAAGAGACGATCCAACCAAACATTTTCTGATGTATATCTTCACATGGCCATAGAATTAAAGTAAAGGACCCGAGAGCTTAGAAAAGTCGCAATCGCTTCCAAAGCATTTCATATTTATACAACATCTTTTATCAGAAAAAAGGTAAAGCTTTTCTGCTGCTTTTATCGCTACAATCCCAAAACTTTCGAGATTATACTCTGTTCGAAATTCCAGCTTATCCCATCATAAGCAGAAAAGACAATATCCTAAAGCCCTATAAAGTTCAGAACGGCCACGAGGTGTATTGGTTGTTCCGATCCAGCCTGTCCCCTTGCTGTCCTCCCCCAGCGACGCCCCAAGCCGAGGCTCGTACCCCACAGGTGGTGCTTTTAACGTGTAGTCGCTTGGTCTGTAACCCTGGCTGGAGGCCTTACTCTCAAGGCACCTAGGGGAAAAGCAGACGACAACCTCCTAAGTTGACCTGCGAGATGCCATCAAAAAAAAGGGGCGTAAGTACTCGACTGAAAAAATACAACAGAACAGGACCTAAATTAAAAAAAAAAAAAACAAAACGATGGACGCTATCAATGAAAGTAAAAGCTCACACATAAAACAGCGTTGTCATTAACTACGGGAGATACAGCATCCCGATATAAGCTGAGACAATAGAGAGAGCGATATTCGACGCGGCCGGCTGCGCGTGCGCAGATCATCGATTACTAATGAAATCGAGATGTTAAATGACCAAGTGACGAATTGTGTTGCGATCTGAATTGGAGATATTTATTTTCTCTATTTGAGAGTGAAGAAACTTGTTGGTATAAATATTATGTAGGTTCCACTGTCTGTTGTTTTGTGTCCTCTAAGCAACTCTAGAAAATATAATGTACGGTGGGCTGCATCAACTGGGTACCCTAGTACCCTGGGTTCGAACGTAGGTGCTTTCAAGGGGGTACCCACATCGTGAAGCTGTTGCAAAACTTACAATGCGTAGGGCATTGTAAGTTTTATAAATCAAGGTTAATAGCATTTTTTTTTGTGAGAATCTTATGTTACTAAGCTGGCACTCACCCAAAGATTACCTGCATTGTTTTGTAACCCAGCTACAGGCCAGATCCACTATTTCTCCAACGTTTACTTCGCGGTTCAGTACAGAGTAGATTAGCCCAATATCAACTTCTACCAATCCTACTCCATTAAAGAATATTGCGGATATGTTTGGTACTCCTCACGTATGTAACAGATGGCACAGGCATAACTTAGTACAAAACTAACCAAACCACTCACAAAGTAAACTAGACTAAACTACAATAAGACTAGACCAAGACTTAATCTTAAAACCCATAAAACCTGTAGTCCCATAACTACTGAGTATAGACCATAACCAACCGCTAAACAGTTTCGTCCGTTTACGACCGCCATCAAACGGCAAGGCATCATCGTCTCGTAAAATATTATAAGTTTTATCATCTTAGTTAATAGGATGCGAATACACCGTGCAGTCGGTGTGGTGCTGTGACCCTGACTCAGTTTGCTTCACTTCATTATAGTATAGACGAGCGACAGCTTGGCTACTAATTTGTTGCTACTGAGTTGCTGTGGACAACCGAGACAGTGGTAAGAATCAGTCAAACCGGTACGTACAAATTGCTGACGATATGCAGACCCGTACAATGACAGACACATAAACCTTTATTTAGATAAATTATTCAGTGGAGCAGTATCTTCGAAGGATGTATTTTAAAGCTGAGGGCGGAAATAGACAGAATTTGTTGCCGACGTTGGTTGTGATGGCATTGTTGCACATTAAGAAAATCTGGAATAGCAATGTTGGCATTGATTTTCTGTTAGTATTGAACGTTCTCTGGCAAAACCCAGGGTTTAGATCGCCAAGCATAAGATAAAATAATAAAGTATTCTAGTGAATGCACTAGTCAGTAGATTATATCAGTTTATTTTGATGCCAGGCTTGTTGCAGCAGTAATACAACGTCACGTAGATATCTAACTAAAAACCATCAGGAAATCGACCGCTATCTTTTGATCGGCAAGTTTTTGTCGTCTACTAGTTGCCAATCTACATCAAAGCTACAAGGATTACCATTTAATTGCCACAGAGATCTATGATACGCCTTCATAAAGCCTGTGTGTACCCGGTGGCCTTAAACATACCGATAAAGTTTCTATGCGATGGTAAAAATAGTTTTATTACGCACATGTATGCATAAGCAACCAATGTGCCGAATATCATTTGAATTACTTAGGTGTTATTTCTGATAGTAAAAATTGTAACGGTATTTTAATCGGTGTGAAGTCTATTCGCATTAATACTCAAAGGTTCTTAATTGAAATTATTACTTACCTTTTTTTCCAAGTACCTAACTTGGAATATATCAACATCGTCATCTGTCAGTCGTTTAGGAAGCAAAGCATTATCCCTTGTTCTTAATCCCTTTTCGGTGTAATTTCACGACGCAATGCTTAATGTAAAATGTTGAAAAACTCATCAGTTCGTCAAAATAAATAATTTACACACAATTCTTGACAATATTATACCAATGTCCCAAGCAATTCTGTCTATAATTACACTAAAATTACCACATAATTACCTGTAATACCCATTCTTATTATGGATCTGAATAATTTATGAAATTCATTAAAACAAAGTAGAAGGATAACTTGGTTTCAATCATTAACCAAAACAATATTAATTTTGAACCGAGTCAAGGGATTTCTACCCCTATTGCGGTGAAGTTAAAGTGTTAAGCAACTGTTCGGTTAAGCTTGCAGATAGTTAATGACAAAAGAGATTGGCATTGGACCGTGTGACAGATACGAAATGAGTTGCCTGTGTGAAAAATTACTTTTCATTTCCTTTTACATAGTCAATTCCCTTATTGATGTTAAAAACATGAGAATTGGGCAATAATTTTGACAACGTGTCATGATTCCGAAATCGCCATTTTGTTTGTGAAAAAAAAAAAAAAACAATGTACCTAACTGTCAACTTTGACGATAAAATAAATAGCAAACCGCAGATTATTTTGAATGTTTGCTTTTTTTATTTGAGTTCTTTTTTTTATTTATTGCAATGTCATAAAAATGTTCCTAAGCGTACATACTATGATAGGTACATTTGTATACTTATAAACATTTTTTTTTTTATAATTATGTTGATTTTTTGCAATTTTTAAACGCAAGGCTATTCGCATAAAAATACCATAACGAATAATTTAGTGTCCATGTGTAATATCAGTTTTCATGTTTGTATCCGCCAAGTGTAGTAAAAACTGGATAATCGTCTTCGAATCAATTTTCTTATTATTTTTCTTAGTCATTGTAAATGTCAAGGTCTTATGTTGTATTGTAAATATTAATATATTGCATTATTATTTTTATTTTAACAAAACCTGTGCGATTTTCTGATTTTAAAAGGAAAAACCAGCAAGAAGATATTAAGAGGAAAGGTCTCCCATAGATACAAAACTTTCTCCATATTATTCAGCCTATTCTATTTTTCAAATCTCAAACACACCCACATGACCTTCTCGTATCCAACCGGATAACGTTCCTAATTCAAATTCAACCATCGAATCATTTTAAACCTTTTAACAATGTGTTTGAAAAACGAATCGAATGATTGTTATGTGGTTGTTAGGGTTGCCATCGTATGTCTTTATCTCATTTAACAGCAGCAGTTTCATTGCAGCCCCGAAAGTCTGTCATTCAGGCTGTAACTAGGTTTTGGGGGTCTGATAGGCACGCTCCATGGAAAATACTAGTGCCGATAGTAGTTTCAGAGTTAGCCGGTAACCTCAGTATGCCTTCCAGACTTCTCTGAAGAACGCAGGCAGAAGCGACCAAAAGCCAAAATTATAAGAAAAAAAATTGATTATAATTAGGCCGCGCCTCCTTCGCCATTTCCTAGTGTTTGAACTGGGATGAAGTGGCGGAACAAACTCTTCAGCAACACAGCTACCTGTTATTATAGGTCAGAATAACCTGCGTAAGTTTTTTTCTTTACAAATAAAAAAAAAAATTGACTGCACCCGCCAACCCTCGCACACAATGATGACGCATCAATGAATGGAATTTATTCGTGACCGAAGCGTTGACATCGACCCGACCTTGGCGAGGTAGTCCGAAGTGACCCGAACTCGCTCGGGTCAAGCTGTTCTAATCCGATATTTGAATATTGAATTACGATTGGTCACTTAAAACATACTTACTTTTCCTTTTAATATCGTTTACGGTTTTATGGCTGGCTTAAAAATATCAACTACTTTAGTAATCAGGTGGGTTTATTTCGATTGGTGCAGTGCTGCAGCACATATTTACGCGTCGTAGCGTAGGTTGTGGATTCGAACCTGTAGGCCTATAGCCAAGTTACAAACGATTCGTATCGATTCTCTTTCTACAATCGTAAACGTTAAGTCACGTGGTCAAAACAAGCAAATAAAAACTTCGTAGACAAGTTTACATCGGTTAAGATGATAGAATGAAATGTATTCGTTTGTTGTGTGTGTTTTTGTTGTGTATGTATTTGTATGTAGTTGTAATGTAATCGTGATTGCTACATCCCATATAAATCGTAGCCAACTTACAGTTTTGACTGAACTTAAAAGTTTCTATTCGTTTGTTTCGACCACGTGACTTAACGTTGAAATGATGTCATCCCCATACATTTGGGTAGTTTTCTATGCGTTAAAAATTGTAGACTGTCAACTTGGCTAAGCCTACTGGACAGACACATTCGCTGTGTTGTCTTGGTGAAGGTAAACCTTGTGAGGCAAATGCCATGTGCTACAGCTAAAAAATGAAAGACATGTGGCATCTATCAGCCCGCACTGGGCCCGCGAGGTAACCAGATAACTTCCTCTAATAGAGAAAAGGCCCGCGTGTCCCAGCAGTGGGAACTTTATGGACTGATTATGCTCATGCAAGCTTAGATTAAGTACAGCCATAACCATACATACAATCATACATATATCTCACGTAACCACATAACGGAACTGTGTTGAAACTGTAGTAAGATCAAAATTACGAGGAAAAGAATAATATATAACACAATATTAACCTGATTTCTGAGATAAGAAAGAATAACATTGAGATAATTATATGGCAACGGACTTTGGTTTCCTTCCTTCACTTTTAGACGTTTCCTTAGCTGTAATAACTACGTTTTATCCATATTTGTAGACAATAAACACAAAGGTACAATGTATGTCACTTGTTTGTTTTCTTACGCAAACTTGAATGTAATTTGTGTGATATAAATTGGTCACTGTTAAATGATCTTATTATATCTCTCTCGAGACAATCCCAAAGAGGAGCAGAAATTTTACGTTTTTAGCAATTTGCAGGTCATTGTCAGGCCGTATTTTGATTATAATATGATTCGCGACCGTAATAAAAATGGCTTTACAGAATTATAATCATTAAAATCATAATTAGTAGTATAAAAGTTCATTTAAACCCATTGAATGACTTGACCCCGACACTGACCTGCAAATTGGAAAAAACGTAAGAAATACTGAATCTTACGGAATCACTTTAAGAAATAAATCAAAGCGATCAAAACATTATGAAACTTTTGCCTTGCGAAGACAGCAACTCACAATAAATCTCCAAGCATTGAGTCCTCGTCCAACCAGATCTCGCGCAACACAAAACATTTAAAAATAATAACATTATCGAACAATTCCCATCAACAATGATGCAAATCACTCAGCTACCGCACGTATTGCGATGCGGCGCGCGCGCAGGTCAACAAACGCGACGCATTGTCATGCAATGTGGATGCGCGGACGCATAGTGCGAAGCTCAGGCATGTGAGCATCAGTGACACTACTAAACCACCTCTGGACTTGCGAAAGATGTTCCTATCTATAGGACTAGTAGAAGAATCAGGGAGAAGAAAAGCCAAAGTTCTCTTCTCAGTTGCAGAAACTCACTCCCTGAAGCACCTTTGGATAAATGAGAGACGAAGGCAGTAGTAAAATCTTCAGAAATATAAATTGCAAAGATGCAAATCTTCGCTAGCAGTGTAGAAGATTATATGGCTAGGACGAGGATGACTGCTAAGATAAAGCTTATACAGATGTACGAAAGAAGACATGCAGCGCCAACCCCAAATAAATTGGGATAAGGACTCGGATAAGACTTGCACATAAAAATAAAACTAGTAAAGCACGACAGACCGATGACCTGATGAAGGTGGCGGGGATCCGCTGTATGCAAGTCGCACGGGACCGGTCAATGTGGCGACACTTGGGGGGGGGGGGGGGCTATGTCCAGCAGTAGACGTCTTTCGGCTGAAATGATGATGATGAAGCACGATAAAAAAGGGAACAGACCTCTACTCAGCAGCAGCTAGAGCAAGGCTGCTAATGATGATGACGGCCAAAAGGACCAAATTTGAAATACGATGGCACTTTTTTTTTAAATTTTAAGAGCGGGACCGATTTACTAAAGAAAATGACATAAAAACATTAATTTAGTAAACTGATCCTTCCTGCGGGATCCAAATGAGCGGGATCAATTGACTAAAGAGCCGGATAATGATGGATGATCTTCGCTGACAAATAATGAAGTTTTGAATGAAGAACCATTTGAAGAAATCACAGATTCTAAAATGGCCGCTTGTCTTTACAGTCACTTAGGTACTTTGTAGTGCAGTGAAATGACAATTTGTAATCTTTGCGTGTGGATAATTTCGTTTTCCATGAACACTGAGGTTAAGAACTTGTACAGCACGTAAGTAATTATTTACAAAAATGGGTGTTTATGTCTCAGTGCTTCAAGTAAAACTGCTGTTTACTGCAGTTAATACATTCGTTTAGTACTTCTAGGAAACTGATTTAATTGAATGTAGTTGTTATTGGCACTGGCAGCTTTTTTAACTTCGAGGTTACTTTTCCTCGTAGGATAGTGAGCAGTGATTTGAGTTAAAATAAATACACGTTCATTTTATGCACTGGGTTGACAGACGGTAATTACATTCCAATTTCTTCTCTTAGGTGTCTGTTAATTTTTTAAATGAGCGAAATCGTCAGCGTGGCTGGATCACGCGTTTCATTTCATTTTTGTTCATTTTCAACTTGGTTGAACTATAATTGCTAGTCATTAAATAAACGAGAAAATAGTTTGTGAATGTCTGGACAAACATTTACAAGATGGAATGCAAATTATGATCCAAAGAAATACTTGCTAATTTAATGCGATTTTTCATTCTGATTAAACCCATCAACATTGTCCACAATTTCACAACGCGTTGTTACATTAAAATTTACGATGATTGGATCTCAAGTTCTCAACACAGGACATAATCATAATTAACCAATCAGGTTCAAGTACTACAAAAATTCAATTATCCTCGAAAAATTATTTGGACGTTACAAAATCCGTGCACGCGACGGCTCTTGGGCAATTTTGTCAAATTTGACCGCAGCGCAGCCCAACCCCGTCCGCTGCGTCGTAATGGTACTCATTAAATATGGAGGCAGGTAGGGAGGTAATTGGTCTGTGCATGCGAGATCGGAAACTGTACACATTAATTACAGTTTTGATGAAATTCGTTTCGAGATGAGTCGAGTTTTACTTGGAGAATCGTCTGATTCTGTATGGGCTGGTGCGGTGTAAAATTCGACTTAAACCTTAACAAGCACGTCAAAATTATGTTCTAACAAGTATTACTTTTTTTACTTATTTATTACTTTCAACAAAAGTTACATAATACCCTTACACAAATCTTCTGCCAAACTGCAGGACAGTTTGTCGGCAGTAAACATTGATAAAGTATTGTCATTCGTAGATCTTTGACAGTCGTTACAGTCAGTAGATTTTCCGAAATTCTGACAACTAGTCTTACCAAGGGATATCGTATAACCCAGTAGTAGCTCCATGTAAAATACTGATAATCAGCTCCATCCGATTAGAATAGAAGCCGACCCTAACATTGTTAAGAAAGGCTAGGCAGATGATGATTGATAAAGTATGTGAATGAAATGCCTTTAATTTAACAAATATAAACAGATCGTCGAATTCATTTGTTTCTGGAAATCTACAGGACACCTACCGATTGCGATGATTACGTTCGCTCGACGAATGGTGACAAGATAAGCCAACATCGATTTACCAACGCCGAACCTTCTAGAAATACTGTTGCCTGAACTAACAGAGGACTAACCAATTGTTCGTTTACACTTTTACAGTATGTTGGAAACAACATAAAATATTTTATTTATAAAAATTAATTTGCAACATTAAAAATACCATTGTGTTAGCTAAAATGGCAACATTGTTTTTTAAATCCGTTTTTTTTTTCACTTTCCTCCTGTTTCTTGTACGCGGTGGTCACGAAGAATATTTATTAAATTAACAGTAACTGTCAGTAATCAAGTACAATAATTGTGACAGTGATATCTCCAATAAAGTGTGTGAAGTGGAAACCGAATTTTAATTACGAGTAAGCGATCCACCCAAAAAATTGGTGGTGCGGAGCTGGCAGTCTGCACACGCTCCCTCCACAGTAAACAATGGGGGCTGTCGCGCATGAATTCGCCGCTAGAGGCGTTCGTGTAGAGTAGGGTCTTCCGAAATGTCAGATGTCATACAGTGTTCGCGCGTTGCGTGCTTTTTTATCACGTATTTTTATTAATACTCACGATTGTGGTCTAGATTGAGCCATTTCTGATTTATTATGACTGTATTTGGAGGTAGAATGATTTTTAAATATTTCATGCTTGCTAATTTTAGGGAGTATGTTGTAAATATGTATTTGAAGTTACACTATGTTGTTTTACGTAATAAAATGAACTTTTTATGTAGTTATTGGTACATTAAAGTATAAAATAGAATTATTGACAGGACCTTACTCGACAGTGGCGCCATCTGGTGAGCTCAAAAACGATGGCCCCCATTGGCACCAGCTACTAGTTAACACATTATCAGAGCACGACTGTACAATCTCGCAAATTCTCTATCGGTTGAAACCCTGTCCTCGAAGGAAGCGGGCGTGAACAGGCCATAAATCAGTATTAGCCCTTCTAATAACCACGTAGGGTATCCCGTTACCCTCACAACGATGACGGCGCGAGATTTATCACATATTCACGCCGCTTCCTGGACGGGGTGAGCAGGAATGAAGCTAATAACTCCTCTATTCTAGTGTTTGTGAATTAATGGTCGTCGATATTCAGAGATTATGTGTTCGGTTTGAGTAATATTGATATTTGTAACTGAATTATAGATGTTCGTTGGATGCTGCTAGGATATTGATGGGTGATTTAACGGTGGATTATTTTTTTAGGCTTATTTTGTATTTGTAAAGTCTAGAGAAAAATTTGTATAGAGAGCAATATCGACAGCTGAGGGATAATTCATTAGCAAGCGTGGAAGTTTTTATGTAGAAAATTTTACAAGCGTTTAGTATCAACTTCCGGTTCTCGATGATCTAGTGGTCGTAAAGGCGACTGCTGATCTAGAGGTCCTAGGTTCGAGTCCCGAGTCGAGCATAGGGTTATTCGGTTTTCCATCAGGCGTTCAGTAGCAGCCACGGAGTCTTTGCCCGGTTGATCGCAAAAAGCTTTGGGACTTTAAATAACTGGCGAAATATGGACGTACTTTTATTTACACCTCTGCCTAGCCCATCTGGGATTACAAGCGTGATAATTTTTATGCTAGGTAAGTGTACTTAAATCAGAAATGCATTTCTTTTCATCGTACAATTTTGGGAGTAAATTAAAAAAGTACTCTCATTCAAAGTGCCAGCTATTAACATATCAACCTAACAAACTCTTCCATTATTAACTCACAAACACGTTCCAAAAAGCATCGCTGTCGAAACTCCTGCGCATCATTACGATCGCGTGCGGTGCGCGTACGCAGCTGTCGATGTCGCCTCAAAACGAGATAAAAGAGCGAAATATTCGACGCACGTAACACTTGTGTGTTTTTTACGCGTAATTACGGAGACCATGGTGTGGTGGACAAGTTGAGTTGCATGGCTTTTTGTTTTTAGGTGTATGTACTATGTATATTTGTCTGGGTAGATTGTTTGTACATGTGTATTTGTCTTGTTTACCCCTGAGGGTCTGTTTACGACATTACCGAACTCCACGAGGGCGAAGCCGTCGGCTTAAGGTAGTGGCATGTAAAGCAACATTACATGATTCCTGACTATTATAGAACAGTTTAAAAAATATAAAACAAAAAAAAAAAAATATCACTGGACATTACACACAGCGCCATCTAGTGCCAAACTTAGCAACGAGGCTTGTGTCGTGGACACTAGATAGTTGATATACTACATAGATAGTTTTTGTTTGTAAATACATACAAACCTCCTTGACTCTGAAACAAATGTCCATGCTAATCACACAAACATTTGCTCCTACCGGGATTCGAACCCGGGGCCCTAAGAACGTAAGGCAGCTTCACTAGCGCTGCGCCATTCGGGTCTTCAAGTTTACATTAGATAGTAAGTAAATTAACTACTACAAAAGGTTGTTACTGTTGTTAGTACCATAAACTACAGCAGAAGTTTTTCCTGTCGTCATGTCCCTGCGACAAATAAATGTTTTTTCTTTATTTCTGTCCCTCCCGATCATAATTCATTATTCGGAGTGCGAGCCACAAGAATCTGCGTAAACCTTTCTTTTTGTTACAACACAAGACACCTAGGTTTCCTCACTTTAGTTAAAAACTTTCTCGACAACAAATCTTACATAAACAAACAGGTACGTAAAACCGCAGCCAAAAGCCGACGCGATAAAAATCACAACTTTTCCTTCAACAGCGCCATAAAACAGCCAATGTACGCAATAACCGGTCAAACCGCATTTTTCCCAGTTTTCCCCACTTTTCCCGAGGTGAACAACCTTGGGTATGTGAAAATGACATAAAAATGCGCGTACGCATACGCCACTTTCGATCTCGAACTGGCTTCCGTTGATGAACGGGTAAAGGAGTGACCACACTACTCGACGCGTAATTGGCTAGATTCCGAACACACACACACACACGCTAACTTTTTTCCTTGAGTGTAGGCTGAAATGACTGAACGTCACCGCATATAATATGGTCTTTAAATACTAATTTTAATTCGTCTACGCTTAATAGACATCTGTAGGGCTATTACGTATCTCTGTTGACAGATCGAAATGATAGTAACTGGGCTCAGTGTCCATCAATTAACGGTCAAATGGTTAGTTTCAAAATCAAAATATTTTATTTCACATAGGCCTAGATGGGCACTTATAAAACGTCGAAAACGGTGCACGGTTCGCGTTGGTCGTTTCCATGGAGAAGAACCAGCAAGAAACTCCATGGTTACTCTTTTCAAATCATTTGGTATTACAATATTATTTTGTTACAGCATTCGTACATAAGTATGGGGGGACAGCGTAGGCCCGACAATAGGTCGTTGCTTAAAATACAAAAAGCGTAAAACAGACTTAACAAAAGTTAACAAGCATCTGGGAATTTACAAAAGCCTACAATGTTCACTCATTTTCGTATTTATGACCCTGTTGGTCACCGTAAAGTAAAGTGATATCTACTCAGTGTGATATGTAATACCAATATTATGACATTCACAGTTGTCATCAAAGTTCGGTCCTACAACCGAAGCTTGATAGTCACTGGATATCAGAAAGATACGTAATAGCCCGGCTGGTCATAAACGCATATACCCGTTGCGAATACTACACACCTGATCTAACTGTCCAGTGTACTCGCAACGTCTCCAACCGGCAGAAATGGAAACACATCGCTGAAAGGGCAATCCTCGGGGAAGTCAACGACCCACCGAACATCTCTCCGCGCAACCACGACCACTCTGACAAGAGTGTTTCGACTAAGAAGAATATCTAACTGTAGAACATCACCAATAAGGTCAGTTTAAGTCCAAAGGTTCCCATCCTGGCGTTTCCACTTATCCACTCACTCCAAAAACCTTTCAATATAAGCGACTAGTCCAGCGCAGTCTGCTCACTCCCTAACACTCTTATTTTCTAATCGACTTTCGACGAGGTACAATTATCTCAGAAATATATCTGTGAGATTATCGATTGGGATCACGTGTAGTTGTCTAGATAACGCTAAGTTGGACTGATAGATGTATCGGTTTGTTGCTCTCTTGAATTCTGAAGATAGCTTCTGATGTTACGTCATTGGAAAGGTTGAATGTAATGAAGTCGTTTTAGTAGTTAACTATGCTAGTCTCATCTTGTTATTGAGAGAAAATGTTACTACAAACCAACGTAACGAAAAAAACATCTTCAAGTACATATTGGTTACACGAGAATAACCTTAATGTTATGTCGCAAGAAGCTAAGTCGCTAAGCCAAGCCAGAGGGCTATGCACGGCATAAAAACCTCCAGGTTAGGCACTAACCTGACTAACCACACGATAAAGAAGGCAGAAATAAGAAAGTCGCAAGAAAAGTGGTTCAAAACCTTTTTCTTTAGAGTGTTTATTGTAGAATCTAGTTTTTCTAACTTCACAGACGGCGAGATATGCTGCTGAGGAGTTTATTGCGCCATTTCTTCTTCTCAGATAAAAAACTAGGAAGTCAGGGGCAGGCCTTTTGGGGGACTTTTTAAGTAATTTTGGAAGTTCCAAAGGACTTCTTTTGACTCTCAATCTAATTTGAACTGTAACTGCTATTGAATAAAGTGTATTTACAAAAAAACTCTCACAGCTAATTTATATTACAACCGGAAAACTTTCAATTTAACTACGTTTCAATAACGCGCTCATCAATCAAGCTTGGCGGGTAATTAGCACAATAACCGGTTAGTTATCATGATATTATTATAACTGATGGTATCAGGAATTGAAATAAATTGTAACACTGGCAACATTTCTCTGAGTTGCGGTGGCAGTCTCGCCGACAAACTGTTACGCAGTTTGGGTGTATAAAATGTCCAAAATGTTTGGTCCTAATTAAATGATTTATTTATTTATTTGTATTCAGTTTTGGAGCAAATAATTTGTTTAAGGGGACTACAGGAGCTAAACGCGAGTTTTATAACGCAAAAAAGCAATTCACTGCAAAAACAAAACCAGAAACATATATGATATTCTTCAGGATATATGCTAGTATGATAGTGTTTTGAAAACATAATACAACTAATTTTAATCGATAAAACATGCAGGAACTTACCGCTAAAAAATCTTTTAACGAATAAAAACCATACTAAAATACATGCGATCACTCTGATTTTTTGTCAAATAATTCTACAAGCAACATATTAGCATGATAGTGTTTCATTTTTTTGTTCAATCAATAGATTTTTTGTAAATCGCAAAAAAACACTAATTTCGCGCTATTCGGCCCGCAGTGACTGACGTCACAACCACTTTGTAGTGCAAGCTGATTAGAACTTTATTCTAACAGTATTTCAAACGAAGTTTGAACCACCACAAATAGAGTTGCTATTTTAGCTCCTGTAGTCGCCTTAAATGAGGTAATTTTAGTTATGGCTTTCTCGTTCATTGGCGAGATGAATGGAAGGAACGGTGGGAGGCCTTTGTCCAGGGATAAAACACAGGCGGACGAAAAATTTAAAATTGATAGTTTATTGTATGACTACATAATTAACCACACAACGGTCAACAAACGGATTCAGTTTTGATTAGATTGCGTTTGATAAAGTAAATTACTACCAAAATCTAAAATCATAAGTAATTTCAAATCATCATCTGCCTAGCCTTTTCCCAACTATGTTGGGGTCGGCTTCCAATCTAACCGGATGCAGCTGAATACCAGTATTTCACATGGAGCGACTGCCTATCTGACCTCCACAACCCAGTTAGTACTGAGTGATACTATACCCCTTAGTAAGACAGATCAGGCGGACAAAAATTTAAAAAATGTTAGTTAAAGTATACGATTATATAATTAACCTAAACCGACAACAGACGGATGCACTTTTGATTAGTTTGCGTTTGAAAAAATAAATCACTACCAAAATCACCAGCCCAAATTCAATTAAAACAAGGATATAATATAGAGTGAATGTTTGTATACCATGCTAGCATTCACAAACCATGTCCTCAGATAGAGATCAACCTCCATGGGCAACCTTCACCAGTCGGAAGACGTCAACCGCTTCCATTGTACCACTGTGTACTTGTGACGAGTAGTTAAGTACTTAGCAATCTGATTCTTAATTATTCAAGCGAGATTGTTTGCTTTGACCTGAAAAGAATTCTGAGACGGAAGCCATTAGATAAAATTAAACTTAATTTGTTATAGGAGCATAATTAAGGACGTGCGTGCTTTATCTCTCAAGTGGGTGTGCCCTATGTAAGGTAACGTAAAAAATTATAAAGTATAAAATGGTCCCACTGAAAACATCCGCAAGAGATCCAAGGTTACCGACGTAGCCCGAAGAATTGCCAAACTTAAGTGGCAGTGGGCAGGACACATTGCGCGCAGAACGGATGGCCGATGGGTCTGAAAAGTTCTGGAGTGGCGACCGCGAACCGGAAGACGTTGCGTTGGAAAGCCTCCTACTAGGTGGACCGATGACCTGGTGAAGGTTGGAAACCCGCTGGATGCGGGTCAATGTGGCGACACTTGTGGGAGGTCTATGTCCAACAGTGGACGTCTTTCGAAAGTCGACGGCGCCGCTCGTCTGTAAGAACCCTTACTTTTTATCCGCGTATAGTCTGCTGCGATTGTGTGTTTACACTTACAGTACAAAAATGTACGAAAGACTTATTTCGCTTTTGTTTTTCAAACATTTGCGAAGTCGGCGGCCGACTATACGTTTGGTTTGAACACGGCCTTAGGAAGAATAACTCCACTCATGTAATTGAAAAAGAACCGACTAGTAAATGATGCTTTTACTGAAAGCAAATGGCACTGTTCGCAACTTTTATACACTTTTACTTTTACAGAAGTTAAAAACAATGATTTGGCAGAAATGTTTTATTGATCGCGTTCGTATTTTTGTTGTCATAGACTAATGGTCAGATAGGATTTAATCAATCATCTTTAATTACTTAAAAATTAAGACGATTTATGTTCAATTTGAATACTTTTTAATGAGACTCTTTAGGCAATTTTATTGATATTAGATTACTGCTTTTTATCAGACAAACAGTAACTTTTTTAGCGACGAAACCGTGTCTATAATTTCTCTGCTCCACGCTAACTAGGCAAAGATTTTTAAACCAAAATATCAGTCTATTTCAGTACACTTTTTTTTTTTTTTTTTTTCGGATGGGAAATCATCAAATGACTTCTCCCGCTCTGGGCGGAGCAGGAGGGAGTGTCAGACTTTTACTGACTAAAACCCATCCATGTTCCTTCCTCGCCCTTTGTGTTCCGGGGCCACGGTATCTCTTTCGAATAGTCCCGCAGCCCCGGATTTCAGTACACTTAAAACCACTTTCGATGCTTCAAAATTCGACATGTCTAAACAAAAAAACTGTTTGCGGACAAAACTTCTAACAAAATAAAATACAAGATTATTATACGCTCCATAAATAAATATAATTACTCTGGAGAGTGACTAACATGACGCATCTGTTATTTAATGTTAGTAATCTCACAGTTAAGTGTGAACCGCGGAATCGCTGGCAATGGATCGAAAATGGAGAAGCTATCTACGGTGTCTACGATTCTCTTGCAACATGTAATTTGGTGCCCGGAGACTGGGAACGCGATGATTTGGCAATAAAAGCTGTGAGAATGTAATGCAATCGAAGACTAGACAATTACTTCGATACTTTTCTTTTTATTTAGAAAAAAGATTTTTGAGAAAAATGTTTTAAAATGCGGTGTCCAGATTACGATGAGTGATTCACTGGGGATCCCCGATTTGATAAAGATGGTGATTTTTTAAAAATCTTTAAAGTTTGCGCAATTTCAAGCCTTATTAAAACCTAACATCACTTCACCTCGGTAACTTTGAAAATAATAATGTAAGTAACGGTAATAGTGTAATGTTGCGACCTCAGTGACTTGAATTCTCAAGATAATGGGCAAAGGTGCCCCTTACGCAAAACACAAATCCTCATGCAATGACAGTCGGCGTCTGACATAATCAGTCTAAAATTTGATTTTAAATCGATCCAAGTGTCAAAATACGGAACAATGTGAGCCAATCTCAAATTCATCCTATTAGCTACAAGAGTTTATAATTATTATTTAAACACACCTTTGATTACGTTTTCATGTCCACAAACGCGAGGTAAAACCCACATAATCAAAGATTACTCAGTGAAAACGACCACAATTACCTTTTAAACTACAGTCGAGTGTCACGCCAATCAATCGTTTATGGCATAAGCAGAGAGAAAAGCTATCATTAGTGTTATTAGCTACTAGGCTCTCAGCACTGTATAGATAGTTGCAAAAGGTCAGATCTGTACAACAAGCAAAAACGCACGTACTAATTGACATGTACAAATTGTATGATGACAGTTAACCACTTTTCATTCAAAATCCTTGGTAGGAAAATGGTTGAAATCTTCCCATCATCGTAATTAGCTGAAAGATTCTACAGCTGAACATAGGCCACCGCCAAGGTTTGCCACATCGACAGGTCTTGTGCTCGCATCCAGTAGATTCTTGTGAATCCTAGACAAAGTGATATTCTATAAGCGATAAGCCCGTGTAGCATGACCGCCGTAGAAAAGGGTTTTGTCGATGAAGAATCGAAAAATGATAGATAATGGACAGATGAATAATAAATTAATAATTAATTATCTTTCATTGACTTGAATATGCCATGAGAGAATGTCATACTCACTCAAATGTCTCGCTGATGGTGGCGGGTTTGTCGGGTCATTTAGTTTCCTTAAATATGGTCGAGTTGATGAGGTTGACGAGGCTGATGACGTTGATGAATAAGGTTGAAATGTGGTCGACCAGTGAGCGCGATAGTACGAGAAGCGTGTCTATGTGTGTGTGCGTGTTCGCTTGTATACTACTTGAACCTGACCTTCTGTCTATCTATTTTATGGTGTCAAGCTGCAATATTGAGCCTGTCTGTTATTTACTTGAAAGTATCACCTTCAATGATTGTTAGAAAATGTTGTGAAGAGAAAATATTGGAGCCGTTTATTGTCAGTCGTTCATTATTTAGTTTATGGTTATTGTGCTTTTTCTGTGATAATAGTAATCAGCGAGTTAATGAACTCGGTTTATTGGTTCCTATTTGCTGAGGTTTGACCCGAATTGTGGTACAATATCTGGGTCTCCTTTAACCACCTTATAAGATGACTACACAACATGTGGATGTAGTGTACACAAGCACCAATATGTAAACACTTTCCTAAATGTAAAAGCCATTTTCGCGAGAAATAACGATTGTAACTTGGAGATACCTACGTTACAAAAATCTTCGTCCAGGTACTGCTTTTTTTGCATTTAATTAAACGTCCACACAGATTTTCTGCATTTTAGATTTCCAATTGTTTATGGCAACTCAAAGTTACTTTTTTTGCTGACTCTCTTTGAGGCGCGCGTTTAACACGAACGCGCCGTCGACACGGCCTCTCGTCATAAGATGTACGGCTAGCCCATAGCTCCCCGTCCACAGGCCCGCGCCTACGGTGGCCGGAAGCCACCACGTGGCCCCCGACGCCCGGGGCGTCTCCCGCGGCGGCCGGGACGTGAAGATCTCTCCCTCTCACGTTCCGCCACCTCCTTCGCTAGCATGACTGCTTCGCAGAAGGAGGTGACGGCGTCCCATTCCGTCTCGCTCCGGACCATGGCGCGAACCAGAGCCGGAAGCGAGAGGTCGCCGCCGCCGATCGCCACCTCGAGGACACGGCGGGGCACACCTCCACAGTGTGCTCCACCGTGTCCTCCGGTCGATCCTCGCAATGGAAACACCCGGGCGTCTCCTCCCGCCCGATTCGGTGCAGGAACTTACCGAAACAACCGTGTCCGGTAAGAACCTGCGTCAGGCGGAAGGTGAGGACGCCGTGGCGTCTCTCCAGCCACTCCTCAAAGAGGGGACTTACCGCCACTGAATACCTTTTTTTCGGATGGGAAATCATCAAATGACTTCTCCCGCTCTGGGCTGAGCAGGAGGGAGTGTCAGACTTTTACTGACTAAAACCCATCCATGTTCCTTCATCGCCCTTTGTGTTCCGGGGCCACGGTATCTCTTTCGAATAGTCCCGCAGCCCCGGCAGGCTTCGGCCCTTGCGGACCCCTTCCTTATTGCTGACTCTCTTTGAGGCGCGCGTGGAACACGAACGCGCCATCGACACGGCCTGTCGTCATGAGACGTACGGACGGCGAGCTAGCCCATAGGTCCCCGTCCACAGGCCCGCGCCTACGGTGGCCGGAAGCCACCACGTGGCCCCCGACGCCCGGGGCGTCTCCCGCGGCGGCCGGGACGTGAGGATATCTCCCTCTCACGTTCCGCCACCTCCTTCGCTAGCATGACTGCTTCGCAGAAGGAGGTGACGGCGTCCCATTCCGTCTCGCTCCGGACCATGGCACGAACCAAGGCCGGGAGCGAGAGGTCGCCGCCGCCGATCGCCACCTCGAGGACACGGCGGTGCTCCACCCAAGCAGGGCACACCTCCACAGTGTGCTCCACCGTGTCCTCCGGCCTATCCTCACAATGATAGCACCCGGGCGTTTCCTCCCGCCCGATTCGGTGCAGGAACTTACCGAAACATCCGTGTCCGGTAAGAACCTGCGTCAGGCGGAAGGTGAGGACGCCGTGGCGTCTCTCCAGCCACTCCTCAAAGAGGGGACTTATCGCCACTATTGTGGCGTGCCCTGCACGGGGTTGCGATAGTCGCTCTCTCCATGTCGCCATGAGATCCCGCCGGAAGTCCGTCCGCTGAGCAACAATTTGCCGCGGCAGCGGAGTTTCCCCCCGGCGTAGCGCCTCCGCGCGCCACTCATGTAGGCGCGCGAGGACTATTGCCTCCAGATCCCATGGCGGCAATCCGGCAAGATGGTTCACCGCCTCGCGGGAGATCGTGCGGTAGCCCCGGACCAGCCTTACGGCTACCACCTTCTGGGGCACGTTCAAGTGGTGGGCGGCACGCCGCTTCAATGAACGTGCCCACACCGGGGCCCCGTAAAGGGCCATGGACCGCACGACTCCCGCGTAGAGCCTCCGGCAGGAGGCGTTCGGCCCCCCCAGGTTGGGCAGGAGCCGCCTGAAGGCAGCCCCTGTCCGCTCCAGTTTGGGGGCCAAACGTCGGAAGTGCTCCACGAAGTTCCACCGGCTGTCGAGGACAAGTCCCAGGTACTTCAGCGTCGACTCGACGCCGATGGAAACCCCTCCCGCCATCACTGCGGATCCCGGAGGTGGCGCGTTCCGAGGCCCATGAAAGCACATGGCCTCGGACTTGTGCAATGCCACCTCGAGACCCAGTTGCCGGATCCTCTCAACGACTATCGCAACCCCGCGTGTCATTACTTCGGCCGCCGCCTCGTGCGACCCCCCCTGTGCGAGCACCAGCGTGTCGTCTGCATAGCAAACCACGCTGACGCCGCTAGGGAGGTCGGCGCGCAGCACCCAGTCGTACCCGATGTTCCACAAGGACGGCCCCAGAACCGATCCCTGCGGAACACCGCACGACATCTCTCGCCGGTTCCAGTCTCCGCTGCGACCGGGGTAGATGACGGCCCTATCCGTCAGGTAGTCCCCGACCACACGACGAAGGTAGGTCGGCACCCGGTGATACCGGAGTGCCTCCCTTATGCAGCTCCAGGGCATGGAGTTGAAGGCGTTGGCGATGTCGAGAGACACCGCCAAGACCACCCCACCCCTGGACACCGCATCCCTCGTCGTGAGGGCTCTCACGCGCATGATGGCGTCCACCGTAGAGCGCCCCTTGCGGAAACCAAATTGGTGGTCCGCAAGGTCCGGCCCCGTCTCCGCAAGGTGCTCGGCGAGGCGGTTTGCAACTACTCTTTCAAAGAGCTTGCCCACCTCGTCGAGCAGCACCACGGGCCGGTAGGCGGACGGAGAGTCCGCCGGGCGCCCCGGCTTCCGAATGAGGACCAGCTTCCCCGTCTTCCAACGAAGCGGGAACTGGCCTCTCTCCAAACATGCGCTAAAGAGCCCTTCTAGTCGGGGCCCGAGAGCCTCCGAGGCCAGGACCCAGGCTTTGCCAGGCAAGCCGTCGGGTCCCGGGGCGGTATTTTTGGCACCCAACCTTCGTACCGCCACTCTCAGGTCTACCCCAGTCACTTCAGGAGCGTCGTCGTCGTCGCTTTGGTGGTCCGCTTCCGGCACCGCAGCCGGCGGAGCCATAGGCGGGGGCGGGTGTTCCCCTCGCGAGGGGAACAGAGCGCTCACCACGTCCTCCACGAGCTGAGGCCGGAGACTGCGTCAGCGGGGGGGCCCAGGTGCGGAGTTTATCCCGCACCATCTTGTAAGGGCGCCCCCACGGATCTCTGTCGAGAGTCCCCAGCATCTCCTCGCGGGCCAGATCCCTGGCCCGCAGGACAGCCTCGCGGAGGGCGGTCTTCGCCGCTCTGTAGCCCTCATAAAGCTCCGCCTCAATGGCTGCCGCATTCGGTGGGCGAATGCGGAGCCTGCGGTGCCTGGCGTACAGGTGTCGCGCAGCCACACACGCCTCCCGTAGGGACGTCAGCTCTCGCGACCACCAGTACACCTGACGCCGGGCGCTTCCTGGCCGGACTCGGGCATTGCCACGTCACATATGTCGGACATGGCCTCCTGGAACCACCCTGCCTCATCATTGACGTCGGCAGGCCTGTCCGGTGATGTCACCCAGGCCTGCACGATCGAGGCTTCCAGGAGGAGCTCCCGGTCCAGCTGCTTCAGCGCCCAACGCGGACCACTCGGGGCCTGTTGGACCGGCGCGCTTGAGGTCTGGGTGGAGACGTCGAACCAGATGTACCGGTGGTCGGAATAGGTCTCCACCCCCTCCATGACGCGCCAGTCAACGACACGCGGCGACAGAGCGGGGCTAGCGAACGAGATGTCCACCACCGACTCGCCCCGCATCCTCACACACGTGGCAACAGAACCCCGATTTAGGACCACCAGGCCCCTCTCCAGGGCCCAGTCCTCCACCATCCTTCCCCGCACGTCTGTGCAACGAGAACCCCAAGCCAAGTTCTTGGCATTGAAGTCCCCGAGGACAAGCACGGGGAGGGAATGGTTTCCGACGACGACACTCAACTCTGCGAGAGAGTTGTGGAACTCGGCGAGAGTTCGGTTCGGGGAGAAGTAGACTCCCACTACGACGATCTCCCCGAACCGGGCTGCTACGCACCCCCGACCCCTCCTGACACTTTCAAGGGTCGGGGTGCCGGCGGCGGCCGACGACACTATGGTCACTGAGCCGCTTAGGTCCGCCACCCAGTCTTCCCTGGGCAGGACGAAATACGGCTCAGCGACCACAGCGATGTTAATCAACCACTGCGCCATGCTCTGGAGCAAGAGATCCTGAGCGCAGGCGCAGTGGTTGATATTCGCCTGGAGGAAGCGTAATGGGGCCGTTATTGGCACTCCATTACCGCTTCCTCCAACCTGGCCCCCTGTGAGGGCCCCTCTGTGGCGGCGACAGAGGGAGCGGCAGCGGCGGCAGTTGCGGCTGCGGCGGTGGCGACGGTGGCGGTGGCAGTGGAGGGCCACTGAATACCTGAGATATACTTTAGATGTCCAATATCACCAACCAGAATTGCTATAATTACAATAAACTCGATTGCAATAAACTTCATTCCCATTCAGAATTAAAATAGCTATTGCACGCAATAAGACTTTCTATTACTGCCGTATAAACTAGCCGAGGAAAGCGTTAATTGATGATCTGCCTGATGCCGAACGGAAAATAAGTTTTTCCCGTTCTCAAAGATACATAAACGGAGAGAAATTGATGTTCTGACACTACAGTCCATGTTGGGTTTACCGTACTTGACAGAAGTGTGGTTGAGTAGTGTGTCGTTAGTTACCTGTAACAAGAGAATAGTACTATAAATATAATGAAAGTTAGACACACGTTTTGTATGATGAAAGCAACATATAATAAGAAAGGAACATAATTATGACAGGTGTAAACAACCTCATCACGAAGCCGTCAACCAAGCATTCTGTACATCAAACTAAGTAACTTTACGCAAATAATATTGCTGGAAAACGACTTTTTTTTTGGGGTAAAAAATCATGTTGAACTCAATGTAACGCACTCAAAACATTGTGCTGATGGATGGATTGAATAGTACGGGGGTCGTGGAGGTGTTTAAAGTAAAAATCTTACATTAAAAACTTGTATTTAAAAAAAAACTTGTCAAAACGTTGGAACTTTGACCCCCAATATCTTCGTAACTAGAAGGTTCCCAGGTATGGTGTAGAACAAAAAAAAATATCGCAATGACGGGGAGAACAAGTGCCTTTCGGCTACGTTAAGAGGTTTTTTACACCCTTTATAGTATGAAAGATGAAAAAACATTATTTCTCAGTAAATTATGACAAACGTACAGCGAAGCATACTTACACATCATCATCATAAAAAGAAACCTTAAGTCCTGTTTTCACCGACCAATTTATTACCATAGATTCCAAGGCGTCGCCTAATAGTCATATTTAATACACAATAACATCGTGGGAAAGCTAGGAACGTGGCGCAGGCGCATCCGCTCTTTAAAATGCATAACAACCTTAGAGCCTCGTGGAATACTAAAATAAAAAGAACAGACGCGACTGGGAATCACAAGAGTAAAATAACAAGATATAATTCAAGCTATAATGTTCATAAATTGTTAGACTAGCTTATTACACAGAAGAAGTAGAATGCAGAAGGCTAATTTGTTAACGCTGACGCACATTTGGACAGCCCGCATCGCATGCCAAAAATCTCACTTTCATATTTTTTTAAAGGTATCGCTCTCGCACATGGCGGTACGTAACAAGTTTTTATGAAATGCCTAAAAGCGTGTTGATAATTGGCTAGCTTTCATTTGTTTTTGTTTGCAAATGATGGATACGGCTTTTAATTGGAGGCTTTTGACAAGCTGCATTATCGTCAGCATGACAGACAACATACAACATTACAATCCACTAACGAACATAACCCTCGCCAACGATTTAGCACGCCAGTATCCGAGGAAATCATATTTCTGCGTTTGTATATCAGGACACATTCTCAAAATGCCTGCAATAGTTTTATCCCAGCTTCCGTTTACCTAATCTTACAGCTTCTTACGCTATCCTTCTGCACATTGTCTACTCCACGTTATCGCGTCTTGTTGACAAATACACAACTTTCGCTGCGCCGGCGCAGGTGGCACGGCGGAAGCGCGCGCAGATTATGATCGCCCGCAGTGCTAATAAATAAATTAAGTGTCGTTGAGTGTGTAAAGTCAGCTAAATAGCGAAAGCGTATTGGTATCACTTTGTTAAAGGGCTTCTGTGCAGGGTTATGTCTGTGATGAGTTTATTGGCTGCTTCCTAATTGAGTAAGAAACTTATGGCCTATAATATCAGAGGAACGGGCAGACTGACCGCTATGAACAACCGAGCCATCATCATAGCAAGGGTTAGTAATCCTCTGTTAAGGCGGTGGTAATATCTACTAACGAGAGGTTTTCTCCATGTAACTCCTCTTTGATGAGTGAATATAAATGTGAAAAAAAATATATGTTGCTTATTAGACTCTTAAACTTTAACTGGTACAATTGAAATAATTCTAACTTTATTATTACTAAGTATATGAAAAAAATATTCAAAGTAAAGTAGTTTTTCTTTGAAATTTCGTAACTACTCCTAAACGGCATTAAGTTTTAGTTTTTTTTTTTCACACAAATATTTGTCACTTTTTTCTTCACTAAGTGTACAATTGGCATTTTGATCTAATGATTTATTTAAGCTACAATTAAATAATAAACACTCATTTCGCACTATCCGGCCCGCAGTGACTGACGTAACAACCAGTTTTTAGTGCAAGCTGATTAGAACTTTATTCTAAAAGCATTACAAACGAAGTTTGAACCACCACAAATAGAGTTGCTAATTTAGCTCCTGTAGTCACCTTAACTGGTCTTCATTTTGATTTATTGACGTCATCAGTCAGGTTGAAATGAACGAACAATATTAACAGTATTGCGCGAAATACTTAGAATTTACTCATATAGTAGTTTGTTATAATCATATTGTACGGTGGAAGATGATATTGCTACATTTCTCAGTATTTCAAACGAAGTTTGAACCACCACAAATAGAGTTGCTAATTTAGCAGATACCCCAGCCTTAAGAGGAGCAAGAGGCGCATCTTAGGATAGGTCATGTCCAGAAGAGTAACAGATTGCCAATGCCACCAATTGGCTGCGATTTTTCTATACATTAATGAAGCTAACTCTAGATGCCAAAGCAAAGACAACACTTAATTATTTTTCAATGTCCCGCGACAGCCTCGCTGTACCAATGGTAAGTCAGACCAATATCTTATTTAATTACACAGTGTGAATATACTAATCTCAGTTATAACGCACTCAATATTTTGGCGTACTAATTAATTATTAGTTATTACATTTGCGACTTTGTAAGCACCAGTGGATAACCTTGGCCTAATAGGCTCCGTAGATATATTTACATAAACAATGGCTTCGGTAGTTAATCTAGTTTAAAATTAAAACGTAATGGTCGCTGTTCTTATTATGGAGATTGATTACTTTGTGGATTTTTAATTTAAAAGAATTAATGCGTGGCCAACACAAATACTGTGAGGAAACCGGCATGTCCTAGAACCGCAAATTCGAAGACATGTAACACCCACCAACCCGCACTGGGCCCGCGTGCCCACTCCGTCATAGACAGGAGGCCGTTCCCAGCAGAGGGAATATTAGATTATACTTATGCTAATTACAAGTATAAAATACCATCATGGAATTGCGATCAGTGTAGTGTAGATTTTCAACATGAAAAGTTGTTTGGAATGATTTTCCTTTAATATGTATGTACTTTTGCTCCGTCTTATTTTGTAGGTTAGGTATTTCAGAGCGTAATGTTAATTCAAGTCCAGTAGATAATTTCGATAATATCATCGGAACTTATTTCCGATCAGATACCTATGACAATATTCAACTAATTAAAACAAATCTATTTACACAAATATCTTTCTCATAATTACTAATCCCCTATAAGTGCTATACTAATTGCACATATTGGAAAGCGCACGCACACATCCGGTGGTGACTTTCCTTTTCACTACTGGTGCGTGTGCGCACGCGCAGTGTGAGCGGAAAAATATCATTATGTGATTGAGTGCTGTATGGGGAGTCTATGTGTTTACTTGTCGTTGATTTAGTGCGGAAAATTAGCTTGGAAAACGAGTTTTTTATTAGTACCTATCTCGAAAGAAAAGTTAGTGAGTTGATTTAAGAAATTGGATTAAAAAACAAGATGGCGCAATTAGTTTCGATTTACGCCGCACGCCAAAATATCCTTGTCTAACTATACCTACTTTTTGAGACCACGAGAGTTCTTAAGCTGGTCTTAGTGTTTAAAAAGATAAATTAAATATAGATATAACTTTCAATAATGGTTTGCGGTAGTATTAAATGATAATAATATTCAACTAAAGAGACAGTTATTGAAGTATTTAGAATTAAAATATTCAACAGCGTTCAATTAAAGTTCGATATCAACCAGCAAACTGGATCCAATTTTTTTTTTCAAAGTTGCATTTCAAATAGCAATAATGGACCCCAATCTATGTACATATAATTATTATTTATCAATAAACTAATAAAATCCATGTTAAATGTTTTCGATAAAATTATTGATGTGTGTAATTGATTGGCCCGTAAAGTTATGTTTATAGCCAATTTAAAATAATCTAGCGTTCAATGGGCACTTAACAGTTTTTGAGATCGATATAAACGGAAAATATGGTTTTTAAAAACAGTTCTTAAACATGCATTAAGTATTCAGAAAAAAAAAAACGTTACATTGTAGTTGGCAATGTAAATAAATACAGAGAGTGCAAAATACTTTACATTTGCATATACATACTCTATTGCGATGGAATATTAATTAAATATCTTGAATTATAAAAGGACCTGCCATATTGTGACTCTCGCACCACTAAGTAGACATTCAACGAGTGGAGCTGAATAAGATTTCAATGTCACAACGCCCATATTGGAAAGAACAAAAAAAACTATAGAGATTTCAAGGCAAATATAAAACTTGCATCCCAGATAATAAGGCAAAATTGTCGGTACAAGAGTTTGATGCTGTAAGCCACTTGATATGTCTCTGATGTCCGAATAAAGCCCGTGGGAACTAGTCATTTATTCCCCCATAGAGCATCGCAATCATAAAGACCTATATTATTATGTATTGCTTTTTAACAAACTTTCAGAAGGAGGAAGTTATCAATTCGTCCGATTTTGTTTTAGTGTAATTTCAGCGATATCTTCGACAATGCGGGCTATCGCGCATGAATTCGCCGCTAGAGGCGTTCGTGTAGAGTAGGGTCTTCCGAAATGTCAGATGTCATACAGTGTTCGCGCGTTGTGTGCTTTTTTATCACGTATTTTTACTAATACTTACGATTGAACAATTGAAGATTTTAAGTAGCAACTTAAAAGATCTTATTTATTAGTATTTGTAGGTAGAACGATTTTTAAACAAGCATGTTTCATGCTTGCTAATTTTAGGGAGAATATTGTAAATATGCATCTAAAGTTTACACTATGTTGTTATACGTAATAAAATAAACTTTTTATGAAGTTATTGGTACTTTAAAGTTTATTATAGAATTTTTGACAGGACCTTACTCGACAGTGGCGCCATCTGGTGAGCTCAAAAACGATAGCCCTCATTATGAACTAATTTCTATGATTCATTTTGCCCTTCCAGCACCAAAATGCAGTAGACACCATGCAGGTTATTGATTGTCCAAAATGTAAAGTCAGTGGCTTAAATTAGACTTACATAAGAGAATTCTCCAAAACGTCTACTCTTCACCATCACTTCCCCGTGTTTTAGTTGGGAACTCTGGGAGGAAATGACGCAACAAGCTCATCAGCACTAAACAGGTATACCTGGCAACTCCTCAAAATAACTCACAACTTTGTCTCTCAGTATACTGAGAGTAGGTACATCCGCATGATATATGACATCGCTGAATCGCCGGGGGCCGATCACTTTCACTAGCAATCGTTTTATTTCGATGCCAAGAGGTGCCGATAGACAATCGCTTTGAACAAGTAATTTATAGCTCAACATATTTACATGAATATGATATTCTTTGTGAGACGAGTTAGAGTCTGTCAACCAATCTTACCAAGGGGCATCGTTACACAGTAACTGGTTTGTGGAGGTCAGATAGGCAGTCGATCTATGTAAAGTATGATTAGACATATGGTTAGACTGGAAGCTGACCCCAACATAGTTGGAAAGGACTAGGCAGATGGTGATGAAAGACCCTCTTAATAGCAACGCGTAATTAATACCAGAACACCATTAAAAGGTATATTTCCCAAACTTCCAAAGCCATGGCCATAAAATCAGATTTACGATTGACGGGCACATAGTACCATAATATTTCGTAATACGAAAGCCAAACAAGAATCTTACTTAAGAGTGAAATTTCGGACACGATAGCCTTCTGATAAGTTTCTATTAATTAAAACATGCATTGTGAACGATGAGTCGAGTTTTTGTATTAGACACTATTACTTTTTCTGCTTGTAATGAATCTGAATAAGCTGTTATATCTATTATCGGGATTCTAATATGCTGTAATGGGTGTCAGAATTTCTTTAATAGATGTAAGAGCTTATTGAAATGTTATCTAATGTATAAATTATAAGATGCGTTGAGAGAAATTAATTATCTAATGTTTAATTGTTCTTTGGAATAGATATTGGTCTATAGTATTTGTTGTAAGGTACTTTTTAACTTTGGCTTTACAATAATCAAGATTTAAAATGGAAATTGGCTGTAAAATGCACGATGCGCAAATTAAAGACGAATGGGCAGTTACCCTAAGATGTTTGTTATTCCCAAATATAAGGAAGCTGGGCCCGCCTTTTTTTTACCTTTTTGATTTTTTTTATAGATGTTTTTAGTTTGGTAACCGTAAAAGCCACGGTGCAGCATGCTTCTTTTGGCGCGTCTTGCCAAAAGAGCTTCAATGACTTTAACAGAAGGTCGATTTTGCTCTAACATTTGTGAAATTGATCCATGTACATTTGTACAACAATAATATTAAAATAAATTAACCCCCAGTATTTACAGTACATAAACTACTTCCTCACATAAATGTTTCCTACAATGAAAGCCAAGAAAATGAGTCCAATAAATAATTACAAGCGAAATAATATGGTGTCTTAGTTATGAATGCCGATTTCTTGTGAAAAGCCGTCAATGGCTTTCACAGTTTTCCGGCGTTTAGCGGTTTCCTTTACCACTATGGGTGGAAACTGGAAAGTCTGTGACTCACGCTAATGGTGCGAAATGTGGGTCGGTAGTACTATAGGTGGAACTTTGAAGGTGTGGTTAACGGTCCCGAGATGTGTTTGTGGGAGACAAATATATAAGGTAAAGATCTTTTGGATTTTTTTTGGCTTATTACAGGTAATGAGTGGGAAATCTTTTAAAAAGTAAAGATTCCGTTAAGTAATGATTGCACATTGTTTGGAAATCTCTTCTGTTTGTATGCTTTAAAATAAACCTTTGCTTTTTGGCGTTGACGCGATGATTGCGGCGTTAATGTTCAGGAATAACATATTTTAAATAAAAAACCGGCCAATTGAGAGTCGGACTCGCTCATGAAGGGTTCCCTACCTTCGTAGTAGGGACTCCCTTTCATTTATTTTTAATTATTTTTTGTTACAGCGGCAACAGAACTACATGCTCTGTGATAATTTCAACTATCTACCTATTACGGGTCATGAGATACAGCCCGCTGACAGAAAGACGGACGGTCGGACAGCGGAGGCGTAGTAATAGGGTCCCGTAGGTTACCCATCGTGTGCGGAACCCTAAAACAATATTAAGTTTGAAGCAATTTTGTTATTTTCCTTCATAGATCGATACGAAAAGCACGAAAGAATGCCACTATAATATTGTAAAGGTTACGTCATAAAATATTCATAACCCGACAATCATCATTCCTATTGATGTCAATGTATTCGACACTATAACACCGACCGATTTATCGAGCCCCAAAAACATAATAATTATGATCGAGAAACAATCGAATCGATAGTAATAACCGTAACCATTTCAATTTCAATAATAAATAATGCCAAATTCACACATTTGGATATTTTAAAACACAATTTCAAAGCTCTCAGAGGTTGGTTACATAACAGACATAAACATAACATCACGCCTGTATTTGCTCGAAGGGTTAGGCAGGAGTGTTACAATGTTACTATAGTTATACTGTGGCCACATTTTGCCAGTTTTGTTTAAGTAGTTCTATGTAACAAGAAGTTAAGTCTATTGCCATTAACCGAGCACGTCTGACGTTTACCGCCATTTTACGGAAACTGGGAATCGAACTCAAAAGCTTTTGCCCAGCCATGGGCTTGCGACTTGGAGACCAACGATGTAGTCACGGATTGGCTTCTTTACAGAGTAGTTCGTATGTGACGTGTCCCCACAGAGCATAGCCCACCTTCCATCTAGTGCTGCATACCCTGCCACCTGCGCACTTGATGCCTGCAGCGGAGTTCACGTCGCTGAATTTTGCCATATTAAAAGTTTTGTGCCATCGAAGTAGAAGAATAGAATGGTTCGCAACGAACGCACGGCGGGAAATAAACCACTCGCCAATGCTCACGAACGTGTGGAGGTGGCATTACAAGTGATGGCCACGACTGCGCCGGCGCATTGTACCAACGATAATAGCAATGACATTTGCGCTCGCCCTACTTCAGACAAACGATTCACAGTGCAGTTTAATCATCTTTAAATATAGTATTATTATGTGTTTATTTATTAGCCACAATAACTGTTGTGCCAAATATTTTAAGGCCACACACAAATTTTCGCGATGTATAAATCTTGCAAACAAAAAGGATGTTTGAACTTAAACGTTGAGTACATCTCTGAAGTGTAAAATATGATGTTAAAGGTGACCGCACACTATCAGAGCTGAAGAGTCGAAAGAATCGAATTTTAGAATTACTTGTATGAAATTAAATCCTATGAAACCTCGAACACTTATCCGCGTCGAATCGGACGAATAGATAACGTTATACGGATGAGAAAATGGCGCGGTCGGTTCTTTCGGCGCGGATAAGTGTGCGTTCATCTTAAACTCATGATGTTAGATGGAGATGGTTTCGATGCAACATAATTTTATCATCTTAAAAGACATCCACATAAGCTGCCTACCCCAATGATTCCCAAAACGACTGGTCTACTGACTTCGCTTCCCGCTAGCGAATTCCCGCGACTTTTACCAGGTCTTCGGTGGACCTTTTCGTGACTGATACTCCCCAAAGCATCGACCAGCAGACAACTGCAGCCCCTAAGAAATAATCCTTCTTTCTCTTTATCTGGTGGTTCATGCCTAACCTTTTTTTTTTTTTTTTTTTTTTCGGATGCGAAATCATCAAATGACTTCTCCCGCTCTGGGCTGAGCAGGAGGGAGTGTCAGACTTTTACTGACTAAAACCCATCCATGTTCCTTCATCGCCCTTTGTGTTCCGGGGCCACGGTATCTCTTTCGAATAGTCCCGCAGCCCCGGCAGGCTTCGGCCCTTGCGGACCCCTTCACAGTTGCTGACTCTCTTTGAGGCGCGCGTGGAACACGAACGCGCCGTCGACACGGCCTGTCGTCATGAGACGTACGGACGGCGAGCTAGCCCATAGCTCCCCGTCCACAGGCCCGCGCCTACGGTGGCCGGAAGCCACCACGTGGCCCCCGACGCCCGGGGCGTCTCCCGCGGCGGCCGGGACGTGAGGATCTCTCCCTGTCCTGTTCCGCCACCTCCTTCGCTTGCATGACTGCTTCGCAGAAGGAGGTGACGGCGTCCCATTCCATCTCGCTCCGGACCATGGATTGAACCAAGGCCGGGAGCGAGAGGTCGCCGCCGCCAATCGCCGTTACGAGGACACGGCGGTGCTGCGCCCAAGCGGGGCACACCTCCATTCATGCCTAACCTGGTGTCAGAATTTGTATGCCGCCCACGGGCCTTTGGCTTGGCTTTACATGCCGTAAAGAAATATCTCTCAGCCATGCTGGTTTCCTCACGATGTTTTCCTACACTGAAGCAAGTGATAATTATACGATACGCACATTAATCCAAAAAACCTGAGGGACACAAGACACGCGTCTTGGGTTCGAAACTTCGAACTCGAGACCTATTACTTGGCAATCCGACGGTCACACCACTAGGCTATCATTGCTATAGAGAAATTATCCTGTTAATTAATAAGCGGCTTTTAGAAACCGACGCCGTCTTTTCTCACGACCTTTTTGTCTTTAAATATACAGGAATCCACAAGCTTGAAATACATGTTTTAAATACGGAAACTATTAGTTACAAAGTCTAGCACTAGGTATTAAAGTAGCTAATTATCGCCCAGCAATTTCTTTCCCTCGATTAATTCTAAGACTTCCCGAGGGAGCTTTGCAATACAAGTACTTACATATGCAGAAAAATGAACTTTTTCTATAAGATTTTCCCACTAACCAGAGGGCCTAAGATTGTCTGTCGGAATTATCCTTAAACTGAACGCAGTTTGGTATATATGTGGTCTTCGACAGAAGTCCTTTTCATTGTACTGACCTGTCACTTATCAGGAAGCAAGGTGCAACATTGTAAAATAAAACCAACATACTGTTAGGGCAAGCATGTGACTAAAAGAGTGATGAATATAAATTTTAATGAATGGAGAGGGAGAGGAAGACCAAAGAAAAAATGGATGGATTGTGTGAAGAATGATATGAAAGATAAAGGAGTAAATGATAGCGTGAAGATTGACAGGGGCGAATGGAGGAAAAACACGTGTTGCTCCGACCCCAATTAACATGGGATAAAGGCGGGAAGATGATGACTGTCAAAACAAATCAAATGAAAATCCAAAGGAAAAATCTTTTTGTCACGGTGAAACAAATACATTAGGGCGTATACACGTAAAACGCTGGCTGTCAGCGCTGGCAAGTCGGCGCCGATAATAATTAGAGAGCCCACGACACTAAACCTAGTTCGATGACTCCCAGATGATATATAAATATATAATTAGCCAGAAAAAAAACGATTTTTAGCTCATACTAAAAATGTTTTTTTTCTTAATAGTGCCTTGCATTGCAATGCAGCATCGCTATTTCGTATTCCCCCATTAATAACGTGATTGATTATTTAAATATCATCTGGGAGTCTTATCGAACTAGGTTTAGTGTCGTGAGCTCTCTAACTATAAGCGCCGACAATTTCTGACAGCCAGCGTTCTACGTGTATACGCAGTACGCACCGCATTATTATTTAACCACCAAAATAAAAATAAAAAAACAAACAAAAACAAAGCGTTCTGTGAAAGAACTCAACAAACACTCAAAGCCTTGTTGACCAAAAGAAATGCTCAAACATCACCCTTTCAAGTAAAAAGGAGCCCAAAATACACTGATCAGTCAACCAGGGTGCTAATGCGTTAGACCAACATTTGTGTTACGGTACCCGGGTTCGAGCCTCCGTTGACGACTCAATGATATGTGAAGTATTAATTAGGTAATACTTAACACCTGGTTATGAGGTCACGGTTCCATCTGGAGTTACGTAATTGTGGTTTTAAGGGTGTTAAATGCAAGTGTCTTTTAATAGAGGGCTTTTTATACTAAACTATCTGTTGCCCGCAACTTCGTTCGTGTTGGAAATTTTGATGTGCATGTGATGGGCCTTTCCCAGGATATAATTTACATCCTTGCCAAATTTCATTACGATCCGATAAGCCATTAAGTCGTGAAAACGTAACAAACAAACAGAGTTACTTTGCCATTTATAATATTAAAGTTTGGATGGATGGGAGTATGGACAGGATAGGCTTACGCTTGGCATCAACGCACCGTCCTGATGTGAAGCGATTATGCGGACTTGGGTGGAGCACGTTGGGATACTATACAAGTTTGTAAACGGGTATTGATACCATTTTATAACTTTTCGCAAAAATTATTGCTGGGATACGACTTTTTTTTTTTGAGGTGAAAAATCATGTTTTGTGGTAGAACTCAATATACCCACTCAAAAAATTGTGCTTGTGGATGGATTGAATAGTACCGGGGTCGTGGAGGTGTTGATGATGATGATTGATGATTGAGCACCACACCCAGCCAGGAGCAAGCCTGACCCGGACAAGCCGGATACACCAGGGGGCACTGTTTTGTAAGGAAAGACATGCTCTGGGATGGGAGAGGAAGCCCGACCAACCGCAGCCAGTCGGGCACAATCAGCCGACTATGCAGCCTAGAGCCAATATAGGAATAGTGGTAAAGACAGGTATAATCCATAGGAATGAGCATTGGTGTTTTGATCTTCGTTTGATTGGTCTCTTCTAACATTGGAGAATCGTGTTTGTTTCTGGTGGTTGCGATTTCATTCGTTTTTGGCACGTCTTATTTAAACATATTAATTATTATGTTAGAATTTTTCAATCAAGATTTGAATTTTTCTCTATCTGCTGCTAGCTGGGTCCATTCTTCTTTTATCGAAATATTAATCCATATCTTGTTGGAGTGCCTCGTTCCATGCATATATTGGTCTTCCAACTTTTAGCCGTTTCGCCTTGTATCTAATAGCTGCGTGTAATAAGTGAGGCTTTCGTGGGTCGTGGAGGTGTTTAAAGTAAAAATCTTATTTAAAATACTTCTATTTAAAAAAAACTTGTCAAATAGTTGGAACTTTCACCCCCAATATGTAAGTAGAAGGTTTCCCAGGTATGGTGTAAAAAAAATATCGCAATGACGGGAAGAACAAGGGCCTTTTGGCTTCGTTGAGGGTATATTTACACCCTTTATTATATATCCTTTCCAGAACGGAGTACCGTCCTCCGGTGCATTTCACCGAAGATCCCGGTATCCTAATTTACTGAGGGCGAACCAAAGTGCACTTTGAGTGGGTGATTTAGGCCGAGGGAATTCGTGGTAATTCCCATTGAGGACGACTTTGCAAGAAAATCGTAATACGGTACGGTACTTTTAGTCAAGTATTCTGGGACCAAGCTCTTCACATAAGCGTTAGAATCAATTTAGTGTTAAATCAGGCTGACGCGACATTGCAATTTTTAAGAGTTTGTTATTTGTCATAAACATAAGTTTTTCTATTCTGCGGTTTATAACTAAACTTATATTGTCACTTACGGGATATCTTCCGTGTATATTCATTATTTTGAGTTGCCGATATTTCGAGGCTGGGATGTAAATTATAATGAATACCTAATCAAGGAAGATATCACGAAAGTGATGGTATGAGATGAGTTTTTCCGTTACTAATTTTAAAGTTTTAATAAAATCCCATTTCATTTCCTGTACGAGCTACGGTTGTACATTGGCATTGTAGTTTGTACGTCATACTCATTTTATGCATATCGATATTATTTAGGTGTGCATTTCTGTAACTTAGTATATAATCGTATCTTTTTAATTAAGTAGCAATAAATCCATCAAAGGAATAACTTGTCTGCTCATTTACATTACATAACATACCTTACAAGTCTACATAACAAGAATAACAAGTACATAATATTTTTACTGTTGGGAGTTACGCCCCAACATTTGGTCCTTCGAGCCGGATTTGAACCAGCGACCTATGGACCCATTTCCCATTTTTTTAAGAAGAACTCTATAATTTCCCAGCATTATAGGTAGGTGAATATTGAAGGGCTTGTAGGTGAATAGTGAATATTTTCAAGCAGTTAAAGTGTTCAGTTAGATATTAAACCCTAATAACTAGTTATGATAGCAGCGAGGTAGGAACGCGGAATAGAATCTGACACACGGCCGTTAGGAGCAGCTGACAAATGTGTTGGGAGTATAAATTGATTAAATCTCAAATCGTTTATTGCTTTTATCGATTAAGTGTTTCTGTTATGTTTGTAAAGGCTTTTATTTTATGAAGTTATCGAAGTTTTGTTAATAGGAAGCCCAAGTTTAAGTTAATTTGGTTTTGTCAGTTTGGGGTGCCTTAGGTACTCAAGAGTTTTGAATGTAGTATGATTTAACTGAGAAGTTTGGCAGAAGAAAGGGGGCTTATACCCACCCCCTGCTTCCTATACCCAGCAGTGGGTGATTCCGGGCTGAAATGATGATGATGGGGAAGATTTCGCCATCTTTACAATAATAGGATGAAGTAGCTTTTCTAAGGCCACTCTTAGCATTCATTCAAACTCAAAGCATCTCCTACAAAATATAACGTACCATCATTCCTATAATCCTTATAGTACACCCACGGTGGCGAGCCTATTGCCATCAGCCGGGCATAAATCTCCGTGTCTGCTACTGAGAAATTACTAGCGAAAAAATTCAATAACATTTTGCCCGACCCGGGAATCGAACGCAGGACCGAATCCTTAGCAGTTGCGCTTGCGAGTCTTGCAACCACTAGACCAACGAGGCAGTCTCCTATAAACATAGTTCTAAAATTGTTACAAAGTGAAAAAAGTAAATGAATCAAAATTCTTTTCTAATCAACCCTAGGCTAGGCTAGTTGTAACGCATAGCGGTATACGTCAGCAACGGCATTCCTCAGAGGGCCTCGTCCCGACATTTCGATCAAGACGTAAAAATTACCAGCAATTAGTGAGGTCTTCGGCCTCTCTGGTTCAGTTATGGACATAACTAAACATTACCTGGACATTAAACTTAAATACCAGAGACACCACGTCGATAATGCAATAAAAATGTGATAAAAATATAACATAAACCTTTGTGGTTGCTCAATGTGAATTTTAATTAAAAAAGTCTTGTTTGATTTGTTTGGTAATAAGAAATAAAATATCTTAGAGACGATTCAGTAATGAAGCTTTTTTAGTTTAAACGTTTTGCAATAGTTGTTCAGGGTTTTGCAATCATTAGGATACTGCAAACATTACCGACATTTTCTTTCGACTCCCACGCAATAAAATTTGCATCGAGACATCCATTTTTCAGTACCACTTGGAAACAAAAGGCATAAAAGCGTCCATTTCCTTTAAATATAAAACTGCGCTGATCGGACCGCAGCATTACCGCGGTGCTGCGCGTTCTGCGCATTCCTGCGCATCGCGGACGACATCAATTAACTGGGGGCGTGTCGCCGGCGCACTAAACCCGCGCCGATTTAGTGTTATGTGCGCAGACGCAGCCGTGTACCGTGACATACGGCTGGGAAAGTGCACAAACACGGAATAGAAATTATAAGCCCAATAGCCTCCTTACTGGGCTTAATTTCTATTCGCTATTCACGGCTACAGTTAGACTAATATAGGGAATTCTATTTATGGTCAAATGACCATCGCTATTTGTTCTGTTGAATGCAACGTTGCACATGTAATGGGCTGTTTAACTGTTTATGCTATAAACAAAACATAACTTTAAGTCTAGCGGCTTCCTATGATACCAGAAGAACATTTAACAGTCACATTTACACAGCCCTTAAAAGACTAAACCTTTAGCTCCTTGGTTACTTGTTTTAAGACGCCATTCATACAGTGTCTCTAGTGTATACCTATGTAATGAAAGCTTATTGATTTCAACAATGTAACTCTTGCTTGTTTATGAGTTTTCATTTAACAACACAATAAAACAAATGACGGTAATTACATAATCTGGGCCTCCTGCCAATCTCGTATAAACGATATTTACATCAGGAATTTCGCAATAGCAACCCGGGGTCCTTATTAGTGCCAGATCAACAGTCTCGCTTTATATTGGGACTTAATCATAATTGGCATTTTGGGCGACCACTTCTGTAAAACTCTTCAGAAAAAACATGTGAATTTTATGTTATATAGAACATTTTAATGTATCTGCTCTACATTCTTTCCGTCCGTATGTCGGCCCACTACTCCATTTCTTCGTGGTAATTGAGGGTGCACCAACCACTTCCTGGTTACTCCCGTAATGGGCTCTGGAGCAACCAGTCCGGTTGGTGGATAGAAAAAACAAATTAGCATTTGGCTCGCGTGTTCCTCCGATATGGAGAATATTAATGAACTTATTTCTTCGTTTTTATAAGTTTTTGCTACATAAGTAGGTTCTGGTGATGAGAACGGGGAATGGTTGTGTGATTTTCTTGTTGTTTTGCTTCTATGACCTTTGGGTTATTACAATGCTAGGATAGGTACTAATTTGAATAAATATTGATTTGAGGTTTTTTTTAAACTTAATCTTTGGCATCCTGCTGTGATTTATCTAAGATATTTATTTTTGTTTTTTAGTGTTGTGTTTTTTCATGTTTTAATAGTAGACAACATTATTCTTAATGGCTTTGATCCTGATCAATATTACGGTAAAGTACCGATAACTGATGCAGTTTCGTCATCAGATCATCTTGATTCTTGATTTTAAAACAAAGAAAAATAAACACAACTAATTGTCCTGTTATTTACGGAAATCTTTCAAAAACAAACGAAACACATTTTATCATTTTAACGACTCATAATTCGCACGATTGTTATCCATTTATCAATATTATCAATCACGGATTTTAACGCCGCCTTATCACTGAAATTAATCGCATTAAATAAATATTTTATCTGGTATCTTATCAGCATTGTGTGGACTAATCAAATGAGCGAGTTGTCGGAAATACATTAGCATTTTAATGAAATATTTTTGGCGAACTCTGATTTGTTTTTATTCGAATGATCGATTCGACGTTTTGTTAATAATACTTTAGTACTGATTGAATACTTTTATGCAGACAAAAATAAACACCGCAAACAACTTTCTGAAATAGATGATTTTTTCTTCTGACAATGATTGAAATCTTTTAATTTGCCCTCACCGTACATGAAGTAAGGTCGCGTGACAAAGTGTTCTCACTGATCAGGTCAGAGCGACCATTTTAACAAGGCATAAAAACTGTGAAAGTACTGTAGTTGAGTTGCCCATTCCAAAGCGTAGATCTTTACGGAGAAGAACGGGCAAGAAACTCCGATAGGAACATGACAGAAATTACTTTTCGCCCGCTCAAGAAATACACATAAAACGACAGAATGAGTGGGTGTTAATTCCGCAATCATCTTTAAAACATCTACATTCCAACCTAACATTGGCCATAAAAATCTGCCTCTAACTATAGAAGACAGCCTTCTCAATTACTTGCAGTAACTTAGACAATTTACGAAGTATGACAACCAACTAAACTCATAATTTCCAAGCTGTAGCTCTAAAATTGCCCCGTAATACATATAGTTTAGTCTGTCTGACTGTCGGCGTGCGGTTGCCGCTTCCGCATTGCGCCTGCGTCTGCGCAGCACGCATAGACAACAATTTTGTTTGTATTACCGGCTGTACGTAATGTGTGGTTGTTTTAGTTGTCTATTGTGTTGTTTTGAGTCATTTGTTGGGTTGGACGCTGAAGTTTGTTATATTGCGTGATGTTTCATGTTTTTGAGATTGTAATCATGAATAAGATGTAGAAATATTGCAGGCTGCAGCTGCAAAATTATGGATTTATCCAAAATCTAGTGTTAACCTTTGCTTAATCTGTCAGCAATTTTAACCGACTTCTAAAAAAGGATGAGGTTATGTATTCCACCAGTTTTTTTTTTGCCATGTTCTATTCTGTTTAACGGACGAGTTCTTACAAAACAGAAGTTTATTATAACAGTATGTTTTATAAAAAACGTATTGTGTTTGATCTGAGTAGATAAAACCATTATTTGGTACAATTGTTTTCAGCAAAATGACGAAAGCTACCAAGGTACAGTTAATTTCGCATTGCACGGTTTCTAACTCTGAACCCATAAACCATTACAAGCCTAATTTAATTCCAATCACCACAAAAAGCTAATCAAAGGGAATTTCATCAATGTCAACAAAAGTTACAAAAGAGTAAGCAAGCTGAAGTGGCAATGGGGCTCGCCATGTCTGTCGAAGGACCGAAAGCCAATGGAGAAGAATAAAATGCCTGTCTCCCTCCCACTCACTATCTACCACCTAGTGAGCATCTTCCTGCAGGGTCCAACCTCCAGTGATCCACATGGAAGTCCCTGAAACGCCGTTTGATGTCTGATGCCGGATGGACAGACAATCTTAAAAAAGTAACTAACTGGGTCGAGGTGGAGAACAGGGTGTAACCTTGTGTGGAGCAGCTTGAGAGAGACCTACGTCCAGGAGTGAACTGCGGTAGTTTGGGTCGATTGATTCATTTCCGATTAATTTCGCTGCGGGATCCAAGCCCGTTGAATTGTTTCTCCGGAACTTGGCAAATTGCCTCGGCGCTTTTCTGGTGGTTGCTACTGTTGATTCTAGCTACCATGAATTGCTGTGGTTGGGAATGATTGAAACAAAAATTCTACCCAATCAATAGAAAGCTTCTAATTTGCATCGCAACAAGGTGAAACTGCGCGCGCGCACGTTCTACTCTGATAACGCGTCACGCTGCGCGCGCGCCGCTTTGGTAACTATATCACATGTCCCACTGTTTTCTAATACTAGTGTTGTTTGGATTGATTTATTATTATTGTGGGTAATCAGCAAGCGGTTTGTTATAACGAGGAGATATAGTACCAATTGATGTTTGGATTGATACCGTTAACAACTTAGCTCTTAAGGAGCATCGTTAAGCTTAGAATGTTTCTTGGCGTTTTCACAGAGTAAAGCGGGCTTTTTATCCCAGAACATTCCGCTTCCAAATGGATCTCATCAAAGCGGAAGACCAATTTTGAACATCATTTTCGTTCTTAATAAGAGCCTCTACGAGATACGTCTGACAAACTTAAAATAAGCATTCAAAACCCCATCCTAATCCCTACCAAAATCGTAAAACCGAGCGCTAAAATCAAACACAGCATCACAAAAATCCTGCCCGCGTTATCACTGCATTATATCAGGTGTTGCATCACGAGAACACAGCAGGCTGGCTTCCATTCGCGATGGACGCTAATGCTAGCATTATTTATGCATTAAAGGATATCATTAAAACGACATCAGCTGCCGACGACCCCATGTTACGACTTGTTCTGTAACGAGATGTGCACACTGGATGCTGGACACGATACTGGACTTGTTTATGTTATGAGGTAAGGGGAACTAGTTTTGTGAGAAGCTAGGAGTAGAGACCCCTTGATTTTGGAGTTTGAGAAATACTACTACAAATAAACGGGACTAGAAAGAAAATAAGTGCTACGAAGATTTTTTTGGGCTAGAATTTGACCAAGGATCGTTGATATGTTTTGGTTCTGGGTATGACTGTTTTTAAGAACAGACGGAACATCCAGTTTATTGCAAAATGGGACGTTTTAGGTAGCGGAACAGGGCGTTAACAATACTTTGGTGCCATTTATACTGAATACGGATATGAGGCTCCTAGAGTCTAGAGCCAAATTTTCAGAAGTGAATTGAGATTTTAAATAAGGAGAAAGTATGAACTAGTTTTTGAGTTTGGATAGAGGAACTATAGTTTCTGGAGTCATTTGAGGTTTATTTTAGGCAGACAGTCGCTATCTGTTTTAATCGGGGTAAATACAGACGAACGTAGGACTAATCAGAGATCCTATAAAGCACGTAGGATGGCCAATTCTTCACTATAGTCTGGCAACGCTTAACATTTTACATATCATAACAATGACGCTGTAATCTCTGATGGATTAGGCAGAGTTGTACCTAATAGTACACCCACATTTCGCTAGTTATGTTTAAGTCCCATGTAATAGGGGGCGAGCCTATTGCTATCAACCGGGCATAAATCTAGACCCCGTCCGTGACTGCTACTGAGAAAATTCTGATGGAAAAATACAATACACTTTGCCCGACCCGGGAAACGAACCCAGGACCACATGCTCAACTGTCGCGCTTACTACGACCACTTGACCAACAAGGCAGTAACATTATTTATTATAAAGTAAAATCTTTTCCAGTATAGCCAAGCCCTAACATCCCGTATAGCTAAAGATAGCAAGTGCAAGTAATTTTTAATGTTAACACATTCGCGTTTTATGAAAAACATGATCAAAATGTATGAAAAACAGGTCGTGTCGTCTGCGCGTACGCAGCCGCGTGCTATCGCCGTATTTTTAATGTTACTGTATTGAAATTTGCTTAAATATATTACCGGACAAGTTTACTGTATGGTTAAGTTTAATCATTTCTGTTATATGTTGTTTTTTTATGGTAACGGGAGTATTGGTATAATATTATTACATATTTGGTGTACCTACTAGTCTAGTGTCACCATTTGTGTTTCGGTATTTTGTTACTGTTTGCGGACTACGATGAATTAATTTATTTTGTGACTTGGTATGAAAATGTGTGAAGATGGTTTGTAAATGATGATTTATGATGTATGATGATTTATGTTTTTTTTTTTTTGACATATTAGGACTTCTTTACTTATATTATTTTATTTGTGATTTGTGACATGTAATGTATAACACCACTTGACTTATTATTTTTATTTTTAATTCTGAATTATTGTATTTTTAGATGCTATTTGACACTGTAATATGATTATTGTTAGCTTTTAAGCGTTTTGGTATGAAACTCTTAACTTAAAATGAATTCTGAATAAATAAATTTAAAAACGAGAAGTACATGAGCATAATCACGAGCATAATATTGTACTCATCACAATGAATATACTTGTGATCAGTATTTATCAGCTATCTTGATACATAAGAATGAGAAAAGGCGCCAAAACTAGCGTTAATTAAAATACAACTGAGTCACCTAATCAGTTAGTTTATCAGGAATGCAGCACAGACGTACAATCGTATCAGATCTGCATGACACGTATTAAGCGTTAAGTTACTGGAGAAAGCTAGACCCTAGTTTAATTAACTAATGATTATCCCGCAGATGGGGAAATAGGTAGCAACTTAGAACGAGCTAAACTTAGAAAATGGAATGAAATTATTGGAACACCCTGTCTAGTGCGGTGCCATTCAGGGTAGTACTGATTCAGGACTTCGTTTCTAAGAATGGCTGAGTGATGTCTGTATAATGTTACAATGCTGATTAACATTTGACAACCAATCAGGATGGAGACAAATATAGTCATGGGAAAGTTCAAGCACAATCGATGGTTCTTAATGAAGAAGCGCAAACAAGAAATTATTTAACAGTGCATATTTACGGATGGATAAGAAAGTATTGAAGTTTACTTCCAGTCTAACCGGATGCAGCTGAATAACCGTACTTTACATATAGTAGTTGAATGTCTGACCTGAACAACACGAGACTGACCAAGTAACTTCAAAATAAAAACTAAGGAAGTAGACATCACACGATGGATGGACTGTGTGTCTGTGTACATGGCAAGAAAAGAGGTGTGTGATGAGATGACGAGTAATAGAGAAGTATGGAAGAAGAAGACATGCTGCGCCGACCACAAATGAATTGGGATAAGGGCAAGAGAATGATGATGGTGAAGTAGACATAACACGATGAGTTATCGTCGTATCTGCATTCTACTACAATCTGTGCCTTAGCCAGGCAATGGTGATTCGGGTCATAAATGCCAGCAAACCGCAATATCGAGAAATCATCTCGGTTATCGATTTGTAAGTTATTAACCGTCGGTGACTTGGTTAATTTATAACAAGTCTCCGACGGTTATATATAAGGTCGAGTGGGATAGTTTGATGCGCGTGCGCCTGGCCAGATGAAAGCCTTCAATAGGGCTGGCTGGTTGTAATAGAATGTTTAAGATCTTTACAGCTTTTCCTGGTATAAATTGACAGAATTATTAGCTTACGGGTAATTCGTTTTACGCATAAACTTGCTTGTTCAAGTTGATGAGCAAAGAAAGGCAAATAGGTTTAGGTGGTAAGATGAATTACAGCAAGATTTTCCATTCAAAAATAATTTATGGGGAGGAACTCAATAGCAGCGTTTTGGTTATATCAAAGTATTATTTGCATATCCTTATCGTAGTATTTGTTTGTTAAGAAGTAATTAAAGCTGCTTTCATGTTTATGAACGATCAGTGTCTAATTTAAGACGACCAATTATTCGTTCTGGAGCACTCTTGTTCAAATTGCAACAAGACATCAGTGTGATAAAGAAAGGCAACGAAAAAAGAAAAAAATCTATAACTTGTTGTCTAATAATCAACCATATTTTAAGGCAGTGTCGATTCATTATCGACAACACAAACACTGATATAAAAGATATCGGAAGGCAGACATCAAAAGTAGCTGGGGACCAGTTAGTTAGTCCCTGAGCTGGTCCCGTCTGGTATCCCATAAATAAATAGTAGATCGATACAAATTATAGCAGCATGGTTGCTTCATAACGCCTGACAAGATAACGGAGATAAGGATTGCGGTGTTTGTAAAGCTAAGCTACCGAGAGCGAAAGAATTTATGAAATTTATTTATGATAGCTCGGCTATTATACATGATATTAAACATAATTTATAGCATAAAGCACCCACGATAATGTAGCTTTCCGCCAGTGAAAGAATTTTTAGAATTGGATCATTAGTTCCGGAGATTAGCCCCTACATACAAACTTACAAACAAACCAAATTTTACCTCTTTATAATATTAGTATAGATATAGATGAATATAATTGAAACCGAAGATTCAGAGAGAATGGAAGACGTTTAAATGCAAAAAGAGCTTGTAGCAGTAAATGTAGAAGATTTGAATACAATTTTGGGTGTTTAAAAGTGTCAGTCAGGAAGAATCCTAGTGCAGTCGACCAAGCTATTCGGTTTACAATGTAATTTGCATGTTAAAATGTAAACCAAATAGCTTGGTCGACCGTACTAGAAATAAGGGAGCTTCGAGTTCCCTTTGGGCTGGAATGACGGTGACGAGGGCGCTCTCAGTAAACATTTCGTCGATCACACTTATATTATAAAGGCGAAAGTTGGTATGTACATGTTTGTGACTCTTTCACGCAAAAGCTACTGAACGAATTTGGATGAAATTTAGCACACTGATAGTTTATGACCTGCATTAACTCATAGGATACTTTTTATCCCGATAATATGATCCCGTGGGACAATTATCGTACTTCACGCGGGCTAAGCCGCGGGCATAAGCCAGTTGTTTAAAAAAGGAAGATGGTGGCTTTAGCTCCGACTTGGCTACTAGTCAAAAGATCCGTGGCTTAACTGACACCACAGGTTATTAAATTACGCACATATCCTACCATATATTCAGAAAACTAGTAGCATTATTGTTATTTTCGATACATATCCCTTAGACATGACGTAGCTTAGCTTTAAGTGAGTAAAGTTCTTTACGTTCAGCGTGTAGTGAGCACACCACTCCTTAGTTGCCCAATGGTTGTAGTTCGAAAATAAGCACATTTTAATATCATAACCTCGGGTCGTGACTAGAGCGTGCAATCCTTAGCTCTGTCCCATTCTACAGTACTGCACAGGAAAGGGACAGAAGAGATAATATTTTGCGTTCTCATATTTAGGCGTTGAGGACGTCGGTTTTAGAGAATAAAGAGTATTTGGTTTTTGTATTTGGTTTAGTTCATAAATACAGTCTCCCACTAGGTGGTCCGATGACCTGGTGAAGGTTGCGGGGATCTGCTGGATGCGAGTCGCACGGGACCGGGCAATGTGTGTGGCGACACTTGGGGGAGGCCTATGTCCAGCAGTGGACGTCTTTCGTCTTTCTGAAATGATGATGAAGAGAGGGGTCTCCGAACTTAGAAGCAGCCTACAAGTGACTACTTGAGGTGAATTTGACTTCCAGAGAGAGTAAGACAGAGGAAGGCTAGAAGGTAGTGGTGGAGAGGTGACGGTTTCCGCCCTAGTCGCAAGATCTTCCGGAGTTCTTTGTCTTGAAGTGGGATAGAAGCCGGAATCTTTTTTCCAATTATCCAATATCTTTTTTTCCTTTCCTATCCTACGCGCACTTGCAGAGGCAGATCATCCACCTTGAGCACTTCAGGGTTGCCGCGGCACAAATATTTGCGTGACCTACAGGTATTTGTTCCGAGATCTCGTGTAGGTGTTTGTGTACTTACAAACAAGCACAACTCAAGTTATTTTTGAGTGTTATGGAAAAACGACATTATATGGCGGAAGGTAAACAGTGAGGTGGAAAAATAACACGTTTTGTGAAGGAATCTTTTGGTGGCATTACACTTTTAACTTTATCCAAGACATGAAAGAAAAAAATAACGCCCGACGATAACAAAACTAAAAATAATTAATATTCTAGCCACTTTGGTCTCAGCTTTAGACTGCCACGTTTTCCATTGGGAATTTCCCAGCATTAGCCCGGATATTCATTCCTGGCCGATTGACGGCAAAGAGGCTCGCCCGAACTTATTAAATGGAACTTGGCATAACTAGAGAAATGTGAGTGTACTCTACTCACCCCCGCCTAGGGTTACCATTTAGGAATTTGAAAAGTCCTGACAAAAAGCCGGACATTTCGATAAAAGTCCGGACTTTTAGGTCACAAAATGGAAACATTACTCTTTTAGATACAGGGGTTTGATTTGATTGATTGATTTGATATTAGCTTATTTAATATGTAGTTTTATTACTCATATTTATATCATCAGATTAAATTTTAAAAAATCCAGACCAATTAAAGGGCCGGACAATGTCCGGACAAGACTCTAAAATTCCGGACATGTCCGGACTAATCCGGACGTAACCCTACCCCCGCCTAACCCTTTGGAGTAAATAGGCGTAATATTATAGGTAATTATGCTAGCCAGTCTAGCCACTTATCTCAGTATCTTTGAATGACACGTTTTTAGAAAATGTAATGATTGATCTAGCAATTTGAGTCAATGGTGTCGATTCTGTTGTGCACAAACTAAACTTAATTTAGGCTATTGCTATCTTTTTCTCTCTAATAAAACGAGAAAGAGACGGACGTAAATTAGAGCTGTCAAATTTCATTGGAACTAATATTTCCATACAAATGAAGGGTGCACGTAAAAACATGTCGACTAAAAACACGGTGAAGCGCAAGGCATAAACTACACTCGAGAGCAATGAATCCGGGTCACTTAAAGAATCCTAAAAATCTCGGAAACTAAAAATGCTAGGTTAATGCAATAAATTATATTTAATAGACAATGTAATACTCCTTAAATGAAGGTATTAAAACTTCTTAGTTATTGTATAGTTATATCATAAAAAAATCAAATTTGAAAAAGGGCCACTTTCGAAGATGGAACTACGAAATTACAGCATTTGGTTTTGCTTTTGTTTGTAATCTGTCATTTATGTGGGTACATAAACCATGTTGATAGTGCTCTATATTCATTATTCAAGCTGAAATTATGTCGCTTACGCCTGAAGAATGCACCAGAATACTTACAATGCTGGAAACCGGCCGGAGTCAGCGCGATACAGCCAGGACTGTCGGTGTGTCGCTGTCAACAGTACAAAGAGTTCTCCGACGTTACGAAGAAACTGGTTCTAACCTACGCAGACCAGGAACGGGCAGAACCAGGTGTACCACAGCACGAGAAGACCGATACTTGGTGAACACCATGCTTCGAAATCGCTTTCTCACAGGAACTGAACTCACAAACCAGTTTCGACGCCTCGGAGGAAGTAACCCAAGTGCATGGACAGTAAGACGTCGGCTTGCTGAATCTAACTTAAAACCCCTTAGACCTGCAAACGGCCCTAAACTGGAGCGTGGGCATCGTATTTCAAGACTAAGATATGCCCAGAGCCACGTAAATTGGAGTATTGAAGATTGGTCAAAAGTTATGTTCTCCGACGAATCAAAATTTATGCTCTACAAGCACGATGGAAGACACAGAGTGTATCGAAGACCAGGGGAAAGATGCAAGCAAGCATGCATCGAAGAAAAAGTAGCCTACGGTGGTGGGTCTGTACTTGTGTGGGCCGGAATTTCTTCTGAAAGTCGCACAGAGCTGGTGATCATAGAAAACGGCTCTTTAACTAGCGTAAGATATGTGGAAGAAATCCTCAATGATCACGTTGGTCCATTTATGGTCAATTTAGGTGAGGATGCTATATTTATGCATGACAATGCCCGACCTCATACAGGTAGGATTGTGAATGACTACCTTCAAGAGATGAACATTACTCGTATGGAGTGGGCAGCGCGCAGCCCGGATATCAACCCGATCGAGCATGCTTGGGACGAGCTAGGCAGATGCGTAAAACAACGAAACCCTCCCCCAATCACGCTTCGTGAGCTCAAAATTGCTCTCACAGAGGAATGGGAGAATATTCCCCAAAATCGTATAAGGAACTTGGTGTACAGCATGCCAAACCGCGTAAACGCAGTAATGGAAGCACGAGGAGGCAATACGAAGTATTAAAATTCAAGAAAATCGTAATAAAGTTCAAAAATTTCATGTTTCCTATTTTTGTTTTAAGGAGAGATCAGCAGTTTTTTTCTTTATGTAATTTTGTGTTAATAAAATGTATGGTGACTCATATTTTTTTTACTTTCATTTAAGGAGTATTACATTGTCTATTAAATACAATTTATTGCATTAACCTATCATTTTTAGTTTCCGAGATTTTTAACATTCTTTAAGTGACCCGGATTCATTGCTCTCGAGTGTAGTTTGACATCTCTAACTTAGTTCATAGCTATAGCCGTCCTTTTCTCGCTCTGCCTTTTAATAAAATATAGCAATAGCCTAAATTAAGTTTAGTTTGTGCACAACAGAATCGACACCAATATCTCTCTAACCTTGCTTAAGAGTTAGTCTAACTATCATCATCATCATCAACAGTTAAACCACAGTTAACATCAGTCTTTGATAGACAGGTGCAACAGAATTGGGCAATTTCTCAAGATACCGCATCTTGTAGTTACTCAATAATAATAAAAACAATAGATGATATCTATAATGTTGTAAAGCACAATGCGTTTATTGTCCGATAATGTTCTAGTATTGAGAAACAAAAGGCTGTTACTACAGATTGATGTTTTGTGAACTAATAATGTAATATCAGTATTGTTTTATAAAGAAATAATCATTTAGATATTACGGTGATTCTGATGTTGTTTCATTTGCGAAGTTATTTTCGCCTTTTCTATCTATATCTTGCGAGCTATTTCAATATTTTAACTTTGACGTTCACTTCAATATCTGTCAATTAAGTAGTTAAGAATCATCATCACTACCCCTAGCATTTCCCAAATACGTTGAGGTCGGCTTCCAGTCTAACCGGATGCAGCTGAATACTAGTCATTTACATGGAGCGACTGCCTACCTGACCTCCTTAACCCATGCAGTTACTTGGAGGCAAAAGAAACGTGATATAAATAAAAATAACTACATTATTTAATAGAGAATTTGCCAGACATTAAAACGGTAATAGAATTATTCATATAATATTCCAAAGTACAATAGCCTCGGAAGACAAGTGCGACAATTGCGACAAATGACCCGTAACGCACGAACTGACATAACTCGAGAAAACAGAAAAACGAAACCAAAAATATTGTTACATTACATCATTATTTAGAGCACTGCTGTATTTTTTGCAATTTATTATTGAATATAATTTAATATTATTTATTAAATAACGTTGACTTTTGATACCGTTTATTTCTTTTTGCGTAAAAATATCATATCGTGAATCGTATAGCTAAGAAAAAAATTGAGGCGGTAGAAATATGATATAATTATTACTCATAAATTTTTGAATAATAGTTTACACAATAGAAAAAAATACGTGTTTACGGTTATTGATCTATAGAAATTATTCATTCTTCAGTGTTTCAATTTTGCAATCTCTCAGAATTTTACCTTCAAGTATAGCTAGCTATCTTTTTAATATTACAATGTAACAGCATCCAATAAACACGTTCTGATGAACACTTTGCTTATCAACAATCTCACAAACAAGGGTCTCAACTTAAAATATGACATTTTAATTAAAGCCACGTCAAAAAATCGACTTCTAAGTTACTTTTTATCTGTCGACCACTTAACAGCCAGACGCGGCTGTTCGCCACTTTTATTAAGAAAAAAAAAAACGGTTTTTTTTTCTCTTTTTTATCATGGCGTATAAAGTAGGATCTGGCAGCTGATTACGTATCTTTGGAAGAGAAATAAATTCATTGATATGTGTACATCCAGGGACTTAATAATGATAAATGTAATTAAGCGCGTTTCTGTAGGGCGATGAGTTTTGAATATAGTATTTAATATTACTATTTGTAATGCTTTACGTCAGTTTTAATGGTCTAATGAAGATAGTGTGCTTAATAGAAATATGTTCATAAGGTATGTTGTTGAAATCAATGTGTAAAGTAAAACTGGTAATCGATCGATTTAAAAACAAAAGAAAAGTTTTAAGATATTCATATACAATGAAGGTATCCCGTTAAAATAAGGACTAATGAATAATTAATGAAAACGATTGCAGAAAGAGACTTTTTCCGTGTACAATTCCCAGTAAATCTAAATATGTATAACCTACCGAGAAAATTACTGTTGTTGTTTAAAAAAAACTCATTAAAACAATCTATTATAATGACTGAGACCTTTTGAACTGTTGTGTATGCAGTTATTAACTATGATTTAAAACTACTAAATTATCATAAAAAACGCGACGTAACAAAGGAAGTTGCTATTAAAAATCACTTAGATGACCACCGACAGATGTTATAATGGAAAAATTTGTTTCGGAGTTGATCTAATCGCGTTTCTTTAAATAAGTATTCAAAAAAACTTGAGAAATCATAAAAACATAAAAAACTTTGATGCTTTTTCATTTATAGAGTCCTTTTATTTTGACAAAAAAATAGTCCCCAGAATTTTTCAATTTTATACTTGGGTGATTTTCTCACGAGGGTCGAGAAAATCAAGGGAACAGAAATAAAATAATTAAAAATTTTAAAAAATTTTGGGACTGCTTTCAAATGGGATAAGTTTTTGATAGGCAGGTTAAATTGAAATTATTTTAGGTACTTGTGACCGTGTGATGTGATTTATGTAGAATAATATTTTTGTCACAAGCAACGCTTTTCTTTCAGATTTATTAAAATTCTAAAAAAACTTTTAGTATTTCTACTCTTAACGATTGTTCTAGTATCCATATTCATCCCTATACAAAAACTAGATAGGAACTAACCTTCATCTGTAGAACTAGAAACTAACTCACATAAAACACTAGTATCTTCATCAATATTTCGCAAAATGCAAAAGAGTCTACGGAACATAATTCCTCATTATACTACCGATGGTAATGGTCTTTTAATACACCTTATCGACTTTAATTAATACATGGCATTCGTACGACACACCTGGCTTTATGAATACCTTAGAACCGTATTTATAAAGAGCGAGTATGAATCGGACATTTAAATATTCTTTGAATGATTTGAATGAATGAGTGAATGATGACGGGACGGGTGACAGGGGAGTGTGAATGAGAACACCATTTAATTTTGGCTCTTGAAATTGACATGGGACGAGGGCAAACAGAAAGGTCGCAAGCGCTTTTGCTGATTATGAGACCCTGTTCGATTCCTAGGACGGGTAAAATGCAGCCACGGAGTCTGGATTTGTGCCTGGTTGATGTCAAAAGGCTCGCCCCCATGAGATATAGGACTTTAACATAACTCGTAAAATGTGGGTTTACTATGATGTATAAACCCACGGAGATTACAAATGTAATGTTATCCATTGTACCTATAGTCCTTCTTGAAGTACAAATGTACGTTCAAATGCGTAATACAATGGTTTTTTTGAATCGGCATACCGATTGCGACCCTTTTTTACCCATTTGTCCTACTTGAAAGTCATATAAGGGCACCTATTTGAAGGTCATTTATCATATAAGGGCATATACTTGAAGGTCATTTATCATATAAGGGCATATACTTGAAGGTCATTTATCATATAAGGGCATCTACTTGAAGGTCATTTATTATATAGGGGCACCTACTTGAAAGTCGTTTATCATATAAGGGCACCTACTTGAAGGTTATTTATCATATAAGAGCAGTATATTCTAAGTCCTTTGGAAAGCAAAGTTTGTCAGTTTGACTTACAACACACCTTCCTATGACCTTTGAGGTGTTAAGCCGCTTGTTTCCGTTGCTTAAGCCAATTATTATCGAAGATTATTAGTTCGACCTCCAAAAGGCATATTAGAATACAATCATGTAAATAATTGGTTTAAATTATATAATTTGGAGCATCCTGATTAGTTTTTTTTATACATTGAGATTAATGTTCAGCAAGGGATATTTGAAATCCTTGCCTTTACCAAGCGTGAATGATAAGGTGGATGTGTGGTGTGACAAGAATGAATAAAGTAAGAAATGAGTATATTAGTTTATTATTTTTGGTACTGCTAGTGCGTCCGATATGTTCGCCTTTGCGCATAGTGATGATTTTTACGCCATAATGCGCAAAAAACAAATTCCATCTTGTCAAGAGCGCGGTCTAGTTCTAACGGCATTCTAAGTATGTTGATTGAGAAGTACGACGCACCTTGGTTGTCGCACGCTGTGGAGGTGCTGGTCAGAAGACCCCACCACCCCTTACAATATTCTTTTTGTTTTTGTGTTTTTTTTTTACTAACAATAGTTTTAAAGAACAATGTTACTCACAATTGAGCCTAGTTGCCATAAATAAACAAATACTTTATTTAAGGGGGTGGTACCAGCTAACGAGAGGTTTTCTCCATGTAACTCCTCTTTGATGAGTGAATATAAAGGTGCAAAAAAAATATATGTTACTTATTAGACTCTTAAACTCTAATTGGTACAATTGAAATAATTCTAACTTTATTATTACTATATGAAAAAAATATTCAAAGTGAAGCATTTTTTCTTTGAAATTTCGTAACTACTCCTAAACGACATTAAGTTTTAGTAATTTTTTTTCACACAAATATTTGTCACTTTTTTCTTCACAAAGTGTACAATTGGCATTTTGATCTAATGATTTATTAGGCTACAATTTAATAAAAACCACTCATTTCGCACTATTCGCAGCGACAGACGTAACAACCACTTTGTAGTGCAAGCTGATTAGAACTTTATTCTAACAGTGTTTCAAACGAAGTTTGAACCACCACAAATAGAGTTGCTAATTTAGCAGATGCCTTAATAGGCTTGTGTCTTGAAAAAATCGAATAAGTCCGTCAGTTGATTATCAAAAAATATTTGACACGTATTTTTTCTTTTGTTACGTAGACCAAAATTGACGAGGACACGACGATTTTAAAATTCTCAATACGTCACGCCGTGCTACAATTTTTAGTGCGTTGTGACGTCACGAGCCCCCACTCCCGAGTTTTGATGCATTTTATCTTTGTTAATATTCATTGATTTACAAAAACAAAAAAATCGTGTCCATTATTTTCCAATACTCTAACTGACGGACTAAATAGATTTGCAATTTATTGATGGTGGAAACTAGCCTATTAGAGGAAGTTTAAAGTTGCGCCCGTTACAGAAAAGTTGAAAGGTAATCGACCGTCAGGGTATGGACATGTGATGAGGACTTGAGGAGGGACGAATCGCATGTGACTAAAAGAGTAATCAAAATAAACGACCCGAATGGCGCAGCGGTACTGAGGCTGCCTTATGTTCTTAGGGTCCCGAGTTCGAATCCCGGTTGGAGCAAATGTTTGGGTGATGAGCATGGATATTTGTTTTCGAGTCATGGATGTTTATATGTATAATCAGTATGTATTAACAAACAAAAATTATCAATGTTGTAGTATATCAACTATCTGGTGTCCACGACACAAGCCTCGTTGCTTGGTGTGGCACTAGATGGCGCTGTGTGTAATGTCCAGTGATATTTATTATTATTATTATAAATGTTGATTGATCGAGAGGTAGAGGAAGACCAAAGAAAAGATGGGTGGATTGTGTGAGGAATGATATGAAGTAAAAAGACGTTAATGATAGCGTGACGATTGACAGAGGAGAACGGAAGAAAAAAATGTGTTGCGAAGACACCAAATAACATGCGACAAGAACAGGAAGATGACGATGTTGACGCCTTGAACTAGCGTGGTGATCAATGCGAAGAGGCCTACAGTGGGACAGGAATAGGCAGATGTAACTATTATTAGTAGATATTTACTGCCCAAGGTGACAAGCGTGGTGATCAATGCAAAGTAGAGTAGTAGATATTTACCAGGCCCGAAGACACCTAAGAAGCCGATTCTTGCCGGCTTCTCTTAGGCACTCTACGTAGTGTAACATACACATCTGTGGGTATCATATCACAGTACAGACATTTAATACATCAACGGTGGAAAAAATTACAAAACTGCCAACATTTTTCATGTCAACACAGGCAACCGGTAGCGCCAAATAAGCCGTTGCTTGGGTGTCAGAATTCAGAAAATTCCCATTTATTTTTTCTTCGGCTTCCCCTGATCTGATACAATTTTGACCCTTCGCCACTGATATTTACTGCCCAAGGTGATAATCAAGATATCTAACAACAATTTTGTACAAAACTGCTACTAATCAACTTAACCAACTTATAGAGCGATAAGCCAAACCTTGTTTCTGAATCAATAATTAAGTTACCAAATCAATTGCAAGTTACAATTCTATGCAAATAGCGTAACAATTACTTCAACAACGAACTTTTCAAAAATCTCATTTAAAGAACTGATGTAATGTGTCTGTTTCCTGCTTTGGTACAAAAATTGAGTAAAAATAACTAAGTACTGCTTTCTATAGGCAGTCGTGCGTGCGATCCGCACTACTTGATGACCACAGAGTAAGAAAAGACAGAAGATACATTTCTCTACTAAATAGAAATGGATGAATGACAAAACTTATACCTTCACTTACAGGATATCTTCGCAATCGCCATGATGGCGGGTTGACTGGAGAATGCGGGTGAATAGGAAAATAAAAAATATATCGGGAACTTGAAACAATGAACAATCACGGAAGATATCCCGTAAGTGACACTATAAGCTTAGTTTTAAACTGTGAAAGCTTAAAACTGTGGATGGATGACAGTTTGCCAAGGATCACAGTGGCATGAAATCAAAGACACCAATACCAATGTCCATTACCTAGAAGTGGACGATGTAAAATACGGTAGGAAACAGAGTGGCTGTACCTAAAACTGAACATTTTTGTAATTTAGTATATAAATTGAAGAAATAAAGCGATTCACTGTAAACTATTCAATGACAATTGGGCGTTTGGCAAAGAATTCCTTGTGCTACAAGGAATTCTTTACGGCGTGCCTAGAGGGCAACAATATGGCAAGCCCATTAGGCAAGCAGAATGATCAGAAACCCCTAACAAACACACACCACATTTCATAAAGTAATTATTAAATAAATAAACTATTGATTTTAATGAAGGCCCTATTTGAGACCACAACTCGGTGCATTGCTTCGAGTTTTGAATCGTGTGAGATTTTTCCGTTTTATTAGGCGTCTCCTTAACGAGTTTATTTTCAGAATTGTTCAGAATGTACCTTCTGCATCTATTTAATGATTACCAGCTGCGGTTGCTGAATCCCGCAATCAGAACGGCTAGAAAGTCGTCTATGACATGAATAATATCATTTTAAGTACTCCGGGCTGACGGGGCAGTGAAAACGATTTCTTTTGTATAATTATGTGAGTTAATATAATCGTAGGTTAGCTAATGTGTTGGTGTATGGTTAATGATATGTTATCGGATTAGGCTGCGGCTACTGTAAGGTATGCGTGGTGGTGACGTGGATCCCGAAAGAGAACCAACGTTACCGACGTAGCCCGAAGAATTGCCAACATAAGTGGCAGTGGGCAGGGCACAATGCTCGCAGAACGGATGGCCTATGGGGCCGAAGAGTTCTGGAGTGGCAACCGCGAACCGAAAGACGTTGCGTTGGAAGGCCTCTCACTATTGTAGGTGGACCGATGACCTGGTGAAGGTTGCGGGAGTCGCACGGGACCGGTCAATGTGGCGAGACTTGGGGGAGGCCTATGTCCGGCAGTGGACGTCTTTCGGCTGAAATGATGATGATGATGATGATTGCTTGAAAACTGCATTAGCTGATCCTTAACTCGTCTTTAGTTAAGTTACTAACAATAGTGTTTAAGTGCAAAACTGTTACTAACAATTTATGGATCTCATTTTATTTCGGACAACTATGTCCGAAATAAAATGATTATTATTATTAATCGTCATTTGTAAAAAAGCTCGCCGTTTAAAGTATTGTACTGTCACTAGACAGTACAATACTTTAAACGGCGAGCGAGGTCTTGAGCTTCACGTGTTATCTTCATATATACTATTATATGAAGATAACGCGTGAAGCTCAAGACCATTCGAAGGACTACTGTGGAGGCCTTCGGCTATCTAGGGTCATAGTGTCTATATTAATTCAAGTAATGTCTGTGAATTTTGTAATAAACCTCTTCTGTGTCTTTGTCATCATCAACTAAACAGCCTAAGTAGTTAGTAGTCTGCTGGGCATGGATCTCGTCAATAACAACCCGCAAAACTGCGTCCACGCTCAGGCCTTACAGTGTGTCAGACGCCGTAAGGAAAATTCCTCAATGCGCATGCGCATTATGCAACATAAACCTCCAAATTCACCGAAATCATAACACCAAAGTTTCCATAAATCACAATTTTATAAGCTCTCAATAAAAACCTTCAGGGTTACAAAGTATTGGATGAACCCCCCCTCCACCAACCTTCCTCCATCGTTTTTTAAACATCCACATTAGACCCTTATCGTGTTTCGCGGAACATCCATATTTATTGCCGTCATAAACACTATTATCCTTAGCCCGTAGCGTGTGAGCGTTTTCAAATGTTACTCTTTCTTAATTTTTTGGTCAATGTAAGTTTGCTCTTGACCTGAAGAGTGGCCGGAAATGTGGCGCTCTGATTCAATGTCAATGAGGTAAGGAATTTTTGAAGTTGTCAGGTTAAATGTTTCCTTTTTTTTGGTCTATGTTCGCTTTAAGGTAAGCGTCCACCTGTCCGCATCGTACGCATCGGACGCATCGCATCAAACGGATGTGTCCTATGTTACTTGAGGTCGGTGCAACACGTTCTCTTTTTCCATTCTCTCCTGTCAACCGTCAAGCTATCATTAAATGAAAAGTTTTTCGAGACAAGACTGAGACAGAGAGACATTCTTTCTTTATCGTGTGGTTAGTGCCTAACCTGGTGTCAGAGCTTTTATGCCGCCCATGAGTCTTTGACTTGGCTTTACATGCCGTCGAGAAATATCTCTCAGGCATGCTGGTTTCCTCACGATGTATTCCTTCATAGAAGCAAGTAAATGATTCTCAAGACAATGATTCATCTTTTATCGAGTTCATGCCTAATTCTCTTTCCTTGTGTGCTACACTACAGCAACAAATAAAAACAATAACAACTTATTGGGATATTTCAGATTCCCCCCCAAAATAATGACTGATTTACTGTTGCAGTCTTCCATAAACCTTTCCCTTGAAATAGCATCGTAATATCAAAACTGAAAATTATGAACACCATCGGAACATAAAGAAACCGCACACGTCTAGATATAAAATAAAAGCTATCAATAAGCAATCTTTTTATTTATCGATACATCTCCTCAATTATATAAAAATACCAAAAACCTTGATACCCCTTAACTCTTATCATAAGGTCCGAAGGTACATTATTGATTATTTGAAGGTGTGGAGGTCCTGATTTCTGCCTGAATAATTAATATTGATCAGTTGACAGGTCCGTTATGATGAAATGTCGGAAATAATCAGGTTATCTTGTGTTTTTACGGCATTTTTTTATATTTATAAAGAACCAAAATTCAAAGTACATTAATAAAAGGTTTTACTTCTGGCTTTAAGACAGCTCAGGGAAATTTTATGCGAAGAAAAACAAGTCAAAGCAGAAGCTATCAAAGTCATTACTCATTCCGACAGAAACCGGTCTGAAAACTAGAATCTGCCACATTTGCCTCCTTCATAAACTAATCAGAGACCAGACAGGCTCGAGTTCAAGAGAAACATAATCCAACGACAAATTGTAACATTCATAAAACGAATTCAGAACACAAATTCAAATCTTATGGGCCATTCCGAAAACGATACGACCAATCAGCGTCCCGAATATTAGACATATACAAAATACGACGCATACGCATCCATTGTTGACTTTTTGGTCGTTTCATTAAAGTCAGGTACGAATGGCATCATCGATAAGCAACGCCATGAAATATTATTATTATGCAAACAAAAAAGAGGTCCCAAAACGTGAATCTCGGGAGATTACGATAAGGTCCCGGCAGGGGGCTGCGTCTTGGCGCCAAAAAGTGTCAAAAAAACATGGCGGCGGTTTTTTTAAGGCGCGAATTTAAGTTGGCAGAACATTATTAATCACGGGAGATTCGCGTTATCAATTCGCCGGGCGAGACGTGTGGTGAATGATCAATATTTTTCAGCACTAATGAAATGACAGCGATAAGCCCTTGAACATTATCTTTGCAATAAGATATTAGGTAGGTAATTACAAAGAACTCAATTGGGAAGAAGTTACAGATGCGTTCAGTAATTCTTAAAAAATTTCCACATTCCCATACCAAGTAAACAAAACACCATTACATATTCACATTTCCCATTAAACCGAAACAATGGGGTCCACACATAACAGTTCTTTATGAAAATCACTTCGGGAAAGTAATTAGAGGGCAAGGACTTGCGCGGGCGCATCGGGGAACAATTGAACTGTGACAACTGGTGTGATTAGCATATGGAGCGAGGGTGTGGTGTGACTATCGAGGTCAGGCGCATGGTTGGCGTGTGATTACCGATATTGAAGTAAGATTGCAGTATACTTTATTTTGATGAGGCAGACTGTGTGTGCAGGTGATTGTGCGTTGAAGATAAATTGCAGATCAAGAGTTTACAAAAAATTGCTCATTCAGATAATAACGAGTACTAGAAAAGGATGGATGAAGAAGATATGCTGCAGCGACCCCATATGAATTGGGATAAAGGCGAATGATGATGATAGTACGCAGAGCCAATATTCTGATCGAAGCTCTTGCAGATATAATCTTTCAAACACTAAAAACAATACATCATCGATATTTATGCAAATTGAAAAAGATTTGCTTGTAATTAATGATTTCTTACCTTTGTTCTGTACAGCGGATTGGAGAAGTCCCACCCAGGAGCCACGAACAGATACCCGCATTTTGATATCTTTCGGCTTGCCTGTTGACAAATAAATCTTAACGTTAATATCATTTACACCTGGTTAAAGTCCAGAACATAGTCTAATCTATTATTTTCCTATTGATTGATAAAAGAGAACTAAAAGTGAAACTGAGTCTTTGTGATCTCAAAAAGATATTGTTAGTAGGTACAGATACCAAATATCAATTGAATCAAGTTGCCAATTACAACACTATTATTACAAATAGAACAGCTAAATTGATCGACAGAATTGAAATGAAAATTGGATTCAAAGAAAGATTACGTTTAGTTTCAAAATTGAAAGTCTACGATAAAAGAAGCATTGTTATGGATCACGATTTTTGCCTTTTTGCGGTAAGTCCGAATCTTGGAATTTGATAAAGCGATTTTGTAATCTGATGCTTCTTAAATTCTAAGAGGATTTGGGCCTCTAACAATATTTCGTGTGAATTTGACACTCTTGGAATTTATTAGAATATAATAAGAATAAATATTTAAGCTTCGAAATCACAAAAGGTCTTGTTGCTTTTTAATGAAATCAAGTATCCGTTCTGACATAATCGCATTCTCAAAATTTTAAAGGTCGTCTCGTCTGTCACGATAGATAATGTTTTTGTGTATCTTTATTTTCTTATTAGTTCGCTTTTATTAGCTGATTTGGTTTTTGTTGAACAAAATATTTAAATTATTGTCTTCATAGGGATCTACAATCATGAATGAAGATTTTTCTACACGTTTAATTCACAGCAAAAATGGCTAAGCCAATTTGCATACAGCTTTCTTCGTTATGACTTTAGATAATAACAACCATATTCAATTTTAACAAGCAGTAAAATGCAAAGATTGTGCTATTAAAAAAGAAAAATCTAGAATCTCTCACCGGCCGAGTAGATCTATTTTACAACTTTGCGTAAAAATGTCAACAGATTAGAATGGAGTATGGACATCACATTATAATAACGATAATGTTTGAAAACTTGAGATAGGAATTATCCCAGGAATATTAACACCGTCTAAAGAAAACACCTGCAAGTAATCTGTTACAAAGTAAAAGTTATCGAAGAAATAATTTTGAAAGATATCTCACAGAGTTAAAACACGTAATACATCGATAGGTAAAATTTTAAACAAAAGAGGAGCATATAACCTAATAGCCCATGAAGTTAGTAAGTTAAAACAGTTCAACGCCTTATTTCGTTAATCGAGAGATCATTTTATCATGAAACAGTGAAGATTGCAACAAAATTGATAAATCTGGCAACCATATCTATATCCAATACTTCGAGCAAGAAGGTTGATGAAGGTCAGTACTCTGGCAGATAAACATTAGACCCCACCTGTTAACTGATAACATCAGATTGCGAAAATCTGTTTTCTCCAAGGGTTGCGAAGGTCATACTTTGGAAAGTGGGTTACTGGTCATGCACCTACTAACGACCAGACGGCCTGTGAATAAGCTGACCGTGTGATAGATAGGGCTGGGAAACTTGTAGGATGGGCAAGAAAATTATTTATTTGACGAATGAGCTCAAAAAATACACGTCCCACAAAGTGGACCAACTACTACAGAATACTGGGAGAATGCGTTGAAAGCAAGCTGCATAGGTCAACGATAACTAATAATGATTAGGCTGATGGTGGTTTTTAAAATAAATGGGAAAAAGTCAAAGAGAGTCTACTTGGAGATTGTCATGTTCAGCAGTACACGTTGAGAATGGAATACAACATAGGGATCCATTGTGTTAATAGCTGGTAGTACTTGCAGACAGAACAGATTGATGTCAGTAACTCGATCCAGCCTCGGATATAAACAAAGTTTTATGCATGTTAGCATGACGGCTACTTTTAAAACTTGGGGCTTTAGATTCGATTATATTTACTTTGTCATTTTCGTCATCACCAACTGAATCTTTGTAAGGAAAGTAGTCGTCCTTGCTAATGTAAATAAATGTCATATTTTTAGCATTTTGTCATAAAATCGATATTTTATTAACATTCCATGGAGCGTTAGATAAGACGGTTTCTTGCATAATTCAGTAACATCGCATGCGTTGTTTATATCAACAACATGATTTTGTATGTATTTAATGTTAATTCGCAGGTTATTAGTATTTAAATGGTACTCTTTATAATATATTAACATCAATTTATCATTCTTAACTTCCTTAGTGATGTGGGAAATAGCGCAGAGTAAATTGTCTGAATGCATCATTAATTTAAAATAAGTAGTCTATTTAAAAACATTAGCTGTAGTTGCCTCACTGCAAAAACTACTTCTCACACAGTCATGGAGGTGTATCGATCAATATTTGATTCCTTTTTACTTTCAGTTCTTGAATTCTGATAAATGATCACCAATCTTACTTATGACGTCACTATCAAATTCCCGCTGCCCTTTCCCCATTTTATTTTGAAGACCGCTGGGCATGTTTTCTTTTAAAGTTACTTCTTTATCAGCAGTCACCTCAGAGCTCACTTTCGTCCTAGCTATAACTTCCTTCACACTATCCATTCTATTCAATCATGTTTTATTTGGTTCACGTTTTTATTACAACCACATTCATACATAACACTCATATCAAATCAAATCCATGTATTTGCCAGAACGTAGGTTTACAAAGTATGATCTTAAAACTATAATAGCCCCTTTACATTCTTCCTTTACACACTTCTTGTCACATCCTCTTACGTAGCGATGCCTGCAACCCACGATCATCTTCCTGCCCTTATCCCAAGTAATTGGGGTCAGCGCCACTGGTCCTCTGTCACCAACCCAACTATTCCTTGAATTCAAACGAAAGCATCAGGTGCCTTTAAATATAAATTCCCTGACAATTTTTTACTCAGCTTAACCGAATAAGCGGTAATCTACAAAACATTTTTTGTCACCAAAACCGTAGCACATCTATCCGAAAGAAAAGACCGTGAAGTTATGATAATCAAACGTATTAAGTAAGCAAAAGAGTCATCAGAATCAAGGTACAGTTTCGCGATGTCACCGGGGTGAATGACCCCTTACGTCACTTTGACAGTTACTCTTATTGCGTGATTCGCGCCAAATTAGCAACGATTTCGTTTTTTTCCCTCCATCGCGTTTTTTCGGCGATGCGTGTGCGAATTATATTTGTTGGTATTTTTTTTTTGTTGCAATTGTAGTACAGTTTGGTATTCTGTAGTTAATTTAGTGTGAGGATGGTGTAATGAACTATTGGTAGTGCAATGTACGGATGTAAATGAATTGTGCTGTGACAGATACGCTTACAACATCGTGTACATATGCCACGTAGTCCTTTCATAAGAATCTTATGACAAATAGCTCTTCGCTTTACGTAGTATTCGGAACTAGGGTCAGAAATAGATTCTCCAGCTCCCATTACTCAATTAACAGATTAACGCCACATCAGCTCTGCATGCTCGTATCATAGTCCTATTCCACCGCTTTTTATCAAAAAAGCTTAACTGGATACTTTCAAGGATTCCATATCATCCCTCGTCCATCATTTACATAGTTTCCAAGAAGGCTTTTATTCAAAAGATTACATATCCCGTATTTTATTTAATACCACGTATTTCATTGTGTAATTCAATGTGCGTGCATGTTCACAAATTGCAAAAACTATAGAGAATACGACACAACGTTTTCCTGTTCGAGATTAAATAACAGTAACATTCTTATAATGGAGACATTATAGTTTTTTTCAGGGATCCCATCTTTGTAACGGAGCTTGGAGTGAGACTTCGCACCAGAGGCATTTGTAGGATAATTACCTATAATGAAAACCAATTCGATGTTATGAGAAAAAAGAAGAGCAATACAGTGTTAAAAGGCACGTTAATTCAGATCGTTTCAGGGATGTATATTCATTTGTCAGGGCATGAAGATACATCCGTGAATGGCGTCAAACATAGTTTCTTTGGACATTTGTTTCCGAGTCATGGATGTTTATATGTATATTAAGTATGTATTTACATACAAAAAACTTATTTAAGAAATGTATTTATGTAGTATATCAACTATCTGGTGTCCGCGACACAAGCCTCGTTGCTTAGTGTGGCACTAGATGGCGCTGTGAGTAATGTCCAGCGATATTTATTTATTTAGACCTTGGCAAAAATATCGCAAACCTGTATTATGGAAGATGCAGATTTCGAACTGGTATGATGAAGTATCAGTTGCATAAAATGATATAGAAGGTGTTCACCTAAGCTGATTCCAGTTTTATCAGGCTGGTGTACTAGATTGACATGTAAGATCTGACACACCCTGGTCAGCTCAGTGACATTAGCTACATCACTCGTGAGCCGTGCCGACTTGAAAAGGACATTGCCACGAATACACTCAATGACAAGCCGATTTAGTTTAGATCGTAGTTTAGCCATCAATGACGAGTGTCAAGCATTGATACGACACCTATGCTCAGGCCACACGCGATTTGCTATAGCGTCTGGGAAGAAAACTATAAAAAGAAATTGATTTAGAGAGAATTCCACGAGTAAAGACGACGCGACTTGCGTTCTAAAGGGAAACAAGTGACACAAACGCGTGTCGCAGGTCGCAATACCTAAACGTTGTGAACCCCGACTTAAGCGCAATACATACCTACTAAAAGTACTTAAAGTACAGTGTATGTATGTCAGTCCCACAGTCCCACATGTCACCGGCAGCACCGTTATGGCATTAAAGCGACAATACAAATCTATGCGTTTCGAATGACAGCTGCGCGCGCGCCGTTAGATCGTATCGCGCGGGAGTTGCAAATTGAAAATTATTATTGTAATGGTGACTGTGTGAGTTGTAATCTGTAACGATCTTTGACTACTTGGCGAAATTGTGGGATTATTTTGTTGCTTGTATTTGTTGGCAGATTTTGCTTCACAAGTCAATAGGAGATGAATGGCATAATAGATGTTGACACTATCACCACCTTGGACGAAGAAAGATGACCTTCCGCTTCATTAACAGGTAAAGGAAACTGCTTCTATAAGAAACCATAACCCACAGCGGAATGCTCGTTTACGTAACCCTTGACCAGATAATGTAGAAGCTTAATTCAGGAATCCTTCTAAAACGTACTAGGTCCTTCGCCTTACGTCGCTTCCCCTTAGCATTTACCTTGCTGTAAGTTTTCTTAACCGAAACGGCGTAAAACACTCTTTCATTTTCAAATTAACAAAACTAATTTACAAGTCATCTTCTAAACCTATAATCCCTTACAAATTACACTATAACAACCAACCTCTGTATTGTTAGACAACCTACAAACACTAAATTCTACATTACATTACACCATAGTACCACACCATTAATAGCCATTTTAAGTTCCCATTTCACTTTATGGGGATTAGCCCCATAGCCTATAAACTTAACATGCTAACCTGCATGCATTTGTGGGCCATATTCGTAATACTTTAGTTTAAGTGGTTGTTTCTATCAAATTTGTCTGGGATGCTTTGGCATTTATTTTCTAGGGATATGATAGATAGATCTTAGATGTAACTGTCGTATAACGTATTTACGATGATTTTTATATCGTAGAGGATGGCCCTATTACCATTCCAAAATAAGACATGCTGTTAAGAATTTTGCAATGGATAATACTGAAAACACGAACGCGGCAGACCTCGTAGGGGATGGCGGGACGAGCTGGACAGAAGATCGACCAGTAGTCCACATAAGCCCTAAATCGAAAGATTTGAAAGTCTTAGGTAAGGGCGTTTGCCCAGCGTTGGGATGACATAGGATAGTAACAGTAACGCTGAAAATCAATAAATTGAATTGGTCTCCAAAACCTCCATGTAATCCTGATATGCAACAGAAAGTACTGCATTTCTCCAAAAAAATTAAACCGTACAAAGGCATAGATAAAGATGTGCCTTTAAGTCAAGAGAACTATTAAATCAGAGTAATCTCTTGGGTGTGGCGAAGATTCATAGTCCTTATTCATGGGTTACCAGGCATTACTCTAAGACGTTATCCCATCATCAGTAAGACCCATGACCTATCCCCATGATTTAAAACTCTCACTAGAAGACAACCGGCTTACCATATTACTTACGTCAGTCCCATAAAATCTCATAAAACTTTACGAAAATCGTTTAATTTATGACCATAACTACCAAAAACCTATTATGTTATTTTTATGAAGCTACCGTGTATGTTAGAAGTCATCTGATTCCCGTAAGTGCTATAAATTTGTTGTGCGACAACCATAAAACTACTGAAGCCATGGGATAGCCTATGGTATTATTTATGGTTATCCCTTGGCGGAGGCGTTCGAGTTATGGGCTGAGGCGAAAGATGATTGTTTCGTATTTATGAGTATACTATCATACTTTATGCTCATAATATTAAGCTGTTCTTGCCCGGGTTTTTCAGCCAGCTTACGTTCCTTCTTTATCATTGCGTCGGTTTACAACACCGTACTTTATTTGTTTGTCAATCATTGCAAAATTCATCGTCAGTAACGTTAAACATGAACTGTTCTATGGTCTGTAAATGCTGAGTTAGCTTCTTGCATTCCTTCCTCTCTCTTCGTCTTTTTTATATTTTTTACATTTATTTCGTCTTGTTACTTTATTGTTACTCTTTTACAATTATTGATTACTGTATCATTTTCTTATTTCCCCATAGCTATCTGGGAACATACAAACGCTGGCTCTTCCAACTTGTACAGCAGTATTCGTTATAAAATTATTATCCTAAATTATGACACGTCTAATACCCGTATAAACCGAAATTATGTTGACGCATCAGTTCATGAATTCTATGGTGCTCCGGCTATGAATGTTGATCAGCTGCCTTTCGATCCATGTGGTAGGAATGTAATATAGAAAGGGTTATGGGAGAATATGTATTTGTATGAATCTACGTACGATTCCAGTTTTAATAAGAGGGGATCACTAGTATGTCGTCAGACACGCAAATGGTCAAATACCCATTTCGCCAGAAAACGCACGTCGACAGAAAAGCATCTCGTCAGATTTGTCACCTTAGGGGGTAGCGGAGACATGCTGCACCGACCCCAAATTGGGATAAAAGTAGGAGGAGGTGATGACCAAGGGGTCAAGTATTACCGTTAGTATTTATAGCGACTGGGTTATGGAGGTCAAATAGGTAGTCGCTCCTTGTAACGCAAGAAAAATCAAAAAATCCCTTTGAATGCAAGTAAGGTAAGGTAATTTAGGATTCCCCAGACTGATGGCAATCCATTTCATCCAAATTCTTCCAAACTTAAGCACCATATTGTCTCTTAGTGTTTCTGCTATAGAAGGTTATACCTAGTCTCTCGGCGAAGTGGCGACAGTAACAATTAGAATGTACCTACAGAACCAGCATGACGTTAATTGGCAATTTCCTTTATGTCGTTGACTTGAACCTAGTAATTAATTTTAATCAATAGGTACGTTTACTAGCTAATTTGTTTCCTCCAGTATTAACATAAACGTTATAACATTTAAATGTTATTAAATCCAATCACGTCTTATTTCCTGATGCATTCATTACCCATTACACAATCATTCATTTTCGTATAATTTCATTTAATTTACAGTCTTTGATCGAATTATATGCCCCTACTGCAAAGAATTAACTAACTAGACTTTAAATTACAAAGCAAAGAAACATTCCAACAAAATTCTCGGCAACGAAGCCGACCAAACATGGCGTTCATTATCGCGGGCGATCGCACGCGCATGCGCACATTGCGCGGCCACGATTACTTTCCGAAAGTGTAAATAATTCGAATTACAATAATCGATAGTTTCTCAAGTCGGTCGGTAGATGGAGGTCGTGCGCAGTGGCGCGGCGGAGGGGGGGGGTCGTGAGAACTGGGCGACTTGCACTTTCATCGGCGCGCGCGCAGCCCGATGCGCGATAGCGCTGCGCTGGGCGCCGCGGAGTCTGCGCACGAGTCTAGCTCAAGTACTGATTAATCATCAATCTTTCAGCTTACAAGACAAGGCAATCCTCAAAGAAAGTGCGATAACTTCCATCAACATCAGTTTGCGCGTGAACAGGAAGTGTGATGGAGAAAATTATCCAAAACAAATAAAAAAGTACAAAAGATGAAAATGACAATAGAAAAAAGTGAAGTTACTTTCTATCGCATCAAAATCAGACGAGTTTCGATACAAAAACTAGTGACAATGAAACTAAAATGTGATAGAATCACGACATCCAACAAACACTTCACGATAAGAGCGCGGGGACCCCCGGCGTGTGCGCATTGTTAATTTGTTACACATCGACACTCGTTAGTGGGTGTGTCAAATAGAAACTATCTGTTTATGTTCTCATAAATATTATAGTCGTCAAAATCATGCAAAGCTTATTATAGAATCGATTAATAATGTTATTTGAGAAGCCATAACCAATCAAGACACAAAAGATAAACTAACAAAGGCTTGTAAGTATTAAGTGGAAGCAAATTTTATGTTTCTGCTTAGCCAGATAAATTAGCACATTCATTATTTATTGGCACTTTTACATTCAACAGGTATCCGCTAAAACGTACAACGGAAGTTGCTCAAGATGAGAAGCCATTATTTTACATTGTAGAAGCGAACAAAACTAGACAAAGTAATGGGCATACTTTTGTAAACGACAAAAAACTCGTCAAAGACGATAACTTAGAACTACGACTCTTCAATTAATGACTAAATACACTGCACGTACAAACCAAACTCGCCTTAATTAACAGACATTGATCGATAAAAAAATCATCCATATTCATTCAACAATCCTGAATGGTCATCAATAGAGAGCTGAGTAGATGAATGGATTTCTAATTATTTGCATTAGCCGTGAACACGCTGGGAATTTATACGTCTTTAATATTTCAATTAGCAATGCAAATTGTGAGCCTTTGGAAAGTGTTGTAGCGATGAATCAGCTTCCCGTGGTTAGTGCCGGGAGGGCGTTCCGAACTCGTCACGGAATCGCTACCGACACAATTATCGAATGTAGACCACTCTCACTGAAGCAAAAAGAACACCGAGACGTAAAGAAAGCAAAGTCAGGTGCGCCCCCATTTCACTTTCCAATGACTTATCTTTACCCCGTGCTCCGAACGAAAATTAACTTAAAGCTGAAAGGAGTAGAGCTCTAAATACCTCAGAGTGCGCCCGCATTGAGACGGTAAGCATTTCATTATCAAGATTTACGAGGAAACCCTTTAAAAGCAGTTAATTGTGACTGTTAATTTCGCTTTCTAATGATTTTTGTAAATTCGTTGCCAGTGTCGGGATGATTTAACGTAGACGAACGATCATTAGCATCAATTATGAAAACATTTCTAGAGAACATGGAAAAAATTAAGTAGCTTTACAAGTAACAGTGTCACCTCCAGACATCATTACGGCAGTAATCACGCAATTTGCCATCAATACTATCGTTTACATCTCAATTGTAGATCGTGCCATTGTGGCGTTGATGCACGCGGAGAAGCGCCCGCGCAGCCTTAATGACAGACCATTTAGTGCAGATATCGCCGATCCGATTGAGTCGTCGGCCTCTTAGTCTGACAGTACTTTTTTTACGAGTATTTGGACTAGTAAATAAAAGATTATCGGGAGATGTCTCGACAGACGGCGTTGGCAATTACTTATTGTTGGTCGTATTGACACTAATGTGTCTTCACGACGTCCTTTGATGATTTGTCCGCTTCTGGGAATGTAGGAGCTGATTGAATGTTTGTTGTTAGGTGATGGACTTTGGCGACACTGTTTTTATTATGAGTGAATACCTTTTCTTGTCTTCTGCGCGTTGTTTTAGTAAAAGGGCTAATCTATTTCCTGTTCTAAAAAGATTTACTGATTCAGATCCCCGTCCCTATGCCTTATTACTGAATTTTCTATATTTGCGGCAACTATACAGTATCATCATCATTCAGCCAATTCACTTGGTCAAGTCAATCGCTACGCACGACAATGGCGAACGGACCATAATTTCGGACAAAAGCCTATCAATGAACCGTTAATTAAAATAAGTCTTCTACTACTCTTCTCTTTCTAAAACCATAGGAAGAAATGAGATAGTGGATCAGGAAAATGGTATCGAAATAGTAGATAGAGGCCTTCTATGTCCAGGTGATTTAAAAGTACAGTTGTATAACCCTGATGAAGAAGACTATCCAATATTGTTTGAATTGTATGTTCATGAGGTTAGGAGTGAAAATCATAAGATGTTAGTAGAATGGGTTGTGTACTGAAAAAATGTAATTAGTCCGTCAGTTAGATCATAAACAATTATTTGACCCGTATTTTTTTTATGTTACGTAAACCAAAATTGACGAAGATACGACGCTTTTAAAATTCTCAATACGTCACGCTGTGGTATAATTTTTAGTGCGTTCTGACACCGCTCTACTCCCGAGTTTTGATGCGTATAATTTTTGTTAATATTCCTTGATTTACACAAAACAAAAAAATACGTGGCCATTATTTTCCAATGCTCTAACTGACTAAATAGATTTGCAATTTATTGATGGTGGAAACAAGCCTATTACCCCAACATCCTAGCCTACAAACATTTGAGAAGTGTCTAGTTCAAACAACATGGATGAGAAGAAGTAGGCGAAGTTTGCTTTTTACCCTAAATTGTTTACGTTTGGCTGCAACTCGTCCGATATGAAACGATGATGCAGGCCTAGGGTGGAGCACGCTTGCCTAGCAGGCTAGAAGAAACCGATTCAATCGAATTTTGAAGTGATCCAGATTATAATGATCAGGAAACAGAGATGCCGGCAGTGAATTTCACAGGCTGGCGGTTGAATTAAAGAGGATTTGTTTATGGAATTAAGAACAGCAGTGAAAATAAATATATATTAGCGTAGATCAGAGAAAAAGAATCAAAGAATTCAAAGAATTTCATATTTACATCATCAACAGATACACGTTTCCAATCCCATTTTGGAAGAAGATGAAGAAGGGCCTATTTCCATTAAGATACTACTCACAGTGTACAAGCCAGTACATACTGGCCTCGTACAAGTACACACAGTCGATGAACACGAACGGAGTCAAGGTGAGATGTCAACGCTTAAACAACCAACCCGATTGATTAGATCACGCGAAACAAATTATTATATCGCTGCAAGACAGAAAAATAGATATCGAAGTACTCGCAAGTGCTAATAACTCCTAAGAGCTAATAATCAAGTATGTTGCTTATTATGTTACTTAAAACAAGTAAAAATACCATAGCAAGGGATGAAAGATGAGAGAGGCCTTCTTCTAGGCTTTGTTGTTGCTTTCTTGCAGTGGGGTTATAGCAGCAGTAGCAGGCCGTAAAGACCGAAGAAGAACATCTTTACAAAATGACATTCTATGTATTAGTAATAACGACAATGGAAAAGTTCAAAATGGACTATTGTCTACAATCCTGTTAAAAGTCGTTTGCAAAGATACGCAACGATTAGAAAAAAATTGTCAGTCAAGAGTATTTTTGTATTAAGGCGACTACAGGAGCTAAACACAAGTTTTATAATGCAAAAAAGCATATGATTCACTGCAATAAACAAAACCAGAAAAATATATGATATTCTTCAGGATATATGCTAGTATGATAGTGTTTTGAAAACATAATGCAACTAATCTTGCTCGATTAAAAAAAAATCACGAATTATCTCTAAAAAAAATTCTTTTAACGAGTTAAAACCATACTCATACATGCGATCATTCTGATTTTTTGGCAAATAATTCTACAAGCAACATATTACCATGATAGTGTTTGGTTTTTTAGTCCAATCAATAGATTTTTTGTAAATCGCAAAAAACCACTCATTTCGCACTATTCGGCCCGCAGTGACTGACGTAACAACCACTTTGTAGTGCAAGCTGATTAGAACTTAATTCTAACAGTATTTCAAACGAAGTTTGAACCACCACAATTAGAGTTGCTAATTTAGCTCCTGTAGTCGCCTTAAGAGAATATGGCCAGATTTTTTTATCTTCGTTAGAAGAACTCTAATTTTCACGTAACGAGAATTAGGGATTTTTGTTTATCGTCTTTTCTTATAGGCAAAGATATTGTTAAACTCTCATTCATCGCAGTTTTTGATGAAGACTAATATCATACATTTCTCTTTGCCATTTCATTTAATCGATTTTATATTCGAGCTATTTCTGGTTTTCGATCTTCCTTTATCAGTCGTAACTCTTCAAAGGCGGCAAGTGCATAGTTCATCACATCAATTGAGTCACTCCTTACTATTCTGGGAACTTAAAAGATATTACTCTCATTGAAATTTCGCCGCCGATTTCTTAGAAACCTGATTTTGCTTTTGAATCCGGTTAACGAAAAAGTTTGCTATTTTACAATGGTATAACAGTAATTTGTCTATTTAACGACGTGTGATAGATGTAAATCTGTGTTACTGATGTGTCCGGATCTACCTTTAAATCGAGGTTTATGTGATAATAATGCACGACTTGCAAAGCTTTTTATTGTTGGGTTCTTCGAACTGGTCAATCCATTCAAGGTTGGGTTCCATTTTACCTACATCCTGTACCTACTGCTAAGAATTTACGTTCGGAATTTCGGATATATCATTAGGTATAAAAAAATGCCGATCGAATACATGGTCACATATTGGAAAGGTTCGCCGATACATCATCAAACTTTTTGAATTGGGAGCTAAGATAAAAAGTTAGTAGTGGCCCCGAAAGTGACGTAAGTTCGTGACATCTGCATAAAAAGTCAGTTATTCAATAGTCTTGGGTCATAACAGTCAGCTTTAACAACAAAGTCTCACCCAACCTACACCAAACCAACCTACTCGAAAATTTCTAAAACAGTCCGCAAACTGCACCATATAAATTAGAATTTCTCTGGATCAAGAATAATTAATCAGCATTACCGGGACTGGATCAAAGAGGCCGCGGCGACACTTTCGCCATTACCGCCGATAAATTGCCACGCCCACTCCGCGACGCGCCAACTGCGCCCGCGCAACCGCCCGCTATTTTAAGATATTGTAACATCATATTTAAATACAATAAAGGTTTGGTGCGGGACTATTGTTGGTGGTATATGCTGGCTTCGTCTTGTGTTAATTAATTCTAGAGTGGTTATGATTTTATTATGACTTTTGTGCAACTTTAACGGTACGGTACTGATAGTCTCCGAAAAGACCAGAAAGTTCAGAGGGTCATGGAGTGAAAAAGGCGATCAACACAACAATGGATGGCTAAAAAGAACTTAGAGAGTGAATAAAATCTCCCGACCCTTGCTTAACCGGCCAGTAGCTTTAAATTCCCCAATGAATAATAATAGATCCCAGTCTGTACCCTCAATGATGCCCTAAGCCGTGGTACGAACCCCACGAGGGGTGCCTTTAGCGAGCGATCATTTAGTTAGTAAGCCCTAATTTCATCAATTTACCATTTGGAATCGTTTCGCAAGAAATTGAATTTGTACGATTTCAAAAATACATAAAAAACGCAAAGCTTTTAAGGCTGACTGTACGTCAGCTACCCTTTCATAAAACGCAACATAAAAATCAGGTACATATTTAAAATAGTTTTTCTATAAAAATGGCATGGAGTAGAATGAAACCTAATTAAAAATATTATATTTTTCATGGAGCAGTTTGGGAACTCTTTTTGGGGTACTTTGGGAATAACCCCTAATTTCATTTGAGGTCACTACAGGTTAGTCCGGTAAGGCAGTAAACCACCTTCTATAGTTGCTGCCAGTTAAGATCGCAATAGCGGTCATTGACCCACCTACATTTATTAAAGTTCTTAACTTTGAAATCCAAAAATAAGCCTGTTCATGTCTTGAATCGTCATCTATCGTGATCTTCAACATTTTTTCCAATGAAAAACGATACATAGTTCATTTGTTTTGGTTCGTACGAAGAGATATTAGGGAAAGGGCAATGACCACTATTGCGATCTTAACTGGCACCAACTATAGTGTTGAACTGCAAGAAGCCATGTCAAAAAAAGCCTTTACTTATTTGTTTCAGAATTCCTAATGCTTATGGGAAAGCGAAGTCTCTAATAATTATGCACAACACTCATTGTCACAACTAACTCCAAACCTTTACTACTTCAAACGCCATTTTGCTTTAATTTCCAATAACAATTGTAATTGTCAACGACGCACGCGCGAAAACAAAGAAACTGTGAACATAGTCGTAAAACAGGGTTTTACACAGCAAGAAACAAAACACCATTGTGAACACAAATTAAGTAAATGAAGAAATAAAAGAAACTGTGTTTCGCGTCATCACTGACAATGATTACCACGCATTTTCACTTAGTGAAATACGTTTTCCATATTTAGCTTTCCATGGCTGGGAACCACTCGCTTTCTATAAAGAAAATTATCGACAAACCACCATAATTCCTTGACACCGGTCTCGTTTAGAAATTGTCCAATGAAATGTCAAGTTAAAATGGTCGTTTGTAGTATTGACAATTCGTTTCTTGTGTCATCCGTCGGTCTTTTAACTGCTGCTTGTAATTGTCTATTGTTTGAAAATAAAGTGGCGTTTATTTGTTCAAGAATTATCTTTGAGAGAGTAGAGATAAATCTGGACAAAATATTTGCGGACCCGACACTTCGAACCTCCTCGATTGACGAAAGATTTAAAATTGTCTGTTTCTGAACGATGCTCGGAATTTCTTTAAGGTATAAATTCCGAAGACTGTCACTTCGGTAGGATCAAATAAGCGAATGCCCGATGGCCGATAGAGTAGACAAGTTCTGGAGAGGAGACCGCGTATCTGGTAAAAAGTGGTGTAGGAGGTTGCTGAGGCAGACTGGATGTGGAACTCGGAGGACGTGTTGTGGTGCAGTTTGAGAGAGGTCTATGTGCGGAAGTGGACCGTGAGGCTGCTTTGATGAATTCCCCAAGCACTGTGCCTGCTCTGTGAGTGCTTGTGAGTTATAAATCTGCAACCACAAGGCCAACAAACTTGTAAACTTTGCTCTTGAACTTGAGGAATTTCAAGGCTACTATTACTATTGATTTTAACTACTCTCAAATCTTAACGAACAAGCCTTTTTTATTTTTCCTCCAACCGTAAGAAATCGAGTTATCGCAGAATTTCTATGGCGAAATCAATTAATTGATCGATTCATTTAATAATAGCTATGAGTCGAAAGTTCTGGTCTACACGCGAATATACGAAATTATATATAAGGCACTCTCTCTTAGTTTTAAAGGCTGTTTCTAATTGATAGGAAATGATGAGAATTCTTTAGTGCCTGCTTTTAGCCCAATGTCATTGTGATATTTCAACCATTGAAAATCTCTGCTAGATTTTATAAGATTAGATTTGTAAGACCATTATTTTACCAAGTTTGATTTTGTGAAAAGATTGAATCTTGCAGCAGAAAATATTATGTTGTCTTTACGATACTTATCATAATTATTTCCTTTTCGAAGACATTTGACATCGAGATGTACACTAGCCCAGCCTTCACCAACGTGCTGGATTACGATTGACTCCCTCCGAAAGAGGGAGACCAGTAAACCTGAAATAGACATTAAAGTAATCATATTTAAACATATTTTGCTCTGAGTGGTATTTATTTTGCATCGTGCAAACGTAGTAGCTTAATGAATGCAGTCTAACCTATAAATTACCACCTGCCAGCATGAAATTCTTTACAAAATAAAGAATATTTTAAAAATCGCCAAAATTTCAAGTTAACTGATGATGATAAGTTGGGTGGTAGGTAGAGAATGCCTCGTGGCATTAAGTCCGCCTGTGTAAGTCTTGTACATGAAGTTTAAATAAATAAGTAAGATATCACTCTTTCAAGAGGTATTATTTTCTTCTTGGTCGATGATATGTTCCCTAAAATAATGCCTTTTGATAACTTAACGATGTTCTCATCTGACAAATGTTTGCACCAAACCTTTTGATACTTTATACTTTACGGTGTGTGAGGTTGAAAAAGTGTGTATTTTATTGAGCGCGTCTTTCGTTTGTTAATGGTTATCTTCTGAACGGATCGAAAACAGGTTCCGATCGATTTTGGGCAAATGTTTTTTTTTTCTTTTGGAATATTTTAGCACGATAACGAATGAGGCCTTGAACCTGAAGGTTTGGTTTTGTTTTTATCATCCTGTGTTTAAAAATAGCATTTAGTATGCAGATTTTGATGTTGTTAACCAGCTTAGCGACAAACTTAATTTTGGCTTGTTGAGGAATATTTTTATTTCAAGAATAGTTATAAAAAGGCAAGTTTGAATATAACCTTTAAGGTAATGACCTCATAATGTTTGTTATTATTTTCAAAAAATATTATCGAACGCGTCTTTTTTATTTTACCCGTGTTTCTTTCACTCATTTCCATGGGCCAACGACACAACATGGACTTTATGGTTTTGATCATGAAGTCCATTTTAAGAATTTAAATTTTGTAACGTGATTCATTTATGATTCTGCTAAAGCGACCATTTTAGGCCCGCAGTTCCGAACGCGTCCATAACAAATCAACAACAAGATAACCAATAAAAAACGCGTTCCAATTCCGAAAATTACATTCTAAAACGTAACAGCCAGTAACAATTTTGACCCAAAAAATCCTGTTGCATCAGACGTGGGATACAAGGCGCCCTTATATTATCTCTCATTTCGTAGGAAAAGGGAAGGGGGGAGGGAGGGATGATTACACTATAATAATAGGCTAGAGATCTCTCACCCACTAAATCTCCCAACATCGTTAAGATTTTATCTAAAAAATTAAGCGGCTAGAAGAAAGGTTGTTTGTTTTTTTCGCATTGAGAAACGTTGTGCGTTTGTTAATTACGTTATGGAGGTCTATAATTTACGTTAATTGAATATTAATTGGGTGTTATTTATGATGTTAAAATATGAGAGCAATTTAAATTAGGTGCGCGGAAGGCGGAAGACACAAGAAGGGAAATAGAAATGCCGATTGCATTATCGGCCAAAGATTTCCCCACTGCTGGGATAAAGGTAAGTTCTCTCTGAAAAAAAGCAAGTGGACTGTAATCCACCACGAGGGTTCGAGTTGGTATATGTCACATGTCTTTTGTCTCTCTTGCCTGCTTGACTTTTATACAAGTTCCTTGTGAATGTGGTGAAGATAAAAGTGGATCCCTAAATCTCAGCCTCTGAACAAAACCAGTAGCTTCCCTTGACGATCACAGACTCCTTTTTTCTCATTAATCCTTAAGCTAAGGCTTCGTTATGATAACTATTATTTCTCTAAATAGACAGCGGTGCGCGGGCGGGAATTTTAATGGGCAGGCATCTCGTGTGCAATGCGCGCGCGCAGCTTTTTGCCCCCTCTCCACCGCACGCAACAAATTGTTGCGACGCAGCATTTTGTGCGTTTCTAGGGTTCAACGAGTTCTAAGAGAAAATGAAATGCGTTTCAAACAGTTTTTATCTCGGTACGAGGAAAGGTAGCATACGCATCTGGTGTAGGCATCCGTTGAGGGGCCTTCGGGAATCCTGATTGGCTAAAAGAGCTAATAGGGTGACTAGGAATCGTGCATTCATTAGGATTGATGACCTACGCTGTATAATGTATGTTACGATTTATGCATAAAAGTAATTTTTTGTACGCTGCCTTTTGAATGCACTAAATCTAGACAATAGGCTAGTTTCCACCATCAATAAATTGCGAATCTATTCAGTCCGTCAGTTAGAGTATTGGGAAATAATGGACACGTATTTTTTGTTTTTGTAAATCAATGAATATTGACAAAGTTAGAACGCATCAAAACTCGGGAGTGGCGTGACGTATTGAGAATTTTAAAAGCGTCGTATTTTCGTCAATTTTGGTCTACGTAACAAAAGAAAAAATAGGTGTCAAATATTATTTGAAAATCTAACTGACGGACTAATTAGATTTTTCAAGACACAAGCCTATTTTGAAATGAGTTTTTTTTTGTAAGAGTAATGATGTTATGATGCTTAGTTTTGCAAGTAGGTTTTTACAAACACTATTCCACGTCATTTTTTAAAAACCAGATGGGGCCGGTGTTTCGTACCTGACTACTCTGAGAAGAAACAGCCGAAACAAACTCAGAGATCATAGTCTCTTTTGAAGTCCAGACATAATCTTGCTCAATTCACATGAGGACTATGCAGATTAGTGTCTGAGATGGTCTTTTGAAGAAAGAACCACACAGATTTGAGTGGACCTGTCCAGTTTCCAGCATTTGTCAGTTATCGTGTAGCTCGACTTATAATTATGTAACTTAAAACTGTTTATTACATGTCAGAAGGCTGGTTTTGCGATGTCTGCGGTAACATAATATACGATTTTGGTGAACGAAACATTTATTACGATTCGGCTTACCGAACAAGGAAACGGTATATAATGTGTGCGTAATATCCAATTATAATGTTCAAATATTTTAACTGTCAGTACCTGTTGCTTCTTCTTACGTAAATAACTTGTTTATTTACGACCAAAATTATGGGAAGTAATAATTTTCTAACTACATACATATTACTTACAAACGTCAATTACATAGGTGTTAGTCTCGTGGAACCTAGAAACGGTTGCTTCTTCAATTAAATTATCGTCCTCGTTTCAAGTAATGTCGCACCGCACGGTAGGGTTTCCCTCATTTTGGGAAAAATTCAGGATATTCCCGAATTTTTCCAGACCCGTTTTTATAAAAAAAACTTATTAAACTAGGAAATATATATATTTTTTGTCAACTGATCTACAAAGTTAACTAACATTCATACTACATATTTTTTTTATTTCTCTAAACTCTTCGATCAAAAGAAGATATAAACTTTTTACTTTAAATTGCGTAACAAAAAACAGTTAACGAAAAACCGACCGTGACCGTGTGCGTGCTTCTACAAAACTTAAAAGAATAAAACTCGAAGATTTCGAAACCATCATTAATTGATAGTATCAAAGATTTACAATATTCTTTTAAGTGAAAGCGCCAGGGAACCCAGCGAAATTCAAATTTTCTTAAGTTTTTTTTTGTATTTTGCAAGATGGTATCACTTTGTTCAATGAATCAGTTTAGCTCAATCACTAACTTATTTGTAATTTTTTTTACGGTCGTAAATAAATAAATCATTAACAAACAACATGATACCCACAAATATAAAAAAAAATGTACCGGGCTACCTTAGCATTCACCTTAAACGATGATTTCTTTATGTAACGCGAATTTACGAGGTATTAGAAATTTTAAAGGTACGTTCGATTGCGCAAGCGCTACTTTCTATTGGATCTGCGACAGTTCGTGGTCGTACGTAGAAAATGTTTGATCTCTTATGTAAGATACATGATATATTGATATTTGATTTCAGATATAGGAATGAGATGTGTATCAGCATGTGTTGGTACTTGATGGGCTATCAACCAGTTTCTATAAGTTTTGCGTAACGCTTTTGAACAGAGGTTTTAAACTAAACGAATGGTATAGTTACACGTTATAAATCATCACAAGTACGTAAAACTTGACTTTCTTATGATTGGCAAGCATAACTTACAATCAAAGTAAGCTGTGAGTCTGTGACGTGTCTTTGAAATTTAAGTCGAGATATCTTGTATGAAGAGCAGAAATGATGCACAAAGAAAATGATTTCTTACATTTTGGAATGTATGAGATATTTAATGCACTAGGCTTGCAGCTATTAAATACTCTAGATTACCCATAAAACCGCTCTCGATTTTCTGAGCTTATTTTAGTATTCAAATAGATGTCGCTTTATAAAACTACATTACTTACTCAGAAGAACCTCGTTACGGTGACCATGATTTATTACCACAAAATAATCCACGTTTTTTATTACAAGCCCATAAAAAAGTATGGATGGGCCCGATTATTAATGCTGCATTGGCAACCTTTAAAGTTAATAGTTTTTCGAGGGTTTTGATAAGTGCTGTAAAGTTATTTTGATGACTTATATTGACTAAGAAACTCATTTAGATACTAAGTTTTAGTTGATAAAATATAGGGAACTCAAAACAATTAGTAAAAATGATAAATAGCCCGTTTTTTTGTGATAAAAAATGTTTTAGAAGCATATTATAAGGATCAACATATTTTTCCATTAATTACAAAAAAAAAACATGTCGATATCGCAAATTACTCATAATCATAAACTAAAAATAATTAACGAGTTCTTCGTTCTCGTTCATCATCACCAAATTGGATTTGTGTCACATGACTCACCGACCTACTGCTACTCGATTTACGGTTTATTTTTGTACTTACACTGTTATGCGCTTGTGCCGACTTCATGCTGTTAAGCTTATTAGGTATTAATCGACAAGTTAGCGCCTTCCACATAGGAAAATATTTGCGCCACAATTAAATAAAACAAAGAGTTTGTTTTAATTACCTATGTGTCGCTCAAAACTACATTTACATCCCAAAATAATCCCCTGAATCAGTTTCACTGATTCAAAGAATTATTAACTCAAGACTTATTTTTACAAGCTAAATCAAGACTCAGACGAATAGTCATTTCGGATTAAAGTTTCATTTGATCGACTACACACTCTTCATTTACCAATGTGTTAATTAAATTTCAAGTAACACGAGAACAACATTAAATCAATGGCTCGTGAATACCAAGCCCTATTTACCAGAGCGGGCAACAAATCGGAGTTCTTGATGTAAATTGGCCATATAACCCAGAATAGGGTGACCACATTAAAAGGTAAATGTACTTATAAAATTAAAATACACATCGTTAAACAAGTTTTTGCACTCGAGGTCACAGTTTTTATAGCCTTATCTTAGCGGTTAATCATTGTTAAGAATTATTTATGTTTTAAAACACTTTAACCGCTCGGACCAACGTTGAGTCGCTCGTAAATCATATTAACTTAAAAATTTAATCTTATTAAACGCGTCATTTTGTTTATAACCAATTTAGCTGTGAGTTGTAACCTAAAAAAAATTTACATCAGCCACATTCCTGCGCGTTCGCGGCACACATAAGTCATAGTTTAGGAAAAGAAATTAAAATGTACGGCAGGCGTCGCGGCCACCTCACTGGTAGCTGATTTCAATGCACAACAACGTACATTCATAATTTTCTTTGGGTCATAAAAAGCGCCACTGTAAATAGACCCCCAAACGTTACACACAGTTTGCAGATATCCTAACGTCGCGATAGTTTAAGGCTCTTCTAATTTTGGATGCGTTTGAGCACGTCCCTTTCAAGATGGCGCCGGATACGTGACGTCTCTAAAGGCGGGGAAACAATAGTAGACCCGTTATGAATATTGAATATTGAGAACTCGGGGATTGTCAAAGGCACGCTTTAACAATTTTCGCCGTGCGTTCGGGTAGACCAACGAATTTACACTGGAATCCATTGGCCTACTACGGTACGCACGTCGCACGCGCGACCGTTCACCGACGATTTTGGCGCCATGTTTCTTTACGTTCGAAAATAAAAACAACTCTTTTTTTATGCGTGTTGAGGCGCGTACACATAAAATTTACATACAGCCAGGATATGAAAGGCGTATTATTATTTTTTTTAACGACTAAAGGCACAGTCATTATAACTACCACTAGTACCTACGAACGACATTTCAATACCTTACTATTGACTTCGTGATTTTAGGCTCAAAGCATACATAGTCGTAATGGAACCAGAGTTTGATATGCATGACCTAGAGATCTTTATATCAACAAGTGTTAATAATTTACTACTCTCATAAATTGAAAAGCTAGTAGGAACATGCCTTTACAACGATCACATTGACAAAAATATTTGTGTAGTGACAATACATTGATGTGATTAGTCGGAACGTTTATATATATATTTTAATATTTTTGCATATTTATTCAGAAATTGGTGAGTCAAATACGATGGACATTTTGTATTCGAACGGCATTTAGATATTGTCGGAATACGTGGAATAAAGATGAAGCCATCGTACGGGCTAGTTGGTATTTAATTTGTTGAGGAAAATGCAATAAAATAATTGTGTTTAAGTCTCTATATACTACGTGTGGAATAATAGGATGGAACGATAAAATAAGAAAAAGAAAAATCTCATTCACTTCACGAAAACATGGTAACTTTACACCCGTGCAATAGGAAGGAGGAATTGGGTGACCAATTACTACTCATAAAAACGGATAGGACGATAATGAAGAAGGTAGAAGGTTTTCTTTCCTTTTTAACTCTTTTGTTTTGGACTTCTTTCATCACACAATCTCAGATAAGTCAAACTGGCTAATAAATGACTCCATATTAATTGATTAATTAATGCTCGATTGATTACCCAACTGTTCCGCTGTTTAATTGGCAATTAATATCAGGAAATTAGGTAACGTACTTACTGAAACGGTAAGCTATAACAAAATAAATGTTACATAATATTTTGCGTCACTTTAGGTTTGTTTTGATTTGATTTTTTAAGCAATTGTTAGAATGACAAGTCATTTTGACGATCATATTTAAAATAAAAGACAATAGTTATAGTCATATTCACATTACCGCAATCCTTATACGTGAAGCATTCATAAAGAGTATTCTATTCTATTCTATTCATTCACGAAGTAAGCGACGACGTAAAAAGATAACCACAGTTATGGCAATGAGTGCGTTTACGGTGAACGCAATAAAGGTACGTGCTGAAGTTTACATCTATCGGTAACACTATACTCTATAGCTCAACAAACATAATACATAATAATAAGGGAATAGAAGTTTTGCCGCAAGCCAGTAAGTTAACAAATTATAAGATTTAGGTACAAAAAGTTTTAATCCCTAAAGACATACAAAATATTTGTATTATTTTAGGCTGTTTTAAACAATACAGGTAAATTTAATTTAAAAAAATTAAAGCATTACTTACATTATAAGTTCGTACATCAACGTACATTATACTATACCGCAGATCAGACATCACACAAAAAACTAGACACAACTAATCTTACGTAAACGGGAAAGTAAAGTAATTACCTTTATAAACGCGACGTTAATAAAACGTTATAAGATTTAAAATTTCACGGTTTCGTAAACACAAAAATGTAATTCGCAAAATATAGCGGTTCCGATACTAACAATAGATGTTTATTAGGTAACAGACAACAACAGACAATGGTCCGTTATATAATCAGACATAATGCCTAAATTGTATGTGTGTTAATTATTAATATTATAAAACTCGGACGCCTGTGAAGTGTGAAGTTTGAGATTTTCCGACAAAGTACGCGATTGTGGTCACACTGTTGTGAGAATTTTTGTGATAAGAGTGACGTAATCTACTTGTGCTTTTAGTAAGGTCATTGACTGATTATCATTGGTTTTATTGGGGCTGGCATCCGCGGGCTTTTCAAGTACTTATGTGCTCCATGCAATGAGTCATTGGCTCTATGGAATCATAGGCAAAAAAAAATGTGTTTTATATGTCTATAAGTCTATCTATATATAAATATATTGTATGTATTACGTTTATTATATTGTATGTATTAGTTTAGTGTTTAAAATAAGTTAATTTAAGTTATTAACTGTATTGTTTGTGCACATAAGTATATCCTCTTCTGCAAATCTCGCAACAGAAGTAAGGTTTGCTGTAAGAAAACCTAATTCTGGGTTAAGCTCGCCGTTGTACATAAGCTATATATTTCAATTTTGTGTTTATATTTTTTAATTTTGTGTGCAATAAAGAATAAGAATAGGCGATATTATAAATATGTATGCTACCTTCTCTGTCATCAAATATGCATTTAAAGACTTTGTGTATGTTACTCAAGCAGTAAACATTATTCGTTAAAGTGGAAACCTGGACTTCCTGGAATTCGTCAACATGCCAGGGACAAGTTTAATGACCAATTCTAGCTTTACGCATGGGAACTGGCCTTTGCTCAACAGTGGGACAATTACGGTCCCTAAAGTTAACCCCACAACAAGTTCACAAAAACAAGTACGTATCATTCATAATTCATAATAATGGGCTCGGAATACCATCACGTGCTGGCCGAAATACACATTAAGGAGTCAAGGGAACAGCTCGGACGAGGAATTGAGGGAATTACTGGGAATACTCCGGTAATCTTGGCCGAAATGAGTATGGGGCGGTGCGTGTCCATTGTAGGCTTGTGTGGGAAACAAGAAATTAAAAGAGTCTGGGAAATATTGTAATGGATAACGTTAGGAGAAGTTTAATGAAGGTTTTGTGTAACGATTTTAGTTATTATACGAAGAGACTGCTAACGCTTTTGAGTTATGGTCGAAGCTCATTTGACAAAATACAGGAAAGAAGGAGCGAAATTGGACTTGGCAACATAAAATATAACGAAGGACTGTAAGATAAATAAATGTTTTACAGTTTACATACCAACAACAGGAAAGGCAGCTTGAGAAAGGGACAGCAGAGTAGTAAGGTGTAATAATAATAGATTTATTTGTTAGAATATTTTTGTTAGATAGGTGTTACACATAATATGATGTCCATAATATTCTGCTGTTTCCAGCGGACAAATATTTCAAAGAATTATAATTAATAATAAACCATACAATGTCGAGAATAAGAAAACGTTAACTACTATCAAATACAATGTCAGGGGTTATCAATTATAATGTCAAGAATGATTAAATACAATGTCAGGGGTTAATTAATTATAATGTGAAGAATGATTAAATACAATAAAAAAAGAAAACAATGCAATGTCATAGAAATGAAATTCCATTCAATTATAAGGAGGTAAGTAAGTCATTTTTTGTAGCAGACAGACTGCATCTTCAAAAACTTACAAGTACCACCGAGTTCACTGACGGGCTTCTTTACACTCGTCTTCTTTTTCTTTATCGTGTGGTTAGTAATCTTATGCCCTAAGTAATAAGGTTTAAAAGCGGTCGGTATCTTAGTTTTTCTCCATTCTAAAGTTGAACGAGCCTAATTCCCGTACCGCACATACAAACGGAGTAAGACCGACTTACTTTTTTTTTGATCGGCCCATGCCCGGGGCTGCAATTAGCCGTCGATTTGCCTACGCCGCGCCGCCCGTGCGCCCGCGCAGCCGACGTCACGAGCGATATGCGCACGCGGCGATCGAGATCGATCCCAACGATATGTGAGGCCGTTACGATTAGTCCAGCCTGTTTAGAAATAGAAGATCTTTGGTTTTTTACGGAAATTATGTTTTTTTGTGATCTATCTTCACTTTTGATGGAGATTTGAATAATTTGATTTTCGGTCTTTTTACGGCGAAGTTGTGTACGTTGATTTTGTGAGTTTATTTAAATGCGGCACATAAAGTAAACTTTCGCATAATTTAAAAACGAAATCGGATAATACCCCAATCCATAAGGTAAGTGTACACATTTCAGGGCACGAAGAGGTCAAAAAAGGCCGATAAATTCAAAATATCAGTGCCGACGAGCGTCGCTGGGAAATTTCACACGGTTCAAAAATTTATGAATGTTTAAAACAAATAAGGTTATACTTGTCGCATTTCAGATGCGAAGTGGGCCGGCGAATTTAAATTTTAAAATTATTGTGAGAAGGGTTCCGCAATCTCTGGTTCCGTTGTACGGGGCCCGCCATAAGATGATGCCTCACCTGTAACAAAAAGAAAGGTAATGCTTAAATAAGTACTTTATGAGGACAAGATGACATTGTGATTCAAGGAGGATTCTGTTTTTTGCGTAGGCGCGAAGAGTGTGAATCTGAAGGTATCCGGAACGCAATAGTCATTTACGTAAGTTTTATTTGCACAACATAAACATAACAGGTTTGTAAAAGGAAGACTGTTTATTACCGGCAATCGGACGAAAGTCAAAAAGCAAAAATCAGATGGAAATCCCGCAAACTGCGCTGCGCTGAAACGCTTTACCCGACCAGGGTTTCGAACCTAGATGTAATACTCAACAGTACCGCTTACGACCACTAGATAATATTAAACGACTATTAAAAGGTCAGTCAAACAGAGTAATTTTGAAGACACAACATGTTTGATCAAAAAAGGAATTAAATGAAGTCAAAAGTAATATTGACTAATAAATAAAACAAGAACTTCATAACTTTAAATCAATGTACGAAAAAAACACAGAAAATGTGTATATAAACAACAAGCAGATAGTTATCATATGAACGTTAAACATGGGAATGCATGGAGAAGATGTTCGCTGAACTTGAACTATACCGTACTCCCTTTTACGACTGAGCCAGGGTCATACAGCCATTTCCTGACCATCGCGAACAGAACTAGTCAATGTGCTAATATTTTCTACGACAAGACAAACATACAATTTTGAACACCTACGGGACACAGGAAATTGTAGGACAGGTGTACTTTTTAAAACAATTGAAATTTGAGCAATTTAAACTTGATTATATTTGGTGCTCCAGGTTTAGCAGATCATTTGATCTGCTTTACAGACCATCTGGCCACTTATTCACAACGCTTCGATTCGATTTTCGATTCGGAAAGTCGTATGTCTATCTTTTTTTGACATTACATAATCGAGCGAGATAGACTTTCCGAATCGAAAATCGAATCGAAGCGTTGTGAATAGCTATGCTGATTGTTGGACGTTTTGCTAATTGGACATTTTGCTACATTGATGACCATGTGATTGTTGGACGTTTTGCTAAATGGACATTTTGCTAATTAGACTTACTGCTCATTGGACGTTTCGCGCTGTTGGACATTTAGCTACTTAGACCTTCTGATCAGGAGGGATCAGTTACACCTGTGCTACATCGTCTATCTTTTGTCATTTCTTGGATGGTTATCGTATAATTGTTAGCACCACCATAGTACCATTAATCGTCTAACTCCCAAGTTAAAACGTCGCCTTTATCAATATTGATTACTGAGACTAAGAGAGATAATAATTGACAAATAGACAAGATAATAACGCAAAGAACAATGTAGAATACTCTGAAGGCAATGTAGCAACCGAAATTAATATTCAGGATCAAATCTCCGAACAGGTTACCAACGACGTCTCATTAAATCACAGTCCTATCTACCAGCTCCATTTCAAATGAAGAAATACATTAAAGTATCAGATCAGATCAAGTTACTAAGTTCAAATGAAGTTATGAAGCAATCATAACTTGAAACTTAAGCACAATGATATTTAGCGGCAAATAAAACTTAATAACGTTGTGCAATTTGCATTAAGTGCTTTGTTGACAAATCAACGGCTGGCGAGGCTCTGATTACCCTTCAGATATGAGAATGTGAGGTATCAAGTAAGTTACTGGCTTCTAAGTACGGTCAGGTGGAACGAGGACCACGTGTGGTTTCTAGAACTTGAGTGCATTATGCAAGGGTATTAAGTGAATCAAATTTAAAAAACATGACTCAACGAATTCTCTGGTTATGGTTGCAACGATACTGACGCATCTAGTTAAATCCTGGTGATGCAAACGGACAATTTTACAAATAATTGGGAAGAATTCTGGTACTCCGCTGCGTGTGAAGATTGTAGGCGACCTCGATATTTTTGGGAAAAGGATAGGACTGATGCTGATGAAAATTCATGAGGATGTCAAGGAGGCAAGAGACAAGATAGTAGAGAGTAGAGTAGAGGGAGAGATAGTAGAAGCTAGATGCAAAGACATTTGTTTCCGAGTCATGGATGTTTATATGTATAATAAGTATGTATTTACAAACAAAAAGTATCTATGTAGTATATCAACTATATGGTGTCCACGACACAAGCCTCGTTGCTTAGTGTGGCACTAGATGGCGCTGTGTGTAATGTCCAGCGATATTTATTATTATTTTATTTATTTATTTTATCACCATCTTTGACTTTTTTTCCAACTATGTTGGGGTCGGCTTCCAGTCTTACCGAATGCGGCTGAACATCAGAGTTTTACATGGAGCGTCTGCCTGACGTCCACAACCCATTTAGTACTGGGTCATACTATAGTGACTATAAACTGGTATTTAATTTATAACTGCTGAGCAAATTATAGGTAGAAATTAATCGCCTATCAGACAAAACGTTATGAAACGATTTACTATCGAAAGTATCCGTACGTGCGAGTACAAATTTCTGTTTTTAACAACTTTTATTTAGTGAAAGTAACCGTTATTTTTATCTGTTCAGAAAGATACGATTAGTGATGGGTGAGACGTAATTTCTCAAGGTTTTCTTCGATTTGCTATTTACAACAGGTTTCGAATGTCCGTTGGAGGGGGGGGGGACCTATATTTTTTATTATTATAAAATAACCGTTTAAATAACAACATGGTAAGAGATGGTAAAAGAATAGGGAATTAATTTGAAAATAAAAGTGTACTATAATGTCTCCCGCGTCGACGACAAGTCTTTACTAATATGCGCCGCCATTACCGAAGTTCTGTTAGGGCAGAAAATAAAAAAAAACATCAATTTCTTTTATTGCTTACCGAACGCCTGCACGTCATATCATAATAACATCACGCCTGTATTCCACGAAGAGTCAGGCAGAGGTGTACCTAATAGTACACCCACATTTCGCCAGTTATGTTCCAGTCCCATGTACAGGAGGGCGAGCCTATTGCCATCAATCGAACACAAATCCAGACTCCGAGGCTGTTAGAAAATCCTAATTAAATAAACCTAATAACACAGTGCCCGTTCCGGGAATCGACACCCAGGACCCCATGCCCAACAGCCACGCTAGTGACTACTAGACTGACAAGGCAGTAAGAGACATCAATCAAACTAAACACATTTACACAAACAGTATTTTCCTGCTACGCAACAGAACTATTATTAAACCGACAATCAATGCAGTTAGACCTGTTATCAAAAATCCCGTTTTACAAAACGGAAACCTACCTATGAACAATAAAACTCATACAATATATTATATATGTATAAGTAATTACTTCTCGGTATTGGCGAATTAACCGGACAACCTGCTAGCGCGTATTCTGCGCCTGCGCATGACCTTTTAGAACTACTTTTTACTTGTGAGTAAAAATCACTGTCCGTCATCGCTGGGTACATTCTTGTTGCTATCTCGTGGGGTATTTTTATAGTTAAGTGTAGATTGGTTATCCTTATAATAAGTTAGTATTTATATAACAATTAATTGCAATATTGTGGCTGGTTATTTTAGCGGACAATCCAATTATCATTTTTGGTCCTAAAGACACCATATTTTCATATCATCGAGATATCCCGTTGAACATACTCCATTCCCATTTAACGGCCACTTTCAATAACTTACTAACAGGTAACGGAAGGTTGCTATCACGGACTGTTGGAAACAAGCCGTCACAGAAAAGCTTTATTTGACGCAGAGTCTCCGGCCTCAGCTCGTGGAGGACGTGGTGAGCGCTCTGTTCCCATCGCGAGGGGAACACCCGCCCCCGCCTATGGCTCCGCCGGCTGCGGTGCCGGAAGCGGACCACCCAAGTGACGACGACGACGCTCCTGAAGTGACCGGGGTAGACCTGAGAGTGGCGGTACGAAGGCTAGGTGCCAAAAATACCACCCCGGGACCCGACGGCTTGCCTGGCAAAGCCTGGGTCCTGGCCTCGGAGGCTCTCGGGCCCCGACTGGAGGGACTCTTTAGCGCATGTTTGGAGAGAGGCCAGTTTCCGCTTCGTTGGAAGACGGGGAAGCTGGTCCTCATCCGGAAGCCGGGGCGCCCGGCGGACTCTCCGTCCGCCTACCGGCCCGTGGTGCTGCTCGACGAGGTGGGCAAGCTCTTTGAAAGAGTAGTTGCAAACCGCCTCGCCGAGCACCTTGCGGGGATGGGGCCGGACCTTGCGGAACACCAATTTGGTTTCCGCAAGGGGCGCTCTACGGTGGACGCCATCATGCGCGTGAGGGCATGATGGCGGCCCTCACGACGGGGGATGCGGTGTCCCGGGGTGGGGTTGTCTTGGCAGTGTCTCTCGACATCGCCAATGCCTTCAACTCCATGCCCTGGAGCTGCATAAGGGAGGCACTCCGGTATCACCGGGTGCCGACCTACCTCCGTCGTGTGGTCGGGGACTACCTGGCGGACAGGTATGTCATCTACCCCGGTCGCAGCGGAGACTGGAACCGGCGAGAGATGTCGTGCGGTGTTCCGCAGGGATCGGTTCTAGGGCCGTCCTTGTGGAACATCGGGTACGACTGGGTGCTGCGCGCCGACCTCCCAAGCGGCGTCAGCGTGGTTTGCTACGCAGACGACACGCTGGGGGGTTTCCATCGGCGTCGAGTCGACGCTGAAGTACCTGGGACTTGTCCTCGACAGCCGGTGGAACTTCGTGGAGCACTTCCGACGTTTGGCCCCCAAACTGGAGCAGACAGGGGCTGCCTTCAGGCGGCTCCTGCCCAACCTGGGGGGGCCGAACGCCTCCTGCCGGAGGCTCTACGCGGGAGTCGTGCGGTCCATGGCCCTTTACGGGGCCCCGGTGTGGGCACGTTCATTGAGGAGGCGTGCCGCCCACCACTTGAACGTGCCCCAGAAGGTGGTAGCCGTAAGGCTGGTCCGGGGGTACCGCACGATCTCCCGCGAGGCGGCGAACCTCCTTGCCGGATTGCCGCCATGGGATCTGGAGGTCATAGTCCTCGCGCGCCTACATGAGTGGCGCGCGGAGGCGCTACGCCGGGGGGAAACTCCGCTGCCGCGGCAAATTGTCGCTCAGCGGACGGACTTCCGGCGGGATCTCATGGCGACATGGAGAGAGCGACTATCGCAACCCCGTGCAGGGCACGCCACCATAGTGGCGATAAGTCCCCTCTTTGAGGAGTGGCTGGAGAGACGCCACGGCGTCCTCACCTTCCGCCTGACGCAGGTTCTTACCGGACACGGATGTTTCGGTAAGTTCCTGCACCGAATCGGGCGGGAGGAAACGCCCGGGTGCTATCATTGTGAGGATAGGCCGGAGGACACGGTGGAGCACACTGTGGAGGTGTGCCCTGCTTGGGTGGAGCACCGCCGTGTCCTCGAGGTGGCGATCGGCGGCGGCGACCTCTCGCTCCCGGCCTTGGTTCGTGCCATGGTCCGGAGCGAGACGGAATGGGACGCCGTCACCTCCTTCTGCGAAGCAGTCATGCTAGCGAAGGAGGTGGCGGAACAGGACAGGGAGAGATCCTCACGTCCCGGCCGCCGCGGGAGACGCCCCGGGCGTCGGGGGCCACGTGGTGGCTTCCGGCCACCGTAGGCGCGGGCCTGTGGACGGGGAGCTATGGGCTAGCTCGCCGTCCGTACGTCTCATGACGACAGGCCGTGTCGACGGCGCGTTCGTGTTCCACGCGCGCCTCAAAGAGAGTCAGCAATAAGGAAGGGGTCCGCAAGGGCCGAAGCCTGCCGGGGCTGCGGGACTATTCGAAAGAGATACCGTGGCCCCGGAACACAAAGGGCGATGAAGGAACATGGATGGGTTTTAGTCAGTAAAAGTCTGACACTCCCTCCTGCTCAGCCCAGAGCGGGAGAAGTCATTTGATGATTTCCCATCCGAAAAAAAAAAAAAAAAAAAGGTAGGTGACGCGGATAGGATGTTTCAAGCTAACTTTGTTTATAGAAACACCGATATCTACAAGACGTAGGCATATTAAATCACCAGACTGGACCCAGGATGTTTGAAAGATTTCTGTCGTCACACAGTATGACTGACTTAACCTAAACGGGATGTGAAGGTTTTGTCTGGATGAACAGTACAGTCTTGCAGTACCTACTATATTTTCTTAAGAAACAGTTTTATCATTGTTCAACTGAAGCACTTGTAACAAAAACGTTAAAATATACGATATACGAATGACACCATCTCAGCATCCCAATGTTGCAACTAGCAATAAATTAATCCACCTGACCAGTTTGTCTCAAAAGCCCAGGTCGCAAAGCCTCGTTATACAGTGACAGGTAGACCTGAATTCAGATGACGATCGCTGATTTTTAATCTCGCTTGACGAGTGGTTAATGTAAGGATGCTTGACAGCAGCATTTCATCATGGATGATGAAGATTTCTAAACTGATTTAGGATTGCGTGATGACTTAGATGTAGATCTTTAGATACGCACTTAGTTTCAAGTTACGTTGATATACATCGGGCAATTTTTGCAAAAGAATTGGCTGATGTGTAATTTTTACATGAACTTTTTCATCCTGAAATTCCAAATGGATGACCTTCATAACACAGAAGCAAAATATACGTTCTATAAATGGTTAAAAACTATTAAACACTAAGGCCACAAAATACTACACTCTTTAAGAGCGGATTATGCCAGAATATTAAAATATAGAATCACTACCAACCAACAACTCAACAGGTTAACAACCATGAGACCTGTTTACACTGTTTAGGAGCTCTGGCATTATCTATAAACACATTTGTCGTTACCATATTGTTTTGAACTCCTGACTTCATGTCGTCATGGCTAAACAAATGTCAAATCTGCCCAACTATGGCTAATTAGGCCACTACAGATGCTTAACATCTTGTGACAGACATTTTAAATGTCGGCCATTTTGTTTTATCTATGGTAAAGCTGGTATTTAAAGATTAAGCTGTCTACGGAATGATGGTAGGTCATGGACGTATCTGGACTTGGCATACCTACAAGAAAAACGTGGATACCTACACTTTATACTGGAGGATAAAATGGCGGCTAATAAGGCAGCCCATATCGATATTTCTCTACAATAACATCGATAAAAGATTATGAGAATGTTTTCATAGTATCACGGTCCAATATCAACGGGTAGGTATTTTTAACACTTTTCTTTGCTTCACTTGTAGGTAATATAGGTAGGTAACTAACAATAGTACATTATGGTACAAGTGTGTAATGTTGGTGATTACCGCTGAGGCGTCATTGAGACCCGAGCCGTTAGGTGAGGGTCTTAAGAAAGCCGAGGACGGTAATCATCAATACACACGTGTATCATACGACGTTTTTCAACACACTTGTGAATAAAATAATACTAAAAAATCATTTTATTTAGTAGATACAAATTTATTTGTACTATTGAACACAATCTTTTTTGTATCGAAACTTTATTTTTATATACGCTATCGAAATTAGCAGGCAGCCTTGTAAGTAAAACAAATAACCAATATAGAACCATAATATAGCATTATCGATACATGCATGCACTACTCTATCCCTACAATAACAAGAAAATGATTTCATGAATTACAAATATTACTGTTGTTAATAGGGGCAAAAGGGAAATTTTGTGAATGCTTTACTGTTGAAACTTTTCAACAAATACAGAATCTTTTGTTTATTATCTAAATATAAAGAGAATACAACTGAAATTAAGTACGTACTGGTGCAAAGTTATGTTCGGGTGATTTCCGCTTCTTCTAAGGCCACATCCGATTATATTGCAACTGGGCATCTTGCAATTGACGATTTCCACTATAGAACCGAGTTAAAACGCACTAACACAGCAAAATTACTCCAAAATTCACAATTTTAACCACCGCTCAAGAGCATTTGACAGTTGACGTACCCCAACTTTGTTACCAAACAGTGGAGGATAAAATGGCGACCCGGCCGCAAATAGGTATTTCAATGACACTAGGAATGAAGGGTTCCCATTATAGTGCAACTGCAACTGTCAAAAACACTGTTATCCTTTTTTACTTACGCAAAATTATTAAAGTTAAAAAGAGATGACAGTATTTTTATGATTTCGGTGTCGATATGCCTCATATTTGTATAACTGTTGTTTCTATAATCAAACATTTCAAGTCCAGATACGTCCATGTGGTAGGTTAATGTGGGCAGGATTAGCTATGACTTGGCAAAGAAAATATGAAGAATCTAAAGAGTAATATTATGCAATCAACATAAAATTCTACATTGATTTACTAGGCACTACAGTCAGGGCTATTAATTTCTCTCAATAATAAATTGCGGCGAGAACCGACGAAATTCGATAATGTCACCCATCAATCCTTTAATTTCCAAAATAATTGACGCAGAAAAGCGAAAGCCGACCTTATTAAATACTCCATATTATACTTTCTCAGTTATCTTGTCGCCGCCATTTCTCGGAGTACGTAATTTAGTTAAATGTCATGGCGACCTGTCCACTGACCCGGTCACTTTTTTGCAAAGCAAACTTTACTCTCTGCAAGTCTGATTGTGGGATTTTTATATTACATACGATTTTACAGGGGTAACATTAAAATAGCTAGCGGGACTCCGCAGACGTGACGGGTATCGACATCGTTTTATCTGGAGGCAACTACCGGGGCTAATTTTGTAAAACATTAAAGTATCAGTTGACAAAAAAAAACTAAATTTTAAACTCTTCTACAATGAAAGTGGTCTTTCACAAAAAACTTTTTTTTCTAGTTGTATTTATAATTTCTGATAATAATTATCAATACGTTGGCAGAGTATTTCTAGCTAATTTAATTTGACATTGTAGGTTAACTTTCCTAGATTAACTTTGTATCGCATACAACCTGGTTGCAATTGCAACGTTGTAAGACTATGATGTCCAACTTGAACTTGAAATGGGCGAAAAATATAGTGTATTTGATCTACCCGCTTAGAATCAAGCAATTTGCCAGAGTTTACTGAACGAAATGGGGTGTTGTGATCATAAATTGCAGTGAAGCGAACTAATATTTTAGCAAATGTTGCTGGGGGCGATGCTTAGGGCCTATTTTGATGCATCTGCATTATAGAGCGGGTTGGGAAGAAACCGTTTTGATTCCAAAAGGGGCGGCATTCAGATGGATCGGTCGACAGTTTAGTTAGCTTTCCTGATTTGCATATTCACTGATGATGGAATGAAATGAAATGATGTTTATTTTTGCAAGTAGGTTTTTACAAACACTTTTACACGTAATTTTTTAAAAACTAGATGGGGCCGGTGTTTCGTACCTGACTACTCTGAGAAGAAACAGCCGAAACAAACTCAGAGGTCATAGTCTCTTCTGAAGTCCAGACAATCTTGCTCAATTCACATGAGGACTATGCAGATTAGTGTCTGAGATGGTCTTTTGAAGAAAGAACTACTCAGATTTGAGTGGACCTGTCCAGTCAGTGCAAGCATTTGTCTTTTATCGTGTAGCTCGACTTATAACTTAAGTAGCTCAACGAAACGACGAACAATACCAAAGAAAGGACATTTGGGTAGGGCGCGTATAGTACTCAAACTGCCAGACAGTCGTGGGGATAAAATGAAAAATGTGACCCACATTGTCCTCACATTTACAATAATTGATCAATAGAAAGGAAAAACGTTTTCTTTAAAGCAATGAAACTATGATTTATGTTAATGTGGGAATGTGGGCTCAGAGTAAAACAAGTTAATAATAATGTATGAATACAGAAAAATCTGTATGATGAGCAACAGCTCATCAAGCAGAAGCTTTAAATCGTTGAGCTATTTTACTTCCATTTCAAAAGTCTACAACATATTGAAAATAGTCTTCTGTTAATGGTTTTCCTTTATGGTTTTGTCGGTGTAAGCTAAGGAACATTGAAGTAGAAACAAGAACCGATCGGCAGGTTCAAACACAGTTTATGGAAATTATCTCCCCCAAATAAGCAAGGCACGAGCCAACTGAATAAATATTACGGTATTATTAAAATTATTCGCCAAAACTGTCTGAAGAAAGCTTAGTTTACTGGGTCAAGGGTCTCCGGCCATAACCTAGTCTGACCTAAGTCTGTATATGGCGCTAACGGATGACAAGAACATAGCAAATAAATACGTGGAATAAGAAAAATACTACAAGAGCATCAACGTTTTCGCACGACGTGATCTTCCTTCGTCGCCTTTAATTTGGCAAATTGACTCTCAAACAAATGTAATGTTGTATATTTGTCTTGGCAAAGGAGGCTGCTAAACACACATGTTTGCAGCAGCCTTTATGTGAAAAGATTTGGCCTCTACGCAACTTTATTTGCATTTTCCACAAAAGTGCGTATTCTTAACTTAACCAAGTCATAAACTTAAGCGACAAAGAGAGAACTTTATCCTTTATTGAATACATTACATCTCAGATAATACCATAAAAGAAAGGCAAGAATGGCCTTTCCTTTAGAGCTAAAGCGATGGCAATTTTGCCTAGTTAATATGCAAATGAGCTGGTACCTGCGCAAGCGCATTTGTCCTACTAATGGCGTTGCACATGATTTATGTGAAACAATCAACGCGGCGCCGCCATTTTTTTTTTTGCTCCACAGCGCAAAATGTTAGCGGCATTAACGATATTATCGCCATTTTTATTTCAGGGATCCGTAATAAATTCGTAAAACCGTCTGATTTAACATACAATGAGCTCAGAACCGAAAATCGCCTGCAGGCGAATCCGGGAAGTGCAAATATATGCATGGGTTCTTCGAAAATCGGATTGGCAACGATTGGTATCATGTTTTGTACCGTTTTAGAGGGTATTATTCAAATTCGGAGGCTGCAGGGTAATTTCATTTAGAGAATGTATAATGTTGACGGAAATGAAATGGTAATTGCATCAATTCTACCTGCGATATCTTGTGCAATGCATAAGGACCAGCTGAAGGAAACGGGTTACTGTCGTGGGTGTCAGGCAGGGCTGCAGCCTTACTTTGGTGATATTCATAACCTACTAGCTGTTGCCCGCACTTCGTTCGCGTAGAAATTTAGATGCGTATGACTAATGACTAATGATAATGACAGAAAAAAAAGTTTAAAATAGCCTATGTGCTATTCCAAACTAAAAAATTATCGTTTTGGCGTAATTGAGTACATCCATACATCCGAATTTTTGCATTTATAATAGTTAAGTAAGATGTTTAAAAGGTCACATACAAACTCATAATTGTTTTTGAAAAAAAAAAAACCAAAGTTACAGGCCAATAACTTTAAAGCCAAGAGTGGGATAGTGCAGTTGAAAACAAAGCGTCAAATATGTTTAGTGGCCACTACAGATGGCATTAGTTACGATTTTCACGACCTAAAAGAGATTACCGATTTACCAATTACCACTACGCTGACGTTTGACAGCTGTCAGATCACATTCCATAGACAATTGTCAAGAAACAAAATCACTCTCCAAATCAATAACCATAAACTCATTAACCTAAATCCAGATCTTTAAAAAACTGACCAATTAAATATAAATCTACTACAGAACTATTAAGGGTGCCTAATAGATAACGGTCCTTATAGTGCGGACGCAATAAATTGCAATTACGGCCAATTACAACTAAGCACGATGTTTGTGTGAAGTGTTATTTATCTCCTAATTAGCTGGGTTAGCTTTCAAGGTGGCAGTGCAAATATTTAAGGTGAATAGAACCTTAGCTGGATTTGGTTTCGTCAGCGATCACATTGTGTTTGTAAAGGTTCTCAGGAAGAACTTTGTCGCATTTGGGTGTTTTAAGTCGTTTTCTTTAGAAAAGCAATTGACATTTTGAGAAGTCGCTTTTTTCACACCAACGAATTTCCATTTTGTTTCTTTTCGACGAGTTGCTCCAAAAAAACAGCAAACAAAAATGCCACTAGGAATATTAAAGACCAACTCTAAAAGGTTTATAACAACAAGTACAATTTAATTAAAAGTGACAAAAAAAACCCGACATCCAGCCATTTGGAAGATAATTACAAGGTTATAAAAAGAAATTTACAAACATACAAGATACGCGCGAAAAATATACCCCTTCCTTGGCAGTCAGGTAAAAATGAGAACACAGACTTCCATTTGTCCAACCAAATTATTCTAGACCAGTCCACACATACAAGAGTCAAATCCTACATTCTGTCATTTACAGATAACAACGTCCACACTAAGAACTAGTAACATTCGTAACCCAAATCTGGCCCCATTCCCTGTCACAGCACGAAGCATGGTCACGTACCAACAACGTTTAATACGAATGCTATACAGATACCACGAGCAGTGTTAATCATGCTGCGTGGGAGTTGATACGAACATCTCACGTTTTTAGGGCCTGCTGGGACAAAGGACTAAGAGTTTGTGAACGGAAATTATAAGAAATTGTGTACGTAATTATGGAGTAGGTCAATTGCGGACGGAATTTACAGCGAGTGTGTTTGACCTGCCTGTTAAGAAATTAGTACCAACAACAATATAGATTGGCTGCGAAGAAAATTTCACAGAGTACATGATGACGTTAAACAAATTAAAAACAATCCTCCTTTTCAAATCTTTCAACGCCAAGGACCAGCAACAAAAACCAATTACACTGCCAACAAAACGTTTACACACCATTACCAACAGCAAAAATTAATAACCTCCTAAAACGCAGCACATAAATCGGTCCGGCGCGATAATTTTATCTGGCAACCCTAGCCGGACCGTTAGCCAGGAAATATAGACGCGCGAAAATCATAAACCGCTGCGCGTGCGCCTGCGCCGAGGGAAACGACAGACGACACGCAGCCGCGAGTCGCACCGCTTGTAAAATCATAAACAAACGCAGAAAATGTGTCAACTGGGGTGTTACAGCTGTTATTGCAGGCGTAATATTGTTGCCAGTGAAGAATTATGGGCCAAGGATAATAGACGGCTTGGTCGGTACGGTAGAAAGGTTTGATGGAAATTGTTTATTGAGTTCAGTAATACTGAAAAGAAAAAGAGACAAACACAAGGTATGCATCTATCAAATGCTTTGGGGATGACACAAGCGCGATGTTGTGTTAAAGAAACAGCGGCCGGCGACAACACGGAAGACCCAGATGGAGATGACGGGGTGAACTAGGTTTCTCCCAAAAACACTGGTCCTCAGTGCCTCATAGAACGGAGGACGATAGAGATACAGCGGCCATACAGAAAAAAAACTAACGATAACTGTGAGCAGCAATACACAAATAATGTCTGATGTTCAGCAAATATATTAATAGTCGGGAATGATGTCATACAAAATAAAGTAAAGGCAAAAGTCATTTATAGAAATCGGACAGAGAAGCAGCATTTTTTGAACGAAATAAATACTAATGTATGACAGACCCCCAAAACGTCGCCCTCCAACACTTCCTAGTGTATTTATTTGAAGAAGACGTTGCGCAATCCCGATCACATTTTAAACGAACAATAGTCCCACATGACTTTATTGATTTCCAACATTCTTAGTATCACTAATTCAGTAATAATCCGCACAGGAAGGCAACTGTAAGATATACCGTCAGATAATACCGACCGGTGATATCAACCGCCTCTCGTTTCCCGGATAGCGTGCGCACGCGCATGGGACGTTGTAAACGTGCTGGTATGTGTTGTGTGCTGTCATCTTTTATGGTAAATGTATTGTTTTATGACCGTATTATTATATTAACTTTGGAATTCAAAAGGAATGCAGAGTACGTTCTATGGAAGAATATTTTCAGCAGTTAGTCGTTAAAATTAGTCTTTATTGCCCCTTAGCTAACCGATCATCTAGTGAAGGTCGCGGCAACCCACTGGAAGAGAGAAGCATAGCAGTGGTTGTTATGGCGACGCTTAGGAGGAAGGGTGACCTATATTCAGCAGGGGGTCATAGGCTTAACTGTGTATCGGGTCATCTCATCCTGCAGAACAAATGTTTGAATGAATTTTGTGCAATGTGTCTATCAAGTCATTGTGAAATGTACAGTAAAAGTTATTTCCCATAACAACCAACTAATTTAAACAAACTTAACATTTAACTTCCACATAAAACACACATAAAGTTGGACGCCTGTCAACCACGATTACATCTGACTTATCTCTAACCAGTTTCTGGTAAGATTACAGCACTGGAACACTCATACGCACAGATTTATTCTGCCTAATAGCGATGTTACAAGATGTTTCTAAAGATAAAGCTAAAGTAGCTAATCAGGAAACAAATTAAATAATTACTAGGTTTAAAATGAAGTAAGTAAAAACTGCAAGGCTGCAATAGAGTTTCGAGGCAAAGCGAAAAGGACAGCTAATCACAATTAGAAAAATGACCCACATAATGAAATTGACTTCGAAAGTCTTCACGGATAGTCAGAAGCCTGAAATACCGACTTCAGCAGTACTTTCACAGAGGCATCGTGATACACAACAACTTGGTTTTGGAGGTCAGATAGGCAGTCGCTGCATGTGAAATCCTTGTATTCACATTTAGTTGAATCCGGTTGGCAGGCAGATCATCATCAGATCAATCTGTGATTATGATGAAGGAGTTTCTTATTTTTCCTACATAAGGGCCAAATCGACAAAAGATTAGACACAGTGGCTACTGACATTGGCCTACTAAGCGATACATTATAGAAAATGGTCATACTCGAGAAGACAATAACAAACAAATTCCAAGCAAACAAAAGACTAGCTAAAGTGGAAGAAAAAGTAGATCACTATGCAAATTCTCAACAAAATGTAATGGACCACTTTGAATGTCCCACTGGCCACAAAACCAAGGGTCAAACAGCAAAACATGACGAAGAAAAAGCTTTAAAACAAGTCCCCATAAGTGATAACGACGTACAACACATGACAGTTATTTCGCTTTAGACTACAACTCACTTAACGCTAGGCCACGACCTACAAGTTTAAGAGACTGCGGAGATGACAAACGAAAGAAATTGCTTAGTGGTTCCCACATGGGCAAACAATATTGCTGCCATCGCGGGTAAATCCTGGATGAAGTTAGTACAGGAACCTGGAATGACGCAAGCAAAGAGAGGCCTATACCCAGCAGTGGGTTTATTCGGGTTGTGGATGAAGATGATGATGAATGCCACGAGTTACTGCGATGAGACAAAATTATTACTCACGCAAAGGGAAAAAGTGTTACACGAGTGTGTCGTTTGACGCAAGTTGCATCTCCTGAGGTCATGAACGGGGCATAGATTTTTTGTTAAAAGACTATCCAAGTTGTACAAGAATGCTGGTAGGTTCGCCATTACGTGTACTGTCTTGTTGTGTTCACTGTTCACTCAATTATCGACACAGCACTAATGTTTTTAGCACTCAGTTACATCATTATGCCGCGATGTGTTTTCACTTTATTATGTACTTGCTATAAACAGAGTTTTGTCCACTGACAAGCCTGTCGAAATTCTAATTTGGACAATTTTGTCCTTCTTTCTTAGAATTACACTTATGACAGGCCTAGCTGATTGCTTTGGACATGGATCTACTAATTTTGTGATGTTTCTAAAGAGGCAAATTAAGGAATCCAACCAAAATGACCGGCTATAGAACATTAATTGGTAAAAAATAAATCAAGGTCTGTAACATCGCAGTAAGCTTTTTTCTATGTTTCGCTTTGCTTCCTGATAATCCTAGGTCAAACCCAAGACAATCTTATGAAGGTTCTTTCGTGTAACTCAAAAAGCCGCCATCAAAGAACTTACCAAAAGGAGAGATAACAATTTCTTCCAATTATTACAAGAGATGTCTGTGCTTACCTGCAAAAAAGAAAAGAAATAATGAGCAAAAATTATTCTGAGACCTTCTTTCACCTTATCGGTATATCTAAGGTTCTACGTACATTGACAGCCATTAGTTTGCGACTCTCACAAGGGTCTTATCAGGGGCCACCAAGTATGGGATAGAGATTTTACAAATGACTGACAAACATTGGCAATAATTAAGATTGAGAAATTGGCAACAGACTTCGATTCTTACTGTCAGAACTCAGAATGTGGATGGAGATGTAAAGGATCAAACCAAAGAAACGATGGATGGACTGTGTGAATGATTATTTGGCAAAGAAGGAGGTGTCTGATGAGAAGACGAGAAATAGAGAAGTATGGCAGAAGAAGAAGATACTGCGCCGAGTCCAAATAAATTGGGATAAGGCCAGGAGAATCATGATGACATATTTGCATGAAAGATGCACAAAACGTATTTCGATTTTAGATAAAATTTCTGCAGTTTACATGTGAGAGTTTATTATGCCAGAACGATGGGAATAAACCCATAAAACCATTGTAAATAACGAGCTAAACGACAATAAAGGTTGATTTTATTTGTCGGTTAAAAGTAAACGATACAAGCCTGGATTAACAATGAATTTAACAATGTGTCAGGATTTTAAACATTTACAAAGTTGTTTTGAAGGTTCCGTATCCTTAAAATTAAAGATCGGGCTTAGATTTTAATATCTGTCTCTTTGTCTGTCTGTATTATATAACGAACTTTTATTAGAAGTGGAGTGTGAATTTTGCTAAAATTAAATTAAAACTTGATCAAAATCACCCGTCCAAAAATAATCATGTGGTTCTAGCGGTCTATGGTCAAATTATTGTTTATAGTCCTACAGGCTAGATGCATGTACTATTTCATCCTAAATTAAAGAGAGAGTCTAAGAAAGTCCGAGTGCATGTACTAGGGGCGTCCGCTATTTTCCATATCTGATTACATAAACAATAGCCTACGACCACGACCACATTGTGGTGTACAAGCAAGCACCAATTCAGACAATAAACAATATTTGCTTAGGAATAAATGATTTACCGTTACTACCATCGGACTTAAAGTAAAACAAACGCAATATTGAAACGACAGGTTAATGTCGTCATTCATTGTAACACGCGTTAACCTGTGACTGCGACCCGTCACGTACGGTTTATCGCCAACCGCAGGGTTGCCCCGCGGCCCACGGCTGCGCGTGCGCACCGCTAATTGCGATCGCGTAGATTGACAACCCTGGGTCACAGGATAACGGAGGCATTTTGTTCGTGGGGACGATAACGTCAGTACTATAGTATGTGATGTGTTCTTGCGACATGGATAGTGGATAATTCTGTCGCATTTGCGTTTTAAATTGCATTCTTGCATATTTTTACTTCTTTCTCGTGACATAGATATGAGTAATTGTGTCCGACAATCAGGCAAATTATGTTTTTGCTTATAGGCACTTTCTAGGCGGTTTCTATGTAGTAAGTAGTTACATGGTTGACTTCATATCCATACTAATATTACAAATCTGTCTGTTGGTCTGTTCTGTAAATCTTCGATCATCACCTGGAGGAAGACATAGGCACCTTTCCGCGGGATAATTGGTAAATATATATCAGACATACCAACGTAACATGAAAATCAGAACTACATTATTAGCCGTAGACCCTCCGCCTCTGTACTTTGTGCTTGAAGTGTCTAGATAAATGACTGACAACGAACGACACCATAGAAACCAGAATCCTCAAGATACCTGATTCTACCAACCCTTTCACAGTCACGTCTTAATCTTTCCCTAATCCACCAAATCATCGATCGCCGATCGCTACACTACAAATCCGCGACAACGTCATGAAAATCGCAGCACGCTTGACGTTCATATCGACGACTAATCGCAGCGTCACGGCTGCGCCGGAGTGGCTCTCGAGCGGAGAGGCGCGTGGGCATCGTCGCGGTGGTCCCGCGCTCTCGGCTTCTCACCGACAAGTGGACAGAATAGATATTTGTACGTCGAGAGAATATTTATGTAGGTGTGTGAATGTTGTCCGTTCTTCGATGTTGTGAACGGTTTTGTGAATGGAAAATGCTAGTTTTTTTTTTAGATGGGCACACGACTTTGTAGCCATAGCGAGTAAGAACAAGACGGCATTGGCACAGGTAAAGAGACGCCTTTACCCAGCAGTGGGTAATTGAAGAAACAAAAACCGACTTTATTTACGACACATTAGCTATTGACGAAACCGAAATGCAAAGAGTGGAATACCTTTACTTTTGTGTCCAAGAGCCAGAAAATCGAGGGCACGAGACGTCTATGGAAGCCTGTACTTACAGCTAAACAAAACAGATTATAAATAGTACGTGAGACTGTCAGCACAAGGAGTGAGAAGGGAGAGTAAGGAGTGTCTACAACCGCGGGAGACGCCCCGGGCGTCGGCGCGGGCCTGTGCACGGTGAGCTATGGGCTAGCTCGCCGTCCGTCCGTCTCATGACGACAGACCGTGTCGACGGCGCTTTCGTGTTCCACGTGCGCCTCAAAGTTAGTCAGCAAAAGGGAAGGGGTCCGCAAGGGCCGATGCCTGCCGGGGCTGCGGGACTGTTCGAAAGAGATGCCGTGGCCCCGGAACATAAAGGGCGATGAAGGAACATGGATGGGTTTTAGTCAGTAAAAGTCTGACACTCCGTCCTGCTCCGCCCAGAGCGGGAGGAGTCATTTTATGATCTCATCCGAAAAAAAAAGGAGTGTCTACAACACAACATTGTTGCATATCATCGTCTCGTTTTCATATCATCAGCGAAACAACAATTTGGATAAAATCAGGCAAGAGTCGATGTCAATGATACACATGATACGCATTTTTTTTGACATGTTTGCTCTTTCCCTTTGGGGTCAGACAGAAAAAAAAATGCGTATAATTTATTTCTTGTAAAAATAGATCTAGCAATAAAAATAGCCGGAAAAGAGGGCCCGTAGAAGATCTCTAAGTTAATCATAAGGTTATTGTTACAATGTTTCAATAAACTTAACCTCATACAGATATTTTCCTACAAGTTTTCCATAAAACTTATTAACAATTAACATTTAATCACCACAAAGTTAATTACCTACCTTTAATACCTATAACGCATCACCCAGTATTTTCCCGCCACGAGACATCACATAATCTTGCGTACGCGCATCTTCTAACCACAAAAAAGACTTTCCTCGTACAGGCTGACATTACGTCAGTTACATGTATGGCAGATGTACAGTACATAATACATAGGTGTACGTAACGCAGGGAAGTTTGTTGGCGACGGATTTCCCTGTTTTAGACCTAGCAAAAAAATATTGTGCATTTGCGGTTTGGTCTGAGGCTTAGGAGATGAGCTTTTATAGGTTTTTCTGTGTTTTTAGGGTTCCGTAGTCCTGACAAGGAACCCTTATAGTTTCGCCATGTCCGTCTGTCTGACTGTCTGTCCGAGGTTTTCCTAAGAGACCGTTAGTACTAGAAAGCTATAGTTTTGTAGAGGTGTGTATATCAATGACGCCGAAAAAGTGGTAAAATAAAATTTTGGAAAATAATAATAATAATAAATATCGCTGGACTATTTTTTTTACATTTGAAGTGGGATGATTTTTTTTTCGTAGTCTACGCCATCGTGTGGGATATCGTTGAATAGGTCTTTTAAAATGACTTCGGAATTGTTTTTTTTTTTTCGATTTAATGCTCCATTTACGAAATATTAAACTTTAAAGTGCAAATTTTTGTTCCAGTAGGGCGCCCCCCCCCCCTTTAAAAGCTAAACTACTGGCTTGAAAAATCTGGAAAAATTCATGATGATTGTGCATTTCATGAACTTTAAAGGAAAACTATAGCGGTTACGATAACTTTATTAGTTTAGTAGTAATAGTCGTTGAACCAAATACAAAATACTTAGAATGAATCATAAAGTGACTAAGATGAAGTGGTTGCTTGTTTATAACGGATGAAGACACATTGAAAAACAAAATCTAAAATATAACGGGCTACTACGGAACCCTACACTGCGCCTAGCCCGACACGCACTTGGCCGGTTTTCTATTTAGCTGCTGAATAATTCGGAATGTAGAATCTTGTGAAATCCGGCTACTATACTGTTGAGTCTTCATAGAGTGTGACCACTTTAAGTGTGCAGTTCAAGGTGACGTTGCTTGTGAAGGAAATTTGCATCGATATGTCAAACTTGTTACATTTATTGTAGTTCTGTGTTTTCCCATCTGCACATTTGGTTGTTGTACCATTAAATAGTCGTAAGTCTTTAACGAGCTTCAAAACAAAATACTTATGGATTGTAATCAGATCTGCTAGTTCTAATTCGCTTGAAACTGTTGCTTTTTTCAACGACAGAATTTATAATTATTTTCCTGAAATCGAAAGTTTCTTATGCCTTGTACCACAGCACGTGATTTGTCTAGAAGAGCTCTGTAATTATTGGCGAGACGTGGATGGATGCGCCGTAATAAAGGGCTGCCGCAGTGCTGGGAACATCACTAATACACGGAACATGATCCCCGGCGGGATTAAAACCTGATGAAGTCAGTGTAAACTAGCCCTTGTTTTAACAACACTATTTTAAAAACGATGATGACAACACTGAGCTAATATTGTATCTGTAAGTGTGCGAGAATGTCATCGTTAAAATTAAATATGCATAAATCAAGTTATACCCGGATTGCGGATGTTATAGTTCTTTGAAAAAGGTGATAATTTAGCTTAGATATAGTTTCTACCTACACTGTTCCATCGTGCATTCACCACGATGACCAACACCTACATATTATGCAGAATAACTATTAAAATTGTATTCTCGATACGCTGACCGTCGACTTAATGACAGTTGACAACAAACGTCATATTATTGCATATCTCGATTGTGTAATTATTGGCGATAAATAACAAAATGGAGGATTTTTGGCGCTAAATTGCAAGTCGTCAATATTTTTTCAGCTAAACCTATCGAGTAGGGTATCAAAATGAAGGAAATTTTATTTCATCTGGAGAGAAAGTACTGTAAATAGGTACTGGAGATAGCAAATTTTACTCAAAGGAAACATTCCATTATTTTTTAAAATTAACAAATCTTCATTCACGGATTTTCGAAAATTCGCTTGCTCTCGCGCTTGTAGGTATTGCGCTTCGTCTCGGTGCGCGAGTCCAACTCGAAGTTAATATTCCATTGGTATTGGTTTTATATCCACAAAATAATCGGTTATGAATAGAAAAAACTAGACAAATTAATGTATTTATCTGTTTGTCCCTGTCATTTTCTTTAAATAAAACGTGACAGCAAGACTCCACTATTAGGTACTAGAAGCTAAAACCTCTTAACTAGAATACCAGAGATTAGAAAACTTTTATTCTCCTTTATTTTTCATAATTAGACCAGAGATAATGATTGTTTAGTTGCATTTCGTATTTTGAAAAAACCTTGCGTGTTTGAGAGTATCAAAATGGCGCAAGGTAATTGGTGTAATCACCACGCACAACGACCGCGAATTTTGAACGAGTTTCTTTAAGAAAAGTGTACCATTATTGTAATAAGTACGTAATTTAAAAGGTTGATGACACCGCCGTGTTTAAAATGGTACATTAAAATTGCTAGACTTGGGTAAATAGTTGTTATTAAGAGGGGTTAAAACGTCAAGATGAATTACCTGCATAGATTCTTGAAGATTCCCATGGTTCTCTTAAGCTTACAACAACTTGTAGAAAAGGTATGATTGAGTTTTAAAAGTGTACAATCGACTACAGATCTAGACTACAAGTAAAAATAAAAATACTGAGAAAGCATTATTTTTTTTTGAAAATTAAAAGTACTAATCCGACTTTTGCGCTTAATTCTTTACGCTTGTAAAACATTTACAAATACTTTTTGACTAATCTTGTTATCAAAATACTTTATTTGTTACTTCATAACCCGTCACAGATACATTAAAAAACATGTTTTAGACATCTAAAACAAACTATTAATTTGTTCTAGCGATCTTTATCTAAATAATCTTTTTACACTGGCAATATTTAAGATGACAAGTGAATTTGTATTTTATGTTTAAATTGTTAAAGCTTAAAATCATAATTAATGCTTAATTGGCGTGGATTAAGAATGCAATACTTATTGTGTTCTTTATGCAATTTCGATTCACACTCTGAATGATTTTACGTTTGGTCCAAGTAATAAACGGATAGATAACCCTGAAATTAATGATAGATGAGTTAAACCATGATTAAGCAGAACACCAAAGATTTACCTATTATCTTATTATGAACACACATCGAGAAAGCAAACAGCGGTTTCCTACCACTTTTGGCATTAAAATTACTTCCTAAAACTTCTTTCAGTCATCTGTAAGCACCCAGAAGGAATAAGAAAATGATATGAGTACATCAACCTACCCGAAACTGTCAATTTTTCCCAATCAACCTCGAACGTTGTGCTTAAGCGATAAAGTTGTAAATCTAATAAAGAAATTTGACAGATTGTAATAGCTTGATGTGCTGGCATACACATTTTACAATCACGGAACAGTTCATCATTAAACTCATAATCTAAACATATCTGAATACGTCTCCCTAAAAATTTCAGCCCATTTTATATCTTCATTTGTCTTCCGCCTCCCCCTTATCCGATGCACCATCGTACCACGGTCTGATACCCAGATCTTCGTGCATCACGCGAATACTTTCTGTTAGGTTAATTTCAAAATTAATGGACTTATACACACACGGACACATCAAACTAAACATGCCCAGTATAAACAGGCCTGACATTGTATAGACTTTTCATGGTATGCCAGATCAGCTGGTTTCTAGCTTAAAATGTAGCCTTACTTCCACTTCGCGGTATTAACACAACTGAAGAAATATAGGTGATAATTTATATGTCCAGTTATGATTGTGATTAGTGGCAGTAATTAGTTAATGCATCACGCGTTTATTTGCTAATAGAGTATTAACTGTTCTTGTTGGTTATTGAATTTGTTAAACGCATTCTGTTCTGGAAGGACTGATGGCATTTGGCGTGGGCGAGTCGTTGCAACTCTGAATTGGCCAGCGTAAATGATGAAATGATGTTTATTTTTGCAAGTAGGTTTTACAAACACTTTTACACGTAATTTTTTAAAAACTAGATGGCGCCGGTGTTTCTTACCTGACTACTCTGAGAAGAAACAGCCGAAACAAACAAACTAATAGTCTCTTTTGAAGTCCAGACATAATCTTGCTCAATTTACATGAGGACTATGCAGATTAGTGTCTGAGATGGTCTTTTGAAGAGAGAACCACACAGATTTGAGTGGACCTGTCCAGTCAGTGCAAGCATTTGTCAGTTATCGTGTAGCTCGACTTACAAATCGTAGATTTATAGCACCCAGAACAGACAGAGCGGAGAACCTGGGTTAGCTGGCACAGCTTGAGAGACGTCTACTATTAGTATTATAAGCCTATATTGTCCCACTCCACATTTTGCGATCTCGTCCGATTGCCGGCCAATCCTTTGAGAAAGAGTCCAGCTCATCTCGCAAACTCCTTCTAGGCCTACCGCGTTATCGTTTCTTGCTATCTGGTATCCAATGAGTGGTATTTTTTGCCCACTGCTCCTCCGACATGCGGCAGATGTGACCAGCCCAGTTCCACTTCAACCTAGCAGCTGTAAGGCCAGGATCAGCTATTTGGGTTTTGGAGCAAAGTATGGAGTTTCTAATGCGGTCCGTAAGTTTGACACCCAGTAGGTAAGCTTCGCTCCATAGCTCGTTGGCAGACGTCTACTATAAAAGAAAAGCTGGCATTCTTCCTAAAATCAATATTAAGCAACTTGGCTAGCTAAAAAAAACTGGCTCCGGCCCATCTCGTAACTTTCTCATTTCGACAATTAAACAAAATAGCATCAGAAAAGTCCCATTTCGTAACTATTTTGATCTTCATATAAGAGCCTGACGGCTTGTCGAACGAAACCTCTCTGGACGAAAATTTCTTACCAAGTGACCACGTTGGTTCGTAAGATGAACTTAAAGGTAATGAACCTCAGATTACTCCATAGTTCATGCTTACCGTGTTCTATGTACTGACATGTTACCAGACGAGTAAAACCATCGGAACAAACATTTTGGAGGTCTGTTTGTTCCGAGACATGACCATATATTATTTAGTTAATACTACCTACAACACTAAACCTAGGACAAGGTAATAACATAACATAACATCACGCCTGTAAGGTACACCTCTTAATACACCCAGGTGTACCTAGGTGTACCCAATAATACACCCACATCTCGCCCGTTATGTTATGTTTGTTTCATAGGTGTAAAAAGTGTTTCTTTTTGTAAACTCACTTCCCCTTTTTTATTTTTATTTATGTTATGTTACTTTATAATAAAAGTCGAAATTTGTTATAATGATATTGTGAAACGAGAACAACTGCCGACAAACTGTTTTGCAGTTTGGCAGACTTTTTATATGTTATTGTTGTACATATTTTGAATAAATAAAAAAAAATAAAAAAATGTTTAAGTCCCATGTAATAAGGGCTATTGCCATCAACCGGGTACAAATCCAAACTCCGTGGCTGTTACTCAGAAACTCCTGATAGAAAATCCCAATAACACTTTGCCCGACCCGGGAATCGAACCCAGGACGTTATGCTCAGCAGTCGCGCTTGCTTCCACTAGACCAACGAGGTAGTTAACAAGGCAATCATTTTGTTATTTACAGTATGTTATATGATTTATGATACATAAACCAGCTTCCTCAAATCCCTCCCACGTTTAAACTCAAAGGAAACGCCGATAACATAAGCAGAAGCCATGAAACAACTCATCACAAATAAAATCAAAAGGAAATTCTATTACTAGCTATCAATACCAATTCTTAATCCAATTTATGAGCTGAATTCACCAGGATATTTTAAAATTCAATATAAAACGCTGCAGACCATTCTAGACAATATTTTCATAGAGATAAGATAGAATACGGTGTAACAAATGGTTCATGTTGAAGGATCTAAGCTATGTTTTACTGTCAGCCGCCCACAGGTGGCGCTGATTATGATTTGTGCGCCGATATGCGCGCGCGCAAGTCCCGCCGTAAGTTTAATTGCTGGGAGCTGTACACGCCTGATTTATATTTATATCTCGCCATCTTATAGCTTCCGCGTTTCTTTAGTTCTTCATAATCTTTTAAAAAGACGAAAATATACACCACATTAAAGTAATCAGATAAAATATATCATGTTGATATACTGAAGAGCGTTTTTGATTTATAAGGTTGGTAGTGGAACAGTAAAAACCACTTCCAAATGTTAATTTTGATTAATTAATTAACGTTAATTTAGTTAATCTGATAAACTTTTATTAGATGAACCTTTAAACCTACGTATCTGCCATCTTTTCACTTTACAACTATAAAAGACAGTTCAAACCAAGTTCTTTGAAGAGTGGGTATTAAAAACACGATGACAGGTTTATAGAACTATAAATCAACATTAGTTTCAAAATCTATAACTGAGAATCAGCCAAATTAAGAACAAATCTTTATAAAAGTCGCATTAAACGATTGCACAAAACCTACAAAGAGGCAAGGGCATAAGAAGCATAACTTACATAATTGATACATGCATAAGGATGATGAGTCTAAATTAAGAAAAGGCCTATCCCATTACCTGCCAATCAAGAAACATCATCCTTTATGCATCGCTCTATTATTTTACAATCAACACAATGAAATGGCTGCATCAAACTTTCAATACAGCCTGCAGTGCACTATCAAATCTATTGATACAACCCACATCTTCACTCAATTGAGATTATGCCTGCAATGGAATGCAGTTATTAACTAATAAGCAGGTCTAGCTTAGTCATAGGGAAGAAAGTCTGAGCTATGCGTCGATGTTCATTCAGGCAGTAATATCGCAAATTGGCAGATTACTTACAATGCAACAACATGTAACATGCCTGCTGTCTGTACTTGTAATGACCGTTTTACCATATACAATATTTTACACCCATACTTTTGGTAATGAAGTCACTTGGTTCTCGATTTCGTCAATTTAGAAAATATGTTCTTGTGTCATAATCGTTGTTAGGTTTTTCTATCAGGAATTGATGGCAATAATAGGGTCGCCCTCTTATTACATGGAATTTAAAACACGACTGACGAAATGTGGGTGTACGGTCGAACAAGCTATTTGGTTTACAGATTAACCAACAAATTCATTGTAAAATGTAAACCAACTAGCTTGTTCGTCCGTACTATTAGGCACATCTCTGCCTTACCCTTTGGGGATTACAGGCGTAATTATATGTTATGTTTTATATCTTTGGAGCTAATAGCTAGACCGAGATTTTTAAACGTGGTATAACTTACACAATTCAAATGTCTCCGTCTATCTTGCACTTCGTAATTTGTCAATTGTGGGGGCCCCCCCCACAACTAACAAATTAGTCTTCGTCTCACAGTTTCAGTGCCTTAATCTGACTAATTTAGAGCCGGTAAGTATAAAAATCTCATTTTCGTTTGAGTTTTTCGACTCGACACCAACTCACCCTGAATATTAACTTAATCCTACAAAACGACCAATGGTACCCGTGCCATCAGTAGCAAGCTAGCAGGCTAAGTTCCCGGAGTGTTCCAACGTATTATTTCATAAGCTTATCGTTACTATCGGCATTAGATAGTACACCAGGCGCATGCGCACTCTACAATTAAGCGAGCCCGATACTGACCAATCAGAAGCCTGTTTTTATCAATGATCTATTTTGTACCGACAGTTATGGAGCGCAGTCCTGGACTTCCTTTATTTTCTTCGTTGATTTAAAAATATGGACTGGGATGGTTTTCTTGAGGAAGAATGGACCCGTTTATAAGGTTGAGTGTACACTGTTGTGGGATTTAATTGTAAGTGATGCTTACTTCGCAAGAGAACCAAAGTTACCGACGTAGCCCGAAGAATTGCCAAACTTAAGTGGCGGTGGGCAAGGCACATTGCTCGCAGAACGGATGGCCGATGGAGCCGAAAAGTTCTGGAGTGGCGACCGCGAACCGGAAGACGTTGCGTTGGAAGGCCTCCCACTGGGTGGAGCGATGACCTGGTGAAGGTTGCGGGAATCTGCTGGATGCGAGTCGCACGGGACCGGTCTATGTGGCGACACTTGGGGGAGGCCTATGTTCAGCAGTGGACGTCTTTCGGCTGAAATGATGGTGATGATGCTTACTTTACTTTTGCATACGAAGGTACACAGGTTATTTTCTGACCTTATTTTTAGAAATGCTTAAATTGAGTTTCTGGTACTGAAGCCACTTCAGCATCCGTTCAAACACGCTACTTTCAAGGAATTATCACTTTTTACCAATTGATCTTACCAATTGAAGTATAATTACTTCAATTGGTAAGATAAATAAGGACTTTAATTTCCCAAAATAACTGTTATGTAGTAACTGCTTATGTCTTAAATCTCTAAAAACATCGATATCTTTTCATCTTACCGCTGTATAGAAAAATGAATATCTACGAGTATCGTCGGAGTCTCTTTCATATTATGTAAATAATGATCCACCACAATTAATAGATTGTTTAGAAATGCATTATAAATAAGAAAAATGTTCAGCTATGACAGATTTACCAGCATCACCTAATTACGATGGGCCAATCAAAATACGATTTATTCAACGGACTTAATGATTTCTTTTCCCATTTGTCTGCACCCACGCTTAGATTTAGGCGCCATATTTAGTATGCTTATGTTGTACACACAACATTTAATCAAGCTGTACATATCCAGTAAAATCGGACCTCTTGTTTTATCTGAACATCAAAATTTCACGAAAAATTGTGGATAGACTCTTAAGACCATTTTCGTGTAGCTGCATTTCTCCACTTCCACGAGCGCAGGAGTCTCTTTCCCTGGGTGTTCTAGGGCTCGGTGGCCAGGTGGATAAGATGAGAAGTTATTGGGAAAAGAACTAGAGTTATCGTCATAGCTTATTATTAAGCACGCGGGTGTGGCAATGGGCTTGTACTGTCTGTCGAAGGGCTGACGGCCGATGGACCAAACAAGTCCTGGAGAGGAGATCGCCTATCCAACCCCCAGCTATATAGACCGACGGACGACCTTAAAAAAGGTGGCTAGGGCAGCCTGGATCTGGGAGGTGGAGTATTGGGCGTTGTGGTGCAGCTTGAGGGAGGCCTATGTCTAGCAGAGGCCTGCGATAGATTGAGTTCATATTATTTTTTTGTGAATGGCTTCTCGCAGTTCAACTTAAATAGGTTGTCGTCCGGTTACGGACTATACTGTGCCTTGAGTGTAAGGCCTCCAGCCAGGGCAAGAAATTTACAAACTAAGAGTCAGCTCAACTAACCCTGGGCTGAACTGAACCTGAACTGACCCTAAGCAACGCGAAGCCTCTAAGGGCACCCCCTGTGGGATACGAGCGTCGGCTTAGGGCGTCACTGGGGGAGGACAGCAAAGGGACTGGCCGGATGTGAGTGGTGTCATTATTTTGGGCTGGTTCGAGCGAGGGTCGGGGAGGGCATGTAACGAGACGTCGGTTCAACTTATACCGGCCAATGTATAGCTTGATAAGTCGTTAGGCGTTCATACAAGTTGCTACTTACCATAATACTAACATGAATAAGTTGCGGCTTATGATTCAATAAAAAATACAATAAACTGCCTTTTTGTTTATTGTATTTCGAAAACAATGGCTGTGGTGTCCACGACCGTAACATTTGTAAAATATATGCTAAGTTGTTATGTGTACTGTTTTTATTTTACGAGGTGTGTCTGTCGGATCGTATTACTATGGTTTTCTTTGTTTTGGGTGAAGAACCTTTTAATTTTCTGTAAGTATTATTTTTAATGTACCAACGCTACTGGCGAAGTGGGTGTTCTATGGTACGGTTGACCAATCTATTTGGTTTACACTTTACAATGTAATTTGCATGTTAAAATGTAGTGAAATAGCTTGGTCGACCGTACATGATTATATCTCCAACCCTTTGGAGGAAAACAAGCATGATGCTATGTTATTTATTGTATTAGTTTTAGTCAAACTTGTATTTTTTACTGCCAAAACTGAACATGAAAAGAATTACGATACCTCTGAGTGAAAACTGTTTGTGGGCAGACGTGTAATAAATTAAATAAGCTTTTTTGTCGATTTTCCGCATTCATCACAAACAAGACATAAAAAGGTTGACAAAGATGGAAATCTAACTTCAACATCATGACAAAATCTACCAGCTATTTAGGACAAAAAAAACTTTCAAAAACAATAAATTTAGAGTAAGCCGTGACCAATTAATGCCCACACAGTATTCCATAGATTATAGATAATATATTGTCTATTGATATGCTTAGGCTTCTCCCACACCTACGCAATGATGGACTTTCGATTTAATAGTAATATATCAGTTAATCATGTATTTACATACGTAATTAAGTTATAAATAAATTGAATATGGCGGCGAAGAAACGTATAATTTACTGTTTTAGAGATAGACAAAGGAAAGTTAACGACAATATTAACACTCATTCCATTTAATTAATATTAAACTCAGTAAGAGAGAGAACAGCATTCTTACCTGAAAACAAAAACAAAATAGCATCGAAACGTCAAAAACAAAAAAAAAGTATGAAAAGAACCATTTCAAAAAGGTCAGAGACAATTCCAAACGAGTATAAAATTACGAGTACCAACATAAGCAATTACATTTTATTTTATCGACGGACATTCTCGTTTTCGTACCCATTTTGATTTCGACACTACCGGTAACCAGTGTTGCCGCTGTAAATAATTAAAGCTTGCATAAAACATATAGCATTTCCGCTAAGTCGGTTCAATAACGCATAGGGAATATTAAATGAGAAATTTTATTCAAATAGGCCGTATAAAAACATGGCTGTGGAATGTCTGCATACGTTCACGAACGAATCGATTTTCTAGTCGTCAATCGGTGCGAGTGATTTAACCGATACACAACCGACATTGGTTTGATGCGTGTGTGAAACAATTATAATTTTATTTGTATGCCTGTACATTTTCTGATCGATTTCAGCGTTCGAAGGAAGTTATTAATTGTTTTACGTGATGAACTGTTTTATTTAAATGAATTAGTTGAAAGAAAAAAATAGTACTTATGTAACTGAAATAAGTTTTGTCCGAAAAAGATTAAATAAATGTTCTAAAATGCTTTATTATTACTGTAATCTTCATAGATAGTAAGTCCCCCTATGACTTGCCTATGTCACTCAAAAGAGTATTGAGCATTTGAATTTGTCTCATTTTCTAATTTTAAGTAAATTCTTCGTATAGTATTTTATTGAATAAAAGCACTAGAAGCAATAACGTTAAAACTGTACAAAAGTAACTGTTACAAGCTCTAAGGCCCGGAGTACACTGTCTCAACGACCTCTAAATGTTTCCGAATTAACCGTCTTCAAATTTATTACGCCGCAGCCGATCGGCGGATATTATCGATAAATAGACGTCAATTTACTGATATTGCTGGACATCTTATCGATTTACGAAGATATAGAGCTTGGTGTGGGCTCAGGAAATGTGGTCATTGTTACGAAATGTTGTTGTCTAAAGGATTTATACCGTTAAGATAGTTTGATAATGGTCTGAAGTGCTTTATGCAAACTGCTTAGAACTTAGGATTAATCAATGATTCTGTAATAGTGTGTTGTTTACTTTTATTAAAACTAAATGTACTTGATTTTTTTTTTGTAATCTGATTTAGCTACAAAAGCGTTTCAGTCTTTAATTATTCACAACTCATGCACAAACACGTTAAACCGCTACCCTTTATACAACGAAATTGTAGCATAAAATGGCCCTAAAATATTTGAAGAACACTCATTTCCCTTAACCAAGAAACCACTCAGCAAACGTAAAACCTTCAAGACCACAAATCAGCACCTTCAAAGCTGACAGTTAAATAATCCTCTACATCGGTAAGGCACATCTTGCCACAAATAAATCCCGGGACATAATAGCCCACCGAGGAGTTCCAACTGTATTAGTTTTAGCGACATCACTAGCGGTACTTGCAACGGTGTGCCCTAAGCCTATGATTGTGCATTGTGGACAGGTGTACTTGTACACACAGCGGCACATCAATCTATAAATTCCAGTATAACATGGCCTCGCTTTGTATAGTTTTCCCGTACAATGAGATATCCGCATATACTTGTTTTGCATAGCTTGATTGGCAGTCGCGCGTACCGGGCAATTTTCGTTACATTTGTTGGAATTCGCGTCTGTATGAATTTATTTGTGATGATAATGTTGTTTGTTGTTGCATCTGTGCTTTTGAGGAATATGGACGGAGTTACATTGTATTTTGCTTTATGATTCTCTGGAAAGATGTGGATTGAAGCAATTCATGACAATTTGTTTTGGTGACTCAGTAGCGAGTACTACAGTACATACAGACATACAGATAAATTGGTCCTTATTTAAAAGATGTCAACGCCAGCATTATAAAGGGCGGGTCATTGCGATATATTTTTTGTTCTAGAGTTCTTGACCATACCTGGGAACCTTCTAGTTACGGAGATACTTATTGGGGGTCAAAGTTCCAACCTTTTCACAAGTTTTATTTTTTTAATACAAGTTTTTAATTAAGATTTTTACTTTAAATACCTTCACGACCCCCGTACTGAATCAATTCATCAGCACAATGTTTTAATTGTGTTACATTGAGTCGTACCGAAAACGTGATTAAAAAAAAGTCATTTCCCAGGAAAAAAAATTGTGTATGGTTACTTAGTTGGATATACAGAATGCTTGGCTTCGTGAAGAGTCTGTTTACATCCTGTATATCTGTATGTTTTCTAATATGGGCTACGTGGTACTACTATTTAACATTATTATAATATCGCAAGGTGCATAGCTATCCATTGTAGTTGATTGTGATTACGTACGTATACGTTACAAATAGCTACGAGTATCTAGGAAAACGTGTTATCTTATAAATCGAGCAAAAAATTACATAAGCACTAACATAACATAATCCAATAACATCTTTATTCCCGCAGATATTACGTGTAATGTGATGTCGATTATATTAAACCAGTATGTTACAAAGTAGTGAGTCGACTGGGCGAGAACCAGGTTCTGAAGCAAGTCACCTAGCTACACATCAGATGAAGTAGCAGACAGTGACAGTGATTCCTAGTTATATTTTCATAGAAATATTCAGAGTGGAAGGGAACACCGCCGCACAAACGCATACGTCCCAACATTAAGTAATTTTTTTTAAAAAATCATCTTTTTCATAAATTTTGACCGTGTAGATCTGTAGGTTTTTTTTAATGTAAAATCTTGCTCTCAAATATCAATTTTCAAAAGAGGACAATGCAGCCTGCATTCAATAAGAGGCTAACGAAAATTAAGAAATTTTAAATGCTACTCGAGATTTCCACGCCCATTTTTTAGGTCTTCCTGTATAGCCATTGCCTAAAACCCTTGACAACTAAGTTTAATTCTCTTTGAATACCTATTCAAGGAACTTGTATCTACATGCTCTTTTTTCTGGAAAACTTAACTTTAAAACGAAAAAAACAAAACAAAACTCTCAACAACAAAAACAATGCAACAACCCAAAAACATCAACTCAACTCTTCTTAAACAAAACGTTAGATGTAAGATGCAAATAGAAATTTTAAATCCAAAAAAATACCTCCACATTGATTACAACTACACCAAAAAGCTTTTTAGTTATTTTTCCTGCTCACCCCCAAGAGCCAAGAGCATCATGATTAATGAACAGTCTTCAGTCCCAAAGTACATACCTGTTAACAAAAGAAAATAATAAAAGGTTAATATTTGTATCACATTCAGTAGGTCAGGTTAACCACAGGGTTACAAGAATGGTTACGTCAAAAACCGCTAACCGCGCTTCGAGATTAACTTACAGTAAAATGTTTAATTTTACACAAAATTCTTGGTAAGACTTTAAATAATGTTTTCGTACTTTGAGACAGTTATTATTATTATTATTGGGAATTCATAGAAAAATGATTATAGGAGGAAAATTTTATAGTACTAATTATTTTTGTTGGTCACTCACGATGTCTTTGTCTACTGTCAATGTCACTCGCTGTGTCTTTTGTCTAAAACTGTCATTGATTAAGTATTTAATTATTTATTTACACACAAATGTCTGCGAATCATAGTTTGTATTAATGGCTATATGTGTTTAAATAAAGAGTATGTTTACGGAAAAAAACGAAAGCAAAGTGAAATTAATGTCTTGAATGATTGAAGGTCAATCAAAGGTTTAAAATTGACAAGTATTAATTATTTGATGTTGCTTGTTTTGTAATTATGATTAATGTAATGGTAATGAAGCAAATTTGTGCAAATATATGTTATTCATTTCATTTCAATTTAATTTTGAAAGCAGTTGAGTTATTATTATATCAGAAATTATTTTTAAAAATCTACAAATTTTAAGTTATAAATTTATTTTCTGCCCATTTATTTCTGCTGCCATCTGACCTCCACAAATTAAAACAAATCAGCTTAAATTCTCTAATCAAAATATTATAATTTTAGTTTATCGTTACCACATTAGATACGACATTTCGCAAATTCGTTAATTATGATAATATTATTGCATAACTCATGTTGCGATTAAATTCACACTTCGATCGACATTTTGTTTTCAACACATCAGCGATGAGATAAGATATATCTGCAATTTATTGGAAAGATTGTTTCGTAAAATTAATGGCTACTGAATTATCACCGTGATTAGGAAAGATCGAATCGGCGAGTCAATTGCTGAACGTAACATGAAGCGAATGCAGCGTGGGAAAGCGCTTCAAGCGATAGATCTTTTATGCAGCTTTTCGTCAGCCTCCTCTGACCGCTTGACATTAAGCCATGACCAATCTATTCACACACGATTTACCGTTGAAAGCAGGCAGAACTGACACCTATTCCAACTTATTTCCTGTACAACATCACATGGACATGTCATCAAAGTTTTGAGGTTACCACCTGCTCAAAATGGGAGCTTGTATCTACCTTGTAGCACAAATAATAAAAAAAATATTACAAGAGAAGGTAAGTTCCGTTAAATTTGTTCTAACAGAACCTGTCGGCTTTCGGACTTCGCTTCATTCACAAAAAGCCGCAGCCGACCGGCGCACGCGCACCTCGGCTACGGTGGCCATGCGATTGTCACGTACCTAATATAAATGTTTTTTCGTTCTTTTTTTTGAGTGACCGATATTTTTTCAATTAAACTTCAGTTCTATTCGATTGTCTAATATAGAGTGGGGGCGCGGGCGCAATGAGTTTATTAAAATAGAAGCGGTCGTGTTTTTGTTATGTACAGTTAAGTTACACAATGATAGTGCAGGCAGACTGGTTAATGAATTTATTACATACAAAGCTATGTATTGAAATGGGAGCGGCTGAGATTGATTCATTAGTTTGTTAGTTGCGGCATCGGATACTACCGTATTGTTAACACGTAAATAAAAAAGTAAAACAACAATAACTTCGCATCTTTATCAGCTTAACGATTTACACAAATGATTGAACAACTAATTATGATTAAATGAAGTTTCCAAATGATAAAAATCAAACACATCTACAATCTCACTAATTAACCAACACATTGTCAATCTAACAGTCTAATAACATTTAAGAAGTGTTATGTATTGAATGTTTCCGTGTAAAAAAACAAGTCAACTAGTTAAGACATCAAAGCATTCGACCGAAAAAAAAAAAAAAAATGACAGCAAAAAAATATAATATCGGTGTGCTACTTATTTCATGTCAATTGTGCACATTTGTAATGGGCAGTAAATGGTACACAACTACACACGTTATTGAACCGGTATCCGATTGGCTGTACAGTCTATTCATATTCTAACCATTTCTCAAAGTCTGTATTAATAAATAAGAGCGAGTTATAATTGCAAACTGTACTTTGTAAATGCTTTTCTAATGCCTTCTACTTTGTCTTGTAAACAATTTTGTAGATGCGGGTGATTCTGCTTGGTTTAGCCAAAGTAAAATGAAAAGTTTAGCCGTTCACTTTTCAATTTACTCAATTGTATCAAGGTTTTTTTTTTTTGGGAATTTTTTGGCGCCCTGTAATTCCTTTCTTGTTTTTGATAAAAATGTACATGCTTTTATATTATTTATTTTAAAATATGTTAGTTGGTTAATTATGTTATTGTTTCTCATTAATTAAATTAATAAACAGGAACAAAAAAACAGATTATGAATTATGTCATTGTGTCCTAAAAAATTATGGTTACTATAACGAGCCTTTGCCAAATGTTTGCGACAAGCGTTCCGATTACTTCGGATCATGTCCTCAGATCATCAAAATTCTTATGGAACATCTTCACCCAGATTAACATCGAAGAATTTTAAATATACCGTATGAATGGACAATCATGTTTTCTTGCATTTTTAGCTTATTCTCGGATGACCTGTAATTTTATTCAAAAATAAAACGAATTTATTCAAAAGACTTCGTTCAGACTAGAATCAAATCCAACTAAAAAACACAAATTTATTTTTGCATAGCGGAAACGCACTATACACATAAGCACTAATTACTCGTATCATTAACTTCCAAATATCTTTATTTACGTACAGTTTAACAACAATGTACTCTTTCTACCAAAGTACTTATTGACTAATGGCTACGATTAATAAAAACAGTATTATCTTTCGGGTGGGCTCAAAAGATAGCCCAGAAATGATTATCAAGGGTCACCCAGCCCAGTTGCTAGCCACAAAGTTATTTATGTGCATAATAATTTATGTTGCCAGTTAATCATCCATAAACTTGACAGCTGTCATTGACACAATTCAGCCAAGTGTCAGTCATGGCCGACTGCATGGCGGGAAATTAAAAATTATCGACTTAAATTGAGTATTCAGTACATTCATTTTTATCTATTGTGAAGGTGAATGAAAGTAAGTAGATGGAAACTTGTTTATTTAGAGGACATTCAAGGTCTATCTAGTTGCGAAATAATTTGACAAAAAGACTACCTTGTTGCAGTTCTTGGAAATAATTTAAATAAACAGAATTTCAACCGAGTACTGTCACCTAAATATTTACGTCTTACAAGACTTGCATACACAACTAACAAATACAATGAATTAAGCCATATGTAATAGTTTTAATGGTCATGGTCCATGCATAGGTCATGATGGGTCATTCAGAAATTCCACAAGACAATACGAGTTTACCTTTTTAATTTTGTATGCCAATGACAAAAGAACTTTTGCTTTAAACATGTTCGAAACATCCGGTAGACCAGGGACGGTCCTTGCCATTTCACAACTAATTTATTGTTACCAAATTGTCAATTTACTCATCCAAATTCTCGTCCTTTCAACCAACTGGCTCAATAAAATATATCTTATCTTATTACCAATAAAGTCTCACTTCCTTAGTGATTTAGTAACTCGACTTCGTAATCCGATTGCAATATATACTAGCTCGCAAATCAGTACTTACATACCACTAATTTCAGTGCCTATAATCGGCATCATATTCGAAACAAGACTGTAATGACAGGCTACCGTAGATGACTGTATTATACACATAAATCTGTGTTTCATCGGCGCAGGAGTGACTTCGGAAACCGCCAATTTGATATAATAAATCATGTATATAATCGTAAAAACTTGTTTACAATTCATCAAGCAATGAAAGCGATTGTGTACCCACTGGCCTATATTTTTCGGGTCTTGCAATCAAGTATTTGTTAGGGTTGCTACACACACACGGGTTTCACGTTTCCTTACGCGCGATTTTCTACTTCCTATTCGATAAATGCAACGTGACCATAATTACATAGCTCGATATGTAAACACGTATGGATTCTAGAACATAATCGTATGATTGCATTACTCACTCCTACACACAAATTAGGTATTTCCTTATCCTGCACCCACGACAGTCCTATTATCTCATAATAACTGATAGCTTGATATTATCTCGCTAATTTTATTGTTGTGTGGAATTTTCCAAAAACGAAATGAACAATGAATATGGTTGGAAATATGTATTGAAAGTAGACAGTAGAGTGTCATTGTGAATCACAAAACGACGTTTTATCTATACTTGGAAAGGAATATCGATGCTTCCAAATTATGCGTTTAGCGCGTCGCGTGTTCGCATCCGTCTGTGAGATGCCTTATACATTTCCAGTCTATGATACCGGACGTTTAGTATCTGTATAGTGTAATTTGCATGAAATTATACACGGTATATTTTTTCTTAAATGTCGAGACCGGATTGTACGCACGTGCTTTTTGAGAATATTTGGAGAGCAATAAGCAAAAACCAGTCGCCAGAGAAAAGACAAAGATAAGATGGATGACTTGAGTAAGAATAATAATTATTATTAGCCGTTTGTATCCCACTGCTGGGCATAGGCCTCCCTTCCCTCCTTCCACTTATCCCTATCCAGTGCTGTTATTCGCCCATCCCTGTGGAAAGAGTCGAGGTCGTCCTGCCATCTCCACCTGGGCCTGCCGCGTTGTCATTTGCTGCTGTTTGGGACCCCTTGTCTAGTTACTCTAGAATAATATGAAAAAAAAAAGGGTTGAATTGAATGAAAGATTGAAAGAGTGACGATTGACAGGAGAAAACGGAGGACAAAACGTGCTGCGCCGACCCCAAGTATAATGAAATAAGATCAGGAAAATCATGATGACAATATCGTCAGACGCCAGTTAAGTGTGTTTTCGAAAAATCTTTTATCCTCAAAGATGCTATGCTATATGGTCAAGTGCGTCAAATGCATGCTTCAATGCCTTTAATTGAACGTTGAATGGTGCTTTTAATTTTGGATGTAATTATTTCAGTTGTTTTTTTTTTTATATTTGATGTTTTTCAATAAAAGTCACCAAGCCGGAATTAAAAAGTGTCGGTTGTAGAAAATGTGACTAAAGAAAGTAAACAATCTACACATTCAGAAAGATGTTTTTTTCATCTTGCGTCAAATTTGTACCTATATATCGGCTGAATCATTTTGCAATCTGATCCTTGTTATATATCGATACATTAGTCACAACCACTTCACAGCACAACCTTGGGAGCTCCAATTTTCTAAGTAAAAACTAAACAGAACTTCGTATCATTATTTGAATGACTCAAATAAAATGTCTTCTGGCCTCGGGTGTCTTCTACTACACTGTCTGCCTATCTAATGAAGATTACATCGCCTTGAACACTATTTGTCAAGCTTTTACAGTTTATTACACGGAAACCGCATTATCTAGTCAATTTAAGCGCATTTGCAATGCTAACTCGGAAACACCAAAAGTGATAGGTCTAACCTTAAAAACTCCATTCAAATTTCCACCATCATACTTAAAAATAAAGTTGAAATTGACTTAAAAGTGTTAAATTTACAGGTTCGTCTAATATTTTGAATGCACACACAAGGTTGGGTCGGCACGTGATGTTTCCCGCCCACCTGCGCATGCGCATATGTTCCGAATCGCAGCGCAATTACGACAAATACCGACGATTCGTTACGATATGTCCGTTTACTTACACATACCTAATTGGCTATTGTTTCGATAAAACATGAATGCGAAAATGAAAATATTTTGACGTTTACGTGTTGGAGTCACAGCAGTGATGGGCAATGGTATCGGCAAGTAAGAGGACAGTGGTTCGAAGTTTCGAACACAGACAGGCTTAGCATGAGGTCCTGGCATCGATTCCCAGGTCGGGCAAAGTTTTTTCGGTTTTCTATCTGGAATTTCTCAGTAGCAGCTACGAGGTCTGGATTTGTGACCCGTTAATGAAAATAGGTTCGCTCCTATTGCATGGGACTTGAACATAACTGCCTCAATGTAACCGGCGTGATTTTATGTTATGATATCTTCTAAAACAGTGAAAGAACCAAAGACCTGGTCCGGTGAGCTGGAGCCTTGGAATATAGCCAGTCTCTTATCACAGAGAGGTAGCATGTGTCCAGCGAGAACGTTATTGGCATGATTATGCTGTAGGATTCTACTCGTATACAGGGTGTAAACAGACCCTTCACGAAGCCGTCAACCAAGCATTCTGTACAACAAACTAAGTAACTCTACGCAAAAGTTATTGCTGGAAAACAATTTTTTTTTGGGGTGAAAAATCACGTTTTACTGTAAAACTCAATGTAACGCACTCAAAACATTGTGCCGATGGACGAATTTAATAGTACACAGGTTTTGGAGGTATTTAAAGTAAATTTGAAAAAAATCTTGTGAAAAAGTTGGACCTTTGACCCCCAATATCTCCGTAATTATGTAGTAGGTTCCCAGGTACCTATGGTCCAGAACAAAAAAAATATCACAATGAGAGGGGAAAACAAGTGCCTTTCGGCTTCGTTAAGAGTCTGTTTACACCCTTTATTCATCTTCTCGTTATATTAAGATAAACAAATAAATCTTTAATTATGTGTTTCTTGTTTATTTATGAGGTGTTAACAAAGATCTATTGATCTAGCAACATGACAACGACTAGAATCAATAAGTACGCCTTAGTCGGTCTTAATCTATCTTATTATCTATAGTATGTAAATCATCGTTCATCTGTTCATCACGCGACCCTGCGCAAACGCATGCCGCCTTCCTTCTTGCATAAAACTCATCGGGGATTACAGGCAGGCGTGATATTATCACGCCTGCCTGTAATCCCCGATGAGTTTTACACCTACCTACCTACAGTACCTACCTAACTACCTACAGTACTCCCACATTTTACCAGTTTTGTTTAAGTCTCAAGTAATATGGGGTGATTATTATTCCTTACTCCTATTAACCAGGTACAAATCCAGACTCCGTGGCTGCTACTGAGAAATATCGGATGGAAAAACCAAATTACACTTTAGGAGCCATCCATAAATTACGTCACACGAATATCATGATTTCCCCCCCCCCCCCCGTCCTCCTTGCCACAGCTGGTCACATTTGTGACACCCCCTAGTGTGCCGTCACATATTATGCAATTTTACATCTATAAATTATTGAATTAAAAAAGCAGTTCAGAAATTAGTTTTATTTCGATTTAATAAAATTAACGTCAAACGAATCATTTAATTTTTTTACAAGACTAAAAACGATTAATTATTTTAATTTACGAAATTTAGGACCCCTCCCACCCCCTTGTCACACAATGTCACACTTCGTCAACCCCGTAACTCCCCCTTAACGTGTGACGTAATTTATGGATAGCCCCTTACCCGATCCAGGAAATTAACTCAGGATCTCATGCTCAACAGACGCGACCACTAGCTGGACCAACAAGGCAGCCAATCAGTCCTAAACTCTTCATCCATCATATCCACACTATGGAAATCATCATCTTCATCATTCATCCGTTTATCACGAGACTTCCTTCTTGCAACCTAATAAAATATATTAATGAATGGGGCTATTTATAAATGAGGACACTTAATTGTTTACTTATGTTAATACATGTATCAGGTAAGATCTATCTAATCTCTTAGCTATGTTCTTTACATATTAATAAGCAAGGGTTGCCAGGAAGGAAAATATTATTTCGTTATCTTTGAATTGAATTAGATATTTTATTTGAAAAATGATTTTGCTAGATCTGACTTACATAACCGAACAAGGAAGTGTTGTAGGACCAGATTCCGATATAAAAAAATTCAAGAAAACATTTTAAGGTTGTTGAATCATCTGAATTATTAATCTGAATAAATCCCTTCATCATTTTCATTCTCCCTTGCTTCCAACGAGAATATCTTTTCATCGTTGATTCCATTTTGGATTTAAGCAAGGCTTTTGACGCTGTCAATCATAAGTCTTCTTGTTTATTAAGGTGTCTTTGACATCTGAAATTAGCGTAATTTCTGAGAATATCGCTAGGCTCAACCCTGTCCCACATGCTAAGTTAATAAACGATTAGAAAACATTGATAAAAGCCTGTTTCCGCTTCACGATATGAACTGGTCGTAGGAATAAATATTTACATTTTATCTATAAGTTCCTTACTTACTTCGAATGCGAATCATGTCTATTTATGTACAACTTATTGACCATCCTGCTAGTAAATATGTGCCCGTTTTCATTACAACAAGGCGACACCTGATTGAATAAATGTAGAAATTAAACTCACGGTACTGAGTTTAGGGTTGATATTCCAACAGTGCTTTAATAGCTAGGCATTCATTTAGGTGTTGCCTATTAAATGAAAAGAGGCTATAGTCTTGATTTGAGGAAACTCATAGGGAGACTTTTTCTCTCTTTGCTTTTTGCTAGTGATAACAGGTTTTAAGGAAGTGATATTGAGATTGGAATTATGATAAGAGAAGAGTGTTTAAGTTTCTTTTATTTGTACCTTTTAGTCTTAACGCGATATGATAATTATAGAATTCTGGTTCCATTTCCTATTTCATGCGAGTCTTTTGCAATATCCGTCATGGTATCGCGACATTTTTCCACTTTAACGGGGAGAAAACTTGCTTATGGCAACATCAGATGACACATCAATGTTAATAGCTCTCGGAAGTATTACTGTATCTAATTATATCTATGTTAGGAGGTGAGGAATTAATTTGATTAATGTCGTATATTTTCTGTCTGACCTACCATAATATGACCAACCCTAAAAAGCGGTGCCTTTTTGCATTAACGAATCACCGAATAAAATTGAAAATTGACCCAACTGTCAATCTAGAGGTTGACAAGATTAACGATATTCCATCAGAGGCTCAACTTATTAAAATCTCGACCTTTGTCTCACAAACCCACTTATCATATTTCGTCTTTACCACAACTTGAGGCCAGCTTGTCTGTCCACGTACCGATATGCGCATACGCAAGGTAACTCGATCTCGATATGGCACTCGATACTCTGCGGAAATGTTTTTGTTTTTAAACGAGGATATCATGTCGTGAGTCATTGTTTAATTACCGTATAAGTGTCACTTGGTTGTTGAGAATACACTCCTTTTTCAAAACCGGTGAGGTCGATCGACAATTTCGTAATTTATCGGTACGTTTTTAATTTATTGTCGCATAAGATCGGCTGCAGATGAAAAGGTGTAGGTCATGGATGTCGATAGTGTCCTTTCTTTGTTATTTGACAGTACAAAAACCTTTATTTTCGTTACCGTAAGATTCATGACAGCGGTAAAATAACTGAGAGTACGCTAGTGATAATTATGTCCTTTTACGGGTTCAAAGTTTACGGTGTGAGTAATTTGTGCCAGCGACGTTGGCTTTGATCCTGTTGACATAATGTATTACATCAAGCCATGAAATTATCAAAACTTTTTTAACAGCGTATCTACTAACTCTTGTTTTAATTAAGAATTCATTAATTATAAATGCAGTTGATCAAAGCTCCGATTAGTTTACAGTTTACTAGAAGAATAATCGGAATGATACTCATCAATCTAGACTAAATACATCTTAAAGTTTATAAACGAGGTTATAAATAAGGAAAACAGCAAAACAAAATATAAACTGAGTGCAAGTAATTTGATTCGGATCAATATCCACGAATCAGATTAATATCTAAATCTTTATAGTTAAATAAATAGTGCCCCCAAGCTACCTGCCTATAAGCCATAAAAAAGTCTAGATTTCAACATCAATGATAACTGTAGCAATCGATTTAGACCCCCATGAAGATAGTAATGGTGTCTAAATTGATTCATATTGCAATTTAATTGTAATAAACATCAAATAAACGTACGCAATATCTCAACCTCACACCATATCAAAAAAGAAATAGAGCCGTAACTCATCAAAAAGAAACATCGATAAAAATCGCAAATAACGTATCACAGATTAACACAACGGTGTTGGCGCCAGCTCTTTTTATACACAAATACATTTCAAAACCTGTCGCTGTGGAAAAAAGTAACAAATTGGCCTACATACTGCGGACACAAATAAGAGGAATTTACACAGTCCGACATGGCTAGAACTGGTAAAAACCGTTAAATTCTATTGTGCACGGGAAAATCGAGCTGTCAAATTTAGCACTGTTTACGAGTTTCTATCGATTGTATCTATGACAAGTTTTATAAGATATTTTTGAGTTAATTGCCTGATTATGGTAATAAGTCGTAAATAATGAAACTATGACAATTAGTATGCTAAGTATGTTGATTATGCATTTTTGTGTATTCATTGTGTAAAATATCAACACGTAAAGCGTATATTTTATAATAAACATTAATTCGACAGCAGATTACGTATAGTATGCATTCCAAGTTACGAAGTTAGAAAATAATAAATGTTAGAAAAGGTAATCTTAACAGTGATGATAAATGATAACTTAAAATCACACCTATCTGTTGTGTATAGTAGTAATCTACACCGCTCGTGGGTTTTGAGCAGGAAAAGATGGCTCCCCATCACTGAAGATAAGGTTTTAATACATACTTACAGAGGTCGCGACCTGCTGCAGTAAGAAAAGTCAAGAGTTAACTATCTACCATTTTCAGAAAAACTCACAACTTATTATTTTTATATCAATTCATAGTCTTCTTTTATATGTCACCATCTTAAAAATACACGTTTTTTTATAGGCAATAAAATCCACCTGTAATACCGCTACTCATAAATTCCAAGAAATTCCATATTGCGCACAGCCACGAATGAATATCGATATGATTTCGCAACACTAGTCACGTATCTCGCGTCTCGTTGACAGGTCATGTACTGTAATGCCCTTCGAGTTTTACAATCGATTTTTGATTCATCAACTTCATTCTCGTGTCTCGGATAATGTGCCTCAATAAAACGAACGCGGTTTTTTTTAAAAAAAGGATCTTTACGTCTCTATGCGACCTCGCATGTCAATGTTCTGATTTTAAATCGGGAAGCCATTCAAATTAATAGTCGATTCCGTTGTGTTTTAAAAATCGAATGAATATTTATATCTATTATAAATCGGGTTCGTTAACTGTAGAGGTGTATCAGTGGCTTCAATGCATGTCGATGATTTTTGTTAGTTGTCTATACTTGGATAGGCAATTAGTCGAATTGACCGGTCTCTTTATCTGATAGCTAGCGCTCATCGTGGCCCACTTTATGACAATAGTGCGGCTTTCTTATTGAGCCCGGGACAGAAGATATCGTGACCGGCGACTGCTGCTATCGATAATATCGATATCGTTTACAAATATTTCGACATGCCGATAACGATCTCAAACATTGCTACGTTTTCTTTATTTTTTTGTTATGTTTATTATTTTAAAACGTCATTAGTAAAGTAATTAATGCACACGTTCGTAGATTATTAATTAGTTACATAATAAGTTTTTATTTTAACTATTTAACGATAATTTTAAACTAAAATGTCAACGGAATTTCTACTTTCGTTTATTGAATGCGGAACTTCGTGTGAATGTACGATTTTAAATAGGAATCATTCCTAGAATATAATATGATAAGACCGAAGTGTGCTAGTTTATATTTATGACTCTTAAATAAGGCTAATTGTTTTAGGAAGACATTTATTCAATACAGTATTTCAATAAATAAAAAAAGCTATTTAATCAGCTGTTTAATCTACCAGTAAGTAAATAAATGCGTAGTATTCCAGTCATTTCAATGAACCAGAGATAATCCATGAATCCTCCTTTCCTGGCGGCGCCAATGCAACTCATCCCCGTTATGGTCAACATATTATTCACCATTTATTTACAAACTCACAGTACGTTTATAATGATATTACAACAATGCGGCAGTAACAAATTGTAGCCGTTAGCATAATTTTAAACTTTATCACAATAAAAAAATCGATGAAACGCTTACGTCAAAACGAGAATGTCTTCCAATTAATTAAGACTAATCAAAATATTTTGTAAATCGATAAAACGGTAATTCTGTCATCACTTATCTCCGAAAAACTACTCAAAATTCAACCTTATCTGTATACAATTACGAGTTACAGAATTATATACGTGACGTTGATTCCGCAAGTAAGAATTTGTTTCACAATAGAGCGTCATGTCGTCGTTCTGGTTTCTGATCTACTTGACTGTATATTCAAGGTCCTAGATGCAAATCAGGTTGTATAACTATTCAACTATCTGTATACAATAGTAGAACTAATAAAATTGTTGTTGTACAAAAATAAATCAGCTGTTGGATTTCCCGCGTAATACGGCCGCCATGTTGTATTTGCTTTTTTTTTTATCTGTCACTGGACAGAAAAGCATCGGATCTGCATGATACTGACATGAATCTCTTTTTTTTTCGTTTTTAAATTAAAGCCTAAAGCAGCAAAAAATCAACAAACCCAGCTGTAATTTTTCCCACATTCTTCAAAAAACGTGTGACGTCATAATTTCCTTCCACCACTCCTTATCCCACTTAAGGAATGAAAGCGTGAACGACTTTTACGTTTATCGATTTAGCCAGAGGCGATACAATACCTATAGCAAAAATTTCTCTCATTGACTTTATTAAGTCTGATCGCAGTAATTGTGACAATCTTGAAGAGTTCTGAAGTTCACCGCTAGCCTGAAGGCATGGAGAATTTTGAGATAAGATTTACACTGGTTTCTCTTATATTAGTTCGTTAATTTTTAATAGATTAACCAATTTTAGATGCAATGTTATGATCTCAATTTATTTGTAGTTTTTGTAGTTTTATGTTTTATTTGTAGTTTTTTTATTTGACAGCGATAATAAATGAGAAAAGACACCAAAATTTAAGGAATGCGGGCAATATGTTTGGTTCGGCGTGATTTGAGCAGGGCGACAAAATATACATTCGATTTTGCCACCATATCTGCTACTGAGTCATACCGACTTGAATATGTGCATAACACTCCTAACACGTAAACCTAACTCGAGGAAATGAAAGCTTCTAAAAATGGACACCCATAAAGACGGCTATTTTAATTCCACTTTTCCTTTTCCCGACCTATCTCACCATAAAACTTTCCAAATCAGAATATAGGGCAGTCATAGAAAACTGGCACAAACGCCGTATCTGCCTTTAAAGGAATCCTGATGCCCCGATGTGGTCGTGGGCCGTCAACAGCCAATGTTACCATCAATCGATCGATAAATGTTATTCGCCATGTATAGGCAACGACATTACCTATTGTATCCCTTTTGGTACATAATTACTTGGGCTTATTTGTAGGTCTGTCCATTTAAAAGATAAAAAATCTCGGGACTTGGGAAGTGGTTTTACTCGAAAAGTGGCTCATTTTCCGCTGAGATTTTGGATTCTTTTTGTTACTTTTTTGTAGCTGTGAAACTTAGTTCAATGGCTACCAATTTTGATAGGTCACACCACTTTTGCGAAACATTTTCATTTTCACCCTAAAGATTTTCTATTTCAAAATTTCTCTCGTCTGCCAAAGCTGTTAACGCATTCCTTTTTAAGGCAGATCCAATAGCATTAGCAGTTCTTGTAAATTCTAGATACTCTTTGTAGTATTTTAACTGCCTGACTAATTATTTTACTTGGAACTCCATAAGGCCTCCCGAATTTGGAAAAGTAAAAGGTTCGTTGGAGTCCTGTGATTCCTGCGATTTATTTTGCTGGTCAAACATGGCTGCTAGGAAAATGGCGTATGCGTGCAGTGGGCAAACTTTGAGTTTTGTACGACGATTTACTTTCGCATTCACACTCCTGACTGTTTACGTGCGTGTCTGTTTGTTAGTTGATGTCTGTTGGGTTAAGGCTTGAGTGAGAAGCGTTTATGGTGAACTGAAGACTGTATATTATAGTCTTTGTTATTTTAATTAGATATTGCTACAGTATCTGTATCAGACAGTGCTCTTCTCTCACAACGCACGGACCAGTTCAACAGTTGGAATATTGCAGGCTTATGATTATGCTTCCAACATTTTTTTGCGTTCATTTGTTTATTTTAGTCCACCGTCTGTGCAGGATTTAAAGTCTTTGAAACTAATAACTTGTTTCATTTACTTTCGCCCTTATCAACAGTTGCCCTATAGCTAGTTAGTCAATCTATTACCCTAACAAAAGGAGCTTCTGTCAATTAAAAATTATCAACATCATCGTTAGTATCCACGCTACTTACTTGTGCCAAACATTTAGCCTGTTTGTCTGTATCTTTGTTTGTGTTTGCACATGTGAATCCTGTGTTCCGACACTCAGGTACTGCGTTTAGAAATCTATCAGTTTGTGGTGAATATTGGCTTTGCAGGTAAAAGTTGTGTGTTTAGGTTTTACGTGTCTTTGTTGAGAGAGGATTTTAACCGACATTATTGGTTTGTTCTTAAGCTTCTGTGAGTGGGCTAGGTGTCGGCGTTTGTAAGATGTTTTGGCAGGGTAAAAGTACATAAATGTGCTTTTACATTATTCGCCGACAAATCTATTGTTTCTTCACGTACAAAATCCAAGAGATTTTTATTGGGTATTACACAATCAAAGTTATTTTTCCTTAACATACCCGCTATTAATTTAATGCAGAGTGCACTCAACCAAAATCGTTGATTAAAATACCCTTAGACAATTTTTCCTCGGTTCCCACAAATTCAAATATCGGAAACACGTCACGATGCGCGAACACGCATGATGCATCATAACGAGACGTAGCGTTTACACGGAGGGATACATTTAGCACGTCCTTACGTCCTTACAATGTTATCGCAAGACCTAGAAGGGTTTCGTAAACACCACGCGTGCGGTTAGGAGAGTGAGCACACAATTATCTGAATGCGTGCTTTATTCTGTGCTCGTCTTTTACTTTTTTTGTTTATTTGTAGTGTTTGACGCGATATGTGGTCTACACGTCTGTAGTAATGAGTGGCTGTCATATTTCTTCGTACATATTGGATTTTCTGTGCTGGAGGAATAATATGTAGAATTTCAACTGTCTTAAGTTGCGTACATCAGTGTTGCGTTGTAAAAGAGAACAGTTAAAGAATTTAACACCTAGAACCGCTTATTCTTACAACAAAGAAAAAATATACAATTTACAATCAAGGTGACATACCTACTATGTACTCAATAACAAGTAGGTAAGTACTTCCGATACTATAAAAGAACTTAATTAAACCGGAACAGAATTCCATCCATAAATAAATAAATAAAAAAACAACATAAATCATTCGAATAAGCATCGTTCAGCCTTGCGGTGCGCAGGCGCAGATTCAAGCGAAATGCGCTTTCCACTCGCACCTGCACTTTGACACGAGCCGAGGGAAACTCATGCGACCTCAACTGACTGGTTTTGAGAAATATTCGCTAGTTTAGAATTATTGATTTGCAGACTTTATGGGAGTTGCTCTGTGTTGGGTTTACCGGTTATAAGTTTATAGAGGACTAGCTTATGCCCGCGCCTTCGCCCGCGTGTAGTTCGATAATTGTCCCACGGGATCATACTACCGGGATAAGAAATATCCTTTGGGTTAATCCAGGTTATAAACTACCTGTGTGCTAAATTTCATCCAAATCCATTCTGTAGTTTTTGCTTAAAAGAGTAACAAACATCCATTCATCCATCCTCACAAACTTTCGCATAAATTTATAATATTACTAGGACTAGGATAGTAGTACTAACAGGAGAAGCTCGTACCTAAATAATAATAACAGCCGCTCGGGACAATTTTTAGGTTAAGGTGGATGCTCCAGGGTAGCCCGCAAAATTCAAATTTTCTCATGTTTTTTGCAATTTGCAGGTCAGTGTCAGGTTGTTTGTTGATTAAAATATGATTCGCGGCTGAAGGAATGACTTTGACCTTGTAAAAGTAATTCCTGCACCTTTATGAACTTGGAGGGTTGTATTGATGATTTTGATGATTATAATTCTATAACTACATACCTACGTGTTACAGCCGCGAATCATATTTTAATCAACAAACAACCTGCCGAGCCGAAAATGGGTCAAAAGAGAACTCTTTACAAAGAACATTAAAGTCCTTACTCGTTCGCACTATGTATGAGTTTTGCCTATAGTTGGATGAGAAAAAAGGAATGGAGATAGGTGGATTAAATCTGACTGATCTCTGGGGGACATTGAAATGTAATTTATGCAGGAGATCAGGACAGTCAATCTCGTTATTTATATTTTTTTAAAGAAAAGTGCAATCTGCAAGTCGGCGGCGATGTAAAAGTGGCTGTAAATGGAATTTCTTGCAGAGATTTAAGTAATTATCAGAATGATATGAAATACGCAGCCGAAAGCAAAGAAAACGAATAAATCTTATGTGTTTGCCATAACACGGGTTCCAAATTTGTGACGCTTGTTCAAGGTGACTTCTAACAAAAGAGCAGTAGAGAATCTTGAGGGTTTTGGCCTTCTTGAAACATCCAGCGAGTCTCATGATAAAACCCAGGGACTTCGAAGCTTTAGCTACTATTTGCTCAATGTGCAGTTGTGCAGCCACATAGTTGGGAAAAAGCTAGGCTGATGATGATGTATGTTAGTTTCCCTTTAGCATCACCGTTTTCCGTAGAAAATGCCACCAGAATCACGTTACTTCCCACACATTCAAAAACCGGAGTTAAAATCGCATAATTTCTACATTTCTAAACATAATTTAAACTTCCCCCCGCCTCAACATCACTTAACTATTTAGAGGTTAATTAACATTCAAAATTAGGTTAATAACTAATAAGAAATGTAGTGAAACATGAATATTCAAGAGATAACCGCGAATAAGGTTATTGTGTTACTACTGCTCATCCGGCATCCGGAACTCGAAGCGAGGTTATATTTTAACTAATTACTTAATAAACTAATATTTATAATAATAAGGATAATCGTTCTATCCGAAGTTAATTAATTGTTTAGGTAACCTAGTTGTTTTATTAATTGCGTTTTTTGAATATTTTTGCGAAGGTTCGCATAACTGTATGGTCTGATCTGTGTGATTTATTTTTATTTTGTTAGGTTATCGTTTCTTTGTATGTTTGTGTGGCGAATTGTATATTGAAACAGAAAAATCTGCATGGATCAACAGCATCTGTCATTTTGCCTAAGAAGTTTAAGTCGACTTCCAATCTAACTAACTGAACGCAGCTGAATTCCGTAATTTACTTGGCGTCATCTTAAACAAAATTCACAATAACACAAATCTTTACGTTCATAGTCAAACGATGGCTCTAAAACCCACTGTTTTACGGTACAAAGCCAACCTTCCCACTTCGATACCTCTACTATTTAGCACTTAAACAGTTATGTCAGTTAACCGTACAGTAGCTATCTACCCATCTCCAAAGCAACATAGCCTCTGCGATATATGTATTATTATCTAAACAAATTTTACCGCTACCATTAATACTGCTCACCCCTTTAGGTAAAAAGCTCGGTATAAAGGTAAATATTTACCGCATAGGTCACGCACTTTAATATCTGTTAAAATTCCGCGGATAACTACCGCTAGATATTACCTAGGAAAGGTGTCGCCTGTCGCATACTGGACATGCTGGTATTACGTAACGAGATAGGCACTGTTTCTATTGATTGATGTCAATTGATTCTGAATGAATGACGTCATAATGACCAAATAAACGAAGGACTGTGATACCGATACGAAGATGACGACTATTCAAGAAGTACTGCACTGCACTGCAAACAATAAATTGAGAAAAAGGCAAGAGAAGAATTCTTACTCCAACCAATTAGATTTAATTAAATATGTTGATGAAAACTGTACTTAAACGTGCCTCATCTGCTAGTGTATCTTTCAAAGAAAAGGAAGCCTTGTTAATACCAACTAGCCATCATTATAAGCGAACACGCACTGTAAAACAACTTAAAACCTCCGCCAAAAGGAAATTCAACGGAAAAGCTAATTAAACAAGACACTTAACACAACGCTATTCACAATTACACCTACACACTATCAAAGACTAATAAAGCAATCACCAACAATTGTCTATTCCGTAACTCTCAAGTAATATCTATCGGTACACGTAATACCTCTAATTAGTGAGGTAACGGTGTCTATCGGGCTCTATCGACACTCCGCGTGTCTTTGATAGGATATCGAAGCGCCCATCTTAACCTTAAGTATCGACCTCGATAAACTACACATTAAAAGACAGGGCTCTTAAAGCATTCAAGAAATACGTTTTGTATTATTGCACCTTTATTCCGTAAAGGTCAGGGAGATGTTTCACAGTTTCCACGTTTCGCTGATAAAGGGTCTCCTCTGGTTTATAATGTTTCTGATACTCTCTTCATTATCATTTCAGGGTGTCATCCTGTCTTTCTTTCTCTATCGTGTGGTTAGTGCCTAACCAGCCCGCGTAGCATGATCACCGTAGACACGAAAGAGAATCGACAAATCTTTTGGTCATCTGTCATTAAATCGACAAAATGACAGATGAACAAAAGATTTGTCGATTTCTCTTTCGTGTCTACGGTGGTCATGCTACGCGGGCTGGTGTCAGTTTTTATGCCGCCCATATGGGCCTCTGACTTGGCTTTAAATGCCGTCAAGAAATGTCCCTCAGGCATGTTGGTTCATGTGTTTCACGATGTTTTCCTTCACCGAAGCAACTGACAATTATACAATACGCACATGAATCTGAAAAATCAGAGGTTCGAACCGGGTTCGAACTTGAGACCTTGGCAGCCCGACGGTCACACCACTGCTATATAAAGCTAGACACACAGGCTTACAGGCTTGTAAGACAAGGTAATGAGGATCTACCATTAAAGAAATCGAATTTAAGCTCTCTAGAATTCGCCAATAACGGTTCTCCCCTGGAATATAATTTTTCTGACCAGTTCATAACCATTTCCTCTGTCACAATCTTGTTTCACAGGGTAATGAGAAGCTACTATCAATGAAATCAAACCCAGGATCTCCAGAATTTCCAGTTATTCCAGGAACTACGGTAAATATCGCCAGCTTTATAAATAGGATCTGTGTTAAGATACGTCACAGTAATAACTTGTAGTCCGTGCTTAGCATACCGAGAAGATAATTAGTGTTTGCAATTTAATTATTATGTGTCTGAGATGTGACAAATTTGTAATTGCATGACTCCGTTATGTGTAGGCCCTTTGCTTTGCAACTGTAAGTTTACTGAGGAATTTTTACTTGTAACATTACATTGGCGACTGTGTAAGTGCAAGACTATAAAACCTACGTAAACCTAAATGCTTACACAGAAGCTGTTGGTGAATCTTTAGTAATAAATAAATAAACATTTGCCCAAAGAAATCCAATTTGCCTACATGCGGTGTCGTCATGTCATTCGTGAATCGTGGTGATCTTAAGAAAAGTAGAGCGATGTCCGTTACTGAACGATAATTATTTAACAGATCGAACACAAACTATAACAGATTATTACAAGATGTTTTGGGGCTCAGAAACCTTTTTGAAACATTTTTCCGCCTCTGCACACACTCTATCTGCTAAGTTATACAACTGTTTAACTATTCTAAATGTAACAACATCGCTTCCAGCAGAAAAACCAAACTGCTCTCCAGCATCCTTCTCCACCGCTATCAATTTCGGTACTTAACCAGCAAAAACTAATCCAATAAAGATCGATTTATTGCACGAGCACTTGCGCACGCGTCTAAAAAGGGCGCGTCGTCTATATACAGCAGCCGGACGCCGACCACTTGCTGTATATGTGGAGATGCGCCGGCGCGTCTAACGGCGCAACGTGACCTTCTATTAATTACCGTTCGCTCCTGTATCGGGACTTCGCGTTTCTTCCTACATCAAGGTGCTGGCGGACATTTTGTTTTTCTAAAAGGTGCTTATTCTTATATCATGTCCTAAGGGCAAGCTGCAATCGCTTTCAGAGAGCTTGGTTTTTCTATGATTTGATCAAGTGTCTGTCAATAAAATTCATTTTTGATGTTTTCTTCGTATCGCTGATAGCATTTCACTATGTCTAGTAGTGGGCTGATTAATGCGGAGAGGTCAGCAAGAGACAGTAATAGGTTGCCATTATTATTTCAGCCCTTTAGTCATTGGCGCTAAGGGCTATCATCAATACCATTCCAAGACCACCATCAACTCCAACTTTATAGCTAATGATTCACATGAAGTACCACTAAAACCTCCAATCACGAAGTCCCTCATAAAACCATGTCCGAACTGCCAAGATTCTCGGAGGCGCACTCGTTTTCCTGGACCACACCAGCCGGTCTTCTTCAGGAATCCGTTAGGGTCCCCTGAGACGTCAAACTTGCTAATCAGTTAAAAATTACAGGGTAATTATTGTGGGAACAGGAGTCTGAGGATCTCTGGGAGAATACTAATGTTCTGTTTATGCAGAGAATGCCAGGGGGTAATGATTATACTAAACAGGATTCTGACGACAGCACGTCGAGCGAATACTTACAATCTGCCAAAGAGCTTCTAAGATCTTTGTATGAAGCGTGGCCGGATTAACTTCCGCCATTTAGATTTTTCTTTCAAAGTAGCGGTCACGCATAACACCTATATTAATCGATAGCTGGTATCAATACAAACAAGTTTTGTATGAGGCAAAATGCTCTAAAGTGTCACGTTTTCGAAATATACAGCGTTGTGATCGCTACTAGCTAACCTATGTTCTTTCCCAGGTTATAATCTATCTACTTGCCGAATTTCATAATGATCCAATCAGTCGTTTAGTTGTGAAAAAATAACAAACAAACAGTTATTCCCACATTTATAATATACTAGCTTCTGCCAGCGGCTTCGCCCGCGTGAAGTTTGGCAATGGTCCCATGGGATCTTACTACCGGGATAAAAAGTAATATCCTATGTGTTAATCCAGGTTATAAACTATCTGTGTACAAAATTTCATCCAAATCCGTTCAGTAGGTTTTGCGTGAAAGAGTATTAAAACATCCATACTCACAAACTTTCGCATTTATTTTTAGATATTTTTTATTTAATATTAGTAGGATAAAACCAGGTTTAATCAATCAATCATTTTATTATCAGGTATCATAGTTAGTTGTTGTTGGTTTAGTCATAAGTTATAACTATAAAGTTACTTCTTCCAGTAATACAATAATCTGTTGAGTTGTGAGCGTTTTCCTATGAACTGTAAATCATACATTAATTGTTTTCTATACTTGGAGATGGGACTGTAAAAGACGGTGTAATAAAATTGTTATTAACTTTAGTTGGTTTATAAAATATTATTCAATCACTTCTACATTATCGAGTCAATTTGTAATTTAAGTACCTACGGTCTATAATTAAATTATCTATTCTGGGTTCCTAAATCTCTTCTAAAAAATGAACGAATTTTCGTACACAAAACCTATCTTCAATCGTAAGCAGTGCACTTTCCGGCCTTCTAGCAGTACTAAATCCATTACATACATACACATTAACATGTATATAGGTAGTACATATGCATACATTGTATATATTAAGACACGTCGACCAACAAAGCTATTGGACAGGAACATTGTGCCGATGGACAAATGGAGCTTGCACTCTTGCAGCCGCACGCAATCGTCTACCGTTATCAAAGAACATTATAATTAATACGCATAGTATAGCTTGGAAAACTATATATAGATATAAAAAAGTTATTCTCTCACAATTTGGCAAAATGTAGGTTAAAGAGCATCCTCGGTGTGAATGGACTGTATTGTCAAAACGTACGCTTGAGAAAAGAAATTTATTTTCTAGAATTGTTGTACATTATAGATGGTCGAGTTTTATTACGGTTGCTCACACAATTCAATAAAACTAGCATGCAAAATTAAAGAATATATCAATACAGTGAATCTAATGTAATTGGTATGTTATGATATGAATGTCAATAATTTTTCAATCAATGAATAATAGGAAAATGTCAACGTGAAGATGTTTGAAACACATTCCTCCTATGAATAGTTCTGAGGTGGACTGGAGTTGGAAATGACGCATTGAACAAAGGTTTGCCCTTAGATTTATAGAAAACTTTACAGCTGAAAATGATAGTGAATAATTTCCGCTTGCATTTCCTTGAAAATTTTAGGTAGGTCGGTAAAACGAAAACCACAACCACGGCCTAGAAATCAGCAACCTTGTGCACTACTAAGCGGCTAATGAAATGAGTTTTTACTAAATAACTATACTTACTACATATGTGTACTATGTAATCAACATAATCTGAGTCATATTTTTACGTGATCTCGTAGCCGCATCGTGCTGTGTGTAGCACGTAAAAACGTGCAGTTATCTGAGTACTAGTAGTTACACTACTTACTTGATTATGCACCTACACCTACCTAGTATTTATTTATTTTTATTGCGACAAGCCGGCTACACTATCCCCAAAACACTGTAACTTCACATCAATCTAATAATGGTGCAGGCACTCTTATCAGTGTCTTGTTCCCAATATCCCACCGACCATTAACTTTATCACCACAATATTTCAAGGACAATTAGACCCTAACCCTCTACTTAAACTCTTGCACCCAATCCTATTCAGGCGTCCATATACCATGGAACAATGGTCGCCAATTAGTTTACCGCGGTAATGTTCCAGCTGAACTGATCACAATGTACGTTCGTGTTCACCGTTAGCTTGCACTGTAAATAATTAGTTCAATTAGCATACACTCCATTATAGATTAATCAATGGAATGGTATCATTCTCCATGGTTAGTGGGTACAGCGTGCCCGTTTGTGAGTAGAATACACAGTAGATGCCATTTTGTTCCGGCATGCGCGGATGAAGAAATTGAGTTCTTGATTTGAAATGTGTCTATGGACTTCTTTCAGTTCGTGTAAGGAGTAAACTCAAACTCAAAGCATTTATTTCAATTAGACCATTACGGCACTTTTGAATGTCAAAAATACAAAGCTACAGTCCCAGTCACAAGGCATAATAACTTGAGAAAGTACTGTAGTTGTAACACATCTATAGTACTTATTAAATCCATGCCGTTTATTTGACAAAATTTAATGGTTATTTGTTATCAAGAGTGCAAAGTTGCTTTTTAACCGCGTGCTCAATTTTGATAACCGAGCAAGCGAAGGATTCTAAAATTGAGTCACGAGCGCAGCGAGTGATTCAAAAATTAGAATCCTGAGCGTTAGCGAGGGAATCAAAAGAGCACGAGGTGAAAAATCTTTGCACTCGAGTGCAACACGTAACTTTTCATCCCACCTCAGCGAGGAAATGACTAAATGCAAAAAAAAAAACATTTACAATCACAAGATACTTTTACTTTTATTTCAGTTTAGGTGTTAACTACTACATTATGGTAGGTAAGTATTACAGAATAAACTTTAAATTATAACAAATAATACTTAGGTACAATTAAGAAAAATTTAAAGTAACGTTGCTACAGTTAGTTAAGTTGAGTGTAATATTTATTGATTTATTTATTAAAACTTTATGCACAAGTAAAAACTGTACAAAGGCGGACTTAATGCCTTGGGCATTTTCTACCTATTTTTTTCAATTTTTTTAATATCGTACTGTTTCAAATCCTTCTCGCGTGATTGTTGAGGGAGAAAGCTTATTTGCGCATTATTAACAGTTTCAGTCAATTCTGTTGGCGTCAAATAAACTTCTTGGTCGCCAAAACCACTTATTTTACGTTTTTCACTTGTTTTTAACCTAAGGTTTTAACAATTGACCTGACAAGAAAATGGCGCGCGCAAAGCAAATTATAAAAGTACACCAAGAAGGTTCCGAGTCTGAGTTTTTAACAAATTAAAAAAGGTTGTACCTATGATAAATTCGGCACCATGGAGGTAGAAGTAAATAGGTTTAATGATGTTTTGAATTCACAAACTTAGTGCACACGATGTTCTAAATTCAATTTACTTTATCCTCTAGAGGATAAAAACGACTTTTGCACTCAGATATCGAAGAACAAAAATACTCTTTCCGAGATGAGGGGATGAAAAAGATTTTGTTGGCTTTGAAATCAATTCGTTTATCCAATCACGGCAGTTAAAATTACCTTTGACAGCTGAGTGCTATTACAAATCTGGGGTCGTAAATGTATCCAATTTCCACGTCAGGGAGTTTGAAGGGTCGAAAACGTTGTGTTTGTGTGTACCTATGTTTTTTTTGGCCATTCGTAAATGGATAGGGGAGACTGCACCCTATCATTTAGTAGGGCTACCCTTCTCAACAAGCAACCTGTTGGCGCAGGTGCGAATTTTGACATGTCAACTGTGGCGCATAGAGAGAGGTGTTATGCATTAAAAAAGATTTTGTATAATATTTCTAAGAAAACATAGCAGTCTCAAGATTCAGAAAAAATACGGACACGCCTTCGTTCACCGGACTCTGAAAGACAATAAACTGAAGTATCTGTCAGTATTCGATGTAGTAAGCAGCCATTTCGCAATGTGTCCGTGCCATTAAGACCGAACCATTATAGATATTCAGGTTTTTCTTTGAAATAAAATACATGAGTAATAGATTAACTGTCAATTCTTATAGCACAAGACACATAAAATGTGCCAAAAAAAAACACATTAGAAGAATGAAGAACGACCCAAATCAAAATCAGTGCATTAAAACATAAAGCTATAACACCACAACATAAAATTCGACCTACTTCATTGTTTTTGGGTTAATATAAACAGATCAGATTATCCACGATACGGAAACTTTGTAAACGGACTATTTTAGGAAAATTGTTTATGTTTCTGAACGTAGTGTGTGTTAGATCAAGTCTCTGTTGCATATACATGCGTGTAGCAGGTAGTATGTAGAGCATACATGAGTCATTTTCATAGTAATGAATAGCGATAACAATAGTATTGATAACCGATAACGTATCAGTTTGTAAATCATTAACCAGTTTGATACAGATTTTAACTATCGACTCTATTCTAACATTTCCTAGTATAGGGCAGACAAACTAGTATAGGGCAAACACGTTTCATTGCAAAACACATCCCACATTAACATACACCGAACAATCCACAGTTTTGTAAACAAAACAGTTCACAAATTGACAACTCTATTTATTTTACTAACGCGTTGACAGCAACTCCTGCGCAGTTTGGAGCGCACCTTATCTTTAGGCCATATGGCTGCATTTGCAATACGGTTAATCTAGGAAACCGTTGTATATGGAGTACCGGGAACTGTAAAAAACGGGCTATTTCATGATTGGACTCGTTAAAGATAGTGATGTGTTCGTGTTTGCAGCGGCGGCGCAGGCACAGCATCAGAGTGGAAATGTAGGATATTAGAAGCTGGGTTTGTTTCATTAAATTTGTATCGAATTAGAAGCAGGGATCATGAAAACACAAATTCTGATTTTTGATATTGATACAATTTAAAAACAAAGGAAGTGAACCTATTCAATAATAATTATTATTGTGGAAAATTTTAAGGAAATACGTTGAATACAATCATAATATTTACTTATAATAAACAATTAAATAGCTAATGTAATTCATATTATTATTCTATTAAGAACCTGCTAAAACGGCCATTTTAGGCCTTCTGTATACATTTTCAAAGTACGAGAAACCTATTTTGCGGTTATATCCGCGAACGTACTAATAAAATCGTGGTCACTTATTTGACCCTTTATTTTATAACGTCACGTGGCTATAGACCCTTTATTGTAAATCGATTCCGCGTATTTCTCGTTTAACTGCCAACTCAGTGTTCGCATCGGTTTTACTTGAAAACATTTGTAAGGATATGTAGCGAATAATTTGTTGTTCACATAAAATTTTAATATTGATTTGTTGTACTTATAATAACGTAACAATGTTCTTCTGGCATCATTGTCAGGAATTATCAAAATTGTCTACGGAATTTCCGATTATTGAAGTATTGAAAAATTAAGATGGCAACATTAGTTCCAATATCTATGGCCAAAATAAAATTAAGAAATATCGCTGGACATTACACACAGCGCCATTTAGTGCCACACTAAGCAACGAGGCTTGTGTCGTAAACACCAGATAGTCAAAAGAATGATGCTGCATTTTATTTTTACGTTCAGTTCAGCCAGAGCTTAGCTACCTTTGTATTCAACTTTTAAATTCTATTTCCAAAATGTCAGCGCTATTCTTAGTGATGCAGCCAGTGCTATTTTTAAGTGGTGTCAGATTGCATATTTGAATATCGAACAATTTATTGCACAGTATTCTTATTTTAGTTAGAATAAAGCTGCGTTCCATTTAATAGACAATAGTAGAAAATATGAAATTAAAACATACTAAGTATTTTTGACAACCCTGACGTTGCATTCATCATAATAATTTATTGTTTCGTCCATATTCAATTTATGGTGCATTAAAGTAACAGTAGTTCCACAACTAATTTGGCTACCGTTTGTTCGCACTGATTTATTACCAGTCATGTCCAGGCATTTGATTGCTGTATTTTGACAATTGATTATAATCTATTAAGATTTTTGACTCCTGTCTGACTGCATCTGACTGAGAAAATCGCGAATGTTAAAACGTTTTTACAACTGTGTAGTCTAATTTATGTCGGAGATAATCGGATAAAATAAAATATTTATATGTATGCTTTTTTTATGTGTTATATCCACTAATCTGCATTAGTTCAATAACCTGCAAACTATTTCTTTTTTCAGGTAACTCTTGTAAGTACCTAACGACTATAACATTCCCCCTTCCTGTTTAAAATTACCAGAAAAACAAATTCACATTCTGAATTCAAAATTGTGCATTCTGTATCGAGCCGATTCGCGCTTACCCGAAGCCATACATACAAGTAGCTATACCACCGTCTGGGTGCACTATGTTAACCTAAGTTTTGCAGACAGATCAATACGGGTAGCAGACGCGCTCCGCCGGTTTTGTTTTACTTCTCCGTCTGGACAATGTTCTGAATTGCAAGCGATGAAATGAAACATTTGCGTCGGGAGATTAGTCAACTGGAATAAAAGTCCGGTTATTTTTTTGTGTAATCAGGCGTAAGTCCTGATTGGAAGAATATTTTTTCGATGGTATTATAACTTGATTATAACTGTTTTTTTTTTAAATACATATTGTAAAAATAAATCTAAGACCAAACCCCTCTTTATGTTGTTTTTTAGTTAGAAATATATTTGTATATGTGAATATTAATTCACAGAGAAATTCCTGCATACATTTAACATCACCTAATGTTGCAACATAATTCTCTGCACCAATGTCATTGACCAAATTGGTATGAGCAGTGGCGCCTTTTTGGCAGTCATTGATAAAAATTCAAAAGAAGTTTTTATAGTCTAAATGTAAATTCGCTAAAATACCCAAAAACCACCAATTTCGGTATTAATTCGATACTATCTAAGGTTTTTTTTTTATTCAAGTAAGTAAGTAGGTACCTTTGTTTATATGAATTATTATGAATTAAGGTAGGTATTTTAAAAATCCGAAATTTTTACGATTTTGTTGGACTAGAAGACCAATGACCACCGCCATTGATAGCAATTTCAAGTACCTATGAAAAGAATAAGCAAGTATGCGTAGAATAAGCTGGATCGCCTCTCTACACGTAGCATTCAATTTACTTCCTACAAAATTAGCAAAGTTATGTTCTCAGTTCTCACACGTTACTAGCGATAAACTATCGAACCCAAGCTTCGGCATTTCGGTACGGATACGAACGGTAATGAGGAAACACGTAAAAACAGACAGCATCTAAACTTAGCTGAGATGGCTATGTGTTCACGAAATAGCAGTTCCTCACATGTACCTAAGTAGGTAGGTACTGTAGAGATCTTACCACTATGGTTTTATAAGAAACTAGCGGACGTCACGCGGTTTCACCCGCGTAGTTCCCGTGCGCGTGTGAGTACGGGGATAAAATATAGCCTATGTTACTCAGTAAAGACGTGGCTTTCTAATGGTGAAATAATTTTTGAAATCGGCGCAGTTGTTTTTGAGTTTATTCATTACACACACACAAAAATACAAATCTTTCCTCGTTATAGTATTAGTGTAGATATTATAAGTAGGTATAGATTACTGGCAAATTTGATACTAGTATTGCCATCCAGCGTGGCAATGCCAGTCTTTTCTGGTTTTAATGAATTAAAACCAGAAAAGACTGGCATTGCCTACTGCATAAATACACTAGCATAATTATTATAATAAAAAAGGAAATAATATTTAATTAGCTATAAATTCGTACATCCCGGTACTACAGTAAGCCGTACGCCAGCAAAATGATGGAAGAATGTGGGGGTATAAAATTACCAGGCCGACACACAAAATGTCAATCGTTTTCAAAGCGGTTCGATTTCTGTAACGACTTTCAACAAGACGCTTTTCGGTGTAATGTATGTCAATCATTTACATTTACATAAGCTTTACGGTAGCTTATGTAAGTCCTTTATATTTTTGACTTTTCTATCATCGTGTTCGTTGATAGAATGTCACTTTGTCTATGCATTCTAGATCGATACGCTGTCAACCCAAACTAAATTCGAACATCAAATCGATTAAAATTCTGATTTTATCACAATTCGCTGAAGCTTAAAATTACAAAATTATATGCATTTAAATTTTTGGTAAAAAATAAATTGAGGATTCATTGTGATCTTACTTTAAATTTTACAAACAATTTAAAATTCCCGATCGTCTTTTAAAATTGATAATGAAACGTGCGTGTCTGGTACTTACACTAGTTGATCATTCAACCGCTATACAAAGAAAAATCTAGAAAATTAAGAGTAAACCAGCTACTATTTAACCAACCCTAGAATTCTGCAAGCCTGACAAAAGCTTAACTGGCACGTGTGCACGATTTATTTCGGTAAGCAGGTCGCCGGGGTCAACGACCGGCGCGTCGCGACGTCTAATAATAAAGATGCGCAAGCGCAGCGCAGGTGCAGCGAGAGGGCAAAGATTGATGGCTCAGATGAAAATAGACGGCTCAAAAATTTTAAGTTAAGGTATGTTATGTATAATGCTTTGATGTTAAAAGTCACCTCACATGTGTTGCGTTTTATTGGTTGGATGACATTGACATAAGAAAAAAAAGTGTTTTGAATTTGGAATCAAGGATGTTGTCGTTTTTTTTATAGGACTTAAAATATTTCATTTAGCGTGATGATGACTGTACCTTTTGATTGTGGTTACATTAATTTATTAAAATCTAAGTAAATATTTCTTCAGTACGACCTAAAAATATGTTCCGACCATGTCTATGCGGAACTTGGTTTCTAAGAAAACCGTCGCAACATCTGGCTAGCATTTAGTCTAGCACAATTAAAATAGGTTAGGTTTCAGTGAATTTTCTAGGAACTCCACTGGCAGTTAGACTAAACTTTACTACGTAAATAAATCTTTCTGGGTGTTTGTTATTCTTGGCTTGGAAGAAACTTGGTGAGGTTAAATTAAAGATTTTGATAATTTAGTGCGAATTTCACCAAAAAACAGGAACGCAGTCAGCACATTCAAGAGCTGTCATACGACAGGCATTATTGTATTAAACGTATCACGCAAGAAAACATGGACTAGCAGCAAGACTAGCCAATATGGCCTTCAGTGTCAGCAAGAGTGTCAGTGACAGTGATATAATTGCCAGGAATATTGACATGCCAAGTCGTTTTATAGATGAATATCTGGATAATCGAGCTTTGCTCTGTTTTTAAATGAAACCTAGCTAGATCGTTTTATCGCCCCCGAAAACCCCTGCATACAAAATTTCATGAAAATCGTTGGAGCCGTTTCCGAGATTCAGATTATATGTATACATATATTATATATACAAAAATTGTTCGTTTGAAGGTACTAGATTGAGTTCAGTTTTTCAGTTGTGAAATTCGCAATCCATTGTAATAAAAATACGTCAACGAAACAGAAGAACTGGTATGCAAACAAGAAAAGAATTCAATACAGGAGATAATTTAATAACAAAAATAGCTTTCAATATTAAAAATAATGTACTTACAGAATATCTCAAAATTATCAATGTAAGTACAAAATAAAGTCCATATTAACATCTAAATTGCGAAACTGATCGCAAATACTGATATCAAAATGGACTTTCAAATGTTCCATGTAGAGGTTTATGTATTGATTTAAACATAAGTAAATTTTTGCTATACAAATAGAAGCAATAGAACGTCAATGTATTCATAAATATTCCTGGTTAATTTAATTTGAAGCTGTAAGTAGTTTTTAATAAAAAATATATCTTTAGCTGAGCTTTAAAAGCTACACAAGCCGACAAACCGCTTACCCGTAGGATGTGGCCGATGCGGTGCTAATTTCCCGTATCATAATCACAAGTTACAGATATAAATCGGACAATTAAAATAAAGTATTGATGCGTACGCGCAGTTATCCGGTGGCTGCACTTTTAATTAAGCAGGGTTATAACCGTTTTGTATTTAAAGATTATTTTGTGAAACTTACGCCTATGGATTCATAAGAAATTCTTGGGATATTTCGTTTTTCAAAAGGCCGTCACACAAAATATCAGCAAGGTTGTTATTTTATCTTTCAGTAACCGATGTTTTGCCATAAACCCAAGCAGGCTGATGTTGCAAGGTATCAGAATCTTCCAGATAATTTCGTATCTACTTCTGTATGTACTTGCACTGTAAATAGACGCACAAACCGGCAGTGGTGGCTTACATATTACGTGTAGCGATTACCACTATCGATGGCCGCTGTTACGATTACTGTCGAGTGTCGAGAGAGAATCGACTAACTAGCCCGCTAGTGATGCGACATCTTACTAATGGAGTTACTTGTAATATCGATATCGAGTTATCTTAATTAAGCCAATTAGTTTTTATGTTCTCGCACTAATTGTGTAGTTACAAACATGTTCGTTTTTACAACTCACAGAGGCGAAATAAAGTCGCATTTATGTGCGTTATTATAAGTGGAAATAATCCCTGTATTACTAGTTTTCTTAATCGATAAAATAAAAGCCGGCTTCGTCATTCTATTTACATATTTTGCCATATTTTAAGTATAATCAGTGTAATATTGATAATTAAGACGCTCATAATCGACTAATAAATCGCTAATAATCGACTAATTAATACTAATATAGGCTTCATCAATTACGGCAATAAACAGCCCAGACTTTCTTTTTAGTGTTATTATTATTTAAATTAAGTAATCACAAATTTCAGTTTTACTTCGCTTGTCTATCACTTTATATCATTACATCGTTAAATTTCAAGTTTCATATATAAATGTTAAGCATTCGCCCACATGGAACAACTTCTAATCGGGGTTATAGTAAAACACTGAGTTAATTAGTCGATTAGTGAGTGGACTGACTATTGGGCACATGTTAGTCGAGTGTCTAAGACCTAGGTTCCAAATAAGGTGTTTTATGACTTGTTTTGCTCGGCCGGCGCGCACGCACCTTTTGCGGATTAATAGATTTAGTTACACAATAACAAAACTTAGGACAGATGTCTGTGAAAGCAATAAACCACATGGTAGCTAGCTTTGTAAGGGATCCTAGGATCAGTAACCCCATGGAAACTCGTTTGACGACATAAATTCACTTCTTCATTCAGCTTTATGAAAGATACCGAGTACTTTTGATGTTTTCAATTAGGAGGCTTCGTCATCGGGTAATGACATCCTCCTTCGTTTAACTTATATCGTTGATTTACGCGATTTTTAACTGTAATGATGCTTGTTTTATTCATTAGGGAAATGCTGCTAATTCAGATCTAGTCGATATTCCGTATGTGGATTTCTAGCACCGAAGCTTACAGAACTACCATCACTAAAGCCAAGTTAGTAATAGCATGTTATACATTTTAATTCTAAAATATGGTAAATCTTACGTGTTCATTATTAGAAAAGTAAAATAAAATTAAGCTAACCTTAGTAGACAGTAATGATAAATCAAAATCAATGTTAATTGCTGAATTTGAATATTATAGCCCAAATCTTAAAAGCCCATAAATTCGCTGACACATAAATAAGGTAAACGGATCCCATAATTCCGATTCCCATGACATTATACGACCATAGACAAGATCGACGCAATGAAATGTCATCTTATGTCAATAAATATTTCAAAACCGAATTGATCTCTCAATTTGATAATATAAGTTAGATAAATATGCATTTAAAAACAATAAAGATCCTTTAATATTACACCGGTAAGCCACCTATAAACGTGAAATTACCATGGCTACACTATACACCTTAATTTATTGTTATTGTCACTCTAGATATTTAAATATAACTAAAATTTACATACAAACGGACCACCCTATATTTTTTTCCAACCGGTATGCAGAGGTTCTTAAAACAAGACTTTACTGTTAGCTACCCTTGATATAAATATGTAAATCGTGGCGGAATATTATGTTAATGTCACGATCATTTCGCAGAAAAAAAAACTAGGACGAATGCAAGTCGCACAACTTGGCTAACATAATCGTGTTACAAAGATGTTTTGATTAAAAATAACGTTTCATATTTAATATTTCTCGTTTTGTTATTTTGTCATGGTTGTAAATTATTTAATCTTTACGAATGATGTTCCAAAACCAACGTTTATTTTTAATTTTCCACTGAGGAGGCCGTGACCGCTATTCTAAGCGGCATCTTCGCACGAACTCTGGCAGATTACTCTTTCTTAATTAAAAAACAGGTACTGTAGCGGGTCGAGATAACGAAATGCTAAATATAGTAGATTAATGAACTTTTAAACTGTAGACTTAGAATTAAAAGTTTTAAGTTAACTGCCTACACGACTGACACAAATTACAAGTCGAATGATCAGCTAAGTAGTATGGGAAACGGCCGTATCACAGCACAGGCCTAAAGTAGTATAAAACTATAAAAATAAATCGTAGCATCTTGATTGAAAGTGAACGTAGGCGCACCTGTGACGACGACGGGCAACCGTGACCGGTCGGTTCTGCTCTTTTTCGTCAGGTCACTGTGACGATTTGGAGTACCGTTACAGATTTAAACATGGAACTTACGAAACATTTATTTTATAAGTACCTTTTAAAAATATGAGCAAAGAGTTTCCGAACAAAACTGAATCTGTCAACGCGGTGGTCGGGGCATGAGTCATCTCATTCTGCTGCACGTTGGTTCCGAGGCAACGGACAGGACAATGTCTAGAAAAACGGCTCCGGCACAAACGGGACACGGACGAAAAAAAAACGTCCCACTGAAACGTTCACCGTTGCACAGACATGATTGAGTAATAATGCATGAATTATTTACGATGTGGTAATTTCCTGACCGGCCTTTTTAGGTAATTCGCAGCGAGTTGGGTTGTCTCAACTCATACGAGAGTTACTTTGAAGGCGTGTTTTATGTTCTCAGTTCATATTTTGTTTTTTATGTGTCGGATTTATGGCATCATATATTTTTGTCTTGTGCTTCATATGAGCTAAACGGCACGGTAGTAAAAAGTTAAATTGTCATACATGGCCAGCGCAATATTTATTTGTACTTACTTAGATTAAAAAAAGAAGTACAAGTTTGTTCTTAAGTTTTTTTATTTATTTGTTCATTTAAAATACAGCCTCTCTATTAACCTCGACCAAATGGTCCGTAGTTCCGTACATGGAGGGATTAGCAAGTGACCCAGTGGTTAGACATAGTAATGTTCATCTATACTTGGTCACAAGCTACCTACCAGATGGGTTCTTTTTGCGCCAAGGAGACATAATGACCTAAGCTGTCTCGATTTATTGAGAAAAAAAAACTAACTGGTTGAATATTAACTACGCTGCATCCAGCAAAATACATCTGCGTATTTTTTAAGTAAATAAAACGCGTACCGACTGACTATAAACTTGTTACACCGAAAACTTATGTCCAGATACAATCTAAGCTCAGTACGCTCCATGTTTTATGGCCTAGAGGAATTAACAAATGCAACACACATTCGTACGTCCACAATCAGATAAAATACACTCTTTATGTCATATTTTTATCGGTGTCACGACATTTTACATCATAATACGCTAAGATACCTGATGCATTTGACAAGGAGCCGTCCCGTTGGATCAGAAAGTAGAAGCATCAGATAACGTGGGCGAGACGCAACGCGTTGGCGGGAAATCAAACGTCACGTTGACAGCGCGCGTAACTTGACAAATAACTTTTTTATTTTTTATTTGCTTTCGGCCAGTTCCACACCTTAAAAGGAGGTGTTAAATGTTTACAGATCCCATCAACACCTCAAGTTATAAGATTGTCGACTATTTCTATAAAAGGGTGGCAACCATTTTGAAATGCTCACTGTAAACACGTTTTTCAATAAACAAGCGTGCTATTACACTGTGGAAATTGTCACGTTTAATTTTTATTGGGCACGACATGGCTGTTTCAACTTGTCTGTGAAGTTTATGCAATTTTCAATGAATAATGATTACATTCAATTTAAATTAGTTTACAGTGAAGTGGGTATGTAGCTGAATTTGTAACCGACGACGGTGATTTAACTCGAGCAGTTTAGGAATTATGTTGAGATAAGGGAGTATGACGAAATACATGAATAATTTAGGTCTAAATGCGGGTTATGGATGCAATATTAGATGAAAGTACTAACTCATTAGGGCTTATGCTTAACCATAGATATAATCAGAATTCAATTTATCATAGCTTACTTGAACTATACATTAAAAAAGCAGGCTAATTTTGAATTCATTTTATTACCTCATAAGGTTCATCATTGTTATTTGTCCCAACTCTGCTTACTCTGCCAGCTGCCTACGTAACAAGTGGCCCAAAAAAACGGAACATAGCAAAAACGAAATCAATCTCTATGCTTATTTATAACTGTCAAATTAATGCCACACAGATGGTATATCTGACTTTTATCCGTATTATTTATTGATATTTTGTTCCTATTTGGAAGATAGAATTAAATATAACAGTAATGGCTTAACCGAATCCTTCAACCGTTATACAATTCGCTAGTAACATGATGATAAGACCGCCTTAAGGGGGCAAACACACTATCTGAAGAGCTAGTAAGTCAAAAGCGAAAAAAACGTAGGAGGCGTGTAACGCCTCCTTAGTGATCGGCTCAAACCGATTCCACGTCGACAAGTGTGGTCACTCCTTTACGGATTAAACGTCGACGCTGCGCACACGCATACATGGACACTATAATATAATTTTAATTAACCAGTATTATCTAGGCCTTGCACTTGTTACGAAAACTCATTACAACATAGCAAGTATCATGTTATTTCCAAATAGTAATTTATACTGATTAACAAAAGGTCATTTAAAAAAAAGAGCCCGTTTCGGCCATTTTTATTTATTAATGACAGTGACAGTAGCTGTTTAATAAAATGGATACAGGTTGCTAAAATACGCAACCAGTTTCGATATCGGACAATATGGAATCCGTTACGTATGCTAAATCTTCTAGCTGGATTTATTTACTGTTTAAATACGACTAGCAAATCTACTTTATACATTATAATCTTAAATCATGGTCTGTCTCATTGGTCTAGAGGTGTTAAGCGCGATTGCTGAGCATGACGTCATTCCAGGGTCGGGAAAAATTTTATTCGTTTTTTCCATCAGAAATTTGGATCTGGAGTCTGGATTTCTGCCCGGTTGATGGCAATAGGCTCGCCCCCTATTACGTAGGACTTGAACATTACTGACCAAATGTGGGTGCACAATAGGCGAGACGACAAAAAAAATCCAATTAGTCCGTCAGTTAGATTATCAAAAAATATTTGACCCGTGTTTTTTCTTTAGTTACGTAAACCAAAATTGACGAAGATATGACGCTTTTAAAATTCTCAATACGTCACGCCTAGGTATAATTTTTAGCTAGTTCTGACGTCACGAGTCCCCACTCCCGATTTTTGATGCGTTTTATCTTTTGTCAATATTCATTGATTTACAAAAACAAAAAATACGTGCCCATTAATTTCCAATACTCTAACTGACGGACTAAATAGATTTGCAAGTTTTTGATACTGTCGTCATGCTTACAGTACACCCACATTTCGGCAGTAATGTTCAAGTCCTAATAAGGTACGCGTCTGCCTAACCCTTCGGGGATTACAGGCGTGTTGTTAAAATAATTTAAAAATTTTACGACTGTGTAAACCGGTAGAAAAGATTTTTTTTTATTTTGCACAAGACCGCTGAGTTTCTTCAAGCCAGGATTTTTTGGTTAATCCCCATAGATGATGATCTGTCGAATGACCAATATGGTCGAGACGACATTGTTTAACTATTGTGTCTACTTGGTGGACAGATCATGGGTTATGGGGGTTTAAATAGAGAATGAAAACCATGAAAGTTCGTATTATTTTCCGATAGAACACCCGATCGGACGCGCGGCTAGTATAAAAGTAGGTAGGTATTCAATTAAATCGACGAAATAGACTAGGCCATTTTCTATAACTTACATACGTATAACGGGTATAACTGTTGGTTAACTTAATATTGACGTCTCCGCAGCTATCGGTGTTTCTATAAACAAAGTTAGCTTGAAATATCCTATCCGCGTCACCTACCTGTCACTTGATTCATAGAAAAATCCATTGGAAATTTGAAAAATCTAAGTTTTTGTGACGTTTTGTTTCTAACCGTCCGTAAGCTAAATGTCAAACAGACAGAGATAGCAGTCTTCCGTTACCTGTTAGTAAGTTATTGAAAATGGCCGGTAAACACTGTAAGGACAAACAGCTCATTCATAAAAAATGAGCAAATATTTTTCTGTATTGTATTGTTAAATCACCTTCGTTTAAACGTAGTAAAATATAACAGACCACCGTAATTGACTCAATTTTAAAAGAGCTTATGACACTCAATGAGTGTCTTGGGAGGTTGAACGTTAAGATGCAAGCGCCAGGGTAGCCCGCGAAATTTCATGAAATAGTTATTGATGAACTTATGGTAATGTTTAAATATTTAATGATTATAATTCTGTAAATATACATATTATTTGATATTATATGTACGGACGCCTAAATAACCTATCCTAACCTGCAAATTGCAAAAAAGTAAAAAAAAATGAATTTCGCGGGCTACCGGACGGAGGCCGCTTAAAAATTGTCATAGGGGTCGCTAACCTAAAGTTGTTTTAGTTAAAAGTCCGTAATTCCACATGACATTGACAAAACATCATGACACCTCCATACAATGCAATTAGAGACAAAAAATTATACTTAATTAAAGTTAAACATACACACCAAGCTCATCAAAAAATAGTAATCAACACTTGCTTACCATAATGAGAGAAAAAACTCAATCTGTACCACATAATGACTATGTTAAGTTCCAAAACGGCATAACTTACCTGTAAAGAGAGAAAATCATTAATTAAAACGCCGAAACGCTTAATGTACGGATAAAAGCCGTCTTAAACATGTAATGTATGCTATGAAGAGCATAATGTTTAAAAAAAGTTTATTCCGTGTACATAAAGTTGCGTTAAAATGGTGATATTTAAACGAAAAAACCGGTTCCGTACCATCAACAAAAGTAATACAGCATCCGTGAAAATTTCAACTGTCTACAGTCTAGCTATCATGGTTCATGAGACAGACAGACAGACGGACAGTGGAGTCTTAGCAATAGGGTCCCGTTTTTACCCTTTAGGTACGGAACCCTGAATATTATTTTGATATGCTGAAGAAGTTATTTTGTATGTCTTACCAACGGGTATCGTATTACCCAGTACTAGCTGGTTTGTGGAAGTCAGATAGGCAGCCACTCCATGTAAAATACTGGTATTCAGCTGCATCCGGTTAGACTGGAAGCCGACCCCAACATAGTTGGGAAAAGGCTAGGCAGGTGTTATTAAGACTTTCGTAACAGTGTGTTTGTGAGTCAGAAAAGGCAATAAATTGGATGACTTAATTTTCTCAGGGAATTTTAAAGTGCGTGCATTCCTTAGCCATTCGTATAATGATTTCGTTGATAAATAAATTTCTCAAAACAGGACCAGCATACTAAATACGACATTTTACGGTACAAAAAGATTTGTTTCAATTCGGGATAGGATAGGTTCAAAAGCGCCTAAGCGGCTCTAGAATTTCAACTGCCTCCATCATATATGTATAAAAATAACACTGCTTTTTTTGGGCAGTCGTGTAAAGAAAAACACAGTATCTGCCGCCAAAATTAACAACTACCGAATCGTAATGAAATTGCGTATCGTAAATAAAGACGTAAAAAGGATATTTACGCCAAATTTATGCGAACTCTCGCCTGTTTCTTTATTAAACATACGTACATAAGCCTTAAAAGTGCCATAAAGCGAAATTTTTTAAACTATTTTCTGAGTAAATACGATGAACACTTTCATAAGTTCCTCTTGATGCATTTAAGTTGAAGTTTATTTAAAAACTGTATACAAACGTGATTTTTTAGATTTCGGCAATTTCCGAATAAAAGCTGTGTGCCCGCACAGCGCAAAGCTGGAGCCCTGAGACAGCTAGACGGGGTCGCGGCAGACCGAGGAGAAGATGGCGGGACGCCTTGGATATATCTTTCTTGTCCATTAATTGGCAAGAACAGGGGCAACATCGAGGGAAGTGGAAGGAATGGCCCCAGGCCTTTGCCCAGGAGTGGGACAGTCAAGGCTAAAAAAAAACGTGTATAGCTTGTGCTATCTGGAGCCGTCCTTAAAATAATTTATGAATACTTTGTATATTCCGATTCGAACCGAACGAAGAACCTTGTAAGTACATAATTTGAACTTTTGCCGTGAACACAAACCAACTAATCGGTTCTTATCAACTGAAATAGTCCTTAAAATTAAAAGCAACACTTTCATTCATCTTTCTGGGATGGCTCGTGGCTCAATGATAACAGCCGCTCGGCCCGATTTTCAGCTTGCCTAGGTCGGTAGGTGGATGGTTGACCACCCATTAGATACCAAGATTCCTCCATGCCTCGGAAAGCACGTTTAGCCGTTGGTCCACAGAGAGGTAGATCTTTGACAATCGTTACAGGTAGTCAGTGGCCCGAAAGTCTGAAAACCAAGGGGTATCGTATTTCCCAGCAGTACTAACTAGGTAGAGGTCATTCTCGAGGTCATCCTTCATTCACCATTACAACCATCGAAATTACCTCACACAGTACCGGTACGTAAAGTAGCATTTGTCACCGACCCACCAAAGACAAGACAAACTTCTGGGGACATAGCTGACTTGGCACTAGAAGACGCGTAGGCGTCGAGGCCGACACACGCGCCTCCAAGCAAACAATCAATGAATGAAAAATTATCATTATTAATAAACCATGACTGTACTGACAAGTCACAATTAGCTTTTGTAGATGTGAGTTACACATATCTTGAGTATGTGATCAACGGAAGAATGAGATTGACCCTAGCGCCATGTTTTGACATTGGTGATATTTCTTATCAGTGGTATCGGAGGTTTATTTTCTTCTTCTATCTTTGCCGCATAAAAGTAGTTATTTTTAAGGTTAGACCTTTTCTAATTTATTAGATCCAGATGCTGCCAATAAAAAATTCGTTTAAAATCGAGATTTATGCGACAACCGTTTAATTGGCGTAATTACTTAAGTATTTGTTAAACCATTAAAAGCATCTTATTTATATTAGAGCAGCAGCTGCCCTGTAATCAAGATATCATCGGTGCTGTGTTTAATTTTCGACCATAAAGTATCCTTATCAGTTACCTTCATAGATTCTAGAGATATATTCCATTTTACTTTTCCGCTTTCATCTTCTTTATGTGTTGCCTGAAGACGCAAACGATCGTTATTTATGAGATCATTGGCGAGGCACATAACAATTAATTGGACATAACCCTGAGGTACTTCTAACATGGGCTACATTTCTGCCATTAGTTCATTACTTTTTTTTACTAAATCATCATCATCGTTATTCTCCTGCCCTAATCCGAATTTAGGTATTTGGGTTCGGCGCAGCATGTCTTCTTCCGTACTTCTCTATTACTCGTGTCGTCATCTCAGCAGTCACCTACTTTATAGCCATCTCATCCTTTACATAGTCCATCCATCGTTTCTTTGGTCTTTCTCAGAGCGGTTACATTCATACTCACTACACTTTTTCGTCATTCCTCCGCATCACACGTCCATACCACGGTAACCGATTACCACACAACTTTTCAGTCACCGGCGCCACTTTCATGCTTCCTCTTTGTATTCATTCCTTATTTTATCCTTTTCTATTTTTTTTTTACTAACTTTCACATACATTTCGGAACTCGAATCAAAAACATTTATATCGAGTTGAACTCGAATTGGGAATAATTCTTTTTTAATCAAGCTGTTATAGTCACTTTTTAGTACACACTAAAGGTTATTAGGATTCCTAACCACAATAATTATGTCTCAGGAAAGCCATGAATTAATACGCCATACGGAAGTCGTTGGTTCTATCGAGTATGTTTTCCGTGATACCAGGTATGGAACACCTGTGCCTAGGAATTCCACTTGCAGCTGATTGGAAATAACTGGGATTGTATAGAAAAACGCGCAAAGTATTTACGTTATTTAGTGTTATTTTTTTCTTGAAGAATTGCAGGAATTCCTTTAATCTGCGCGTAAGTTGCATTTGCAGTAAAAAAGAAAATTATAATCAGAAATTTTGCATAATTGAATGAACAACTCTTATTACATTGACCAAAATAAGGATATGTTAACAAGTACCAAATAGATACGCAACGGTTATGAGGTAGTAGTTGCCTAATTATTCCTAAAATACTTTTAAATATTCTCATTAATATCTAATTAATATTCTTTGTATTTATTTTCTCATAAGTCATTTATTTGATTTTTTTAAGAATCATTTAGTATTTCATAACAAATTGAGTAATTGACAGTTGATTTGAATATGGCGGTTAAGTGTATAAAAAGGGCGGCAAATCATTTTAACAGGCATTATATTGTAAACTAGTGTTAAGGACATTACTCTGCCCAAATACAGACTGAGTGTGAATTATAGTTCGTATTTAATTGTGTAAAACCTGCTACTGAACAACAGATATTAATTTATACAAAGACAACGAGTAAAACAATTTAGACCAAATATGGAAGGTGTCAACATAATCAATTTTTAATAACCACTTTGATTGGCGGATATGTTAATAATTAAGTACACTATTATTAATAGCTTAATAACGTTTTATAATTTATTCATTACATAATGCAATTACGGATTCTATAACTTTGTAATTAGGTACGCAGCAAATCTTGAAATGGCCAGCAACGTTTACCTATAGCCATTTTTTCATTCAACGGTATTTCAATGCGGTTTTATCAAATGTCATTGAATCTTGCCATTTCCTGTCCCGTATTAGAAAACGGATGCATTGCTTTAGTGACTTGGTACTTCTTTATATTTGGACGCTTAATTAAGTAAAAGGCAAAACTAGCCTTGGAATAAACTTAAAATTGGTTCAAAAGACCAGATTTCCTATCGCATGCTCCAAATACTAAAACGAAGCAAACTAATTCAGTTTTGACGTCCAACAAGGCAAAATCGTTTCAGCTCAACCACGATGACTGTGTAGATACACGCTCGCCATTAGCTTTAGCCCCATTACCATGCAATCATGGGAGCAGACCCGAAACTTCTAAACCCAACAAAGAAAAGTCTAAAATCGCGCGAGACCTGTTTGAAAATCCGCAAATTTATATTGGTAAGAGCTAAAATGGCTCCGTGCACGCACACAGCAGCAAATATGATGGATTGGCAGTGCTACGCGTGGGCATGGTGTTCTGCGAGTATGCTAATTCTTTGCATGGTACACGACTGAGGTTACGTTGGTACATGGTTGGAGCGTTCGATTGTTCGTCGTGGGACATGCGTAGTCGCGGTTGCGACATAGTGGTACTACCGCTGGCTAATGTGAAATTTTGTGTTCTGAGCCTTTTCGGTGAGAGACTTAAAAAGAAAATGGCTCTGATGCAGGGAGAAAAGAAAACTAATTTGCATACTAAATGGAGGAAAACGTGTCAGATAATTTATTAGTGTCAAAATCTGTAACCCTTGAGAAAAAAAGAAATAATTACGGTCTAAACTGTAAGTATTGATTTGTTTTTGTAAAGAAATGGTTTCTTTACAAAAACAAATCAATAGTTTTAGTTATAACAAATCCACAATAGTCCGGAAACTCCGTCACTAAATGGATGTTTTGTGTTTCGGACATGTAAACCAAACCATCCAAACTACAACCGCTTATTCAAATGACTGTAAATTTTAATGAATGAATAAAATACGTAAAATTTGAAGGACGATTACGCAACGCAGAATTTGCATGTTGATTGTTATCATCGCGAAAACCATGCCAAGCCAATTAACGTTGTGTACGCTGAAAGGAAACATGAGCTCATCATGATCGGCCGTGTTTACACCGCACCTTCCGCCGTCTATCGAGAATTAAACAATACCTGATCATCTTCCAAACAACAAACAAAGCATGCCAAAACAATGAGAAACAATGAAAACAAACGTGTTGACACAACATTCGCGTCTGGAAATATGCAAGAAACAATGCTTGTGACGGCCAATGTGACGAAATTCGATCCCGGTGCATCCGAACGTTTTTAAACAATGGCGGATTCGGGTTCCCGCGCGAAATTGACAGCGCGCGAACAATCTACGAAATAACTGTCGTGTTTTGTAATGCCGACCCGAAATGCAACGATACGTGAGAGGATCTTTTTTTTATTTCGCAAAGGTCTTGATGGATGAGGTTTCTTGAATATTGAATGACAATATTTATTCTAAGAACCCATACAAGAATTCGGTTTGGTAGGTATGTCAAAGTAATTTCGTTCCCGAGTTAATCTATTGAAAGGCTCGATTTTGAAATCACGCATTCCTAATTCCAAATACATCTGCGGTGCATTGGCTTGGGTTTCCAAACGAATTACCGATCTCTAAAATATCGAAGCGTACGTAACCTTTAGCTTAGATTTACTTCATATCAACGAAAACGATGTATAATTTACGTTTAAAAAATGCATAATATTACGTGACGTAATATTTTAATACGACATTTTAAGCCGATGAACTCTGCCTTATAAAGTCTTATGTCAACACATAAATAAATCCAACTTCGGTCCGGTCCGTTACCGCTGCAGTGCAAGTTTTAATATTATAGAAATGATTTAAATTTATCGGAAATAATGGTTTACAGTCCCAACTAGTCTTCTAAGATACTGGTATTGGATCTCGCATAAAATGTCATTTTTACTGTCGCACCCACTTTCAACGTTTAGACGGGCCACTTCGGTAATCCATGCCACTTCTGTGTTACTTACTGTTATTTTATTTAGAGATTAGGCTAATACATATTTAAATTAAGTATCATTTTCACACGTATTTATTCTATTCATGAGTTTACATAGAACTTACAAGAAATGAGTTTTAAAGTTACTCATTTCAAAGCATGAACGTGAGGAAGGTTAATTGAATATTGAAACATGGCTATTCATTTCCTAGACTGTTATGAAGTAGATTGTAATGAATTACTTAAGTTCTAGGCTTTCGAATCATATAATTTGCGCCTTAATTATTGTGAACTTTAGCTAGATATTAAGCATATTGTAAGGATTTGTATCAATAAAGTATTATTATTATTACAACAGCAGACAAAATAGGGATACACTTGGACTAACTGTACTTCGAGTCCAGAAGCATAATCTTCATTTTAGTGCGTAGATGACAATCTAAATGGAGTCGGCCTAGAATTTGGCTTCGAGTCTGACACCTTTTTTTTTTTTTTTTTCGGATGGGAAATCATCAAATGACTTCTCCCGCTCTGGGCGGAGCAGGAGGGAGTGTCAGACTTTTACTGACTAAAACCCATCCATGTTCCTTCCTCGCCCTTTGTGTTCCGGGGCCACGGTATCTCTTTCGAATAGTCCCGCAGCCCCGGCAGGCTTCTGTCCTTGCGGACCCCTTCCTTATTGCTGACTTTCTTTGAGGAGCGCGTGGAACACGAACGCGCCGTCGACACGGCCTGTCGTCATGAGACGAACGGACGGCGAGCTAGCCCATAGCTCCCCGTCCACAGGCCCGCGTCGAGTCTGACACCTTCAGTAGCGACCATCAGTTCCTGTAACAAGCAGGTAATGGGACAGGTCCCAATTGCCGGACAATATCACGGAGTGTCCCATCGTTTGTGGAAAAGCTCATTTACAGGGGAGAATCATCTCCGAAAGTCAAAAGTATAAGAACGAGTACAATTTAAAGACATGTACAACATTTTAGTCGTTTCCAAAGTGAACAGTTTGTACAAAGCATAAGGGAATGAGAATTGATGCAGCATACCACTAGTCGTATAACATTGTTAGCTCGTAATGTTACAGCATTTTGTATTTAAATTGCTAATAGCTTGTAAGTTTAACCGACTATAGTTCTATAGCCTTGCAAACTTAGTTGGCGTATTACTTAAGACATAGTTTAATTTTAGCACTCATTTATCAACCGTATTTGGAATGTTAGGGTTCTAAGTAGTCGTTTGTTTTTGGCATACAAAAAACGGTAATTTCAATGATCTACGATCAATCTATTCAATATTAATTAACATCCATTGGTATACTAACGTTTTATATGAGAGCAACAATAAGCAGAAGTAAATTTGTACAGTCGAACGCGCAATTTGGTAAACATGATAAGCTACCTTGCAACTACTTTTTAGTAAGTTCTAAGTGTGCAGTCAATTGTTTTATAACACATTTGCTCGTAAAGGGTCTCTTATTTCACCAATTTCAATATCGTAATGTATCTCATTACGTACTTGTGCTGTAAAGTAAAATGCACGGTTTATACTTTTTTAAATCTTAGCAAAGAGTTTTTATGTCAGAAAAGTGGTCAACATTTTATGAATAAAATTAACTTTGGGAGATGAAATATAATAAATAAACATTTAATTCTTTAATTTAATTAATTTTGACAATAAATTACAACCATTTGTCTGTAACAAAAGCACAAAAATATTAATTTACTTTATTAGTAATACTGGCTGTTTTTTGTGTCTTTGCCTTAAAAAAAAGCGCTGATGCGCGCGTATCGCTAATTTGTGAACTATTATGAGAAATTCTTTTCGCTGTATTGTTTTTATTTATTTATTTATTTCCTCGCAAATATGTTATAAAACGTCGTATGACATACGTGCGCTTTGATAATTACAGCCTCTGCTTTTTTATCGCCCTCGCCTACGGCTCGGGCTAGTAATATCGCCTCGGCTGTAATTTTCAACTTACCGCACTTATATCATAATGTACTATTACATCACTCCAAAGTAAGCCATAAAGCTTCTTTTTTCTCCTCATCGTTCCCTCAATCCTGATGATGGCGACAAAATATGACGCGCTATCTCCAAGCTATGTGTTCTTCAGCTTAGTCATAACCTTAAACGTCATAAAATTAATACTTGTAGTAAAAATAACAATGTTTTACCCTGTATTCCAAATAGCTTGTTCGACTGATACAGTGTTGTAGCTCGTAGATCAACATCAATCATTCCAAAGCTAACATTACGTGGATCAGCAGCACCCCAAGGTACAACAGGAATAACGCGAATAACTCCATCCAATATACCAGTTAGCAATAAATTAACTAGGTATTTAATTAAACATACACCAAGTACTAAGTCCAGGTTCTCGCCTCGACCCCTCTCGAACCAGCTTCTCATTAATAGGGTATAATCTTTATGCCAAACGGGTGATAACATTTTCAGCGTTTACGGTTTAGCATTTCCCGGGTTATTATTGAGGTCTTAAGGTCTAGTTTGATGGCGAGTAAGGCTTGGTAAACGGTTTTTACTAAGCCGTTTTATTCAGTTATACATATATATATTGTGTTAACCCAGGTTATAAATTACTATACGTAATTAGTGTCCTAAATTTTATCCAGTCGTTCAGTAATTATTGCGTGAAAAAGTAACATACATCCTCACAAACTTTCGCATTTATAATAATGGTAAGAAGTAAGAGGAAGATTTAGCAATTGATTACTAAACTGGGAAGCTCACTGCAGTCAAAAGCAGTGATCCAAATTCCAAGTCAGTACAGTATCGAATTTCATACACGCACGGAAACGAGACCGAATTCGCCGCCACGAAAACTCGGATCTCGATTTTGATAATCGAAAACACGTAACCTTTCTCAGGACTCGATTCCACGGCTCCGTTTATCGATTACAATGTTGCGTTGCGTTTGCATCACAGTCATTGCTCAACTCTTAATCGCAGAACTTTTACGGCATTGACTTATCGAGTTACACTTGTATCTTCATTTATCCCTCTAATTGATCAAAATGAACGTTTCATTATAACTAGTAATTGAATTAAACGAGGCATTACCATGGAGTTGGTTGCAAAAGACAGCCACCAGCTCCCTGGCCATTTCTTTCGCGAAAGTCTAGTGTGTAATCGATATATAATTATTTGGTTAAGCGATTCCGCCTCGCAGGTGAACATTTTGCGGTTAAATATAACCGTGGTCACGGATATACACGCAATTACGAAATTACCATATGCGGCTGACTAGTATTTTATTGGACGCGTACTTAACGGTACGCTTTTGGTTTGGTACCGCGTCGCATCAAACCGGAATGTGTTTTCAGATGGGAACACGACCGATAAACATGAAAACAACACTATCTATGAATAGCGTCTATTTAGTGAAGCTGTGTCGACCGCTGGACGAAGCCGAGCCGTCCAAGGTATCGATACAACAACTCGACTAAATAAAACGATAAAAATAGTTGGCAATTAAAAGCACGCACGCAGCGCGATGCACTCATTTGTGTATGCAAATGCCGCCATATTGACTTTTTTACGGTTGCGTACGGAAAATGAAACAAATTGTGTTTTTAATGTTTTAATTAGAGATTCGCTTTAGCTCGGAGCCGCTATCTCTCGTATGGACTGTGAATATGTAAATGTGAAAACGCATCGTGACTCGTGAAACATTACCGAGATAGTCTAACTACGGTAAGTATCTATTTTAAATAAAAAGTTGTTAATGAGTAGTGTAGTTGCGTCTAGAGCGACATCTACGGACACTAAATAGAGACGCCGCCATCGCCACTCGACTAAGTTAAATCAGCGCTTGACTTTGAACGTTCTCGATTTACTGCACCTGACTAACGACGTGTAAAAGACTCTTACTGTGTTCAATATTATTTTCGGCCCATAAAAATGTTTACGTTGCCCGCCACATCCACAAACTTGTAACCAGAATTAATCTGACGGGTGCACTCGTGAGAACGAGTTTCTCTATGAATTTGATATGTGACATCTCTTCGATCGTAGACTGAGTGGCTCGTAAACTTTAATTCGAAGCATAAATTACCTTTGTCGAGATTTACCACGGTGTAACGCAATACGAGCTTCAAAGAATACGTAGATACGATGAATAAAGGACAGTCATTAGTGGCTATGATTCTGTGGTCTTGTTTGATGCTAGATCCAGACAATGAAATGGAACGCATTTCATTCCACGTTGTTCTTTATAACACCTTTTTTCTCTGTTTCTACTAATGTATGTGTCTGACTGGGGATTTAAATGATCTACCTGTATATATCTCGCTTTTATAATTTGATGGGTATCATAAATAAAAAGGTAAGAGTATCATCCAATTCAGAAACGTCATCAGAAAGGTTTTTTGTCGTCACGTTTAAACAAAATGATTAACGACACAAATGTTTGCTATCCTTTGACTATCTTGTGTTTAATTCAGGTAAACAGTAGATTAAATCCTACGTAGACAATGTGATATTTAAAGTACCCAATGACGTCAAAATCGAGTTCTATTAGCTTATCTAAAGGATATCGAAGGTCAATGCATAATTAGTTTAGAACTAAAACTAGCCAGATAACAAAACGACTTTGATAACTCGTTAATCTGATCGAAGTGACATAATTATCATTGAGCCTCATTTGCTGCCAACTTACGCCTAAGTGTTGATTCTAAAAATATTTGCATACTCAACAAACCAAAACAAAACGCCGCAAAAATGTTTATACACCCAAACAACTGTTGAATAACACGTTTTCGTTTGCAACCTACATAGATAAAACCTCATTGGTGACTGGCAACACATTCCAACGCTATCAAATTACGGAGTACCGGTTCGCTCCCACCGGTGGACTTTACGCGTGAATTTTTAATTAGACGGTTAACAATGGAGACGTAAATATGATACACTATCGAGTTACGACGCGAGCTCATTTCGCTTTGTCAAATAGGTGTTAATGTTGACTTTAATTGTTCGCCTTATCCGGCGTCGAGTTCGCGACGCGACCCACATATTATTGTTATTTAGCACTGGCAACTCATTGTATTGTTAACGGTTCACAGATAGCATTCCGAATTCAAATCGGCGGCGCGAGAGTGATATTTTCCGACCGATCGATGGAATTAAATATTGATGGTATAAAAAATCAGTGGGTCAATCTATGGAAGTAATCGTGACTATCTTAAAAGGTTTGATAAGATTTTCTATTTCTAATTCAGAGTTAATTGGCGCCAGGTTCGATTTCCAAATCATTTGAGTCTCACACATTAGGCGTGCGCGTACACAAAAATGCCAGCCGGGGGCGGGGCGCGCGGCCGTTGCACCTGGCGATCGCGCCGGCGCATTCCTCACGCACTCCTTTTTATGCTACACTACAAGTTTAGCCCAACCATTCTAATCTGGACCGCTTTTCCCCTCTCTGCTGAAGATTATCAGACTAGAAAGGGTCGCAGCTCCTCTCGTGTGCGGCTCTCCTTACAATGGACACCGTTGTAGGAACGGAACGGAACGCAACATCTCTTATTTTCTTTTTTTTTAATTTAACTATTCCATCTCCACGTCTTTGTTGCTCGGCAGTTCGGATCAAAAGTTTTTTGGAGACGACCCCGAGTTATACAGCCTTTACAAACACGAGAACAAATATTAACAGTGTGTGTTGTGTTTGTTGTATGGATTTATGATCGCTTGTAGAGAACACTTTAATTTTGACAGAAAGAGTTAGCGGGCACACACGAATTGGTTGAGCAGTTAATTGGAGCATACACGTTATAAACTGGCCGGAGTAGTTTGTGAGGACCAGATTGTTTGTTTTGGAGTTCAAAAGCCGTAAATTGGGACATAAAACATTTAATTTTAAGGATAAATATAATTAATAAGGCGAGATTTAAAGCTGTGTTGAAACTACCTCGTAAACGAAATTTATTCATCACAGCGAAAACGTAACGGTTCATAAACCGAGTTAAAGAAACGCCCGGATACAGTGGCGACACAGTGGTAGTTTAGCTATTTTAATTGCAAAACACTAAGGACACAGGCACGTTGTATAACCAGTTGAAAAATATGTTTTTTTTTTGTGACAAATAAGTGTGTCAAAGTACTAAACGCGTTTGCGGGCTGCGCTTACGCATTAACCGCAAAAGTGCGCTGTGCCGGCGCCACCGGCCAACGAAAACATTTCAAACCTGTTCGAGCAAAACGTTAATTTTGTAAAACAAACACACATGTGAGTGCGACCTACAAACCTGACTTAACTGGCGTTACGTGAAAGCGGGAAAAGCTAAATTATTTTCATTTTAACTTGTATATATTAAGTACGATATTTATGGTGGAACTCAAAGGTTTCGACAGCTCACGGCGTTAAGTTACTTCGAGTTGAGTTAACCTCTACTTAATGGCTAAATGCTTATAAGCTTATTGGTTGTCAATATACTTCTAGAATATAAAATCGCCCCAAAGAGCTTGGTAATGAAAGAGCAGGTCCAAAATTTACTAAAAAGAAGCCAATGAGGTCTGGAGTAAATATATGTGTCAGACGAACGAAAGTAAAGATGACCATAATAGACCTACCAACAGTACCAACCGAGGACTGAAGGCAACTGAACGAAATATAAATGGTGCAAATTTTAAGCATATAAAAGACCTGGAGTTGGATAGAGTAGAATGGAAATTGCTATATCGACAAGTTCCCAATACTGAAGCTCTGGATGCAGGGTCTGAAGGGACTACGGTACACGCTACACGATAGGAGTCTACCTAGAGCTACTTAATGAGTTGACGACAGTCATCGATATTCTTAGAACAGACTCTAGTTTTCTTATGACTGCACAGCCTGAATGAATGTTAAGTAAACATAAGATAGCAAGTGTTATCCGTGTTACTTCCGTATTTATATCAGTCAATTTAAATATGGCGTCAGTTGCTTATTAACCCTCTCCATTGAGAAATGCAGTTCTATAGGTCTTTAGGTCGTTGCATGTCAACGCTAATGCATTAATGCTATCTTTCTGATTGTGCTCATTAGGTTTACTTTGTTGGGGCATGGCGCCTAGGCAGCTTTACTATCTTTGTGTATGATTAAAGTTTAGTCTAAGAAGCCACGTGTCTTTGGCACTTCTTGATCTGTTAACAGAATTGCATCGTCTTCGTCAGCAAAACAGTTAATCAGCAAAAGGTTACTCGTGGGTTCGTTACATATTTTGCTGAGTTCACCACCCTGCAAGTATTTTATCGCAATGCAGTTAAAACTGTCAAGATATCAGAAATGAACCCAGACACATCTAAACTCCATCATCACTTGTTTTGTAGGATCATGAAAACGTATCCGTAGCGCGTATTCAGAGATGCTGTTATTTGTTTAGTCACAAATTTAATACAGACCTAAATCCGAAACCTTTAGGACGACAATAGATAGACACATGTCAATCACAAACATACGTCTATTCTGAAGACTAAAAGGTAAACAACCTGCTTACTTACTTAGCCACATAGTTATTATATTCCAGAATAGGACTGAGGTAATCTAAGCAGAAAATATCTCTTACAACACACTTCACGACTGTCCGTCCATACCTCAGTAATAATTAAGTAACCAGTACTCATACAAATGTTTTTCTTCGAAACTTCCTACTTCATATATTACATACTTCAGAAATGTAAGCAAGAAAGTCGACGTTCCTACAAGGCTTACAAACATTCTTTCGACGCTAACAACTATAACAGTAAACCAGAAAGTTACTATAGAGAAGCATGGTTCTTTTGGCGCTTAGGTGACATTGACATGAGGACGCAGTTGGTAAACATTTATATAAATAGTCTGTGTATATTGTTTTGAAAAAAAAATCACAAGATGACGGGGCGTAAGTTAATTATGTGGATAATTAAGGCGCAAAAAATCAAGTACAACAGTAACTAGGTATACGCCTTTAGTTTCCACTTACGCTGTTACAAACAGATTTATTAATGACAGATAAGGTTATCATAGACTAAACATTATGTCAGTGTTAGTTTTGTGATTAGAGAACGTCAAAGTCGAGGTGGGTGATGTAATGGCGGTAGACTAAATTAAGGTACTATCGAGGACACTCCCGCCTGATCACCACTAAGCTAATTTTTGCTTGCACTTAAAACATAGAAACGCTCTCTATCCCCGCCCCGTTGACTTTATAATAAATAATTAATGAAAAAAATACCGATCGGCGACACATGCCAAACGAGAATTATTGTTATTTTGCGCGCCAAAGTTGACGCTTTCCTAATAGGCCTAAAGTTTAAGGTGGAGTGGCTCGGCGCCTCCGCATGATTTAAGCGAAAAAAAAATTAACTGATCAGGCGGAAAAGACCACGACTGTACCTAATTATTTAGTGGAGATAAGTGTTGTTTTATGTCTGTCATTAGGACTTTTAACTTTGGTAGAGGTAGTAACGCAAGTTCCTCAATACAGCGGACGAAAAAGAGGTTAAGGAAATTAAATCTCCTTCTTTATGGTCTTGGCATAACCGGGTAAACCTATGTGTTTACCATAGCTACGTGTCGGCATGTAAATTACATTTTTTACCTTAGCAAAAATACTTAAGAGCCTTAACCACTAGAGTGTACCTTAAGGTATCTCGCTGCGGTTTTAAACTGTCTACATTATAGAAGAACTGTAGAAAAACTGCGGTAAGAATGAAGAACGATAAACGATCTCCAACTAATGCATTATGGTGGAAGGAAAGCTTCGGCACGAGACCGGAAAATTAACTATAAAGCCATAAACCATTATAACGACTATAAAATATAGTGGAAAGAAAAGCAATAAATGATAACTTTCCAAGCAAAGTAAAATTATTAAAAAGATAAACATCACTCCAGGCGTCCAACGTGACGTGCTTGAGTACAGCCAGGCAATCAATGCAAGGAAGACATTTTTGCTAAATAAGCAGAACTTTCTCTGACGTTACACAAGCATAAATATAGAAAAAAATTAGCATCTATTTAGCAAACCGTGTAAAGTTAGCGTTCATTGTATCGATCGTTAACTTCCTATTCGCTTCGCGTCACCTTGCGCACGCGCATCCAACATGGCGCGCGTCAGTCCGCTTCGTTAGTGGAGCATTTGTCAAGATAATTGTCCGAACACCGCCATTTGAGGTTTTGACATTTCCTGATTATTATGAATAGTTTACCTTTTGTAATTTCTTGTGTTTACCCTTATTGCCCGGATATAAGAGGTATAATGCGATGGAAATGAGTTTCTGAACTACTTTGTTAGGTGGGGGGGCATTGTGTGATTCAGCCTTGGCTTTGACATTGTGTCGTGTTCGACCAAATTTGGAGATATTTTTTTTTGTTTGGAGAACAGGCCACTTCTTAAATTGTAGCGTTTATTAATGAAACGTATATTGATTTCTTCCTTATAATCTCTAGATTACAGTGGTAATATTAGCTAAGCCTTGTCTAACCGGAATGCTGAGAAATTCGAAAATGAAAACGTGAATCTAACAATAACCTCAAAACGTGCGATATTATCGAAATGGATATGTTTAACCGGTATTTTAAGTTAAAGTAGTTCACTGTTTAATAAAAAAAGGAGTATAAAACAAAGTCACTTATCCATGTCTGTAATACTTGAAAGATGTTGATAGGATTTTCACGATTTGATAGACTGAAATATGAGAAAGAATTTATAATTCATTTCGAATAGTGCGGCATCGCCTAGAATTTACATTGAAACGTTCCTCGTGAATCAATTTATTTCGTCATCGTCATCATCAGCGTACAACAGTCCACTGCTGGACATAGGCCTCCTCAATCGCACGCCATTTAACTCGATTCTCAGCTACTCTCATCCAGTTGCTACCAGCCACCCTGCGAAGATTGTCTCTCCACCGAGCCTGAGGGCGTCCCACCTTACGTTTGCCGATTCGCGGTCTCTCAAGAACACGTCTACCCTAACGGTCATCGGTTCTACGGCTAATATGACCGGCCCATTTCCACTTCAGCTTATTAATTCTGTGAGCTACGTCGACAACTCTGGTTCTCTGTCGGATCACCTCGTTCCGGTTGCGATCCCTCAGAGATTCCAAGCATAGCCCAATTTATTTAATCGAATCAATTGCATCAAATTACTTTCAGTAAAAAGTTCCGAGGAAAATCACGGACTAACAAACAAGCATGGTGTGGAACTTTATTTATTTTAATCTGATTAAGTATTCGGCATAGGCACATCCCAAACACCATTATAGCCACAATGACTAGATGATATAACAAATATGCTTCTGTATAATATTATATCTACATTGATAAATATTATGCAAATAAGATGTCTAAGCTGGTCGTGTAAGAAGGAAAAAAAACACATTATATAAATAAAAAAATATATTTATTTATTTATTTCTGTCTTTATTACACACACATAAAAATATTACTTGGTGCAATGGTATCCACTGTAAAATAATATTTCTTTCCTCGGAGTCAACAAGGACAGCATGTGTTTGGTGTGCTCTTAAAATTGAAGATCCACATGGAAAGCAAACATTGAATGTGCAGTATGAATACTTTCATTCAATAACATTAGGCAGTTTCCACAAACTGCATCTAGTGGGTATAACTGAAAAGGAATAAAATAAGTTAAGAAACATAACACTTTTTTTCCACTACCTTCCTTCTACTGCAGTCTGATAAAAAGATAAAATTATTTAGTCGCGTTAATCTCTCGAGCCACGAGTATAATTTAAAGAATGTACCTGTCTTATTTCTTATTAGTTCATTACGCGAGGGTGCAGTTGTGACCAAGAACTAGTAAACAATGAGAAATTGGAATAGGCGGGTAAACTCGCACTATATCTACTAAAACTATTCTAACTTTTTTTCATGGTATCCTGTTAGCTAAAACACAAGGATGCGACGTAAATAATATAACCAAGATCACATTATCAAAGCTTTATCACCACTCACCTCGCGAGAAATCCACACACATACTTACCTATACAAGTTGGCGACGTCTGTAGCAGTCTCTGAAATTAATTGTATTCACACATTGCGTTAAAATCTTACTGCACAATTGACACAACGACTTTGTGGAGTATGCGCTGTACTTGCAGACAATACATTTTCGTAAATATTTTTTAATAAATACGAAAAAACTGCAGAAACACTTTCACGAAAATCGAAATAAACGGAAGAAGTAAATATCAAATGGAGTTGTCCGTCAATTGATTGAAGTGCGTCAACCACCAAAAAGACGGATTTACAACGTTCCGTGCCACGACGATTTTTTAAATCATCTACGAGATTTTAGCGAAAACATTTAAAAGTAGCTAGTATTAAAAAAAATCACAGTTTAATACTATTTATTTTCAGATATTCTATCATATTTCTATTATAATTAAAGCAGATATTGTTACCACTGGGTACCGTACTTTTTTTGTAAATGTAAAAACGTCCCTGTTCACGTGAGTATTTTCTGTGAAATGACATTGACCACAACAGGAATGATTTGACTCGCCAAAACATATCATAATTTATCTTATTTATTATGATTTTATGATTCCGGTTACATTTCAATGTAATATTTCGTTTATTACTTTAATAAAATGGTTACTTTTTTTTGTTATAATATGAATAATAAACGCAACATACAAGCAAGGGGCCTAAAAAAAATTGTCTCCTTTGGTCGTTTTGTGCTCAATAACGTTGACAAGCGCGTGTTGGCCAGTGCGAATAATTATAGGCGATCTCACAGCATTCAAGAACTCAAGATGTTTTGTTCGCTGCCGATTTCAATGACGTTAAGAAAACTTGAACCTTCAAGGTGATTACAATGTGGCACAAATGTATTGGACAATTAGATGTAACATGGATTTAAAATCAATACGTTTCGTTCTCATTACGAACTGGTTCTTCCATGCCAACTTAATATACGCGCATATGATGACCTAAAATCCATTTTTGTCGCGGCTTAAAAATGAAGTTGGTTGGCTTTTTTTATTAATTATTATTGCAATAATATTTATCCAAGCAGTATAGGTAGACTTATGAAGGAAAGTAACTAAACTTAAAAACTTTGTTTTCACCAATTTATAGACACCATAAGTACGGGCCTCAACGAGGTAACTTTTCGTCATATTGTTGTCACAGGTGCTTCTACGACGTAACGTACCAATTATTTGTTTTAACCGAAATTATCAGCAATGTCTACTAGGTACCGACTTATTATCTGATTAAAACCTCACTTGACAGGTGATTCTATCTCACTTTCTCGTTAAGTAAACGGTATGTCTATCTCGCTCTTTAGGCTATGAATAACAACATTTTTGGTGAATGGTTAACTCCGATAGTGGCATTCGTAGTTGAGCAGATAACTTTATTCGATAACAGTAATGGAACACTTAATAGGACTTGTCTGACAAAAAAAGGTAATAACTAAAAAAATATATGAACACCAAACACTGATCATTGACAGATAAAAAAAAGTTGAAGGTTTTTAGACGTCAATCTTATGCGTCATCGATACTTTAATTCATTGGCAATAATTATCTAACTTTTGCACAATATTTTGATATATCAATACCTTTTCAATTAAAGTATTTCGATTTTTATTCCACTTTTTGATAACTTTGAAACGAACTTGACACGTCGTTTTCTGCAATAGCAGTCAAAGCAAAAAAAGAAACTGATCGTTTTGCTGAACACTTTCAGTTTGTTGTAGGTACTTACTACTTAGTTCTTACCTCGTTGCCGTTACCTACTTAGCTACGAGTAAATATTCTAACACTATTGTCTAGGCAGGCACCTACTCGTAATTTTACAACTAGAATAGTTATAAATGAATCATGCTCATGCATGCGTAAAAGTGGCCTCGATAGTACTGTACAATTTTGTTATTGTTGCACTGAACACTGAAATGTTGTGAAAGTTATCCACGTTCCTACCAAAAATTGAGAGACGAAATTACAATTGGAACTGATTATAGTTTTTGTAACAAAATCGTCTAGCAACGAAAGTGGCGCCGGGTGTGGAGAATAAAATTAGATTTCGGAAACTGCGAAATAAAATTAATATATCTACCTAACTCGAAAGATTTTGGTGAACACGTTTCTGTCAATCGTTTGGACGATTTCGTTACAGTTTTCAACAATAAAGTATTTCAATTTACATTTATAGTATATTAATATGAATTACGAAAATAATTCTGTAGGTAAACAATCTTCTATGCATAAGAATCTTAGCTTGGATTTTGGATAACTAAATGGTGATGGTACCATATCATTACCAATTATCTTCAACTTGTAGCCAAGGGAAACAATGGTCTTCTAAAGTAAATTATTGGAATTAAAATAATGATGATGATGGTCTAATGACATCACTTTATTTGAGCACATGATGCCGGTTTGATAGTGGAGATTAAATCTCTATTTACTCGTCTTATCATTCTCCCACGGAAAGCGTAAACTTTATAAGATAAAACAAGTACAAATTCCGTCAATAGGCTAGGGTGTAAATTAAATTAAATTTTTAACTGTGGGTTTTTGTAAAAGTTAAAATTTGGCGTGAAAAGGGTGACAAAGCCATCTTAAAATATCGTGGATAGAAAAGAATTTTGTAATTCAGTAAGTAACCTGACACCACAATTATTATTGTTTTTTTTTTCATGAGAATTGAATTAGGTAGGAACGAGAGATATACCTAGGAGTTAGAGGTTTTCTGATATGAATCATGAACTTAAGTCGAATTTTCAGGTTAAATAAACTGAATTTAAGATAAAGTTAAGATATCGGTCGAGGTTCGTTAAAAGTATTACGAGAGTAGGTAGGTACTAGGTAGAGGTACACGTAGTTAAGAGCGGCTAACCCGCCATACTTTTCGCGAGAATTTTGACAAACGCTCGTAGGTACGTGATTATGCCGTTGTTAACTTGTTACACATTAGCTTTGAATTTTTTGAACTATTAGGTATCTTGTGCACTATATCTAGGCTTCTCACAAAGCAAAAAATAAAAAAATGTAGAAACAAATTCAGTAAGTAGATATAGGTAAGTAAGTCTCCAAAAATTGCTCTTTTGCACAAATTTTACCTCAACTTTGGCCGTTCATAATGTACCTAAGCTCATAAATTGTAAAAGTAAAGAAAGCATCCTGATAGATTCTAAATGACAAACATTTATTTCACAAACTTGTAAGACTTATTAAAAACCGGCCAAGGGCGAGTCGGACTCGCGCACTAGTGGTTCACTACACAAGAAAAAATGGTAAAAAAATCACGTTTGTTGTATAGGAGCCGCCCAATATTTATTTTATTCTGTTTTCAGTATTTGTTGTTATAGCGGCAACAGAAATACATCATCTGTTGTTAGGGTTCCGTTTTACCCTTTGGGTACGGAACCCTAAAAAACACGTACTTCCTGGAACAAGTTTTATAAATTTTCGAACACTATTTTTCGTTCTATGTCCTCGCGTAGGCGGTATGAGGTGCGCAGGAGACGAATAGTGCCGGATCGGGGCTAGGTAAGACAGGGGAGTTGAAAGAATACCGCCGCTGAGGCTCTGGATGAAACATCAAGCTTTTCGACCATGCTCGCGTTGACGATAGGCGGGCCGGGAAGGGCCCTCTTAACACGAAAAGAATAATTACCACGATTGCCTCGACCTGTACGGCTGTACCATGCATGTTAGGTATTTTACTTGATGATCACAACATTCAGCCGCGTTACATGTGTAGGTATATATTTAATTTGGATTATAGCAGCGCGCAGCGGTACCTACTGCGGTATCAGGAAAATTACCACTTATCTGGCAAGAAGATGAATACTTAACCTAATTTCAATCAGAAATAATCCGCATTTTTTGGAGACTTGACCAACTCCACGCAATTTATTGATTATGCCCACCCTTCTTTAAGGAGAATGTTAAAACCTCCTTGATACAAATTACAAACGTCTATTACGTGTACCATAGTTACAATTCCACAAACAACCAGAGATTTTATGCTGAACATGATTGTCGTGCATCCTGTCCACGGCACACGCAACGGTAACTTAGGACTAATACGAGACGAGACACTATCTACGCGGGTTTTTTTTTTCTACATTATGCAAGAATCCAGGTACTAGATTGATGTCAAACGTTTAGATTAGCGGCTACATGAATAATTAAGACGAATAATTTAACACTTTTGGCATGATAAAACCTTGGAACTTGCAGTCCTCGCGATGCGGCTAATCCTAGGTAAGTTTTCCCATGATCTGTCCACGAAGTAGACACAATAGTTAAACAATGGCGTCTCGACCAAATTGGTCATTTGACAAATCATAATTTATTATTTTTTAAATACCTATTTTTGTTTAGTAGAATCACGCTTTTGAAAAAATTGTCAGTCATTTTTAGTTAATAAAGTAGAAGCTAGTTGCACTAAATAATCTTTTGTTCCTAATCGATGCTAAACAACGAAACTTGTCTCAGATACGAAAATCGGAACACAGCGATATTTTCCCGTTGTTTCCCGCTAATTTTGAGCTCAATTCTGTATTTTTTGTGACATTCAAATTAGAGGTGTGACAAGTTTTATCATAAAATAACAGTACTTAGCTACAATTTATTATTTGAAATGAGAACCTAACACTTCTGTTGTTTTAAATATTAGAAAGTGGTTTCCGTCATGTGGGTACATAATGCCCATTAAGTTTATTTCTGAAGTAAGTTGGGTACATAAAAAGATAGGTTGTAGGTACGTCATTTTTTATTCCTTAGCTGTCTAAATGAACTTAGCTACAACATTTCAACCATTGTTTTTTTTTGTATTCTCCACACCAAAATTTATAAACAACTAAGTAGGTAACCTACCCGCAGCAAAAAAAAAAGTACCTACCCACTAAAAGTTATTATTTGTTAGGAGTGTTCTTATATGAGGTACCTACTACTACTACTCAATACCATTTTAATAACTCTATGAAATCCGTTAGATCAACACCTGAAGAGTGGTCGGCCTACGCACACACGGACAAGAACTGTACACGTTACCTTACTCAACGAACACACCTACACGCGAATATTTCATCTTGTTGATTAGAAATAAACGACGTTCAAAACTTGAATTTAAAAGGTTTGTAATGATACTCACCCGATTAGATTCCAAAGCCTCAGCACTATGCTCTTCCTTCTGACGGAAGCAATTAGTGCATTTGCTCTTGTTGAAGATGTTTGGTGCAAATTTCCTGCAATCCGATCGCCCAGACATGGTTGCCAGAGGTCAGGGTATATTCAACGTTCACTATGTCACCGTACACAGCATGATGCTACTGTAAGACACCCACACTAGACGATTAATCGCCTTTTTTCGTACCGAACACGTAGTTTATCACGCGCACCCACCGGTGAGTGAGCTATCAGCGAAATCACTGCAAGTGAAGTGAGCGCTAACGTCATACAAAAACACATGCACTAAACACAATCTCCTTCGGCAACCGAACACCGAAGTAGGTTTACAATCGCGTAAACAATATTCGTATTCACGTCAAAATATAAAACAATAAACATCGATTTCACAACGAACACGCGGAGTTCGCGAGCGCGCAACGACACGACCGCCCGTCCATTTTACATCTGATAGAAAAGCAGCGAACACAGTTTGTTGTTTTACAACTTCTCTTTTCTTGTTTATGCGTCTCTGTAACTTAAAATATCTATGTAGTGACTGTTTTTACTTGTGTGCGTGACTATGTTCGTCTCTGTCTACAACGCAAGATTTACATCTCTCTGTCTTTGTTACACTTTTCATTAATTATATTCTCAGTGCTGCCATCTGTTGGTTACATTTCCAAACACAAGCCACATTCACGTCATGTTAGCGACTCATGGGTATCACTGCGTTCCAGGACTTAAATGGTTTCTATAAATCACGGTAGGTGGCGCTAAAGACCGTTTTTAAAACAGGGAACCAATAATAAATTAATAAATGTTGAAAGTAATCTTTTTGGTGGCTGGACGAGTGAAACCACATTAGTAATATTAATTTTTTATAAGTAAATGTTACAGTTTTTGCACAGATCATACATTGCAAATTAATCAACAGCTTTTTCTATTTTCCTGTTATAACGTTGTGTTTATTTTATTCATTTACTTGTTACAAAATAAATAAAAGCTATCTCTATACTCTATGTTCGCAAAACATAATATAATACAGTTTTTGTCACTTTGACAATGACATACCCAGTGACGGATCATTGACAGATGACAGTGACAGTACGAGTAATCATCCGATGTATGACGTGTGTGTGTGTCTGTGTGAGCGGTGCGCCCAATAAAACAGCGTGCGCCGCATTCACGTTATCATACGCTTTCCCTCTTTAAAACCTCCTCAAAAATTATCAGTTGCGTTCGTAACACCTAGGCAACGGACGCCCTAACGTTTGTTAACAGTTTCTTTCATTCTCCCATTCATAGTCAAGGTGAGATTTGTACAGAAACAGCACGCCCGATTAGACTAGTTCATACTTCACGGATCGCTGTAGACCTTGAATTTGTGTCTGCGAGGGAATTTGAAATGTCCCTGTATGTTTAGTCATCCGGTGTAATAAAATTGGTGCGCGCTCATAACCATTATAATGTAAGAAGGCTGAATTATAACGTGATACTATTGTGTTTTAGTATGGAGGACTTGAGTTTCGTACCCGACCTCCCGAGCGGGCCGCTGGATAAGTTCAGAAAAACCGCTAGATTTGATTGGAAACGCCTCAAATTGGCTCTGGAAGGTGATATAGAGCTCCTGAAACTTAAGGTGAGTGTCAGAAATATGATACCTAATAAATGAATTCATAAACATTGCACAACATTTTGTTAAAAAACTCGCGCCAATAATTTTCTTATTTATGAGAAACTAGTAGGAGAGTTTTTGGAATATCCAAGAGAGCATGCATGAGACTGAATTCCTCATTTTAAATTTTGTAGAAATAGAATCACTAGTTAAACGCACTTATATTATTTGTTTTCACAAATGAAAACACAGACAGGTGCATTGAAGCTTTCAAAAAAAATTCATTAGGCAAAAAAATCAATTAGATTTAATTGCTCATTGTACCACTGAGAAAAATACATTGCCTATGTATTAATTGTATTCAAATGTTCACCAAAGTGCTGTTTAAAATAGATATGTTATGCAAATACAAAGTTTTATCACATCTGTCAAGGTTGAGCAAAATGTTTGGGATATGTCTGACATAGATAAAATGATCGACAATACCTACAGAATATCAACTGCTAATTAATTTAAAGTATCATTATTGATAAGACTCTAAAATATTGATTCTAACTTGCTTTTCGTCATTTAGATCTTACAAGTATGTAACTGCTTTGATAAACTATCTTTGACAGTATGATTTAAAATAATTGTTGACACAACAACGTAACATTATGCCTGGTAAGCTTAGGTGTACAGTGTACTTAAGTGCACCTACATTTTACCAATTATGTCCCACGCAATAGGGAGCAGGACTCATCATCAACTGGACACAAATCCATAACCTCACTACTACATACTTAAAAATTTCCAATGGAAAAATCCCTTCTCTCACATTGAGTAAGAGGGCTATCAACTGCAAAGTTAATGAGCTGTCTAAACACAATCAAATTGTTAAAAATTTATAAAAAGAAGAAAAGCTCTCTGAATTAATTATGTACTTACACTTAAGTTTATTATTACAAAAATACTTGACAGCTGTCTCTGGTAGGTACTTTGCTGAGTGCATCAATATTTTTTCTCTCAACCATGACATTATTTCCAAGTTCCAACTTTGCATTTTCATATCCAACATCCAGAACCAGCTTGTTTGAAATTATGCATAGGTATACAATCAGGTGTTAGTTTGTAGAATTCCATGACACTAAAATGTTGTGTTTCATTGAAATCACAGTTAAATAAAAAAAATTAAGTACAACGCCACATAAGTCAACTCTTGGCTGTGTGACATTTTGATTTTTGATGCTGTTTGCTAGAGAATCGGAAAACGCGTGGTTTCAGCCAATCACGGATACAAGCAACGTCTCTATCTAATTTGAAGTGAACATAAATTATAAAATGCTATTGTACCAAGGTATAAATAAGCAGTTTTTTGACTCTCCTAAAGTTGCTATTTCTTATGTGGTGTTAAAACTTCAAAGACAATAAGCATTTTCCATTTTTTTTAAATTACCGAGTTACTAATATCAAAATCTTTGCAGAGTAGAGATTAGTACATCTCTAAAGTACTTTTTTTTTATTTAATAAAATAATACAGCATTAACTTAATGAGATTTAATTATTAAAGGTGTTTATTGTTAGAGGTGTGTTAATTATGTGACTTTTATGAAAAACAAAAGAATAATGCAAATATATTTTTGCAGTTTTAATAATAAAAATCAGTTTTTACCTAAATACTTCCCAGTATTTAGTATTCATGCAATTTGCAGATATGATATTTGCATTCTACAGTAATCATTCAACTTTATTAGTATATTGTTAACTTGTCTCCGACTTGTTTATTTATAAAAAAAAACTAGTAAGAATTAGTGGTAGGAATTTTGTGTATATATATTTTTTTTTAAATTTTGTGTGCAATAAAGAATATGAATATATGAACTAGTACTTACTTAAGATTATTTCCCTTAAACATATTTAAAACGAAGAAAATGTAATTTTGTATGCAATTTTGTTGCACAGTCAAATTGGTTTTACTCAAATACTGGTATGCATTTGTCAGAACAAGTTGAAAATATTTAGGAAATAACGTTTAGGCAATAAACATTTTATTTACTTTTCTAAGTTTTTGAGAGGAAGATTCTTTGCTGGTAGAATGGATTTCTGCAGTCAATAACCGCACAAAAAATCTGCTAAAGGTTTACAACCGATCTCAAGATGCAAAAGGAAAAAAACTTTTATAGGTAAAAATTCAAAGAGATCAAAGAGACAAGTTGAATTAAAGGGAGGTCTTAAGCATGTCTGAAACTTAGACTAATATATTCCAAATAGGTATGGAAAATATGGCAGATACAGGACTTCGGAAAAAAGAATTCATTAAAAACATTTTCATGTAAAAGACGAGACCATATGACTCGCACTGTCAAGAAGTTATCAGATCTCATGTAGAGCCAAGCTTCTAACTCTACACGCCCTAACTTCACAAACTTTACACCTAGTCAAAATATGTGGCTTGGCCATTTCGCTACATTCACATGGGCATAAGGTGAAAAATTAATCCACTGCTCATTGCTTTTCTGTTATACAATAGTTTTTGTAGTAACTTCCATCCCCTAGTTTAACGGGTTGGGGGATAAAAGTTACAAGTTTAATAATTTTTTGTTGTTTATGTACTAATAATAGCTTACATACCTACCAAATTTCAGCTTTCTAGGACATAGGAAATACCCTAAGAATTTTGATGATCATTAGTGAGTCAGTGTTTTTTAGATAATGTAACGAGGCTTTTTAGCTCGTCACATGGATGCATATTCTCGTCGTTGGTAGTGACTGTTTAGCTTGGGTGTTGCCTTATAAAAAATTCATTGGTTGGTTGACTTGGATTTGTGTAGTGGTCACACTGATTTTTTGCTGTCAAGTTCACTTTGACATTTCTCACTTTTCGTCAATTTTTGGGTTATGGCGAAATTGCGGCGCTCCTAAAATAAATCCAAGTGTGCCTCCAGGTGGGCGGCATCTAGTCCCAATTATGTGGTAGCCGATTGCCCTTGCACACATCTTGGTTGGATAGTATATATTTTTGATGGTAAGCGAATTTTTCGTAATTCCAGTTCGTTCCACATGTCTTGGTTATTTTCATAACAGACGCTTATAGTTTCCGATATTTAATTGTTTCAGGATCATTTAACTTGAACATATATTTGTTTGGATTGCATCATCTACTGATGACCACATTTAAATATTTTGGAAGAAACGGTGAGTTTAATTGTATTTGTTCATCGATCGCCATTTTTTATCCACGCTGCACATCAGCTAACGATTATTAATGTTTGTTTACAGCCCCATGGCGTTTCTTTTTCTTCTTATATTTTTCTTCTTCAACTTAAATAATTGAACGCTCGCCTCTACCAAAATTCATCATGGATACCGTTGGCATCTCAGCGGAGGTCACTAAGATGAGCATGTTTTGACTCCTCGGGTTTAGTTTATTCGACGGAATTTAGTATGGTTTGTGGTACTTATTTTAGATTTTCAAAAGTGCAATAATGACAGGCCATAAAATAACAATTGTTCCATCTTAGTTTTACACCTCTAGTTAGAACCATATCTGTTAATTTTAGAGAGGAATTTTCTTGTGTTTTTCTCCCAACCAGCAGCCTTCGGGTAATAAAATAGATCTGTAACTTTAATGGTCGATTTTTATTGATACCTTCCCGCTTGAAGATTAAAAGCCAGCTCCTGCAGGTAAGTCTATCCTAGGCATAGTTTTGTGTGTGTACTCCTGGCGCCCGAATTTTCACTTTTACTTATTATTTTTATTTGGAGCACACCACACATTTTTTTTATCATTACAATAACAATTAAATTTCAAGTACTATTTTGAGCTATGCAATGCAATTAAAACTTTATATGTTTAATAAGTCCGCTATTGATAACATATCCTGAGAATTTTGTTTATCTGGTATAATTTAAATCCAAGTTAAAAGGGTTCAAAAAAACGACGAAGCGTTACGAGAATAAAGGTAGGTAGTGCCCTTGCGCTTCGCTTGGCTCTTCTTGGCGGGGCACTACTGTGCCCCCAGATTAGACTCGCACAGGACAAATCAATGAACAAAATTAAATAAAAAACGAGCAATATAAAAGTTACGATTTAAAAAAAAACTTATTTAAGACATGCAATAAACTATATATTATGGTCCTGTATGAGGCTGTAAAGCCCCTATCTCAGTATGGGGCTGTAACATTTTAAAATGTCACAGCGCTGATATTCTGATATCAAATCGGCGTATTTTCAAGTAAAACAAACTTTCGTCGTTAACTTTTAATAACATAGGTGTACTGAGCCTTATTTTCCTTGAGGGGTTTTCTAGTTTGATTAGGTAACTGTTGATCAATCTCAATATACCTTCATATTTAATGACGTAGCTTATTCAAGGAATAATTATAAGTTCCCCCCTTCTACTTGTGCATTCAGTTCATGACAATAATAAGACGGAAATATGCTTTCCTAATACTGAATGAACTATTCATAAGTAGAGGAATATCTATGCAATGAGGACTGCACGAATTTAATATTAAATCCACACGATTCTAAACCATATCTGCTTGAATTAACATGTTAAAGAAACGCGGAATGCGGAGAATCAGTTAGGACTTAAATTCAATGGAGACAAGGTTCAAAATCCGGGTTGTTCTAAATTCTTTTCATTGCTTTCTTCCGATGCTAATGGAACTTTTAATAGTACAGTTAGAGGTCGTCTATAATTATGTTGAGTCTTGGTACGTGCAGTTAATGTAGTTAAAATCGTAGGTAGTGTGTAATTTAAATCAGCCCATCGCAGAACACTACTGGAGATAGGCCTCTCGCAAGCAGCGGCACAACACCCTATTCTCCACCGTTCGTATCCAGCCAGTCTGTTCCAGCCACCTTTTTAAGGTCGTCGGTACATTTATATAGGGGGCGTCCCCAACTACGCTTGCCGATACTCGGTATGTGTATCGACTACATAAACTAGTGTCGACCTATGTGCTTATCATAAAAGGCGACTAAAAGATTATGTGGAGAGACTGGGCGGCGCCATCTTGTCTGCTTCTTCTCGTATTGGCGCGAACTTAATGATAAATAGCTCGTTCTGTACTCTGTAGTGAGAATAATTCTAGTTAGGCTGGGTTCGGTATTGTCGTGCATTTATTTTTTTCTGCTAACATGAAACTGCAGCAGCTCAGATTTATTCTCAGTAGCAGCATGATATCTGAATTTGTGCCCAGTTTTTGGCATTAGGTTCGCCCCTAGAGCAAAGGGCTAAAGGACTTAAAGAGTGTCAGTACTTTGGCCTCACACATGCCTAATCCTTCGGAGACAGCAGCCGTTATGATGTGTTGTTATATAAGTATAACATCAAACTGCGATCACCAATTCGTCTACCAAGCGTGGTTGTTAACAGTTGCTCCAATAACCGGTCATAGAAACCCATGTACACATTTATGGGCCAACATAACAGTAACTAGTCTACCTATGTCACGTCTACAATTTGTCTATGATTCATAGCAGAACGGCAGAGCTCAAGCCGTCACTCAAGGAAACTATTCGTGTATTCAATTGTTTATGAAGCCACTTACGATCACGTGGTAAATTGGTATGTTGTAGATATCGTGGTATTTATAGACGCTGAAGATATAACTGTATTTTTTCTGAAATCGTTTCGGAACGAATCGAACGAAAAGGTTTGGTCGAATAGGGTACGGACAGTTTACGTACTAGCTGCGTTGCGGACATTATACCGGACGATACTAACATACCAGTACATTGTCTTTCAGAATCCGAATTAACGCACTTATGTTAAGTTAAACTAGATTCAGGCTTGAAAGTAGAATGCAGCACGGCTATCCCGCCTGAAAAAATATGCAAATGCAGGAGGTGCGATAATTACATTATTACATCTCCTGCGGAAGCCCCGTGGAGGGGCGAAACACGTGTTATGTATAGATTTCGGTTGCATGATATTGATCCTGTATTCTGCATCGAAGCAGTCTTCGATCTACATGGTTTTAGCGGAATAAAATCTAGTCGTAAACGTCAGAAATGCAAAATGACAGATTATCGAATTGTCAGATGTTAGTATGTTGTCAGAAATGGTCAGAAACGACAGACAGACAGACAGACAGATGAGCAAAATGACCGGTTCGCAAAATGACAGGTTCGCAAAAAGACAGATTAGCAAAATGACAGATTAGCAAAACGACAGGTTCGCAAAAGACAGATTAGCAAAATGACAGGTTCGCAAAAAGACAGATTAGCAAAATTACAGTGTTGCGCCGACCTGAAGTAGAATGGGACGGAAGATGGTGATGATTTTACTGCACCTGTGTTTTAAGAGGATGTTGTAACAGCAAAGTAATCTGAGACATTCTAAATAATTTATCGTTAATATCCATTCAATGTAAATCAAGTCAGATAAAGCTAAAATTCTTTGTTTTGATTGAGATAACACAACTCAGAATCGAATTACGCATTTAAATCAGATATGATAGAGGGATTATTGTTATTAGCTGCCCTCGGTTAGGTTCCCCTATGGCTAAATACATTTTTTTTTTCGTTTCTATCGTTTCATTGTCACTGACTCTGATTCTGCTGATTATCAGCAGGAATTGGGCCACATCTACTCAGCATTTTTACACCATATGCGGCAGCCCCCATTCTGGCAGAAAAGCCCTTCTTAATGGCAACCGAAACACCCAGAACTTGAAAACCTACTCCCAGAACTTGAAAACCTACTCCCAGAACTTGAAACCTACTGGTTTTAAACTTTCGGGTGTTGCATAGGACCTTATCATTGCATCAGGAGCTACATTTGATACAACCAAATCAGTCTTTCGTGGATCCTTTGCGTATGATGTGACAAAAGATTTTTCAAGTAAAAAGGAGAAATAGTACAGGAGAAGAGAGACAGAAATTGAGTTTAGAGAGTTTAGTGCAGATGCACGATATAAATGCATAGTTGTGAAGGTATGTGAGGGCCTAAAGTGTTATCCATTGCTCCTCTATAGTTTAATCTGCGCTCCTCCTGATGATCTGAGATCCTGTAATATTTCTACTAACCATCCGCACTGCTTAATTTTTAGACATCAAGCTTGTGATGATAAAATTTGTTGATGCTGAAGGTAATTGAGGGGTCACGGTTAATACATATTGCTCTGTACATACAGTGGTAATAACTCACTTTGAGGCGTTTTGACTATGTATTGAGATCAAAGTATGAATATCTGGAGTAATGTTCCTACGTAAGCACTCATCTATAAGACTAGGGATCAGCTCATTAGTGGAATATGTCTAATCTTGCATGACCGCACAAACACGTGATTCGATGTGACCCTGAAATTGTATCACCGTTATTTATTGGTCAACTAGCTTTAGCCTGCAACACCGCCCGTGTTTAACACGGAAATTATCATTCAAGGTCGTATTAACTGCTTAAAAAGCATCATAAACGGCAGACCATAACCTGGGTTAGGACAACCCAGGTTATGGTTTATCGGTCTGCCGTTCAGCCGTTAAGGTAAATGCTCCAGGGTAGCCCGCGAAATTCAAATTTTCTTACGTTTTTTGCAATTTGCAGGTCAGTGTCAGGTTGCATGTTGATTAAAATATGATTCTTTACAGATAGACGGAGTATAGACGGAGTTATCGCATTTGTTTATAGCTATAATATGGATTTTGTTCAGAGCCTATTTTTTTTTTTTAATTTATGGTTAGGCACAAACCACACGATAAAGAAAGAAAGTAATTTAAAACACTTATAGGCTACTCGTTTTAAATTGTTTTATGGTTTTACAGGAGAAATAATACTTCGTTTACGGTACTATTAATCCTACTATAATATTATAAATGCGAAAGTTTGTGAGTATGGATGTTTGTTACTCTTTCACGCAAAAACTACTGAACGGATTAGATGAAAATTTGCACACAGATAGTTTAAAACCTAGATTAAAACATAGGATACTTTTTATCCAGGTAGTAAGATCCCATGGGACAGTTATCAAACTTCACGCGGGCGAATCTAGTGTGAGTTTCAGGAATCAATGCATTGAATGTAATTTCTTAAACAATAAATTATTCTTTATTCTTTACTATTGCATAAAGGGTGTAAACAACCACATCACGAAGCCGTCAACCAAGCACTCTGTACATCAAACTAAGTAACTATAAGCATAAATTATTGCTGGGAACGACTTTTTTTTGGGGTGTCAATCATGTTTTCTGTACATGCTTGCTGTATACTTGCTGCTAGCTTGTTTCATGCGTGGAGTAAGTATGCATGTTTGCATGTTATGAAAAAACTATGCATTTCCGAAACTGTTTCTTAAAAAAACCGGCCATGTGCGTGTCGGGCCACGCGCAGTGTAGGGTTACGTAGTAGCCCGTTATATTTTAGATTTAGTTTTTCAATGAAAGTCTTCACCCGTTATAAACAAGCAACTACTTCATCTCAGTCACTTTATAGGATTTATTCTAAGGATTTTGTATTTGGTACAAAATTATCCAACACCCTAGTTCAATGACTATTACTGCTAAACTAATAAAGTTATCTAAACCGCTATAGTTTTCCTTTAAAGTTCATGAAATGCACTATCATCATGATTTTTTCCAGATTTTTCAAGCCAGCAGCTTAGCTTTTAAAATACCTATTCAACGATACCCCACACGATTGGGTTGTCGACGAAAAAAAAAAAATATCCATACACGTAGGGAGCTACCCTAAAAAATACATTTTTCAAAATTTTATTTTACCACTTTGTCGGCATTATTGATATACACACCTCTACAATTACAACTTTCTAGTACTAACGGTCTCTTAGCAAAACCTCGGACAGACAGACAGACGGACATAGCGAAACTATAAGGGTTCCTTGTCAGGACTACGGAACCCTAAAAAAGGTAATAAAGCAATACTAGCCTGTAAATTATTTTGTAGAAACGTGACATATTCAAACGTGTCTGGATAAGAAATGTATAAATGATTAAATATGATTTGATGCATTTGATAAAATGATAAAAGAAGTGTTTGCCAAATAAATGTTTGGAAAACAAGTATTTTTAAAATAAAACATTTCCGAAATAAATAGTATACGAAACGTTAGTTGTAAAATGAAAATTTGTCAACGGAGTTTTGGTGAAATTTTAGTGAACCCTAAAACGGCGAGTTGTATACTGGTCCTAATATATCTGCTATTCGAAAACCTAGTTATTATTTTTCCGTATATTATAACTGAGAAGTTATTAATAAGCATATGCCTGAAAGTATTGATTGACAGTGCATTAAAAATGTATGAAGTTCTTATCAGAACAGACAATTGCCTTGACTTCTGTTACTAATCCTTTAAATCGATTTTATATTCACGGCTGTTCGATTTTCTACCTAAAATACTACGGATAATTCGTATATTGGATTAAAGATTTGTAGGTACTAGGTAGGTGATTGCCATTTAGCCAACGTGATAAAAATATCAAGTTTCCATATTAGGAGTTAGACCGTTTGTTGTGTTGCTTAAAAATGCCAACATTATTTTTATTTCTCTGTTGGTACAGTTAGTATCTAATTCATAATTATGTCATCATCTGCTTAGCCTTTCACAATGGTGTTGGGCCAATTTGTTGTTGTTATGACCGTTTTGCCCTGGATTTTCGATACAAATAAAATTCCCTGCCCAATAAGTCTAAATTGTGCTGACATGAATCCTGTGACTTATATCCGGATAAGCACTCTCGAGCTTCGACTGTATCTGAATACTTTTCATTCCGGAAAAGCGATAATGCAACTGCTGGTCGAGGTGCCGGAATTCATATAAAAACTGTTGGCTAACGCAACTAAAGCTGATATCAGACGCTTCACTTTAGTTAATGATTCACTCGGGTGAATGTTTTTTTGTTGTTTCACTTATCTATCCACTGTATCCATTTGTTTATAATTGTAGGGCTGTAGAAACTAGTAGCTTGAAAAATGAAAAGATAACAAGAAGGGCAGAACCGCTTCAGGGCCGATTTTAATGCACATAAATTGTCATCGATAACGTACGATTTTATCGATACTGCATGCAACTGTATTGATTTTACTATCAAGGTAAAGGCATGCAATGTTCAATGTTGTGCATTTCGATCAGAGTTTGACATAATTATTTGATAAGTTTGCTTACGATAAGCTCCGAAGTAAACCACTTCAGTGACTCAACTGAAGTTCTATTATTATTATTTCTCAATCATCATTAATTCTAAATACATTTAGCATTGTCAACAACTCTCGCAGTTCACAGTCCTAAGTGGACAAGCACAAAAGTAGCTTGCACAATAAAAATAAAATTCTCAATAAAATCATGTCTCATTTTGTAAATAATAAAAACCTTTTCTTAATAATAATTACGAAGTTACCCTTTTTAAAGTAATATCCGCTAGAAACAACACTAGCGGCGACCTATTATTTACACAGAAGATTTTCCGAGCAACAAGTCAACATTTTTTGTGGCGCTCGTGATGGCTAAGTTAAGGCTAATGGCTAAGTTTTTTCAACAATCTCTATTCATTGTTACAGTACAAAATATGGCACTTGTTGGAGAAGGACCCTCTCTTCGCACACAACTCCGTCTCCCCAACAGTGGAGGAACAGAAACGCATCACACAACTTCAGCTGAAGAAAATAAACGAGTACAAATTCCACACTAAAGAAATGGTCAACTCTAGTTATAGTCGAAGGGTAAAGAACTAATTTGTTTATTATATGCGTAGAGCCAAAGGACGCACTGTTAAACTTGAAAATATATTATCTACTTTGGTAATCTTCGTGTTTGGGGTAGCCCGCGATTTTTTATTTTTTTTTGCAATTTGCAGGTCAGTGCTTGGTTTTTGTTGTGTTGTTAAAATATGATTCGTGATACGTCTTACCGCCGCGAATCATATTTTAATCAACATACAACCAAGCACTGACCTGCAAATTGCTAAAAAACGTAAGAAAATTTGAATTTCGCGGGCTACCCTGACGATTTCACCTTAATTTAAATTTTTATGTCTTTCAAAAGTTTTGAAAACCATTTTTGAATTACATATAGTTGTTAAGCTATATTTTTACATCATCATCTCTCGTCCATATTTCCGAAAACAAACGATTATTGTCGAAGCGCATACTTTTCTTGGGAGATCTGTACCTAATAGGCGAGACGACAAAAAAAAACTAATTAGTCCGTCACTTAAATTTTCAAAAAATATTTGACCCATGTTTTTCTTTTGTTACGTAAACCAAAATTGACGAAGATACGACGCTTTTAAAATTCTCAATACGTCACGCTATGGTATAATTTTTAGCTAGTTCTGACGTCACGAGCCCCCACTCCCGAGTTTTGATGCGTTTTATCTTTGTGAATATTCATTGATTTACAAAACAAAAAATACGTGTCCATTTATTTCCAATACTCTAACTGACGGACTAAATAGATTTGCAATTTTTTGATACTGTCGTCATGCCTATTACTCGTGTGCATCTAGACATTTCTGAAAAGCTTGATGTTGCGATTAATCTTTTGAATCACTTCGTTTATCAAACTAATGTTTATCAAGATAATGTAAAATCTTTTTTGCATATTGGACTCGTAGGATAATTTCTTCCCTTTACCGTTATACGGAAGTCTTTTTATGGAGTTAAAAGCCACCAGACCAACGATTGATATCTCTTTTCAAGGACAATTACATAATTAATAACTTTTTCTTTACCTTTTTGTAGAAGAATTGTTTTGACAAAAATTCCATTCCATTAATCATTGTTGTTTCGCTGAATATTTTGAAAAATATTATTATAATTGTATTTTTTTTCTCAGACACGCACGATAATGACAATAAATGAAGCTGTACAGTCTTTGAACCCCAGCGTGTCTGTCAAAATGGCGATCGGCATATATTTGTTTTCAAATGCTTTACTATCGCTTGGCACTGAGAGGCACCATAAGTTCTACGAAGCTACATTTGTGAACAGAGAGGTAAGTCGACAGCACAGTTTTTTTTTCAAAGCGTTTACTGATGTGCTCTGGAGAGATCATAGATACTCGTCAAACAAGGGCCACTTGTAATTTTAAATTTTGTCCACGGACATCTTGCTTCTTTTCCAGGACCCCCGGAGGTCCTCGAACCTCAAGGTAAACGCTGCGTTTAGCGAAAGCTAACTTTTCTATAAATATTACGATGGTATGACAATAGGCTTGTGTCCTGAAAAAATCTTATTAGTCCGTCAGTTAGATTATCAAAAAATATTTGACACGTATTTTTTCTTTTGTTACGTAAACCAAAATTGACGAAGGTGCGACGCTTTTAAAATTCTCAATAGGTACGTCACGTCGTGCTATAATTTTTAGTGCGTTGTGACGTCACGAGCCCCCGCTCCCGAGTTATGATGCGTTTTATCTTTGTCAATATTCATTGATTTACAAAAAAAAAAATACGTGTCCATTAATTTCCAATACTCTAACTGACGGACTAAATAGATTTGCAACTTATTGATGGTGGAAACTAGCCTATTGCAAAACACAGGGGACACTTTCGATAACTGAAACCGCCCACTTTTACAGTACAATACTAGTAATAGCCGCCTCGTGTACAAGTACTTATCTCACTCGCAAAAAATGCCAATGTTATGTCACTTCCGATGTTCCGAGGTCAATGTTTTTGGAACAGAAAGTTCAGATAGCGTGGCCATAGTAACATAATGCCTCTGTATGGGCGTTATCTAATGACCGACAATAGGCGAGACGACAAAAAAAAACTAATTAGTCCGTCAGTTAGATTATCAAAAAATATTTGACCCGTGTTTTATCTTTTGTTACGTAAACCAAAATTGACGAAGATAAGACGCTTTTAAAATTCTCAATACGGCACGCCATGGTATAATTTTTAGCTAGTTCTGACGTCACGAGTCCCCACTCCCGAGTTTTGATGCGTTTTATCTTTATCAATATTCATTGATTTACAAAAACAAAAAATACGTGTCCATTAGTTTCCAATACTCTAACTGACGGACTAAATAGATTTGCAATTTTTTTATACTGTCGTCATGCCTATTCATATAGAATCGAAATATGACGTTGCTTTGCTATGCTGGTAGCAGAGAAGCACAATTTGCAGTAACAAGTAATTTATCTGACCGAAGACCTTATAAAGGTGGACTGGTGGTCAGACTGGATACGGAAGGAGGAGGACAGGGTACTGTGGTGTAGCTTGGGAGAGGCCTATATCCAGCAGAAGACTGCAATAGGCTGAGTTGATTGAGGGTGGCTACTGTAGTTGTTGCTTCTCACTGGTATTTTTGTGCTGTGTGTTGACCATTTTAGTATTGTAGTCTAAAGAATTACATTTGTCTACATAGCTTCACATTTGAAGGCTGATCCCTAGGCATCTTCATTAAAAGTAGCCATGCTCAATAGATAAAAATACAAATCGATGAGTTTAAATGTGGTCTATGCGCGATGAATACATAAATACATCACTCTGCCAGTCATACTTTTTTTTAATATCTAGTTATTTAACCGTAGCTTCATGCTTCAGTACTGAAACTATAATATCGCACATTTGGAAACTGACCCTGGCCTTGATTTAGTAGATTAACGAGACCACGGTCATGTTTGAAAGTTAAGTAAGGACAAAATCCCGTAAAAACGTTTAATCTAAAAAACGTTTACAGTTAAAGTTTGCACTAAAAAGGCGCGGGCCTGTGGACGGTGAGCTATGGGCTAGCTTGCCGTCCATCCGTCTCATGACGACAGGCCGTGTCGACGGCGCGTTCGTGTTCCACGCGCGCCTCAAAGAGAGTCAGCAATAAGGAAGGGGTCCGCAAGGGCCGACGCCTGCCGGGGCTGCGGGACTATTCGAAAGAGATACCGTGGCCCCGGAACACAAAGGGCGATGAAGGAACATGGATGGGTTTTAGTCAGTAAAATTCTGACACTCCTTCCTGCTCCGCCCAGAGTGGGAGGAGTCATTTGATTATTTCCCATCCGAAAAAAAAAAAAGTTTGCACTAAAGACCACCAAGGGCCTACCACCACCTCATATGCTAGTATTGTCTTACTACATGAGTAGAAAAGCGATTTCTCCCACACTGGTGACGGAGGTTTTGGCAAGCCCCACAAGAATTTCACAGTAATGTAAATTAAATCACATCATGATACCGGTGTCCTGATCTGGCACTTCCAATCGCCTTCCAATCACCCATTTTTGACACACACAAAATTAGGATTCTTCCTAAAAATCCGTTATTTAGTAAGATCCCAACGAGTTTTTTACCACCGTACTCTCAAAAGACCTCGCATTAATGACCCTCAACTCACACACCTCAATCTCCAACAGACGCTGGCAAGTTTTGCGTTAACGGAGATCGCGCACGGGTCGGACGCGCGACTCATGCGCACCACAGCGACGTACGACCCGCAGAACAAGCAGTTCGTCATTCACACGCCTGACTTCGAGGCGGCTAAATGCTGGGTTGGTAATCTAGGTAAAACTTTGTGTGAAATTTTTACTTTGACGATGATGTTTTTGATGTTTTGAGAACAGGTATTTCAGAAGACTTTTAAGAGTCTTTTCTTAGAGCTAATTCACGCTCAGTTTTATCGATGTAATTCGCCAGTAACGTAAATGGATTATTACTGCAAGATCTGCCAGCAAAGTTTGTGAGAATGGATCTTGTCAGAATTGCATATAATGTCTCAAGAATTGACCGTACATAAAGGTGACCCGTATATTGTCTGTTATCGATATACTAATCGATGATCAACAGTAATCATTAGTTATTTAATGATCAGTCGTTACAGGTAGTCAGTGGCGCAAAAAGTCTGACAAAGAGTCTTACCAAGGGGTATCGTATTACCCAGTACTAACTGGGTTGTGGAGGTCAGATAGGCAGTCGCTCCATGTAAAACACTGGTAGTCAGCTGCATCCGGTTAGACTGGAAGCCGACCCCAACATAGTTGGGAAAGGCAGATGATGAGTTATTTAGTAATCTAATAAATTATTGGAAGTCTAAGGATGAGTCAGGTAGCCAAAACAGAAGTAGACATTGTTTTAAGCTTTCACGGTTCAAAACTATACTATACTATGCTTTGACGACCGGAATGGCGCAGCGGTAGTGAGGCTGCCTTATGATCTTAGGGTCCCGGGTTCGAATTCCGGTAGGAGCAAATGTTTGTGTGATGAGCATGGACATTTGTTTCCGAGTCATGGATGTTTATATGTATTATAAGTATGTATTTACAAACAAAAAGTATCTATGTAGTATATCAACTATCTGGTGTCCACGACACAAGTCTCGTTGCTTAGTGTGGCACTAGATGGCGCTGTGTGTAATGTCCAGTGATATTTATTTATTTATACTTAAAACGGAACGGAAGATATCCCTTAAGTGACATAAAGGTCGTGCAAAAGCAGCGCGTCAGACCAAATTATCAAATCCACCCAATTTTTTATGATATCCACCGAATTTTAACATGAGTAGAATACTTCTTAGCCGTATTATTATCATGTATATTTTGTTCTATAAGTATCAATCAAAAGAACGCTACAGCTTAGTCTAGACTTCGCCTATCTCACCAAAATTCAGTGAAATATGTATGTATGTCAGTTTACCAAACTATTTACGTCATTCTGGACTTGTTTCTGTTAACTTTACTGTGGGTGTTGAATTGTTGATGTTTTGTGGTGCTAGCCATCGAAATCGAACTGAACCGACGCTATTTTTAAAATTCAGATTTCTATTTACAGCGTTTATGTGCTCAAGGTCGCTTGGATTTGGCTAATTTGACTATTTAAGGCCCACATAGCTCCCAATTTGAAAATCATCTGCCATTTGTTTTCTTCCGAGAATTAGTTGGTACAAATAGCGATTACATTTTGGCAGTTCTTTTGGATTTCTGTTTACTTCCAAACTGATTAATATTGATTTCATGCGGGCTTAAATGTCAGAATCTACCTTTTATCTTTTATGGTACTTATATGAAAGTAAAACAAAATAAATAATCTTAAAATTATAATTTAATTTATTTATTTGCATCAGACACAACGATCCATAACTTAGTTAATAAACACACTCAAAATAATGTTACTTGGGAATCAAATAATCGGACAAAATAGAATTTAAATTAATAAAAAAAAAATGTCATATTTTTTGTTATTATGAACCACACATGTTATATTTAACACAATATCAGCTAGTATTACAACATCATTTAAAGCAGACGTTCTGCGTTCAATTAAGACAATTAAGCCTAATTAGTAGGATACTACGCTTGCTAAGCTGTTACCCTCCCACATATGCCTCAATAGACTCTTTCTCACAATGGCATTGCTCGTAATGATACACTAATATTAGTACATTATTGTGTAGGTGAGTCAGTTTTTCATAGAATAAATTCTTGACAAAAGAAACAATTAGTGCAAAATGCTTTTAAGTTATTACCCACCAAATCTCAATTTATACATGGTCAAAGTAAAATAGCTAGCGAAACTCCATAGACGTCATGTCTTTCTGTTTTTCAACCTGTGGTGTTCCATAGCTATCCTATCTATCTTGTGTGCGGTATTCTCCGCCAATCTCTCAGAATCCGTCTAAGTTGTTTCGCAATCGTTTTATATTCCTGCCTCGATGACGACGACCGTTTTCTGGCACCCACTGCTTGGCTCCTTGGCCTATAAAGAGTGAAAAACACCTCTTAACGAAGCCGAAATGCACTTGTTCTCCCCGTCATTGCGATCATTTTTTTTGTTCTACACCATACCTGGGAACCTTCCAGTTACGGAGATATTGGGGTCAAAGTTCTGACTTTTTTTTTAAATACAAGTTTTTAATGTAAGGCGACCCCCGTATTATATTCAATCCATCCATCAGCATAATGTTTTGAGTGCGTTACATTGAGTTCTACCATAAAACATGATTTTTTACCCCAAAAAAAAAAGTTGTTTCCCAGCAATAATTTTTGCGTAGAGTTACTTAGTTTGATGTACAGAATGCTTCGTGATGAGGTGGTTTACACCCTGTAGATCCCTTTTATTTGTCCTGACAACAAATACCGAGTTACGATAATGGACCTTGTGAACTTCCACCATCCACATGATCCATATCAGTACCGGCAGACGAAAGACCAACCGGCAACTTGTTCTCATGTTTCTAGCATTTTTGTCTCGATGGATAGGTACCCTTACGAGATACACTGCAGTATACGTAACGGTGTGGAGACTTTGATACACTTAATTTTCGCAGAGCATGAAATGTCACTTTGACATTTTTATACAAGTTTATACCTCGTTAAGATGTATAAGGTATTAGGTATAAGGAGATGGAGTTAAATAGCATAAAAAACAAATAAAGTTCATAATCGTTTAACATTAGACAAAATATACATTGATTACTAAAGGGTTTTAACCCTTTAGTTCGATCCCCATCTCTTAGGTCGAATTTCGTCAATTTTAATTTGATGTTTTCTACTTTGATATCATTCCGTCAGTCGTTATCCTAGTATTTTACTACATATTTACTGATAAACATAGAGACAAACACACTGATTCTCTTCATGTTGACTTCGGCTGATTGATGACCCAAATACTCAAGTACCCTCATGTTGTTGACGATCCAAATGGCGTAGCCGTTGAGTTTCTGAACCGAAACAAATATTTGTGCAGGGAAAGTACATACCATTACATTTGTTCTGCGAAGGGTATGTTAGTGTTTTTCAATGTGTTTGATAAAAACAATGTTAATTTAAAAAAAAAAAACATTAATATGATCTAAAGAGTCAAAAAAACAAACAAAAGAAATAAAACAATGAAGCAGACGATTCACTCGAGTGAATGTTCATTTTTTTTTAATTCCACGCCCACACGACAATATGAAACGACTGAGATTTGCTTAAACAATAATAAATCATCAAAAAAGTTTTAACGACTTGTTCAAGTAACTATTAACTAGTTATTACTAGCAGCTCGTGATATTGTATTGTATACCTCGTAATCAAATTTAACGCGATAGTAGGAATTTACAGGTTTTAATTTAATGGAGAGAATTCAAATTATTATGCAATATCAGATACACACATCAACACCGTCTAGGAAAATTTTGTATAAAGTTCTTAAACTCAAAAAATACTGGCCAGTTTTAAATTCTTTTGAAGAAAGCTTATTTTGTAAACCTTTATTTAACGATTCTAAATTTGAATTTAAAAAGATAAATTAAAAACAAAGAAATTACGCGGATTGCTCCTGGCTGGGTGTGGTGCTCAATCATAGTCATCATCATCATTAGAGTTATTAAGAGGTAGCATTCAATAGTTTCTGTCAACTTACATGGGAAAGAAGAAACAGCTTATGTACATATGGCTTATGATTTTACTATTATCACGTACAGGTTACCCAAAACTAGAACTAACTACGGCAAAAAAATGCTTACTTTTGAAGGAGCACAGCTTTTTAATAGAAAACCCTCTAGTATAAGAAATCTGAAGTCTTTCAATGCATTCAAAACTCAACCTAGTCAGTATATTATGGCGGATCGAACACTTCTAGAGAAATGAAGGCATTGAATGGGTGTAGCCGTGTAGTCTAGTTTGTAACTCATGACGACATACTTTATGTAATTTATATGTATGTTTATAGTATTGTTCTCAAGTGAGTGACATTTGTCTTTATTGAGAATAAAGTTTCTTTAAATCTAAAACGTACAGGTGGCCTCGACTGGGTGGGGACTGCCTCGTTGGTGCATGAGGTGCTGGGTTTGATTCCTTGATCGGCCAAAGTGTCATTGGGTTTGATTCCTTGGTCGGCCAAAGTGTCATTGGGTTTTTCCATCAGGAATTTCTCAGAAGCAGCCACGGAGTCTGGATGCGGAACGGACACGGAATCTGCGTCCGGTTGATGGCAATAATAAATAAATAAAATAAATATCGCTGGACGTCAACACACAGCGCCATCTAATGCCACACTAAGCAACAAGACTTGTGTCGTGGACACCAGATAGTTGATATACTACATATATACTTTTTGTTTGTAAATACATACTTATAATACATATAAACATCCATGACTCGGAAACAAATGTCCATGCTCATCACACAAACATTTGCTCCAACCGGGATTCGAACCCGGGACCCTAAGAACGTAAAGCAGCCTCACTACCGCTGCGCCATTCGGGTCGTCAAAAAAATAAACTCGCCCCTTGTTACATGGGACAAAGAGTATAAATAACACTAGAAATACGGTCTACATAGATTGAATATTATGCTCTATTTCTAACCAGACTTAAGGGTCGTCCTTTAAGAAAAGGGGGAGAGGGGTTCTGAAAAAATAACGTTTTATCACGCTGGGGGGGGGGGGGGGAGGAATAATGTGACAACTACGTACATTTTTGTGGGACGAAAAAAATAATTTAATATGACATGTAAAATATTGTGTACCATTGAATAATAAATAAATAATGAATAATAAACCCAATCAAGCCATTTGTCAGAAAATCCGTTTTCTTTTAAACAGTTTCTAAAACTATCTGATCTTTTCAATGATAATACACGTGATGCTGGATGGGGGGAGCAGGGATAACCTAAAACCTTACGAAATCAACAAGGACTATAATAGTGGCTTAAAATACCTGACGTGCGTGATAAAAGGATGGCCCCTAACTGGCAGGTATTTGCGCATTTCTAAATTCGACATACTTGTGCGTCATTTATTTAAAGCCTATTGATAAAGTAATTAGTGGTATTACCCGAGTCAAGAATTCTTTTTATCAGTTCATTAACTAATTTCAATTATGAGTGAGTCATTTATAAGACATGTTTTGATTTTTATTACTTTTTTATCAAACAATTATACTTAATGAATCTTGGTTGCTTGTATTAGCTTACCATGTTAGCATACATACGAGTCGTAATTTGAATGACGAGATTTACATAGATATCATCATAAAATACATATTTATGAAAATCTTGTCATTGAGAGCTTAATTGGGATACAACAAAAGCATTTGAAACAATTGCATTCATGTTAGGTCTCAATTAACCTCTAATGTTCGTAAAGAACCTCATTACCTACAATATTTTTGTTTTTAACAAAAAACGAACAAAGCATGGCATGGTTATAAATAACTGTTTTAGTTTCCTTCATAGCGTGTCGATGACAATTAAAATTGAGTCAGCCCACAATTTGGCGCCAAGTGCCAAACTCGTGTTTGGCACTTTCAGTAGCGTCCATCAGCACCTGGGGGTCTAAAATGGCCGCTTTAACAGAATCTTAATATGAATCACGTTAAAAAAAAATAATTCTTAAAATAGACCTTATGAGCATGACTATAAAGTCCATTATAAGAAATAACATTTTTAACGTGATTTATATTAAGATTCGGCTAAAGCGGCCATTTTAGGCCTCCTGTTCAGGAGGAGACTCATAGATGAGTCTACTATGAGACACTTGATATCGTGTCCTGCCTGTCCTGTTGCTTGCACAGTTTAAGTAATACAAGTTTAAGTAATACAAGTGAAACTGGTTGAAGGAGAAAGTTTAGATAATTGATCGATTGTGCATCAATTTAAGTTGAGCAATCAACATCACTCAAAAACTTCGTTGACGGTGCCTCAGACGAGAGTCGCGAATTGAGGGGAAACAGACATCCCATCCCTCCACATTTCATCAACCCGGAAAAACACTTGCCGCCCAGATACGAACCGCAGTGACCAATCTGGAAATCCCTTAACCGATTGCGAGCCCAGTTTGGCCGCTGCAGAAATAATCTGGCTAAATGGGGTATCCTCGATTCATTGAAGTAGATTGGCAGTTTGGAGCCCCTGTGCAGGATATGCTCCACCTCCTGTCCTGCCCAACCTGCACTATCAAGATTTAATCTAAGCAAATGTTAGCGCTGTGCAGGTGGCTACATACTGGTCTAACACAATAGGGACGATGACTGACTAAAAAAATATGATTCTGTTTAGTCCGGATTATCGAAAAAAAATTGGATACGTGTTTTTTGTTTTATCAAATTAATAAAAATTGACGAAGATAAAACGTGTCAAAGATCATGAGTGGGGGCTTGTTACGTCACATGCTCAAATATGACGTAACGAGTTTTTGACGCACTTGAGAATGTGTCCAATATTTATTGGAAATCTAACTGACGGACTAATTAGATTTTTATTGTCATCTACCCTATATGAGTTCATCGACACGTAAAGATGAAGACAATGAATGCAAAATGAAATTGCGGGATGACTTTTTATTTTGGGATATAAAATAAATAACTTAATTTTCGATTATATGACTGTTCAATCATTAAAGAGCTGTTACGGGTCTTCTTTGTACTTTTCGTCGCTCCATCATTAAAAATAAAATGCATGTATTTGATGTGCATACGGTCAAAACCCTTATTGCTCAGGTGTATGACCTTTGATTGGACATTATTTTCCTGTAATTTCCAAAAGATGTCTTTGTCCTGCAATTAGTTTTGAAAGACAGGTTAAATCTTAATTAGAATTTATCGACGTTTGAGTATCTGAACAAATTACAAACATTTCTCATCACTATCACGTAAGGTTTCGCTAGCTAATTATTTGCCCCTGTTTACGAATTTGCACCCTCTTCCTTTCTGTAATAATCTCAATTAATAAATTATTAGGAGGGATTTTTCAACAGTTAAAACACAAGGAAGCGATCAAGCATGGCCGAATGTTCAGAACAACATTTTTGTATTTTTTTTTGTTTGGAGTAGGCACAATAAAGATTCTGTAGTTTCTGCTTACCCCTATGAATAAAAGGCGTGTGTTTATGAATGTTAAAAAATACACACATACCTAACGTGGTGTGATGCTGATCACACCACTGTCATCCCTGAAGAGTTTGGAAGAGGTACACTACATTCATCAGTTAAGTCCCAGGTAATAGGAACCTGGGATGAATTTGGAATTTCTTAATTTCTTTGGCAATAGGAGACGAACCTATTGCCAAAGAAATTCCTCATTATAGACACTAGCCCATGGCCCGCGACTTGGCCCGCTAAAATTGTGATAGTTGCCCGAATTTGCATGATATAATAGTAGATTATTGCATCGAGCACAAAGTAATTTATTATTGCACCGAGTGCCTGATTTAGAGCCCGTGCGTTAGCGAGGGCTCTAATCTAACAGGCGCGAGGGCAATATAAATTACTTAAGGCGAGGTGCATAAACTGCTTTTCTTTCAACTATTACCTATAGGAATAGTAGATAAAAGAAACTCATATCAAACAGTTAAAATATAAGTTTAATTATTGAAATTAAAAGTTATACTTGCGCAATTATTAAACGTAAGGTTAAGAGTTTTGTTGGGCAAATTTATATTAAATCAGAGTTAGCAGCAATCATTTTTTAAATTTGGAACAAGTAGGATAGAAACGAATAATACGTACGTTAAAAAAAAAAAGTATTGATATCGGCGCTTATTCGGTGCAAATAAACAACCAAAAATATCTTTCCTGTTTATAATATTAGTATAGACAATAACACATTCCAACCTCATGTTCAGCAGGTGCGCTTGACTAACGAAGCTAGAATAAAAAAATCTAAAGTAAGCATTTGCTCCCCAGGTAGAACCTGTACCCACACCTTGCTGTTTGCTCAGCTGATCACTCCAGACGGCACCAACCATGGCCTGCACGGGTTCCTGGTGCCTATCCGTAACCCTGAGACCCTGGAGACGTACCCTGGACTGATTGTGGGCGATATGGGGGAGAAGATCGGAGTCAATGGTATTGATAATGGGTGAGAGATGATTCTAATAATTTTTACGGTCTTGTGATTTAGTATCTAGGTTGTATCAAGCTGTATTTTTCTGGGATTCCGTTTACCTATTATTATCATCATCAGCCTATTAATGTTCCCACTGCTGGGACACAGGCCTCCACTCTATGAGAGGGAATGGGCTATAATCCACCACGCGGGCCCAGTGCAGATTGGTAGATGTCACATGTCTTCGAATTTTTTGGTTCTAGAACATGCCGGTTTCCTCACGATGTTTTCCTTCGCCGTTTTGAGAGCAGCGGTGATGAAATAAATTACACAAAGTAATGCGCCTGCCTGGGTTCGAACCCACGACTTGCTGATCGTAAGTCGGGGCCGCCACCACTGGGCCACCGCTGCTCTTACCTAATACTATACGGTTTATTTTTACTTTGTATAGGTACCAATTCCTTCTAATGATATTTGAAGAAGCAAGTATCTTGGTAGATCTAACATATCCTTAATAAAATGAAGACAAATATCTCTGACCGGATATATAAAAGAAAGAGAATAACATTTATTTTTTTAATGATTTGTGATATTAGCGTTTCTTCAAAAACAGCTATAAAATTAGCTTCTATTAAATCCTTTGTTATTATTATCTATTAAGATACTGTGTGAATGAAACTGCAAAGTCGGCTATTCTACTATTGTTTTGTGTTGTGGGTAACTACCACCGCAACTAGGTTAAATCAGCAGGTACAATCACATTTTCCTTGCACATTTCATGGATTAATGAGACAAGACAAAAAACCCAACATGTTTTTTATGCGTGTAACAATGACACTCAGGGAAGGAAAATGTTATGAGACCTTATTAAGCATTCCCACTGGCAAAACATTCGCATAAAACATGTTGAAATCTCTATTTGTCTAATCTTTTATCTCATCTCTCAGACAATATGTTTTTATGTAAATGCCTCTGGAAACTTGGGACGCTCAGTAACTAAAGGAAAAAACCATAACTTCCTACAAACATCATATGCCTAACGTTGGGAAAAGTCCCAACTATGTTGGGGTCGGGTTTTAGTCTAACCGAATGCAGCTGAATACCAGTATTTTATATGTAGCGACTGCCTATCTGACCTCTACAACTCAGTTAGTACTGGGTAATACGATACCCCTGGGTAACACTGGTTTTTAGACTTTTTAGACCATTGACTACCTGTAACGACTGTCAAAGATCTACAAATGACAGCCGGGACCAACGGCTTAACGTGCTTTCCGAGGCACAGAGGAAACTCGGTATGTAATGGGTGGTCACCCATCCACAGACCAACCTAGGCAAGCACGGCTTAACCTAAAGATCGACCCGAGCGGCTGTTATTATTTAGCCACGAGCTCCTCCTACAAACTTATTAAATAGAATACATTATGGTGTTTGAAGCAATTATGGGCTTAATTATATTTCGCATTATCCTCTTAAAATTGTTCCTAGTAGCTATGGCGATTGAACTGATGTTTATATATAATATTAGGTATATTATAAAATTAAATTCATCATCATCTGCCTAGCCTTTTCCCAACTATGTTGAGGTCGGCCTCCAGTCTGCCTATCTGACCTCTACAACCCACTTAGTACTGGGAAAATAAATAACCTTTGTTAAGATTGGTTGTCAGACTTTCAGGCCACTATCAAATTGAATTATTTATTTATGAAACAATATGTTTTCGTGCATAGCTTTGTTACAAAAAACGCAATTACACTTCTGTTTGTGCGCGCAACGCGCTAGGTACTGGTAAACTATCGACCGGATTCAGAAGATGCAGCTACTGAATAAGCCAATTTCTTTCCCAAAGACAGGGTTATGTTTTTTTTTATAGTTGGTAACGCTCTACCCACTTCAAATTAATATTTAAAACAAACATGATTAGGTAGTCATAGTCAGGCCTGTGTCCTGCAGTGGGACATATCAGGCTGCTATAAAAAAACCAGACTTCTGGAAAATCACGCTCAAATTAAATTCGGGGTTTACAAGGTAAAATCGACCCCTCCTATTGTTGAAGTCGGTTAAAAAACCCCAGCCATGCCCAGCCAGACAGGCCCATCAAAATCGGATGAATAGTTTAGGCGCTACGGAGGAACATACGTAAATACAAACACACATACATAGAGTGCTAAACTAAATTATAACCCTTCCTTTAGGCTTCGTCGTAGTCGGGTAAAAAAAACTTAGGTATAATGATTCGCTGAAACTGTTTTTGTTTTCCTTTCCATACATGTTGTAACTAAAGTTGTAATTCAATGACCTAAAAGATAAATTGATTACATAATAAATACCTACATCATTCAAGTCATAATAATAATAAATAAGAATAATAATAAAATCGTTTATTTATAAAAAGGGCGCGTTTATTAAAGCGTTTATTATAATATCACATTCCTCAATATTCTTGTATTACTCATAACTTTAACACTTCTTTAAACTCTCAACAAATATAATAGAATTAATAGATGTCCCACTAGAAGACAATTGTCGGTGCAACGCGGCCCCTATGCGTGTGCGCATCCTGCCGCCTGACTGAGGCGTTCACCCCGCGGTAACTATTTAGTAATGTCTACTGGGAGTTTTATTACGAAATAGTACTTACCATGCCGGGACCGGGTTATCTGTGATTTAGGTCGCAATTTATTTTTAGGAATTCTGAAAACCCGGTAAAAAGATACTTATGTCTGTGAAGTTTCACTAGCTTAACTAGGTTGGTCTGGGGCCCTTTACATACCGAGTTTCCACCGTGCCTCGGAAAGCACGTTAAGCAGCTGGTCCCGGCTGTCATTTGTAGATCTTTGACAGTCGTTACAGGTAGTCAGTGGCTCAAAAAGTCTGACAACCAGTCTTACCAAGGGGTATCATATTACCCGGTACTAACTGGATTGTGGAGGTCAGATAGGCAGTCGCTCCATGTAAAACACTGGTATTCAGCTGCACCCGGTTAGACTGGAGGCCGACCCCAACATAAGGCTAGGGAGATGATGATGAGTTTCACTAGCTATGTTAATTTGACCCTGTATAATTTTAGTATCATCTAACACCAATATAGGCTATTACTTTAAGTGGCACACGATCTTTATTTACTTTGAAACACCGCTTTAAGTCCCACAATGTCAATTGATAAAAAGATCAATGAGACCTTCAGACATTTTCAAGAATGTGACTATATCTTTATTAAAATAAATTCTTATCAAATTCAAAGAAAATTTTATACACGTGTAAAATTTTTTACAAGTTTAATTTCCTCAAGGCCATATTTGCGACAGGAAATAACTTTGCTAGCATCGACTTGACGTGATTTTTAGGGTTCCGTACCAACGGGACCCTGTTACAAATCCTCCTTAGTCCGTCTGTCCGTCCGTCTGTCTGTCAGTGGGCTGTATCTCATGATCCGTAATAGGTAGACAGTTGAAATTTTCACAGAATGTGTATTTTTGATGCCGTTGTAACAAAAACGAATAAAGCTAAATGTCCTCCCTAACTATTGCCCACTAAATTATAGCTAACTGTTGTTAACTATTTTCCACTCCTACTGCAATAGTACGGAACCCTCCGACTCGCACTTGGCCGGTATTTTCTTCTCCCGATTAATTTCTCAAATATCCAAACGAATCAGGACTATGGAATAAAACTCGTACTAAGCGCTTAGATCAGGCATTTTACACGCATTACCGATTGACTAGAAGCCAATCCATTTCGTCTACATGCACGCACATAAAACACCTTATCAAGATAGTTAAAAATTCACTATCGACGTGAATGCACAGCTAGAATAGGAAAAGTAACTTAAGGTTATCAAATAATCAGTCACATAATGGCGTGATACTTCCACTGGCAAAAAATACAAAAAAAAAAACTACCGTTCAGATTCAAAGTCTAAATTCCGAAGATAAGGTCTTAAATGATTCATGAATCTTAGACCAAAGTCCAGATTCTTTTACAGTCCAAATCTTTGTTAGGCTGTGTGCAGACCTGAGTCAAATTTTAAGAATTTCTTTTGATATAGAGCAGACTATCGCTCTGTGAAAACAATACATTCTACAAACTATGACTGTTTTGCTTTGTCTGTGTGTCTACCAACATATCCGTGCAGGCGGCAAAATACAGAACTAAAAAAATGTACCAGATTTTATTTTTTTCTTGACGAGCAGCGCAATCCCCAAACGGCAAACTTAAACTGGTCATACTGTGCTCTCTTAATCAAATATTTGACATGAGCGTCATGCAATTTTGAACTATGTGCGATGCTGTATAATCAGCTTGACCTGCGCTGCAAATGGAACGGGCCCTGTTAAATAATATGCTGTTCCACAAACGATGGGGCGCTTAATATCGTGTCCTGCGTGTCGGGTTGTTTGTTCACTGCAGGAACTGATGGACGCTACCGAAAGCGCCAAACTAGTCGCTCAGTTCTGGGCCGACACAATTTAGATTGCAATCGACACGCTAAGAGGAAGAAGAAGACTAATAAGCATTATTTCAATTAAAGCAGTAACAGGATTAACATACACTTGAATTGTCAAGAAGTAGGTCAGTCTAAAAGTTGAAGCTGAAAGATGAAGCTGATACCAAAGAGTAGAAGGTTACTATTCGTATACGAAAAACCAAGAAAATCCAAAGAAGTTTTGACTCTGTTGTGCACATGCTCTTGTCGTAAATTCGCGTAATTTCTTTATAGGTTAACACTACCAATGTTGCCAGTATGTTCTAAAATCGCGCGTTGATTTTTTATCTGTTGATACGTATTTTTTACAATCCTCGTTATATCAGTTATCTTTAAAGATATCATTATGTAAACTTGCCGCGATATCTCACAAGGTCATATATGAGTCAGTGGGAATCGTATGTTAATGATTATATATTGGCTGAAATAGTTCTAGAAGATTTAATGAAACCTGTATCTGTCTGTATCGATACACAATATACATGAAAATCGTTTTTCGTGTCTGTCTGTGTGTCTGAGTTTTTCTTGTAAACTGCGCAAGGAATTGTGATGTAGCTTTCACCAATCTTTAAGAAAATTCGTTCCGCGAGTTTTCGGTCGAATTATTTATTGAGGTGCACCGCATTCACCTGTGCCTGTGACAATACAAGGTTTGATTTTGTATACAGGTTCGCATGCTCACGGTGCCGGAGCTCCGAAAATACAAAAATACGTATTAAACTTGCGAAAAATAAAGAAATCCAGATGTTTCGTGAAGTTGCGAAAACCGTGTAAAACAGGGGCGGGTCGATAATTTGGTATAATTATCTTGTAGCTCAAGATGTCCAATATTCAGCATCGCATTTCCAGAGATTCTAGGTCAGACGACTGGCCTCAATTCTAAAAGACACTATCGGTATTTCTACAAAATCAATAGACAAACCTCACGCTAAACTAACCGTGTACCAAAGATTTTGTGCGCTATCACTGTCCTTAGGTTGCTCAAAAAGTAATTGGACTGAGAAGATTGAATTCTCACATCTTGTGTGTAACGAAAGATTCAGTATAATTTATTATAAATATCGCTGAAAATCTTGTGCCACGCTAAGCAACGAGGCTTGTGTCGTGGACACCAGATAGTTGATAATATACTACATAGATACTTTTTTTTGTAAATACATACTTGTTATAATAAATAAAGGGTGTAAAACACCTCTTATCGAAGCGGAAAAGCACTTTTTCTCCTCGTCATTGCGATTATTTTTTTGTTCTATACCATACCTGGGAACCTTCTAGTTATGGAGATATTGGGGGGTCAAGGTTCCAACTTTTTTTTAAAATACAAGTTTTTAAATGTATGATTTTTCAGACTTTAAACACCTCCACGACCCCCGTACTATTCAATCCATCCATCAGCACAATGTTTTGAGTGCGTTACATTGAGTTCTACCACAAAACATGATTTTTCGCCTCAAAAAAAAGTCGTTTCCCAGCAATAATTTTTGCGTAAAGTTACTTAGTTTGATGTACAGAATGCTTGGTTGACGGCTTCGTGATGAGATGGTTTACACCCTGTATAAACATCCATGACTCGGAAACAAATGTCCATGCTCATCGCACAATCATTTGCCCCTACCGGGATTCGAACCCAGAACCCTAAGAACGTAAGGCAGCCTCACTACCGCTGCGCCATACGGGTCGTCTCATTGAACTCAGTATGATTAAACAATTGTTAATGTCGCTTGACGCGAACAGAATTCAATGATTTAAATGTTTGCGTATCCTCTACTTTACTCCTACACTGATTAGTTATTTATTTTCGACTTTATATCAACGTTCTCAAGATTAATATTTTTAAAAGTGAAAATAGGTATTGCGCGATTTGCCGGTGCGTTAGCGTTTACAAGGTGTAAACTGCCTGACTTACATCACGTAATATTCGTTCAATATTAGCACTTCTGACTCACTGAAAACACGTAATGAAAGGGGGTTTCAGATAGTTATCAGTACTAATACAAATATACTCACGTAGACTTAATTCAGATAATCAACCGTATAATTACTGTCTCGCAAGTTGTTGATAAGGGGATTTGTCATACACTTATTGTAATTAATAATTTATTTGCTATGCGATAATAGACACATCACGCGATTGAATGATTTTGTCGCGCGTAAGCATAGGCTTAGTTTTTTTTTTTAATATAGGAAGTCATGATGTAAATAAAGATTGAATGTGTTAATAGGCATGACGACATTATCAAAAAAATGCAAATCTATTTAGTCCATCAGTTAGAGTATTGGAAATTAATGGACACGTATTTTTTGTTTTTGTAAATCAATGAATATTGACAACAGATAAAGAGCATCAAAACTCGGGAGTGGGGGCTCGTGACGACAGAACTAGCTAAAAATTATACCATGGCGTGACATATTGAGAATTTTAAAAGCGTCGTAACTTCGTTAATTTTGGTTTACGTTACAAAAGAAAAAACACGAGTCAAAAATTTTTTGATAATCTAAGTGACGGACTAATTAGATTTTTTTTGTCGTCTCGCCTATTCAATTAAGAATTGGAAACGGCGTTGTTATCAATTGAAATAATCCCAACTATGTTACCAATTGTTCCAGGTTCATAATGTTCAACCAGTACAGGATACCGCGCGAGAACCTGCTCAACCGCACCGCTGACGTCACGGAGGAGGGAATCTACGAGTCCTCCTTCTCAGATCCCTCCAAGATATTGGGGGCAGCGCTGGAGAACCTTTCAGCAGGTAAACTTCTGAACTTCTAGTTGGTTTAGCGAGAACATTGTTTCATCTGTATTTGAAACTTTGGGATAGGTAAATTCACGGAAAATGGCCATTTTTCTTTACTCTATAGGTTCTCGTTTATAAAGAAAACTTTACTGAATACGATACGATATCAAACAATGGGACGATCAAACTGCAGATCAGGAGTACAAAATTATACCGGGTTGGTAGCATTCCAGAGTAAGCATTTTTCAGTTATTCATTTTCGCCAGTTTAGTACTTTTGCTCTGAAGGACGAAAGCATACTTACACCCCGTAAGGGACAGCCCTCCGCAAACTGACAGGGTGCAATCAGCTCCTTATTCTGAATTATATTCCACCGGATTTTTTCTCATTTTCCACTCGTCGTTGCGCTTGCCGTTCGCTACGTGCGTTTTGCCACGGCAACGATACATTGCGTATGAGGGAATAAAACAAATAAAATTTATTGGACTTCCATAACTTTTCTGAAATAATTTCTTGTACCGGTCATCTTATTATGATATGCTGAATTCACCCTCTCAGTTTGTGGAGGGCTGTCCCTTACATCCTGTATATCTAGTACGGCCGAACAGACATGAAGGTACGTGGGCTGCAGGACTATTCGAAAGTGATACCGTGGCCCCGAAACACAAAGGGCGATGAAGGAACATGGATGGGTTTTTATCAGTAAAAGTCTGACACTCCCTACTGCTCCCCCCCAGAGCGGGAGGAGTCATCAGATGATTTCCCATCCGAAAAAAAAGGTACGTGATGGTGTTTAATTTGAAACGTTGAATTTCAGGTCGCATCGGCATAATGCAAGAGAGCTGCCATTCGATAGCGAGTGCGGTCACAATCGCGATCCGGTACGCGGCCACACGCGCGCAGTTCGGCGAGAGAGACAACGAGATCTCGCTCATCGAGTACGACCTACATGTTAGTTTACAATTTTGTTCTTATATCATCTGAGCTCATCATCTGACTAGCTTTCCTGGGGTCGACTTCCAGTCTACCCGGATGCAGCTGAATAAATATCGCTGGACATTACACACAGCGCCATCTAGCGCCACACTAAGCAACGAGGCTTGTGTCGTGGACACCAGATAGTTGATATACTACATATATACTTTTTGTTTGTAAATCTACTTATTATAGGTACAGTCGTGGTCTTTTCCGCCTGATCAGTTAATTTTTTTTCGCTTAAATCATGCGGAGGCGCCGAGCCACTCCACCTTAAATTTTAGGCCTATTAGGAAAGCGTCAACTTTGGCGCGCAATAACTCTCGTTTGGCATGTGTCGCCGATCGGTATATTTTCATTAATTATTTCTATATAAAGTCAACAGGGCGGAGATAGAGAGCGTTTCTATGTTGTAAGTGCAAGCAAAATTAGCTTAGTGGTGATCAGGCGGGAGTGTCCTCGATAGTACATATAAACATCCATGACTCGGAAACAAATGTCCATGCTCATCGCACAAACATTTGCTCCTACCGGGATTCGAACCCGGGACCCAACGAACGTAAGGCAGCCTCACTACCGCTGCGCCATTCGGGTCGTCAAAACCAGTATTTTACATGGAGCGACTGCCTATTTGACCTCCACAACCCAGTTAGTACTAGGTAATACTATACCCCTTGGTAAGACTGGTACTCTGATCTGATCTGAGGTCTAGATACAAATGTCTATGAGACGTGTCTTATGTACACCATTGTCAGTTTCTGAAACCATTTTTTAAATCAATCAGTCAGTTGGTTGGTGGACCGATATAACAGGACCCACCCTCACAAACCGATGTGAGATTTAACAACAGATTTAATGAAATTCAGAAACGCCTTTCAGAAACCAGACGAGAGAGCAAGGAATGATTAAAGAGACGGGCATTGCATCGAGACATAAAATACAAGCATATAATCATCATCATCATCATCAGCCTATAATGTTCCCACTGCTGGGACACAGGCCTCCTCTCTATGAGAGGGAGTGGGCTATAATCCACGCGGGCCCAGTGCGGATTGGTAGATGTCACATGTCTTCAAATTTTTGGTTCTAGGACATGCCGGTTTCCTCACGATGTTTTCCTTCACCGTTTTGAGAGCAGTGGTGGTGAAATAAATTACACAAAGTAATGCGCCTGTCTGGGTTCGAACCCACGACTTACTGTTCGTAAGTCGGGGCCGCCACCACTGGGCCACCGCTGCTCTTAGCATACTTGTATTACTTCCCACACTTAAGGCCTAAATAATCTATTTTAGTCTGTAAGAATTACTTCACCTAGACCAATCCGTGTGATTTGTGAAATCTATTTTTGGGTTAATTTTTTGGGTAATTTTTTCATCAATCACTCTTTTTTTTCGCAGCAATGGCGCTTATTCGGTTATGTAGCGGCCGCAGTAGTCTTCAGGATGTACATAGAAAACTTTAGCAAAGCATACTTAAGTATCGTCGAAAAATCAAACGCGGGGATGAAAGTAGACAATTTGGTGAGTCATTTCGAATATTCCTAGATTCAGACTAAGAAAAAGACTTTGAAAACGTAATTTGAAACGTAACATGATGAAATGTTTTACCCCACAAGCTTTTTCCACAAGGTAAGTTTGTGTTTTTAAGTTTGTACCATATGTAACTATATCGTTTTAAATGATTGGATTGCAGAGTGAGGCAGTATCAGAGATCCACGCGATGGTATCGTGCAGTAAGCCGCTACTGACGTGGACCGTACTGTCAGCCGCACAGCAGTGCCGTGAAGCGTGTGGTGGACATGGATATCTTAAAGTGAGTAAACATTACATAATAGATACGAAAGAAGATGCGCCTGACTATACAAAATTGCATACAGTGCAAACACAGTAATCAATTTAGCTCCAGACTTTAACAGACAAATATCCCCATGTATTCGTCAATGGCCAGTTTTACTGAAACCTTAAAGACTATCTAGAGACAGTGACGCGAGACCTCCAACATTGTATTTGCTTTTCAACAACATGCACATCTAAGGACATGAAAGATAACTACCCAACAAGCTTGTTTACAACTATGATTGGTTCACCGCTAACAGCAGTACCATTGTTGAGGATTTTTAATTACGGTGTGTCATGTGGAACCAATTCGAATACTATCGGCCATCCGATAAGCCTATAAAGCTCAACTAATAGATTATTGATCAAGTTTTGGATGTAGATAAGAAGCGAGCCCTAGCTCACATTGAAACATTGCTTCTCAAGCCTAAACTCTACACCTGACTAAATTAAATAATCTCCTCTCTCCAGTGCGCAAATCTAGGAGACATCCGCAGCAACCATGAAGCAACCGTCACCTACGAAGGCGACAACAACGTCCTCTCGCAACAGACCGGCAACTGGTTGCTCAGACAGTTCGACTCGGCCCGCTCCGGAGGGACCGTGGACTCGCCCCTAAATACTGTGACCTTCCTCAAGGATTGGGAGAGGTGGATCAATGTGAAGTTCCGGTGTAGCAGGACTGATGAACTGAAGACTAGAGAGTGTGAGTTTTAATTGTGTTAGAGATTACAGAAACGGATTGTCGGTTTTTGTGACTTCACCGGAGCGTTTGATTGTGTTCATCATTTTTGGGTTACCTAAAAAATTGGTATTTGTGCAGTCTGCAAATTAGTACTTTTATTAATTACTCGTATCAGGGGGTTAAAGGGATAATATGGAAATATTAACAGCATAACATAGTCTGAAGTACCTGTATGTTTGGTGTACCACAAGGTTCAATCCTTGGTCTATTATTTCTGTATTACCGTAACTGAAAACCTTAACGTAATAACAAGTTATACAGTTTGAACTTTACTACAACCGTGCATAATGTTTTACTGTATTAAGTGCAACAACTAAACCTAACCTTCTCACTTCCACAGTCATAACAACAACCTACAGATGGTTAATATGCTACTTACTGAAGCAGACACACGAGAAATACGAATCAGAGATCGCCAAAGGCTTATCAAAGTTCGAAGCGCGCGCGAAGTCACAAGTTTACAAATGGAGGGACCTTACTAAGACGTATGCGGAATATTTGGCGATTATATTCTTCCTGGAGTCTTTGGACAAGAAAGAGGAGAGTCTACAGCCTGTGCTGACCAACTTGTTCTGTCTGTATGGGCTGTGGTCGCTGGATCAGCATCTAGTTGAGTTGTATCAAGGAGGCTATTCACAGGTATGTTTGTTTGATGTTTATTGCGATTCGCGCTAGGCTAAGAAATTCCCGAGACATATTTAAAGCCCAACTTGCTTAGTTTACTTTTAACTAAATTAAAAAATGTATTTGGGGACTACTGTAATTTGGGTGTGGATAAGGGCAATAATTAGTTACCTATTTCCTTGCCTTTGCTAAGGAGTGGGTCCTTGGCAAAGGCCGTAACAGGGATGATGACTGACTAAAAAAAATACGATTCTGTTTAGTCTGTCAGTTAGATTATCGAAAAATATTGGATACGTGTTTTTTGTTTAATCAAATTAATAAAAAATGACGAAGATAAAACGTGTCAAAGATCATGAGTGGGGTCTTGTGACGTCACATTTGAGTAAAAAAATGTACTCAACTGTGACGCCACACGAGTTTTTGACGCATTGTTTCGTCTTCATTTGTTGTTTACGTGATAAATAAAATAAAATGTGTCCAATATTTTTTGGAAATCTATCTGACGGAGTAATTAGGTTTTTTTTTATCATCTACCCTATTGTCTCCGCTCTCAGATGCTAATAATCGCATTGGACATCTTGAGGTCCTTTTCTCTTTATTTATTACAAAATAAATAAGCAACGATAAAATAAAAATCATCAAGCACATCGTTTCAATAAGATTTGTTTGTATTCCACAGGGTGAATCACTAGCACGATTACTGCGGGAGGCGGTGCTAGAGCTGTGCAACGAGCTGAAGGGTGACATCGTGAGCGTAGTGGATGCGCTCGCGCCGACTGACTTCGTGCTCAACTCCGTGCTCGGCAAGAGCGATGGCAACGTAAGTATATATTATACATACATTTCAACAATTCTTTCATTCTAGAATGGTGTTAGTAACCGTATCTCCAATGATTCATGGATAAATTTAATGTTTCTGATTTTTGTTTCACTTGGCAAGCGCAGCCTTGTATAGCATAGTTTAGAGTTCTAGACCATTGCCGACCCGCTTACGTTCTTCGGGTCCCGGGTTCGAATCCCGGTATGGGCAAATGGTTGTGTGCTGACCATGGACATTTGTTTCCGAGTCAGATGTTTATATTTATAATAAGAATGTATTTACAAAAAAAAAAGTATCTATCTTTAATATCTATCACTAGATGGCGGTGTGTGTAATGACTAGCGATATTTATTTATTAAGAATGTTTCTTTGACTGACTGACTTTCTTCACAAATGAACAATGCTAACAAATGGTCAGGCAGCTCAACTTCCACCTTGCTTTCTGGTCTCATCTGTCTTATTTTACCACCATAAACTATTCTCATAAATATAGAAGATATTTTTCATCGGTAATTAAAACGCTGGTGTGACGATTTGGACTCGTTGCTGACTGATTCGCCAGAGGAGGCAAAACACCGGTAAAGTTGGAAAAGAATGGGGGAGACCTTTGCCTAGCAGGGGGACAGAATTTTGACCATATAGATATTGCCCTTTTGTGGGAAACATCAGTCATTCTCATTTTATTAATTACCCACCGATGAAAAAATTCTATGTGGGGGTTTAGAATGATGTACTGAATAAACCGTTTGTGCGGAGGTGTCCCTTTTAACTTAACTGTACGATAGAATATAATACTAGGTTTTTCCTTTCACAGCTTTACCAAAACATCCAGAAAGCGTTCTTCAGTCATCCCGGAGCATTCGAGCGCGCCCCCTGGTGGCGCGAGGTGGTCACTATACCCAAGTCCAAGATATAATAGTTGAATGTAGCTCATGACCAAATGTCTGTAGTTTAGGTATGTCGAGTTTTGTAATGGCGAATTCAGGATGTAGGGGTTTATAGCCTGTTTCCGAATGTTGAGATATTGTACGATGTCATTTTGTTAGGCTGCCATTATTAATTTTATTTGTTCATGGCTGTCTTGTCAAATCTATCTATGTTAAAGGTTTTGGTTTCCGCACTTATTCTTTAAAGTGGACCATTGTGCGTGGTCATGTAGAATTTTGGAAACTAAACTTTATTTTCTTTTTAATTTCCGTCAAATATTTCTGCTTTTCACTACCAAGATCCTTAATTTACACATTTCTTTATCGGATTCGCCTCAAATAATGAGATTATCGGGATGTTAATAATATTGAAGTTTTGAACTCGCAGGGAGGCGCCTCATAACTATGCATTTAGTCTGCGTTTATCGTACAAATATGTCCGGATAGTTACTAATTGGTTTATATGGCAGTAGTAGAGATCATAATAGATATTTTTATTATCATGTGAAATAATATTTTTAGTGTCGAAGCACTGTGGGTGTAGTTTTACTATTGTTTTCACAGTGCATAATGTTTTGATGATGTTTTATTAGAATTTGACATGTCTACGGTGGCAATTTGAAATGTAAAGGACATTGGATTTGCAACGTTAAAATCAGCGCCGAAAGTCGAAGATCTAACGCACGCTTCATGCCCCGTCATTTCAAACTTCCATCGATGTATTATAGAGAGTTTTAAATTAGATATTTAGTATTGTTTAGTACTGTATTTTTAAAAAACATTGTGCACTGCAGAAGCGACATTTTATTGTTTTAATTCAAATAACGTTACCTTGGTAAAGTATTATATTATTAATATTTTAACACTGCCCAGTGCTTATAGATTTAATTCAACTTAGATTATTGTGTCGTCGGTATACCGTATGATTCGTTATTGTACAAAATGAAGCCGTCGTCAGTTAAATACATTAGTTGATTTAAATCTAAGCACATTATTGCTATGTTATTTTATAAATTACGAAATTGAAAATCACAGTTAATCTTTTAATGTTTACTGAATGGATTTATACAATTTATTTTATGATGATATTTGTTTTTGATAGTCGAATGTTGTTTTTATTATTTTTAAGGCTATGTTTATGTTCAGATATTTTTATTATTCTCTTTGTGGTACTATTAAGTTCATACGGCATACGTAAATCACATTTTTATGGGTTTGCGAAAAATTTTGATATCTTGTTTATGGTTACAATCTATCTTTATTGAGATTAAAAATTGAAATCTTTGAATTTCTCAACAACTCTTGAGATTTAGATAATTTTATTTTAGTCTTTAGTTAGTCCTACAGTTTTAACTACAAATACTTTAGATAAATCATTGTAATCTACATTTATTTCAATTGTTTCCTTGTCGTATGAACTTCAAACTTTGTTTTAAGTAAGTGTGTTTTCTAAACTAAATTATTGATGACAAATAATTAATTTAGACCTCAATATTATGTCTATGAAGATTAAGTTTCTTTAATAAGTTATTATTAAAGAGCTTTGATATAAATTATCGTCATATCTCGCATTTTTTAGTTTTTACAGTACAAATTATGTTATAATATTTTTTTGGGGCACTCATTTAATGTATATAACGGCTGAGTGTTCCCACTTAAATTTTTAGAAGGAGTGACGTCAGCATGGCTGACGTCACTACTCTCGCTTTTATTCTCAGACATTGCAGGATAATGAAAACACCAAACAATAGAATAACACTTTATAATTTGGTACACATAAACGTATGCACTTAATTAAATTAATAATATTTCAAAGCACAGCAATTTTAAACTATAAAAACTATTTACTCACAGGATCTCCGGAGTCTTCTACTCTCTACAATTTTCAACGGTAGAATGGGCCATCAAACATTTTTCAACGATTCAACTAAACTCAAACAAAGAAAACAACATGGCCGATCGCGCCACCGGAACTTGCATAAATGGTTAACATTTTAAACCAAACAATGAGTGACGAATGTAATCGCTATTATAAATCGGAAAATACTAACTCAATTTATTAGTAATTTTAAAACCTAAAAATAAATTTTAGCTTTCTTATTATAAACCGGATGTGTTTTTATCAAACGTAGCAATATGGACGCCATTTTAGTTTCAATGTTATTTTAATCAAAATCTTACTTCAGTTAGATAAAAACACACCGATTGATGTTTACAAATCATAATAGGAATTAACAACATGGTTTAGGTAATAAATAGTTTTGTGTAACTCACATCATAATTTGTTGTTTTTAAACTTGGTATAATGACCATCTAAAACATCCTAATTAAAATTACAAAGTCAAATGAATTGACAATAATGGTTAGAAAAGCTACTAAGCGATTATAGGATTTTAAAATTGGTTTGATTAACCTGAATTATTTAATTATTAAGTAATTGCAAACTATAATTAATTTGACGCGTCGACACGGCCATTCTGCGAGGTGGTGCGCGCTCTGCACCAGCCCGAGGTAATCATTCTGAAATGTGAAATGTTAGATTGTAGTCTAGCGCCTCTACACAGGCTCGCTAGCTGATAATTTGGGTCGGTAAAGTATTTAATTTTTGTTTACTCAAACATTTTATTGCAAATTTCAACTTTATTTTCAAGTAGGATAGCTAAACAACTTCACCAAGTTATCAGCTGCATGGAGCAATAATTATAGTTCAATTATACATTCTCAACATATTAGCACAGAATAGAAGATAGAATGAAATAGGTTTATGTGACAATGCAACCGCATTATGCCACTACATAATTATGATTTTATTTTAATACAGTTACTCCACGTAATACTGTATTGCTTATGTTGTCGTAGATAAGGGATGATGCTGTGGTCTGGGCGGTATGAGCGCCGTGGTCCACAGAGGCCCTAAAGGAAATGGGTCTAGGTCGATGGTGTGGTCTGGATCATTTAGAATGATCGTGGTCCACACGGGAGTAAGATGATGATGCTGTGGTCTGGGCGGTATGAGCGCCGTGGTCCACAGAGGCTCTAAAGGAAATGGGTCTAGGTCGATGGTGTGGTCTGGATCATTTAGAATGATCGTGGTCCACACGGGAGTAAGATGATGATGCTGTGGTCTGGGCGGTATGAGCGCCGTGGTCCACAGAGGCTCTAAAAGAAATGGGTCTAGGTCGATGGTGTGGTCTGGATCATTTAGAATGATCGTGGTCCACACGGGAGTAAAATGATGATGCTGTGGTCTGGGCGGTATGAGCGCCGTGGTCCACAGAGGCCCTAAAGGAAATGGGTCTAGGTCGATGGTGTCGTCTGGATCATTTAATATGATCGTGGTCAACACAGGTTATTAAGAAAACATGAAATAGATCTCGTATCGTATGTGGACTTCATCACAGTCATGTAGGCTTCATTTTATGAAAATGACATATTGGTTAGAAACTCATAAATTATTATAAAACAAAACCGCCTTTGATATTTTCTTCATTTTATAAACATGGGCTAGAACTCATCATAAATATGAGAAATGACAGAACTCGCCCAAAATTTTGCGAACACGGTAGGTACTGGTGAACAGGTCCAATAAACTTTATAAATGTGATAGGTATGGCAAACAATTTGCCACACCCAATAAGTTGTAATATTATTATATAAAACTAGGTTTTCTAATAACGGATAGAACTCACCGAACTTATTAGGCATCCACAGGACAGTCTCCTAGAGTTGTAGATGGGCTTGATGTAGGCACTTGCAATGAACGAAGCTCAGGTGTTGGAGTTATCAGCTGCGATGTTCCAGGTTGATGCTCATTATCCTCTTCAGATTCCGTCGACACGGTTGCCTGGTCGCCTGGCTGAGGTGCTCTACGTAGTTGATCGTGAGCCACCTTACGCGGTCGTCCTCGGCCTGTGACCCTTTTCACCATGTAACGGTCATTGTCCAACACTCTGTAAATCTCAAATGGTTCACTGTATTTCAAATCAAGAGAAGTTTGATTACGTGGGTTGTTCTTGATAAGGACGTAGTCTCCCCTTTGGAATGGTTTGAGTTTTGCTTTATTTTTATCAAAACGCTGTTTTTCATATTGTGCTGCAGCAGTCATCTTCTCACTTACATGTTGCTCAAGTAAATCGAAATCCATTGATTCGTTGTCGATGTTAACCAATTTCAGGAGCTCTGGTGGGACACAATGTTGTCGTCGTGTGAGGAGAGTGAGGGGTGCAACGCCGGTCACTCGATGTGCAGTACAATTAAATGCGAGTTGCAATGCTTCTAATGCAACTTGAAATTTCTCAGTGTTATAATTTTTGATCATGGTCAGAGAATTTTTTAACGTACCCATCACACGTTCCACCTGTCCGTTCGCTCGGCTAACTCCTGGCGCTATTGAATGGATATCAATACCCACGCGATCACAATAAACCTTGAATTCACCTAGGAACTCCCTTCCACCATCAACTACAATCTGTATAGGTGTTGCAAATAGATGTATGAGGCGTTTCAAAGCAGCAAGACTACTACCCTGGGTTTTGTCATTGGAGTAACTTAAAAGTATGTACTTTGTATATGCGTCAATTATAACGATCACATATTCATCACGTCCTTGAGAGTCTCTAGTGCCCAATTTTCCAGTGATATCCATATGGACCACTTGAAATGGTGCAGTGGGTTTTTGGATAGGATGTAGCTGTACCTGAATTGCACCAGAAGGCCCCTTCGAAGTTCTGCATATGACACAGTTTTCAACAAAGTTCCTCACGCCGGTGCTCATCTTATCAAACCAGTATGATTGCTTCAGTTTTTGCAGGGTTTTCTCCCAACCCGGGTGATGTAGCGATGTGTGGTATGAATTAATTAGACTCCACTGGAATGCTTTTGGAACTACTGTAAGCTTATACGTACCAAGCACAGTGTCTGCGCAGATCTTCTTTAGGACACCGTCTTCCACTTCAAAACCAGGAGTAGGGTTTTCTATGAGTGAACGCAGCTTTTCGTCGCGTCGTTGTTCTATTTGTATCCATTTCATGTCGGATGTTAATATATTTGTGCAAAACTCACCAGAGGGATTTCTGCTGAAGAAATCTGCGTGTTGCAGCCTTTCACCTTTTCTATATTCTACGTCAAAATTATAATTTTGTAGAAAAGCCCACCAGCGATGTACTCTAGGTAGCAAGTCTTTCTTGTGTTTGGATGCCTTGAGAGCATTGCAATCTGTAATAACTTTAAACTTACGTCCATACAGATACTGCCTAAAGTGTTTGATTGCTCTCACCACCGCCAGTGTCTCCAGCTCATATGAGTGATAGCGGCTTTCCGCGTCAGTGGTACGTTGACTCATATAAGCGATCGGGTGCTGGCGTCCGTCGATTACCTGGACCAGAACAGCCCCGTATCCAAGACTGCTGGCGTCAGTGTAAAGTTCAATTGGCGCATCTTCCTGAAATAAGGATAAGGTAGGCGCAGTAGACAAATACTGGATAATTTTGTTGCGAGCCTCATCATGTCTGCCGTTCCATTCCCATTTAGTATCTTTTTTAGTTAACTCGTAAAGTGGCATCATAACTCGAGAAAAATTGGGAATGAAACGTCTGAAATAGCTAGCAAGGCCATTAAATTGTCTGACTTGCTTAACTGTAGACGGTACTGGTGCCATTGTTAAAGCTTCCACTTTCCTTGGACTTGGACCGACTTGCCCATCAGCTATTATATTGCCCAAGTACTCAATGGAACGTTTAAAAAAAACAGTTTTCTCAATATTAATTGAGAAGCCAGCCCTTTGCAAAGCAATTAATATTTGCTCTATGTTAGAAAGGCCTTCTTGAAAATCCCTACATTTTGAGAGGACGTCATCTACATAAACCTGGCATACCTGCTTTATCAATAGCGGCATCAACGCTTTATTAATACAACGCTGGTAAACCGAGCAAGCGTTGCTTAGACCAAATGGCATGGCTAGATATTCATAGAGCCCATCGGGCGTGACAAATGCAGTTCTTTCAATTGACTCCTCAGCAACTGGAATCTGGTGGAATCCAGCTGCCATATCAAAAGTAGAAAAGAAATGACCACCAGCCAGTTGGTCTATTTGGTCCGAAATTATTGGTAAAGGGTAGTGGTCCCTAAGGGTATTTCTGTTCAGTTCCCTGAAGTCTACACACATACGATCCTGACCATTTTTCTTTTTGACCAATATTATTGGACTCGCAAACGAAGATTTACTTTCTCGTATGATTTTGTGTTCAAGTAGCTCACTTACAATATTACGTACTTTCTCACGTTCAACCGGGCTTAAACGGTATGGTCGACGTTCCACTCGCTTAGTGGGGTCTTGTAGCCGGATTTCTAATTCACCGGTGTTCACCCTGGTCTTTGGGAACCCGCGAATAAATACATGTTCATATTTGTTAAGCAATATTTTCAATTCAGCTACTTGATCGCCATCAGTTAAATCACAGTCTAAATTATCAAATTTATTACTATCAGATCGTATGTGGTTTACTATCGGTTGATGAAATAGTTTAGCACCCCGTGACGTCACTAATACTCCAATGTTTGTATTATCGACAAGATTTATGCCAACAATGACATCAGCACATATCTCATAATCTGCTACTACATGAAATTGAAGCTCTACTCGTAAATTGTCGATAATACATACTGTTGTTATTTTTGTTAGGGAAAGCACCGTAAATTGACCAATACCCTTTAGATAGTTAACCTCGTTCGTTCTTTTTCCAGGCAATTTAGCCGTTACAGACTCGCGTATTAGTGAGCATTCTGCACCGCTATCAAACATGGCCTGAATTTTAACATTACCAATTTTTATTTGCATAAAAGCGAACTTATTTGCACCCACACAATTAATTTTAGATATTACTGCACGTTCACGCCTGAAACATTTGTCAAATGTATGGCCTATCTTTGAACAAAATGTACACGTTGGTTTGTCTGTCTCGGCACTAACTGTCTGAGAAACCGATTTGTTTTCTTGAGGACGAGGTTGGTTGCTATCAGGCTTTTTATTAAAACGACAGTCCCGTGTTTCATGGCCTAACTTTTTACATACTTGGCAAAATTGTTGCTTTTCAGAAAATCGTCGTCGCTTGTTGATAACCGACTGAGTATTAGATGGATCGGGGTTTGGTCTTTTAATATGGCGAATAGACGATGCCACAGAAATAAGTTCTGGAACCGATACCGCACGCGCATTCAATAATTCGATCCTCAATCGGTCATCCCTAATACAGCCAATAACCGCCTCAACCGCGTCCTCATTAGATAATTTATCTTTTGTGATGCGACGCCAAAGTACCCAAGCTTGAGACAAAAATTGCGCAATATCCTTATTATTGTCATAAGTATGCTCTCTGAATCGAAGAATGTCTCGAGAGTACCTATTTTCAGGTTCGAATGTGGTTATTAATAAATTACGCAATTCCTGCCACGTGGATGTGGAAACCAACCAATTGTCTACCCACAACCTGGCACGACCTTTAAGTAGACTTCCAACTTTCATTCTAACATCGTAATCGGTCAGGCTGTAGGTTTCCATGGCTGTACTCACGTGTTGACACCATTCACGTATTCCTATATTGGCATCCGGATCGAACGACGGTAAAAATACGTCACTAATTTTAACTTTCTCAGATTGTTTAGAAATACGATCGGTCATGCCTTTCATCACCTGCAACATCTGTGAGAAAAACTCAGTGGGTACGCCGATAGCAGAAGCAGAAATATTTTCATTGTTTGAACCAGAATGTCCGGCAGAAGGGGGTAGAAATCCCACTTCTGATAACGGCTGAGTGTTCCCACTTAAATTTTTAGAAGGAGTGACGTCAGCATGGCTGACGTCACTACTCTCGCTTTTATTCTCAGACATTGCAGGATAATGAAAACACCAAACAATAGAATAACACTTTATAATTTGGTACACATAAACGTATGCACTTAATTAAATTAATAATATTTCAAAGCACAGCAATTTTAAACTATAAAAACTATTTACTCACAGGATCTCCGGAGTCTTCTACTCTCTACAATTTTCAACGGTAGAATGGGCCATCAAACATTTTTCAACGATTCAACTAAACTCAAACAAAGAAAACAACATGGCCGATCGCGCCACCGGAACTTGCATAAATGGTTAACATTTTAAACCAAACAATGAGTGACGAATGTAATCGCTATTATAAATCGGAAAATACTAACTCAATTTATTAGTAATTTTAAAACCTAAAAATAAATTTTAGCTTTCTTATTATAAACCGGATGTGTTTTTATCAAACGTAGCAATATGGACGCCATTTTAGTTTCAATGTTATTTTAATCAAAATCTTACTTCAGTTAGATAAAAACACACCGATTGATGTTTACAAATCATAATAGGAATTAACAACATGGTTTAGGTAATAAATAGTTTTGTGTAACTCACATCATAATTTGTTGTTTTTAAACTTGGTATAATGACCATCTAAAACATCCTAATTAAAATTACAAAGTCAAATGAATTGACAATAATGGTTAGAAAAGCTACTAAGCGATTATAGGATTTTAAAATTGGTTTGATTAACCTGAATTATTTAATTATTAAGTAATTGCAAACTATAATTAATTTGACGCGTCGACATATATAATTTTTAATCAACGTTCTTGTTTTGTTTGTTGTTGATTGTCCTTCATATAATTTCAATGAAATTAAAACAGAATGCTATAAAAAAGAGTGGCCAGTTCAAACCCGACTGCAGAAAAGGAAGGGTAATGTTTTTAAACGTTGAGACATGGATGCGCGTGCGCAGTGCCTGTTATTTATTGTATTTATAATTGTTAAAGAAAGTAGAAATAATATTGCAGTATTTAACTTCCATTACGATTGTAACAATCTTGTAGTTATAATTAATAGAGTCAAATTTTATTGTAGTTTTAGCCAAAGTCTAAACTACCTTCCATTTCCATACCTCATCATCATCATAGCAACATATTATTTATGTAAATAAAAGTAGTCTTAGCTATGTTTGTAAAGGGTCATAAAATTATCCAGTTGTATCTAACAAAGTAAGTATTTTTGTCTAGACATGCGTAGTTTTTTCACGACTTCATTTTAAGTGAGGCAAATTATGTTTGTCTAGCGACCATCGGCGTTGTACGGGATAACGAACTCTGGAGACGCGAAAAACTTTTGCCGAGCGTGATGTTAATTTAAACATCGCTTTATGCATTTATCACGACTCTCGCCCTCCCTATCTCGTAGAACGTATTAAAAATTCAATGTCTGGAAAGCTATTCTTTAGATAAATCTTAATCGGCCAGTTCTGTAGCCATTTTTAACCCAAATTAAACGATTTGAATGTGAAACCTTACTCGTAGAAGTGCCTTCCTCTCTGTAACCCCCGTGATGATATGTAGATCGTGTAAGCTATTGTTTATATGGGACCGTTGATAATATCAGATGTCAAATATATGTGGAGTAATCATTTACTTGCTTTTTATTTTATATTCACCCCCATCCATCTGCCTAGCCTTTTCCCAACTATGTGAGGGTCGGCTTCCAGCCTTACGGGATGCAGCTGAATACCTACTAGTATTTTACGTGGAGCGACTACCTGTCTGACCTCCACAATCCAGACAGTACTGGGTTAAACTATACCCCGTCGGTAAGACTGCTTGTCAGACTTTTGGGGCCACTGACTACCTGTAACGACTGTGAGATATCAGAATAACAGCCGGGACCAACGGCTCAACGTGATTTTACCCGGGGGACAAATGTTTTGTATTATTATTGCTTAGCTAATATTACTGGCCACGCCAAACACTAGCAGCAGGGTGAAATGAGAGTGATTGTTGTGCAAGCGCAGATAAAAGAATATGCCATATGAAGAATAGTTGCATCTTTTGGGAGATAAAAAATCGGCGCAAACATCACCTCTTTGTTTTTTCAATTGAATTTGCGAAACGTATCCACCTAACCTGTTCGGAGATGGGTACTGACTAGACCGGTGTGTGTACAGGCTACTCAAGCCGTCTAGCGATCGCCACACGCCGCCAACCTCTCTTCTTGTAGCCACGACGGCGCGCTGCTGCCTGCTTGGGCACAGCGCAGGGCTAGTCTCTAAACAAATATCAGACGGTTTCGTTACGACAATTCAAAAGTGCCTGTAACTGCCTCCTTGAAATAAATGCTTTGATTTTGTCATTTCTCCTTTGGTCAACCGTTTCCACAAAAGCTAACGGAGACGAGAACTGTAAATAATTCGCTTTGGAAGTCTGGGCCTTTATCTTCTTGGTTGACTAGTAAACACACGCTCCTCTAAAATGTCATTCAAGTGCCAAAAAGGATCCTTGCCTGTCATCTTTTTAAAAGCAGGGCTCGACAGAGATAACGACAAAATCGCTAACTTTCGATTGCTAATTACTAACGAATAAATTCGGTTGCAATAATGATGCTAGCGATTTTGTCGTTATCTCTGAGGCTGAGGCCAGGGCCGGCAGTCTCGACATAGATAGCGACAAAATCGCTAACTTTAGATCGCCGATTACTAACGAATAAATTCAGTTGAACTAATGATGCTTGCGAGAAACGCATCTTGGATGTAAAGACATGCTTTACTCGCAAGCTTCGTTATTGCAACTGTTTTTTTCATTGTTATTTTAGCGATCGAAAGTTAACGATAATGTCGTTAACTCTGTCGAGACTGCCAGCCCAGGGCTGTTTTTGTATTCACAAAGATGTTTGTCTGATTATCGTCGACAGGGGAAATAAATAAAAACATGAATAATTTAAAACAATCATTTTATTGAAAACACGACAACTTCTGTGCACCTACAGATTAAAATCAAACGAATTAAATAGAAGTCGCTTTAAAACTAAACTTAGATACACTGTCACTTACGGGATAATATAATCCGTGAACAGGAGTGTGAGTGTGACAGAAGGTATCCCGACCCGGTTGTTTAACTGTTATACAGGGTGAATGGGTCTGGATCCGCCATAGCAAATTCGCATATAGAGGAGGTCATTTGCTAATTATTGGACCCTACTTCAGACTTTTTAGTTAAGATTTTTTTTTAAAAGCGTACTATCTTATTTTTAACCCTAGTTTGAGGGAACTTCCGAGGTATTTTAATCACCAATGTTTATGACTACCAACAAATAATAAAATAAACTAATAAATAATGCAAAAAAGAAAGTTTGGAAAAATCTCAATAAAGTATAAAAAATTATATATCTCCCAAACTATAAAACTTTGGCAGGGAAAGTAGGGTCACATAATTAGTAAATTACCTCCTCTATATGCAAATTTGCCATGGCGGGTCCAGACACAATCACCCTCTATAGTTAAACCCGTAAACTGGGTAATAGTTGTTGTCGTAAAAAATATTGTTGAATGAAAATTCCACCTACATAATTGTCAGTGTTGAAACTGGCCATTATTTAGTAGGTATTATGTATAGATATCGTTTGAGGCCAATGAAAATGTTTGCCTTTTGCTTCTTTATATGCAAATTACAAAAATTGTGTACTGTGTGTATTATTAAATGTGTAAGTGTAAGTGTTCTAGGATACACATTTTATAATTATGCTGCCTGCCGTGCTGTCAACATTATTAAATAAGTAACCTAAAGTCATCCTAAAATGTGAATAATTTTATTCTAACACATTCAAGTGACTATGAGTCCTACATCACAACTCATCATGTTAGTAAATCATAAGAAATAAGTAAATCTATTTAAAGACCCGCTTACACCACAAATCCGGCAAATCCCTAAACGCATTTAGGACTAAACGTATTTAAAACATCATTCATCTTCAAACATTAGGAGCATTTGCCACCCGAATATGATCTATAGTGGCCTATATTGAAGGCACTCAATCGATTGCGCACCCAAGTAGGCCGGTGTAAATACACTTCGGCAAAGTGGGGAATTAAAGACCCTTTCGAAACTCAGTGTGAATGCGGTGCTCTCGATCAGACATGGAGTGTCCCTACTGCTTATTGGAGTACTTGAAGAATGGTACAGGAGCCGCGATTGGCGTGGTCACCTACTGGGCGATACGAAAAAAGAAAAAGAATCTTAAAACGGTTCACAGAATATGAACAATGTTTTTAATACGTTTAGCGTTGAACGCGATTAGTGATTTGTTTCAAGTCTTAAGTGGGCCTAAATATTAGTTTCATATAACCATATTGGTACAATCCAACTTTGCTTTGCAAGTATAGAACCCATTGCCTTAAAACTCACTCGATTTTCGTAAATGCATTACCTTAAAACAATTAAATATGCTGATGTTCAAAACATATTTTTATTATTATTCTTAAACTTATGAGTATGTTAGAGAACCCTCATCGTGTTATTTTTTTAATATAATTTTAATAAAAAATCATACAAATAATTATAATTAGTTTATTAGCTCTACAACCGTCTTAAGTACCAACCTCATCCAGTCTTGTTTGGGCTTAGATTTTTTAAATGTAAATGTCAATGAGAAATGAAGGCACTGTAAACATGATAAAGAGCTGCAAGGTTTTTTACGCAAGGTACGTTTTTATTAGTTTAACTTGTAACTATGTAAAAAAATCTTAGAAGTTAAATTTGACCCACTTCCCGGTTTCCGATTGAGCTGAAATTTTGCTTTCATGGTCACTTTGGATAACAATGCATGATTAGCTAAGTGACATCATTCTAAATCCAATAGTGCGGGCTAGTTTTTTATGCATTCCTATGTTATAGGTATCAAATGAAAGAGTTCTAGAAGAACTAGAGAAATAAAATGACTTTTCTCTAAAGCGTGTTTTTTTAAACTATAATATTTTCTTTTATTACATTTTCACAGACAATTTCGCTAATGTTTACCTTAAAGTGCTTTCCTGAAAAAGTCCTTCAAGTGCCAAAATAACCTTGCAGCACTATACGTTGACTGAAAGTCATTTTAGCAATGATTATCACGCATTACTGGTATAAATTTATGGTGTTATTTAAATTATCTTAGAAAGCTCTGTTGAATGAAAAGTCAAACAAATATTAAAATCAGACACTGAGTCAACTTTAAAGAACTGCCAATCACATTCTAGAATCACTATCTTGAGCAATGCTCACACGCGTGACAACATTTTCTCATCATTCAACCTATAGCATGAAATCCTCCGATATATAAAATTGTTTATAAAACCTTGAATACAAAATAGGCGAGCGCCCTTTCAAATTACGAAACTGTGCCATTCACGAATCGTGCTTAAAAGTTTAAAAAATGCAAACGTGAGCCCCGAAACTAGTAGAAGAAATATTATCAAAGATAGAATTCCCGATTTGTTTTATATAGGCTCTGCCGACATTGAATCCCTGCGATTGCGAGCATCATTTGTTTTAATAATTAGGAAGTCACGCGAGTATTTGCAGCGACATGTTGAACATCTCCGTATAAGTTAGTTAATACAATCGGCGCGAGCGAATCTCGTCCTTTATTCGTTCACTATTCTACCTTATCTGATAGAAATTCTTCAACGGGGCCAATTATGCTATAGAGATACGGAAATTTAATATTATACGATTAAAAATAAGTTATTTTGTGAGCTATAGTCGGTGGACTGGTATGGCTCATATGTGTACTAAAGTGTTATATTCTTACATTTATATCTAAAAACCCGTATTGCAACTAAGCTCAAACATTTATCGCAATTCAAAAACTCCAAATCTAGTTTAAAATAGTGATTAATGTCTGAGCATCGGAACACGAGTCTAAAAGTGTTATTAACAGCTATATATAAAGTAGTCGGTCTCGCAAACATTTTGATAACATACAATGGTAATAAAAAGAGAGTAAATTAATAATACTGTTGAACACTGAAAAACTGTTATTTGTTAATGCGATTTCAGCGACATAATAATTATGCCATTTCCAGAATGGAGTTTAAAGGTGTGTAAATATCTCTTGTATCACAAAATGTACAGAAGGTCGACACCAAAGAGGAGATTATCACGCTAACATTGGATACGGACGTGCGCAAGTACGCGTCCGTGAGCCGTGTCTATGTGCGTGTACATTTCATTCCTCCTATAGAGTTCACCTTTTGAAATACATTTTGTGCTTATACTCGTATGGATGACCATTCTTATATCGCACATATTACAAAGAAATTTTACGAAACCGACCATTCTAAATCACTCATAAAGATAAATGTTATCATCTAAGAACGTGCTTAAACAGTGCTAACATTTTTACCAATACACTTGCAATTGTTTATAAGAAATAACGATTTATGGTAATAGTAATTATGATTTTTTTGCAATCAATCGCTTGTGTGACGTTGGTTATCTTAATGACATTCGTACGCCACTGCATTATGATTTTGCAAGTAATTATGATAAAAAAATGCGATTTGTTTTTTTTTTTGCGATTGAATGTGAAATATTATTATTATCTTTTACAACAACAAGCACAGACTGATGATATATTTATAAATTATCGTGTGTGAGTTTGACATAAGTCTAATTGAGTATTTTTTTAAATCAGTATCTTTTCATTGATATAAATACTAGCACTGCCATCAAAACTAAACTAAACACCAATACGAAAATCGTTTTACCAATTTTTATTAACTTTTCAAGTTTACTAGAAAAAGATCTAACATTAAGAAATTGACGTTCAATATTGAAAAGATTGCATTAGTCATGATTGAACAAAGTACACACGATCAATACTAAAAAATCAAAACAAAAACAAAATTAAAGCATTTTTCACAAACAAAATAAGACCGTATTGACTTAAAAACGGCACATATTTTTTCAAGATTTTTTTTAAATTAGTAAAATCCACAACCAATGAAATAAAATTTCGAAAATCGTGTGTTTTTCTCGTCATATTTAGCTGTTATCACTATCGGAGACGGTGGAACTGGTCATCCTGATAACTGGGTTCTGATTAGAATCACTGGAGTCACATTCGACCATCAATATTTCATCAGGAGTATCATTCCGGTCAGAATTACTTTCTGTATACGTTCCTGTCGGGGACTTGTCCTCGATTACGGCTTTGAGGTAGGATTCCCTGTCCATCATATTTGTGTCTCTTGCTAGAGCGAGAACGTCCAAAGACATCATGCTTTTGGACTTCTCTGTCTTACTAATCGGTGGGTTAGTATGTTCGTAGACAACATCCTTGCTAATAGATTTCGTCCTTGTCAGATTTGTCTCCGTCTTCCAGCTGTCACTTGGTGGATGGGTGTATTTCCCCGAGTTATTAGTACTTGTAGATGGCGCGCTTGAGTTTCTTGGAGAACTTTCTGTGAACTTAGATCGTTTCTGTTGATTATTCTCCTTCATCATTAGTAATTGGTCTAGTTTGTTTATAGTCTCGTTTAGTTCTAAAGCCCACGCTTCGTCAGTTTCAATATCTTTTTCAATAGGTTTAGAAGCTAGTTCCCTAACTCGCATTCTTAGTTCTTGAAGACTAGAATCTTCGTCTTTTTCATGTTCTGCCTTGGCTGTGTCTTCGTCATGTATAGCGTCTCTTTCAGCCCCAACTCCTGGTTCCCTGGGTCCCACAGGGATCGTGTCTTTGTCCGGTGGATATTCTCCTCTCATTCTATGAATTTCTTCAGATATCTTCTCAAGGGCTTTAAGGGACTTCGAATATCTGAACTTTGCGTCAGCGATGAGGCGTTGTAGTTTCTCAATCTTCTCATTTTGCGTTTGTAGCTGTTCGTCGCATAATTTCTTCTCCTCGAAGTAAACTCGTGACTTGATGATATTACGTTTTAGGTTCTCTTCAAGTTGTGTCACCTGAAGATAATGGGTTCTCATTATTATCTGTTACATAATGTGAGTAAACGTATCGCTTCTAATTATTATGCGATGCGCACATCTTCAAATGCGTCACGGTAGGTATTGACTTTGGTATTTTAATGGTAAACAGCTTACGTGATCAACTCGGTAGAACTTTAGTTGTTCTCTGTATAAAATATAACATGGAATAGCAAAATCAACCTTGGGATCTTGGGACGGGAATGGGGATGATTATTTATGTTTTACCTTTTTCTCAGCTGCGATGTACGCGACCGCTCTCTTCTGATGCTCTCGACCGCTCTCCGCCTTCCGTTTTTCAGCATCCATTACCTGAAAAACAAAACGAAACCCTTAACACAGGCTACACACCTACCTTATAACAATTTTGACAATATTTTTTTTTATACCTGTTTATGTTTTTACAGGTCACAAGCCATTAAAACATGTTCTTTTTGTATTACTCTCTGTCTCTAAGCTCAAAGAACTGTAAAATTTTCCTGCATCGCGGTTTGTGAGACAACTTTCGCTAATATCGTAGAAATCGAAAATTACCTTAATGATGGCATGGTTGAGCACCTCCTGCCAGTTGCTATCGAACTGCCACTCGTCCTGCTTGCTCACGAACCGCTGCTCTGCAAGTGTGACCGTCTCTTTAGCGGCAGCGTGTAGCTCTGGAAAAAATGAGAACCATCATTTATTATTCAGGCTATAATCAAACAAGAAGCTGCAATTTAAGAAGGACCCTTAGAGGTGGAACGGGATGCAAGATGTGTAGATGTGTTTCTACGGTTCTGATAATTCTTTTTTTTACATACATCATCAGCCTAGCGTTTTCCCAACTATGTTGGGGTCGGCTTCCAGTATAACCAAATGCAACTGAATACTATAAGTATTTTACACGGAAAGGCTGGCATTCTGACCTCTACAACAGTTAGTACTGGGTTACCCTTTGGTAAGACTTTCGGGCCACAGATTACATGTAACGACCCGTACCATACCCAAACAAATATTGCTGTTAGCAGTTGTCTAACAAAATAAAGTGGCTGAGTATGACGGACAAGAAGATGCTTCATACTTTTTAAGTCCAAAGTTGTCAATTCTACAGAAGCTACGAGAAATAGACATTAATTTGCTTTAAAACACTCACAACATTACCATTTCAAAGCGAAATCTCGATAAACAATCAAACAAAAATGATACTATCATAAAAAGTATAATGTTGCACTATTCATTAATTCAAACAAGGTCGCAGATAGACCGGTGTTATGTCGCATCACATCACAGGGGCATTATCTTATCACACGTGTTGGCTGGCATGGAAAATGTTTTTTGTACTATAATATTACAGATTATTCCATAGTTACAGTAAATACATGAATTAAAACAGGGAAACAGTTTTTTGAGGTCAAGTTGTCAGCGTCACAAGGTCATAGACAAGAACACAAAGCGACAACAGCAGCAGCGCAAGCCCAGCCCGCCGTGCTGGCAACGTGAGACAGCGCACAGGGTGTCGGCGCAGGTTGCGTCCCACACCAAAGGCCTACCCACCTTCCAAGGCATCAGCGTCATGCCATCTCGTCTCTTCCCATCGTCACGTACCAAGACGTTAGGCATATATTTGAACAAAGACTAGCTATTTTAAGTTTTATTTATTCCGTGTTGAATATAGCTTGGTGTTCAATATAAACTCGCGCATATTCATTGCTGTTAGTAAATATTCTATCACTGATTGCCAATCCAGCTCGTTCATTACGGATCAAAGTCAATTAATTCTAGCGTACCTATGGCTGGGTAAATTGATATGCGTCGTTATCGTCAACCTATAACTAAGCAAACTATAATGCAGGTTTAGTTGCTAAGATGGATAGATTGTGTGAGGAATGGTATGAAGGAAAAAGGAGTAAATAATAGCGTGACGAATGACAGATGAGAATAGAGGACAGAAACGTGTTGCACCGACCCGAAATAACTTGGGACAAGGACCACTAACCCCCTTATTAATAAACGCTGAGTACAATTATTGCCAAATTTAATTCTCGAACATTATCAGGTCAAAAGTTTAAAACTGGTTGTAACGTTCATGAATTCTCTGTCATTCAAACTCCACAGGCCCGCGACAATCGTAACCCTAACGATTGTCGCGGGCCTGTGGACGGGGAGCTAAGGGCTAGCTCGCCATCCGTCCGTCTCATGACGACAGGCCGTGTCGACGGCGCAGGACTGTTCCACGCGCGCCTCATAGAGAGTCAGCAATAAGGAAAGGGTCCGCAAGGGCCGAAGCCTGCCGGGGTTGCGGGACTATTCGAAAAAGATACCGTGGCCCCGGAACACAAAGGGCGATGAAGGAACATGGATGGGTTTTAGTCAGTAAAAGTCTGACACTCCCTCCTGCTCCGCCCAGAGCGGGTGGAGTCATTTGATGATTTCCCATCAGAAAAAAAAAAAAAACGGTTACGATTGAACAACATTCTGATAAATGGTACAGGATTTAATGAACAAGAATCACATATTTCTATACCCTTGTTTTCGTCCATCATCAAATAACAATTTCGGTCATCACATTTCAAGTATTTCTTTCTTTGAATCATGGGTTGTCTACGTAGGTAGGTACATATTTAGAGTTCCCTACAAAAAAGTTACTGAATTCGAACAGATTGAAGAAGAATTTGTAACCAACCAATGAGATACTCGTACTTGTCAACGTATGTTTACATGCAAATACTCGTAACGGTGTAGTGACATATGTTGACAGGAAATCGCTTATCAGAGCGTTTTATCAGCTAATACAACTGTGTTCAATTTACAACCAGTTATGGCGAGTTCTACAGCTGTGTCCCATCCGTAGTTACTAAGGTTTAGTTATAGTACTTATCATACTAACTATGATTATTTTTTAAAAACCTTAGGAAAATACGCCAATACGTTTCGAACGTCGCTTTATCCACATGATATTGACCAATAGATGTTTTTTATCAGATGATCAAGAGAAGCCTGCTTATCTACACAGCATGTGAGATTGTTTGTGACAGAGGAAAATAGGTCAGGGAGCTACTCGTGCGCTCGTGCGCCATAGCTAATTATGCATTGTAGATTCCGAGCTCAGACTTGCATTATACATTCATCAACATCTGCCTAGCCTTTTCCCAGCTATGTTGGGGTCAGTTTCAAGTCTAACCGGGTAATACGCCCTTGGTAAGACTGATTATCAGACTTTTGGACCACTGACAACCTGTTACCACTGTCAAAGCATTGCATTGCATTATATATACACTGGTCTGCAAAAATAAGTAGGTACCAACTACACTTTTAAAAATTTTTTTTTTCTTAACTATAGTGGTTAGAGATTTAAAACAAAAAAAAACGTTTAATAGCAATTTTTATCAGCTTTCTTTGAAACTATAGACAAAATTAAACTATTTTTCTAGTCCTTTTGGTTTCGAAAGTATATGTTGTGTGCTTAAAAAGTTATTGCAATTTTAAAAGTGTGATACTTCTTTTTGCAGGCCAGTGTACATGTAAGAAATAATTGTGACAACTTGAATGTAGCTTAGGTAGCTAACCAAAGTTCCAGTATTATTTTTTTACATTCGTTTATATTTCTAAGTTCAAATCATTATTTTTAAATAAATCATGTTTCTAATGGTTAATTCTCACAAAGAACAAAAAAGCTAATACAGACTTTTATAGGTTTTAAACGGAAAGAGGAAACCCACAATGCACAAAACATAACATCACGCCTGTAATCAGCGAAGGGTTAGGTAGAGATGTACCTAATAGTACACCCACATTTCGCCAGATATATTAAGTCCCATGTAATAGGGGGAAAGCTTATGGGGATAGCAACTGTGAAACTAATGGCGCTAGCATAGTTTGTTCCAAGCATCGTCATTGGTAGAAAATCTGGTAATGTCATTTTATATTTAAAAATGGCTTGACCTCATTGGTCAGAATGGGAACAAACTATGCTAGCGCCATCTGCTTTCAGCTTTCACCGGCCAACCCCATTGACATCAACCGGGCATAAAACTAAAGGATCCGTGGCTGTTACTGAGAAATACCTGATGGAAAAATCCTTTAACAATTTGTCTCGCGTGGGAACCGCGAACCCACTGTTGGGGGTCTGGGACACTACGCCCCAGAGAGGAGAGGAACCTAACCTGTATGTGTAGTATAAGCATTTAAGCCAGGTTTAACAGTAAATGATATGTACACGACTAATTAACAGCTGTGCCATGCGAGCGCAAATTGGAACGAATTATAGGATCACGTTACTAAATTCTTTGTATGACATATACCTATACTGTGATAACTATTTAGTTTCTAAATATTTGTTTTTAGAAAAACAACTTTAACACCACCACATAAAGTTCAATTTGCGCTACAACTTCAAACATTTTTATGTAACTCTGAACTCAGCTCAATTTCAACTGCGTTAAAGTTGATATTCATTCGAGTGTAAATATTATCAATTGGAAACAAGGACTTGAATAGGTTTTATGAATATGATTAGCATCGAGTTTTGGGTGGTGTGTTGTGCTAAATACTATGTAGATTAACAGATTTACCTATTTACCTATGCCATCAATGTTTTTTTCGAACGATGACTGTAAATCTGTACTTAGATATTTTTTGGGTAGGTAATCTACATTTTGGCGCGACCCTGAGGGCTTAAGGTGAAAGCGTCAGGCTAGCCCGCGAAATTCAAATTTTCTTACGTTTTTTGCAATTTGTAGACCAGTGCTAGGTTGTATGTTGATTAAAATATTGTTCGCGACTGTAAGACGTATGTAGTTACAGAATTATAATCATCAAAATCATCAATACAACCCTCCAAGCGCATAAAAGTCGAGGAACGACTTTTTCAAGGTCAAAATCATTCCTCGACCTTTATGAACTCGGAGGGTTGTATTGATGACTTTGATGATTATAAGTCTGTAACTACATACGTCTTACAGTCGCGAACAATATTTTAATCAACATACAACCTAGTACTGGTCTGCAAATTGCAAAAAACGTAAGGAAATTTGAATTTCTCGGGCTACCCTGGAGCATCCACCTTAAGGAAGGAAGTTTTGAGTTTGAATGTGGTATAAGTGAAGGAGAAGACCAAAGAAACGAAGGATGGTCTGTGACAAAGACGATAATAATGTCGACGAGTTGACGGCTAATCGAGAAGCATTGAGTAAAAGACATGATGCAACGACACGCATATTTAATGCCTGCATACATTATTATACAGTTTTTAATTAGTCATTGCCGAAGCAAGTGACGGCAGAATTTAATTAACTAATAAGTACTTACCTGATTTCCGCAAAATATGGTAGGTTCGAAAAGTAAAATTATCCTAAGCTGATTAAATTTTTCGTTTTTCCTAAATCATCATCATCTGTCAAGCCTTTTCTCAACTATGTTGGGGTCGGCTTCCAGTCTTACCCGTTGCAGTTGAATGCCAGTAAAAACATATTTTTTGTTTTATTTTAACACATTAGATACTTATAAGATAACGCCCGCGGAGTTTCTCTATCTAATTAAATCAGAACTCGACGTGTGAGAATTAGTCCAGCTATGCGAATTACTTCATTAATTCGATATGAATCAGCGTTTATCTACGATTTGCGATAATTATGTCATTGCAATCAGTGTTGTGCCTTGAACAGCTGTTCTGACCGCTTTTTATGTAGACTTAATTTAATTATAGCATTGGTAAATAAGCTAACAGATGGTTTGAACTCGACAATACGAAGGTTTCAACTCGACAATATTTATTTTGTTAATGTTTTTTGCACGAAATTGTGCGGAGACTTCATCATCATCACTACTGGCAGTCTTTCTTCACGATGTTTTGCTGAGAAGTATAAAATAAGAAACATACCTACCCTACCTAGCTACTGTATCTATATTTGTTATCTTTGTAACTATGACAAATAAGTTCGGTACGGTTTCTTTGCCTAGGGGCCACAATTACTGATAAAACGTTTTATTTGAGTTACAAACTCCAAGTAGTTCATAAATATTCCGTCATCGTAGTACTTAAACGACCTTGAACGACAAGAATAGTAATATTATTTTTTTATTTACAACGGTTTTTAACGAAAAGGCTATAAGAAAAAGGTTTTATTAATAAAAATGTCGCTTCGCACGGAATAAGCTTTGGTCGGATTTCCGCACCCGGCTTACGTTACACCGTTCATCTCCTTTTTCACCGTTAATGGGAATTTGGTCCATGAAAGGGTCACTTATTTGTTAAATCTATTTATATTTTCATTAATGGGGCTTTTCATGACAAAATAAAAATGTATAAACAATTAGGAAAATACTCTTCATAAGTATTCAAGTATGACAATAAAATATGATTACTATCACCACTTTTGCTGAATGGTTCACATTGTTCTATTTATCCGGCCATGCCATGCCAAGAAGAAACTGCGGGCGTTTGATATAATCCTCTATAATTAAAATGTCACTTACTTATTGTTTGTGAGCTCCCGATATTGAACATGGGAAGATGGGAACTCTGCTCAGTGACAACAAAACGTACAAACCTGTAAATTATAACCCAACGGCGAGGGTCTCGCGACGTACTATCCAGATTATTAAAGACTGCCATGATGTCTTCTCTGACGAAGTCCTAGAAGGATGTCCCATTGCGCCCAATAGTTAGTCAGATGGATTCTCCAACTAGTGACTTAGCGAGACACGTTTCAGACACGCTACAGAAACTGGTGCGCCACACTACATCTTTCGTCAAGGACTCCCGCCATTTTGTGAGTTTGTTGAAACAGATCAGGGTCGAGGATGATGAGATTATGGTCAGTTTTGACGTCGAATCCCTCTTCACCAATATTCGCGTACTGGAATGTATGGAAGTTATGAGAAGAAAGTTTCCAGAACACGATATCCCGATGGATTATGCCAAATTGCTGGAACACTATTTATCCAACAATTTCTTCTTATACAAAGGCCAGTTTTATCAACAGATTGATGGAGTAGCCATGGGTAGTCCAGTGGCACCTGTGGTTGCTAACTTGTGGATGGAACACATCGAAGACCTGGTTATTTCAACATGTCCGGTGCCTATCAAGGTTTGGAAGCGATATGTGGACGACGTATTCTGCATCCTCAGAGGTGGAATACCAGAAGTTGAGAGATGTTTGAACCATCTGAATAATATCCACTCGGCCATGCGTTTCACAGCGGAAGTGGAGAAAGATCGGACGTTGGCATTTCTTGACGTGAAAGTCTTTGCAAGGAGTGATGGGACCCTCAGCCATTCAGTGTACAGGAAGTCGACTCATACGGACCGCTACTTACATGCCACCTCACATCATCACCCCTGTCACCTTAGGGCCGTAGTCACCTCGCTCACAAATCGTGCATTTGACCTGTGTGACTCTGAACATCTTGCTAGTGAATTAGCCCACGTTCAAAAGGTTCTGCATAAGAATGGCTACAAAACTGAAGTTGTAGGAGTAACACCAAAAAAGATGCGAACCGCCCGATCTACGGTGGAGCGTCAACCAACTTTCTTGCCATACCTTAGAGGAGTAACGGACAAAATAGGTCGTTTACTTAGTAAATACTCGATTAAGACCGTGTTAACTCCTCACAAGAAAGTTGCACAAAGTCTGCGTTCCCCCAAGGATAAGATCCCGTACAAACATCCTGGGGTGTATAAAATCGACTGCAGTTGCGGCAGTTCATACATCGGTCAAACGAAGCGAACTGTCTCATGCCGCATCAAAGAGCACATAAAGGCTGTGAAAAACAACGATGAGCACAAATCGGCCATAGCTGAGCACCTATCGCAGTCAGGGCCCAATCACTGGATTGAATTCCACAAGCCACGTATTTTGTCAACAGACAAACATTACTTTCCAAGGCTGACAAGAGAAGCAATTGAAATAAGGAAATACAAAAATTTCAATCGAGAGGATGGCTTCAAATTGTCAAGTACGTGGAATCCAGTATTGAGTATGCTCAAAAGTAGCAGCCAGCAACATAATAAGAACTTCACAAAACCTGGTGATACTGTGAGTGTGTTTTGCCGTGACTTAGTGTCGAGTTCCAGTGGTGCGCGTAGCAAAAGACAAAGAAAGAGGGTAGACAGATTTGTCTGCTCCTAACAATTTTTTCCATCCACCCACATTCTCCAGTTGACCCGCGATCATGGCGCTTGCAACAGCGTCGAAATATCGGGGGCTCACAAACAATAAATAATCACGGAAGATATCCCGTAACTGACATTTTAAGTATAGTTATGAACCGTGAAAGCTTAAAACAGTGTTTGAATCCTCTATAAATTTGACAACATTCACATCTCTAGTATCAAACACTTTTCGACAAATTGACCCCGAGACGACTTGACGCCTTGGCAATTCAATCCTCAAACAACTCGACCCGGCAACTTCCCCGCGACCCCGCGAAAACTCGACACTAGGACAAATTGATCCCGATATCTCGTACCTTTATAACTCAGACCCATGAGAACTCGATCAGAACACACCCAACGACTCCTGAACTAGTTAAACTATTATTCATCAGCGTCAGAAATGTTCGCGAAGTGTCGCACAGATGGCTTATGGATCCATATTGTAGCGCCTGCATGGTAGTGACATACAGCATTTTGAAGATGATTGCTGCCCCTTCCAGAGACACTGGGTGGGGACTGTCACAGGTCTGAATAAATAACTAAATTGTAAACAGTAACCCACCTATTTACTTAAGCTCCATTGTTACTATAACAAAATTATGGACGATGTAGTCTGAAGTTTTAATATACAAGGTGTCGCTTTGCATCCTGGTCAAATTCAAGGAGCCAGGAGGAATCTATGCTAATGATTCTCGACCCCAATCAATAATAAAATGGGTAGGTTTTTTTTTTCTATTTACGGAAATCGGTAAGTGTAAACCACCCGTATTAAAACGCAGCCCGCCCGTCTGTTACTCCAGCCCTATAACCGCGCCTTCACACACACACAGCGACATGTCGCGCGATGGGTGATTTTGTTTATTGCTTTTGTGTTATTCTGAAATACTGTGAAAAAACAATTTAAAATAGCAGCTTTATTAAGTATTGACTAGGTATCGTAATTTAAATTGATTTTTTATGTATTTTGTGATAAGCTCCTGAATTTTGACTAGGATGCAAAACTACACCTTGTATAATTACCCATTCTTAGCAACCACGTAAAAAATATGTTAAATCATGGGCACGTTACCAAAAGATGGGCAAATAACCTTTCATACACAACGATGACCTTTGCCACTTTACCTAAATATGTTGACTTCATGTTTTTAATTGCAGACACATTACGTCAAAAAATAAAGACATAGAACCGTTTAATGATGATTTTAAGACCACTCTTTGCAATTATTTTCTATCGAGCCGATTTCGTCCAATTAAGTATCGAGTCCGTCCACGGTCTTTGAAATATGATGAATATTATACATATATTTTTCTGATGTGCTAGAACAAATAGCTTTTCTAAAAAAACGGCTTAAATAACACCAATTGGGTGTTGTCAGCCCCTTAAATTCAACTGGTTTTGCAATAGTTACTAAATTATTATCTACTGGTACGTGCGTTTCGATCAATATTGGGTACTTGTAGACAGGTTGCTTTTTCAAATAATTGTAATTGTTGAAAGGGAAACATGACCTGTATTCTCCGAGGGGTTAGGCAGAGATGTATCTTCTATGTCCAAGTCCCATGTAATAGGGGGAGAAGCCCATCGATCGGGCACAAATCCGGTAGAAAATACCGGATAATACGTTGTCTGACATGAAGATTGAAACCAGTACCTCCTGTTTAGCAGTCGCGCTAGACCGAAGAGGCAATGAAACGAAATAGGTAGTAGGAGTACAGACGAGCACATCAAGCTACCCGAAACTGTCAGATTTTCCCAATCAACCTAGAACCTAAATGCTTTAGCGATCATCATCTGCCTAGCCTTTTCCTAACTATGTTGGGGTCGGCTTCCAGTCTAACCGGATGCAGCTGGATCCCAGTGTTTTACATGGAGCGACTGCCTGTACCCCTCGGTAAGACTGGTCGTCAGACTTTGCTAATTAATAACATTTTTAGGGTTCTGTACTTCAAAAAGGAAAAAAACGGAACCCTTATAAGATCACTTTCTTGTCCGTCTGTCGAGCGGTTACTATTACAAACTTATTATTTGCGGTTGGTGCAATGGCCGTTTCTAGGGATCGAACAGCAAAGTTAAGTTTGTCCTTTAAAAAGTTTGTACGGAACCCTCGGTGCGCGAGTTCGACTAGCTCTTGGCCTGTTTTTTTAACCAATAAAGTTGAAAATCTAATAAAGAAATTTGACAAATTGTAGTAGCTTTATATATGCTGTCCGTACAATGTACATACACACTAATCAACAAAGATACTTATCAAAGCCTACGCCTACCACAAAGAGCACTAACACATAATAACCTACATATCTACAGATAAAATTCCATTAACCTCACTAATACAAATTATCACATTAATCCAAATTACTACGGTGACCTTCAGGCAGGGCGCGAGCCAGGGCCTTCAAACATGATCAAATATGCAGGGGCCTTGACCGGATGGCCTCGGGCCCGCTCGAGGGCCGGATGTCCGTCTGATAGAGAGCACCGAGCGATTTGCGCCAATTTATCTATTGGTGCAATGATCAAACTGTTTGGCAAGCCAATTGGTGTGAGTGAAATGGCTGTCCGACGCAACTGCAATAACGCATGTGGAGAATAAAGACGTTTTTTCGCTTTATTTCAGGGGGATAATGATCTAAGACTACAGGCTATTATCCAGGGTATCCTCTAAGCAAACGTTTGACTAAATCCTACTTCTAACTAATATTTAAAATGCGAAAGTTTGTGAGGATGCAAGTATGGATGTTTTTTACTCTTTATGGATTTGGATAAAATTTAGCATACATATAGTTTATAACCTGGATTAACACATAGGATATTTTTTATCCCGGTAGTACCTATAAGTCGCGAAGCCGCGGGCATAACCAAGTACCTCATAAACGGCTGAGTAGATTTGTGGATAAAATATTGGACAAAAAAGCATTTTTTATCAGGGTTTAGGAAGCAAACCATGAAAGTCTCATTTTTGAAACAGGACCGTAGTTTTTACGTGAATGTAGGACTTAATAATAACAGCCATCCGGGTCGGTCTTTAGCTTTAGCCGTGCATGCCTAGGTTGGTCCGTAGATGGGTGACCACCCATTACATATACCGAGTTTTCTCCATGCCTCGGAAAGCACGTTAACCCGTTGGGAGACAGTGGTTCGAAAGTCTGGCAGCCAGTATTACCCAGTGCTAACTGAGTTGTGGGGTCAGATAGGCCGTCGCTCCATGTATCTGGTATTTAGCTGCATCCGATTAGACTGGATTGGAATCCGACCCCAACATATTTGGGAAAAGGCTAGGCAGATGATGATGAATCTATGAATTTAGGTGGCAATCACTGAAAACGTTTAGGACGCGGTTTGTAAGAACGTTTTTCTGTAGCTACAACGGTAAGGTTAACTTGCCCATCTCTAAAACCAACCTAAATTGGCCCAAATTGCTAAGTTTCGTAGAATATAGAATTCCATTTACTTTGGTTGGCGGATGTTTTGTTACAATCTCATCCAAGTTTTTCTGGCTTCTCGCCAGTTATGGATTTACTTAATTGTAAGGTACTGGAAGAAACGCTCAGCCAATTTCTGAATCAATGTTACGGAGAAAATTTATTATTACGTAGGATGAAATTGGCTGTTACCTAACTGTGCGATCTCACTGACCAAACATTCATATAAAAACATATTGTCTGATGAGATAAAATGGTTATAACTAAGAGAAGGGAATGAGAGAGACATAGAGATTTCAACGTCTTTCTGTGTGTCAGTCCTTTTTTCTTTAAAGTTTACTCTTTGCAACATTTACAAGCCAACTAATGAGTATTATTATAACTGTCATCAGGAATACAACAAGGAATGATTTGAAAAATAATGGAAAGAGACGGAGCTCTACAGGGTCTTTTGCCGTCTCTGTCTCGCATTATATTCAGTTTATTCTAGCATTCTAGACCATTCAAAAGGGCAACCATGTTATAAACATTATATTGGCATATTATTTTGGCGTAGCTATAGTGTTTAAAGTAAAAATCTTACATTAAAAACTTGTACCTATTTAAAAAAAAGTTGTCAAAAAGTTGGAACTTTGACCCCCAATATCTCCGTAACTAGAAGGTTCCCAGGTATGGTGTAGAACAAAAAAATGATCGCAAGGACGGGGAGAACAAGTGCCTTTCGGCTTTGTTAAAGAGGTTTTTTACACCGTTTATAATCTACTTCGGTCGTTTTAAAATATGATTAATTATGATTTAAGATAGGTCAGAAACAGGCTAATTTTCGCCCTGTACAAATACAAAAATACGCAGACTTAGTCGCGGGACACAGGTAGTAAATATAAATATTCATTTTATTTAATCACTACATAGTATAAAAAAAAGTCGCATTCTCTGTCCCTATATCCCTATGTATGCTTATATCTTTAAAACTACGCAACAGATTTTGATGCGGGTTTTTTTAATAGATAGAGTGATTCAAGAGGAAGGTTTTAGTATATAATTTGCGGGCGGGCGAAGCCGCGGGCATCAGCTAGTAATAAATAATACAATGTTAAAAACTGCATGAAATGTTAATGTCTGTTATTTTATAAAGTAGAATCCCTCTGGACGCATTTGTATAAATATTTGGATTAAATTAGTTATTCTAAGTGCTATTTTTTGCGCGAATTAAGGTTAACGCCCGTGTAAACGACACAGTACTAATTAACAAAGTAAAATGTAATAAATAGACTAACTCGTATGTCATCAATAACCTTGCTACATTCAGTTTAGCACACATTAGTCTCTACTTTCACTTTAATTTTGTGTCAGTGAACCTATATCATTGCATGTTATGGGCAAATCTAGTAATGACATTGTATTTATGAAAACGATGTCACAAGAATGTTTTGACTGTACATTTGTTACCAACAAAAATGTAGAATAGACGAACAAGCTATTCAGGAAACGGAAAGTTAACTTGCGGTTACATATAAAAATAAAATGAAAATACAGTGTGTAAACAACCTCACCACCAAGCTGTCAACCAAGCATTCTGTACATCAAACTAAGTAACTTAACGCAAAAATTATTCCTGGGAAACGACTTTTTTTGGGGTGAAAATTCATGTTTTGTGGTAGAACTCAATGTAACGCACTCAAAACATTGTGCTAATGGATGGATTGAATAGTAAAGGGGTCGTGGAGGTGTTAAAAGTAAAAATCTTACATTATAAACTTTATTTTAAAAAAACTTTTAAAAAAGTTGGAACTTTGACCCCTAATATCTCCGTAACTAGAAGGTTCCCAAGTATGGTGTAGAACAAAAAAATGGTCGCAATGACGGGGAGAACAAGTGCCTTTCGGCTTTTTACACCCTTTATAATCGTCGTAACATAATTATTATTAGCAATACATTAATCTCAGCGTTAACGCCACGTCATTGATCAAAACGATTATGTCCTTAATAAATCTGAGTTTACGTTTAATTACAGTAATTGTGGACAGTGTGGCCGAGGCTAAGCCCGGATTACTGATAGGGAGAACCTGACCCTATATGATGAAATACTTACTACATTTAAGGGGTTTATATAAAGTTTTGAGAAAAAATATGGATGGTTATAAAAGTAGGGAACGATGAATGGGCTGTGTGAAAGATGATATGCCTGAAAGGGGACGAGATAACGCCGACCCTGCTTAAAATTGGGACTTATCCCAATTTGCCCTAAGGCTGGAAATAAAACATGCGACCTTTCATCCCAAAAAAAAAGTACTGTTGCCGAGGAAAACAAAAATTACGTTCCATACTTCCAAACTCAGTCTTAACATTTCAAATTGGTTGTTAATGACTATTTCATGAAAAAGTCATTCAATCAGGTTACATGAACTTAAAGAGGGTTGTATTGATGATTATAATTGTGTAACTACATACGTGTTTGTACAACAACCTACAACCTGACACTGATCTGCAAATTTAAAAAAAGTAAGAATTTTGAATTTCGCGGGCTACCAAATTGGTTTATATATCGCACTTAGGCCTAGGCAGACCTACTTTTTGTAAGAAAACATTACATAAATCAAAGCTGACCAAAATATGGATACCGGAAATTGCGCGGTATCAAGCGAACCCGACGGAAATTGAAAAACTGGAAAACGATAAACGAGAAATATTACAGTTCAGGTTTAAAATGAAAAGGTCAGATATAACGCCTTGTCACATAGGAATGGCAGAAGCTTCTACCTCAACCTCATTTCGTCAGTAATGTTTAAGTTCTATGTCATAGTGTGTGAGGCTATTGCCATTTTAACTAGCCGAGTGGCCAACTCAATAACAGTTTGCCCGACCTGGGAATCGAATCCATAACCATGATCTGGCTAGCCTTCGAATAATCGGAGCCCTTTTTTTTCCGGATGGGAAATCATCAAATGACTCCTCCCGCTCTGGGCGGAGCAGGAGGGAGTGTCAGACTTTTACTGACTAAAACCCATCCATGTTCCTTCATCGCCCTTTGTGTTCCGGGACCACGGTATCTCTTACGAACAGTCCAGCAGCCCCGGCAGGCATCGGCCCTTACGGACCCCTTCATTTTTGCTGACTCTCTTTGAGGCGCGCGTGGAACACGAACGCGCCGTTGGCACGGCCTGTCGTCATGAGACGGGCGGACGGCGAGCTAGCCCATAGCTCCCCGTCCACAGGCCCGCGCCTACGGTGGCCGGGAGCCACCACGTGGCCCCCGACGCCCGGGGCGTCTCCCGAGGCGGCCGGGACGTGTGGATCTCTCGAATAAACGGAGCCTACGCCTAGAATCTAATTCAAGACCGCTTAATAAAGAGTAGCTGCTTCGTGAGTCTGACCACTAAACCAATCATTAAATTAATTGATTTAGAATCAATCAATACGTAACTAAATAAGCAAAATCATGTTCACTCTCTTTTTGGGCTGTCGTGTCATCTGCCCAGCCTTTTCCCAACTATGTTGGGGTCGGCTTCCAGTCTAACCGGATGCAGCTGAATACCAGTATTTTACATGGAGCGACTGCCTGTCGGACCCCCACAACCCAGTTGGTACTGGGTAATACGATACCCCTTCGTAAGACTCATTGTCGGACTACCTGTAACGACTGTCAAAGATCAGGAAGGATCAGGAAGGGCAGCCGTGTAATAAACTAATATTATGTTGAGCTTATTTGGTCCATTACCATTAGATCCGGTATGTTACTGCTTAGGGTTCTTACAGACGAGCGGCAGGTTGCCAACGGCAGATAAACTGCAGCCGTCGCCAACTGTCGACGACTGCCGTCGACGGGTGGCGACGCCTGCAGTCGACCCCGACTGCAATAAATTTATGTCGGCGGTTGCCGTCGACGACTCCAGTCGACCGTCTGCCGACTGCCGTTGTCAACGTGTCGCTGGTCTAAAAGAACCCTTAGGACTTAGAACTTGGCAGTGCTGCCAAATCGTTGACGTCTGTCGTGTACTGTTCCGACAGAAAACTACGAGATGAAAGAATCTAGTCGCCATGTTAGTTTTATATCGGTTTAGGGCATGGCATTGCCAAATTGAAGATTTGTTGTTCAGTGGTAAAATTCCTTGTTCTGTTCCGGACAATGCAAGATGCAAAATACGTAGTTCCGCAATGTTGTTTCAACAAATAGAATTTCCAGATATTGGAATCTGTTGCCGAGATATTCAAGTATCAATCTTCGCCATAAGCACAACTTTGATAGCTTTTTTCCCCAGAAACGTGACGCATTGGAAGATTTTGTCTCATGTTAAACTTGTTTGTATTGATACCAACTATTCATTAATTTAATACAGGTTTTTTTTCCTGGCCGCTATTTTTTAAATAAAATGAAATGGCGGAAGTTAGGCAGGCCAAACTTCATACAAAAATATTCCAATCCAACCCCTTTCAGATAACCATTGACCCCAGACTGTTGACACACGCGAATGGATGCGTTAAAATCATTAAAGACAATACTTAAAGTAGATACTTAAATTCACCACAACTCTTGAAAATAAAATGACATGGCGGAAGTTAGGCAGGCCAGGGACGGCCAGGGTTCATACAAAAAAAATCCAAACCCTTTCTTAGAGGCTAACTGGCTACACGAAGCCAAATCTATCCATTCAAAACTTATATTCCAATAAGTCACTCACCACTAGCCCTCTGGAACTGTACAGCAGCCTTCTGGCAGTCCTGCCTGGCAGTGGTGGCGACTGCCACAGCGTCATAGTAAGGCCTGGACTTGTCCACACAGGTACCCAACCGCTTGGTCCACGCCTGCAGCCGGCGCGAAGTCTCGTTCAGTAGCAGGTGGAATGTTTTCATAGACTCCTGCAGATGGAGAGGTTGTTATGAATAATGGGGCCAGTCTATAATCTATTTGCGTTTTAAATGGTTCGTAAGCCTATCTCTGTTTACGTAAAGAATTTATTAGCTAAAATGGAAGCAATGTCACAAGTTTGTTTCATAAATCAACGGTTGCCAGGGGTGAATGGAAGAAGTAAAAGTGTTGCTCCGGTCCCAATTAAGACGACTACAGGAGCTTAATTAGCAACTCTATTTGTGGTGGTTCAAAATTCGTTTGAAATGCTGTTGGAATAAAGTTTTAATCAGCTTGCGCTACAAAGTGCGAAATCAGTGGTGTTTTGCGATTTACAAAAAATCTATTGATTGGACTAAAAAAATAAAACACTATGATGCTAATATGTTGCTTGTAGAATTATTTGCCATAAAATCAGAATGATCGTATGTATTTTAGTATGGTTTTTACTCGTTAAAATATTTTTTTAGAGATAAGTTTGTGATTTTTTTATAGCGAGTCAAATTAGTTGTTTTATGTTTTCAAAACACTATCATACTAGCTGTCCTGCTATCCTGAAGAATATCATATATTTTTCTGGTTTTGTTAATTGCAGTGAATCATATGCTTTTTTGCATTATAAAACTCGCGTTTAGCTCCTGTAGTCGCCTTAAGAAAGAACATCGGTAGGAGATGTTGATTTTATAAACGAACGGACTATTGTTCTTCTGCACTTCTAACCCCGGACCAAAATAGCTTGAAGCCAAAAAACTGTCTGCTTTATCCCAGCAGTGCAATGATGCAGTCTGGCAGTAAACAGTTACTCATTCTTTGTTTTGCATCTTTCGAAATATGATCTTTCTAAGAAAGGAGACCTTTTCGTTTAGAAATCCGACCTAGTCTTGCCATTTAAGATTCACAAATATCCTGTATTACAACAACATAATAAACGCCGCAAGCACAAGTATTGCGCGTTACATCACACTAGAAACATGAGGTGGTGTCATACGCCGGGGCCGCTGTAATTGACCTAATCTAGCTAGTTGCGCCCGCGCCGACCTCCGTCGTATCGCCGTTGACGCACCTTGTGTGTGTTGCTTTAGCAGGTGTTGTTGTATTGCATTAATGGATGTGATGTTCGGAAAAAATACTATCTGATCTTCTAAGTCCTAGTCCCTTATAACTTCACAAGCTCTAGAAAATATCCAGGGTCGGTGTCGGTGTTGTGAGAATAAAAATGCCGTGACAACGTGAGTAGACACCATGCCACGAAAGATGAGACCTATCACATCACTTGAAACGAGTGAAACTTTGTGAAATCTTGATTACCTCGAGGTAAATAAAACATTGAGAAGACAAAAAAGGAAGATGGTTTACGACCTGTACACCTATATGTGAAAAGTATTTCTTTACACAATTAACTCGTTTACAACTGGAGTGACAGGTCTCATCTTTCGTGGCACGGATTGTACGTGACGGACTCGATACGAAACGCGATGGGGCCTAAACAAAAGAAGTATGTAAGGTTTCGTAGCAGGTGGCGATCTGTAATGTCTGCCCACCACGGGAAGGTATTTATGTATGGATGTAAAAGACACTAAATTCAGATGACATATTTTAACTTTTCATTGAATATAATGACGACTGCATTACGCTATTTTTATTTTTTCTAGTGAGATCTAGAACTTATGAATGTCAAGATTGCTAAGCAAACTACGGCAACGTTGCACCAGGATGATGAAGAATGTGGCAATATTCGGTCATTGACATCTGTCGCCACCTGTGTCCATATTCGAGTCGCTACTAGCCGTTGGAGCGTTTAAATGTCCTAATATAAAAAGGGGCGGAAACGATCGTAAAAAATGAAATTAAAAGTAGGAACTCCATCCGTTAAAAAATATCTAAACAATGTACTAAAAACGACTCAAATAAAAACGAAACTGCATTAAGATCTGCAGTTCCTTGAAGTTTTATTAGTTTTTATAATGTCAATTGATTGGCATTTGTGATATTGCAACATTCTTGCTGGCCAGCCATATTGAGGTAAACGAGAGCCAATAAATATGGATCGTACGTGATTTATAATATGAAATACAGTGTGCGACGTAAGAATGAACAACTGGAGCAAATCTGTCGTGCTCGGAGTAAAGTGAAGCGGTAATAAGCTACTTTGTTAATGTGTTTTGTATTATAAATATTATTTACAGTATTTTTTATTGTTTGAAGTAATTAAACTTTGTTATTTATAATCTCTCGAGCGTAAGTAATTCAATTGGAAAACGCTGCGATCCGTAACGACTATCGAATGCTGATTTAATTTAAAAAAAGCTCAGTTCTCGTTGTGCCAATATTGTAAATAGATGTAGTTTAAAGAACTTTAAAATATTGTAAGTTACTAAAGATATTGATAAAGATTTGAAACATCACATTAAACATACTTTACGCAAAAAAACAGATCATAAAATTCAAAAATTGAACTTTTTTACAGCTGTTTACGATCCTGGGGGTCTAAAATGGCGACTTTAAGCAGAATCATAAGAGGATAATAATATGATTTACTTTACAATTCGTTAAAATGGTCTTAATAATATTAACTGTGACCATTTAAAAAAAACTGTTATTACTTTTACAAATCTCAGTTTAAAGAAACGAAACTTAGCTATAGTAGTACGGAAACCTTGAAACAACAAAGCCTAGTTAACGGCCGCGCGCTAAACTACGAAGTGGAACGCATATAACAGGATTTCTTTCAGCTTGTTTGTTACCCGATATACATCTTTACTATACTCTTCTTGCATTGGCTTGGAGAACATGTTCTAGTGTATTCTAATTTTCCTGGCCAAAGACGACATTCCTTAAGCGATAATCAATATGGCCTAAGCAGAAAACCCCAATTTACATCCTATCAAATTGTTCTCGAGTATAATCAACAAAATGATGTATCCAGGATTTTGTGATACTAAAATTGGTTACAAAGAGTGTCCATGATTGTGAAAGGTTTAATTGAAATAAATGCTTTGAGTTTGAGGTTGAAAGTAAGATTGAATCGGAAAAGCAAATTACGAGTGCTTTCGTTCCATCTTATGTAGTAATTACTTATGTGTAAAACACCTCTTAACGAAGCCGAAAGGCACTTGTTCTCCTCGTCATTGCGATCATTTTTTTGTTCTGCACCATACCTGGGAACCTTCTAGTTACGGAGATATTGGGGGTCAAAGTTCCAACTATTTGGCAACTTTTTTTTTAATACAAGTTTTTAATGTAAGATTTTTACTTTAAACACCTCCACGAGCCCCGTACTATTCAATCAATCCATCAGCACAGCGTTTTGAGTGCGTTACATTGAGTTCTACCACAAAACATAATTTTTCACCCCAAAAAAATAGTCGTTTCCCAGCAATAATTTTTGCGTAAAGTTACTTAGTTTGATGTACAGAATGCTTGGTTGACGGCTTCGTGATGAGGTGGTTTACACTCTGTATATACCTCACTCGTCGCTTCCCATTTTGCAAGACTAAGGTAAAAAAAGCGGCCCCATTACTTAAACATGGTATGTTTAACCACGTTAATAACCAAGCATCTACCGAGACATTAAAGAAAAACCTAAGCAGATATTTAGAACGAAATAAATTGCCTTCAGAAAATCGATTTACTCCGAGTAAATGGGTAAAGAGTACGACAGGGTTCCGTTTTATTTAGTTAATGTAAGAGGGACATTGGGAGATATTTTAGGAAGTCGTTATATTGATTATTGGGAGTTTCGGAAGTTGGTTTATGAATTTTAATGGCCAACAATGTTTACCGACCGCTCTGGTGGATAGTAAAATTATCGAGCGGAACGATTTTGCTGCCAAATCTGTTTTTAATGGTTTCCTTATGGGGCAAATAGGGCTTCATACATATTCAGCCTATTATGTTCCCACTGCTGGGACACAGTGCTCATTGTACAAAGGAGTACCTACTATAATTTACATGGAGGGCCCATTGCGGGTTGGTTGATATCACATCGCATGTCCTTGATTTTTGTGTTCTAGAACATTCGGCACAATGTTTTGCTACACCGTTTTGAGACTAGTGAAGAAAAAAAATATATATTAGACAAAATAGTGCCTGCCTGGGCAATCCCAGGCAGGCACTATTTTGTGTAATATAGTTTTTTTTTTAGACGTTGTGGATTCAATAATCCACAGCTCAAACTCAAACTCAACTCAAAACTCAAATCATTTATTTTAATTAGATCATTACGGAAATATAAATTTATTATTTTGAAAAACCATATTTACATTATATACTTACTACAACTAGAACTCTAAATAATTACAAAAATAAAACTAAACTAAGTAGATCATTACGGCACTTTTGAATGTCGAAAATACAAAAAAAGTCACAGTCACAAGGCATAATAACTTGAGAAAGTACTGTAGTTGCCCATTCCCTAACGTAGATCTCTATGGAGAAGAACGGGCAAGAAACTCCATGGACACTCTTTTAAATCAAAATATTGTTACAAAATCTTGGTTACATCATTAATGTTGAGATTATACATATATGTGAGAACGATGTAGAAAGACGTGCACATTAATAGCGTCCAGAGTAAAATAATAAAACAACGTCAAACAACGTCTTAGGACTCATATTATGTCGGGTCTATTAATTACCTCAGGGCCACCACTGCTCTCCAAATAGGGTTCCACCAAGTTATATAACAACATAAGAAAAGGCAAACGCTTTTTTTATTTTTGAAAGTATTTCATATTACGTTTTGGGACGACCCAACAATAATCTGGAATTCAATTTAGCCAAGATACGAAAATTAAATTAAGTTACCGACGCGGTCGGTATACTACATTCGCCGCCAGGGCAATCTAAAATTAGATATTATATTTACTCGTAAATGCGAAAGATTGTAAACTACTGAACGTATTTAAATGAAATTCAGCACACGGATAGTTTATAACCATAAAATACTTTTTATCTTAGTAGTCCTTCCACCATCAATAACGCATAACGCATCAAAACTCGAGAGTGAGGGCTCGTGACGTCACAACGCACTAAAAATTATAGCACGGCGTGACGTATTGAGAATGTCAAAAGTGTCGTATCTTCGTCAATTTTGGTTTACGTAACAAAAGAAAAAATACGTGTCAAATATTTTTGGATAATCTAATTGACGGACTAATTCGATTTTTTCAGGACACAAGCCTATTATCGAACTCGACGCGGGCGAAGACGCAGGCATAAGCTAGTTAGATATAAAAGGGCCTCTCTGGAGGCTGCCTAAGGCTTCTTTTGCTTGACCGTGAAGTTTCCGTGTGTGTGTGTTCTTTGACGTGAGTTTTACAGCGTATCGATTCTCTTTCTACAATCGTAAACGTTAAGTCACGTGGTCCAAACAAACGAACAGAAACTTCGTAGACAAGTTTAGATCGATCAATATGATAGAATGAATGTATTCGTTTCTATAATCGTGATCGCTACATCCCATATAAATCGTAGCCAACTTACAGTTTTGACTGAACTTTAAAGTTTCTATTCATTTGTTTTGACCACGTGACTTAACGTTGAAATAATGTCATTCCCATACATTTGGTTAGTTTTCTATGCGTTAACGATTGTAGATCGTCAACTTGGCTAATAGCCAAGTTGACGATCGAAGTTGACGACGCTACGTACTGGAGAAAGAGACGATGTGGTCCTTCATGCCTGTTTTAATTATTTTTTTACGTGACCTTTTAAGGTCTGCGTATCAAATTAAACTCAAACCTTAAAATTTAACTAGTGATAGCCTAGTGGTGTAACTGTCGGACTACCAAGTTCACGAGTTCGAAGCCAAGACACGCACCTCTGATTTTTCGAATTCATATGTGCGTATTGTATAAGTATCACTATAGCTTCGGTGAAGAAAAACATCGTGTGGAAACCAAACCTGCCTGAGAGATATTTCTCGACGGCATGTAAAGCCAAGTCAGAAGCCCATGGTCAGCATAAAAACTCTGACATCAGGTTAGGCACTAACCACACGATAAAGTAAGAAAAGTATTTATGGTTTGGTTAGCTGCTATCTTGAAGCGGCATCATCAATCATTCCAATCTCCGGCTTGTTTTTAAATATTTTTGAAAAACACAACTGTACAGTTAATTTATTATGTGAAACTGTCATGTCATGATAACCTTTGACTCAGTGTCTGAAGTACGCAACAGCAAAGTGCTCTAAAACACGATAATTTAACTTCTAAAGACAATGCCTTTGGCACATCAGCGTCCCGACACCCAAAATAACAGCATTGCCTTCAAATTTAACTACAAAACTCGATCAATCATTCCTGACGCGACCTGAATTCAGAAATACAATAGTCCATGGAAATATCTTCTACTTAATGCCATGACAGCGTGAAAAAGCTCCGAACAGACCTTGTCTTGGTCATAAATCATTAATAGCTGCACACTCGACAAACTTGACGGTTGACCACTTTTCGTCATAACCCCAAGGAACCAATAAAACACTATTACACGTCTATTATACATTTTGTGTCTACTAGTTCCGTTTTATCCTTTACTTTACACCATCACAAAATAGTTCATAAGCTTAATATTTCGATTTAAAAACATTACTTACATGTCTTTAACAACATCATAATTCATATAAATGTATAGTATGAATGACACAACTTATGTATTTACATTTAACATTACGTAAACACAGATAATCAATATAAATTGTTTTTGGAAAAAGTCTTGTAAAGCAGTGGCGTTACGCCCCTTAGTGATAAGATGCAAGGTGGTTAGCCGCGAATTTTGTCGATTGTACCTTTTATCTAGGCCAGATAAAATTGGAAATAAATTGTTTTAACGATTACACGCTATAAAGATTACTTTCTATTACTGTCTGTTGAAAATATCTAAAGTGATTTATCTTTATGAATCAGGGGGCCTTAAATGGCTGCTTTAACAGAATCATACAATGAAGCACGTTAAAAATTTAAAATTCTTAAAATGATCTTTATGGTTATGATCATAAAGACCATTTTAAGAATTTTAAGGACTCTTAAGTTGCAAAAACATGGCCTTACCATCTTTTTATTCCTTAAAAATCTTTAAAGAAAATTCTGTTTCAAGAACACGGAACTTTATTCAATTGAAGAACATTTCCTCATACGTTGTTAGATAAAGACGCGGAATTCTCTCTTTACACAAAGTGATTATTAAGTATTCATGGTTTGCTCATGATGACTCAATGAGTGGACTGGTCTATTGCATGATGTTTTTATTTCATTATGTTTCGTTTACCCTCAGTTTTATAAAAACAAAATGAAATAATAAGCTGTGAAATATTGTATGCAGTGGTGGCCTAGTGGAACCGGGGCAGACACTACTTTGTGTAAATCATGTCATCACCACTGCGCAAAACTGTGTAATAAGGACACAGTGAAAAAAGTGGCATGTCCCACCCGAAAATGGAAGACCGCGTGGTGGGTCACGACCCACTACCTCAAACATACAAGAGGCCTGTATCCCAGCAATGTACCATGGGCCCGAACGAAATCTGCTTATATTTAAAATAAAATCCCGTGCACACGATGTCCACATCATCTGTTTACCACCCTTAACGAATCATCGACACCAAGAAGAAGAACTTCTATTAGTCCGCACAAAGAGTGTGCGGACCAATAGGCGAGACGACAAAAACAATCGAATTAGTCCGTCAGTTAGATTATCAAAAAATATTTGACCCGTGTTTTTTCTTTTGTTACGTAAACCAAAATTGACGAAGATATGACGCTTTTAAAATTCTCAATAAGTCACGCCTAGGTATAATTTTTAGCTAGTTCTGACGTCATGAGCCCCCACTCCCGAGTTTTGATGCGTTTTATCTTTTGTCAATATTCATTGATTTACAAAAACAAAAAATACGTGTCCATTAATTTCCAATACTTTAACTGACGGACTAAATAGATTGGCAATTTTTTGATACTGTCGTCATGCCTATAGTAGTAAAACGAGCCTTTTTTACGTTATCCTTTGTTTTACAAAAAATCTATTCTATTGTTTGACCACCTTTTTTTGACTTATAGAAATAAAACAAAAAAAAAAGGACCAAGGAAGAGAAAGTTTAGCGCTTCAATAGCGGCCGGATGCTGCAAACAAAAAGAGCCGTATTGGTGGTGAGATTTCGTCCGTTGAGATGTTACATACCATCACGCCTGTAATCCCCAAAGGGTACGCAGAGGTGTATCTCATAGTTCACCCACATTTCACGAGTTATGTTTGCAGCTGAATAACAGTATTTTACATGGAGCGACTGCCTGAACTCCACAAGCCAGTTACTACTGGGTAATACGGTGCCCAAAGTAATAAGTGACGAGCCCATTGCTCTCAACCGGGCACAAATCCAAACTACGTGGTTGCTACTGAGAATTTCCTGATGGATAAACCTAATAACATTTACACATCACACACACACACACATCACATCACACACACACACACACATCACCACACATCACATCACACACACACACACCACCACTCACATCATCATCATTTTTCACATTTTTTCTCGCTTTTGTACATAAGCTATATAATTGAATTTTGTGTGTATATTTTTTAATTTTGTGTGCAATAAAGAATATATGAACATTTTGCCCGACCTAGGAATCCAACCCAGGAGCTCACGCTCAGCAGTTGCGCTTGCGACCACTCGAACAACAAGGCAGCCAAGTCCCTACAATGTGATTATGCTAAACGCCAATAGGCATGACGACAGTATCAAAAAATTGCAAATCTATTTAGTCCGTCAGTTAGAGTATTGGAAATTAATGGACACGTATTTTTTGTTTTTGTAAATCATAGAATATTGATAAAGATAAAACGCATCAAAACTCGGGAGTGGGGGCTCGTGACGTCAGAACTAGCTATAAATTATACCATGGCGTGACGTCTTGAGAATTTTAAAAGCGTCGTATTTTCGCCAATTTTGGTTTACGTAAAAAATTAAAAAACACGGGTCAAATATTTTTTGATAATCTAAGAGACGGACTAATTAGATTTTTTTGTCGTCTCGCCTATTGCTATTTGCCTACAGTTTGAGAGTCCGCTAGCATATTAATAGGCTTAAGTATTAGCTTTTTCGCAACTAAGTGTAAATGTGTTAACCTTTTGGACGTCTACTACAGAAAAAGTTCACCAGGTCAGATGAAAAAGCTAGGCTTGCCAAGTCGGAATGCCATAACAATACGTTCAACTTTACAACCGTGGATACTTTAACGTTGAACCCGAACTAACGCTTTACACTCTGCCAAGTTGTAAAACTAAAAATGATTTTGTCCCCATTTGTTTGTCGTTTTAATGACTGACATTAACTGGATTTATATGCTTAAATTCGTGACATTTGAATATAAAATATTAAGTGGGTCAATTACATTACCTAGTACTTAATTAGCCTTAGCATTCAGTAAATGTTTTTAGGTAAATAGTAAAAGCAACTGGGGGTCTTAATATAAATAATGGCCGCTTTAGCAGAATCATAATATGAATCACGTTAAAAAATTAAATTCATAAAATGGACTTTATAATGGATCATTACAATAAGGTCAATTTTAAGAATTTAACATTTTTAACGTGATTCATATTATGATTCTGCTAAAGCGGCCATTTTAGGTCCGCTGTTGTCACAAGTCTAGTAAATTAATTCATCGCGACGGTATTTTTAACTGCTTTATTTATCCTAACCAATTTAAATTAAATAAATTTATTTTACGGAATTTTAACTAAACAATCACATACTTTATTTAGCCTATCCATGACTAATAAAAAAAGTATCTAATGAAGCCTGCTCCTACACTAAAATAATAATAAAATAAACACTTACATCTAGCTCTAATTCCAGCTTATTGATCTCATCAGTGGCAGCGTTCAGTTTCTCCAGCTCCACCTGAAAATGTTTGAAGAACTTGAGGCAATCGCACGGCACACGCACAGGGTACTCCCAAACGAAAGGCAACAGCAAGGAACATGTAGAGACGGGAAACATCCGAGACATTACTATAGATTCATCAGCTTTTATCACTAAACTAATATTTATCGCTAGTCTAGATAAAAGACACAATATCGCAATTTTATCTAACTGTACCTTATACGACGAAAGTTTCCTGTCCCTACAATAAAAGCGAACTAAAAGTATTACTTACATAGTTTACGCCCATTTTATCATTACATCGTCTGGGTTTTTTACACTAATAAAATGCTAAATTAATGCTAAATTACATTTTATTTAAAATTAACATAGTTTTATATTATAGTTAGAATTATACATGCGATAAATTTTACGTTACAAAAATATTTTATTACGCATTTAGCAATTTTTTTTATCTAATTTTTATAAAAGAAAAGAGATTTTTAATACGTTTTTTTTAATTAACTCAGCCGAATAGCTACGCACCTTTATGTTAGAAAATAATAATTTGTGATACAATACATAATAAAATAATACTTAATTATGAGACATAATATATTAATGGAATGGTTCAGTTGTAGGTACTATTATTATTCTGGTTTGACCTTTATTTATAATAATATTTTTATGAACACTCAACTTTTGTTAAAGTTAGTTACTTAGCTATGTTCGTAACTCATATTAGGCCGCTGGGATATATGAAGGATTTTTATATAAAATTACAATATGAGATTACATATAAATGAGTTAATATTTAAGTTACTTCTCATTAGTAAGTATTTCAAACTTAAAAGAAAATCAATTTTCATAGTTTAACAACAAAAAAAAAAAACTTTTCCGGTGGTTGAAATCTAAATGCTGACTAAAAATACAACATCAACATAAGGTTTTAATTCTATTTTGAAAGAGATAATAAAAACAATGAAAATACAATAATGCTACTTGGAGATTCAATGAATCTTACTTGCAACAATAATGTAAATATGCATTAATTAATTATTAAAAAAGTTACATTTATCAATGATAATTATGTTCCATTTATGTGCCATTAGATCTAAACATGTATAAGCACTGATGCGGAAAACTTCAGTCGGAATTTTTCTATAACTTGTCTAAATTTTTTATGTGTGCTAATGGCAAATTTTCATTAAATATATTTGGCCCAAAACTCAGCTATGCGAACTCATAATCAATCTTAAGATTATAGATTCAAGACTGGGCAAAAGTAAGTGTGCATTACTGACCAATTTACGGGCTAGTCAATACTAACACCTGAAAACTGGATTAGTAGCAAATAGTGAGGCCTAAACCATTTCTTAAATAGTTACCGTGCTCGAACACAGTTTTTTTATTATATATAAAATACAGGCACAATAAGCCAATGGTCTGTTTAATGTTATGTTATGTGTGATTTATAACCTCATTAGAGTCAAATCTCACATAAATGAAACAATTAAATATATTACAGTAGTGATTTGTGGCCTTATAATTTTCATTTGTTGCATTACTTAGGCCTCGATAAAAAATATAACAGACTCTATTTATAAACACAATTGTAAAAACAAAGTTTGTTTTTAAACTTTAAAAAATATACGATTGCTTGTTTACTCTAAAGAGAAATTATTTTATCATTTTTAGTGACCTCAGAATGATTAAAGACATTATTTTATGTGATAATAATTTCATACAACACAATTTATGTGATATATTATTGCTAAGCTTTTAATCCTGGGGTTATACAACTACAAAATAAAATAAGGATTGAATTACTAAGTAAATCATGCTCAGCAGTAGATAAACATTTGAGTAGATTGATGAGAAAAGATCGTTTTTCCAATCAATTTAAAATGTGATGCATCCTTTATTAAATAGGCTGAGTAGTACTGAGTACCCACTTAACAGTATTGTGAACAAAAATATTGTGTCTATTATGAGTGTACTAGTGCAACAGTCAGTACTCGGGTGTAAATTTATAAAATATACAGTATAAAATGGCACATTAACTATATTCTGAAAAATAAGTTAGTAGATGTGAAACATATCCCTAATCAATAAGTAATACAATTTCCAAATTAACAACTAACAATTTAACTCGAAAATTGACAAACAATGTTGTGATACATTATTGTAAATTATTTTTTTGTGGACAGGAAACAGTCCTATAAGGTACCAAAACATATAATACACATAAGAAACATGTAGTATAGAAACCTACGCATCCCATACACACTCTGAATATACGACAACAAGATCTATATACAAACATGTGTATTCATAAGTGTTTTGGACCAATCAGTTCAAATCACTATCACAAATGTATTTTCCGGAGACGAATCGCCGCTTGACGAGAGACAGGCGGTACCCGCTGCCTATTAGTTCGAACTCAATGCCGGAGAGGGTCGCGCCCTCGCAGTTGAATTGTGCAGAGATAGTGGCCTTGCTAGAGGGACCTTTCCCGAGCTCGAAGCGCGCTTTCAGCGAGCCCACGCCGCGGTCCTCTGAGTGCTGCGACAGTTCCGTGAAGCGCCACATCGCCTGCTCGCTCTCGCCGCTCCACGCCGTCTTCGGCATCGCAATCACGTTCTTCACCGCCCCATTCATAGGCACGCACACGGACACGTTCAGCAGCGGAGACGGCGGGCTCATAGCGTGCTGGTTATACTTATAATCCACTTTCAAGTCGGTGTGGTCCTGCTCACATTTCCAATAAGATACCATTTGGAGCGGACATGACGCCGCACCGGTCTTGGGTCGTACTTGGTATTTAAGTATATCCACGTTGAAGTACTGCGCTGTCGGATTCTTTTCTGACTGCCGTTTCAGAAGCGATGTCAAAGCAGGCATGTTAAACTCGACCACCGTGTTATCGCGCGTCGACATCAACGCGTTGATACTTATCAATTGCTTATTCGGTAATACATTATCCAATCTATGTATGTTTTTCAGTCTGAAACATAATTTAGCTGGGTTCGGATTGTTAGCCAGCACGCCAACGATACCGGTGGGAAAGGAGAGCATCATATCTCCTGACATTTTAACTTGGCACTTGGACTCTTCCGTACCACGGAAATAGGAATGAATAATCTCGTGGAACGCGACAGCTAACGGTATAGTATCCGCCATGCCTATTGTGAGAGGCGAAGGACCGCGCGACCCCGAGGAGCCGGCGGTGCGGAAGTCTCCTTCAGACCGCCTCGAAGGTGGACGAGGGAGGGAGATAGACGACATCGTAGGGGTGGACGTTCGGATGGTCGACTGCCCCATCTCACCCACTTCAGAAAATAGATCGCCTACATCGGCATTTGAAACGGGAGTAGGGCTTTCAAGTAAATGTGACTGGTTACCCTGCAAAGGAGCATAAGGATTGGAGACATTGCCATGCGGCGACGCGGGGTTGCTGACTGTGGGACTTTGGAAGAAGTTCAAGTCTAATAAGTCACTGCTTGCTTTGCTGGTGTTGGCATTCGAGCCACGCCTGCCCGTCGACGTGCCGATTTTGTACAGGGAAATATTCTCAACTGTAGCTCTGAGCTCATCCACACTGGCTGATATGGGATTTACACCATTACTTATGGGTTTTATCTCCACATGGATCTTCTGCTCTCTCTCCTCCTCAGAATCTGAATCTGTAGAGGAGTACACACTCCCTTTCTCGTCTTTGGGTCTAATGCAGTAACCTTCCTCATCAACTTCTGGGGAATTCATTAAATCATCTTTAGTTGCTACTTCTTCCTCCTTTTCCTCTAAATCAGACTTTTCGCCAGGGTTCGAGTTTTCTGAAATCTCATCTTTCTTCTTTTTGGGTTTTTTTACCTTAGGCTTAGTTCTCCTGCTCCGCAAGAACCATTTGGATTCCCTGAGCGTAGTGCGGCCCATGTCAGCATCCTTGTCAGGTGCCACTGGGGTAGCTGGTGTTCCACTGGGGCTGGAAGGAGCGGAGCATGGCGCCGCACCCTCGATGCTTCCACTAGGTTCCTCCTTGCTTTGAAAATTTGGTGTAAACAAATTCAAAAGTGAGGTAGTTCTCCTTGAAGTCTTAGTAGCAAATGATGGCTCCTTCTTTGGTGCCTTAGCTGGTTGTGCAGGTTTGTGTGACCCGTTTGAGACAGTTGATATCTGGTCAGCTTCTGATATTGAGTTATTAGCTGAGCCAGGCTTAGGTAATGAAAGAGGTAGTTCAACTAAAACTGCTTTCTCTATTGCATTATATTTCTCTATGAGGAACTGTTCTAGCAGTTTCTCTGCAGTTAATTCCAGGCATTGATGTTTGAAATCTCTATGCACTTGCCCCATGAGGTCATGGTTGTTCTGGATGATATCAGCATATGAATTAACAAACTGTTTCATCTGTTTGAGGTGTGCTTCCTCTACATCTTGGAAGTGTTTGCATGTTTGGGTCATTTTTTTTTCAAAGTCTTGTTTCACCAGGTTGTACTTCTCAGCTAATTGTTTATAGTCTTCATGGAGCTTCTTAATCTTAACCTCAGCCTTCTCAATATCTTTAGCAGATGCATTATCTTTTCTCAGCTTTTCTAGCTCAGCTGACTTACTTGTGTAGACATCTTTAGCCTTCTGTAAGGCCTGCTTAGTGTTTTGTATCAATAACACTACTTCTAAAGTGTTAGACTCGGAGTCTTTGACAGCCTTATGCTTCTTGTGAAGCTCTTCTGCATACCTAGCAACATCTTTGACCAGTTCACTTAACTTCTGGAACATGTGTTGATGTAAATTCGACAATTTCTCAGCGGAGCATTTTAATACGCCCCAAAACGGAGCGAACGTGCCCTGCGCGCAATTACTATTTGCCTGTTTCGCTAATTTAGTTAACGATTTCGAATTTGTCTCTTCTATATTCGACCTTTCCCTAAGGTACTCTGAGAGCTCTTTGCTGGCAATGAGTCCGTATTTCATGTTTTGATATAATATATCGTATCCATTGTGCTCGTTGGCGAAATAATCTACAAAGTTGACACTCATCTTTGCAGTTACAAGGGCCTACCATATCAGTTACTCAGTACATTATTTTTCACTCACTGACCTGTATTCTAGGGTCGAGCTCAGTATCACCATTGTCGTCGGCCGGGATCGTGAATGAGGACTCTTCCATTGTAGTTAGTACTTAGTACTAGGAAGCCACCCAATCACCTAAATTACATCACCGACACAATAGCGTATAGCGTCACCTTCACTCCCTACAAACACACAGAACTGGGATTGATTGAATACATCACAGGCAACGCTGTTCAATTGAATCGTTTAACACTGAATATAGCTCCGCGTTACGTGTTTAATTTAGCAAAATAAATAATAAAATAAGAATTTTTCATTCAAGATGACGTCCACCTTCGTGACGTCAAATCATAACAATAGACAACTAATAAACGTTTTTTGGCCGTCACATCGTCTCTAGAATACCACTTTTTAGTAAGCTTTCTTAGTCGATGTATGTTTTATTTTTTGTCTGTGTGCTGAGTTTTATGAAAGCATAAATTTATCGTCAGCAAATCAATATCAACATACATTGGTGCACACAGGTATACAGTAACAGGTATTTCTGTGTCCTGCTACTGAGTGATTTAAATTATTCAAATCATTATCATCTTCATGCCCTTGTCCCATTCTACTTGGGGTCGGCGCAACACGTGCTACGTCTCCAATTCTCCATCCATTCCATCCATCAACATTCACGTCCATCACTCTTATATGCTGGGTGTTCCCGTCTGGCTAACGGAGAGTGTTTTAAAACTATTTCTTGCACAGCGTCATCTATCGTTTTTCCGTGGAAGTTGGCCCTGAAAACGCCTCATTACAGATTCGATTATAAATTTGTGATGAATGAGAAAAACAAATGGATTATTGGTGGATTGGTTTGATGTTTCAAATTGTATACATGTATTGAAATCATCAGTTTACTGCTTCACTTCTTCTTTGGCAAATATTTTTTTAGTCGACTGTTCACTAATTAGTTGAATTGTTTATGGTTCCAATGCTGTCATGCCAAAAATAACTTACAAAATACGAAATAATCGGATCTCTCTCTTGCTCATAGGTTCTTGTCAGCCTCACTAGCGCCATCTTGTTGATCATTAGGTTTTGAAAGGTTTGCATGATGCTTTTTGTCCAGTTTGACGTAAAACAGCTTCAATTTGCTCCAATTTCATTTTTTCATCGAAGTGGATTCTAAGTTAAAATTCTTTATATGAGTGACATAACTGGTAATTGCCATTTGTTGCTCGTATCACTATCGGTGTTACTCGTTGTCAGAGTTTGTTACTGAGACGGTGATCGCACCCAATCTGTATGCAACTATTACGCGTCGCCTCTACTATGTCTTGCCAAGGATCATATTCGGGCCCGGGGGACGAGTATGACTTCGAGGACGATGGGTACGACGACCTGGACGAATACAGGGACAGAGACGACACGTTACCACCGGTGCCGCCAGCCGAGGACAGTGACGAAGGTATGTTTTGTTTACGATCTTTGTCTAACCCTGTTTTGGTATCTTAGTTCACGTACCTTCGCTATACCTTTGTATACGTTTCCTTAGAGAGTCGTAGATGGCATGTAAACATTGGTTATGTAAGTACAACAAGGTTATTTTTAAACAAAGTTGACCATACTGTTGTATTCCCGCCTATTTGCTACCAACCTGTTTGGTGACGTAATTGGTACGTTTTGATGTCACTTTCTCCATAAAAAATCTCATTTGTATTTAAAGTATCAAGTGGCCAACTTTCTTGGTCAAATATTCAGTTACATGTGACTAAAGAGTCATGTTATTATTCCTTTAATATTATCAGAAAAAAAAATCCTTTTATTGAATACCAGGCTAGTAATCTTTCATCTTTCGTTTTTAGAGCAGTATGTAATACTGCTATAACCATCTTTTCATAAAAGCTAAAAAACAGCCATAGCCAAATTACTTACTATGGCTTGTGACCTTCTTTACAATTATCCAATATTGTACTTAAACCAGTATCCTGATTATACTGAAATTCTTTCAAACCTTCTCATACCACAATATCAAGAAAACATTTTAATGCACTATCATACCTACAAGCAGTTGCTAATTAAAAAACATGTCAGGGACATATTTTATTTCTTAACTATTCCAGTTACTATGGATTCAGTAAAAGACTTGTTTAAAAAAAGAAAAAAGTTTTATTTTTATTTATATCTATATAGAGTAGGGATCTTGTGTGTCCCTTACACTTACTCACTATGTCCCTTACATATCACATATCTATGCTATTTCACAATTTATTCTTAATCAATTGTAATTTTAAAACAGAGAGCACAACATAAATAAATGTAAAAAAGCCCTAGGAATTGCTAAGTTTTCTGAAAATCACTGATACATATTTTTATTTAACTGTTCTATTAGCCATGCTAAATCACAATTTATTATTATTATTATATATCCAATTGTAACAGTTGGAGGTTTTTTTTTTTTTACTATAATTTGTTTTGTAAACATGGTCTTGAAGTTATGTATTATATTATTGTATGTATTAGTTATGTATGTATTATTTTTCTAATAAGTAATTTATTGTTTTTTTTTTATTTATTTTTATATACAGATCTATTTCATATATTTATGCTATTCACCACCACCATTGACACAAAACATAAAACTGGTTCACATCCGTAACCTCACTAATCCAGGTTCAGTTGAAAACCAGCGTCGGGCACTAGTTGTACGGCATTTTGCTGAACTGGGCCTATTTGGCGCAGCCGTGAGGCACACAGTGTCACATTATTATTATTTTTGTTAAGTTTTTTGTTTTTTATTCATTTTTGTTTTTCTTTTTTTGTTATTTTTTTATACTGTGTGCACTTGTGGCGTGTGCCAAATGAATGTATTTTCTTTCTTTCTTTCTTCTTTCTATTATAACATTACGAAACTTGACTTTGTATCAGTAGCAATTTAGGGCAAATATGATAAGATGCATCAGAAAAGTATTCTAAATATAGATGTTAATGTCTAAAACAGAGCTTTATCAGAATCATAAATGAATCACATAAAAAAAAAAAAAATTCTTAATATGCACTTTATGTTCTTACATGTAAGGTCCATTTTAAGAATTTTAAATTTTTAAAGTGATTTATATTAGGATTCTGCTAAAGCGGCCATTTTAGACCCCCAGAGGTCAGCAAACAAACTTATACACAGTATTATAAGATAATTCAGAAGTGTACCAATAAAACAATTAATACTTAATATCAAATCAAATATGTATTCGTCCTTAAAACACACTGTTTACACTAATTTCACCAACTGATTTTAAAGAACGCCTTCCTTCACTTCTTAGCTTCTAAAATATTTTCACCTTTACACCGGGCGGTATCACTCCACGAATTCGAATCCTTCAACATGGCCGACCGCAGTAAAGTAAGTTACGGATGGAAGTCAAAACACGAACTATTATTTACGAATAAATGGTGTTATATTATTTTTATAAAACAGACAATTTTAAATAGTTGCAAATTAAATTATTCTAAATATTTTCAGACGAAATAAATAGCAATAGTTTACAGTCGGCCATTCTGAAGTAACAGAGTCCTCTCGTTACCTATTTGTATAAGACTAACTTATTTATGTTATGCTAGAAATATTCATATTCTCAAACTATTTATTATAAAAAAAGACAATTAATAATAGCATTAAATAACAAAACACATATTTTACTACATATCATGAGTAGGGAAACATTTTATATAAATTGATTAATTTAACTAATTAATTCTATTTTTAATAAATATAATTTGTTCGGCCATCTTATACAGTAATTGTTCCATCAATTAATACAAAAAAAGAAACAAATACAATTTTTAAATTAATTATAACTAAGAAAGCGCTCAAATCCTTGGCCTGCGGCCTCCTTGCGCAACACAATATTATTCTATAAAATCTAACACACTCATAATTGTCAAACGACTCCATTGTGTGTAGATTTTTCCACATCAATTTTTAAATCTAACACACTCATAATTGTCAAACGACTCCATTGTGTGTAGATTTTTCCACATCGATTTTCAAATCTAACACACTTATAATTGTCAAACGACTCCATTGTGTGTAGATTTTTCCACATCAATTTTTAAATCTAACACACTCATAATTGTCAAACGACTCCATTGTGTGTAGATTTTTCCATATCAATTTTTAAGTCTAATCAAAATCAAAGTCATTAATCAATAATAACGTTTAAAACATAATCATCATAATTCCTATTCAAATCCATTTACAAAATAACCTTTCAAAAATTCATGATACCAATTCATTTTCAAATTAAACATTTTCGGTCATTGTCCCAGTACTTTCCACATCCATGCCTACTGACATTTCCGACGGCTCTATTTCCATATTATCAGTACCTTCAATATTTTCGTTTACATCTACATCTTCCGTTGAGCTTCCCTCATCGGAATCGGCTAAGCTTTCTTGAGTAAAGGTCAACCAAGGATGTATTTTATCCAACGCAATTACTGCCTCATATTTTCTATTCTTTTTTCGGGTTAGGGGTGTATCCTGAACAACATACCTATCTCTATCTAATACTTTGATAATCCTGTATGGACCTTGTAATTTAGCAAGTAACTTTCTCGACTGTCCGCTATTACTACCTACTTCTCTTTCAATTCTTACTAAGTCACCTACTTGATATTTCCTACCAATCTTCCTATTTTTGTCAAATCTTTCCTTTTGTTTTACTTGATCCTTACTTATGTTGACATTTACCTCTTCTCTTATATTCTCTAATGTTTCTTGTGAACACCCTGATTCGCCCGGGTCGAGCAAAGAAGTTACTATTCCGTCACTTTTGGCCCTCAACCTTATACCAAACAGTACTTCAGCTGGCGTTTTACCTGTACCTTTATTAAGAGTTGTATTGAGCCCCAGCTGAATATCTTCTAAATGAGTATCCCACTCATTCTCCTTACAATTGTGATTCTTGACTGCAAGCGAAGCCAATATGGTACGATTATATCGCTCGACTTGGCCATTTGCTCGCGGTGTTGCTACCGCATTCAAAACGTGCTTTATGCCTAATTTGTTCACAAAGTCTTTAAAACTTTTACTCGTAAAAGAAGTTCCCCGGTCACTGATTATCCTACTTGGTATACCGAATAAACTAAAATAGTGATTAAGAACTTTGATGGTCGATTTAGTTTTCGTATTTTTGACGGCAAATAAAGTAACGTATTTTGTGTATGCTTCAACAAGTACCAACAAGTAAGTGTTTTTAGATTTACTCCGAACAAATGGACCTAAGTGGTCCATGTGTATCGTGTGAAACGGTTTATCAATTTTTGGAACTGGATGGAGCATACCTTGTCTTTTTCCCGGTGGTACTTTGTGATAACTACATTCTAGACATGATTGAACATACTTTTTGGTAAACTTGTTCATTTTGGGAAACCAGTATAGAGATTTCAACTTGTCCAAAGTTTTATCTAGACCGAAATGACCAAGTTCATCATGACACTTTTTGAGTAGCTGCCATCTAAATCCTTTAGGAACCAACCATTTCAATTGGCTGTCCACAACCCTATAAACCTTTCCCGCCTTTAAACGATAATTCTGAAAAGTTTCATGGATTTTAGGCGTTTCAGGGTCTTCTATAATACTTTTAATGCGTTGAACCTCTTCATCAGTACTCTGAATAGTTGTTAGCCAGTCTTCTGTTTCTACAACTAAAATATCGAATACAGATTCAGGTTCATCTGACATAGGGATAGCATTCCTGCTAAGTGCGTCTACATGGGTCATACGGTTACCCGGCCTATACTCGATACTACAATCGTACTCCTGGAGTTGAAGCCACCACCTACTTATACGAGGTATCATATCCCTCTTTGATAACGTAGTACGTAATGCGCTACAATCAGTTATAATTGTGAATTTGAGGCCTAAAACGTATACTCTAAACCGTTGCAAGGAAGCTATTACCGCCAGGGTTTCCAATTCAAATGAATGGTACTTCTGCTCTTCGAGGGTAGTTTGCCTACTGTAGTACGCTACCGCTCGCCACCTACCTAATTCATCTTCCTGCAGTAATATTCCCGCTATACCCGATTTGCACGCATCCGTATGAATCTGAGTTTTTGCTTTTACGTTGTACAACGCTAAAATTGGTCTTTTTACTAGCTCTGCCTTTAGGGTGCAAAACGATTTTTCCTGTTCGGAACCCCACTCCCATTTACAGTTCTTTTTTAATAATTTTGTTAGTGGATTAGCAATTATGGCAAAACTTTTTACAAAACGCCTAAAAAAACTAGCCAGCCCAACAAACTGGCGTATTTCGTGTTGGTTAGTAGGGCACTTAAAATTTTCTACTGCTGCAGTCTTTTTGGAACCCGGTCTGACCCCTTGTTTACTTACTTCGAAACCGAGATAGTCGATTTTTTTTGAAAAAAATACACACTTTGATAATTTTAACGTCAACCCCGCTTCTTTAATAAGTCCAAGTACTGTTTCTAACCGCTTCATTCCTTGCGAAATACTGTGGGCTGGAATAATTATATCGTCCATGAATGCAAAAGCTTGGCCTTTGACGTCTTTCAAAATGGTATTAATCGTTTTCTGAAAAACAGACGGTGCGTTGGCCAAACCGAAAGGCATGCGGGTGAACTGATACTGACCGTCTGGCGTTACAAACGCAGTTTTGTCTTGCGACGAAGGGGCTATTGGGATTTGGTAATAGCCTGAGGCCAAATCAAGCGTTATAAAATATTCGTAACCACCTAACTGATCTATTTGGTCCTCTATTCTGGGTAAAGGGTAGTGTTCCTTGACAGTTTTAGCATTTAAAGCTCTATAGTCAACGCAAAGCCGTTGATCACCTGTCTTTTTCTGCACTAAAATAATGGGACTCGCATAAGAAGATGTTGACTCAGTAATTATACCTGAATCCAACATGTCCTGAACCATTTCTTTGACTTTATACCTTTCTGAATAAGCTAGCCTGTAAGGCCTATACACAACCGGGGTCGCATCTTTTAACGTTATAGACATTTCGGTCAAATTAGTCAGTCCTAAATCCGATAAACTAAACGAAAAACAGCCTCTATACTCTTTTAGCAAGGTTTCTAACCGTTCTCTATTTCCAGTACTAAATCCATCACCTATTTTAAGATCGTTTGATATGGAATCACTATCGCTGTTTTCTAACATTCTAACATTTAGGCAATCGTCATCATTTAAAGTGTAAGCTCTAGTTAATAATTGTCCTTTTTGAAATTTAATTTCGTTACCATTTAAATTTACTACTAAAATGTGACCTTTTCCTTGCGCGATTGTATATAATCCAGCCATAATAAAATAACGATTATCACCTATCTTCCTTAACGATTCCTTTACGTAACATTTTATGGTGTAATCGGTATTTACTTTTACCGGTATCATATTGATAGAGTTAACACTGACATCAGAGTCTACAACTAAATTAATTTTTTGATTGTTTTCTAATTTAGAACTATTCAAAGGATCAGGTTTTTTTTGAAAAACTAAATGTTCGTCTGTCTTTATAATAATTATACCGGCTTGCTCGGTGAAAGTATGCCCCAATAGTACGGCATGTTTAAGTAATTCGTCTGGTACCACTAATGCTTCTACGGATGCTGTAACAGCTTGTACTTGTATTTGGACCACTGCTCTACCTATGGGTTTTATGATTGAATTACCAAAGCCTTTTAATGTTGGCAGATCATTTTTACCGTAAGCAGTGTTTAAATTTTTAAAGTCACTAATTCGAATCAAAGTACTTTGGCTACCGAGATCCACATAACATGACATTGTTTTGCCATTAACTTGAACTGGCAGGACATACTTATCATCTAACTCACCGGTTAACTTAACTTCCGAAACTGCTTTACCGATTTCATTATTTTTACCGCCATCATTACCGTTTCTGGGAAGCCGTCTACAATTAGCGCTCTGATGTCCAAGTTTCTTACAAACGCTACACGTCAATAAGGGTTTGTTACACTTAAAAGAGGGGTGACCTATCTCATTACAATTGAAACATTTTATATTGCCACTTGGTTTAGAATTATCATTATTGCTATCAGGGCGCCTTTTTGTAAACGGCTGACGAGGTACTCTATCTCTTACATCCTCTAACTTAATAGATTTGAAATAAGATAGTAATTCTTCAGGTTGAGAGTAGTTCGCAGCCTGAGCTCCTAGTCGCATACCCTTGTCTTCTAATCCATATATAAGACAATCCACAGCCCGCTTCCCAGTTATATCGCATCGGTTGAGCAAGTTAATTTTGTTATAAAAATAAGTTTCTAACGATTCATTATGTCTAACCTTCCGATCCAACATTTCATGCAAAAGTTGTGCATAATTCTGAACTGTGGGAAATGTCTTTGTCAGTTTATCCTTCCATTCAGACCAACTATAACTTAAGGAAGTTAAGCCTTGGTACCACACCTTTGCTACCCCAGTCAATTTAGGCAACGCATAATGAAGTTGTTGTGTTTCAGACCATTTATACAAAGCTGCACATTGTTCCACCTTTGTAATCCATAAATCGACAGTTTGTTCCTTATTAGCAGGATCAAATTCTGGTACCGCATTTGTTGACATACTAAAGTGGTTTTGAGCCTGGGACGTTGACGAGGGCAGTGATTTGATTAACTCCATGACATCATGAATACTAAAATTATGATCATCTACAGTTTTGTTTTTAGGAGCCTTTTTCGTATTAGTTACTTCAGTGTTAATATTCAAATTACTATCTATGCTGCTAGTACATGATGACTGACTTACGGTTTCCCGACGTCTTCGACTCGTCCTGTGGTGATGGGATCCCCGTCTCACCTCGCTACTGCTGCGCTGCCGTCGTCGCCGTCTCGCCCTCCGCGAGAGTGCAGATCGGGAACGCGAGCGCGACCGCGAAGACCGCGTTCTTTTTCTCACACGCCGCGAGTCAGACCGACGCCGCTTACGGCGCTCTAGGCTTTTATAAGCCCCCGCACGTCTCCGTGGCGTACGGCCTCTTGAACCTGCGCGGCTCGAGGAGCTTGAGCTGGTCTGCACAGGACGCGGGCGCCGCGTACTAGAACAGCTTTTCCTGCTGTGACGTCTGCGCAAACGTCCCAAGCGACTGCGGCTGCGGCTGCACGGCGGCGTAGCTCCATCACGCGTTTGATAAGTCTCTCGATCAAGAGCTTTACGCATTCCCGCTTCTTCACGAAGTCTCGACATATTATTAAGGTCTGTAATCATATTTTTATCAACTTTTAAATGAGAACAACATAGCTGTTTAAAATCATAAACACAGATAAACAAACAATAAAAATAAAATTCAACCATTGTAATCATCAAAAATTATTTTGATTGAGCGAAGATAGCACAACAAACAACTTATTAAAAACTTTTAATCCTTACGATCAAACTGTACATAAGTTAAATATAATTATATCTAATAAAATAGGCTCACTTACTTAACTGGAAAACTATAATAGGTGAAGTATGCATTTACCATGCATAAAATCACGACTTCTTTACATGGGGGTAGGCAGAGATTACTTGAAATAACGACTTAATATTTTTAGGTTCGTTTACGTAATCCCGGCGACTTACAATACATTTTCAACTACGGTAACTCGCTCTTTATGTATCTAATAACGCGGTTAAGCGTAAGCACACACCATAATTACTGTATATTTAATAATAAAAACCATGTAAAATACAACTTACCGAGTTTATGTCTCTTACTTTACCTGTCGTTATAAACGGCCTAAGTGGACGTGATTAGAATATTAAGTAATATTCGCGTCAGAATCCCACTTCTGAACTATAAGATAATTCAGAAGTGTACCAATAAAACAATTAATACTTAATATCAAATCAAATATGTATTCGTCCTTAAAACACACTGTTTACACTAATTTCACCAACTGATTTTAAAGAACGCCTTCCTTCACTTCTTAGCTTCTAAAATATTTTCACCTTTACACCGGTCGGTATCACTCCACGAATTCGAATCCTTCAACATGGCCGACCGCAGTAAAGTAAGTTACGGATGGAAGTCAAAACACGAACTATTATTTACGAATAAATGGTGTTATATTATTTTTATAAAACAGACAATTTTAAATAGTTGCAAATTAAATTATTCTAAATATTTTCAGACGAAATAAATAGCAATAGCTTACAGTATACTTTCATTCCTTTTCACCAATAATTTAAACTTTAAAGAACATAGGAATACAAGATCCCAATATAAAAAAAAACAATCCAATAAAAATGCATTTACTTAAAAGTTTCAAAAGAAAATTTTTATAAATGCATTATATTCCTGAAAAAAAAAAACAAAAATTGGAACTCATACATACATAATGAATTTCTAACCAATAAACACCTTGATCTTTGCCAGTGACTTTGTCCCTATTGTATCGAAATTAAAAATAAAATATTCCTAGTTTCTTGTCTACATTAACAGGGTCTGCTTTCTAGTCCTAGGGTCACTCACTGACAAGTATCGCACAGCCCAACTGGGAGTTGATAAGTCAGTACTATTCTTTTTAAAATGTATTTTTGGTGATGTCAACATACGTTACTTAGTAAAAGAAAAAGAAAAAAAAAAACGAATTTTATTTATTTATTTAGCTCAACATAGCGTAGGAGATGGCGAGACAAGCTGGACAAAACCAACAACCAGTGGTCCACATTGGCACATTGGTCTTGCTGCGCAAAGGCCTCTCCCTTTGCGCAGCAGTGGGGTGACACAGGCTAACAGTAACAACATAGCTTAGTATTTTTTATATTTTGTTACAGATACGGAAGAAGCCAGTGAGACAGATATACCCAACAACGATGAGCCACTCGAAGTCAAAGAACAGTATGTTTCATTTTGTTTATAAACTAGCCGTTTCCCACGACCTTAGTCCTCGTAAAATTATTATAAATATGTGACTTCACAACAACAAATAACACAACAACAATTAACAAAACTTAAAATGTCACTTACGGGATATATTCCGTGATTATTATTGATATTGAGCTCCCGATATTTCGACGCTGTTGACTAGCGCCATGATCGCGGGTTTACTTTAAGTTTAGTTAAGCTTAAAACAGTGTGAACAATTAACAATTTCACGAGTTTTTTTTTTTTTCCATGGAGCCATATTATCCGTTTTCCAAAAAATTGTCTAAGTTACTCCTTATAACATTAGCTAGCTATAATATGCTAATAAAAGTCCCGTCAAACCAGTCCAGCCGTTTCGGAGATTAACCGAAACAACTAGACAGACAGACAAAAATATTTATACATTTTTTAATTACAAGTATACTTAGGATATATATATATATATATAGGATATACTTTCATATGCATTCAGTAAAAAGCTGTTATGTTGAAATTACAAACACACTTATTACTTGGTTAGTTACTATGATTTCTCATTCTTCCATCAAGGATGTAAGGTATTATAACAAAGGACCCCCTTAAAAGTTGCAGTGTTCAGATTAACTTAAATACTTAAATATTCATTTTACTTTAATTCCCTACACAGCTCTGTTGTAAAATATTATTTCTTGGCAATTAAAAAGTAAAGAAAATAACTCGGGTACTGTATTATGAAGAAAGCTAACACACCATATAAGTAGTAAAAAACACTTTCAGTATTACTGAAAAATTCAAATATTACAGGGCAACTTTTCTTAGTTTTATTTCCACTAAAAAAACATAAAAAACGGGAAAGTGATGCACTTACCAACAAAAAGCATTAAATTTTTATAAAAAAAAAAAACTTAAAACTACTACTTCTACTTTAAAGTTTTTTTTGTCTGTAGCATCTGACCTTTTTGAATGATACATTGTAACATACTATAGGTGTGATAATTTCAGACTATACCAAGACAAATTGGCCAACTTAAAGAAACAGTTGCAGCAGCTAGAAGACGGCATCCACCCAGAGTTTCTGCGGAGGGTCAAGAGGCTAGAACATCAACTGCATGAGAGGCTCAGGATAAATAAAATATACAGGTGAAATTTATTTATTTATTATAACTTTACGCCCAAGTAAAGATAAATGTAAAAAGCCTTGAGGAATTGCTGTATTTTCTATAATGAAAATCACCGATAGGTATTTAATTTAATTATAGTATACAATACAATACAAAATAGTTTATTGCTTCTTAAGTTTACAAATATGTATCTATTTTTATTGATATTCAACCAGTGCGATCAAAATAATGTTTTAAATGTTTCTGCTGTGTACTAATTATTTTGCTCGCCCCTTTTTAATCCAAATATCGTTATTTCCACATTTTTAACAATGCTTCTAATGTAAACTTTTCAGACTTGCTCACCTTATCCCTTGATCTGTCCACGAAGTAGACACAATAGTTAATCAATTGTGTCTCGGACCAACCGGTCCGTTGACAGATCATGATTTATTTTACCATAAAACTTTTATGAAATACAACTGGTTTCAAATCTATCTGTTTCTCAGAGAACACATGTACGACGTGGTAGAAAGAGAGTTCATAGCAGAGAAAAAAGCAGCGGCGAAAGAGTTTGAAGAGAAGAAGATAGAGCTGAGGGAAAACTTGCTCAATGACTTCGAGGACAAGAGGAAACTCATTGAGAGTGAGAGGCATAGCATGGAACTCAATGGAGATTCTATGGAGGTAAGGAGATCTTCTTATACTGCCAGTAACTCAGGAAGGCTTTTTTGTTATTTATTCCACCACCATTGCTTTCAAGGAAAACATAATAGGGAACGCGGTATGCTCTAAAATCAAAAAATTCGAATGTCCACCAATGTGGAACGCAACTGTGAAACTAATGGCGCTAGCATAGTTTGTTCCAAGCATCGTCATATTGGTAGAAAATTTGGTAATGTCATTTTATATTTTAAAATGGCTTGACGTCATTAGTCAGATTGGGAACAAATTATGCTAGCGCCATCTGCTTTCAGCTTTCACCGGCCAACCCCATTGCACTGAGCCTGCGTGTTGGATAACGGCTCATTTCATGTTACTTACGGATGTGCTATGTCCCAGTAGTGGAAATCTTATAGGCTTGTATTGGCACTACAAAAAGTACTACAGCAACATATTATAACAAAAAATACTACACCGCCATCTATGACTTAAATGAAGAACTAACATCAAATTCCTAAATCGTGCAGTTAAAGTTATCCGCGATTTAAGACTATATAAAAAAACCCGACAACAACTGTCGGGTAGCCCATCAGACAACACACGTCTGATCCGAAGATTCTCCCTTTTCAATGGGGGTTTTAGAACTTTACACACTGTTGTTCATACCTCTTTAGGCTGATTAGCTGTGCCCCCTTTTTTTTTTTTTTTTTTTCGAATGGGAAATCACCTAATGACTCCTCCCGCTCTGGGCGGAGCAGGAGGGAGTGTCAGACTTTTACTGACTAAAACCCATCCATGTTCCTTTTGTTCCTTTATGTTCCGGGGCCACGGTATCTCTTTCGCCTCTCGACTACTAAGTCGAACTCGCAGCGTGATGTTAAAAAACCTCTAAGAGGTGTAATGCTATTATAAATGTGTGGTGTGCTCCAAATAAAAAAATAATAAGTAAAAGTGAAAATTCGGGCGCCAGGAGTACACACAAAACTATGCCTAGGATAGACTTACCTGCGGGAGCCGGCTTTTAATCTTCAAGCGGGAAGGTATCAATAAAAATCGACCATGAAAGTTACAGATCTATTTTATTACCCGAAGGCTGCTGGTTGGGAGAAAAACAACAGAAAATTCCTTTCTAAAATTAACAGATATGGTTCTAACTAGAGGTGTAAAACTAAGATGGAATAATTGTTATTTTATGGCCTGTCATTATTGCACTTTTGAAAATCTAAAATAAGTACCACAAACCATACTAAATTCCGTCGAATAAACTAAACCCGAGGAGTCAAAACATGCTCATCTTGGTGACTTCCGCTGAGATGCCAACGGCGTCCATGATAAATTTTGGTAGAGGCGAGCGTTCAATTATTTAAGTTGAAGAAGAAAAATATAAGAAGAAGAAAGAAACGCCATGGGGCGTTTCTTCCAAAATATTTAAATGTGGTCATCAGTAGATGATGCAATCCAAGCAAATATATGTTCAAGTTAAAAGATCCATCAAAAATATATGCTATCCAACCAAGATGTGGGCAAGGGCAATCGGCCACCACACAATTGGGACTAGATGCCGCCCATCTGAAGGTATACTTCTAGATTTATTTTAGGAGCGCTGCAATTTCGCCATCACCCAAAAATTGACGAGTCGAAAAGTGAGAAATGTCAAAGTGAACTTGACAGCGTAAAAAAAAATCACTGTGACCACTACACAAATCCAAGTCAACCTAACAATGAATTTTTTATAAGGCAACACCCAAGCTAAACAGTCACTACAAACGACGAGAATATGCATCCATGTGACGAGCTAAAAAGCCTCGTTACAGAGGGTTATAGGTTTTTTAAGAAAAAAAATCTTCTCTTAATAACACCTCTTATTGAGTATATTCAAGGCTATTTCCGAATCATTTCATAACAAATCCACTAACTCCATCCTTAGGTAAAACCAGTAATGAAGCGTATCCTCCGACGGCGCGCGAACGAGCCTGCGCCGGCGCCAGAGAAGCGGCGCAAGCCCCTGGCGACGACGCTGACGTTCCAGCTGGACGAGCGGGACATCGAGGCCGACCTGCGCGCCATCTCGCGGCACTCCCCGCCACCGCGGTCGCACCATGCGCCAGCGCATAATTCTACGCAGCCCAGGAAGCATTTGAATTCTAGTAGTTGTGAGTATTTTTTAATTATTTGTTTGACTTATCACTAGTTTTATTTAATCTTGCAAATAACACTTGATTTATCAGGGGCAGGAAGCCAGATCCATCAATACGTTTTCCGGACATATCTTTCCTTGCAGTATTTTTTAACCGACTTAAAAAAAAGAAAAGGTTCTATGTTTCACTGTATATCCGTTCTGCAGTGGGACAATATAACATAATAATACTAATTTGGTGAAAAACATCGTGAGGAAACCAGCATGCCTGAGAGATATTTCTCAACGGCATGTTAAACCAAGTCAGAGGCCCATGGGCGGCTTAAAAACTCTGACACCTCTCCACTCGATAAAGAAAGAAGAAGATACTAATTTGGTTATTAAACCAATTAATCATTTAACAAAAGCAAGCAAAAGCATTGAATCCTCACTTATGTGTTCCTGTTATTAATACAATACTGTATTTATACGTACCCTACGAATATTACAACTTACTCCTACTTCTGAACACTACTTACATCAAAGTATAATATAAATTGTTGAAAGTTTCGTCACCAGGCGAGTCGCCAGTCCGGGACAGCGGCGAGACGACCGAGACGCGGGTAGAGGACGGCAAGCTGCTGTACGAGCGGCGCTGGTACCACCGCGGGCAGAGCGTCTCCGTGGAGGGACGGGACATGCCCAAGTTCCCCGGACACATACACGCCATCACGGATGAGGCGGTTAGTATCATTATTTATACTATATAAAGCTTCCTTTTATATGGCTGATTAGGCTTCGTATCGGTTCCACATGCCGAACGAGCGGTGGGCCCGTTAAACTCAGATTTTGTGGCCTAAAAATGGCCGCGGCAGACTACGAGGGAGTTGGATGGACGACTTGGATCCGTGCCACAGTATAATTATAAGCAGTAGTGTGACTCGGATGTGTCCTTGAATTCAACGATCAGAGGTTTCTGGAGTTCTGCTAGGGTTGCTACTATCGGGTACACTGTGTGGTTTATCGTTAAGAAAAGAACGCGGCGCGCGCAACAATCAGTTTGTTTGCACCTTGAAGTATCCTTACGGGCGGGGAAGGGGCGCTCGTTTAATTACGTCAGCGTTTTGGGCGTTTCCTTGAAGTCAACCTACTGCTTATAATTTTTGACTGTGCCCGTGCTTCCCTAAGGCATGGTAAGAAGTGGCGCAGAAGCCTTTGTTCAGCTGTGGTACGGTACAGGCTAGCTATAATATAGAGATCATTAGATATGACAGAGGTGAGTGTTAGACGGCAAGCTGCTTTACGAGCGCAGCTTAACCCATGATCTGTCCACGAAGTAGACACAATAGTTAAACAATGGCGTCTCGACCAAATCGGTCATTTGACAGATCATGATTTAATACAGGGACAAGTATGCATTTAACACTGACACACTACTAGGCTCTGCTGCACGTTGTCGACAGCCACTTCAATAACACCGGCTTTATCCTGTACTAATAAGAGCGTAAGGATACGTAGCAAGGGATGTGTGTAGAACTAACCAATCACATAGGTAGAATAGCTCAAGCTGCAAAAGAAGCTATATTATTGGATAGTTTCACACATCCCTTTGCTACGCATCCTCGCCCCTCTGTGGTGGAAACGAGAAAGAGCTAAGAGCGTTTACGTAGTTTTGACGTTACCTCCGATACGTAACCGACTGCAAAGTTTTCCCGGAAATGCTCCTCAGATAAGAGTACCCTGTCTGGGTCAAGTGCTGTTTGCCCGATACTGCCCGCTTAGCAGAAACAAAAGAGAATCGACAAATCTTTTGTTCATCTCTCATTTTGTCGATTCAATCACTGATGAACAAAAGATTTGTCGATTGGTGTGGCCATGCTACGCGCACTGCTGGTTGGGTTACAGACTTCCAATACCAATGATTATTAAATTGTTTTACGTATGTTTTAGTAGACTCATCTATTATCTAATTTCTTTTCCAGATATGGGTAAAGAAAACAAACCTAGAGCGAGTACGGATATACATATCACAGTTAGCCCGAGGCAAGATAACGTTGAAACGGCGGGCGTCATAGACTACCCAAACCCATAGACAAGACATAGTGTTCGTGTTACTAGTGCAAACGCTAGAGTGTGGTGTGCTCAAACGTGGCCGGAAACGGAAATGCAGCTGCGCAGGAGTGGGACGACGGTACAAGTCAATTTGTGAGAGTTGTGTACTGAGTAAGAGAGTATTGCTTGCCTTTTCTAGCATGTTGAGGTGGAAAGAGATACATAGAGATAAAAGAGGTAGATAGAGATTCACCACAACTATGTTGGGGTAGGCTTCCAGTCTAACTGGATACAGCTCAATGTCAGTATTCACCATGGAGTGACTAAGAAAGGGACAGTGGTTTGTGTAATAACACTCACATTATATATAGTAGAACAATAAAACTCACATTAATAATTTGAAGGGACATTATATTTTCGTCTGTACACAGAAAACACGTCCGTATTTGATGCCAGCCCCGAGAAAATAGGCCGAGTCTCGCCCAAAACTCAAACTGGTGTTGCCAGTGTAAGAAATAGTGTCCCTAACAGTTGTCAACTGCCACATTATAGCCGATAAGAAATCTCCTAGCATTATTCCTGGATGCTGAGAGTTCAGACCTCCCAAAGTATTCATTTTCTCGTTAGTGATTTTATATTATACCACCTTGGCAGTGGCCGAGGAAGTTCTAGATCAACTATTTGGCTAGAATGTCTCTTTCTTAATCACCTGCAAGTAAAACATAGCAATATTTTTAGTTAATTGTTGTTGCACATTGGACGAGCAAATGTCTACGAACCGGCGCGGTGTGTACAAAGTTTAATATAGAATTGAATTCTCTATACCAACGACGATAGTGATTCTGACTTTAAAATAACCAATTGTTCTTGATAGTTAAATTTAACCAACTGAGAAATCTGACCATACTTGTCAGATAAAGTTTTATGTTGATGAAATTAAACCAAAGAATACGTCATTTCCGTTTCGTTTCGTGCAACTCGAACTCCATCGTGTCTAAATATTCGCCTTTATAGTGTGGACTTAGAAGCTGTTTCTAACCGACTTTAAATCTGATTCCACGTCGATTGGTGTTGTTCACAGCTTTATGGTCCGTTTCCAAAAATCCTGGCAAACTTCTTTGATTTCACTGAATAAAGGACTGTACCAGAATTGCCTTTGAGTATAAAATTGGGCGCTCGCGCATCGATAACACGCAAGGAAACGCTTACGTCTGCGTCGAATTTTTCAGACGAGAGCCTAAGCAAGACTGACGATGCTATTTTTGTCAGAGGAAACAAAAAGATTCATCGCATTTGGTATCGAAAGTTCTCTAATATCAGACAATTAACTTATTAAGACAATGTTGAATCTAAATTACTCGTGAACCAATCAAATCTGTATATAATTTCTCACAGAAAAAACAGTTTACCTGATTGGCTAGGATTTATTTTTGTTAAATCATGCAAAAATGAATTGGACTATATTTTTGAAAATGTCTCAAATAATCTGAAGTGTGTTTTAATTTGTTTATTTATTCCAACCACATAAACCTGTGATTTCGAATCAATTTTCTATTGGTTGACTGTTGATCACATGAAATTGTATAATAATTATGAAATGTTTTGTTCAATACACTCCAAAAATTATAGATTTGTAGAACTGAGCTTAGCTGTGGTGCAGCATAGACGGTAATAAGGGCATAGACAAGTGTGCTAATCGCTTTCAAAGAGTTTCGTATTTCTGCAACGACTTTTAAGGTCCGTTTTCTATAACTTACTCACGTATAACTGTTAGTTAATATGCGTCTCGTTTCTATCAGTGTTTCTATAAACAAAGTTAGCTTGAAATATCTTAACCGCGTCACCTACCTGTCACGTTTTTCTGTGACGTTTTGTTTCTATCGGTCCGTAAGCTAAATGTCAAACAGACAGAGATAGCAACCTACCGATGCCTGTGAGTAAGTTATTGAAAATGGCCGTAAAAAGAGTCATATAGTTTTCCGTCAACTCTTGTCGGCCACATACATTTTTGTTACATGAAATAAGTCCGCGTTGCCATAGACAAATAAGGGCTCATTTACGGACACACGCGAGGTGCGTCAGGCGTCGCGTGCGGCGTGACGTCTAGCGACACGTCCGCGGCCCGCGCCACGCACACACACAATCTAATTGCAATGTACTATGTTGTTTACCAAGACGTGTGACGCAGCGATTTGTCCCGCGCGCTCCGCCACAAGTACCGCAGCAATTCAAGCAAACGCGCGTAAGATCGCTTCTCCGTAAACGCTCTCATACGTCACCATAAGTTTGAATTAACTGCGGCACCACCGTAAATGTGCCCTAAGGATGAAATGACATTTACGCGCACAGATCAGAATTTCCTCGTATCTTTTTCTCCTTCTGCCACTTAGAAATGTAACTCACTAGAGTGAGAGGTCCAGCCGGACGTTGAAGGAGCTTCCAATGCGAATAAATGCAGATGAGAAAGAACCAAATGACGCCTTTACGTGATAGAATGAGATAGATATAAGCGAAAACACCGATCCGTGCGTAACACGTTTCACCTTAAGTAACGCCTAAAAGAATACCTAAATATTGGAATTTAAACTCTCTTAACACTGAGCCGAGCTTTGAAATTGCTAAATTTATGGTACGGCACTACTGGGTCTAGGATTGACTATGATCTCAAAACTAAGCACAATGAATGCTACGAGTTATTGTTTGTATATAATTTATATGAAGGTAGTTCGCTGATAGAAACTGTGGAGGTACATAATATAGTCTTAGCTCACATGAACGACTCCGCTCCCACCTGTCAAAAAGAATATAATTCAAATATGCGCTTTATGTATTGCTCTTTAGATATACTTAACATTGGCAACCGAGCAGTCTGGCGGCGGTAACCTTGCTGACAGCGAGCAGCCTTTTAATTTATGTTATTGTCATTTATTTTAACCCCCAATATTTCCGTAGCTAGAAAACCTTCTAGCTACGGAAATATTGGAGGTCAAAGTTTTATTTTTTATTTTTATAACCATACCACACCTGGGAATCCCCAAGTATGGTTTGGAATAAAAAAAAACATCGCAATGACGGGGAGAACAAGTGCCTGGCTTCGTTAAGGGTATATTTACATACATTAAAAGACCCGGGTTAAAGTATATTGTGGACCTTCAATGGCTGATGTGTTAATAATGTTAATTTGTCAATGTAATAAGGATGTACATAATTTAGAAAAACACAATATGTTCGTAATTTTAGGCCCTACGTGTCTCCAGAAATCCTTGGACAGTAAAGGAATTATATGACTATGTCTACGACTCAAAATGCAGTATTTAAAATGTAAATAATGTAAATTGTATGTAGTATTATGATCAAATGAGGTTCTTTATAAACGGAGACGACATTTTGTACTGTCCCCCTTTATTTCAGATTGTTTTTTTTTATATATTTTTGTGATTTATTACTATTGTAAATGAGTTGTGAATTGAGATGTAAATAGTATGAGAAGATTTTACGTATGTAAATGATATTGAGACAAGATCTTTTAATTATATGATGTATTATAAGTGAGTTTTTGTTTTATTTTTCAAGTGTTGCTAACCAAATAGAATCACGTAAATCGGACCAGTAATAATGGTAATAATGGAGTTATGACGTATAAGAACCCTTCGCCTTTTTAAAAGTCTGTTAAAGTACAGAAGCGTTGCGGGTAGGTGTCACTCGTCGCAGTGTCTAAAGCCACATTTATAGCAACATCGACGACACCATGAAAGTGGTGGAGTTTGGGGCCAACCTGAATTGAAGTATCATGCCAGAGTGGCACGAAGAAGAAGCAGAGCGAATATGCAAGCCAACTTAGGTTAGGCGAATCTTACTTATTTGGGAAATCATCAAATGGCTCCTCCCGCTCTGGATGGAGCGGGAGGGAGTGTCAGACTTACTGCCTAAAACCCATCCATGTTCCATCTTTGTCCTTTGTGTTCCGGGGCCACGGTATCTCTTTCGAAAAGTCCCGCAGCTCCGGCAGGCATCGGCTCTTGCGGACCACTTCCTTTCTGCTGACATCTCTGAGGCGCGCGTGGAACACGAATGCGCCGTCGATACGGCCTGACGTCACAACCACAAGACGGACGGACGGCGAGCTAGCCCATAGCTCCCCGTCCACAGGCCCGCGCCTACGGTGGCCCCCGACGCCCGGGGCGTCTCCCGCGGCGGCTGGGACGTGAGGTTCTCTCCCTCTCACGTTCCTCCACCTCCTTCGCTAGCATGACTGCTTCGCAGAAGGAGGTGACGGCTTCCCATTCCATCTCCCTCCGGACCATGGATTGAACCAGGGCCGGATGCGAGAGGTGAGAGGAGACTGAAAGAGTAATTTCAAACCCCCCTCATCTTGCCCTTCCCCCATGTTTTTTGATCATGTCAATCGTCAAGCTATAATTTACTGCTCTAGTGAAAGGTAAGTTCGTAACTATTTTTTCAATACACTTCCTCGAAAACTGGTTCTTATCGCACTACGATTAGGTTCGACATGCAATGTATTTCACACGTGTGCGATTTTTTTCATTTTCCAACACGTGTGCGGGAATGAAAATTGCCACAGATCACTATACCTATATTTAGTCCAAATTGGTTCAATGCCTGTAGTCGGAGGTGAATGTTTTTTTTTTTAATTTAGGCAAAGCACTAAGCGTTTTTACGGCGTAAATATTTTTTGGATATTCAAATTGTGTTTATAAATAGAATATCTTAGATAAACATGATTATTTAAAACTAATATTTACTTTTATTACCAAATTAACATTTATTTGTGTTCTAAATTCAAAAATAAAAAAATAAACCATTTTTGTATTAGGCTCTTTAGCTGCTTCATACCTTTGCTTCTCCTTCAACCTGGCGAAAGCAAAGCGCGGAAAAAAAAAGAAAATTAAAATCATAGTTTCATATTAATTCTTGACAAAAATGTTTTTCGTTCTTTTATTTTATTTCTTCAAAAGTGTATTGAAAAACGTCGTTTGATACACGTGGACGTTTGTTATTGCAGTTCTCGGCTCAAAAACACCCTCGCCTACGGCTCGGGAGTTAACTCCGCCTCGACAGCAATAACAAACTTTCTCCACTTGTATCAAAATGTACTATTGCGTCTTGTGCGAAAAAAGATGCGCACATAAACTACAAAGGCTAAACAGCGAACTGTGCTGTAAATGGAAGATTCTCTCTCTGTTTATCATGAACATAAAAATGGAATCTAGTACTGCAACAAATTGAACGAAACCTGTTATCCAATATATTCACTCTCCGCTATCTAAGCGAAGAAACCTTATGAAGTAACTTCTTAACTTTATCGAGCTGTCAGATTACAGTAATGTTACAATTAACAAACCGTCTCGAATCATTTAGATTAGACACTTGATTCGTTTCAAACATTATGAAGCGCGCTTTGTCAGTTTGTCTCTCTGAACAAGATAATCCGGCTGATTTGCATATATTTCGGCGGTGGTACAAGGTAGGGACTGATTGATGGCATTCATTTGTTTATGATGCTCACGCGCAGGTAGGTATGTCGATGCAAGTGACGCAAGTTCACGGTTGCATTCCTTACCTTTCCAAAGTGTTCCGTAATTCGGTTTTGGTGTAAAACGAATTCATTTTTTCTCGAATAAAACTGAGATTTCTTAATTTGGTTATTTTCTTGTATTACACATTGAAGATTCTAGAATTCTAGGTGTGTGCTATTATATACCTCTTGCATTCTGTCATATAGATAATAGCCTTTATTCTTGGCTGTACCATCTAAGTAAAAAACTCGGTTTCCGTACAATGTCGTCAGGACAATTTTTCTGTGTGACCAAAGTCTACGCAGCCATCCACGGGCACATCTCGGAACCTCCATTGGTCATAGCCGTGTCTGTCTATGTGTCCAGGCTTACCTACCAAGTTGTCCGTCTTGTCGTAGATAACATAATCGTTCGTTAGATCTCCATTGTTTATCAAAGTACCATTTTTATGTCTCATTTTGTCCAAACATTGCGTAATGGCCGAGTGTGTGCACTTGTGCCAACAATCCGCAGCTTATTAGGTTACTGGATAGTTATATACTTGATCTCAATACATAATTGATTAAGGTCGTTTATTTTCTTGTAACACGGAATACACGGAAGGTTTTTAGCATCTAGGCCAAAAGTAGTTCAAGAACTTGGAGGTAGAATCTGACAGATTCCTGAAGATTTCCACGAAACTGTATCTCTATGGGTGTAGTTTGCTCATAATCTCATAATCTGTGAGGTGGCTTTAAATATCGCCAGACGGATGCTTAAAAAAGGAACTGGAAAGTGATGGCCAAGTATCAGATCAGACCCGTAAGATATAAGAATAAGAATAATTTATTTTAAAAAAAAGTAGGTATTACAAAACTGTACATTTGGGTGCAGTAGTGTTATTTAAACAATTGTATAATTAGTGCTTATAAGTAAACTATAACTAAAATATTTATAACAGTTGCAAGTAACGATAATGTCGAATTCAAATGTTAGGTAGCGACCTGCCTGATCTAGGTTTATTTAAACCTGTGTTTCAGGCCATCGCTTTACATTGCATAATTTAATTAGGAAAGTAAAAGTTTTAAAATGAAATAAATCTATTAACGTACAGCTATAACAGAAATCAAATTGGTACAAAAACATTAAAACTAATTTAAGTAACAGCAATCAAACTAGGACATCTAGAAGTTTTTCTGTGTCCGTGTAGTTAAGTATCGCTAAATAATCCGATATTACAAAACTACATTTCCTATAAGTTAGACTATAGAAGTTTAGTTTCTTGTTGAGTCTATTATACAGAAAAGGTCCTAAAAACACATAAAATCGACTAGCAAAAGCATGTCTAGTTTGAGGCTTTGTGCAAACCAGATCCTTCCTTCTCCTATCGGAAGAGACTGGGTCATAGGGAAGAGTAGAGTGTTGCTGTAGTATAATGTGAAGAATAAATAATTGCCGTACTGTGAGCACATTACATGCATTGTAGAGCAGGTGTGTCGGAAATCTAAACGGACGAAAGGTTTAGAATTGCTCTTTGAGCACGTTCTAGAGGGAGAAGAATCGAATTTCCCGCCATTTCGAATAAGGTAATGTAGGTCCTAAAACGGGGACTTTGTACTTCTTAAAGTTAGTTTTAGTTCAATCAATCTGTAACCTTCATGGCCGCTTTTTTCTTTAAACTTGACCCAAACATCAAGAATCACCAGTAGATTATTATCATTGGATTTATTGAGTCGCTACTTTTATTTACCGATTTTTCGTTCGAACTCTCACATCAGGTGTACAAAGTGTTTTAAAGTTCATTAGTTTGTTTATGATTAAGATAAAAAAAGTTGGTAGGTACGTCATGAATGATCTCAGAGCTTTTGTGTTGATGACTAAAATAGATGCGGCCATTAATGCGGCATTTTTTGTAGTTTCCGATCTAGTAGATGTGGAGAGTTTTTCATAGTTGAATATAAAGATACCTACCTATATTCATTGGGTTCTAATGTTCCATTTCGTTGATTCAAATCCAAGGGCTAAAATTATGCCAAAGTGTACCCACATCTTAGTCTTTGATTTCCCATCCGAAAAAAAAAGGCAGTTACGTAAGATTTTTTTGTGGGTCCCAATAAGAAATGATATTGTGGTATTCATGACGCTTGCAACAGTGCCGAAATATCGGGAACTCAAAACAAAAGGAATAAAAAAAAATGTACCATGTGTGTGTGTGTGTATGTGTGTGTGTGTGTGTATGTGTGTGTGTGTGTGTGTGTGTATGTGTGTGTATGTGTGTGTGTGTAATGTGTGTGTGTGTAATAAATGCAATATGATAAATATTCCATTTTAATTGGTTATGAAATGTGATTGTAATTATTTCCAGGGGATGCATCCTCAGTTCCATAAAAACAGCTCGAAATTTTTTGAACTCCTCCTCGGATATGTTAGACTTTCATATGTCAATTCGTACAAGAAGTAACTATGTCGATTTATACAGAATAGCCTATCGTAGCGAGCTTGCAAATAGCACCCAGCTCGAATTTGATAGGTTTTATTTTGTCCTTAATTATAGGAATCCGGACTTATTCTGCTATTAAAGATGAAAAAAATACGAATGCAAAGGACATAACTGATGTCTGAGCGAGCGAAGCAAGCTTGAAAATTTTTGCTTTCCGCCTAGGATCTAAGATTTGTTTCCCTATAGTTGGCAGAGATTTCCCATCCTCCCCCTGCCTGCGGCCCTGACAGTATTCACAAGAAAAGTGAAGAAGCGAACACTATTGACAAGGCTGGACGGAAGGATGAACAAATTTGGACAGCAACCTAGATCTCTTTAGTTTTACTAAGGCGTTCTACACAATAATTTAATTAAAATTAAAAACTAAATCTTTTCCTACTTATTATCTTTCCCGACAAGTCGACTTTAATTGATAAGCCGCTTCCACTACTTTCCAATTTTGCACTTTTATACATTCACGAGTACGAATATTAGGTACCGACTAAACCCGATTAGCATTACACGGCGAAAATACGAATTGTGGCAAGTGGCTTATCAATTAAAGTCCTCGACTGTACCTACGGGAGTTCAATTGCACCCCATTGCACCTTGCTGCCGGCACCTATGAAAATGAGTATAGTATATAGGAATTATAGATGGCATCTTCTTCTTAGCGTTTCGATGGCAATCTAAATTGTGTCGGCCCAGAACTGAGCCACTAGTTTGGCGCTTTCGGTAGCGTCCATCAGTTCCTGCAGTGAACAAACAATAGGACACGATATTAAGTGCCCCATCGTTTGTGGAATAGCACCACATTTACACTCCATGGCAGATTCATTAATGAATCTCCACCTGAGCAGGTTTTCCTTGCTGCGGCCAACCTGGGTCCGGAGTCTATTTAAAGACTTCCAGGTCAGCCATGGCAACTCATATCCAGGTGGGAGATATTCAGCAGGTGGAACGAATGGGATTGATAAGGATGCACTGCCTCGCCACAGCTTTAGTCTTTCCGTGGAGTGCTCGCCACTAAGTGGGGTGACACACTTCAGAAAGCATGGGTGTAAGTAGATGGCATTATCAGCAGTTTCAATGGTTGCGATTTGCTGCAGTTTTTTGCAATACAACTTGTTGGTAAGTCCTGCCTTAACCGTTTGGTTATACATGATTCACAGACATAACACACCACTTCAGCCACCTCTTGAGCCCTGTTTGCCAATTTAGGTACCGTCATTGACCACTGAAGTGCGGTAGTGGCATAGAATATTAGCCATAGACTAACTAAGTGTTTATGGTAAGCTCGTGTACTCATTGTCAGTCTTTGTTAGTGGTGTACAAATATTGATTCAACAGATTAGTGGTGCTTTGCTTTTAAATTAAGATATTTCTGTACTGACTGCCAAAGCAGTAGAAGTAGGCGAAATTATGGGTACCGTTTAAGTGTGGTATTGTGTAAGAGTTCAAACACATTTTAAATTAATTAAGGGGAAGCGATCGGTACGCACATTGGTACCTACACGATTTGTTTTTATACAATGTGTTTGACTACCAGATACCGATACTTAAAGGGCATATAATATGCTCATTTCAATCGACAAACACACGTTTGTGAATACTCCTAGTCTCCTAACCCTACACCCCGCGAATGGCAGCCATCTTGTCTTTTTAATCGGCTGGTCTAAGGATGGTCTAGGGTATGTTCAATGAAATGTTTAAATCTCAGAAACCAAGAGACAGTGCAAATGAACTTATTGCAAGGGTAAAGACCGAGGCTATCGAATTACCAAATACATGTTCCTGAATAATAAGCAAAAAGAGCCTAAAAAATAGAAATTAAGAAATTTTCACCATCCTGTATAAAATTTAATCAGAAGCATTAGAGTCGACCTACAAAATGATGTCAAAATATTGACTCTACACCAATTATTTACACATGTAGATGCGATCGGTACCTAGTCTCTGAAAGTCTTCTTTTTTGTAGACGGATTTGAATTCAACGAACGCATTAACGTTTCAATAGACCATAACATGTCTGTTTTTACTATTGCAATATGCGATATGATTGTATTAATCCAATGGTGCGCTTTTATTTACCTAGGTGGTAAATAAAAGCGCACTATTGGATTAATTTCAATATTGAGGCATTCATTTGGATGACGCTTAGTGTTCGAGAAAACGGGCATCAATATTATTATTTACTTGTGGAGACCACTTTTTGTCCTTTATAATTACATTCACCTAAGTGTTACATACGCAACTAGATAGGTAATGTTTATACCAAAATAAAGAAACAAAAAACGTGATAATTACTTTATATTTACCATATAAAAATAGGTGCAAGAGAGATCGTTAAATATTTTTAACATTATGCAATTAGCGATAGTATTCTAATCGGTAGTTTCTTTAATTAATAAGTAAGGGCATCAAAGAGACATCTATCTAGCCGAAACTACAGCGAGGTACAGTTACGTCGTGTTGGACAAAATCAATTTATAAAGTCGATGTCCTGCCGCTTTGTTAGCCAGTCTCGGATGTATAGCGGCCCGCCGCGCCATTCAAAACCTCGCCACCGATGCGACACTACCGTTCTCAAAAATTTCGAAAAAAACAATTTTGGTCCCCGCCATATTGCTATTCCACACACGTTTAGTGCCTAGGCCGTCCGCCGCGACGCGCCACTGACACATTTCTGTGGTTTCGCGCGCCGTTTGAATTTAGAATAGTTTTTCATTTGTTTTTTTTTTACGATTCGGTGTTTTTGAAATACTTTGTGCCAGTACCACCACGTGCAACACGACCGGGATTATAGTGACATACAAGGCTGTGTGATTTGTTTCCTTGGAGTTTTCTAACAAGGTGAGTTTAGAAATTACGCATTTATTTATCTACGATGAACTTCGAGTTTGCCAAGACGTTAAAGTTGATGCATTCTTAAGTAAGTATATGCAACTACATATTTATGTGCTTTAAAATTAATTTAAATGCACCACGGTGAGCGATGAGCTCCAGGCATTTTAAAGGCACGTCGACTATTATCTTGTCAGTCGCTTATTTTATGTTGTACAATATTATAAAATAAAGAAAGATACGAAACAGATTCAGTCATAAGAACTGTCTATCTGATTAATATTTCACCGTGGAAATGCAAGCGCGCAACCTCCTTGATACAGACTCTAAAATTTTATTGATCCATAAATAATTTCGCGTTGTCTATTTTTATTCGAGTCCAGCCATTTGTGTCTCGACTTAAAAGTCGTTAATATCAATATTTAACTAGGTTTTCAAGTTTACCGTTTAAAAAAAACAAGAGCTGATTAAGAACCGGGAACCTGGTATGTTAACAGCTAATAAACAAAGGAGAACACAACTGAATTGACAAACAAACGGGGACTGGTAATAATATGAAAACAACTTATAGTGGCTGACATTTTCATTAAAAAAAAAAGATGATATGCCGTCCGTTTCATGTGATGTGATACCTATCACGTAGGGTTGTCAGGTAACGCCAGGACCTTGTTCCACGAGGCCAGTGATTTTGTCATCTTATTTGTACGAAAGCTGAATCCGTAATTTTCATTTAGAAATACCTGTCGCACAGTGAAGAGCTATAAAATAAATAAAAATATCAATCAAAAGCAATCAAAGCATTTATTTCAAGTAGGCCAGTTACAGGCACTTTTGAATTGTCGAAACAAAGATGAAAATTAAATGTTTCAGACACAAGACATATCTTTTTCCCTATTTTTCTAACTTGTTTAGATATCGATTCCTATCACTTCTGCTAAGTCCTGCTAGTTACTTTTTTTTAACTATTCAGTAATGGTAAAATTAGAGACTACCCCTAGCAATTCATATCATCAGCCTTATCTGAGCATAGGTCAAAGTTCTTAATAAACACAACAAAATGTTTCAGACACAATTTCAAGTTTAACAACTCGGGTTATTCTTAGTATTGTCAAAGTGAATGGTAAACACACATGTAAGGGATAAATACTTTTATACATCATACTAACTTCTGCCAGCGGCTTCCTCGCGTGAAGTTTGATAATTGTCCCATGGGATCTTACTACCGGGATAAAAAGTATCCTACGTTTTAATCCAGGTTATAAACTATCTGTGTGCAAAATGTCATCCAAATCCGTTTAGAAGTTTATGCGTGAAAGAGTAACATCCATCCATACATATACACACCTCACCAAATTTCGCATTTGTAATATTAATAGGAAGTATGGTATTTAAAAGATTATTAATTTTAGAAAACCAATCAAGTAGGTACTTAAACAATTTACTTCGTTCGTACCCAAGATTCAAATCGTGGGCTGTGTATTTATCGTCCACATTGAGAAAAGTGAGCTCACACATTCGGCATGGAACTATTGATTGATTTATCAGTACGTGTAAACGAGACAATATACTATTCAAAATTTAGAATGCCATTGTCAACGATATAGAAATGTGTTCGCTTATTTATAACACCTTGTTAGCGTCTACATCATCATCTATAGCCCAACTTTACCTTCTGCTAGGCCAAGGCCATTGTTTCATCCGACACCTTAGTGCATAGTAGGTGCAGAATAGTATACCAGGGCCATAATGTCGGAACTATAAGTGGACTCCAAACTGCTCATAGTTCCGTGTTGCTCTGGATGTAAGGCCCACATGTCAGTACATTTGCACCCACACTTCTGGTTATTATGCTTGTAACATTTGGAGTTATGTCACTCATTGTATTGGCAAACTGCGTAGCATTTTAGCATTGCAGTTTCGAGAGAATGTCGAAACAAAAACGCGGTCCCATCTTTTGAATGAGGTGAGTGTACATTTCAGGAAAAACTTTCAAAACAAAGTTTGGAAATCTATATGGTTTATTTTCCTAGATCAGGAGATAGTTAGTTCAAGGCACTCATGCTCATTTTCTCTGCAATTAAGCTACATCTGAGTATGAGCCCAGTCAAATAGTATCGCCTTTATATTATAAGCATTACATTTAGGTGTCTTTGGACTTGGGGAGTCCTAAAAACTAGAACTAATATAAACTAAAAACTGTGACATCTAATCTAACTAATCTTAATAAAATATCTAACATTCATATTTTTCTTCTTAACGAAGGTTTGTCGTTCTCAGGGATATACAATTTCTTTGAAGTCCATGCCATTCAGGGGTTCTCTGAAACTGTCAGCCCTATTCACGAGAAAGAACGGCAGATGGTAATTTTACGCTTTGTAATGTAAATTTCGTTCGCCATGTTTGTCAGACGCGAAATGCCCGCGATATTCTCATATACATTAGTGTTTTTTTTTTTTTTTTTTATGTTGCCAATTTAATTTTCTATTCTCGAAATATCGAGAACTTAAATTTTGTGGCTGTTGACCTTTTCTCGTTTTTATCGATTTATTCGAATATCAATAAGTTATACTTAGTCAGGATTATAATAGTATTCTTGAAAAAAAAAATACCTACCTAGGATTTTATGTTTTATTTTGTAATAAATTGTGATAAATCGATTTTATGACGTTATTTGTCTAGATCAACGGGTTTTGTCTCAGAGCAAACGGTGTTAATGTTATGTTACGGTGATTGAACATTGACCTCTACGGTGTGGGCTATGACAAGGTGTTAATTTGTGTTAACTAATGATTGATTCTCATTTGATATTTTTCGTTATGTAGGATAGTAAATGAACAGGTAAGATGTCTTACTAAATAATAATAATACCAGCCTATTACTGTCCCACTGCTGGGCAAAGACCTCTTCTCATACAGAGCAGGCACGAGCATTGATCACCACGCTTGCTCAAGACGGGTTGGCGATTTCAGACTTATATTAATGATGAGTCCAGGTTTCCTCACGATGTTTTCCTTCACCGATGTCTGTGATGTCCAAGATAAACATAGAAAGTACATATGAATTGAAACAATCACATTGGTACTTGCCCGGATTTGAACCCGGCCTGGGTTTTTGGCCTTAACCTCTGGGCCATCACGACAGTCTTACTAAATGAAAAGAAATATTTTCTACAAATTAGGTACAAATTAGGTAGATTAGGGGGTTATTAATTTTTTTATTAATAATTTACGATTTTATTTTTCACAATCCTATGAAAGCTTTTACAAAAAATCTAGATATATAAATAAAGACTCATGTTCTAATTTTAAGCTCATTAGCACATGGCACACTAAATACTTATAAATAATACATGTATGCAAAAATTAACATTAATCTCGGCATAATAAAAGGAGAAAACGGTTAATTTGATGCGTGCTAATGGTCAAACATCCCGTTTTAACGACAAACGATAAATATTAAGAATTACTCACCTGTTTGGTGAAATTTATTGTTTTTTATGGATCCCGTATAAGCGTTGAAACGTTTTATTTTTTCCATTTTTAGTATGTAATCTGTTTTATTATGGATTTTTGCTGGATGTGGAATGTCTAGCCTTTATTTATTTAATTTTAAACCCGAAGCTGAAACATGGAATACCAAGTCCTTAAATGAAAAACAGTTCTGCTCTTTATTAAATTGGTTTTCAATATAGCCATTAATTCCACCCAACGACCAATCGATACATTTTTTTTGGTCAGGAAAAGAGGTACTGATCTTTATTTAGTTCGGCCTGTTTTATAAGCCTTTTTATTTTAGACGCCTTTGGCAGTCCCAGAGCGATTGTTTTTGTTAATTGGTCCCTCAGAAGAATTAGGTGGCCCAAAATATTGGGTTGTTGGCTCTGGGTTAAAATGTTGACGTTTTTTGCAGCCTTTTGGTGAAGGTAATTCTAGGTACGAATTCTCAAGCAATTAATGCAATAATGATCATGTAAAAGTTGTTGGAATTGATTAAGTGCTCTCCAAATTAAGGATTCTTATTTTATGATTATTTTAATTAAGTATAAAACATTTATCATGTATTATCATTAATCGCAGAGTAAAAATACATAGTATAAGGTTCCAGTTTTTTCACTGTTGTCATTATCGGAAAAGGTCAAGCTAGAGTTGTAATATGGAGCAAGCTTGGCTTACAAAAATGTGTGGAATTGAAGCCAGTATTTCAACATTTCCAAGTTCAATGCTATTTTTTGTATTCGACACTAAAAACAGAATTCGTTTGTGTCGTGTCTCGGTGTATTAATTAAAGGAAATAATTGTTTTGTTATGAATTAAGCGCCGTTTAATCTTGCGTGTTGGTTTAACCTTGATCAAGTTGGTTTTCATTGATTGTTGTGAGTTTTCTTTTTGCTGAAACTTTAGCTTTAATAATTCGGTATAAATTAACACTTGTTTTTGTAAAGCTTTAGGTTCTTAATAAAACCATCGTCGATATTTGTACCATTTGTATAATTTACGGTTCCTCATAAGCCACCTTCAATTTGCGCATTAGAACTGCATTGCGTACAAAGCAGTCTCGATATTTTCTTTTAAAATAAAGCACATTACGTAAGTGTTTAACGCAAAAAAAACTCAAAGGAATCCACAGAGACCAATAAATAATTAATTGTTCTTCGCAGAATCGACCTCCTTCGCTCGTTAATTACCCAAAAGTATTTAAACAAAATTACTCGTCACCTCATAAAATCCTCCATGGTATATTATAGCCCATTATATCGATGTGTGAGGTGAACAGGCTTCGATTCCTAGCTTGAATACCGTAAAGTATTGGTCGAAATTGATGCAACAAGATAAAGACGAAACAATTGGATATCTGATGCCTCTTCTCAGTATTTATGGCTTCACAGTGCTAAAAGGCGATTTAATTGACAAATTAACGTTCGCCCACAATTTGTTGAAACTTTGGAGATTGTTCGTTTTTTGGTGTCCGGTTTCTTTAGGAAATATTTTGTTGCTTCTCGGGTAATTTAAGATGGAGCAGTCGCAGTTGTTTATTTTTGTTTGCGAGCGGCTATTTGTATTCTTATTAATAAGTTGTCCTTTTAAATTGTTTCCCATTTTGTTGGTGTTGTGTTTTTGTTAGATATATTTTAGATTCAGCAGTCTAGACCTCTAGATGTACTGAGACGTCTTAGACAATTTTCCTGACAAAGCTACTTACGGGACTCTTGGAATTTTAACCAGTTTAGTTATACATTGCTCTGTTTACTTGTTCGTCACAAACACTTTCCATTTAACTATAGGGATAAGTAGGATAGTACCTACTTGGAACATAATTATCATCTTATTATTCGATAAACATTTGCTCGCGCTTAAGTCTCGACAATATTGATGCGCTGCACGGCGCGCGGCGGCTCGCGCGCATTCTTACCAATATATTTTCCGTAATGGCTTCCTCCATTGATTATGGCCACTCGCCGAACTAAAAAGTGGACGATCCACATGAAATATTACCACCTTTTTAAGTCAATGGGCATATTAAAAAAGTACTGCCTCAGTTCGACGAGTAAATACAAAATTACGGCAATGATTCGATGCTTTGCGATATAACGATCAGTTTTGGCCTCTTCAAGATATATGGCTTGGCTGTTTTGAATTATTATGGCTGAAGGATATGTTCTCATGTTTTATTCATACTTATAACCTTTGCGCTGTTATAAATGGAACAATTTTCGGCCATTATATTTCAAAAAGTGCCAGTTTGATGAGTGATACAAATATTAAAATGGATTATGCAAAACGGAATGAGAAATGCGGTCATCTTCGGAACTGTGCTTTAATGCTGGTAGTATGCTTTGAGGTAAGATTGCTCCTGCATCGACAAAGCTGTTCCATCGAAATGACGTGCCTCAGTAGCGACACGACCTATTGTATTGACATTGTTGCCGCTTGTAGCAGTCTTCATAGAGTTACATTAGAAAACAGTTGTCTAATGCGACCGTTGAGGGTATATGCATGATTTTTTTTTATTACTCTTAACAAAGCGTGTTATGCGAGATAGCAAAGTGAAATTATTTTTTTAATTTGAAAGTGCTGATTAGACAGAGAGATCCGATACCTTTCATGACGTCATTCGACATATCGACGTACAAAATCCATACTAAATTCCGTTTATCTAGAAAGAGATAGAAACAAAAGTTTTATTGGTTATAACTTTTGTGTTGTTTGGCCGATTTTGGTCTTGTTTTCACTTGTCGTCATTATTTTTATAAGTTTTATTTTTCCATTCCGTATCGAAATAATGCATATTCCGATTGCCGCTGCGGAGGCCATCGAAATTCTTCCTTTCGTTTAAACAGGTTGGGAGGGACATCGATGCACAAACTCCCCCCCCACATAGATTTTTTTCTTCGATAATTTTAAATTATGTTAGTGATTGAAGGTTCAGGCCTGTTAACGATATAGAGTCATTTAATTAAATAATTCATTTTACATACACATAGCTTATAATGGCGGAGTAAAAAATAAAATTACATATTTTTAAGTATAATGATGCTTGTTTAACAAAACAATTTGCTCATCCAAATAGGGGTTCCAATTAAAAAAGATCATAATTGAAAAGTCCTTGAGATCAAGTGGAGATTCCAAGATCGGTTAAACAATACCGGTTTATAGTGAGCTACCGTAAAATTAACTTCATCTTGATTTTTGTAATAATTAATAATGAACTGCAACTAATAATTATCGTAACGAGTATCTTAAAAATACTTAATTAGGGACAATTAACTGCTTTTTGGACTTTAGCCTCAAGAATAGTTTGATTGGGATGAAAATAAAACCATTTAATTTTAACACTAACTTACACCGGCAGCTCTTGCTGTCTTGAGGACAGAAACTATCCCACGGGGAACTACACTCACCATAAAAAGTCTTAGCTATGTTCTAATCCAGGTCATGGGTACATCCCTCAGCCAATATTGATCTAAATCCTTTCAGCCGTTAAAGCGCGAAAGAGATGCAGCCATACAGGGTCTATACCGCCTCATCACGAAGCCGTCAACCAAGCATTCTGTACATCTAACTAGGTAACTTTACGCAAAAATTGCTGAGAAACTACTTTTTTTTTGGGGGTGAAAAATCATGTTTTGTGGTAGAACTCAATGTAACGCACTCAAAACATGGTGCTGATGGATGGATTGAATAGTACGGGGGTCGTGGAGGTGTTTAAAGTAAAAGTAAAGCTTACATTAAAAACTTGTATTTAAAAAAAAAAGTTGCCAAAAAGTTGGAACTTTGACCCCCAATATCTCCGTAACTAGAAGGTACCCAGGTATGGCGTAGAACAAAAAAAATATCGCAATGATGAGGAGAACAAGTGCCTTTCGGCTTCGTTAAGAGGTGTTTTACACCCTTTATAGTTACCTTCGTCATTGGGATCACCCTCTACTCTTATGGGATGCACATCTGAGTACCAGTTATTTAACATGAAGCGACGTCACCTCCACAAACCGGTAACTAAGTAAGCCCCTTGGTAAGATTGTTAGTGAAACTTTAAAACCTTGACTAGCGCCAGATCTACAAATGATAGCTGCGACCAATGGCTTCACGCGTTGTTTCTGAGGTACAGATAAATATAAAACCGAAATAATAAATGACTTGCACTCCGTAAAGGGACGCTGTATCTAAATGATGGCTGCCGTTAACACATGTTTTGTTACTATCGCGTAATACGATCGCGAACACTGATTCAAAGTGTCACTTATTTGTTAAAACAGCATTTCTTTAAAATTATATTTATAGCGGGTAGCAGCAATTCTGCTACTGACAAAACGATTCACGTCTTGAAACTTGGAAGAAAAAATACTTACCTCCTTTTTTTTAAGTCGCTCATAAATGTGTGCAGACACTCGCTCCTGTAATACGTATGACTTCTTAAACCATTTGTAAAACATACAAGTTTTATTAATATTAAGTAGTTTTTAAGGTTAAATAAAATAATAAATTGATATAAAATGAATTCTGAATTAAAATAAACAATGAATGAGAATAGCAAAAATATTATTATTATATTATAAAAAAATTATGGGTACAATAGGGTGTATAGAAACGCAGGGGTGAATCGAGAGAAAACTTTGAGAAGGGTTATAACGTTGAAATAGTAATTATTGTATGCTTCAACGATCGCGATATCTCAAGTAAAATTAAGCAAATAAAATAGAGAACTTTTTGGTAACATGTCATATCAATTCAACGAACACTGTTTTAAGCTTTCACGGTTCATAACTATACTTGAAATGTCACTTACGGGATATCTTCCGTGATTATTTATTGTTTTTGAGCTCCCGATATTTCGACGCTGTTGCAAGCGCCATGATCGCGGGTCAACTGGAGAATGTCGGTGGATGGAAAAAATTGTTAGTAATTGTAGTTGTGTTGTTATTGTTGTGTTAATTGTTGTGTGTTTTGCCGTGACTTTAGTGTCGAGTTCCAGTGGTGCGCGTAGCAAAAGACAAAGAAAGAGGGTAGACAGATTTGTCTGCTCCTAACAATTTTTTCCATCCACCCACATTCTCCAGTTGACCCGCAATCATGGCGCTTGCAACAGCGTCGAAGTATCGGGAGCTCAAAAACAATAAATAATCACGGAAGATATCCCGTAAGTGACATTTTAAGTATGTTTATCAATTCAACGTTAAAATCCCTTTCAAAGTTTTGTCTCGATTCACCCCTGCGTTTCTATTCACCCCATTTTACCGTTAGCTTAAAGGGTCGTAACCCGTAGTCCTCGTAGCGCTACAAGGGGATGTACTTTCTAAACTAGTGCTACGAGCTACGAGCGCTACGATCTACGAGTCTACGGCGCCATTACTTCTGTGTCTACGATTTCATTCGTAGACAAGTTTACCTACTTTATTACGCTATAAAACCTTGTACTCGTATTGATTATTTACTAACTATCTAATAACTGAATATTACAAGTTCTTAAAGGATGTAGGAAATATTACTTACTTACTCGAACTACACTGACCTGCAAAAATAAGTACTACACTTTTAAAATTTCAATTTTTCCTAAACTATAGAAGTTAGAGATTTAAAATAAAAAACGTTATAAAGCAATTATTATCAGCTTTCTTTGGAACTATAGACAAAATTAAACTATTTTTCGAGTCCTTTTTGTTTTGAAAGTATATCTTGTGTACCTAAAAAGTTATTGCAATTTTGAAAGTGTGATACTTATTTTTGCAGGCCAGTTTATATTCGCGACAGCTGAGCATGAGGTCTGGGATTCGATTCCCAGGTCGGACAAATTGCTATTGGGGTTTTCTATCAGGATTTTTTCAGTAGCAGCCATGGAGTCTGGATTTGCGCCCGGCTGATGGCAAACTGGCGAAATGTGGGTTTACTATTAGGTAAACCTCTGCCTAACTCTTCGGGCATTACAGGCGTGATTTAATGTTATATTCGAAAGATTCTTGAACAAATGAAATTGATTTAAGGCCTTCATCAATTTAATGTGTTGTCAAATCTGTTGTGAATTGGCCCTTGTCGTTTGGGTTAAACCAGAAGCCAACATATTTTTTTATGCAACTTTTCCTCATCGGACACTTTTATCAGAGTTCCAGAAAATGGAGGAGTCACCTAACAGCTTCGTGAGTTAATTAACTGAATACTTAAGTAGGTGTGGTTTTATTAATCACGTCTTTTGGAATGAGAGTGAGCGTTATTTAATTGAAAAGGTTAAAAAGAAAGGAGAATTATCTAATTTAGTTATTCACCTCTCACCTTTTTAATAGGATGAAAAATCAGCTACTTAACACGTCATTTTGCATTCTATGTTTTTGAGCGCTTTATCGAAATTGGTCTCGATAATTAGAATAGATCTGGCGAAAACCATTTATTTTGGCTTGGAAGATTTTTGTGTCGGCCTTACTTCCACAACTTTTTTTTTCAAAGTTGCACCTATTTATTTTAATCGATATTGGTATCAATACAAACAAGTTTTAAATGAGGCAAAATTTTATAAATTTAATATGAGCCGAAACGAGACACTTTATAACATTTTGTCTGAAATAATAACTTGTTTGTATTGATGCCAGCTATCGATTAATTCAACTTTAATGCGTGACTGATCAAACACTTTTTTGCAAAAAATAAAAACGACTTCAAAAAAAAACAAGAAGTGAAATGAAGTTGAAGTCTGTTTTATTTTTTGCAAAACGTTTTATTTTATTTTTTCATTTTTAGTTGTAATATCCTGTAAATACAAATATTTGCTATGCATTTATTTTACACATACATAAACTGTCGAAATCTGGGTGCATTGTACACATCGGCGTACTCCTCAGAGCATACAGGCGTGATGTTACGTCGTAATGTTGTTTATACAATAAACATCCAAGCGATTGGCACAAAAAATGTATACCGCGTTGATGTCTTTTAGTTGAAGTCCCTTTCTTGGTTTATTATTATACAGGGTGTAAACCACCTCATCACGAAGCCATCAACCAAGCATTCTGTATACCAAACTAAGTAACTTTACGCAAAAATTATTGCTGGGAAACTAATCTTTTTTTTTTGGGGTGAAAAATCATGTTTTGTGGTAGGACTCTATATAACGCACTCAAAACATTGTGCTGATGGATGGATTGAATAGGACGGGGGTCGTGGAGGTGCTTAAAGTAAAAGTCTTACATTAAAAACTTGTATTTAAAAAAAAAGTTATCAAAAAGTTGGAACTTTGACCCCCAATATCTCCGTAACTAGAAGGTTCACAGGTATGGTCTAGAACAAAAAAATGATCGCAACGACAGGAAGAACAAGTGCCTTTCGGCTTCGTTAAGGGTGATTTTACACCCTAGGCATCAGCTGTTTTTTTTTAATAACCGACGAAAAATTGCTATGTGGGGTTTCGGTATGATGTACGGGATCCACGTAAACCACGCAGACAAAAACAACCTTCTAATCCCCACTTATATCATATGAGGAAAGATCTCGATTTCGATTTATCCGATACTTTTCCTGACTCGCAACCGATCGGCAAACAAATTGCCTCGTAATGATTACAAGTACCGATATATTGTTCGTTATTATGACCACTTCTTTTATACTCATGAATAATGCGTGACAACTACAATAAAAGGCTCAAATTAATTTAATTGGCTTGTATATTGAAACAGTTCTGAGATCTTTTCGATGAAGATGACAACAAGACACTTCGTTGCTGAGCTTGAAGACCTGGCTTCAATCTCCAGGTTGGGTAGATTATTGGTCAGTTTTTCCAACAGGGATCTGACAACAGCAGCCCGGACTCAGGGTGGGTGACTGGTAAATATAATATAATATAATAGCTATACATATTAATAGGTTTACTCTCTTTTTCATGGTATTTACACATAATAACTGACGCAATGTGGTTGTGTGTCTCCAGAAACGAGACTTAGGGCTACCGCAAACTATTCAGGGTGTAAACGACCTCATCACGAAGCCGTCAACCAAGCATTCTGTAACATCAAACTAAGTTACTTTACGCAAAAATAATTGCTGGTAAACGACCTTTTTTTTGGGGTGAAAAATCATGGAATAGACCATGGCATAGAACTCAATGTAACGCACTCAAAATATTGTGCTGATGATTGAATAGTACGAGGGTCGTGGAGGTGTTATAGGTAAAAATCTTACATTAAAAACTTGTATTAAAAAAAAAGTTGTCAAAAAGTTAGAACTTTGACCCCCAATATCTCCGTAACTAGAAGGTTCCCAGGTATGGTGTAGACCAAAAAAATGATCGCAATGACGAGGAGAACAAGTGCCTTTCGGCTTCGTTAAGAGGTGTTTTACACCCTTTATAGACAAGACTGTCTTTAGACAGACAATTACCCTACTAGTGTGAGCAAGACAGACTATGTATTCTCGCTCGCACTAGTAGGGTAATAATAGGCTTGTATTCTGAACAAATCTAATTAGTCCGTCAGTTAGATTATCAAAAAATATCTGACACGTATTTTTTCTTTTGTGAAGTAAACCAAAATTGATGAAGATACGACGCTTGTAAAATGCTCAATACGTCACGCCGTGCTATAATTTTTAGTGCGTTGTGACGTCACGAGCCCCCACTACCGAGTTTTGATGCGTTTTATCTTTGTCAATATTCATTGATTTCCAAAAACAAAAAATACGTGTCCATTATTTACCAATACTATAACTGACGGACTAAATAGATTTGCAATTTATTGATGGTGGAAACTAGCCTATTGTCTGTCTATAGACAGTCTTGTCTATAGTGTGCGGTAGTCAACGGTAGGTAAGGAATCAAGATGTCTTAGAATAGATGGGGAGTAGATAGTGTACAGTCGTCAGCGCATCAATTTACCACAAATTGTAAAATTTTCTCAATCGATTTTGAACTTAACCAACAACATTATATGATTTAAAATCATTTGGAGAAAGAATTCAGCGACATTTTATGATTTAAATTCATTTGGAGAAAGAAATTACATGTATTTCCACTCAAATTGTTAAGGCCCAGATTTAATAAGTAACAAGTTCTAAAAAAAACATGCCGCAAAATGTAAGTATAGGTATTCCATAGCAAATTACCCACACCATAATTGTAACGAGGTGTAAAACAATACAAATTACCTTATCCACAAAAACAATCAAGATAAAATCGCAACACTTTCCTCGCGTGTCCTCCAATTAGCACACAACGTGGTACCATACCAAGAGACAACTTGTACACAATATTGATTGGCTCACAGCCTCACTTTACACTTCTTGGAAGATAATAGGGCGAAATTACAATAAACCATTAATCATAACACCACCATTTAACTTGGCCGTGTAATAATTGGCGAAAAAACAATCTTGGAGCCTATAAAGGTTGATGGATGGTCTTTCGACGTATCAAGTCGTCACTTCGTATGGATTTTTTTTATACAACACGGTGTTTAGGGTTCCGTACTCAAAGGGTGCCAACGGGATTATTACCAAGGTTCCACTTATGTGTCCGTCCGTCAGTCAGTCACACGGATTAATCTTTTGATCCGTAATAGGAAGACACTTGAAATTTTCACAAGTTTATACTATTACGGCCGCTACAAAATATTAAACAAAAAATAAAAGAGCTCCCCATGTAAAAAACGAATTTCTTTCGCCGTGTTTTGAATTTACAGTGTGAAAATGTTGTACGGTGGTACGGAACCCTTTGTGTGAGAGTCCGACTCGCACTTGCGTGTTTTTTTTTGCTGGATATAAAACAAGGTTTTTTTTATTAAAATGTATTAACCTACTTGGGGAAGGCTTGTTGTAGCGGGTCGTGGTTGTTTATTGTTTTTATTTTGGTGTTTTTTTTTGGTATTTTCCGTGGCACAGGATTCGATTTGAAGTTGCTTGACTTTTAAGCGATCGGGCGCAGAATTTTTCCGTATGTATGTGGTTGTAGCTGAAGATGAGTACCTATCTTATCACTAAAAAAAAATATTTTTTTGTCTTTGAGGCACAGAAAGCAGCGGAATGAAAAAGTACCAGAAGTTTAAAGCAAAGTTTCATATTTGATGTAAAAATACATAGACATAGAAGCTGGATTGTTCTCTTCGTCATTGTGTTTTTTTTTCTGCGTCTTTTTGGAAATCTTCTGGTTACGGAGATATTGAAGGTCAAAGTTCCAAACTTTTTATTGACTTTTTTTACGAAAACAATATTTAAATGCCCGTACAACTCCTGTATCATGGTATGCAGTTGATGTTTTACGTTGTGTCAGTCTTAGGGCAAGCGCATACTTGAGACAAGACTGTCTTTAGACAGACAATTACCCCACTAGTGCGAGCGAGACAGACTATGTATTCTTATAGCCCTTACAGTTGGACAAAAGCTTTTATGTAAATACCACAGTGTCTGTTTGGGAGATTTGCATACTGATAATTTAAAAGCAAGAAGAAAGATGCTGCGTTTTAATTACCTTAAAATATTTAGCACGTCTGCATGCGAAAGTTAATTAAACCTTATCTCCTGTAGCTGTTTGTATCGAAAACAGAGTCGTATATATATTCATAAAATCAAGTTTTTTTTAATGCAAAACCATAAGACCAATGAACTTCAATAATTTCGTATTCCTGCATAATTAATCAACGAAACAGAAGTTGTAATTATTGTGATATCTTAACCTGTACCAAATCGAAGGCAATTAATAAAACTGGGCAGGTTGAGATTACTACCTTATAAATAAATAAATATCGCTGGACATTACACACAGCACCATCTAGTGCCACACTAAGCAACGAGGCTTGTGTCGTGGACACTCTAGATAGTTGATATACTACATAGATACTTTTTATTTCTTTTTTTTTATAATTTAATATAGCAAATGTGACGGGTTGACTGTCTCGTCGGTCGAGTTGTCGCAAGCCCGACTGTTGAGCTTGAGGTCTTGGGTTCGATTCCCGGGTCGAGCAAAGTGCTATTGGGTTTTCCCACCAGGAATTTCTCAGTAGCAGCCATGGAGTCTGGATTTGTGCCCGGTTGATGACAATAGGCTCGCTTCCTTTTACACGCGACTTAAAAATAACTGGCGAAATGTGGCTGTACTACTAGGTTCGCTTCAGTCTAGCCCTACGAGGATTACGGGCGTGATCTTACTAAGCATTTGGCTACGTAAATTATCAGTAGATAGAAGCAATCAATTAACCATGTTAAATGAAGTTAGGTTGGTATATTAATTTAGTTTTAAATACTTAATTAATACGTAGCAAGTTTCGGTATAGAATATGATTACTTTGAGCGAGCAAAAACTAAACAGGAGTTAAACTAAATTAAATGAGTTTGGTCATTAGTTTTAATGACAAACCCATGCGATGCCAAGCGATGTAGGTAGTGTTTTCATCGCCTTATTGTTAACCTCGGAATTCACTTAGTATGTATACTGTAATGCTGTAATGTTTTTAAGCTGCCAGTGCTAATTAGCGATCTAGAATGATCGATCATCATGGAACCTCAACAATACCTAAGTTTTAACAATATTTTGATGCAAAAAGCTTTATAGATAGACGGACAGACGGACGGCCAGCGGAGGCTTAGTAATAGGGTCCCGTTGATTACCCTTCGGGTACGGAACCCTAAAAAAGATTAGGGTTCCGTGCAAAAAAATAAAACCCTTGAAATTGTCAACAATATCCGACGCAAATATGGAAGTAATATTTTTATAATAATTTCACGGGAATTGGAGGTATTTAAAAAGCAATTCTTTGTATTCATAGACCATAGATAATAGTTGTTCTTTACAATACCGAAGAAATTCTATTGTTAAAATCCTGCAAGTCTCATTTTCTTCAGCTGAACTAGCCTTGTGATACTCGAAGGGAGTCCAATCTTGGGATCTTGATGAATTTTGGCAGCTGATGGGTGATTTATAAAAAAAATTTTTGCTTGTAATTATTAGTGAAGGGCCACTTCTCACCAAAAAAATGACGAAACGAATATTTACATTGGTATTACGTAAGCATATTTTATGGAAAATAGATGGTTAAAAGAGAGGAAGACCAAAAAAACTATGGATGGACTGTGTGAAGGATGATATGGCAAGAAAGGACGTGACCTCTGAGATGACAAGTAATAGAAAATGAAGTATGGACCAAATAAATTGAGATAGACGCAGGGGAATATTGACGAATACGCTAAGCATAAAACAATTCTTCAGTAGCAGCCCAGCAGTCTGGATTTGTGCCAATAGACTCGTCCCCTAGCGATTGGTTGGATAGGACTTAAACATTTATCTATAACTAGCTGATGCCCGCAGCTTCGCCCGCCCGCAAATTATATACTAAAACCTTCCTCTTGAATCACTCTATCTATTAAAAAAAACCCACATCAAAATCCGTTGCGCAGTTTTAAAGATATAAGCATACATAGGGATAGAGAATGCGACTTTGTTTTATACTATGTATGTAGTGATAGTGATTTGTTATATTAGAAGTAGGGTTGCCCGCGGACGCGGTGGAGTTCGGTTACTGTCTCATGGGATCGTACTACCGGGATAAAAAGTATCCTATTTGCCATTCCCGACTATAATCTATCTCTGTGCCAAATTTCATTCAAATCCGTTCAGTTGTTTTTCCGTCAAAGACTAACAAACATCCATCCATTCTAACTTTCTCATGTTTAATAAGTAAGTAGTAAGATTGTGATACAGATTATGTATTGTTTGTTTTAATTACATATTCAAACTGATGTACTATAAGAGTCTTATTTATATGTTTATTGAGAACTCATTGTCCATATTTGCAAGCCAATGAATATTACTGGGAAGTGAGAACATTTCTTGCCATTTACAAAGCACTCAAATAAATAAACTAATTTACATTTATCATTAATATCTTTCTCATGTGTTTTGTTGGATTTTTGTGAAAACGTACCTTATGGGCTTGTGATAAGGTTCTTTTTTTATTGTGACTGTTCTCCTGTTGACAGCCCCTTGTGTGCCGATTAATTTGAGTAAATAATAATGTCGCTGCGAGACTATAAATACATAATTATTTAAAAGTTTAGTGAAAGGGCTACATGGTTTTATCGTTTATAATTAAGTCACGATGTTCGCGGTTTCTTAAAAGCTTTTCCATTACTTTACTGATACTGTTAGCCTGCGGGCTGCGTCATCCCACTGCTGGGCAAAGGCCGCTCCCCATGACTTCTAGTTGTTTCGATCCAGGACCAATGTTGCCCACTGTCGTTGGTTTTGTCCAGCTTGTTCCCGGCATCTTCTACGAGGTCTACCGCGACGTCGTCTAGCTGTGTCAGGGCTCCAGAAAGTGGCTACTTTGGCCCACAGCTCATTGGGCATGCGGCAGACCTGTAGGCTTAGCCAAGTTGACAATCTACAATCGTTAACGCTAATAGAAAACTAACCAAATGTATGGGAATGACATCTATCATCGTTAAGTCACGTGGTCAAAACAAACGAATGGAAATTTTAAAGTTTAGTCAAAACTGTAAGTTGGCTACGATTTATATGGGATGTAGGGATCACGATTGTAGAAACGAATACATTTCATTTTATCATCTTGATCGATGTAAACTTGTCTACGAAAGTTTATTAAATATTCGTTTGTTTTGACCACGTGACTTAACGTTTACGATTGTAGAAAGAGAATCGATACGAATCGTTAGTAACTTGGCTAGGCCTGCTGGCCAGTCCAGTCCCACTTCAGCTTAGCGGCTTCTTGTAGTACCTAACGTCAAGTAATTTGACCCGCGATCGTGGCGCTTGTAACAGCGTCGAAATATCGGGAGCTCAAAACAATTAATAATCACGGAAGATATCCCGTAAGTGACATTTTAAGTATAAGTAATTTGTGTTTTGGAGCGCAGTGTGGTGTTGCGTACACGGTCGGTAAGTTTGACGCCTAGAATGCTGCGCTCCATTGCACGTTGGCAAACCTTGAGTGTAGACTTTTGGATGATTGTCAAAGACGAAGTCCGAGATCCATAGGTCAAAATGGGAAGGGGATGAATCTTCTAAGATCCTTCCTCTTCACCTACGTTTTAAAATAAACTTTTGTGTGGAGAGCCCGGCTCCTAGCTAAGCTGTATAAGACCAGTAATCAGTAAATTAATGAATTTAAGTAGTAGATAGATTCTTATGGTAGGTACTTTTACAAAATCCCCAACAGCGTTATCTTCCAGCAACGCATAGGTATAACCTACAATTCGCCGGCTTGTATTGGTGTCGGTAATTGGCAATGCTCACGCGCACCCGCCGCCGTCGTCGTCTGGTTTACAATGAGTTGAGCAATGGTTACATAAGCTAATCGATCTCTGGTATTGGTGATAGTGTTATGTTCAATGATATAAGAGCAAAGAGGACTGCCTTTTAACTTCTATTCTTCATCTTTCGTGTCGATACGTACCGTCTTTTAACATAATACTATCGAGTGCTTCGGAAACCACGTTAAAGCGCTGCTATTTATAGATATTTGACAGTCGTTACAGGTAGTCAGTGGCCCGAAAGTTTGAACACCAGTCTTACCAAAGGGTACCGTATCACCCAGTACTAACGTTATGGAGGTCAGCAGGGCTATTACGTATCTTTCTGATATCCAGTGACTATCAAGCTTCGGTTGTACACGAAACTTTGATGACAACCGTGAATGTCGTAATATTGGTATTAGGTATCACACTGACGCGGGCCTGTGGACGGGGAGCTATGGGCTAGCTCGCCGTCCGTACGTCTCATGACGACAGGCCGTGTCGACGGCGCGTTCGTGTTCCACGCGCGCCTCAAAGAGAGTCAGCATCAGTGAAGGGGTCCGCAAGGGCCGAAGCCTGCCGGGGCTGCGGGACTATTCGAAAGAGATACCGTGGCCCCGGAACACAAAGGGCGATGAAGGAACATGGATGGGTTTTAGTCAGTAAAAGTCTGACACTCCCTCCTGCTCAGCCCAGAGCGGGAGAAGTCATTTGATGATTTCCCATCCTAAAAAAAAAAAAAAAAAAAAAGGTATCACACTGAGTGGATATCACTTTACGGTGATTACCAGGGTCATACATATACGAAATTATCCTTTTGTCAGTTAATTGATGGACACTGAGCCCAGTTACTATCATTTCGATCTGTCAACAGAGATAAATAATTGCCCTACAGATAGGCAGTCGCACTACGTAAAATACTGGTATCAGCTTCATCCGGTTAGACTGGAAGCCGACCCCAACATAGTAGGGAAAAGGCTAGGCAAATGATGATAAGACGGTTCTTATCAAATTATTTGGACCCTGTAGGTGGCTACGTTAATCAACTAGTTGATTCGATACGAACATATGCCTGAATCGACTTCCACTTTGATTGATTCGTTCAATTGATCGGAATGGAAAAACAGATCATAACGTCAGTAAGTTAGCTTTTAGTCCTGTAAAGTGCGGGTGTGTTAGTGGGCATTCCAGCAAGCAGGTCCTGGTCTGGTATGGGTACAATTTTATGATAACCCGTACTGAGGACGAGATATGTATTTACGGCCATTTTCAATAACTTACTAACAGATGTCGGACGGTTGCTATCTCTAATTGTTTGACATTTAGCTTACGGATCTTTGAGTCCGAGTAAAACGGCTCAGTTTCCCTCACTCGTCAGTTTATTTAATTCGACAGTTGCATCAAATCGACAGTTTCCATATTTGTCAGTTTCGTCGATTCGTCACTTTTATCGGTAGCAGTCGGTAGGAAATTTTTAGTGTAGGTAGTTTAGTTATTACTTGAGTTAGAACTGTCAAAAGTTAGAATTTCGCTTAAATTCTTGTGCATTAAAACTTAGCTTTGACTATAGAAGTATAGATACGGGTGTATGTCAGAGCACGTGCTAAGTAACGTTTATAGATGTGGACCTTAGTATTACCATGGCTTAATTTTAGAGTCTACCCTAGGATATGATAAAAATGATAGTCAATTTTTTAAACTTTCGAATTGAACTCGAATACAATGATATTGTAAGGATTCTGATCATAATTAATGAAAAAAAAACCAGCATTGTCGCATTGATCGATGTAATTCTTTGTACGGCAACGGTAAGTAAATATATTTTCAGTGTTGTACTTACTTCACAGAATGAATAAAATATATTCCCTTGATATAATTTATCCATTGACATGAATCAGAAGCGAAACGATACTTATAAAAATATGGAATTAAATAAATCGTCGCGCCTGAAATCGCCAAAGGACCCATAGTAGGTGGACCTATAGTAGGTACCTACATCCAGTTTTCTGTCTTTAAACGGTCAAAAATCTGTCTTTAGGTCGTGCATGTTCATCATTCTCCTGCTTTTATTCCAATTTATTTATTTGAGCTCGTCGCCATACTTCTATGACTCGTCTTCTCAGTAATAGTCCTTACTAGTCATATCATCCTTCATACAGTACAAAAAGAAGTATACTCATAAAGGAACAATAATTTCGGGTGCCCAAAAACGGTTGGAGCTACACTGGCTACCTATATCTTGCCATATCATGCTCTCTAATCACTACAACATTCCTGAATTGATTTATATAATGTGAATGAGTGACACCCACAGATCGGCTGGTAGAATGTCAAACGGGACCAGTTGACTCGCGGCCCTGACATTACCATCACTGCCAGCATCGGTTCCGCGAGCTAATACAAAGAGCCTCTATTTGGATGGCTGGACTGATAATGAGCTTTGGGAGTGATGATCTATTTTGAGCAGCGTATCTTCTAATCGGAGTCGGTATGTCACGATTGTGTGGCGAATTGAAGGTCCCTAATTTCTGCGTTTGACATGTGAACAAGTATGTTTTTCAGGACAATCAGCTTAGTCATTCTCCATGTTAGGTAACGCAATTTACGTAAGCATTTCAATTGAGTGTAAATAACGTTAATCGGAAACAAGGTTAAAGGAATCGACTACAGGATAAGAGCTTTCTTATTGCTATCACTTATTCCTTCATTCATGACAACCTATATTCTCGAGTACCTACGTAACTTGTCTTGAATTTCTTATGCATCTATCATTATCGTTCTCTGGCCCGTTTCTCAGTTCATTTGGTATCGGGGCGGCATGGTCTTCTTCTTGCATAATACTTTATCTGAAGTCATCTCAGCAATCATCTTCTTTCTAGACATAAAACAGCATTTGCTTGCATTGAATAGTACGGGGGTCGTGGAGGTTTTAAAACAAACCCTGTATTCTGAAAAAACAACTTGTAAAAAGGTGGAAAGCTCAATATCTCCGTAACTAGAAGGTTCCCAAGTATGGTCTAGAACAAAAAAATGATCGCAATGACGGGGAGAACAAGTGCCTTTCGGCTTTGAAAAGGATACTTGTATACCCATTATAGACCTCGAAATCTTAATAAAAATCCCGACGTAAGCCTTTTGCTAACTGTTTACACTGTACTACATTCTTTACTTAAAGATCGATCTACACTCGAGAGCAATGAATCCGGGTCACTTAAAGAATGTTAAAAATCTCGGAAACTAAAAATGATAGGTTAATGCAATAAATTGTATTTAATAGACAATGTAATACTCCTTAAATGAAAGTAAAAAAAATATGAGTCACCATACATTTTATTAACACAAAATTACATAAAGAAAAAAACTGCTGATCTCTCCTTAAAACAAAAATAGGAAACATGAAATTTTTGAACTTTATTACGATTTTCTTGAATTTTAATACTTCGTATTGCCTCCTCGTGCTTCCATTACTGCGTTTACGCGGTTTGCCATGCTGTACACCAAGTTCCTTATACGATTTTGGGGAATATTCTCCCATTCCTCTGTGAGAGCAATTTTGAGCTCACGAAGCGTGATTGGGGGAGGGTTTCGTTGTTTTACGCATCTGCCTAGCTCGTCCCAAGCATGCTCGATCGGGTAGATATCCGGGCTGCGCGCTGGCCACTCCATACGAGTAATGTTCATCTCTTGAAGGTAGTCATTCACAATCCTACCTGTATGAGGTCGGGCATTGTCATGCATAAATATAGCATCCTCACCTAAATTGACCATAAATGGACCAACGTGATCATTGAGGATTTCTTCCACATATCTTACGCTAGTTAAAGAGCCGTTTTCTATGATCACCAGCTCTGTGCGACTTTCAGAAGAAATTCCGGCCCACACAAGTACAGACCCACCACCGTAGGCTACTTTTTCTTCGATGCATGCTTGCTTGAATCTTTCCCCTGGTCTTCGATACACTCTGTGTCTTCCATCGTGCTTGTAGAGCATAAATTTTGATTCGTCGGAGAACATAACTTTTGACCAATCTTCAATACTCCAATTTACGTGGCTCTGGGCATATCTTAGTCTTGAAATACGATGCCCACGCTCCAGTTTAGGGCCGTTTGCAGGTCTAAGGGGTTTTAAGTTAGATTCAGCAAGCCGACGTCTTACTGTCCATGCACTTGGGTTACTTCCTCCGAGGCGTCGAAACTGATTTGTGAGTTCAGTTCCTGTGAGAAAGCGATTTCGAAGCATGGTGTTCACCAAGTATCGGTCTTCTCGTGCTGTGGTACACCTGGTTCTGCCCGTTCCTGGTCTGCGTAGGTTAGAACCAGTTTCTTCGTAACGTCGGAGAACTCTTTGTACTGTTGACAGCGACACACCGACAGTCCTGGCTGTATCGCGCTGACTCCGGCCGGTTTCCAGCATTGTAAGTATTCTGGTGCATTCTTCAGGCGTAAGCGACATAATTTCAGCTTGAATAATGAATATAGAGCACTATCAACATGGTTTATGTACCCACATAAATGACAGATTACAAACAAAAGCAAAACCAAATGCTGTAATTTCGTAGTTCCATCTTCGAAAGTGGCCCTTTTTCAAATTTGATTTTTTTATGATATAACTATACAATAACTAAGAAGTTTTAATACCTTCATTTAAGGAGTATTACATTGTCTATTAAATATAACTTATTGCATTAACCTAGCATTTTTAGTTTCCGAGATTTTTAGGATTCTTTAAGTGACCCGGATTCATTGCTCTCGAGTGTATTTTAAGGCATTCAACGTACAATATATTTATAAGACCGGCTGGTATGACCACCTCCTCGATAAGCTCATGAAATAAAAAATATGAGCGCATTTAAATCATATATAGCATTGACTTCATAATGAAGATCTTCCTTACATGCCAGGTTTATGTTTATGAAAGCGAAATGCGTATAAAATTGATGGTTATTCAATAAATATACGGGGAAGACTGTTTATTTGCTTGAATGGAAATGGGAGTCAATGGATTCGGACAGGTATTCGAACCAGCACCTTTGGAAAACATCGAACAAGTTTATAACCAAACTACCTTTTGATAGCAGCTTCGCTTCCGTTATTTACGGAAATTAACCACGGGAACGTTTTAAATGTAGACTTTGACACTCGGGGATAATGCAGCTTCCCGTTAGTGTAAGAGTTTTCGGAATCGGATCAGTAGTTCCGAAGATTACAGGTACTTACCAAATAAAAATATTTTCTTTCTTTCATCATAATATCTTCATATCTTATGGTAAATACCCAAGTTATTTGTAGTTTACAAAATACGAAGATATAAATCGGCCGGAGTTCATAATGATTATTCACTTATATTTTACTAGCGCACGTCACGCGGTTTCACACGCGTAGTTCCCGTTTCCGTGGGAGTATGGGAATAAAATATAGCCTATGTTACTCGCTGATCATGTAGCTATTCATTGCTGAAAGAATTTTTCAAATCGGTACAGTAATTTTTAAGTTTATTCGTTAAATACAAAAATACAAATTTGATCGCATGCATTTCACAATTCTACGGTTTTACTTCGACAGATTATAATTTAAGTAAGTTCAGTTGACAATATTTCGACAGTTTATAATCTCGTTACATAGATTAATATCTAACGGTTTTTACAATTTTACGGTGACATCCCTATCCGTCAGAAGTAAAATATCATAACAACATCCTGAAAAACTTACATTCAAACATTATATCACTCTTGTAGTCCACCGTGAAAGGTTTCCGTCCAATATTTCATCAGCTACCGAAAGATTGACCTTTATTGAAAGGTTTTTAATGTAAGCCGAGATGGTTTGACTCTGAGTTGTGACGAGCAACGAGGTTTATGTACGCTTTTGATAAGGTTAATGTGTTTAAATCAATTTGTAAGGCATTATACTTTATTTATGTTGAACGAAACATCGTAATTTACTTACGGGTGAATGATTGTGTCTTGACTTTAGAGTGCGACAGGCTTTTAAATTCTCCTCCTCTCTCTAACACTCTAAAAGTAAGAAAAATTATTCATTTTTAGGGTTCCTTACCCGGAGGGGAACCAACGAGACACTATTACTAAGACTCCACTATCCGTGCGTCCGACCGGCCGTCTGTCCGTCAGCGGGCTGTATCTCATGACCCGTAATCGGTAGACAGTTGAAATTTTCACAAAATGTGTATTTCTGTTGCCGCTATAACTGCGAAAGAAGGCTCTCTTTTTTATTTATTAATAAAAATATCGGTAAATGTTTTGATTTGCAACTAGATTGCGGGAAAAGGTTGTTCATTTATTGAATGAATACGTACAAATTGAGAGGGAAGGAGCCTCCTCCTTCCCTCTCATTTTGTCATCATTGATCATTGTCCTCACAATGATTGACGATACATAATCTATATCATGGCTATAGACACATTTAGCATTTAGGTTTCCATTCTAAGATAAAAAAAAAACGGCCAATGCGTGTCGGGCCACGCGCAGTGTAGGGTTCCGTAGTAGCCCGTTATATTTTAGATTTTGTTTTTCAATGCAAGTCTTCACCTGTTATAAACAAGCAACTACTTCATCTTAGTCACTTTATAGGATTTATTCTAAGGATTTTGTATTTGATACAAATTATCCAATACCCTTGTTCAACTACTATGACTGCAAAACTTATAAAGTTATCTTAACCGCTATATATAGTTTTCCTTTAAAGTTTATGAAATGCACTATCATCATGATTTTTTCCAGATTTTTCAAGCTAGCAGTTTAGCTTTTAGATGGGGGGGGGGGACACCCCACTGGAACAAAAATTTGCAATTTAAAGTTAAATATTTCCTAAATGGAGCATTAAATTGTAAAGTAGTAGTAGTATTAGTAACCCCTAAGTCATTTTAAAGACCTATTCAACGATACCCCACACGATGGAGTAGACGACAAAAAAAAAATCATCCTTACTTCACCCTAAAAAAAAATATTTTCCAAAATTTTATTTTACCACTTTGTTGGCGTTATTGATATACACACCTCTAGAAAATTACAGCTTTCTAGTACTTACGGTCTCTTAGCAAAACCTCGGACAGACAGACAGACAGACAGACGGACATAGCGAAACTATAAGGGTTCCTTGTCAGGACTACGGAACCCTAAAAAGGGCTATGCTACAACACGTATGATCAGTAGGCTAATTCACGTAACTAAAGAAGTTCTGTTGCAGTGCAGTTGCAGTTAAGTTTCGATCAAAACAACGCTTTTCGTATTCTGTACCGCTGTCAAACACGCTCGCGTCAAGTTCGCGTCACGCGAGCGCAATAACGGCATTCTACTGTTGCGCGTTTTTGGTGCGTGCTTCGGAACGCAACATGATCGGTATTCTACTAAGTAAGAAGAGAGAGAGAATATTTTAATAACGTCATATTCATTGAAATTTAATCGATTCTATTCGATTACTCAGTGAGTAATATTTTTTCTCTCATTTGGCCACACCATAAGTAAGTTTAGTAGAGTTTGGTTGTCGTACAGTTGACGTGCAGTTCACGCGCAACTTACGCGCAGTTCAAAGATTACAAGAATACCGTTTATCACTCGAACTTGAACTTAACTGCAACTGCACTACAACTTCACCGGCGCGTCATAAAATTACGTGAATTAGCCCTCAGCACGTGGGTTGGGCGTGAAAATGTAACAAACAAACTTAGTTCCGCATTTTATAATATTAGTTAGGATTCATAACATGAACTAAATATCAAAAGATCACGAAATAGATCCATGTTTTAATGTCAGACAAGTGCAACAAAATAAATAAGTCACCGTTTAATAGGTTCGCCTGGATAAATCAAAATTTTATCGCTCGTTTAATAAATAACGAGGAGATAATGTATTCAAATTAAAATTGTATCTTTTTTAGTATCGGTTAAAGTCCCTTCACATTCTTTGATGCAAAAAACCAATAAAAAAAGTGTGTACCTACATGATACAGGATATTATTATATTGTCAATGTACCTACTAATAATTATTTCTGAGCTTATTTAAATGCGCCATTGTTTTTATAAATAAGTAGGTACGTACTATCGAGGACACTCCCGCCTGATCACCACTAAGCTTATTTTTGCTTGCACTTAAAACATAGAAACGCTCTCTATCCCCGCCCCGTTGACTTTATAATAAATAATTAATGAAAAAAATACCGATCGGCGACACATGCCAAACGAGAGTTATTGTTATTTTGCGCGCCAAAGTTGACGCTTTCCTAATAGGCCTAAAGTTTAAGGTGGAGTGGCTCGGCGCCTCCGCATGATTTAATCGAAAAAAAAATTAACTGATCAGGCGGAAAAGACCACGATTGTACATGTTGAAGTGAAAGTATTTAAAACTTATATTATACAGGGTGTAAACATACCCTTCACGAAGTCGTCAACCAAGCATTCTGTACATCAAACTAAGTAATTCTACGCAAAAATTATTGCTGGGAAACGACTTTTTTTTTGGGGTGAAAAATCACGTTTTATGCTAAAACTCAATGAAACGCACTGAAAACATCGTACTTATGGACGCATTTAATAGTAAACGGGATAAGGAAGTATTTAAAGTAAAGTTATGATCTTAAAAACTAGTATTTGAAAAAAAAAAAACTTGTGAAAAAGTTTGAACTTTGACCTCCAATATTTCCGTAACTAGTAGGTTGCCAGGTCTAGTCCAGAACAAATAAATGATCGCAATGACGGGGAGAACAAGTGCCTTTCGGCTTCGTTAAGGGTCACAAAAATATACCGTTTAAATACTTTCACAAATGCATTCTGTAAAAAACATTAACACTCCTTTTTTTAGGCAGTCGTGTTAAAAGCTGTTATTTTGAAATTACAAAGAGACCATTAATTTTTTTTTTTATAGACAATATTAATTGTAAGTCAGACATCAATCATCAAAATCCCGTCATTTACATAAAAACCTAAAAATAACCAACGTGCTCCACAAAGGACCAAAAAAACAAAATGTATTTACAATTGTCCTTTCAAAAGCGCGAGCGTCGTCTTCAAACAATTGACAAACTACCCGGCTGCGCTCGCGCATGTAAATCAAACACCTTCACTACAAGGTGACGCAAGAGTCGTGACTTGTCCTCTTGTCATCTCGTCAGATGATTCACTTGGAAGTGTCGCTTGAGGCCTTTAGAGGTGGTTATAGATGGTCGATATTCGCTTAGCAACCTGGATGTTTGTCTGGCAACTAGTCTTACCAAGGGGTATCGTAGTACCCAATACTAACTGGGTTCTGGAGGTCAGATAGGTAGTCGCTCCATGGTATTCAGCGTTACTTCCCTGTTTGAATCAGATTTTGTTAACAATTTCAAGGGTTTTCCTTTTTTTACGAAACCGTAATCTTTGACTTAAAATAAAAACTAGCCTAGTCACTCTTTATCGGCCATTTTCAATAACTTACTAACAGGTATCGGTAGGTTGCTATATCTGTCTGTTAGACATTTAGCTTACGGACCGATAGAAACAAAACGTCACAGGAAAGCTTTCTTTGATTTTTCTTTCAATAAAGTGACAGGTAGGTGACGCGGATGGGACTAACTTCACTATCACTGCATAGTATAAAACAAAGTCGCTTTCTCCCTATATCTCTCCTTTTCTTGTCCCATATCCCTATGTATGCTTAAATCTTTAAAACTACGCAACGGATTTTGATGCGGGTTTTAGTATATAATTTGCGGGCGGGCGAAGCCGCGGACATCAGCTAGTTGTTTATAAAAACACCGATAGCTACGAGAGTAGGCATATTAACTGACAGTTAAGTACGTAAAATAGTTATAGAAAACGGCCTAATGACATCAGCTATCTGCTAGTAAAAGTCCCGTCAAAATCTATCCAAACGGAACTAGTCAGAACAAACGGACAGACAGAGAGAAATTTTGAAGTTACAAACAGGCAATTCAATTTTATTTATTTAAAAGATGTGAATTCCTATTAAATAAAATCATCCGTGGTAGCACGTAGTACCTATAACAGCATTTTGTACAGACGTAAACATTACTGCCAATTTTATTTATCTACATCAAATATTTTTAAAACACACGTGGCACTCAAGAATTTAAATATTTAAGTTTTTAAAAGCCAATAAAGTCAATTAAATAAATGCATTTTAAGAGAATAACACGCTGATATCCAAATATTTAAAACTCTTCGGGTAGGTTAACGACCCCGGCAGGTATTTTTCCTTTTCTATGTATTTTATAGATGATTTGTCACGCATTATGTACATAAGCAGATAAATTATGTAAATTTTGCTTCACAATGAACTGTTCCGAGCAAAAATCCTGGGTTGAAGCATGATTTACTTCTCTTAAATATCGCTTGAATAAATACGAAAATGATTTATTGAAAGATAGAAAACATTCCTTTATTTGCAGCTAATAAATAATAAGCATAACCAGGGGGCCTAAAATGGTCTCTAGCGGAATTATAACAGGATAATAATAAGATACACATGGCACACACGTGCGTCACGGACGCAGTGAATCTTTGCATTGGTTACAGTCCATTTCTTAGTTTAAATGTATAACTGTCAGTTAATATGCCTACGCCCCGTAGCTATCGGAGTTTCTATAAACAAAGCTAGCTTGAAATTCGCGAATCCTATCCGCGTCACCTACCTTACACTTGATTCATAGAAAAATGAATAAAAGCTTTTCTGTGACGTTTTCTTTCTAACCGTCAGTAAGCTAAATGTCAAACAGACAGGGATAGCAACCTACCGATACCTGTCAGTAAGTTATTGATAATAGCCGTAAGTCTTTAGGCATTCAGACGGCAGACAGTAGAAAATTGATTAGGCATTCTTCATCTTCACGAATCGATGACTCAGATTTTGTCAGACCAGCACTTTTAAGTCCTGGTGGAGGGTGCAATTAGTTACATGCAGGCAGGTAATTCAAAATGAATCGATTAAAAACCTAATAACTTTTTATCGATATCGGCCATCACTAGGCCAGTCACGAACCTTACTCTTTGCCAATTAATAGACCAATCAGGAAAAGGTCTTTTATGACGTTCGCGAATCATATTTGGTGAGCCTGACACTGACCTGCAAATTGCAAAAGACCTAACAAAATTTGAATTTCGCGGGCTAACCTGGTCCTTCAATAAAAGCGGTCTGTTGAACTTTCCCAGGTGTCAGGTGTGTTTATTAAAGTGAACCCGTTTCTTTAACTTCGTACACACTTCTCTTAGGCCGTTATCGAAGTAATTAATCGAGTTCAAGGAAAATAACAGCACCCAGAGAGGTCTGTATCGTTGAGAATGTTTAAAAATACATAAAACTAAGTAGGTAGGTACATATGCACTTTAAAAATGTAAATTGCGAGAGTTTTCGATTAAACAAGTGTTTTGAATGCTTTTGCTAACAGTCGGTACAGTAACCGTACTTTTTAGGGTTTCGTACCTCAAAAGGTAAAAAAAGGAACCCTTATAACTTATAAGAACACTATCTTGTCCGTCTGTCCGTCTGTCACCATCGATTTTCTCAGGAACGGGTAGACCTAGCAAGTTGAAATTTATACCAGATACTGAGGTATATATAGTCCCTATTAGGTGTATAAAAATCAAGGTCCAAGTCAACACGATAAAAAGATATGGGCAAATTTAAATTTTCGCGAAAACCAAAAAAAAAATTACCCTAATTTTCAACTTTTTTTATTTTTCGGATTTTTCCCTTTATTTGTGCTATAGGACCTTGCTTTTAACTAAAATTGATAATTCTAGGTCAACCGGAAGTACCCTGTAGGTTTTGGGTCGGTTCCCGTTGACCTAGAATCACGAAATTTGGCAAAAAGAAAGAAAGAAAGAAAGAAAGAAAATTGTGTTTATTTGGCATTCAAAACATTTACAAAATTTCACAAAATAAATAAACAAACAAAACTAATAGCCGTTTCATGGCATCGAACAGCAAAGTTAAGTTTTAAAAAGCTTGTACGGAACCCTCGGTACGCGGGTCCGACTCGCTCTTGGCCGGTTTTTTTTTTTAAGATAAAAATACCCTGACTTCCTTTAGTAGCTTGTGATAATTTTATTTTAAACTTGGGTTGAAATTAAAGTTGAATGTACCTAAGAAGGTATATTCAACTTTAATTTGGTCTTTTTGGAAATGGTTTGCAGTTAAATTTGCTGGTATTCTTGTTTTCGTCAACGGAGAGCAGAAACGAGAAATGTTTATCAACTTTCTCGGTGAGATCTGATGGTGTGGAAAAGACATAAGTGCTTCTGGCTGACATCAATGGGAAAAGACTTGGCAGATTGGGTGTGAAAAAGAGATTCCGAAATGTCTCAAGACAAGCTTTAGCCCGTGGCTTCACTCAAGTAATGGTCGGAAAATAAGCCGCGAGAACTTTTTATACCTATGACAATCAAACCTCATCAAATCATCAGGATTATGTCACTTGGGGACTACAGGAGCTAAACGCGAGTTTATAATGAAACAAGCTTATGATTCACTGCAATAAACCAGAAAAATAAAAGATATTCTTCAGGATATTATATATGCTAGAACGATAGTGTTCTGAAAACACAATACAACTAATTTTACTCGATAAAAAAAACACAAACTTATCTCTGAAAATTTCTTGTAACGAGTAAAAACCATACTAAAATACATGCGATCATTCTGATTTTTTGGCAAATAATTCTACAAGCAACATAATTAGCATCATAGTGATTTATTTTTTTAGTCCGTAGTAGTTAGATTTTTTGTAAATCGCAAAAATAAAACCACTCATTTCGCACTATTCGGCCCACAGGGACTGACGTAACCACCACTTTGTAGTGCAAGCTGATTAGAACTTTATTCTAACAGTTTTTCAAACGAACTTTGAACCTAGAGTTGCTATCGTAGTTCCGAATATTACCGCCTACTTCCAAACGCGACCTCTTGAAAATATTATAGTATCTACTAGCTGTTGACCGCATCCTTCCTTATTTGAATCTGATTTTGTTAACTATATTAAAAATATACATATATATATATATAATAATTAGGGTTTAAATTTTTTTGCAAGGAAAACTAAGTAGGTAATCCATTTTCTAAAATAAAAGTAGACTAAGTTACTACCTACTTATACATCAGCTACATATCTGCCAGTACCTAAAATCGGTGCAGCTGTTTCGGAGATTAGCCGGAACAAACAGACAAACAGAACGACATTTTTTTTTAAGTTTTCTCATTGTTATAAGTACCGGTTATAATTTTATATTAATTATTCAGTAAAAAGCTTTTGTTTAGAAATTACAAACAGATACACCTTTTATGTATTTCTATAGACATGTTCTTATTAATGTAAGAACGTAAAAATATAGATAAATAGATAAGAAATTAGGTGCAAAGATATTTCTCAAATTGTAATATCTATGGTCCACGCGCGCCCTAGTTCAAAAAAGCAATCGTTATTTAATTCCATGTCCACTTTAAAATTAATTAAGTCTAAACGATAATTATTTATCAAAGTAGACAAATCATCACATTTGTAGTCAGTTAACGTTGTCAATCAATTAAGTACATAATATCATCGATTGATTCCAAGTTAGGTTAGACCACAGATTATAATCAAACTTTGACATTAATATTTATGAAATCATTCCGATGGGATCAATGTCTTCGCGGCCATTTAAAATACGAATAAACTAATTTAAAACATACAAAACAGTGACTGAGTCTTTTGTTTTTCTAATTAAAATAAAGCAGATCAATAAAATATTTTAAAAAGTTGTTGACATTTTCAAAATAAGTTTTATTTTCAATTTTATGAACTAATTAATCTGCTAGCTTTAATGTTAGGAGTATTTTTATAGGTATCATAAAATATTTGCACTTTATAGTTATGTATTAAATTATTCGGCGACCCGAATGGCGCAGCGGTAGTGAGGCTGCCTTACGTTCTTGGGGTCCCGGGTTCGAATCCCGGTAGGAGCAAATATTTGTGTGATGAGCATGGACATTTGTTTCCGAGTCATGGATGTTTATATGTATAATAAGTATGTATTTCCAAACAAAAAGTATCTATGTAGTATATCAACTATCTGGTGTCCACGACACAAGCCTCGTTGCTTAGTGTGGCGCTAGATGGCGCTGTATGTAATGTCCAGCGATATTTTTTTTTTTTATTTATTCATGTAACAATGGAAAATGCAAAAATTTTTTATGAAACATTAATTTGACCTATTATCATGATTAAGTATCTGTTATTTTTATATTTCTTTTCAAAGACAAAACAATGCACTCCAACAGCGTTCGAATACGAAGTAACCAAAGATTTTTGAAGTAAATTCATAATCATTTATTTGCAATATTGTTGTAAAAATGTTTAAATTCATAATGATGTACTTTCTAAGTTTATCTTGGACTTCACAGATATCGGTGAAGGAAAACATCGTGAGGAACTGCTCTTACCTATAATAGGCATGACGACAGTATCAAAAAATTGCAAATCTATTTAGTCCGTCAGTTAGAGTATTGGAAATTAATGGACACGTATTTTTTGTTTTTGTAAATCAATGAATATTGACAAGGATAAAACGCATCAAAACTCGGGAGTGGGGGCTCGTGACGTCAGAACTAGCTAAAAATATACCATGGCGTGACGTATTGAGAATTTTAAAAGCGACGTATTTTCGTCAATTTTGGTTTACGTAACAAAAGAAAAAACACGGGTCAAATATTTTTTGATAATCTAACTGACGGACTAATTTGTTTTTTTTTTTGTTGTCTCGCCTATTAATATACTAAGTATGAAATCGCCAACCCGTCTCTGTTGAGAAGAGGCCTTTGCCCAGCAGTGGGACAGTAATAGGCTGGTATTATTATTATTGGTAAATATCGGCCTATGCTTCACCAGCTGTAAACATTCATCAGGTCGATAATGGTTCAACAACGTGGGGTACCCACCATAACCAAAAGTGTTGCCATTGTAATGCTTTCGCATTTGGCTGTTGGTCCAATTCAATCCATTAACAGTCATAATATAATTCATTTATAAAACATATAATTACATACTTACTTCAAGCTTATAAAGATAGGCGTCTTTTATCAAGCGATTCTTTAATTGCAACAAAAACTTGAAACTCCCATACAAGGAAGAAATACGCGTTTTGGAGGGACGGTGATCGGAATCTGTGAATATAAGATTAACCAATTATTTATACGTATAATGTTCGTACTATGTACGTAAATAGAGTAAACCAGTTTGGATTATTTTACTTTAATGCCGGTATTCTGCTCCAGTTTGTGATCTGTAGAGCTAGGAACCGTACGATAAGTGCGCGAAGTTGTAAATGAATGAATACAGGTAACAATGTTAACTTGTTGGCAAATATTCAAATTCAAAATAATTTATTATCTCTTCAAAAACATGACAAATTATGTATAATTATGTATAGAACTTAAAATTACGGTAGATAAGTTTGTGAGACACTGGTTTCTGCACTAGGAAAACCTGTATAGCAGATCACCAGTAATTTGAAATTGTTAAGGGATCTTACGGAGACGATGCGTGGATGAGTGCCTTCACAGAGAAGCGATTGTATGCGCGTTGGCCGCCTCACCCCATTGGCTATCAAGTTGGCTGAATGGCTGTTGGCAAATCAAGACTGTGACTGCTAGTGAGAAATTCCTGATAAAAAATCTTCAATAATCTTTGCCCGACCTGGGTATCGAATTCAGGACCTCGTGGTCAGCAGTCACGTTTGCGACTTCTAGACCAACGAGGCAGCTAAGTAAGTGTATATAAAAGTATATTCACACACTTTCAAATACAATTTTCTTTGAATCGCAATTAAAATAAGTACGTGTGTCGGGCTACAGGCGTATCGTACCCTTAGATTATGTAGAGAGAGATACCCGAATTCACAACAACTACTTTTTCTATAACTTAGTGTTGATAATTTCACAACTTACAGGCAAAGAACAGTTCTTTCGAATGAAGAATTTGATTAAATTATACCTAATTTGCGTCTGAGTTATGGTAATCGTAAAGTCTACAAAACAATGGGTTCATTAAAAACAACGGTTCCATCGAACTAACGGTGGTATGCCATTGGTAACAGTTGTAGAGCGAGTGCAACCACGCATATGAATCAACTCATTGTCTTACTTTGATTCATATTTTAATATAGGTACGTGTAACTTAAAAAGACACTCGAAACGGTGAAGCAAAATATCGTGAGGAAACGATGTCTTAGAACAAGAAACTTTTATTTAAATAAATACACTACTTATTACAAACTATAACTCTAAATAATCTCAATCACTCTAAAAAATCAAAATAGTGCGTCAAAAAATTCGTCCACATCGCTGTCAACAGGAAAAGTGCCGAGAAGGCTGGCAGCATTGCCACGTTGGATGGCAATGCTGATTCTTTGGCCAAAAAATAGGCCCGCCCTCTGGTCACGTGAAGAGTCGACCAACCGCTTGGCGATTTCTCGAAATACTAGGTGAGCAGTCGGACCCCATGGCCCTAGTGAAAGAAACTTGAATACATTATACATTGTGCCATCTAAAGAACCTTAATAGTCCCGCGTGGTTGATCTACTGGTGCGTCTACTCTCTGTTATAGAGAGCACGCACGGCTGGCACGGCAGAACATTCTAGAGAAGGCTGATTAAATCTATTATGCTAAAGGATACTGGTGATTTTTAAGGTTCTGTACCCAAAGGGTAAAAACGGGACCCTATAACTAAGACTCCACTGTCCGTCTGTCTGTCACCAGGCCGTATCTCATAAACCGTGATAGCTAGACAGTTGAAATTTTCAGAGAATGTGTATTTCTGTTGCCGCTATAACAACAAATAATAAAAATATATACGATAGTACGGAACCTTTCATGCGCGAGTTCGACTCACACTCGGCCGGTTTTGAAACATCTCGCTTTGTCTAACTAACTGTGCTCACGGTCTTCAGAAGGTTAAAATTGTTTTGAGTTCCAATCCGGCGTCATAGGTCTTTCCGCAGTTTCCGGTACTATCTATCAAAATTGTGTATCTACAGTGTTTGCAGCCACTCTGTTGGTACTTTATTTAGCACACTCGTGTGATTTCGTTGGTAAAAACCGATATTTATTCGATATTTATACGCACACGAAAAAAAATGACAACTTCCATTATTTTTGTTAATTAGAAATATGTGATTGTTTGAGTACAGTAAGTTATTTCCTCGTCCATTCGCTGAGTGAGTCTGTAATAGGCTATCGATGTAAAGGCGACAGGCAAGCCCCCGAGCAATGTCGCGCTGTGAATGCCAAGGGCGGGTGTGACGACTCCCCACGACGCAACGAGAGGCATAAACGCTGCTAATTATTGACAGTGCCCACATACCAAGCGTTCTTTGAACTGTCAAATTATAGACGGGCCAGTGTTGACACTGACAAATTCCTGATTTATGCCCGGCTGACGACAAATTGATATTTACTCAGGGCATTGTTTGATCTGTGAAACAACAGTTTTTTTTCTCTCATTGGTGTTTGCAATTACGGGGGGAACTGTCGTTGGCCCAATCATGAATGAGGAAAATATTAAGATTTATTATAAGTTCACTTGAGAAGTGTTGTTACCTATTGTCCTCATCCTGGAACATTGGTTAAAGTTTTACTGAGAAGCGGTTCTGCACTTTGTTCGGGTAAACTTGTCTTATATGCCGTAGACTGGATGGTCCAAGGGACGGAGGAATGTGGAAAGACAACCGACTAGGTGGACAGATCGATCTCACTAAACTGGCCGGAAGAAACTGGGTAGCCATGACACAAAACCGCCAAAAGTGGAGAGATTTGGGGGAGACCAACACTCAGCATTGGGTGGCCAAGGGTTGAAGAAGAAGAAGTACGAACGCAGTTTTAAACTCCCAAATAAACAGATAACTCATCCTAGAAGCAACCATTTTAGAGTTGGAAATTCGAAGCAAACATATTGAACTGAGCAAATACTGCATTGACTTGTTAGTACTTATTCAGAAATTGTTGGTCTTCTTAATTATTGAGGATGTGATAACTAAATAACAAACTCGCACGCAGTAGTTTCAGTATCGCTTTCGTCTTTTGTCAGTAGTAAAGAACTCTACAGAACGTGTGAAACTAATAAAGTAGACAAAAATGTGGGAAATGTGTGGAATTTAGCGATGCAACTAATATTTTTTCCTCTTGTTCACCTCATTACCTGAATACGTCAAGTGCCGAGCATTATAGATCTACCGGTCCGTCCACTAGTTGATGTAAATGTCAGCAGGGCATGGCTTTTTGTTCAATTTAGAGCAAGTCTAAACTTATTATTATCCGTGATCATCAACCGCACGCAAAAAAACTTGATTGTGATTATCAGAGTCATCTTTCACGTCTCTGGCTGCCATTTCTTGTAGCTTTTACAATTAATTTAACCGATTACTCCATCGGTCTACTGTTTTCGCGGTCCTTATCGTGCATTTAATAAGCGCGATTAATACTTTTCGTATAGCAAAAAAATTAGTAGCTGTCAGTTCCATTAGTCGTGTTTTGTTGACTATGTTATAACGAACGTCCTTGACATTTCGCTGAGATTAGTCGCTCAATTATGCAGTGTGTACTCAGTACTGGGTTTAAAGATTCTCCCCTTCTTTGTGCTTCGATGGCAAACTAAATTTAATCGGCCCGGAATTTGGCTAAGAGTTTGGTACCTTCAATAGCGTTCATTACTTCCTTCAACGTGTAGACCAGAGGTTCCCAATTTTTTTTTCTGGTAGACCACTTTCAAAATTTTCTGGTTTCGGTGGACTGGGGTGCTGCATTTTTTTAAAGCCCGTGGACCAGAAAAGAAAAACAAGAGCAATATAGTTTTTTCGCGCTTTCTGTTAGGATTGCATCCTGAATCTGAAAATTAGAATCTTATAGCTTCGAAATGCTTTTTTTAAAGTCTCAATACGACCATTTTCACCGAAATACAACCTGATAACACCATTCTCACCATTATCACATTTGTTTTTTTTTACTTTTGATCGGCTTCTTTCGAGTAGCGTATTATCTGCCTACATTGATAGATAAAGCGAAGTCAACATTTTTGTAAGAAATATTTTTGTACGAAATATTTGTGTACATGCCAACATTTTTGTATGAAACCAGATAAATTTTCGTGGACCCCCGACGGGTTTCCCGTGGACCCCTGGGGGTCTACCTCTTTGGGAATCACTGGTGTAGACAAATAGACTAGTCTTTTGTATCGTTAAAGTACGTTCGTACGTAGATCGGACGCGGGTGCATCCACGGCTAGTCCTACTAATGTTGTAAATGTGAGAGTTTGTGAGGATGGATGGATGGATGGATGGATGTTTGTTACTCTTTCACGCTTTTAACCTGTTTATAACCTGGATTAACATATAGGATAATTTTTTAACCCGGTAGTGTGGTCCCACGGGACAATTATTATCGAACTCTACGCAGGCGAAACCGCGGACATAAATAAGCTAGTAAAATATAAATTCTTGATGACATTATTGCATTTCAAATCAAATCAAATCATTTATTTCTTTGCAAACATGGGTAGAAATTGGTACATAGATGTTTTCTTATATTGCATTGTGCACACATTATGTTTCAATTTCGAAATTATAATAAATTTTACGTGCTTTAAATGTGACGAAAACCCGCCTATAGTGAAATTAGTAGGGTCAACCAACTGATGACGACCTGACCGACTTTTTTTGTCCAGAACCCTTTTAATGCAACAACAACGCAAAAAAATGCTTTTCTTTTTTGTGATGTTGTTATCGACAGGCACAGTTTACGATGGGCCCTCCTGATCGTCCCAAGGTATATTTATCGCGTTACCTCCCATACCACAATATCATGTTACGACCTGCCTCGAGGGAATCATTCGAAACACTAATTTGTATGCTCAACCACTTTATGCAAACAATTTGTTTGCATAGTTGTTATTTAATATGCTTTCTGCAACTAACTCCATAACTTCTCTAAATATGCCAAAAATAGTAAAAATGTAATTAAGGTATGTGGTACTGGGGGCCGAGCCTACTATTACAATAGTGTCACAATGGTCTATCATTGTTTTCATAATTGTTGATCGATGCCATTGTCATTTTGCAAAAAGTTCGTAATCTGCTAAATTCATAATGGTCGATCATTGGTCAGTTAATGGTCTCGTCATAGAATTGTGTTTTAATGACATTGTTGTCATTGGAAAGTCATAATGACGCCACTATATTATAAGATTACCAAACTTGTCAAAATCAACAATTATGAAATCAATGATAGACCATTCTGACACTATTGTAATAGCAGACTCGGCCCCCTGCTTTATAGAGAAAACTGCGTGTATCGTTGGAATGGAATTCGGTTTTACATGAAGCTTCTGTCATGCCCTTTGGTCGCGTTTGCAACGCGCGGCAGTTGGGTTGCCAACGCGAGACTAAAGCGGGACAGCATCGCGGATTCGGACTCGCGGTAGTAGCGATGTAGAATCGTGGTTACGTGGGCGAAGGTACACAGACAGCGACAGAACCGCGATTGTATCGCGGCCGTTTTGCGTTTGATATTGTTTTAATTTTTACAAAAATCAGGCCCGAGATTCTTTGAGTATGCATATTTCGCTATTCTTCATAGTTTCGGATTTGGACGTCCCAGCTCACTTAAAAAATTCAACGAGTATAAAATTTGTTTAATATTTTTTTTTAACAATAAGTAAGTACATATAATTGGTGTGGGTGTTTCTACAAAATAATTTTACAAAAAAATAACACTAAAAAAAACACGTAAAGACTAATTAATAACAATTAATTTGTTAACTAGGTTCATAATATACGTCATAAAACTCAACGGCACAAATAAATTTCGCTGAAATACTACGTATTTTCCCGTATAATTATGTAGGCCAATGTGAATTTTTAAGGCGATTCGCCGTCATTTACAAGCAATTACGCTATTCCTGATTACTTCTTGTTAATGTAGCAATTAAGGCTTGATGACTTTACCGTCGACTGTCAATTGTTTCTTGTCATTGAGATATTGCTGTCTGGCGGCACGTGATGGACACCTGCAATCGTTTAAAAAGTGCGCATTAAACAGGAACATTTTTTTTTATTCGGTTAAATCTCTTTCATACAAAATGTATGGGAATAATTTTTTTGCTATTTCTGACTTTTTTTGTACTCCAGCCTGGGTTGGTCCGATAGAACTTTTTGATCAGTATTAGAAACAGGATCGATTGGCATCAAAAATGTTTTGTGTAAAATGGCCTTTTTCTTGCTAACTATATTTTTTTGAAAATCTGTGAATCCATATTAACGAAAAATTATGTTTCGTGGTAGTTCCCCTTACTGCGCGGTGTACCGTAGTATCCACCATGTATAGGTCGTCACTAGTCGTCGTCTTTTTTGTTTGTTTTATGAGCTGTAATTCCTCCATGTCCTAAAATAAATAAAAGAAAAAGGCAGGGGGGCTATAGCAGTAATATTCAGAACAACAGAATCACACATTTTCGGGTGATTGCAACTACAGAATAGCTTCCAAGGTGCATCGACCTAGCGTCATTCAATACTAAAGAGACGTGACTCGATTTCTAAACATTAAATAAAAGCAATTCTTGTCTCTGGGAACTCATAAAACGCATAGTTTTTTATTGTTGGGAAGAACAATGGTCACTTTGGACTAGGAAAAAACAGAAATTAGTACCGATATGAGACTGTCACCAATATGTAGTGCATTGTTATGTAAGAATTGGAAATCATCAGTTTATTTTTCATATATGATAATCTAAAAAATCTACTTTATTTATCAGAACACAGCATAAAATATCTAACATTGAACGCATCCGTAATTACATAGGTTACTAGAGAAGTCCAAACTCAATCATAACTCAACGTTACTTAGTTTGGCATTAATTTGGGCGTTTCTTACACCTGTATCTATCAACAAGTCAAAGTAAATACTTGAGAAAAAGTAATAATAACTTATGATACTTATTAACATTATTTAACGCCGCACGCTATGTAAGTTCCAGCGCAAAACATGGCCACAATTTGCAAAAAAACCCATAAAGTAAAAAAAAAACAAATCTGATATTTGTATTTAAGTTAAGTAGGTGGTAATAACGACAATTTTATTGTTATGACGTTTCTTAAAAACCAATTCGAGGTATTTTAAGGCACCGAAAACAGTTGAAGGCATTTTTTAATCGACACATCATTATTAATGACAACAAAATTACGGAATAATTTGTCTTGAAGCAATGAAGTGATGATTATTGTCGGGACGTTGTGTTACGAAGTACACGATACATTACCTGTTATGCAAGTACGTTTGAATAAAATTTAAAGATAATAAGCAGACCATCATTAAACAAAATAATAATAATTAATACGAAAAAAAAAACAAACATAATACAGGTACATACACTACACCATACATAATCGTACATCTAAAATTCTAAACCATCAAACAAAACAATAATACTGAAACACCTTTGTACCATTTAAAACACATCTAGAAATATTCACTGAAACCCGCACAGTTACAATAATATTTCGGATAACGTACGAAGCCTATGGAAGTTGCCCTGAATCAGACTATGTACAGCAGTACAGTAGCGAAGGGTATTTTTTTGCAAGCGATAAGCTGAAGTAGGATTGAGCTGAAGGACATCTGGCTAGACGTGGAGATTGCCGATGGAGCAAGGCCTTGACCGAGTGGTGGTCAAGGTTTGGCCAAAGAAACCAGGGCCGTCCTAAAGCTCGTTGGGTTGACGATATCGTCAGGGTCGCGGGAAACACCTGGATTAGGGACGCACAGAACCGGGAAGTGTGGCGGAAGAAAGGGGAGGCCTATACCCAACAGTGGCTGATTCCGGGCTGATGATGATGATGATGAAGCTGAAGTACATTTCTTTAATGTGATTATATTATTTGAGCCATTTTTAAAGGGAATCCGGTAGGAATCCAGTTGTATAAAACCTTGGCCATTGATGTACAGGTATCTATTCAAAATGAGGTCGTAATAAGGTCTTACGTCTGTGAATACACATAAAGGATGTAAAAAGACTCTTAACGAAGCCGAAAAGCACTTGTTCTCCCCGTCATTGCGGTTAGGGAATGCAATCTCGTACGAGATTTCCGCCTAGCGAGATCTCGCGAGACTCAAAACCCAGTCTCGCGAGATCTTACAAATTACGGGATCTCGCGAGATTGAGAGAATCGCAATTAAAACATATGCAAATGCTTGTTTTAAGAACTAGTAATTGACATGATATGTAATTAAATAGAAACTGCATTGCTTAGTTATAAAAATAATGTAAGTTTTATTTTAAAAATCAACAGAGTACTTATTATTTTGTCTCTAACTCTAATAACATTTGTTTATGTCTATAATTATTATACCTACTGTAGCTAATCAGTTCAAATTCTTACAATGTTGGTAACAAAACAATAATTATCTATATTTAGTCCTTTGTAAATTATTACTTTAGTTTCAATAATTAAGAGTAATAGAAACATTACTTATGGTAAATAAATACAACAAAACAAAAACTTAACTTCACAAGTTGTTAAATAAATGTTGTGAGATCGTATTAATCAAATAAAAAAAGTTTAAAGTAGAAGTCAGATGAAGTTATCAAGGTACGGAAAGGCAAGTTAGTTTGTCTGAAAATGGCTTCTCAAAAAACACATCATGTCGAGAGTATCATCTGACAGACGACACTTTGCAGTGAGACCATCTTGATCGCGTAAACAATGTTTCCATACTTCTAAAGAACTTTTATATTCACTGTACACTTTTGACATGGTTGGTAGTTGTATTGTAATTGTAGTGTAATATTTCTGCGAAACTAATTAAAACACAAAACTGTCTCCAAAACAAATTATTTCGTTGCAATTGTAAACAAACACACGCGCGCCGCCTTGCAAAATGAGCCGGACGGCCGGACCTCGTCCCCCGCAAGCCCGCCTACCCCTCTTGTCCTGTGGCCAGCCAGGATTCAGTTCGCACTATGAAAGCAGCAGCCGCAGCCGTGCTATGAAATACACGTCGTCACGCTGCATTTGTCGATCTCGTTATCTCGCGAGATCTAGTACGAAATTTGACGAGATACAATCTCGTAAAATATGGCCAGGATCTCGCGAGATCGGGATCTCGGCGAGACGAGATTGCATTCCCTAATTGCGATCATTTTATGTTCTAGACCATATAACTGGGAACCTTACCTATAGTACAGAGATAGTGGGGGTCAAAGTTTCGACTTTTTCACAAGTTTTTTTTTATACATATTTTTAATGTAAGAACTTTACTAAACACCTCCACGACCCCCACACTATTCAATCCATTCACCAGCACAATGTTTTGAGTGCCATACATTGAGTTTTACCGTAAAACGTGATTTTTCACCCAAAAAAAGTCATTTCCCAGCAATATTTTTTGCGTGTGGTTACTTATTTTGATACAGAATGCTTGGTTTAACGGCTTCGAGAAGAGTCTGTTTACTCCCTGTATTATTTATTATGCTTTCATTCCTTCTAACTAAAAACACCAAATACCTTTTCATCCGACACCAACATTGCGCCGTATTCCATCTTCTAGTGCTGATATTATTTATTATGTTTACAAATAAAATATTGGGGATATTTTATTTGTATGCAGAAGAAATAATAGGTACGTATCTCAATAAAATCTCGTGGCAGCCACGTCACAATGAACCACTGCGTCCTCTTCTGGATCAAATTCATGTAATCTGAGACGTGTCATGAAAGAGATCGCAAACGCAACCAATACTTAAGATGTTGTTTCATTGTCCATATCAGGTTCAGGATGCATGGCCATGGTGTACTCATTCGATGCGATTGCCATTATATTCTGAACCCCATCAGGTCGTGTCCTAACACGACTTGATGGTGTTTAGAATTTATGGTCTGTTTCTTCGTTGGAAGTCCGTCCCGTGCCATTAAGAATCGTCCATTTGTTCATCTGGTAAAAACTGATGTGGACGGCCGCAGGCTGTTTCGTAGAGACGATTCCCTTGGTAAACCGTGTTTTATTTCTTACGCGTCCAATGAAAGTCGTCCATAATAGTTACACACACAAACTAATAAGAAAATCCCTATTTCCCGATTTTACGACGTCAATATTCGATCAGAAGTTATCTATACGCCAATAGCGACTTTCGCGCGGTCGTGTCCGTTTCCCTTCCAATTAGGTACTTATACCTAAGCATATTATCTGTGCCTAAGCTATACATTTAAAGTCAATTATTTATTCTGTCGAACCACAGGTTGTCTTTGATAGGCTTAAAAGGGATAAGCTTGATGACCACATTTACAACAACAACAAAATAAAACAACAATAATTATAATTTGAAGCGCAGCCGTGCCTGAAAAGGTTGTTTTCTTTTTAATTAAATTGTGATAAAAAGCAAAAACAGAAGCAGCTTATAAGTACATTGTTACCCTAGGGGTGAAAGTAACTTATTTAGTCCCGAGACAGGGTTTGGTGCCCGAGCGCAGCGAGGGCGCTAATAGTCCGAGGGACTAAATAAGTCTTTAAACCGAGGTAAACACTGTGCTTTTCATTACGAATACAAGGAAAGTAAAAATAAAAACATGTATCAACTCGAAAAAAATAAATGAAGATCGGATTGCCGCTTATATATAAATATTTTCCCCAAATCTATGTAATAAAGTTATTTAAAAAATATATATTCTTTAAAAACTTACGAAAGTTTTATGGACTGGAGGAATAAGAAACATTTGTGATTTTTATTTTATTAAGTAATATTTTTTATTAATTAACAATTTTTCTTGCACTCAAAGTGAAAAGTACAGTTTGCACCTCGAGACTAAACGCCAACTTAATACCTATACCCTCAGTTTCATTGACTCCCTCACACGCTCGGGAGTCAAACCAACTCGGGTATATTATGGCTTTGATTAGTCCCTCAAAATAAAATATACAATAAATCTGTTTTCAAGGGACTTTCAGTGAAAGAGTTTGAGGCTACGCTTAAAATCTGTATTAGGTACAGGCTACTGTTACTACTCAATCTCGGAGCGACTGCTAGCGTATCTCCTTTAGAACCACTCAACATCAACAGTTAGTTTTCAAAATATGATAAAAGCAATACATTACCTTTTTATATGCATGGTATTTACTCGTTACTTTACTATTCCTATAATTAGCTCTGCAAGTAAACGTGATGACTGAACACACTTCGATCACTTTCTGTTATTTCGCCGATGACAACTGACTGATGTCTCTAGGACAGTACCAACTGCGACAGTGCTCCACTGACGATTTGCGGCTGCTTTTATACTACCAGATTTGATTAAAACTATGCGATAACACAAATACTAAGTGGATGTTGTAGTGTTTTGGGTGACAAGACAATGAAACTAGAGAAAGAGATGTATAAACATTTTCGATGTTTACCAACAAGTAACAACGCTTGAACGCATAATTGCGAGCATCGATGTTTCAAGGAACGTACATATCGATTCGATCTCTGATTATAAACTTTACACGCCGCGGAATAATGAGCAAATCGCGCACGTCCACGCGCTCCTAAGCCAGCTGTCAAGGCCGCGAGGATCTTGACCTACACGCCTACAAGCAATACTTGCCTGTCAAAGCCGTAAGTTCAGAGCGTAGTGTGAATCATACGCTTTAGCAGGTCAAACTAATCTTTCAGGGTTCTTTTTAGGTTTCCGTAGTCCTAACACGGAACCCTTATAGTTTCATCATGTCTATCTGTCGGAGGTTTTGCTAAGAGACCGTTAGTACTAAAAAGCTGTAATTTTGTAGAGGTATGTATAGCAATAACGCCGACAAAGTGGTAAAATAATTTTGGAAAATATTTTTTTTATGGCAGCTCCCCTACATGTGAAGTGGGGATGAATTTTATGGTCGTCTACCCCATCGTGTGGGTATCGTTGAATAGGTCGTTTAAAATGACTTAGGGGTTGCTAAAACTACTTTTCGATTTAATGCTCCATTTACGAATTATTAAACTTTAAAGTGAAGTTTTTGTTCCAGTAGGGCACGGGTAAAAACGGGTGACTTGCATTGAAAAACAAAATCTAAAATAAATATAATAATATTCAGAATAAAGAACAACAGAATTGTTTTATGTTGTGACTAGCTGACCCGCGCAACTTCGTCTGCGTTACGTAAGAGAGAGAGAGGCTTAGAGAGAGTGTGAGTCAACCTAAAAAAAATGCAGATAATATGCTTTAGCGGACTTTTTAAGAGGAACAATCCCGTCATACATGTATGATTGTTGAGTAACTTTAACCGTTTACGCAGCGCACGGAAAGGAAGCTCTCAAAAGTAATAATTTTTCGCTGTATTTGCAACAATTTTCATTGATGCTCCGCTCCTATTGATTGTAGCGTGATGTTATATAACGTATAGCCTTCCTCGATAAATGGGCTATCCAACACTAAAAGATGTTTTTAACTGGAATCAGTAGTTCCTAAAATTAGCGCGTTCAACCAACCAAACAAACAAACTTTTCTCCTTTATATTATTAAGTATAGATTCAAGTAGGTAACAATTTAATTTCTCGGAATTATATGCAATCATCGTTAAAATATTGTACTATGTTTTTCCAATTTGGGGCTTCCCTCGACAGCCTTAGGTTTTCATCCTTAGACAATCGATGACAGTCATACTCCAGCTAGGTCGAAAGTTCTCATCAAGGTGCATGAATGAGCCCAAACACGATATAGCTTTTTTTTTTCGGAAGGGAAATCATCAAATGACTCCTCCCGGAGCAGGAGAAAGTGTCAGACTTTTGCTGACTAAAACCCATCCATGTTCCTTCATCGCCCTTTGTGTTCCGGGGCCACGGTATCTCTTTCGAATAGTCCCGCAGCCCCGGCAGGCATCGGCCCTTGCGGACCCCTTCTTTTTTGCTGACTCTCTTTGAGGCGCGCGTAGAACACGAACGCGCCGTCGACACGGCCTGTCGTCATGAGACGGACGGACGGCGAGCTAGCCCATAGCTCCTCGTCTACAGGCCCGCGCCTACGGTGGCCGGGGGCCAATACGTGGCTCCCGACGCCCGGGGTGTCTCCCGCTGTGGCCGGGACGTGAGGATCTCTCCCTCTCACGTTCCGCCACCTCCTTCGCTAGCATGACTGCTTCGCAGAAGGAGGTGATGGCATCCCATTCCGTCTCGCTCCGGACCATGTATTGAACCAGGGCTGGGAGAGAGAGGTCGCCGCCGCCGATCGCCGCTTCGAGGACACGGCGGTGCTCCGCCCAAGTGGGGCACACCTCCACAGTGTGCTCCACCGTGGCCTCCGGTCGATCCTCACAATGGAAGAACCCGGGCGTCTCCTCCCGCCCGAAAACACGATATGAGGCCAATAACAATTTAGCTGTAAATATAATCTACGTAAACTGCGTATGGATTATTGATTATTGCGAATAGCATAGCACAGTTCTCGCACGGCAATAACACGTGGATTTATCAGGCTTCTGGTGTTCGCTATACTTCTTTTTGGAGAAATCATGCTCATCATCATACTCCTGCCCTTATCCCAATTTATTTGGGGGTAGCATGATTGTATTCTTCTTCCTTATGTACTACTCTATTACTTTTTGGAAAAATATTTCACGAAAAAAATAAGAAATGCACACAACTTATACAAAATGAAATATAGGAAATCTCACAGCATCAAAAAAAAAAAATTAAACAAATCACAAAAAGTGAAAATAATGTTGGAGGGTTTGAACCTGCAACCCCGTAGTTTACAGAGCGGTCATGAAACTGCAAGGCTATTTACTTCGTTGACATAAGCCACAAATAGCCGTTCTCATGTACTTACGTCATGACTGAAACGTCAAACAATTGAAGTATACGGAAATAATGCAAAATTGCCTACCCCCTTAAGGAAGTAGCGTGATAATATATAGTTTAAATATTGAAGAAGCCTATGCAGTAATTTTGACGTGATGCGCGCACAAACATTTCGTACCAACTACTTAAACCGAGGAAAGCTGATTTTCTTGAGTTCCGCTATTTTGTGCGTATTCACCTCAAAAATCAAATTTCAAGAAAACTGAGAAATTATATTTACCTGTATTAGATATGGAGTATATGTAGCAACTTTAAAAGGTTACACTTCATTGGTTTTGATTGTATAGGTGTTTGAAGTTTATTAATTTTAAACACAAAACCCTCTTTTTTGCGCCTCTGGATGAGATTTAAAAAAAATGCTTAGACAGGTATTTCTTTATTTTTATTAATAAGTATTTATTCTGAGTTTCATGATTCTAGAACAATCAAATTTTTTTTTTCATACAAACTTTACCCCCCCTTTTCACCCCCTTTTTCCAAAAAAATCCAAAATTTCTAAAGCCTATATGTTATTCTGAATGTATTTAAACAGATTTGTGAACATTTCAACAAAATCGGTTCAGCAGTTTTTACGTGATGCGCGGTCAAACAAACAAACAAACAAACAAACAAACAAAATTTTTTAAATGGTTTTAATATGTTCAGTTACTTATTTCAAGTCACCCTGGCTGGTTTCTTTTTTTAAATCTTCAATGAACAGATTTTTTGGTCTCAACGATTTTATTATATGTATAGATAACGGGGGGCTACTACGGAACCCTACACTGTGTGTGGCGCGACACACACTAGGCCGTTTTTGAATATTCAATTTGCTCATATATTATAAGACATTATATCAGTATTATTTTTAATAATATCAATATTTCGTATGCCCACTTAATCACTTTTACCGTCATAAATCTCAAAGCGATGATATAAATTTCATTTATTTTATGTCAAATATGTATTTTTTTATTGTATTATATTACACCTCTCACTATAATTAATTCACGATTTGAGCCGTTGTATCGCTAAAAAATAAATTACTTTATATTTCAAAGCCAGCCCGTTTAGCAGACACTAATGTGCGATAAAATCGCATTTTACAACCAAAACACAACCTGGCTTGGACCGTTCAGGACACTACCAAATTTTTCCGTAAAGTACCGTTGTTGTAAAAAATTATAATCTATTGGTTTTACGATGTGACCAAGTTGGTCGCATTCCAGCACAGCTGCAAATAACGGTTATTTTATTTAAAAAATAATGTAGGATCTGCAGGTGTGTAACTGTTTAATACCAGCATGACACTTCCTGTGGAATTGTCGATTACATCTTAATGAAAATAATAAAAATGCTTTTAAAGTAAGAAAAAAACCTGATTCTTGTGTTGAACATCAGGCACAATCATACCTGGCCCAATGATTGGTCATTGTTACAGTTAAAGCCCGTTTTTAGTTACAACGCGTTTTTCTTAGTTAAAAGTAGTTTTACTAACTGCACTAGTTAGAACTAGTTAAGTAATAACTGCTGTTCAAAAATGAATATCAGTGAAAACTAGTTTTAACTAGGGAAAACGTGTTTTGTCGAAATGATTCAGTTAAAACTGTTTCATTTCATTTTATGTATGTTTTTGACTTTTCTTTAATTGATTATTTTAATTACTTGAAATTAATATTCTCACTCTGTCGCACTTAAAACTAATATTAGAGAAACTTGTTGGGGATTGAAAACATGGATATTGTTTATTAAAACATGTCATCATCATCTGCCTTTTCCTGTTTTCATGTTGGGAAACCAGTCTAACTGAATGCAGCTGAATACCAGTATTTTACATGAAGCGACTGCCTATCTGACCACCAAAACCCTTTTAGTACTGGATAATACGATACCCCTTGGTAAGACTGGTTGTCAGACTTTTTGGGCCACTGACTACCTGTAACGACTGTCAAAGATTTACAAAAATGACAGCCGGGAGCAAAAGCATAACGTGCTTTCCGAGGCACGGAGGAAACTCGGTATGTAAGGGTGGTCACCCATCCACAGACCAAGCTAGGCAAGCACGGCTTAACATAAAGACATTTGCTCAGCAGTGGGACACCAAAAGAAATGAGTGTCGGGCCACGCGCAGTGTAGGGTTCCGTAGTAGCCCATTATCACAATATAGAACGAACCCGTTGGTACAGCGCCATCTAGCGGCAGCTTTGTGAAACTTATGATAATTATGTTTTATTTTTATTTTAGATTTTGTTTTCAATGCAAATCTTTACCCGTTATAATGTGGGGTAGCCTAAAAAAAATATTTTTCAAAATTTATTTTACCACTTTGTCGGCGTTATTGATTATACACACCTCTACAATTACAGCTTTCTAGTACTAACGGTCTCTTAGCAAAACCTCGGACAGACAGACAACGGACATGACGAAACTATAAAAGGGTTCCTTGTCAGGACTACGGAACCCTAGCTAAAAAATGCTTTGCAAGCTTGTGGTTTTAAGACTTTTCAGTCTATATGAACTGAACCCCAATTTTTATAACTTCCTACGACAATCAACAAGCCACTGCCTCGTTGGTCCAGTAATCACGAGCGCTAATAACTGCCATCTATTCTGAACATCATCAGGTTGCGTAAAGGTAATCGTTCTTCGTCAGACGTCCGGCCCGAACCACAAAATAATTTATAGTCAATTCGTTCAACTGAGCATCAGCTTCTTGATTTGATTTCCAGGTCGGGCGTATATCAAATACGAATTTCTGAGTACCTAGTACTTAGCAGCCACGAAGTCTGGGTTTGGGCCCGGTCGATGCCAATACTATCGTCCTCTATTAGGTACATAACTGGCGAAATATGGGTACCTATACATATTAATAGGTCCTATACTTCTGCCTAACCCTCAGGGGATGATAGGCAGAGGTGCTATGATGTTATGACACGCGACAAGCCCGTTTCAAACAAAATACTAGTCTTTCCTAGTCCCTTGTCACTTAGAAAGAATAGTACATTTTGATACAAGTGGAGAAAGTTTGTTATTGTATTCGAGGTGGAATTAACTCCCGAGCCGCAGGCGAGGGTGTTTTTGAGCCGAGAACTGCAATAACAAATGTCCACGTGTATCAAACGACGTTTTTCAATACACTTTTGAAGAAATAAAATAAAAGATCGAAAAATATTTTTGTCATGAATTATTAGGAAACTATGATTTTAATTTTCTTTTTTTCCGCGCTTTGCTTTCGCCAGGTTGAAGGAGATGCAAAGGTGAAGCCGCTAAACAGCCTAATATAAAAATCGTTTTTTTTTTTATATTTTTGTGGTTTTAAAACACAAATAGATGTTAATTTGTTTATAAAAGTAAATATTAGTTTTAAATAATCATGTTTATCTCTGATATTCTATTTATAAACACAATTTGAATATTCAACAAATATTTATGCAATAAAGACGCAATATTGCTTTGCCGAAATTAAAAAAAAAACATTCACCTCCGACTATAGGCATTGAACCAATTCGGACTAAGTATAGGTATAGTTATCTGTGGCAATTTTCATTCCAGCACACGTGTTGGAAAATGCAAAAAATCGTACGCGTGTGAAATACATTGCATGTTGAACCTAATCGTAGTGCGATAAGAACCAGTTTTCGAGGAAGTGTATTGAAAATACGTTTACTAATGGTCTGTTTCTCTTTCAGATGGAACTGAGAAGGCACAGCTCTAGATCCGGAGGGACGTCCTTCCTGACATTCTGGATATTTTTGCTACAGGTGCGTTTTATTCCGATTTAAACTGCACGTAGATTGTAAGTAGAGAGCAGAAGTGGCCTCGATTTTTGAGTTTGTCGGCGCATTAGTATAGTACACCACTGCTCTCAAAACGGCAAAGGAAAACATAGTGAACCAAAAATCAGAAAATATATGACATAATATCATCCCGCACTGCAACCACATTGTAAGCTGAGTGTGATACGGATATGATAGTTTATTGTAAGTGGCCTATTTATCGAATCAACTAATATGATTAATTGACTATCGGAAACATCCAGCAGACAGGCGATGCCTTACCGACCACCTGGGTCAAATTTAGAAAATCCCATGTAATCCTGTATCTTATGCCTATACATAATTTTCCTGGCTTCTATAGAGATATACTTTTACCGGGTCTCTTTCTGTTTGGCCGTATAGAAAGGTAGTGCATATTTTCTGTGAAGAACTGCTTTAAAAGGAGTTCTAGATTGAGAATCGAGTTTACATATCGACGCTGGTTTGAAATGCAGCCATGCCGTGAGTGTATTGAGTGCGCAGTTTTGCAACGTTCTACTGTACACCGAAAGTTGTAAAATAGGACATTTTTATTTATGTGGGGAAACTTTGTTATTGAAGTCGAGACGGAATTCACATCCGAGCCGTAGGCGAGGTTGTTATGGAGCCAAGAAATGCAATAATAATAATAATGTCCACGTGTATCAAACAACGTTTGTCAATGCACTTTCAAAGAAATCAATTAATAGAATTCTATGTATTTTTGTCATGAATTATTTGGAAACTGTGATTTAATTTGCTTGTTTTTGCGCTTTTCTTTCACAAGGCTGTAGGAGAAGCAACGGTACGAAAGCCGCTAAACAGCATAATGAAAAACCGAACCGACATACATTTTCTGCCTTTTTTATTCCAGATGTTAGGAAGCGCGCGCCGCGGAGCCGAGGGTCATGGCAGGTTAATGGACCCACCGGCGCGCAACTCCATGTGGCGGTTCGGCTTCCCCAACCCCGTCAACTACAATGATAATGAGCTCTTCTGTGGAGGGTATGCAGGTAACGGCCAACTTTTTGTAAGCGCTCTTCACTAAGACTGGCAACGATAGAGAATGGAAAAATATCCCCTTGAGTCGTAAATCTACATAATATGTAGTGATTTGTACCAATGGATAAATCTCATCAAGAATAATATTGCTTACTATTCTTAGTATAGCGACTTCTCTAGATTCTTACAGAGGACCTACAGAGTTCTTATTGTAGTAAATTCTGTTACTTCGTCAAATTCCCATTGAAAAGCTCTTTACAATCGACTCATAGTTCGTTGCCCATGGTCCTTTAGAGGAATTGGAGTGATACCAATTACAAACTGATTTTAGTACCTAGAGTAGAGTAGTACCTAGAGTAGTCAATATGTTGTTCTTTTTGATACGACCTTTGTGAGCATTTTGTGTGGCGTTTTATCACCCGTGTTATTTAAGTTTTTTTTTTGTTAGGGGTCGATTATTGTCAATCTATAACTATAATTATGTTAAATCGGCAGTAAAAACACTACCCAAACAGATACTTCCGTATTTGTTCATGAATATCAAATATATTTCAAATAAACAATATTGTAATAGGTACCATAAGATAATTATTTTATGATCCGCCTGAACCTGTAAATGCCAGCCCATTTTTTGTGTACGTAATTACACTTTTTGTGTTTCATGTATAATCAAAATGATTGAATAATAGACTCGCCCTATGCTTTTTTATCTGTAGCGTTAGTGGCAGCAAGTCATCGTAACAGCTGATCGGCTGCTGTGGTCAAGGCTGTGGTGCGCACTCCAGGGTTGCTAGATCGAGTTTCTGAACTTTCCCCATATTCAATCTTTATTTCCCAAAATGATGCGTTTTGCCAATCCTTTCCCCATAATATTTTTCAAACAGGAAATGTAACAAACAAAAAATAATTTAATTCACAAAAAGTACCACTTGGTCGGTTGAAATTTTGTTTCTGCGTGATCTCGTTCACACAAATGACACCCTTTTTTTTTTTTTTTTTTTTCGGATGGGAAACCATCAAATGACTTCTCCCGCTCTGGGCTGAGCAGGAGGGAGTGTCAGACTTTTACTGACTAAAACCCATCCATGTTCCTTCATCGCCCTTTGTGTTCCGGGGCCACGGTATCTCTTTCGAATAGTCCCGCAGCCCCGGCAGGCTTCGGTCCTTGCGGACCCCTTCCCTATTGCTGACTCTCTTTGAGGCGCGCGTGGAACACGAACGCGCCGTCGACACGGCCTGTCGTCATGAGACGTACGGACGGCGAGCTAGCCCATAGCTCCCCGTCCACAGGCCCGCGCCTACGGTGGCCGGAAGCCACCACGTGGCCCCCGACGCCCGGGGCGTCTCCCGCGGCGGCCGGGACGTGAGGATCTCTCCCTGTCCTGTTCCGCCACCTCCTTCGCTAGCATGACTGCTTCGCTGAAGGAGGTGACGGCGTCCCATTCCGTCTCGCTCCGGACCATGGCACGAACCAGTGCCGGGAGCGAGAGGTCGCCGCCGCCGATCGCCACCTCGAGGACACGGCGGTGCTCCACCCAAGCGGGGCACACCTCCACAGTGTGCTCCACCGTGTCCTCCGGCCTATCCTCACAGTGATAGCACCCGGGCGTTTCCTCCCGCCCGATTCGGTGCAGGAACTTACCGAAACATCCGTGTCCGGTAAGAACCTGCGTCAGGCGGAAGGTGAGGACGCCGTGGCGTCTCTCCAGCCACTCCTCAAAGAGGGGACTTATCGCCACTATTGTGGCGTGCCCTGCACGGGGTTGCGATAGTCGCTCTCTCCATGTCGCCATGAGATCCCGCCGGAAGTCCGTCCGCTGAGCGACAATTTGCCGCGGCAGCGGAGTTTCCCCCCGGCGTAGCGCCTCCGCGCGCCACTCATGTAGGCGCGCGAGGACTATTGCCTCCAGATCCCATGGCGGCAATCCGGCAAGGAGTCTCGCCGCCTCGCGGGAGATCGTGCGGTACCCCCGGACCAGCCTTACGGCTACCACCTTCTGGGGCACGTTCAAGTGGTGGGCGGCACGCCGCCTCAATGAACGCGCCCACACCGGGGCCCCGTAAAGGGCCATGGACCGCACGACTCCCGCGTAGAGCCTCCGGCAGGAGGCGTTCGGCCCCCCCAGGTTGGGCAGGAGCCGCCTGAAGGCAGCCCCTGTCCGCTCCAGTCTGGGGGCCAAACGTCGGAAATGCTCCACGAAGTTCCACCGGCTGTCGAGGACAAGTCCCAGGTACTTCAGCGTCGACTCGACGCCGATGGAAACCCCTCCTGCCATCACTGAGGATCCCGGAGGTGGCGCATTCCGAGGCCCATGAAAGCACATGGCCTCGGACTTGTGCAATGCCACCTCGAGACCCAGTTGCCGGATCCTCTCAACGACTATCGCAACCCCGCGTGTCATAACTTCGGCCGCCGCCTCGTGCGACCCCCCCTGTGCGAGCACCAGCGTGTCGTCCGCATAGCAGACCACGCTGACGCCGCTAGGGAGGTCGGCGCGCAGCACCCAGTCGTAACCGATGTTCCACAAGGAACAAATGACACCCTGCCGTCGGCTTATTATACTCAAGTTATTATTACTAATTCGGCTATCTTTTGGTATAACTCTAGTGGTCCCAATCGTGACTACTGAGCTATGGGTCCTGGGTTCGATTCCTCGATTCCTGGGTCGGGCAAAGTGTTATTGGGTTTTTCCATCAAGAATTTCTCAGTAGCAGCCGCGGAGTCTGGATTTGTGCCCGGTTAATGGCATAGGCTCGCACTCGCACCCTTACATGGGACTTAAACATAACTGGCGAAATGTGGGTGTACTATTAGGTACAATTCTGCCCAACCCTTCGGGAATTAAAGGCGTGATGTTGTGTTAATTCAGCTGTAAATGTATCTTGATTTCCTAAATTTTACCATGTTTTTTTTTATTCCCCAGAACAACCCCTAAAACGATTTGTTTCCCTAAAAAAGAGAGAGATTGTTGGTTCTCGACGCCATAATTTACGAAAATCGAATTGGTTTAACTTCCTCGCTGTAGGGGTGAAAAACCGAGTATGCTCCTCGGGGATATAGGTGTCTTGTCTTGGGTGAGCTTAAATCCCTCATTGTTGTCTTACTCAAAACTCTCTTTGTAGTCCTGGGGCTCTAGAATACCTCGCTGCGTTTGTGACCCTTAATAGCACCTTAACGTAAGACACTGATCCCCTTGGTGCATTTAATCTACTATTTTATCCCTGCCATACGTTTCCGTGGAATAATTCCCAAGCTAGATTAGTAATATTTCGTGATTATAATTACTCATAAATTCATAATTTAAGCATCCGCAATAAATCTAGTAGACAGGGCATTATCCTTGCATTTGAACGTTACCGCAAACATTTTTTTTTATCATAGTCTATTGGTTCCACTAATGATGCTAGCAGTCAATGTACTTACTGTGTACTACTTGGAAAATTAAGTTCAAAGACCTATCAATAAGAGCCTTCAAGGTTAAAGTCTATTTTATTTGTTAATTATTCACTTATTATCAAATGCGAGTCACGCTCGTGCAAATCGGATTCTGTATTCTTAACTAAAGAATCATTGTGAATGGTCAAAGTCAATGAAACAAATCCTTATAGCTTATTTTTTGTTTGATATTTAAATAGAGTGAGAATTTTATTGTGAAACAGCGGGTTTACCATGACGTCTTAAAGCAGGATCGTTTAATTGCGTGCCAGTGAGGGAAAGAGATGGCGCTAGACGTCCTCTATAGCTCCGTCTCTTACCCACACTGGAACGCGATTAAAACGATCCTGCTTTAAGACGTCATGGTAGGCCACCAGAGCAGCAAATTTTATTGAACTTTACAAAATTTATTAAGTTTTTGACGATGGTAAATCCCATAGCAGCACAGGTTAGTTTTAATTATAAAATACTAGCGACCCGCCCCGGCTTCGCACGGGTGCAATTTAGCATCACTACGTAGTATAAAACAAAGTCGCTTTCTCTGTCCCTATATCCCTATGTATGCTTATATCTTTAAAACTACGCAACGGATTTTGATGCGGGTTTTTTTTATAGATGGAGTGGCTCAAGAGGAAGGTTTTAGTATATAATTTGCGGGCGGGCGAAGCCGCCGGCATCAGCTAGTAAACATATAAACCTTCCTCTTGAATCACTCTATCTATTGCTAAAAACTGCATTAAAATCCGTTGCATAGTTTAAAAGATGTAAGCGTACAGAGCGACTTTGGTTTTATACAATGTAAAGATTCCAGTCATCTGAACGAACTCGCTGAATTCAAATGTACAGCAGACATGCTAGACACTCCAGAATTTACCATATATCCCCTGAGTAATAAGGGGTCTGGATAAATCCGAAAATTCCTGCCTATCTGTCACCTTTTTACACCTTAATTGCTGAACGGATTTCGGTGTTTGGCACACAGGTAGACTGGATTAGGTATCCCGGTAATACATTCTCATGGGATTTTTTCGAGTTTTCGCCATCCAGCATGCTCAACCGCGGGCAAAAGTATTTCTTTTCAAAATTATTTTAATTTCAGTCCAATGGGAGCAGAACGAAGGTAAATGTGGGGTATGCGGAGACGCCCACCACGTACCAGAACCCCGTCCTCATGAGGCTGGTGGTATGTACGGCAAGGGTATCGTCACCAGACACTACAGCGTTGGACAGGTTAGTGCCACCACTGCATGGATGCTTTGAAGTTCTTTGTACTTAATAAACAGATAGGTTGCTGGGGAGTTCTTGACATTCCGCTATTTTTTTCTCCCCAGCTAAAACACTGTTGGAAGTGGTGAAGGGCAGGTGTTTTGGGGGACTTTTGTCTGTAGTTGCTGAAACAGTTGATCCCCAAATTCGTATAACCAGGCTATGTGTCAGTTTCCAATAATTTCAAAGAGGTCTCTAAAATATTGGAAGAGTGCCACAATATGTAGCAAAATTAACAAAAGAATGTTTCACTGTACATTTGGCACTTTGAGTAGGTACAATGCAGTTGATTATGAAACTGATCGCATTTCACAGGAAATCGAAGTAGAGGTGGAGTTGACAGCAAACCATCTGGGGACGTTCGTGATGAAGCTCTGCCCCAACAATAACCCGAAGCAGGAAGCCACACAGGAATGTTTTGACAGGTTGGTATAGTTCATGATTTTTGCTGTAACGGATTTGAATCATGCTTGTAAATAAATTCGTTCAAATCTTCATCCATGCCTCAACTGCCTCTGCCTGGTTTACAAGTGCAACTGTATGAGGTCGGAACGGCCAGTGTTATGGGGTTTTTCCATTACGAATTTCGCATGTGTGCCCGGTTGATAGCATTAAGCTCGCCCCCTATTAAATGGGATTTAATTGGGTGAGCTATTAGGTAGTTACACCTCTGCCTAACACTCCGGATATGACAGGTGTAATAATGTTAATTTGCCATGTGACTTGCGGAGCGACGGCCAAGGAAACATGAGGCTTAAGGGGACTACAGGAGCTAAACTCGAGTTTTATAATGAAAAAAAAGCATATGATTCACTGTAATAAACAAAACCAGAAAAATATTTATGATATTCTTCAGGATATATGCTAGTATGATAGTGTTTTGAAAACATAATACAACTAATTTTACTCGATTGAAAAATTCACGAACTTATCTCTAAAAATTTCATGTAACGAGTAAAAACCATACTAAAATACATGCGATCATTCTGATTTTTTGGCAAATAATTCTACAAGCAACTTAGTAGCATGAGTCTTTTATTTTTTTAGTCAAATTAATAGATTTTTTGTAAATCGCAAAAAACCACTTATTTCGCGCTATTCGGCTTGCAGTGACTGACGTAACAACCACTTTGTGGTGCAAGCTGTTTAGAACTTTATTCTAACAGTATTTCAAACGAAGTTTGAACCACTACAAATAGAGTTGCTAATTTAGCTTCTGTAGTCGCCTTAAGTCTTAAGACTAATAAAAAAAATAACGATTACTAAAATGGTTACTTAATTTTTAAGAGACGTCCTTAAAAGATTTCTTGTTTCATCATTTCCAGGTACCCGTTGTACATATCGGAGACGAGAGAAGACAGGTTTCTGATTCCCCTGGACACTGCCAAGAAGGAGATCTTCCGATACAGGGTGCGCCTGCCTCCCTACATCACATGCACGCAGTGTGTGCTGCAATGGACTTATTATACTGGTGAGAATTAATTATTGGATGATGAGTATTTTGAAATTATTTCTTCTTCGTGTCGCTGGCATTGCCATACGAACGATGTCGTCGGTGGCAGCGTAGAGGCCACTTTGACTATATGTTTTGGGGCACAGGGTGGGTAAGGAGGTGCAACATACACGGTGTAAACAGACTCTTCACGAAGCCATCAACCAAGCATTCTGTACATCATACTAAGTAACTTTACGCAAAAATTATTGCTGGGAATTGACTTTTTTTTCTAGGGTGAAAACAAGTTTTACGTTCAAACTGAATGTTACGCAATCAAAACATTGTGCATAAGAAAGTATTTAATAGTAAATGGGTTATGGAGGTATTTAAAGTAAAGTTATGACCTTAAAACTAGTATTAGAAAAAAAATGTGTAAAAGTTGTAACTTTGACCCCCAATATCTCCGTAACTAGTCTAGCTAGAACAAAAATCAACAAATATCGCACGGGGAGAACAAGTGCCTTTCGGCTTCGTTAAGAGTCTTTTTCCCCCCTAAATGTTTTGGGGCACAGAGGGTGGGTAAGGAGGTGGAACATAGTTTGCAGCACAGCTCCAAACCCTGCTGCCGTTCGCCCCACTTTGACTTAATAAAGTATTTTCAACTTTTTCCAGGAAATATGTGGGGAGTATGCTCTAACGGCACAGAAGCCGTCGGTTGTGGTCGCTCGGAGACTTTTAGGAACTGCGCTGATGTCAGCGTGATCACTAGCACCGGTGGCCTCCCGCCTGCCTTCGCCGGAGACCTCAGGAGGGACTATCCCTTCCTTCTTTACTACAGGGACTTTAACATGCCCAGAAATGTCTACCCACTGGTCGTCAGGTATAATACCATCTCAGTCGTTCTCATCCCATGTACCATTTTGTCCATATTGTGTGTATTTTTTGTCATTTATTATTATCTGTTGTATGTTTGAACGTATCTCATTATTTATGTAAGTACTATCTATAATACTATATGTATCTTGTGGCTTAATTATTTCAGACAAAAACTGAAGGATATCCGAAAGGAATCGTACGTAATTAGGTAAAACTATGTAACTATGTATAAAATTATATGTTTCATGTCATTAACGTGCACTATAATATTGAACGTTTTCTTTCAGCAACGATATTGACACAGATTCTGTGGAGGACTTTGTTCCACCGATCATTAGGTATACTTTGTCATGTCCTTGAAATGATTTAAGGGTTTTGGCTGATGACGTGGTGGTGCCTTTGTGAATAAACTTTCCACCTCTCCTGGATGTTATATGTTTCGTAGTTTAGTGTCTCATGTTTGTGTACAAATTATGAAGTAACTAACAAGCTGTCAAACCCCGAATCTCTTTTCTTCGTACCTATATTTATAATTAAATGTACAGTTGTATAAAACCTTAGTTGTGACTAACATGATTCTGTGTTGCAAGAGTGTACAGAATACCCGTTTGTAGTAGACGCTTATTTTCTAGACTTTTTGATTGAAATTAATGTCCTAATAGTGATGAATTTTAAGTTTTCAGAACGGTAGAATTAAAATAGGCCTATCGGCCACGTACCGTTATACGGGGCTATTTGGGTTTCGGAGGCTATTTGGAACAACTCAGAATTTCGATCAAAAATAACGATAACCCGAAACGACTTTTTTTATTGGGGTGAACAATCATGTCTTGTGGTAGAACTCAATGTAACGCACTCAAAACATTGTGCTTATTGGTGGATTGAATAGTACGGGTGTCGTGGAGGTGTTTAAAGTAGAAATCTTACATTAAAAACTTGTATTTAAAAAAAAGTTGCCAATAAGTTGAAACTTTGACCCCCAATATCTCCGTAACTCGAAGGTTCCCAGGTATGGCGTAGAACAAAAAAATGATCGCAATGACGCAGAGAACAAGTACCTTTCGGCTTCGTTAAGAGGTTTTTTACACCTTTTAAAATATGGTACAGTACCTACTAAATAGCCCCCAAAAACTCGAATAGCCCCGTTTTACTGTATTTGTGCACCTTCGGACCGCCATTGAAATATAATGAGCCTTCTATGACTCAGACGTTCTAGCTCGTTGGAGTTTGGAACAATGACATGTCACTTCGACTACCGTCGCTGACGATAGGCCTATCAGGCCCCTTATTCACAACGCTTCGATTCGATTTTCGATTCGGAAAGTCGTATGTCTATCTCGCTCGATTTCGTAATGTCAAAAAAAGATAGACATACGACTTTCCGAATCGAAAATCGAATCGAAACGTTGTGAATAGCTGTGCTGATCTATCTAACATAAAACCAATCTTCAGCGTCTTAATTTCCCTTGATTCTTTGATTGTAGAATGTAGATGCATTAAAACTAATAACAATATAAATGTAGATTGTAGATGCATTAAAATAGGCTTCTTTATGCGCGCGACTTCTCACCTATTATTATCTTCAATTCTCTCATTTAGTTATTCTTGCTTAGGGTACCGTAATAAAGTTACTTGAAACTCGTTCCCCATTAGTTTCTAGTTTATTGTCACCAACCGGACTGGTTTCAAACAACCTCGGCTATAGGTATTCAACCTTTGGCTGTGTAAATAAAAATGCCAAATGTATCAATTTTAGGCTAACTTTAATAGGTTGGATTGATTTTCCAGGGATCAAGTGTGTGTGCCGAGTAAGGCTTTCAGAAGACTCCCTGGAATGCTGAGCTGGTGCCAGACCAACTGTCTGCGGTACCCTCCCAACTGTCCCGAAGACTTGTGTACTTGCCCGTGAGTATCACAATGTGTAATAGTCACTTACAAACAAAACGAAAAATAACCTCAAAAACCAAAAATTTCAGTTTTGCGCTATGGTAGTGGGGTAGGTACAACTTCAAATTGTATGACTTTTCCAATAACGGTAAAATGGGGTGTATAGAAACGCAGGGGTGAATCGAGACAAAACTTTGAAAGGGATTTTAACGTTGAATTGAAATGGCGATACCCCTGCGTTTCTATACACCCCATTTTAGGGTACGTAGTCATTCTGAAATCAAGTTGATATTGATAAATGTCAGAGTACCTACTTGCAATATTCTCTGTCTTGAAAAGATTGCTTATAAGTACGTTAAAACCGCCCATTGTGTCACATGTGAAATGTTTTTCTTTTAAGAATGTTACTTGTATGGTGTACCTACATAATAAAGCGTATTCTTTTCTCTATTGGCTTTGAAATGAGGATAACATTTAATATTATTTGAAACAACGATTTCAATAAGACCTACGGAATAGATTAAATATTCATGATGTGTATAAAACATACAAGTAGCGCCATCTGGGCATAGAAGTTTGTTGCGTTTGTATCTCAATATCTAACTACCGTCATTGCTAATGTTTTTCTTTATTAATCTTCTTTGAAGAGTACTTACTTATTTCTTCTTTGTTTATTTACAGGCAAGAATGTGAGGCTGTGGGCGAACTGGAAGGTCGCGCCGGCGCTGACGTGTACTGCATGGACCAGTGCATCGTGTACCCGCCGCATTGCCCCGCCAACCGGTGTAGCTGTTATTAGAGAGAAGAGATTTTGAGCTGCTTTCCAGGATATCATTTAATTCAATTTAGGTAATAGGGTAGATGGTGAAAAAAATCTAATTAGTCCATCAGTTAGATTTTCAAAAAATATTTGACCTGTATTTTTTCTTGTGTTACGTAAACCAAAATTGACGAAGATACGACGCTTTTAAAATTCGCAATACGTCACGCCGTGGATGTCATTTTTAGTGCGTTCTGACGTCACGAGTCCGCACTCCCGAGTTTGGATGCGTTTTATCTTTGTCAATATTCATTGATTTACAAAAACAAAAAATACGTGTCCATTATTTTCAAATACTGTAACTGACGGACTAAATAGATTTGCAATTTATTGATGGTGGAAACTAGCCAGAAGCGTAGGGTTTTACACACAGGGGCTCTGTGTGTAAAACCCTTATAATTACCTACAATTAAAAATAATGATTTGATTTATGGCAATGACCGCAGTCTACTTAAATTATCAGTTTTTAGTATTGTCACAAAAACTAAACCATTAAATTATGATTTCTATGTTTTGATCGTGTTTTGATTTTTATACTCAATCACGTCTACAGCGTTTCGCTAGCTACTTTAATTTGACCCCTTATTGTGAAAAGAGGTTATCACCTAACATTTATATTAGGCACTTTCTCAAAGTAACACAAAATGTCTGTATTAAGTTCCTTTATTTTCTCGAAGCAGCTCAAATAATTTGTATACATTTGTATAATATTATAAAAATAAGAAATTAACTACATTCTTATATATTTACTGTAATATTAATATTTTACAAGTTTAATCCCTCACTTGTCAGAAAGGTTTTGACAGCTGAGTGATTGACTATGTTTAATGTGGTTTATTATTTATATAAGTACCTAGAATTGAATTCTCCCACGTCGCATTTGAGGGTTATTAAAAAGTGGATTTGAAAAATGCAGGGATTTCGAATATATAAATTAAGAAAATGCTTGTACACAATAAAAGCTATATTTGTCATTGAATCAATTTTGTTGTGCAATATAAACTTGCATTACATATTTATTAAATGTTTTAAATTAATTATAATTGGACAATTAGGCATAAATTAAATTGTATTTATAAATTATATACACTGTACAGTTTTTAGAATATTATTTAAGTTCATTTTTGTCCATAAACAAAAATAGTGAAAGTACAGACCAGCACATCAAACTACCTACTGCCATCCGTCAAATTTCTTTAATCGATTTTCAACTTTATCGCTAACAAATTAGGTTCAAGGTTGATTGGGAACATTTGACAGTTTCGGGTAGCTTGATGACGTGCTGCTCTACTATCGAATATTTACTGGACTAAATAATTTTTTGCCATATTTCTTGATAACATGTGCCAGAAAGTAGAAAGTAAGACTAGTACTTTTTTATTTAGTTCCAATTATTTTTGTAAAATAAATAAATATTATTAGCTGTTGTTTTATACTCCCTTTAGATTACCTACGTACTTGCTACCGTGCAATTGCTTATGAATAAGATGGAAATATGGAATACGGTGTACCGCGAATGGATCATTAGGGACATACATTCCTAAAGGGTGTAAAAAATCTCTTAACGAAGCCGAAAGGCAAAAGGTTCTCCCCGTCTTTGCGATATTTTTTTTGTTCTACACCATACCTGGGAAAGTGGGAACCTAATAGTTACGGAGATATGGGGGTCAAAGTTCCAACTTTTTGACAAGTTTTTTTTAAATACAAGTTTAAGTAAATGTAAGATTAAAAAAAAAACACCACGACCCCCGTACTGTTCAATCCACCCACCAGCACAATGTTTTGAGTGCGCTACATTGAGTTCTACCACGAAACATGATTTTTCACCCAAAAAAAGTCATTACCTAGCAATAATTTTTGCGTAAAGTTACTTATTTTGATGTACTTACAGAATGCTTGGTTGACGGTTTCGTGGTGAGGTTGTTTACACCCTGTATAGTAAGATAGATATTATAGGACATACAATACCTACAGATAAACTCACGCCTTTTTCCCATGTGGGTAAGCAGAAACTACGGAACGCCGATAAAGGATAGAAAATGAGTACCTAGGTATACATGAGGGAGTCTGGCACTTTTGACTTTAAAAGTTTTGTGGTTTTCGTTTGTCATGGACGATGGTATGTGGATGTGATGCGGAGGAATGAGGAACCCGCGCGCCGTTTGAAAAGTTTTCATGGTTTGCATGTTCATAATGAAAAGAAAAAATACCCCTAGCAAAACCGAAAGACACTTGTTGTGACCTCCGCCCCGTGTATAAGAATAAAACGGCAAACAAAAGTAATATTTAACTACATAAGTACCTATTTAATTCGTAAAAATGCAAAAATATGAAATAACAACTGAATGGACGGGATTTTGTAGAGGCGGGGCGAACTAAATAGGTTCAGTCAGTGATCAGTCAGAATTGGAGGGAGCTGGCCATGCAGGCTTACGAGAAGTGAAAGGAGTAGAGGGAGCTTAGGATTTTCCCAGAAGAGGGACAGAGCAGGTTAGGCTACATAAAAAAATGGAAAGAGACTATTACAACTAGCCATCGTGAATCGTCACTGGGTACATTCTACGAAACCGAATCTTTTTAATAGATTGGAAAACTTTAAAAATCCCACCCAACCGAAAATCCCGCCATTGGCATTGTTCTCCGTTTAGTTTTACACTGTTATTGTGATATTGGATCAATAAAAGTTAACAAAATATTACATTGAAATTGAGTTAGGTGAATAGAACCTAATTTTTATTACAGTGACATGCAATATTTGGTTTATTCAATTCAAGAAAAGGTTCCACTCAACAAAAATAATCATAGCGTTGAAACGAAACGCTTTTGACATTGACGTCGCTTATCAGTCCGTCGTCGGTCGATTATTTTATTTACGCAGAGCAGTTTAATAATTTATAAAGAAAACAGTGTTTAGACTAAATAAAACTATATAAATACAGAATGAGCGACTTGCTGGATGAAGATTTGGAGTTCCGTGGCGGTACCCTGCAGCTGTCGACGGATACCACCGCGGCGGAGAGCGCAGAAAGTAATCGTACTAATACTACGGATAATACAGCGAGAAGGAAACCCCCGACTAGTGTCAATCCCTCGGTGTTGTCTGGTGCAAATTCCTTGACCTCTTCCACGTCTTCCTTTGCCGGTATGTTTGGAAAGTTTTATGGTATAGCACATTCCATGTCGGGTGATTTTTTGATGGCTCAGAAAGAGGTAAAAATAAACTTAGTTACAATAGTCTGTATTCAAATATATTTAACGTAAATAGCTTTCTATTTATGGCACCAAGGTAAACTTATTGACGAAACTAATCCATTAACTAGAACAGGTACCTACTTACTTTATTTTAAGGTGGTTTACTAAGATTAGAATTTATTCATTTTCATAATATCATCAGAGGACTTTGAACACTATGGACTTAGATTACATCATGACAACTTCTAATACAGATGCCAGAGGAACCGATGAGCAAGCAAACCCGCCGGCAGCAGCAGAAGCTGGCTCACCCACAGACATACATGCTGTGTTTCCTCGCTACGATGTGCCCTTTGACAAAGAGAACATCAAAGACTTCTTCACATTCCGTAAGGGAGTTGTGGACACTGCAATACAGGAGTGTATCACTGCACTATTGTTCCCTGAAGATGGAGAGTACTTGGGATCCTGGCTTTTGACAGAGTAAGCATGTTTTCAAACTTTACTGGACTTTTCAAACAGATGTGTTTGTTTGTTCAGCCATTTCTTCTCACCGAAAAACACAAAGAAGTGGTGAAAGAAAAATGCCTACATTTAAGGCAATGTTTAAATATGATTTTAATTTTCAAAAAGTGCTGATTTTAAGCTTAAATTGCATACACATACATAATTATGTTTACATATGATGACTTATTACATTCATTTAAAAGCCTGCTAGCTGCAGTTCACTTATTCACACGATTGGGCAACAAACTGTACCTTATCAAAAATTTGTTTTTGCAGTTGATTGGGAAATGTTGTTATCATATCTGAGTACTGCAAATATTTATTAATTTTATTATCTTGTAAGCTAAAAACATCTGGTTGGAATATTTTTCATTATTTTTTTCCACGACACAAGCCTCTATGCTTAGTGTGGCACTAGATGGCGCTGTGTGTAATTTCCAGCAATATTTATTTGTTGTTATCCCTCTTGTAGCATAATCAGGCTATGATCTTCCTACAGCTGGGACAGAGGACTCCCCTCTATGACCTCGAATGGGCTGTAATCCACCACACCATCAGCCCAAGGCTGGCTGGTGGATGTCACATCTAGTTAGGGTTCCGTACCCAAAGGGTAAAAACGGGACCCTATAACTAAGACTCCACTGTCCGTCTGTCTGTCACCAGGCTATATCTCATGAACCGTGATAGCTAAACAGATGAAATGTTCACAGATGGTGTATTTCACACACAGAATAAAATAAATATTTAAGTGGGGCTCCTACAACAAACGTGATTTTTTGAAAATGGAACAAAAACCATTGTGCACTAGTCCGATTCGCATTTGGCCGGTTTTGTTTTTTTTACGTGTTTCTCTTATTAAAAGGAAAAAATATTTCCAGAATTACTTTATGGGATAATGAAAAGGAGAGAATTGTGCTCCTCACTTCAAGGCTTGTGATGACAATTAAGTATGACTTCATTGCCATGAAGCAGCTGGAATTCAAGAAGACTTACTTGGATGATCTGGACACTATTGTGATTGGAGAGTTGGTCTATCCACCCTCGTCTTTAGTACCGTAAGTAACAATATTACACTTTTAAAAATGGAAATGATAAGGCAGGATGAGAAAAAGAGGTCTTATTTATTCATTTATACATTGCTACTGTAGACAAAAACAAAATACAATTCTGGAAAGTAGATAGACAATACCCAGGGATTCAGAGAAGGTTAGGGAATACAAATTGAGAAAAATACTTGAAACATCACTAACATTTAATAAACAGAAAAACAAAACATGAAACTGGTTTTGATTTTTTTAATAAAATCGGAATATAGAAAAACTTAATTAGCAAAAAAATAAACTTGATAGTTCTTGCTTAAGAATGTATTGACAAATAACTGGTTTTCCTTGTGATATATCTAGAATACAACATAAGTATTTGATACTGACCACTACTTTTTTAGCAAACAATGGGTTACAAATAAAATAAATAAAGACTAAGTCACTCAATAGCAGGGCTCGGAAACCGGTTAAAATTCTTAACCGGTTACGGTCATTGACCCCAAACCGAAATCGATTTAAGTTAAAGGTTGCACCTAAGCTTGTAAACCGGTTTTTCGAGTATGTGGTTTTGATAGTCAAAATAAACCGGTTAAATCCAAGTTTGATGGGTCCCCGGCTCTCGCCACTCTCGCTCGCACGGTCTGGACGTTGCGATATCATTTTGTTTGGTAGTACTGACGTCCTCGGATCAAACTTTTTTTTTCATAATATTTTCTGGGGTAATGTCACTATAACTTGTTGAAGTGTTAAAAAGTAGACAAAAAAAATTAAAAATTACGGATTCAACCGGTTAGTTTGGGTGTCAAAACCGTTTGTGCTTATGTAACCGGTAACCTTTATCATTTGGGTTACATAAAAACAGTTCACTTCTTTAACCGGTAAATGAAGGAACGATATATTTACCGGTATTTAATCGAAATTAACCGCTCTTTTTATACCGGTTCAGAGCCCTGCTCAATATGCCCAATATTTCTTAAGGAAAGCATAAATCACATAACATCACGCCTGTAACCCTGTAAGGGTAAGGCAGCGGTGTACCCATAATACTCCCACAATCTGCCCGTCATGTCTAAGTCCCACGTGAATAGTGGGCGAGCCTATTGCCATTAACCGGGCACATATCCAGGTTACTGAGAAATACCTTGTAGAAAAACCCAAACACACAAATAATTAAAATATTGCAGACTTATCTTGCTATCTAAATGTAATCTCTGTAGGCAATAATATGCTCAGTCATAACAACGTTATTGCACATGATTATTTCATTGTATTATCGAATTGAGTGTTACAGACCTATGACAATAGATAGATAGATAATGTAATCTTTGTTCATGAACCTCAATTTAAAGAAATGAGTAAAGATTTTTAGAAACATGGTAGATTGGCTGCATGATGCAAGCTGCAACTGCAGCCTGCAACCTGCAGACTACAAATGGGGCTGCCACAGTCACCTAGCTAGATTGTACCGTAGCCTCAAAATATAAATTGATTAAAAGAAGAAAAGAATATATGGTATGGTGTACGTTACGAAATGAGTTCATGTTAGTTGAAATCGCATTTTATAAATGAATACGTAACGATTCGAATTTCCATCTGCCAAAATCGATTAATATTTAAAAAAAATGGCAGACCCAGAACAGCCATTTCAAGTAGGTACAGATATTCCGAGAAAAGTATGCGCTTCGGGAACCAACACTCTTCTATCTTTGAAAGGACGTATGCGCGATCATGATATCTAATAAGGAGACCCATTAGTAGGGGGCTACGTACGTAGCAGCATGACGTTCGTACTAATTCGCTAACATGAAGATTACCGAAGCGCATACCTTTTCTGATTTAACTGTAGACGTACTTTAAAGTTCCTAACCTATGTGTTGGTACACAGTCGTCTGAACGGCATCGCTTCCGGAGTCACGACGGTCGTGAAAGACTGCGTGATAGACCGGCTGTGCCGCCGACCCTCGCACGAAGACGTGGAACACCAGAACAGTAGACTGTTCGATACCAAGTATTTTGAACCTAGGTACCTTTCAGTTGCTGTAGGATACACTTCACGTTGCTAGCTTCTTTTGGGTTAATTTCGTATTTAAATTTGCGTAGCTTGATGTAGAGAATGTATGTGTAAAATAGTTTACCGTTAACCGTGTTTACGCCAAATCTATTGTCTAAACTTTTGACACTGATGCTCGTTTTCTCAAACATCTTAATAAATGCCTAAATAGAAGCAAACAGTTATATTCGAGGCTCGGCTCAGAGGGTTGATACTCCAACCGTGCGATAAATATTATGCATTTACTTAGGTGCAGTGTTCGTGAAAACTGGCATAAGAATAGAACTTTCGGGTTAATTAATACCTAACGTTGACTAAAGACAGAATGCAGACTTGCAGAGGGACTATAAAATAAACCTAAAAGTTTGTAAAAAAAAAATAAGTAATGGGTTTTCTGTCTCATTTATTTGTGGTGTCTTCATCCGTTTTATTTTAAATGGGTAATTAATTTATAAATATTGCAATTTTTTTTTCTCGATTAGCCGACCTCTATAAGATTGTTTTCCTCAACAACAACAAAACAACAACAATATAATTACCTACTATGTCCGAGATGACAAAGGTAGTAAATAGTTTGAAATCATTTGAAAATATTCTTCTAAATCTAAAGGTATTGCGCTTTTGTAATGATATCGATGTTGTAAAATTAAAAAGTAGACAGTAAAGCTTTGTATTTATGAGGCATAAAGGGTCTTGGTCAAAATCGGCGTAAGTCCAATAGAATTGAGATAATTCCTTAATCATAGCTGTAAGCAAGTACCAAAGTCGCTGGAGACCAAAGTCACGGCCGATTGAAAATAATGTTATTTCCTATATTATGTACATAATTATTTCAAATATTTGACTACAAAAGTCATTTGTTTTTAAAGTAGATCACGTCGAAAACATTTTGCGAAAGCTAAGCTCACAGTAATTAATCCGATTGTGGCGGCGAGGTCTTAGAAGCGACAAGACTAGCTTAGAAGTGGTGTTACGGAACCCCCTTGTTAAACTAGGTTTATTTTTAGTCTGAAATTCTGAATAATAGGGTCGAGGTTGCGCAGGAGAAGAATTACAGGTACAGAATGCTTCCAGGTACGGAAGGATTTTTGGAGACCTTTGCCCAGCAATGGGACATACAAGGCTATTAAAAAAATTGCTCAAATCTTTGGCAAAATATAGGAAAAAGCTACATATTTGAAGTGTCTCTATGTAAGTTTCTCCAGCGACTTCTATATGTACTTGTTGTTTTAGAATAAATTGAAGTCCTAATTATAAGCTACTATTTGAGATATATTTCAATTCTGTTGGGCTTACGCCCAGAGTTCATAGAAAAATGCCCATGATCCTTTGACGTGACGCTCAACATGTCGACGGTAATAATTTGAGATGCCGTAAGGTATTTGCAACGTTCAGCTAAGCGCCGAAAGTTGAAAATGTAATACAACAGGCTCAATTGCATTAGTGACATTTCAAATATCCACCGTTAATGTATTGTAGCCACTGTGAATGGTGTTGCCAGATCGAGCGCAACATTTCGGGCGTCTTATTGTGCAAAGCATCGTTTTAAACTAAGAAATATGTTGTTCTGCGTAATGTTGCCTAACGCGTTGCGTAACACGCTGCGCAACTCGTGAATCGTCTTATATACGGCAGACCACTTCATGTATCCAATGACTACTAAACATTCATAGAAAAAATCGTAGACCTTTATGAGATTGGAATAATATAAAAATACTATTCATTACTATAACGCATGATGTAGCTAGAAAATCTCGGTTGTGAGCGCGGTCTTACTTTGTACCTGTTTTCTGAATTAATGGTAAAAAAGATTGCGCCTAGAGGTTTTTTATGTCGGATACATTGAGCGGTCACCTTTGTTAGACGGCTATGAAGTTACGGTGCATAGCTTCATTCATTTTGGTATTATTAAAAATTATTTTAACTACCAAGGTCTATTAGCTATAGATAAGCTATATCTAGCTATTGATAAGTATTTTAACTGTAAAGCATGCGACATTTCCGAACATATTTTTCATTAAATTAATGTTATTTACACTTTAACTGTTCATAGAAATACATTATTAAACATGCATGTGCCTAGTTGTAATAGTTAAGCTTATTATGAACATGAAATTGATTTAATTTTATTAGTAGTAGGTACTTATTATTTCGGTATCTCTGTATTTTCCTAGATAAGTTCTCGTGAAAAAGACAATAAGAAAACATTTCCCTGTGTACTTAAAACACTATGATGACAAAATCGAGGACGACAATGGGGTCAAATAGTTTAAAATTATTCCGCAACGTTATGCATTTTGCGTGATAACAACTTACAACAGTATGCACACGGATCTTTCGCTGCGCGGCCGAAATCACAACTACATACATTTTGTTTTTTCAATTCATCTCACTAAACACTAAACAAAAATGTTAACAAATAGGGCCCCTCTCAACGTCACTCGAGTGCCACTAAAGCATTACACCAACAATTATTACTCTTTGAACAAGAATTAACTGGACTGACCAACCGAAAATGTTCTAATGTAATGTTTTCTAATTACATTAATGTTGACACCAGGGAGCGCCACCTCCGCGGCGTGCGTCTGATGTGGAACAAAGGCGAGCCGGTGCCGCTGAAGACCGTGTGGAACCCCTTCAGCCAGGACGTGCCCTTCATCACGTACGCCTCACATCCCATCTTCTGGCATAAAGGTGAAGGTGATATGTACAATTTTTTGGTATCTATGTGTTGTATGTGTGTGATTTAGTCTGTAGTGTATACACCACATGAACATGAATTAGGCTACATAGATACCGTATATTCCGTAAAATCATACATCACGCAAGCAGAGATATAAACAACAATTCCGTGTATAGTTGCTGCCAGTTAAGATGTCAATAGCGGTCATTGACCCACCTACATTTATAACAGTTCTTAACTTTAAAAACCAAAAATAATCCTGTTCAAGTCTGGAATATTCATCGATCTTTAACATTTTTTCTAATAAAAAACGATACATGGTTCATTGTTTATGTTCGTACGAAGATATATTAGGGAAAGGACAATGACCGCTATTGACATCTTACAGGCAGCAACTGTAGACTACTAAGTACCAGAAACAACACCTACCCGGTCGGAAATAGTACATTTTGATACAAGTGGAGAAAGTTTGTTATTGCATTCGAGGCGGAATTAACGAGCCGAGAACAGCAATAACAAATGTCCACGTGTATCAAACGACGTTTTTCAATACACTTTTGAAGAAATAAAATAAAATAATGAAAAAAAACTATTCCAACCATACCAATTTGTACTAAGTATAGGTATAGTTTTATCTGTGGCAAGTTTCCATCACCCGCGTGCTGTGCCGCGTGCGAAACTGGCTCCTTTCTGCACGCTGCACAGCACAAGGTGATGGAAATAGTACATTTTGATACAAGTGGAGAAAGTTTGTTATTGCTGTTGAGGCGGAATTAACTCCCGAGCCGCAGGCGAGGGTGTTTTTGAGCCGAGAACTGCAATAACAAACGTCCACGTGTATCAAACGACGTTTTTCAATATACTTTTGAAGAAATAAAATAAAAGAACGAAAAACATTTTTGTCAAGAATTAATATGAAACTATGATTTTAATTTCTTTTTTTTTTCCGCGCTTTGCTTTCGCCAGGTTGAAGGAGAAGCAAAGGCATGAAGCCGCTAAACAGCCTAGTATTAAAATGGTTTATTTTTTTATTTTTGAATTTAGAACACAAATAAATGTTAATTTGGTAATAAAAGTAAATATTAGTTTTAAGTAATCATGTTTATCTAAGATATTCTATTTATAAACACAATTTGAATATCCAAAAAATATTTACGCCGTAAGTCTTTACGGCGTAAATATTTTTTGGATATGTTGGATATGTGCTTAGTGCTTTGCCGAAATTAAAAAAAAAATCATTCTCCTCCGACTACAGGCATTGAACCAATTTGGACTAAATATAGGTATAGTTATCTGTGGCAATTTTCATTCCCGCACACGTGTTGGAAAATGAAAAAAATCGCACGCGTGTGAAATACATTGCATGTCGAACCTAATCGTAGTGCGATAAGAACCAGTTTTCGAGGAAGTGTATTGAAAAACTTCTTTTTCAATGAGGGTTGACTCTTTACAATCTTCTTAACACTGAAACAACTGCCCAAACCTCCGTTTTTCCCCGTGAGAGTAAGGGTAGAAAGAGCGCACGTGTGTCTGCAAACACACACTTGTACACTACTCCACCACGCGAGCCACGCGAGAAGCACAAGGCGGCCATTTTCCCCTGAGATTGGCCAAAATTCGGTCTGTATAGCTATTATTAGTTTGACGACCCGAATGGCGTAGCGGTAGTGAAGCTGCCTTTCGTTCTTAGGGTCCCTGGTTAGAATCCCGGTAGTAGCAAATGTTTGTGTGATGAACATGGACATTTGTTTCCGAGTCATGGATGTTTATGTATAATAAGTATGTATTTACAAACAAAAAGTATCTATGTAGTATATCCTATCTGGTGTCCACGACACAAGCCTCGTTGCTTAGTGTGTCGCTAGATGGCGCTGTGTGTAATGTCTAGCGATATTTATTTATTTATATTACACCCATATTCATCGCTGACGATATTCATTTTCAGAGGGAACCGCAGAAGAGAAATCAACCTACGACATGGAAACATTCGCCATGAAGATACAGAGAGCAGTTGAGAACATGACGTCATCAGCTTGCTGCATACACCATTCCCCTATAGTAATCCAGAGCTACGTAGGAGTCACCTCGTTACTTCACAATAAGACTGGCATGGGTTTCTTCAAGGTCAGGGGGAAGTTCAGCTTCTAAGGTATAAGGAATATCATTATTACGTTGAAATTGGGCTGTTGAGTACAACGCAGAGATTTAAAACGTTAAATTTGAACCACTGTGTCAAAACTAAACACGTTTGTGAGGCCCTACTCTCTAACGTTTCGTCCGTATATTTGGATCTATCCGTCTCTCTCGCGCACGTCTGCAGATGAGTGCGAGTGAGAAACGTTTGGGAGTAGGGCCCCTTTTTCGCTGGCTAGTCTTGTCACGCTCACTCGTGCGGAAAATCATATCTATCGTTTCATTCGGTATGTGTGAACACTTACTTGCGATCTAAGTACGGTAAGGGCATGTCTAATGGTTTAAATCTTTTGTTTAACAACGATGTTATAAAATATGACGGTAGTTAGATCAATAAAGGCTGGAACTTTGTTATGTTCATGAGCTTGAGTTTCTTACAGAATTCGTAACATAGATGGCCTGAAGATAAATTATTTAAATCCGTTAATTGTGTGGAAAATTTTACTTGGTTTTCTGCTTCGCTTTGATATGTATGAACTGAATCGTTCTGTTTGGTAGAAAAAAGTCAGGTCTTGCTTTAATATATGTGTTTATGATAAAAGGCTGATAAGAGTCTCTAATGGTAGTGTAGTGGTGTCTAGTTGGTTCTTTGGGAGCTAATCTGGCTTTATCTATAAAAATACGTTTCATTTTAAACGTTGCCGCACTCAATGAGTTTTTCCTGTGTTCGTATAAAAACATTTGAACTCACATACACATACATGCGGGAATCGAACTCGACACGCAGCAGCCAAGCGCTCAGCCACTGCGCCAACCGTGACGTCCAATTACAGTTAGTTGATTATCGTGGTTACTTTTCTACACAGACTCACGACCGCTTTATTATTTTTAACTTCTCAACAGATTTGTTACAAGGTGGCGCCGACAATACGACAATAAATGAAAACACTGGTAATACTAGTTCGTAGGAATATTTTTAAACTATCAAATAAATCCTACCATCAAAATTTTATTTTCGAACAAACTATGTTAGGCACCAAATCAAAGACAATAAAATGTGCAATTGGGTATAATAATTTAATCACAATAAATAAGTTACAATATTTGGAAAATTAGAAAATAACGTAATGGGCTGCCAGATCTGTCGCCAACAAACTACATAGTATGAATGAAAATAATGTAAACTGTTAAGAGGACGCATTGGAAATTTTGGAGTCAATGATCTCAATTTTTGACAAAAGTTGGTGACCTGATAATTCATGATAAAAACTTTATTTTGTTAGTTTTCAATACATGATTAGGTAACTTTTGTAACAGAGAAAAAAATATCAAACACCTCTTTTTAAAAAGAGATTCACATCTTATGAGCAAACGGGACCGATTTAAGCCTTTTAACTTTCTCCGTAGATGAGTCTATACATACTCTTTAAAATTGTAGCAGGAATTTCTCAAACTATCATTTCCGACTAAATTAAATAACAGAAACCATTTTGTCGTTTACGTCCTTTAGTTATCAGCTAGCAATCCTCGCTCCGCTCAGACGCTCAGTCCCCCGCTCAGTCCCGGGGCGCGCGTGCCCGGTTTTAGAACAATGCGTCGCCTTAACGAAATATAATACCATTTATGCAAATTGGTTTACTAACTTTAGGTATAGTTAGCATTAATTCGCACCTGGAAATAAAATTTATGGAACGAATTTGGCAAAGGTTTTTGAAGTAGCGAGTTGGCATCATGTGTTTAATGTTTATACCGAAGCGGGGGTCGTTAACCTGACGATGTTAGCCCATTTATCTACATCATGTAGAAAATACTGATAATGAAAAATAATGTCATGTATCTACTGGATATATTCGAATGATTTTTAGTTAGCAGACTGACGCAGTTTAATTTGTTGTCGTTTTGTCAGCGCCATCCTGTATATAATAAGGAAATCTCTGAATGTGTGGTCAAGTTAAAATGTTTTGTCAACCCATAAACGCTGTGCGAAGCTGGGTGGCTCGCTGGAAAACTATTTCTATAATTTTGATATCTAGTTGCAATGGAGATGGCAACTGTGAAACAATGGCGCTAGTTCCAAGCATCGTCATTGGTTGAAAACCTGGTATTGTCATTCTATATTTCAAATTAGCTTGATCTCATTGCGGCAACGGCTCAACGGCGTAGCACTTAAAATTGTCAATAGGTTTAGGTATCTCGGTCACATTATCGCGAGCGACCTCAGGGACGACGGAGATATTGAGAGGGAGCGCAGGGCGTTGTCTGTGAGGAGCAATATGCTTGCCCGCAGGTTCGCTCGTTGTACCACAGACGTCAAAGTAACCCTCTTTAAGGCGTTCTGTCAATCGTTCTACACGAGCGGCCTGTGGGTGTCATATACGCGACGAGCCTACAATGTCCTGCGCGTCCAATTTAATAACGCCTTCAGGATGCTGTTGGGACTGCCATGGCGCTGTAGTGCATCGGGAATGTTCGCGGAGGCTCGCACAGATGGCTTCCACGCTATCATGCGAAAGAAAGCGGTTTCCTTACTGCAGCGCCTGCATGGTAGTGACAACAGCATTTTGAAAATAATTGCGGCTAGACCGGACTGCCCCTTCCAGAGACACTGGGTGGGGACAGTCATAGGCCTAAATAAATAATTAAGTCGTCAACACTAACAATACTAACCTAATTACTTAAGCACTATTGTTACTAACACTAAAATACTAACAAAGCTATGGACTGTAGTCTGAAAATAAAGATTAATTAATTTATTTTTTATTTCATTGGTCAGATTGGGACCTAGCTATGGTCGCGCCATCTACAAGTAGCTTTGTAACGGTCTCCCCCATTCATAGAAACTGAATATAGCAAGGTTCCAGTTTACGATTACTTAATCGATAATAATAATATTGTTAAATTACTTACATAATGGATCGGATGTTAAGCCTTATTATAAATTACTGGAAGCGAAACATCTTGTGACGTCATAAAATAAGCCTTGCCAAAGGGCTTATAGAAGCTCACTTTAGAAAGGCGTGGGGGTAGTATTAAATAGAGTTGTAAAATTGTTTTAGACTACGAGTTCGAGACACGATTTGCGCACATGCCTAAGGAGTTGTCATTTAGCACCTAGTGTTATTACATTTCTGGACATAGGTATAGTCGGCCTAATTACTTAATTTCTTTAACTCCGGAAAGTCATAAATGTACTAACGAATTTCTTTAAAAAAAAAGCTTCGAAATTCGTGTCTCAGAGCATTATTTGCTTGTGATAATAAATACTTTATCCACAATATAGTTGTATAAAATACATTTAGCGTTTAGTTTTTACCATTATAAAAAAAAAAAACTGATACATTATGTTCTTATTTTAAAAGTTAAAAATGGAAACTAATTATTAACTTTAAAATATACTTAACATTATTCATATAATAAACATTTCTTATTACTAAATTATCTTTCAAGTATGTAATTTATTTTTAATTGAAGATACACTTCCGAAGGCGCCGCAATCGCATGTCACTGGATCCCTTGTATGTACACATGGCGACACATCAAGGTATACATTTCCAGTATAACATTGTGTTGATTTTTCGTACCATGAGAGATCCGCATAAACTGGTTATGTATAGCCTGATTGGATGCCGTCCGTACAGTTACTCTTTAAAACGTTTCCGTTAATGGCAATCATGTCTCCTGACTCTGCGGTCGAGCGGCGACTGCAGACAGCAAACCAGCTTAGTTATTCACAAACGCTTCGATTCGATTTCAATTCAGAAAGTCGTATGTCTATCTCGCCCGCTTTCGTAATGCCAAAAAAAGATAGACATACGACTTGTGGAATCGAAATCGAATCGAAGCGTTTGTGAACAACTAAGCTTATAATAGTTAAGGCCTACAACTCGTATTCTTTTGTTTGACAAATAGCTCTCGCAAAATTGAAGAAGAAAAATGCCTCTGCCGAAAAAGTTGTGACGTCACGTTTGCAACTAAAACCGTATCGACACACACTGAAAGTCGCGTTTCGAAGACAGAGCTTGTTGTGTCTTATAATGGCTTGTTTAATGTTTGGTATTACAATGGTCAAATATGTCTCACGAAGACATGGATAGTAACTTAGGACCTATAAATTTTACGAAAAGGTATGTAATATATATAACAGAACAGGATATCTCTGGAACTTCAAAATTTCCTTTGTTTTTTTTTGACATAAGTACCTACTTGATTACGGGAAATATAGCAATTTAAATTTTATGTAACGCGATTTTTCATCCAGTGTGCGGCATCGAGTCACTGTGGTCTGTCACTTTTAGTGCCCCGTACCCGAAGGGTAACCAACGGGACCCTATTACTAAGCCTCCGCTGTCCGTCCGTCTGTCTGTCAGCGGGCTCTATCTCCTGATCCGTAATAGGTACACAGTTAAAATTTTCACAGAATGTATATTTCTGTTGCCGCTAAACAACAATTATATAAAAAATTAAGGGGACTCCCCTACTACGATGGTACGGAATCCTTCATGCGCGAGTCCGACTCGCTCTTGGCCGGTTTTTGTTGTTTCAGGTTTCGGTAGCCTTCAGAAGAGCACCTTAAATGAAATTGCTAGTTATAGAGCGTTATGCTTGTTTATCGTTCTTATCGAATTTGGTAAAGGAAATACTTATAAAATGTATGAGTAAGTGATAAAAAATAGTCTCAAAATATAAAAAATCGGTTAAAAATATTAAATTAGAAAAAGAATATTAATTAAATAGCGTAACGTAGCTTTTGCATCTGTCAAATACTAAACGAACACAATAATTAGTTTTGGTTATTATCAAAAGTTAGTTGTTACAGTCCATAATCATAGGCTTTATGTAGTCTATATTACGATACATCACACTATCTTATGTACTAAAATATATAAGAATCCTAAAATAAAGTATGTAGACTCTTGCAGATACAGTATCTATCGGGTGGACGAAAAAATAAACTAAAACGTGTAGTTAGATTAGTACGACTGAATGAAGGAATTGCGCTAGTGTTGTTCGTTAAATCAGTCGATATCGGTAAATTATAGCACTGTTAATATTGATATTTGTTATTACTTTAAATAATTAGCGTATGTACCTAATTATGTATGTTATATTTATTTTTAAATTCTAATATATTAATAACAAATTATAGATATAATTGCATTTATTTGGTTGCTCATGTATTTAGTCATAAAATATTATATTTAATTGTTATCACGTTTTCTATTTAGCAATCTAATAACAGTTAGGTATTGTCTTCTTTAATTTAGTATCTGCTGTACCTAGTGTGCGTTTTGCTCAGAAATAATGTGATTATTACCTATTATGTATGATTATATTTAATTATTTTTAATAAAATAAAATAATGCTGAGACAAGCAGTGGCTTAGATGCTTGTTTTATAAAGGGTGTAAAAAGACCCTTAACGAAGCCGAAAGGCACTTGTTCTCCTCGTCATTTCGATATTTATTTTTGTTCTAGCTAGACCATACCTGGGAACCTTCTAGTTACGGAGATATTGGGGGTCAAAGTTCCAACTTTTTCACAAGTTTTTTTTTAAATACATGTTTTTGTGTAAGATTTTTACTTTAAACACCTCCACGACCCCCGTACTATTCAATCCATCCATCAGCACAATGTTTTGAGTGCGTTACATTGAGTCCTACCGTAAAACGTGATCACCCCCAAAAAAAAGTCGTTTCCTAGCAATTATTTTTGCGTAAAGTTACTTAGTTTGATGTACAGAAAGCTTGGTTGACGGCTTCGTGAAGGGTCTGTTTACACCCTGTAGATCTTACGACAATAATTTTGATGTTCGCTATTTCTACCCCACTCATAGCTATGTTGGCCTCGATTTAAAATTGTTTATACAATAGTTTTTAAATGGTTTCTATATTCTTAATTTTAATATATTTATCTTTGTTAGTAATACATAGTTTTATGTAATGTACCTGCTTCCATATTTACCATTAGGTTATGTGCTTACAGTTTATGTAAATATACATTATATTCAGTTGATGTTATAATAAGGGCGAATTTCTTTGCGCTGAACGCGATCAGCGCGTCTAAACCGCGTTTAACAGCTGTCAGATGTAAATATTTCGTGGCAGTGATGACACTGACGGCTTAACGACCCTCGGAAAGCACTTTAAGCCGTTGGTCCCGGCTGACATTTGTAGATCTTTGACAGTCGTTAGTAGTCAGTGGCCCGAAACTCCCGAAAGTCTATCAACCGTTCTTACCAAGGGGTATCGTATTACCCAGTACTCACTGGGTTGTGGAGTTAGATAGGGAGTCGCTTCATGTAAAACACTTACTCATCTGCATCCGGTTAGACTGGAAGCCGACCCCAATATGGTTGGGTCTAGGCTAGGCAGATGATGATATAGATGACGTCACTGACAGATCATTACCATATGTGGTCATCGCATTTAGTTGCACTGGGAAATTGGCTCTAACTATGTAGTTAGTTATATATAATGTGCTGTGTTGTATATAAATATAATTTGTAATAAAGGCTGTCGAAGGTCTGAAGTAAATAAATTAAGATACTTACATTGATATATTTTTGGAATATGTTAGTGCCGTTATTAATTATGGTTAGTATTAGATTGCGGTGTGCTGTTTAAAATAATGTGTTTTCGACCATAATTTCGTTGAAATAACAACTGTTTTCGATTGGTACGCATCCTCGTAATATGTATGCTGTATAAAAGGGCTCGAAGATTTAGATCAAACTAATAAATAGCAATGAAATAGGATTTAAATTCATTATAAGTAATTTTTCTTACTTAATAAAATATGATTCTGCAATATGTTCATATTATTTTATTGATAAAGTGAGTTGTAACACTCAAACACTTATACAATGCTTTGGTCGGCAAATTCAAATGTAATGAAGTTGAGTGATGGTCAAACAAAAATACTACGGTATTTATAAAGAATATACTCTTTACATATCTGGTTTTGACGTAATATTTAACTAATTAAATGTTCTAGTGAAATCATAGACACAATTTTTCGGTGTATAACACAACGTTTAAGTGTGCTTATCACGGTTTATTCAAAATTATATCTTAGTTAATTTAACAATATTTTCTAATTTACAACAATACAACAACAATATTTCGATTTAAAATAGTGTCTATGGAGATTCTTGCCCATTTTTCCCCACAGAGATCTACGCTTTGGAATGAGCACGTATTATGCCTTGTGACTGGGATTGTAGCTTCGTTTTTTTTGACTTTCCAATGTGCCTGTAATGGTCTTATTAAAATGAATGCTGTGAGTTTGAGTTTCAATAAAAATCTAAATTCACTTTTTTATGACCGTTTGAGAATGAACATAAAATCAAATCTTACCATTTTACCATTTTCTTTTTTAACAAGTGACCCATGTATATACACTTATACGGGATGGATTTTTTTAATGCCACCTGGAGGGAAACTACTCTAAACTGGAGATAGCAAATTTTACTCAAAGGAAGCATTCCTTTATTTTGAAAAAGAAACAAATTTAAAATTCGCTTGATACATTCGGGCATCGAACCCGGGATGGATCGACTAAAGTTCGCAAAAAAACTAATTCTCTACCTTTTTGGCATCTCATCTCATAAATTAAATTAAAGGAAAAACATGAATAAAAGTAACTGTTCCTTAGATTTCATGATTTTCCCTTCATTTAATTTATCAGGTTTGTTAGAGAGATTTGATCCATATGATTGCCCCTATCGATTGATGTAAAAAAACGTACAGGATGTTATATTTTCGAACTTTAGTCGGTTTGATTCCCAAACGCTTGTGGCAAGCGAATTTTGAATTAAATTACTTAGTAATTCAATAACATCAACCTAAATATTTTTAAGTGCGTTCATGTTTTTGCAGGCCTACTTCCACACAGGATATATTTGTCTAAATATTTGCTTCCAGTAGCCAATAAAAAATACACCTTATCTTTATTTTGATAAGGTTTATATTTTATTGGCGAAAAGAAGTCAATATTCGCCAATATCACATCTTTTCACAGAAAACATTATATTTACACATTTCCATACAATATTATAATAATATACAAATTATATATGTTGCTGTTTGTGTACTCGTAAAGTTTTGACCTTCGTGTCATTGAAGTTTGTCTTATTACCTTTAACTATTAAATATTTGAATCACAATGGTATGTAGTTTTATTTACATCACACACATCTACGTCACCAAGAGAATAAGTAATAGAAGTCGTTTGGAAAGCATTGGAAAGATTACTATATTACGATTGGAAATCACGGTAGCAGTAGTATAAACAGTTACAGTTAAACCAGAAAAGGTATATGCTTCGCAATCCTTATGTTCCTGAATTAGTACGAACGGAGGCAAAGCTTCTCAGGTTTGTACAGACAAGCTACTTCATTCTGTCAAATTTCTAGATAGATATATATTTAGCTACATTTCGGTTAACTAAGACACTGATAATTCTTTTTCACAAAAAACTTCAGTATCACTACCCTATTGCGTCGCATCCGATTAAGGGTTAACAAATTTGCAACTTTATCGCTAAAGTATTAGGTTCAAGGTTGATTCGGAAAATTTGACAGTTTCGGGTAGCTTGATGACGTGCTGGCTGTACTCCTAGTACTGCGCTTTGTAGTAGTGCACCATCATTGCGCGTTTGTACCAAGCTCACTTTCTGCTTGAGTACCTACACCGGTCACACTAGAACTCTTTGGAATTGTATAGAGATATTAAACAATTTTTATAACCCTGATAAAACAAAATGGTACTTTCTTGATCGTCCATATTTCCAAAGAAACACGATGACAGCTTCTGCTTGAGTACTTACACCGGTCACACTAGAACTTTTTGGAATTGTTTAGAGATATTAAACAATTTTTATAACCCTGATAAAACAAAATGGTACTTTCGTGATCGTCCATATTTCCAAAATTACATGATGACAGCCGATACGAATACTTTTTCTAAGAAAGTAAAAAACTCAAACTCACCTTTGATGATCGACTTACACCGTAGGAGAACACAATTTGAAAACAGGAAGTGTAAGAAAAACAACTTTTAATATTTAAAACAAAATGCTACCTTTGATGATGGATAAGAACAGAAAGTATATGATAATCAGTTATGGTAACGAATTTCAAATTTTATTAAATTGCAAAAACGTAAGAAAAGGAGATGACCCAGATTGTGCTGTTTTTTTTTTGCCGGCCATAAAAAAACAAAACAAACATTTTTTATTATTACACCTTTTTTTTTTTTTTTTTTTTTTAGGATGGGAAATCATCAAATGACTTCTCCCGCTGGGACTGAGCAGGAGGGAGTGTCAGACTTTTACTGACTAAAACCCATCCATGTTCCTTCATCGCCCTTTGTGTTCCGGGGCCACGGTATCTCTTTCGAATAGTCCCGCAGCCCCGGCAGGCTTCGGCCCTTGCGGACCCCTTCCTTATTGCTGACTCTCTTTGAGGCGCGCGTGGAACACGAACGCGCCGTCGACACGGCCTGTCGTCATGAGACGGACGGACGGCGAGCTAGCCCATAGCTCCCCGTCCACAGGCCCGCGCCTACGGTGGCCGGTAGCCACCACGTGGCCCCCGGCGCCCGGGGCGTCTCCCGCGGCGGCCGGGACGTGAGGATATCTCCCTCTCACGTTCCGCCACCTCCTTCGCTAGCATGACTGCTTCGCAGAAGGAGGTGACGGCGTCCCATTCCGTCTCGCTCCGGACCATGGCACGAACCAGGGCCGGAAGCGAGAGGTCGCCGCCGCCAATCGCCACCTCGAGGACACGGCGGTGCTCCACCCAAGCAGGGCACACCTCCACCGTGTGCTCCACCGTGTCCTCCGGTCGATCCTCACAATGGAAACACCCGGGCGTCTCCTCCCGCCCGATTCGGTGCAGGAACTTACCGAAACATCCGTGTCCGGTAAGAACCTGCGTCAGGCGGAAGGTGAGGACGCCGTGGCGTCTCTCCAGCCACTCCTCAAAGAGGGGACTTACCGCCACTATCGTGGCGTGCCCTGCACGGGGTTGCGACAGTCGCTCTCTCCATGTCGCCATGAGATCCCGCCGGAAGTCCGTCCGCTGAGCGACAATTTGCCGCGGCAGCGGAGTTTCCCCCCGGCGTAGCGCCTCCGCGCGCCACTCGTGTAGGCGCGCGAGGACTATTGCCTCCAGATCCCATGGCGGCAATCCGGCAAGGAGGCTCGCCGCCTCGCGGGAGATCGTGCGGTATCCCCGGATCAGCCTTACGGCCACCACCTTTTGGGGCGCGTTCAAATGGTTGGCAGCTCGCTGCCTCAATGAACGCGCCCACACTTTATTATTACACCTAAGCCGTAAATAAATTCGCCGAGATTGTTATTCATCCAAAAATATATATTCTGTCTGTGTACCTAGAGGTCGAATCCAATCGATATAATGTTTATATCGGAATTTATACGGCTTCCGAGGGTCGACAAGCTATTATGCATTATTATTGCACCAGCGTTATGGCAGAAGAACCATCGGCTGCGGCTCCCATGTAATGTGCATTGTGTGGTATATGGGATACGAAAGGTTTAGTTATAATTTTGCGAGATTGGGACAATAACAAACACAAAATGAATACTGTAAAAACATTACACTCCTTTTTTGAGCAGTCGTGTAATAAATAGATTAAGTATCTATAAAATAAATGGAAAGGCACTTTTGAAAATAAATAAATATAATAAATAGCCCACAAATCTATGAAGGCTGGGTAATCTCCTTTGGCTACCCGGCGCTTCCAACTTAATGTAACAAATCAAAACATTACAGAAACTCGTTCTCACTCCAGTTGGCGGGTAAATAACAATTATCCCAGAAAGATTCTTCTAAATTAAGTTTGGGATCATTTTCATCTACTTTAATTTCCCTGACGTATCTTATATTTTCCATCCACGATAGATCATTGACCACATTTTCATTGTATATCGGTATTAATTTGTTTTTCTCCGTATTAGCAGATGTGTTTTCTTTATTACTTCTGGGAGCTCGAAATACTCTTTTAGTTTTAGATTTGGTTTCATTTTCATCTATAATTTTCTTCTTCCGTGGACCTCTTTTCTTTTTTGCAGTTATAGAATTTTCTGGTACAATAGCTGTGTTATTTGTGAGGATTTTTGAATTTTTAGCGGTAAATGGTTGATTTTCTTTCTCAACTGCGTTAAATTGTATGGTTGGTACTGAGTTTGAGTTAGCTTTATTTTTAACTGTGACTGGGTTCACAACTTTATGAATCTGGGAAGGTTGTGTTATGTAATTAACGTCTTTCAATGTATGGCTGGAATCATTGATTGTGCATGTTCTGTTCGAATCGTACCACCGTCTTTGAGTTTCAGTAATGTTAGTGGTAGAAACATAAAATGTTTGAGATGAGACGGTATTATCCTTTTCATTGGAAGTCATTAACGGATTGTTGTAAGTATTGATTTCTTTTAAAGGCTCATTATTTTGGACTAGAGCAGACACTGCTGGTTTGTTTTGGACACTACTATTTTTCACGATTTTGTTAGGCTCAATAATAGAAGTGGTCTTATTGTTTGGTATTTTATCAAGACCACCAGCTTTCGTTATGTCTATAGATTTTTCTTTCTCACTTACATTACCCACTAATTCACCAGTAACAGCTCCATGAGAAACAATACTTATCTCATTCTGCTGAATTTGCTCAACACCTTCAAAGTTATGAAGTATACTTTGGGAACAATTCAGATCAGAAGCTGTTATATTAAGTAGGTGTCCAGTATCTCTCAGAGACAGATTATACATTTCCCTATGTATATCCGCTTCAACAGTTATTCTAGAACTTACATTATCTGTTGTAGTAGTCCTGGTATCATTATACATTAAATCATCATCATCAATATTGGAAAGGTCTATTATTTCAACATCTTGATTGGCCACTGTGTCATTCAAAGGCATTGCTTCGGCTATTTGAGTAAACTGAGTCCTATCTTCATCAGGTATTGAGTATACTGGTGATATGGAACCTGTAAGGTCGCCAGCGTCTTGCATGGAAGTGGCATTTTGCATGGTGTGATGGAGAGTTCCTAGTTCTTGATGATCTAGAATTATTGCTTTCATGCAGCGAGTTAGCTTTTCAATAACCTGCAAGAAAGGAGTTGCTGATGATATATTTTTTTTATTAAAAATTTTTGGTAATTGAAGAGGTATTTTAAAAAGGGTAGACGGTATAAAAGTATAAAGTTCAATCTGAAATAAAAAGCAGAAGCATAAACAGTTATAGTATGTTTTTACAATCAGTAGCCTTATCAGTCCTATGGGTAAACAAAGCGGCATAAAAACTATTAAAATACGTAGAAAAACTCTACAATCATTATCAACAAACGCAATTTAGTTATAAATTATAGGGAAAATTAATTTAATGCATAATTCCAAGAAGATCTAGATATGTACGCCCCTGAGTTTCCGTTCGGAAACAGCGCCGGCGCTTGTGGGTATCACATCCATGTCCTATGTCAAAAGGATGATTCTGAAGTCAAAAGGGCATGTTTTGCGCAGTTTATTATTTATGTTTCAATTATGACTGTAGGTAGTATAGAGGTTATAATTTTTAGTACACAGCTTTTAAAAATAAATTAAAGCATGCCATAGACATCATAATAAACGAAAATCCTTCTTAGGTATTTAACCAAACCTATGTAAAATAATCTTTGAAAAGTATCTAGGCGCCTACAGTAAGGGTAATTAACATGAAAGCGATGTTTGGTAGGTTTTTCAGGGACAAATGTACCGTTACACAGACTATCAGCCGCTCTGTGTGTCACCGCTGGTTATCTCTTACCCGGGCAGTGTTGCTAAGCTCAAATTATAATTTATTTTTAGTACTTTGTAACGGATATAGTTTAAGGTGGCTTAGTTGATAAGATAAAAAAAATCTGGACACAAATAAATGTTTACTGTGCTTAATACCTACTGATTTTATTAACTATTGAGTATAATTATTTTATGTTATTAGTAGCAAGCAGGGGCAGGCTCGTCTTGTGCCACCGCTTACACCGGTTTGGAGAGTCCCCTTTACAGGAAAGGTGGTGTTGGAGTTAAGATAAGGCGAGGGCCCGCAGGTACTTTCGAGTTAACTGACGGTGAACCACTTTTCACCCATAGGCCCTAATTAATAAGGTTGGAAACTGGTAGACCCGCAATTACTAGTGTGTTAAGGTACCGTTTTGGGTTTTGGAAATCCTCATGGAAGCCCCACCGCAATGGGAGACGGGAGTTACTCGTCAGACTCTTACTGACTAGAATCACACGGCATTATTCAACTATTTTTGGTTGCGGTACTACAGCACTTGTGTAATTCGTCACGCTCTCCTGGTCAGTAACCACATTTTGACAACTTGATGGTAGTGGTCCGGGTTCTTTTATATGATGATCTTCAATGTAGAGAGATCGCAGGTGAGCAGGCACCCCAGAAACTAAGCTATCATATCTCATGTGCTTGTAATCGCACCAGGCTCCGATATACGTATATCCCTAATGCATAGCAAAGCTTCATGACAGCCCATAAGATAGGTGTGGTAGTAAGACTTATTTAGACCGGCTTCTCAGCTCTGCTATACTGGGGACTACGACACCCCTGGATTATATTTATGTACAGTCAGCTTCACGATATGGGTACCCCCTTGAAAGCACCTATGTTCGAACTCGAGGGACTGGGGTACACAATTGATGCAGCCAACCGTACCTACGTCTTTAGGTGCGGCATGCGTGTTGCGCGGTCATAATTATGGACGCGCGGCAAAAGGAGGATGTATCTGATCGTATTATAGCAGGTGGCGTTCTTTAGTTTCAGCTGAGGAATGGCTTTTAAATCCTTCTATAGGCCAATAATGTTATTAAGAAGGATCTAATAAAAAGTTCCTAGTAGCCCTAGATAGAGAGAAGTGGCAGCAGTGTAGTCAAGCCGTTTTTTGCTCGTAGCATAACGTGGCCCTCCCATGCTGGGAACCTGGGACTCAGGCCTCTGGGCACAGACCCAAAGCGGTTAATTTGTGGTTCATGCAGTACCTAGGACCTAGGTACATGCCTGCCACCACTACAATAGGAAAATAATCATCATCTGCCTAGCCTTTTTCCAACTGTGTTGGAGTCGGCTCCCAGTCTAACCGGATGCAGCTGAATACCAGTATTTTACATGGAGCGACTGCATATCTGATCCCCACAACACAGTTGGTACTGGGTAGGTAATACCACAGGTAATACAATACCCCTTGGTAACATTGGTTGTGAGATTTTCGGGCCACTAACTAAATACCTGTTACGACTGTCAAGGATTTACAAATGTGAGCCAGGACCAACGGCTGAGAAATCTCGGTATGTAATGGATGGTCACCCATCCACAGACCGACCTTGGCAAGTTTAGGCAAAAAAACTATTAATAAAATGTATTTCTACCTGCAAGGACCGCTCATCTCCGCTACATTGTAGTTTATACGAGGAGATCTCTCTTACATATTGTTCTGCTTCACTTTCTGAGATCGGCATAAGTTTATAAATGTAATCTTCCACTTTGAGGCTTATTTCCATCAGTCTTGCAGTTATGAGTTGTTTCTGTAACAATTTTGTACACAAATTGAGATGCACTGTTTTAGACTTTCACGGTTTTTCACTACACTTAAAGTACTTACGGGATGATATCCGTGATTTTCCTTAGTTACTAATATGAGCTCCCGATATTTCGACGCTGTTCGTAAGTACTATAAGTGTTATAAATTGAGATGTAGTTATTCAGGATTAATACCTATGTAAGTACCTCAAAACCGGCTGCAATGAATTTGTTTCTACAATTTCTCTAATAACGCAGACGTACAATACTTATCTGAGCAATGTGGCAATTCGTGGCCCTTAAAAACTGAGGGAAAAAACAACCCATCCTTGTTAAAGTCGTGTCTTTAAATAAGTAGGTTTGTGGTGGCAGAAGGCACAGGTTGAGGTCATGGTTTTTGTACCAGTTGTTACTAAGCAAATATATCTGCTCCAACAAGAATGCCTCGGACAGGCAAAAACATGAGTTCAATGTGTTACTTATTAAAAAAAATACGGACACGGAAGAAATAAAAAAATACAAGTTAACGAGAGAACACTTTGGACAAATAAAATAAGAAAGAACTTTCCTTCACTAGCTTTTTCTACCGCCATAAGCTTAGCTCAGATTGCTTTTCAACATTTCCATTCATTTTTTTTTCCTATTGGTAGGTATCAGTTTTCATTCTTACCTCTTTCTTATTTCGGTTCCAAGTGGTATTCCTTTTTTTAGGCATTTTGTTAATTTCTACGCAATAAAATTGGTTGGTCACGAATTCAGTTTGGCACTCTTTTTGAAAAAAGAATGATCATTAGCTATTGAATTCTTTTTTTTCTTTTTTTAAATTGCTGCTGCCTGGCTGATTAAATTCTTTTATTTTTTTATTTTTTCTTGGTTATGTAATTGATGGTGCATATTCTTATAGCATGAAACTCGAATCAGTTTCCATTTTAACGCAAATCCTGCAATTGTTGATAACTTTTCAGATAACAGGAGGATGATTTCTGTGTATCCTGTGTTATATAAACTGAAGTGAATATACCGCAAAACCATTCGGGAGTCAGTTTGCTCGTGTCATCGGACACGACAACTGTGGTTTATTACAACTTTAATTCATGGATAATTCATTACAATAAAAATGTATTTGGTAACTCAAGCAATCATTTTGCTACTAGCAACATATCTCAGCAACGCTGGATATGGGATTCCGGCGTCATCTGGCGATCAATATGGGTAAGTTTCTTTTAATGGGGCTGCAGCGCACAATTCATTTTCGCGCCATTTGGTATATTTTTAAATATAGGCTGTATTGTTTCACACTGTTGAGTACCTACACTAGGAATAATAAAAAAAAAATAAGAACAAAATAATGTTATACGTTGGCACCATTTCAAACTTTATTTTACTTTTTATAAGTTATTTCTTCTCTTATTATAAAATATAGCCGTACCAGCCGTACCTACGATAGAGAAATAACGTAGATATATACCCAGGTTAGAACCCATATATCAGATATCTTTTGCGTAGTTGCTGTAATGAATAGGTATCATGGATTACTTATTGCTATTCACATGTTTACGGGACTTTTTCCCAAGTCGGTCGCTTCGAATTTATTAAGCACTTAAAACATTCTATAAGATGTGGATCTTAAAGAATGTTTTAAGTATAAGAATTTATTGATGGAATGTGATGCTTGCTGCATATAGTAACACCCCTGCTACTTTACGCTTCCAATATTTTGTAACGCTGCTAAAGACCAAAGGAGGCTCCTGGCCTCCTTAATTGATAACCGAGTTTACATATTACAAACACGGCACAATGTTTCATTTTTTTTTTTAAAGTATGTCAAAATTAACAAGGATCGAAACATAGTCATAGTCATTTATTCACAAACAAGTAACTTGTATCTGAATTTAAACACAAAAATTACACAATTACAGAAGACACACTAATATAAAATACATTTTACAACAACAATTTAAAAATAATAACAATAAAATAATTAACAAAAGATAAATTTGATATATTGGTAAAATTAATTAAAAATAATAATATCAATAAATTAGAATAAACAAAATCAATAAATTAACAATAAATGTAAAAACTTACTTAAAATAAAAACTCAATAAAAATACGGTTCAATAAAATCACAGCTCTTCTACCGCATAGAGACACTTATTCAATAGGAATTCGTTTAGTTTTACTTTGAAGGTGCTACTATAGACGGCACTTTTAATGTCTAAAGGCAACCTGTTGAATAATTTTACGGACTGGTATCGTGGACTGTGTTTAACAATTATTAGGTTATGATTATAATTTTTTTTATTCTTCAAGTCCAGTCTACGGGTGCCTTCCCTTATCTGCCGTTCTTTAACTGTCTCATAGTCTTGTATGTATTTGGCCATATTACTTAAAAGTACCAATACATAGAGACTTGGTACTGTAAGTATGCCCAAACTAATAAAATGTTGTCGGCAACTTTCCCTTTGTGAGATGCGGACCATAGTACGAATTGCACGTTTTTGTAGTACGAAAGCTCTTCTACTATTATATTCATAGCTGTTTCCCCAAAAAAGTATGCTGTATCTAATTTTTGACTCCACCAACGCAAAATATACCATTTTTAGCTGTTCTATGCTGATTTCATTTCTCAGGGCTCTCAGAGCGTAACATGCAGACGATACCGTTGCATCAATAGCTTTTAGTTCAGGTTTCCAGTTTAACAGGTGGTCAATATGTATACCTAAAAATTTTACTTCAGCAACAAGCGCAATTTCAACTCCATTTAAGGCCACATTTAAATTATCTTTGTTTCGGGCTGTAGTCTTAAATAACATTATTTGAGTCTTTTTACTATTAATAAACAATTTATTTGCCGTGAACCACACATGAAAAGCTTTTAGCGTGGTAATCACCCATTCTGTCAACTCTACCATGTCATTAGCTGCCACTATGGCATTTGTGTCATCTGCGAAAATTACTAATTCAATGTCCGGTAAAATTGTATTTAGATAATTAATCAAGTCATTAATAAATATTAAAAATAAAATAGGTCCTAGAATAGATCCCTGGGGGACACCCGTCGATATGCGTACAATTTTGGATGTATACCTTTTCTTATAATTATTCTGAGTTTTGTCAATTTCAACGTACATACGCCTGTTTTTTAAGTAGGAAGAGAATAGTTGCAAAGCATTTCCTCTTATTCCATAATGACTCATTTTAGTCAAAAGCAATTCGTGGTCAATTGTGTCAAATGCAGAGCTTAAATCTAGAAAAGTACCTGCAACTCTCATTTTTTTATTAATTTTGCTTATTACATCATCTAATAACGTATATATGGCGTCTGAAGTGCCAACACCCTTTTGATACCCAAATTGTCTATTTTGCAAAACTTTATTTACTCGCAAGTGTGCTAAAAGTCGAAATTTAAGTATCTTTTCAAATAATGTAGACAGCACTGGTAGTAGAGAGATAGGTCTACAATTTTTAGGATCAGACTTACTTCCCTTCTTATACACAGGTATTACTTTCGCCATTTTTAGTTGTTCTGGGAAGATAGCCTCTTTTATACATTTATTGAAGAAGTCAGATAGAGGCTCGGCTAATACTTCAATGTGCTCCTTGAATACACAAATCGGAACTTCGTCATACCCACAGGAATGTTTGTTTTCCATTCTTTTAACTATAGTACCGATCTCGTTTGGAGTGGTAGGAGAAATATGCATGTCACTACTAATCCTGTGCGTGTATCTATAAAATAATGCCGTAGCATGGTCTCCTTCATTTCCGTCAATAGCACCTTTGTAGTCAAATTGATTTACTAGTAAATTAGTTATTTCCCCTGGATCCACTACAATTTGTCCATCAACCTTAAACCTAAGTTCCCGCTGAATCACTTTCTCTTTATTTGTGCATTTATTTACAACTTTCCAAATTTCCTTACCCATATTTTTTGCTGTATTTATTTGTGTCATTATAGCAAGTTTTTTAGCTTTAGAGACAATCCTTCTATATAACCTGACGTACATGTTTCAACAACTCGGAAGTCTTGCCCAGCAGTGGGATGACGCAGGCTAACAGTAACAGTTTCAGTAAATTTAACAAGAAATTACAGGTTTCATTACAAATAATTTATTTTTCACAGACAATCGGACGTGCAAGCCCCGGCTTACGTACCACCGTACTTGAAGAATCAACGGTATGGTACTAAAACCGGTTACAGCGGAACTAAAACCGGTTACAGCGGAACTAAAACCGGTTACAGCGGAACTAAAACCGGGTACAGTGGAACTAAAACCGGTTACAGTGGAACTAAGACCGGGTATTCGGGTACCAAGAATGCATATGGAACTAAGTCCAAATACTCCGAGAGTAAAACTTGGTACTCAAATAACGGAGCCGTGTAAGTATATTCTTTTGCCAAGTGGTTTATTTGCTTGAATATGATAAAAATACGACGTAAATTTAGATCGAGTAAGTATTATTTCATCAGGGGTTCTTTATTCTTTTGCGATTATGATGTTAGTTATTAAGGAATACAGGGGACAAGTACCTACATCATTCCGAACCCTTCACAAAGGGCTTGGGAGTTTTTGTATGAATCCTGGCCGGCCTAATTTCCGCCTATAACTTTTTTTTTAAAGTTGTGGCGACGCATAACTTTAACATAACGCCTACATAAATCGAAAGTTGTGCTGATGATGCCATCAGTGAATCGATTTGTACTTTTATAGCTCATATCTCGGTAAAGTAACACTTAGGAACATTTTACTTCATTCAAAACTTGTTTGCACTTAAAAAATATCTTCCGTGATTACGGAAGATATCCCGTAAGTAGTAGGTAGTAGTCTAGTACTAGTCAAGGGTATCGTATTACCCGGTATTAACTGGGTTGTGGAGGTCAAATAGGCAGTCGCTCCATGTAAAATAACCCAACGAAGTTGGCAAAAGGAGCCTCAATTACGATTTCAAACAAACGTAACATCTGTAACGTGTATACATCTGTAAACGTAATATCTATTAATTGTTTCAGGCCCAACTATAACGAATTCCAGAACAACGCAAAACAGCCATTCTTGCGTAAGTAAAATCTTTATGTACAGACGATAGCACATTAAGCTAGCCGAAACTGTCAAATGTCCCCAATCAACCTTGAACTTAGGTTCAAGGTTGATTGGGGAGATTTTCAACTTTATCGCTAAAGCATTAGTGCTTTAGCGATAAAGTTGAAAATCTATTTAAGAAATTTGACAGATTGTAAAGTAGCTTGATGTACTGGCGTCTGTACCGTGCCTACCATAATCCTTAGTGAACACTGTTTTAAGCTTTCACGATACAAAACTAAACTTATATTGTCACTTACGGGATATATTCCGTGATTATTTATTATTTTTAGATAAATTATTAGCAATTAAATAAAATTAGCCAACTTTTTGAAATTAATCAATAATTTGACAGAGCTGTAGTGTTAGATTATTTTGTAATAAGGAACTAAAATATATATTTTTTTTCTTTCTTTCTCTTTTCTGTATCTATCTGTGGAGGCTTTTTATTAGCAATTTAGTTATATATTTTTGTTACTATAATGTTATTAGTCTGTAAGCTAAAATAAAATAAATAAATTAATTAAAACATCGGGATCTCAAAACAAATAATAATCACGGAAGATATCCCGTAAGTGACAATATAAGTTTACTACCATAATAGTTGACAAAAATGACAAATCATCACCAGTATAAAAAAGGTGACGTGTTTTTCGCCACAATTTAAATCGTAAATCTAACTACGTAGATTTTCAGAAGTGGGGGTGACTGTGTCAATGTCAAGTCATCATTGTCCTAACCTGATGTAATTAGGATTAGGTACCTACATAACTGTATGAATCACATTGCCTCGTAATTGATTTTCTTCAAAAATGATTGATTCTTTATGCTCAGGTTACTCGCGATTTTAGATGAATAAGCAATTTAGTCATCGCAGCGTATTAGCATTCTGTAATAAGTACAATTTGGTGCATTATTGTGACGTCCTATAATGTTTAAAATGGAATTATTATATTACCCCAGAAGTAGGAAGATATTTCTTTATCGTGTGGTTAGTGCCTAATCTGGTGTCAGTTCTATGCCGCTCATGGGCCTCTGACCTGCATTTACGTTTATATGCCGTCGAGAAATATCTCTCAGGCATGTTTATTTCCACACGATGTCTCGGTGTGTGTGTGTAGTAGGGATATATGAAGGTACTATTTAGATAGTCTGTAGTCTCACATATCTAATCTGATATTGTTACTAGGAACCTAGGTAGTCAAGCTAGGTAAAACACTTCCAGTAACGCGAATAACCACACTTATCGACATGGAATTGGCTTGAGCCGATCTCGTATCACATCATTTTATGCAATTAGCTTTGGTCCGCGGTTTCGCCCGCGTTATGGTCGAAAATTATCCCATGGGAACGTTTTATTTACAGCCTGTGTGTCACACACTCAGGGATAATGCAGCTTCCCATTCGTGCAAGGTTTAGGAGTTCCGAAGACTACCCCCTACATACAACTTTTCTAGTAGTTGATTTAGTTCGGCATAATGCCAAGCAGCGGCGTTTGAACCGGAACATGACGAATTACGTCTTTTTCTATGTCTTGAATTGTCTTGAAGTAGGTACGTATATAAAGCTCTTTTTTATAGGCAAATCTATTTAGTCCGCCAGTTAGAGTATTGGAAATTAATGGACACGTATTTTTTGTTTTTGTAAATCAATGAATATTGACAAAGATAAAACGCATCAAAACTCGGGAGTGGGGGCTCGTGACGTCAGAACTAGCTAAAAATTATACCATGGCGTGACGTATTGAGAATTTTAAAAGCGTCGTATCTTCGTCAGTTTTGGTTTACGTAACAAAAGAAAAAATACGGGTCAAATATTTTTTGATAATCTAAGTGACACGGACTAATTTGATTTTTTTTGTCGTCTCGCCTATTGGTTCAAACCCAAACCGCGTTGATACCTACTGCCTCGTTGGTTTATTGTTCGCAAGTGCTACTGTTGAGCACGACGTCCTGAGTTCGATTTCAAGGTGCAAAGTGTTATTACCTAGATCTTTCCTACAGAAAATCAGTAACAGCAACTGAGTCTGGTTTTGTGCTCTCATGATGGCAATAGGCTCGCCCCCTATTACATGAGACTATTGGGTACCTCTGCCTAACCCCTCGGGTATTACAGGTTTGCTGGACAACCCTGCAGGACGAAACCTCAACGAACTTGAAACCAAAATCAAACTTAACAACAGTTTTGATAAGATCAAAATAGACACAATACCTACTGAAGTAGTTATGAGCGATTATCAAATGCGCGTGGGCACTATCAGCCCTAGCGGAAGCGTCACAAATCTAAGCCGGCGCCCGGCGTTGCCGTCCGTCCGATTTGCAAATAACAATCTACGACCTAAATACTCGCCAATGTCAGTGATAATGCATAGCTGGTGCAGTTTAGGTCAGGGTTGTGTCCTAGCTCCTAGTTTGATTAACGGCGCCAGGAGAGCTCAAGGATTTTATGAGGAAAATGGGCTGGCTTACTTTACATAAGTTTAGTTGTATGCTGGAAGTCTGGATACTGGAATCGTTGCCATGAGAGAACGCTGAGCGTTTGCCACTGGTCTTCAGGATCTTTAATTTGAAGGTTTCCAGCAAGGAGCTTCAAGGTAGCAAAAATAAAGTAAAAAAAAAATTAAGACCAACTATACAACTAATTTGTCAGTTTTAAAACTACGACCTAAATACACTGAACTGCAAAATTAAGTACTTACTACAATTTTAAAATTTCAATTTCTCCTAAACCATAGAAGTTAGAGATTTAAAATAAAAAAAATCGTTATAAAGCAATTTTTATCAACTTTTTTTGAAACTATAGACAATATTAATTTTCGAGTCCTTTTTGTTTCGAAAGATATATCTTGTGTACCTACTTAAAAAGTTATTGCAATTTTAAAAGTGTGATACTTATTTTTGCAGGCCAGTTTAGTTGCCAATGTCAGTGATAATCCATGGAGCTGAATTAGTTCAGGTCCCAAAATTAGTTTGTCCTAGATCCTGTTTGAGTAAAACTCAAGGAGTTTTATGAGGATAATGGGCTTGTTTTTGTACAAAGAAATCTAAGTAATAGTAGAGTAGTTTGGAGCTTCGCCGTGAATGGACTTGGAGTCACTGGTCTCCTGCCAAAAGCGGCAAGACAAAACGCTTAGCTCCATCTGTTGGTTTCCAGTAAAGAACTCCTTGACAGCTGAATTAAATAACAAAAAATTAGCGCCAAATATGAAACTTTCTCATCTAAAACACTACGAATTAAATCATTCCGGGTTTTTAAAGGGAGGTATTATTCAGTTGTTATTTACTCTCTTGAGGCTTTAGGCAAATAAACTATACCTACCTGTAGTGTAGGTGTGTGTCCTCTTTGGTTATAGAAAATAGCCTTCGATCCACATGATCTTATTATTCGTGGGCAGAGAACTTAACATGTTGGTCACTATCTAGTTTTTTTTTATTCATTGCTTTGGCTGCGCAATATAATAAAATAAATAATAATGAATATCGCTGGACATTACACACAGCGCCATCTAGTGCCACACAAAGCAACGAGGCTTGTGTCGTGGACACCAGATAGTTGATATATTTCATAGATACTTTTTTGTTTGTAAATACATACTTATTATATAAACATCCATGACTTTGAAACAAATGTCCATGCTCATCACACAAACATTTACTCCTACCGGGATTCGAAACCCGGAACCTTAGAACGTAAGGCAGCCTCACTACCGCTGCGCCATTCGGGTCGAATATGCAGATATACAACATGTAACGTAATTAACGCACACCCTCAGACACCCCAATTAGTTTATTATGTTATAATCATAATACATGCACTGAATTTTTAATTAAACATGTATAAGCAATGATTATTTAATAAATTAGTTTTCCTAATTCCGGAAGAATGTTGTAGTCACAGTACAAATCAACGAACGCACACAGTCGCATACGTAGGTCTCATACCTACGTATGCGACTGTGTGAGTCTTGCTAGCCTAGTAGGTATTCGCTCGCGTTCGAGACAGCTGTTAACGTCGCGTCGTCGCTCGACTCAACTTCAATAGAAAACTTCAATACATTTTAATGCCTGTTTTCTTAATTGATGTTTTAATTTAGAAAGCACTTCGTCATTTTTTATCAAAAGCGTTCACTATCCAATTTTTTAAAATAAACCAACGATTTAATACGTCCCCACAAAAAAAGTCGTCAAATCAGCTGATTGGGGATTCTCATCGAATTAATCCCATATTTCGTTTTGAAAACGAGTACGTGTACGCCAATCGGCTCCCCTGTCGATGGCTGTGTTCGGACGGAACGTTCCATGGCCACGAAGTAGCAGCTAACATAGTCCTACCCTGCGGTCTACTCTTGTACCATACCTTTGGTTGACTTGAATGTTCTGCCAGCTAGAACCACATTATCACCACACCACACCGTGCCACAGGCCTCACTATTAGTCACCATTTCACTGAACATTTTGTGTCAATTATTCGAAAGAAATCGCGATATTTGCATACACTGTACGGAAGGTAGCGCGAGACTAAATATTGTTTACATTTATTTAAGTTAGCTTTCATCGCCCGCGCCGCCCGTTGTCATGATGGCTATCTCGCTCTATCCCACGTTTTTAATTTGCACGAGAAAGGGAACGAAAACTGGTACGACATATTTTGCATTTTGTTGGTATGGGTAACTATTGTTTCCTTTGTATCCAGTGTCTGTAAGTGTGTGCGTGCGGTTAAATCGCCAAGTTTACTTCAACTGTTTTTGTAGACTTAACTTGCTTGAAATACGGTTCATTTTTCTTTATTTTGTATTGAATGGTGGAATTTGTATTAATACAAATAAAACTGCACTTTTAAAAGTCTTATTGCCTTGAGTTACGGTCCATTTCAGTTTGCTTGGACTATACAGGGGTAGTGTGACTATAAATTAAGTAGCTTTAATTATTTTTGGGATAAAAAATTACCTATATTAAAAATCATAGAAATCGATTCAGTAAACGATCCTGAACAAAGTAATTTCAGGATGTGCGTTAATTATGTTACATGTTGTAGAGATGAGTAAATACAATAGGATTGCTCAATCAGGTCGTTTAATCATTTAAGGAATCTAGTAGGTGATGCCCTAGGTGCTTTCTGTGTAGATAAATGATACTTTGTACTACATAAATGATAAAATCTTAACAGCGTATTTCCGTTTATCACAGTTAAACATAGAGTTTAAAACATTTCGGTCTTGGGAAATCATCAAATGACTCCTCCTGCTCTGGGCGGAGCGAGGGGAGTGTAAGACTTTTACTGACTAAAACCCATCCATGTTCCTTCATCCCTTTGTGTTCCGGGGCCACGGTATCTTTTTCGAATAGTCCCGCAGTCGCTGCAGGCATCGGCCCTTGGCGCAGCGGCGCGTGGAACACGAACGCGCCGTCGACACGGCCTGTCGTCATAAGACGGACGACTCGCGCGCGTACTATACATTGTGTACCAAGTGTGATAGAGAGGTACAGTCGTGGTCTTTTCCGCCTGATCAGTTAATTTTTTTTTCGCTTAAATCATGCGGAGGCGCCGAGCCACTCCACCTTAAACTTTAGGCCTATTAGGAAAGCGTCAACTTTGGCGCGCAAAATAACAATAACTCTCGTTTGGCATGTGTCGCCGATCGGTATTTTTTTCATTAAATATTTATTATAAAGTCAACGGGGCGGGGATAGAGAGCGTTTCTATGTTTTAAGTGCAAGCAAAAATTTGCTTAGTGGTGATCAGGCGGGAGTGTCCTCGATAGTACCTACTTTAAAACTAGTCAAAGACTATCCTTAATGTTAAAATTAACTCCCCCAAAATTACCAACAGCAAAATGTGATCCTGGCTGCAAGAATTCAGGCATCTGTGTGTACACGAACACGTGCGAGTGCCCGCAGAACTTCCACGGCCAGTACTGCGAGTTCGAGAAGAAGCCCTGTCTCTCCTACCCGCCGCTGCCCATGAACTCACAGAGGAAATGCTCGTCAGAGTAAGTACCAAACACCACTACACCAAAATATCAATTAAACTATTTATTTCCTCATGCATTCATAAGATTATTATAGCAACAATAACGCTCAATCTTTCTGATGCAAGACTCGCTCACAGGTCTTTGTCTAGTAGTGGGCCCACACTTATGCCCGTTTTAAACATTTCAACGATGAAGTCGAATTTCAAGATACTTTTCATCTGTCGAGGCTTTTTGTTTTCCAATTTTTTGGCTTTTTCCTTAAGTAAATTATTCAGTATGCTTGGACAGCATATGTCCAGACCCTTTTCCGTATTCATTATTACTACTTGATTAAAAGCACCCAAATCAACCGGCACTGGAACTTACGTCAAAGCCCAATGTTCCCGATGGGAACTCCAAGACCTACTAACTAAAACAGCAGGCCTAGCCAAGCTACAAACGATTCGTATCGATTCTCTTTCTACAATCGTAAACGTTAAGTCACGTGGTCAAAACAAACGAATATAAACTTTCGTAGACAAGTTTATGATATGATATAATGAAATGTATTCGTTTCTACAATCGTGATCGCTAGATCCCATATAAATCGTAGACAACTTACAGTTTTGACTGAACTTTAAAGTTTCCATTCGTTTGTTTTGACCACGTGACTTAACGTTGAATGATGTCATTCCCATACATTTGGTTAGTTTTCTATTAGCGTTAACGATTGTAGATTGTCAACTTGGCTAAGCCTACTGGTTTCAATCAGCTGCAGTATGGATCGAATGGCGTAATGGAGATGGTAGATGTTGGTTACTGATCATACACTTACACGGTTCCATACCGTGCAAGATCAAAAACCAGCATCTACCTATTGCTGAATTACCGATGACAGACAATTTAGCAACGCCGATTTCCATTAAAAACTAGGTTCAACCGTTGAAGTCCCCTGCGTACCATTTATATATATACAGGGTGTTAGTAGTCGCGTGCCATAGGCTAGGGGTGAGTTCAGTATCGATAAAGGAACCAGTAAAAAATAAAAAATAAATCCATAAAAAATATTTCCAAAAAAAAAACAAAAGAAATATTGCAAGATCAACCTAATTCAGTGCCTACTAACTAACTTCAAATAGTAATATAAAATAATTTTAATTCTAAACGATTGCTATTTAAGGTAAGAAGGTACTAAATTAGGTTGATCTTGCAATATTGTTTTTATGTTTTTATTTTTAATTTTATTATTTGGATTTATTTTTTATTTCTTACGGGTTCCTTTTTCGATACTGAACTCACTCCTAAGCTATGGCACGCGACTACTTTAACACCCTGTATATCTCCGGGTCTCCCTCTACATGGCAATGTTGAATGTTCTAGAATGTAATAAGTTACATTTTGCTTAATAAATGTTACCTCTCCAGAACGTGCACAATAACCTGCATAGAAGGGCACAAATTCATCGACGGGTCCACCATAGCCAACATGAAATGCACTGATGGTCAATGGCTGCCAACCCGCGCTGATTTCTCCACCATTCCTGACTGTATGCCTGAATGTAGCCCTCCTTGTACGAACGGAGGAGTTTGCTTAGCTGTGAACATGTGCGAGTGTCCCGCTGAATTTAGAGGGAATCAGTGCCAGTATTGTGAGTATATCTTGAATTTTATAGAGGACTAGCGGACGTCACGCGGTTTCACCTGCGTAGTTCCCGTTCCCGTGGGAGTACGGGGATATATAGCCTATGTTACTCAGTAAAAACGTGGCTTTCTAATGGTGAAAGAAATTTTGAAATCGGCGCAGTAGTTTTTAAGTTTCTTAATTACAAACATATACACAAAAGTACAAATCTTTCCTCTTTAGGTATAATATTAGTGTAAACTAGCACCTCGCCCCCGACTTCGTCCGCAAAAATTGTGATACCTCGGCTAATATGCATGATTTAAATATAATTTATAGCCTATGTTACTTCCTGATAATTTAACTTTCTATTGGTGAAAAAATTGTTAAAATCGGTCTAGTAGTTTCAAAGCTTATTCGGTACAAACAAACAAAGTATCTTTCCTCTTATAATATATATTAATTAGTATTATTATAGATAGAGATTCAAGAAAAGAGTTTTGTGTGCCCAGAAATTGTCTGAAGAAGTTTTTTCCCGCCTGATACACCATTATGCAAACGAAGTTATGGGTAACACAATGGGTGACCAATTTTGCGCTATTCTACAGCGCTGTGACGCGGGTTCAATTCCCAGTGACACCGGCAGTTTGATATTTACCAATTTAAACCAACGAAGTTTATAAATAGTAAACTTAATAGTTTTAAAACCTTTTGCCTATGTTAGAAATGAAGATGTCTGATAACAATTAGAGCTGGTTCTCTCATGAGGGACCATAAACTACACGATACTAGCTAACCTCAGTCAGGATTTCTCAGAAGATGCTAACTTCATCAATTTCTTACAGCCGTTAGCGAATGCGACGTCCGCAAGCTAGCATTCAACGGTGCCTACGACTGTTTCGGCGACAGCGAGACGTCAAGCTGCAGCTTGTCGTGTCCATCGGGCAGCACTTACAGCTCACCACCGGCCGAGCTGTACACCTGCAAGTACTCTACAGGAGTGTTCGAGCCGCAGCCGATTCCGCACTGCGTTTACCGTGAGTTTTATGAGCATTATTGGTGGACATACGAATTCCATAGCATCTTATAGAACTCCCGAAACATCTTATAGGCGGGAGCGTCCTAATATGCACCTCCCGGATCATCTCACAGGCATCCCGAAGCGTCTTATGCACCCCTCGAACCATCTCACAGGCATCCCGAAGCGTCTTTTGCACCTCCCGAACCATCTCATAGGCATCCCGAAGTTTCTTATGCGCCTCCCGAAGCATTTTATAGGCCTGCTATGCCCGCATGCAGCGGAATCCCACACTTTGCGAGGCTAACTATAGGTTTCCAAAAATATTGTTTTGACCAACCAAAATATATTTTACTTGATTGCAGCCGAAATCGTCGTTATCACGCCTGGCAGTCATAGATACAACAGTGTAAGTTATTTGAAATAATACCTAGAATTTGAACTTATTTATTTTGAATTGTACAAGTCGACGACGCCAAGTTTTTAATAAACACGTTAGAGTCTTGCATAGACCGATTTTAACGTTACACTAGACTAACTTATTATGCCTTTTGGTAACATTCTGGAATTTACTGCAGCCTTGTGACCATCAATCAGTGCCTGAAGAGAAGACCCTAAAATAATCTTTCCCTACAGACGTACACGTACTACTCGGAAACTTCAAGCGAATCCCACGGCCACCAACAGCTGGTCAGCGAGAGTCACACCCACCACTCCATGTCGGGCAGTACGCACGGCGAGAACGTGCAAGAAGCGCACAGTTCGCACGGCATACACGGTTCGCTGTCAACGTACGGCACGGGGCGGCCTATTGTGGTTGTGCAAGATTTGACGCCCAAAGGAGGGACTTGTCTTAGCTGGGCTGGTGTGCATTATAAAACCTTTGATGGGAAGATTTATAGGTATGTTCATCTTAGGGACTGACCGATTATTTTTTTTGTTAGCATAACTGTCCCGGTCCTGGGCAAAGGCCTCCCCTATTCCTTCTACTTTGCTCGATGCCTCTTCTCGCCAATTAACGTGAAAGCCATCCAAAACGTTCCGCCATCTACATCGACCGGATTATTCAGTAAAACTTTCATGTCCATTGTCTAATTTTTGTTGTTAACTGTACTTCATTTTTCTTTGCTACTGTGATGGTTGGTACATGTACTCGTAGATTCGAAAAAAAATCTTGGTGATTGCTTTTTAGACCAAGTTTTTGGTGCTTTGAACTTTTAATCGTGGACGATATTGACGGTTTGGTCATACTTTCATCTCTATAGGATTCTTTAAATCTGATTAAATATTCTCAAAGAATTTATCTGATCTAAAAGTTCTCAATTATCATGTCGATTCCTATTTTTTAACCGACTTCATAAAAAGGAGGAGGTTATCAAATCCACTGTTTTTTTTTGTGAATTAAATACTTAACACAAATTTTCTTTAGTTTCCAATCCCCGTGCCAACACATCTTGGTCCGCGACGCAAAGGAACACTCGTACTCAGTAGAGGTCAAACACGGTGTCTGCAAGAACGCAGCGTACTGCCCCAGTGAGCTGACCGTCTACCTTGACGAGAAGTTTTACGTACTGGCTGTGGGAGGTGAGTGATAGTTTTAAAGAGTGAACATCAGAATTGGGGAAAGTGCCACCTCATCATCTGCTTAGCCTTTTCCCAACTGTGTTGGGGTCGGCTTCCATTCCAACCGGATGCAGCTGAATACCAGTATTTTACATGGAGCGACTGCTTATCTGCCCTCCACAACCCAGTTAGTACTGGGTAATACTATACCCCTTGGTAAGAGTAGTTGTCAGACTTTTTGGGCCACTGTCTACCTAACGACTGTCAAAGATCTACAAATGACAGCCGGGACCAACTGCTTAACGTGCTTTCTTGGTCACCCATCTACCGACCAACCTAGGCGAGTACGGCTTAACCTAAAGATCGACCCGAGCGCCTGTTATTATTTAGCCACGAGCCCGGGGAAAGTTCCACTTATAAAGTGTAAAATAGAAGTATTGGCTTATTCTTTATTGTGAACAATATTACATAGATATTGTTACAATATCTCAGTGCTGTCTCACGTTTGTTTCGTTAAATTATATGACTTTATTGTATTGCAGTTGTGCTAGTTTGAAACTGCAGCTTTGCTTTTATAACTGATCTTGCGCCAACTAAATACTAAATGTAAACCAATTTAAAAAGTATTCCTTTGGATCTGCATTTTTAATAGATCGTTTCGGTTTTCAATACATTAGTAGGTACAGAAACCATCACATAAAGCTACAACAATCTGTCAAATTTCTTTAAAAGATTTTGTCTTTATCGCTAAAGCATTAGGTTCAAGTTTGATTGGGAAAATTGACATTTTCGGGTAGCTTGATGTGTGTCTGTACTTTATCATATCGGTCATCTTCAAAATGTGTTGTACTTTCAACAGAGGACGGCTCCGTACTCTTCCGTAACACCAAACGGCTGATCCCGATCCCGGCATCCCTTCCCGGCATCCGCGTGGCAATGCCGAGTGACTACGTCCAGGTCAACCTGGATGCAGTGGGAGTCACCATCAAATGGGATACCAATGTAAGGATATACATTACTTTATTAGTTTTGGTTAGATTGGTGTTGCTCGTTGAAGTTTGTCGATAGAATATGACGGTAAATTAAAGGTACAGTTAAACTAGAAAAGGTAAGCGCTTCGAAAAGATTCGACGTTCATGTCTCCGAATTAATTCGGAGACACGAACGTCGCGCCACAGAGAAACTAAAACTTAAACTTTTGTGCCACGACTACAAATAGTGGACCTGTAATGGCGCGTTTGTTTTGTGTTCTCTCTGTCAAGTCACTTACTTCGCTCGCACGTGAACATCTGACGCTCAAAATCTTTTAGAAAGCAAGCAGTTGTTAATCTATAATTTTAATAAAAAAATTGTAACCATGGTAATATAAAATAGGCAAACTAAAAAGGATTGTAACATGCATAAAAATATGCAAACAGCCTTCTTATATTTCCGAAGCGCAAACTTTTCTTTGGAGATCTGGCCCCTGCTTCGATTAGATTTTCGATTCGGAAAGTCGTATGTCTATCTTTTTTTGACATTACGAAATCGAGCGAGATAGACATACGACTTTCCGAATCGAAAATCGAATCGAAGCGTTTTGAATAAGGGGCCTGTTTGTGAAAAGGTAATGGTCAAACTAAACTCTAAATATTGTGAAATATAAATCATAATGGCAAGTTTAACATTCAGCAAGAAAGGAAAATTTTGAAGAACCGTCGTGCTTCATAAGATTTAGTATTTAATTATAATAATAATTTTATCTATACTCTAGTTTAAGGTTCACAGCTACTTCTGTTGTTTTGCTATTTGTCATATTGTTTTTTTTTATTGTATTTTCTTATCATAATAATTTTTTTTAAGGAATGTATCTTAATAGGTAATTGTTGGTTCTTAACAAGCAGCGCCACCTTGGACTACATACTTAAAGTGGCCATACTGTACGTAAAATTTTAAAATGACATACCTACAGTGTAAGTCAGTGTCAATGACATTAATCTAGTTCATTTTCGGGACATTCTGGCTATCGAACATCCGTTTGTATGATCCTGGCTAACCTGCATCCGTTCTGTTTGCATCCTTTGTGATAATTTTGTTTTATTATTTTATTGTTCATAAATAAATGTCTAACCTAGAATAAAAGTTATACATCGATAACCAGTCTCACTCTAATATAAATATATCTTTAATACAATTTAGGGATAACATGACGATTTCCTTACGAAAAAATGCTCATGCATTGCACTGGACAAGATACTTTCAATTAAAACATTTAAAAAAATATCAACGTCTGATTGTTCTTCTGTAAGAGAATACTTTAAAAAAATCTTGCATCTATAACCATGTTTTGGCAAATCATGTCAATCAAGATTTCGAAATAAATTGCCATTCAACGTGGCAATGCTGCTAGTCTTCTGGGCACGTTTCCGTAAGCGTAAGCGTCTTGATGTTTATTTACTTAGATTTAATTTACTTTGTTTGTTTTATAAATTAGGCTTTTTTTGTAAAGTTTTAACTATTCTCTAAGTAGCTTTAATTTATATCCTATTCACTACACTTAAAGTACTTACGGGATGATATCCGTGGTCTATAACAGTGTATATCCTATTCATTTGTATCCTATTAATCAAAGTATTTTTATTATTATTAAGTCTCCTGCTGCCAATTTCACTACGGAGACACTAGAATAAGGCTTACAGTTAACTAATGCTTAATACAGTAATGTATTACGCATTAGTTAACTGTAAGCCTTATTCACGAATAGCTACTGTACCTAAGTACTTGGTATTACTTATTTATGTATTTATTTACAACACGATCTATAGTTGCAATTTGAACTTTACTCTAATGAGCAAGATTTACAGATCGAACTCTGACTTTACTACGGTAAGTAATGTAAACTTTATTCGTCTAACGTGAATGTTCATACTCGTATAAAACACTAGTTCACATTCGATAAACGAATGAGAATTTAAAATCCATTAGTGTAAGGTTCAAACTCATATGAAAATGTTACTTAAATATCCCGTTTTCAGTGTTAATGATAACACTGAAAACGGGATATTTACCATGTTTCTGAAACATCGTAAATATCGCGTTTTCAGCGTAAATGATAATGTTAGTGACTACTTCTGTTACTTAATTTATAAATAAATAATCAATTCTTAAAATGTCACTTACGGGATATCTTCTTATCTATCTTGATAATCACGGAAGATATCCCGTAAGTGACATTTTAAGTATAGTTATGAACCGTGAAAGCTTAAAACAGTGAATAAATAATCAAAGTGTCGAAACTTGCCCATAATCACTTGTCATTTAAATAGGGTCCATGATAAACAAAAAAACTAATTAGTCCGTCAGATAGATTTCCAAAAAATATTGGACATGTATTTTTTTACTTTTTCAGGTTAACAAAAATTGAAGATAGATACAGTGCGACCAAAACTACTTAAACATTTCGGTACAAGTTTTACCGGAAAGTGACGTGACAAGCTCCCACTTCGATTATTTGATGCGTTTTATCTTCCTCAATTCATATTAATTTGATAAAATAAAAAATACATATTCAATATTTTTTGACAATCTAACTGACTGACCAACCCGAACTCAGGAATCATCCCTATTCTCATTGTAACATTTATTTCAGAACATAATCCTGGTAGAAGGGTCCGTGCAGCTATGGAACAACACTGAAGGTTTATGTGGGACGCTGGATGGGAACTCGGAGAATGACTTCATGACCAGGGACAAGACTATCGCGAAGACCAAGTCGGTGCTCGCGTCTTCGTGGCAGGTTCATAAGATCGGAGGTACCTACTCCATTTTTTTTTTGGTTTTGTACTTTGAATTGACCAAAGGGATTTGAAGATTTTTTTTTTACTTTAACTTTAATAGCTCATATCTCAGAAACGTGACACTTTAGAACATTTTGCCTCATACAAAACTGGTTGGTATTGATACCAGCTATCTATTACTATACTTAGATGTTATGCGTGTGCGCAACTTTGAAAAAAAAATGGCGGAAATTAGGACCGGCCATCAAATTCAAACGATGACTTTCTTACTCAATCTTGACAATAAAAAATGGTGGTTTGACCTCGTCAACAGGAAATTAACGACGCACAAACGATTAACACGGATCCAGTCCATCATTCTGAACCCTCATATCGCACCGAAATTGTGCATGGGTAATAATGATTAAACCGTTTTAAAAGTTTTTCCATACATTTTCACCGTGTAGGTATCAGCTGTTTTTTTTTAAATTACTGATGAAAAATCTATGTGAATCTATCTTCGGAATGGTATACTGATTAAGTGGTAACTGTTTGTGCACCGGTGTGTCTTCCACCCTATACAGGGTGTAAACAGACCCTTCACGAAGCCGTCAACCAAGCATTCTGTACATCAAACTAAGTAACTCTACGCAAAAAATATTCCTGGCAAATGACTTTTATTTTTGGGGTGAAAAATCACGTTTTACGGTAAAACTCAATGTAAGGCACTTACAACATTGTGCTGATGGACGCATTAAATAGTACAGGGAGGGTCATGGAGGTGTTTAAAATAAAGTTATGACCTCAAAAAGTAGTATTTGTAAAAAAAAAACTTGTGAAAAAGTCGGAACTTTGACTAGAACGTTCCCAGGTATGCTCTCGAAAAAATGATCGCAATGACAGGGAGAACAAATGCCTTTCGGCTTCGTTAGGGGTTTATTTACACCCTTTATTTAGGTACATAATTTAGGTAATTAGGTAATTGACCGCGAAGCGGCTATAGTCGAACAATTTCAAGTCAAGGACAATTTTTCAGATCTATGCGACAGCAAACCAACGGAGACCAGCGCCTGCGCTTCCAAATCTGATGATGACATGAAGAAGGCTCAGCAGTTCTGCATCAAGATCTTCGCTAAAGAGAAATTCAGGAAATGCTCTAACGTGAGTACTTCGTTACAATGAGCTCGAAAAATAGGACTGATAAATAACCGACTTGCAAAAAAACTCAAAAACTTGAAAAGCATCTTTACTTTTGGAAGTCGGTGATTTTGGTTGATTCATTGACTTTATTACCACCGACTTTCAAGAGTCGAAGAGTTTTTGAAAATATTTTTGCAAAATATGTAAACTAACGAGGGTAAAATTTGTTAGTTGAAATTTCCTGCAAGTCAGTTAAAATTGATTCTATCTTTTATTTTTACTTACAACTTCGCACTCAATTTTTTCCTAATTTTCTTTTTCATGACTTGCAACTTCCTTTTTTCTTCCTCTTTAGGCTATGGACGTCTCGCTGTTACTTGACGCTTGTCAATGGGACTTCTGCGCTTGTACCACCAGCTTGAGTAAGAACTTACTGCATATTTTTTAAATTTATACACCTGGAAACGGACATCGACAAGCAAACTACCGTGAATTTAGCAAATTTATGGTCCCCTCAGCGTTTAAATATTTTGTCGGTTTTAAATAAAAAATATAATCAACTTAATTTACAATCATTATCATAATCTGCCTAGCCTTTTCAACTATGTTGGGGTATAGTCGGTTCCAATCTAACCGGATGCAGCTAAACAACTGTATTTTACATGGAGCGACTGTCTATCTGACCTCCACAACACAGTTAATACTGGGTAATATCATACCCCTTCGTAAGACTGGTTGACTACCTGTAACGACTGTCAAAAATCTACAAATGACAGCCGGGACCAACGGCATAACGTGCTTTCCGATGCACGAAGGAAACTCGTTATGAAATGGGTGGTCACACTGGTCACCCCTCCACAGGCCAACCTAGGCAAGCGCAGCTTAGCCTGAAGCTTGATCCGAGCGTCTGTTATTATTTAGCCATGAGCTCCTCCTAAATTAAATGTTGGCAAGCAAATATTGCTCTTTTGTATGAAACACCGCCTTGTTTTAATAGCCTACGAAAAATTTTAAGGAATTGTTTGAATTTCGTTTCATTGACGACTCGAATGGCGTTACGTATTTACAACAAAAAAAAAAGGTATGTAGTATATCAACTATCTGGTGTCCACGACACAAGCCTCGTTGCTTAGTGTGGCACTAGATGGCGGTGTGTGTTATATCCAGCGATATTTTATATTTATTCGACGTTTGCACGTCGATGACCCTTTCACCATGTATGATACTGTGACAATATTCAAGAGCAGAAAGTCTTAATCTGAACTAACTCATGGTAATTGGCACAGGTCCGGAGGAGTGTGCCTGCAGCACAGTTTCAGTGTACGCTAAGGAATGCTTGAGACATGGAGTCGAAGAGATGAAGGATTGGCGGGATGCCGATACTTGTCGTAAGTACCTACTTAAATAAGATCCATGGAATTTTTCAACTACGTAACAGAAGATTCGAAAGAACAAAAGAAATAGTATTTGTAGCTACTACAATTTCACAAATTTCTTTAAAAGATTTTCAACTCTATTACATTAGGTTCTAGGTTTATTGGGAAAATTTGATAGTTTTGGGTAGTTTTATATACATGCACACAAACTTAATATTATTATGTAGTAAGACACAAGCAAAAACATAAATACCAAAGCAAAATACAACAAAAGACATTGTCTCAACTTTTATAATGGCAGGCATCTACGTCCGTGAGTTTCGTCCTCTTAAGTGTCGGTAACTTTGACACCGATGTTTCATTTTCTGAAAGCGTTTTCATATTATTCTGCTGCTTAGTCTTCCAATGGAAATATTTTCTATCGGTCACAGCAGCCAATAAGAGATCTGACATCAGCAGGCCTAGCCAAGTTACAAACGATTCGTATCGATTCTCTTTCTACAATCGTAAACGTTAAGTCACGTGGTCAAAACAAGCAAATAAAAACTTCGTACACAAGTTTACATCGGTTAAGATGATAGAATGAAATGTATTCGTTCTACAATCATGATCGCTACATCCCATATAATCGTAGCCAACTTACAGTTTTGACTGAACTTAAAAGTTTCTATTCGTTTGTTTCGACCACGTGACTTAACGTTGAAATGATGTTATTCCCATACATTTGGGTAGTTTTCTATTAGCGTTAACGATTGTAGATTGTCAACTTGGCTAAGCCTACTGATTTACTTAAGGTGAAAGCCTGCGAAATACAATTTTTCTTTCGTTTTTTTTTTTTGCAATTTGCAGTTCAGTGTTGGGTTGTATGTTGCTTAAAATATGATTGCAAAAACGCTTCCACCTTAATTATGCATTCTACTTCTTAGGGTGTCGATGGCAATCTAAATTGTGTCGGCCCAGAACTGGGCCACTAGTTTGGCGCTTTCGGTAGCGTCCATCAGTGCCTGCAGGGAACAAACAACAGGACACGCAGGACCCGATAATAAGTGCCCCATCGTTTGTGGAACAGCACCACATTTACACTTTAGAGCAGAGTCATTAATGAATCTCCACCTGAGCCGGTTTTTCTTGCTGCGGCCAACCTGAGTCTATTTAAGGACTTCCAGTAATCCAATTATGCATTCAACAACCAATATGTCCGTCTCTGCTAACTAACTCTGAACCACCTTTCTCAACAGCAATGAAGTGCCCCGAAGGCAAGATCTACAAGTCCTGCGGAGCAGACTCCCAGCCCAGCTGTGCCTTCCCCCTGGTCCCCGCGAAGACCGGCAACAGCTCCTGCGTGGAGGGATGCTTCTGTCCCGAAGGTCTGCTGCTGGAGGGCGGCAAGTGTGTGCCCAAGACCGACTGCCCCTGCCGGCTGAGGAACAAGAACTTTAAGCCTGGCGCTACGATAAGGAAGGATTGTAATACTTGGTGAGTCAATGTATTTCTTTTATGGATAACTAGCTTCTGCCAGCAGTTTCGCCCGCGTGAAGCTTGATAATTGTCCCATGGGATCTTACTACCGGGATAAATAGTATCCTATGTGTTAATCCGGGTTATAAACTATCTTTGTGCAATTTCATCCAAATCCGTTCAGTAGTTTTGGCGTGAAAGAGGAACAAACATACACACACACAAACTTTGACGTGACGTATAACGTGTGATACTGTACTTATTATTTTGTAGAAGCAAGCCATCCAGAGCAGCTGTCTTACTTCTTTTTGGCATTTAAGACGTTTTATTAAAAAATACTGACTTGCCAAAAATACTGCCTCGTTGGTCAAATGGTCGCAAGCGCGACTGCTGAGCATGAGGTCCTGGGTTCGATTCCTGGGGTCGGGCAAAGTGTTATTGGGTTTTCCATCAGGAATTAGAAGTAGCAGCCACGAAGTCTGGACATGCGCCCAGTTGATGGCAATAGGCTCGCCCCCTATTACATGGGACTTAAACATAACTGGCGAAATGTCGGTATACTATTTATACACTTCTGCCAAACTCTTCCGAGATTACATGCGTGATGTTATGTTATTGAAACTTGTATATCTATCAATAAAGACTGGTGCCAAATACTTCTGTAAGTATTTGGCACTAGTCTTTACTTTTAAAGCACTTATAATAACGTACAGTGAGTCTGTACTCACTGTACGTTATTATAAGTGCTTTAAAAGTGCGTTTAAGAAAGCTTCACTGATCTCTAATATAGAGCAAAATAGTATTTGTTTCACTAATATTCTTTGTATTTAATAAGTACTAGTTCCTCGCCAAAGAGTGGAAACTGTTAGGTTAGATATCGATTCTTTATCTCAAAGTTTGGGGCACTATAGTTGGTTCCAGTTAAGATGACAATAGCGGTCATTGCCCTTTCCCAAATATCTCTTCGTACGAACCAAAACAAATGAACCATGTATCGTTTTTCATTAGATACATGTTGAAGATCACGATAGATGACGATTCAAGACTTGAACAGGCTTATTTTTGGTTTTCAAAGTTAAGAACTTTAATAAATGTAAGTGGGTCAGTGACCGCTATTGTCATTTTAACTGGCAGCAACTATAAAAGGTGTAAAACACCTCTTAACGAAGCCGAAAGGCACTTGTTCTCCTCGTCATTCCGAACATTATTTTGTTCTACACAATACGTACCTTCTAGTTACGAAGATATTGGGGGTCAAAGTTCCAGCTTTTTGGCAACTTTTTTATAATACAAGTTTTTAATGTAAGATTTGATGAGATATGAGATATGTTTTTACTTTAAACACCTCCACGACCCCCGTACTATTCAATCCATTCATATCCATCAGCACAATGTTTTGAGTGCGTTACATTGAGTTCTACCACAAAACATGATTTTTCACCCCAAAAAAAAAAGTCGTTTCCCAGCAATAATTTTTGCGTAAAGTTACTTAGTTTGATGTACTTGGTTGACGGCTTCGTGATGAGGTGGTTTACACCCTGTATGAGTGCTCCAAATGTTCCCATAGTATTGAAGATCTAGTCATAGTACAAAACAGATTAACCTATACCATGCCTTTTACTCTCCAGCACTTGCCAATCTGGAGAATGGACCTGCACTAAAGTAGCATGTGGTGCCCGGTGCGGGGCCATAGGCGACCCGCACTACACCACGTTCGACGGGCTGCGGTACGACTTCATGGGCCACTGCACCTACACCATGCTGCAGGCCACCAACCTCACCGTGGAGGTGGAGAACGTCGCTTGCTCCGGGGCTATCACTGAGGTATCATCACATCTAAGTTTTTTTTTTTAGCAGCCTTAAGCAGTCGCTCCATGTAAAATACTGGTATAGGCATGACGACAGTATCAAAAAATTGCAAATCTATTTAGTCCGTCAGTTAGAGTATTGGAAATTAATGGACACGTATTTTTTGTTTTTGTAAATCATAGAATATTGATAAAGATAAAACGCATCAAAACTCGGGAGTGGGGGCTCGTGACGTCAGAACTAGCTAAAAATTATACCATGGCGTGACGTATTGAGAATTTTAAAAGCGTCGTATCTTCGTCAATTTTGGTTTACGTAATAAAAGAAAAAACACGGGTCAAATATTTTTTGATAATCTAAGTGACGGACTAATTAGATTTTTTTGTCGTCTCGCCTATTTTCAGCCATCCAGCTCTTGAAATAAAGTAGAGTTTTAATCGAATCGGGTGCTTTACTGCAATTCAATTTTTTTTTTTACAAATTCCTTCCTGAATCTATTACCAAAGAATATAAGAATATTGTAACGCCTTCCTTTCCAACTCAAATTAACGTTTTAACACATCATTTATTTATTTATCTATGGATCTCCAACAAAAGATGTACACAAAACATAATTATATAATGGAAAACACAAGGTATTGGGTAGGTGTACTCCTTCACGTCCTGTAGACAACATAGATATAAATTTAACAAATCATGTTTCTCCTCTAGGCAATGGACCTGAGCCCCTACAAAGGCGAAGGGAAGCCATCCTGCACTAAAGCTGTCAACCTGAACTACGATGGCGCGAACGTTCACATGAAGCAAGGAGGCTTCATACTCGTCAACGGCAAGGAGGTGTCTACGCTACCTGTCATGGCGGGCGATATTAGGATCAGAGCTGCTTCCTCTATGTTTATTATTGGTAAGTGAGAATTACCAATTAGAATTGATAGTCTTGTGGTGTGACCTTCGGACTGTCAAGTCATAGGTCTCAAGTTCGAACCTCATATCATTGGGTGCATATTAATAATTAGTCCGCCATCGTTGATTTAAATTGACGTCACTTAGCTAACCATGCATTGTCACCCCAGATAACTGTTTTAAAATTCAGTTGCAAGATTTGACCTAAACAAACATTATTACAGAAATTACAAGTTAAATAAAAGCTTGTAAAAATACACAACTTCTTTGGTTGGATATTATGAGATTGACACTTTAATATGTTATTCTTTATTTCAGTGCAACTACCCAACAAAGTGGACTTGTGGTGGGACGGCAACACTCGCGTCTTCATTGACGTGCCAGCTGAATTCCAAGGACAAACCAAGGTAGGGACCGCGATCAGTTACATCAGCTTGAAACAGTATGGACCCGAGACGGTGGAGCGTAGTTATACACGCGCGCCTCACTTAGACATAACAGAGAGAGTTTACACCTAACTACCCCCTCCCTCTCCGCACTCTCCCCCTACTCCCCCTCCCCCTCCTCCCCATACTCCCTCTCCCTCCCCTCCCTAAAATTTTATGTAACATATTTAGTTTTGCACGCCTGGATGCAAAATGAGCCATGCAGCAAAAGCAATAATAATTAACATGCCATACACCCAAACCTGCTGCATTTAAAACCGTTTTCCCTCCAGGGTCTTTGCGGCACCTTCAACTTAAACCAAAAAGACGACTTCCTTACCCCTGAGAACGACATAGAACAATCAGCCCTGGCCTTCGCCAACAAGTGGAAGACCAGAGAGATGTGTTCGGACATAGACACGAAGGAGCCCGAGCATCCTTGTAAGGCGAACATCGAGAACAAGGAGGCCGCTGAGAAGTATTGTAGCAAGCTGAAGAGTAAGGTGTTTGAAGGTAAGACCTATTCCAATTATAGTTTTGATACCGATGCAAAATTACAATTGGGGACTATCCTTTGCTATCGATACGTTTGCTAAAAGAGAAACCATTCATGTCAAAGCAATAATAGGCGAGACGACAAAAATAAAAACTAATTAGTCCGTCACTTAGATTATCAAAAAATATTTGACCCGTGTTTTTTTCTTTTGTTACGTAAACCAAAATTGACGAAGATACGACGCTATTAAAATTCTCAATACGTCACGCCATGGTATAATTTTTAGCTAATTCTGATGTCACGAGCCCCCATTCCCAAGTTTTGATGCGTTTTATCTTTGTCAATATTCATTGATTTACAAAAACAAAAAATACGTGTCCATTAATTTCCAATACTCTAACTGACGGACTAAATAGATTTGCAATTTTTTGACAATGTCGTCATGCCTATTATTGTCATCTTGCAGCAATAAATGCAGAATTGTTTAGGGTTTATACTGATTATTCAGAAACCCATATTTGTGGGTTATCACCCACAAATAATACTGGTATTTGAGGGTTATCACCCACAAATAATATGGAACGCGCGGCTACCTGACATATTCATTTTTTACTTTTTATTGAGTTTCAAAGTTTTGTTATGTACAAGATTACAAAAACTTTTTTTTACTGAAAATAGGATTATAAAAGGATACTTGGAGGCGCCGGGTATCGATCCCGGTACCTCTCGCATGCTAAGCGAGCGCTCTACCATCTGAGCTACGCCCCCGATGTTACACATTTTAGAATGATACACTACATTCAAGACATTTTAAAATAACCTTCGAAAAATCACGTACGTTTCTCGACGTCAGCTTGGACATTGTGAAATGTCTCTGATGTTTTTTGTGCTGTGGAATATCTATCAAAATTAGGGTAAACCTCTGCAATTAGGTTGCAATCAGACATTATGAAAAGACATTACTTTGGCAAAACATACATTTCTATTTACCTTCGATAATAAAGTATAATTTTGGCCGTTTCTGCCATCAAAATTGTTATTTTGTTCGCGGCCTCCGCCGGATTGAATTCGGAAAAAAACAGCTTTCAGGGACAGGGGTCCATAAAGAGAGTTTGGAGGCGCCGGGTATCGATCCCGGTACCTCTCGCATGCTAAGCGAGCGCTCTACCATCTGAGCTACGCCCCCGATGTTACACATTTTAGAATGATACACTACATTCAAGACATTTTAAAATAACCTTCGAAAAATCACGTACGTTTCTCGACGTCAGCTTGGACATTGTGAAATGTCTCTGATGTTTTTTGTGCTGTGGAATATCTATCAAAATTAGGGTAAACCTCTGCAATTAGGTTGCAATCAGACATTATGAAAAGACATTACTTTGGCAAAACATACATTTCTATTTACCTTCGATAATAAAGTATAATTTTGGCCGTTTCTGCCATCAAAATTGTTATTTTGTTCGCGGCCTCCGCCGGATTGAATTCGGAAAAAAACAGCTTTCAGGGACAGGGGTCCATAAAGAGAGTTTGGAGGCGCCGGGTATCGATCCCGGTACCTCTCGCATGCTAAGCGAGCGCTCTACCATCTGAGCTACGCCCCCGATGTTACATTTATTAAAAATAAACGCCACATTCAAGTCCTAGTAAAAAAAATAACCTTCGAAATCTCACGTACCTTTCTCTTGATAAAATTATGTAAGTAAGAACTAACTGTTGCCCGCTAATTGTTGATCGAAGGTTGCCCGCGACATTCGTCCGCGTGATATTATTATTATAAAAATATTAGTTACTTCCCTATTTGAATCGGATTTAGTTAACTTAGTAAACAGTTTCAAGGTTTTTAGTTTTTTTTTGCACGGAACCCGTTAAATTAAATCATCGTCAATCGTAATCAAATTAAATCACGTTATTATACATTATTTTATTTCATCGAAAGTGTATTGAAAAACGTCCTTTGATACACGTGGGTATTTGTTACTGCAGTTCTCGGCTCCATAACAACCTCGCCTGCGGCTCGAATGTGAATTCCGCCTCGCATGCAATAACAAAGTTTCCCCACTTATATCCAAATGTACTATTTTCTTTCTTCTTCTTTCTTTCTTCAACATCCATAATGACATGTTTGATGGGATGGAATTATGAAATGAGCAAAATCTTCCGTTAGGGTGGGTCGGAACCTAGTCCTTTGAGAAGGCTATATTTTGTCTACCTAGAAGTCTTTTGCCGTCATTAAAGCATTTTATTTGACAAATTGGGAGTTGTTGCTTTTATGCACCTGTATCTACCATGTTTGGAAAAGTACATTGATAGAATTATTTTAATTTTATGTATGAGCATGTGCTTTTTTATATACGCTGTAGGTAGCTGGTGTCACGAAGCGAATATAAATTACCCACCTCTCTTCCGTCCTGTAGCTTGCCACTGGTACGTGGACGTAGAGCCGTACTACGAAGCCTGCGTGTATGACATGTGCGCGTGCGGCTCTGACGTCACGCGCTGCCTGTGTCCCGTACTCGGCGACTACGCCATGACCTGCGCCAAGGCGGGCGTCGTCATACAGTGGCGCTACAACGTGCAGGAGTGTGGTATGTATCTGTACAAACAACTATGATACTTGTGTCTTTTCAACAGGACTTAGGTTTCAATGGAGATCCTTGATCGCTAAGGTTTGGAGACTGTAGTGAAAAGCAGACATTACACTTTTATTGAAATGTAGGATTGTAGGCTCGTACATCAGATTATTATTTAGAACGTAGGTCACCGGATCACAGAGAATGTTTAAAAACAAAATTAATGCATTTGTCTTTATGGTGACCTATTGTCATCGACCTGTAATACCTGAAGTAGAGAAGTTAAAACATTGCATTCTTTCTAACTCTTAAAATGCTTCATAAATATGCATCTAGACTGAAGTAACTTTTTGTGGAGTAACGTGCGTCTACACCGAAGCTTGGTAAAAAGGAACATTTCTGCGTATTACAGTGTTTATCAATTTTAAACAGTGTGTTTTATTACAGTGCTTATCGTCAAATTGACGACCCAAATAGCGCAGCGGAAGTGAGACTGATTTACGTTCTTAGGGTCCCGGGTTCGAATCCCGGTAAGGGCAAATGCTTGCGTGATAAGCATGGACATTTGTTTCCGAGTCATGGATGTTTATATTTATAATAAGTATATATTTACAAAAAAAAAGTATCTATGAAGTATGTCAACCATCTGGAGTCAACAACACAAGCCTCGTTGCTCAGTGTGGTACTAGATAGCGGTGTGTGAAATTCCAGCAATATTAAAACCGATTGTCGACGCGTCGAACTAAAACCATGTACATTTCCGCCAGAACTTCAATGCACGGGAGGTCAGGAGTACACAGTGTGTGCGGACAGCTGTCTTCGTAAATGCGCCGACATGTCGCTGGCAGCCAGCGGCACCTGCAAGCCCTGCTGCGTCGAGGGCTGCGCTTGTCCGCCCGGACAGGTTTGTATGGAGATAACCTCCTTGCAATAGAACGTGTTGGAGATGTAGACTGTTTCCCGATGTCTCTTTACAGCGGTCAATAACAGACACAGAAAAGGTCTATTGTGTCTCGCTTGGATAATGAAGGGTTTAACTCTTTTATTTTTTATTATTCGAGCAAGGCTTTGACCGGGTTGTGGCTAAAGAAACCAATGTGTGTGAAACAAAATGTTGGAATTTTGAATTTTTTTTAGAAAGTTCCCAGGTATGGTCTAGATTCTAGTCACTGCGATTTTTTTGTTCTAGACCCTAGAACAAAAGAAAACGCAATTACGGTGAGAAAAATCGCATTTTGGCTTCGATAAGGGTAATTTTTCACCCATAATGGGATACTATTTTTTCTGATGTTAACGTTTGTTTATAGCTCCTAGATGACAACAACGTATGCGTGCCGACCGGACTATGTCCGTGCTACCACAAGGGACTGCAGTTCAAAGCTGGATACAAGGAAGTCAGGGCTGGAAGGCGAGAGAGGGAACTATGGTAAGTTCCATAATAAGTACCTAATTAAAAATAAATAACTCGTAAACAATACGACCTAAATGCATAAATAGTTAATAAAATTGTCGCTTTGTTTTAGTTCATCTACTTATAGTTTTTGACTTATTTGTTCACTTTCTTATAAGTGATGGTTAACTTATCTAGCAGAGAATTCTGCGTATAGATTCTGGAGAGACTACGGACCACGTAAACCTAGTCTTTTATTTGCAAACATCACTCAAAACTATGTAAAAACTCAAAAAGATAATTTGGAGGCGCCGGGTATCGATCCCGGTACCTCTCGCATGCTAAGCGAGCGCTCTACCATCTGAGCTACGCCCCCGTTGTGAACAACATTCAATTTAAACTCCACTGTAGTGGACATTACGTAAAGTACCCGAGTGCATAAACCTTGCTGTCCTTTCACTTGGCGTAGTAATGCAGAATTACATAATTTCATTCATGCCCGCAATCCGCAGAACGTGTATGAATGTTAGTGGTACAGACACCGACGAAAGTCACTGATCATGGATAGTGTTAACCTACTTTTGTTGCTGACTGTACTACACTTTTAATCTGTTACCAGTTGCAATAATGAGCAAATCAGACGATTTTTCGAACATACTAATAAATTAAAAGCGATGGATAATATCTTAAAATATATTTTTAGATGTTGACAGAAAATGTGTTACAGATTTGGCTTGCTATTTTTCTTATTTGATTTTTTCGTCCTGTTAAATATAATTAACGATACCCCAATGCCTCTCATAAAGAGGAGGCCCGTGTCATTGCTGTGGGGACATTGGCAGATTTTGCTATATTGTTATCTGTTCAGATTCTTAATTGTTTTCGAGATAACAAAAATTTTTGCCCCGCAACAAGACACATGCATTAAAAACCTGGAAAATGAACAGTTAAGCAATTTGATCACAAACTTAACACAAAAATTCTCTGTATATTTAAATCAGGACTATCTTTATTCGACATTTGTATAAAATCGCCGTAACACGGCAAAAAGTTCTTGGAAAGAAGTTGTGGACGGGCTGACCCACTGCTGGGCAAAGGAGCCAGCCAAGCCTTATGGAAGACAAAAAAAACACGGCAAATTGATGAACCTTCTTCTTCGTCTTCTTTGCGTGTCAATGGACTCAAATAATACCGGACCAGTATGTTGGCACCTGCACAGCTCTGTCGTTGGCTTCGTTTAAATCCTGGAAGGTGCAGGTGGCTGTGCAGGATGGGCAAGAAAGGAGGTGGGGCATATCCTGCAGAGGGAAGCTCCACACTGACATTGTCTTTGGGACGGGTCGATGATACCCCATTTGGCCAGATTACTTCTACAAGAAGAAGAAGAATTTAATTACCAATAAGCTTCCCTTTACGTACATTGCTAGATTCCTAGTATGTATTGCCCTGTATGTACGTAGCACATGCGTGGGCGCCCGCTGGGACTGCAAGCCCGCCACCCCCATGGAGATACAGAACTACCCTCCCGCTGAGGACCTGCGCAGTAACTGTAGCGCGACAAACAACATGGAGTTTACCACCTGTGAAATAGCTGAGCCGCTCACCTGCAAGGTATGTTCCAGAGAATACATGTATCTGTTATTGGCCATTGGTGAAGTTTACGGGGATCCGCTGGATGTGAGTCGCAATGTGGCGACACTTGGGGGACGCCTATGTCCAGCAGTGGACGTCTTTCGGTTGAAATAATGATGATGATTATTGGCCAAATCGTATGTTATGACACTTCCTAGAATTTGATCCTTAATAGTGACGTTATCGAATGGTGAAATAATACAGTTTTTTTTTTATCAACGGGTTCGATTCCTGGTCAGAATAACGATTTTTTAAAAATTCAATGATGCAGTTTTACTTTTCATCAAAACTGGGCCTGAGACTCCTTTGAGTATTTTTCGCTATTCCTCATAGTTTAAAAAAATCACTCTGTATAGTCTGTAGGTATTGGTTTGTTGCAGTGGAAAAAATCGAGAAATACCTTATTTTTGTAATTACTATGACTGGAATCGTCTATTTAATGCTACCGCATTTTTGACGTCACTGCACAGTTCGGTTGTTTCCTATCTAAAATGGCGAACGGATAGACGCTGTATGCGGTCGAAAAATGCGTAGAAGATTTCAGTCAGATTTTCGTTTTATTAGAAAATCAATTTGTGATGAGTACCTAATATAATATTATACTTTTCGTACAGAACATGCACCTCCCGCCAACATCAACAACCGCAGAATGCCGTCCAGGCTGCCAGTGCAAGAAAGGATTCGTCCTAGACACCATGTCCAAGAAGTGCGTCCCACCAGCTCGGTGTCCCTGCCACCACGGCGGCAGGAGCTACCCGGACGGCCACACCATGCAAGAGGAATGTAACAAATGGTTAGTACTCGTAGTCTCGTAGCTTTGATCAGAAGACTGATTCTTCCCGAACAGGAGAAACACAAAAAAAAACCTTCGAAATGCAAGGCTCCCACAAAGGCGCGTTATTATCGCGCGATAATATCGCATGCGTTATTGCGATAATGCGTCCCTATTCCTTGCACTCAGGCGCGTTATTATCGCGCGATATTCTACTCATATCGGTATATCGCAGGACGCAGAAACGCAGAAACGCGCCTGTGTGGGGAAGCCATCGCATAATACAGGATATTCAGCCTATAATGTTCCCACAGCTGGGACACAGGCCTCCTCTCTATGAGAGGGACTGGGCTATAATCCACCACGCGGGCCCAGTGCGGGTTGGTAGATGTCAAGTGTCTTTGAATTTTCGGTTCTAAGACATGCCGGTTTCCTCACGATGTTTTCCTTCACCGTTTAAGAGGTGATGAAATAAATTACATAAAGTAATACGCTTATCTGGGTTCGAACCCACTGGGTTCGCCATCACTGGGCCATTGCTGCTCAATCCTCGATAGACGGTAATCAATAGATTATCATCTAGTCTTAATACTACGGCACTTCCTGCGTTACCTAACTTACACAGAGCCACTGGTTGACCCTATAAATAGGACATGCTATAGTTGCATTAATGCAGCCAAATGCTTCGGCTACTTCATACCCGAGGCGACTCCTTTACGTTGCTTATAAGTGTGCGTTACAGATGATAGTTGTAGATTGCTTTCTAGGTTTTGTTCCCGAAAAATGTATAAAAATTCAAATGAAAAGTAAAAAGATCTATTTGGAGGCGCCGGGTATCGATCCCGGTACCTCTCGCATGCTAAGCGAGCGCTCTACCATCTGAGCTACGCCCCCGATATTACTTGAATCCAAATTAAACAATACTTTGTGGACACTGCGTATATTTGTATGTATTATGCGTATGCGTACGTAATACGTGCCTTTCACTTTATTTTGTACGACGCGAGCCAAGGCGATATCGATACTGCTTGGTCAGCATTGACACACAATAAAATTGCATAGACTGCTTAAATATAAGCCTGCTTAATAATAATCCGACAAATAAATCAATTGAAACAATATAATCTTATTATTGTATTCCTCTAAAAAGGAATGGAGATGCTTTTCAAATAGATAAATTAAGAAATATATCACCTTTTTTTTTTCGTATGGGAAATCATCAAATGACTCCTCCCGCTCTGGGTGGAGCAGAAGGGAGTGTCAGACTTTTCCTGACTGAAACTCATCCATGTTCCTTCATCGCCCTTTGTGTTCCGGGGCCACGGTATCTCTTTCGAATAGTCCCGCAGCCCCGGCAGGCTTCGGCCCTTGCGGACCCCTTCCCTATTGCTGACTCTCTTTGAGGCGCGCGTGGAACACGAACGCGCCGTCGACACGGCCTGTCGTCATGAGACGGACGGACGGCGAGCTAGCCCATAGCTCCCCGTCCCGCCCGCGCCAAGGTGGCCCCCGACGCCCGGGGCGTCTCTCGCGGAAATTATATCACCTTGATTTATACTCTTCACTTTGTCATTCGGAACTAAATAAACTGTTAAAGGTCGAATTATGTATGTAGGGACTTGGAATTAGGTCCATTTTGGATATAACTATAGCAGACAGTGGCGTACTTTAACCAACAAACTCATTTACACAATCGAATCTAATAGTATAATGAACGGATCAAGATAATTTTCAATGTTATTGTTATTTATGACTGAAGAAAACAATAACTACAAGATATAAATATTGATTATCTCGATTTAATTGATGAGTTGATAGGATCTACAGCAACAATATGTTATTTAGTTAAAATAAAAAGTGAATTCCATCCGCTCCATAGATTTCTAAAATGTCATAGACATTACACTTTAACTTCATTTGGTTTATGTAAAATTAATTAACTTCACTACTTCCTAAGGGGCCATCCATAAATTACGTCACACTAATTTCATGTTTTTTACCCCCCCCCCCCCCTCTTTCTTGTCACAGCTGGTCACATTTGTGATACTTCCCCTCCCTAGCGTGACGTCATATATTTTACAAATAGGCTTGAAAACATTTTTAAGTTTTTCGTTAATATTTCAAATTTCGTGTTTTAATACTTAGGTACATAAAATAGATTTTGAAATATGTCGTCACGACATTTAGAACCTCTCCCACCCCTTATCACACCATGTCGCCATGGTGTCACTTCCCCTTAACGAATTTATGTATAGTCCTTAAGAAATAGCCAAGGCAAAAGCATATTTAAAATTATTCTAATACTACCAATTATTTGGCTACACAGCGAGTGCAAGAGTGGCAACTGGTCGTGCAGCCAACGCAAGTGCGCCGGCGTGTGTTCCGCTTGGGGAGACTCCCACGTGGTCACCTTCGACGGGACAGACTACGACTTCGAGGGGGTCTGCACCTATCTGCTGGCTAAGGGCGTCATGGACAGCAAGGATGGTTTCGATGTGGAGATTCAGGTGAGGAGTTGTTGGCTCTGTTTTAGAGGTATGAGGAACAGGGTATAAAGGGTCTCCGTTGAAAAGAGAGAATGCCTCTGAACAGACTGGTGTTGTATATATCTGGTGGACTACTGCCCGACAGTTATAGTCAGTTTTTCTATGTGGTTAACTCGCGAATCAATCAAAATCAAAGCATTTATTTCAAGTAGGCCAGTTACAGGAACTTTATTATTGTCGAAACAAAAATGAAAATTCAAAGTAGCTACAGTCCCAGTCACAAGAAATAAAAACTGTGAATGTACTGTAGTTGCCCATTCCCTAGCGTAGATCTCTATGGAGAAGAACGGGCAAGAAACTTTTAAATCAGAATATTGTTACAAAAACTTTAGTGAATAACTTTAGTGTCACAATTCAAGATTTTGATGTTAGTTCTTCATTTTGATTCATAGATCGCGTTCTCCTGTCAAATTAATTATGTCCAAAACACTGTTATGGTTCAAATGGATGTTACGTAGGTTGTACTTAGTTGACATAAGGCTAGAGCATGGCCGTTGGTCAAAAATGGTGATTATAGGAATACGTGTATGATAGATTATTTTTGCGTATAATTACCGAGTATTGATTTGGCCCAAGAATAGAGGCCTTCAAGGTAGCCTATACCCAGGAGAGGATCAGGTTTATAAAACATAATTTTTAACCCATTAAATACTGCTCTTATATGTTTTACAATGTCATACATACACACATCAAAAAAAGTTTGCGATCACTTTGAAAAATCGAAATCTTATACTTAATCTCTTTTTTATAAATATAAAAAAATCGTTTTATTTTTTAATTTAAAACAAAAACAGGGTATTTCTATTGAAAGAAAACACACAATAAAGAATTTTTCTTGATAAATTACAATTAATAAAAATATATCAGCATATGCTATTGATCACAAACTTTTTTTGATGTGTGTATAGCAACGCGAATAATTGGAAAATTTGCAATAGTTCCGAATCATGTTATTTCAGATTTAGTGAAAGGCCACATCTTTGAAAACGTTTGCCTGTTGAAGTCGTTTAGTTCAGGCTCCATACGATGAGATGAAAAGCGTTCTCTCATCACGCCCTACCTACTCAGCTACCAAGATTTGCTCGTTGAAAACCCCCCTGGGGTCCATCGTACCATCTGTCAACTAGGAATTGTCGGTTATGCTAACCGACACTTTCTGTTTACAAAACTTAAAACTTCCCGTTTCCCTGTAGAACGTACCATGCGGCACAACTGGTGCTACGTGCTCCAAGTCAGTGACTCTGAAGGTTGGCGGCGGTGGTAACGAAGAAATTGTCTCTCTTACCAAGGATACACCTATTCCGGACATTTCGAAGCTGAAGAGGTATTTAATACACATACGTACGTAGACTCGTGCTTTGTTCCCATGGGGGGAAGGCAGACACCACAGTGCGCCACCTGCTACGTTCCTTACATAGTCCTTTCGCCTTGTCCACGTTCATAGAACTGGTTAATAAATTATTTGCAGAAAATGTTAAAATCTTTTCTCTGTTAAATCACTAGGTTATGTCCGGAGTTTGGGAAATTGTCCCATTGGATCGTACTACCGGGACAAAGTACCCTATGTGTTAATACAGGTTATAAACTATCTGTGTGTTAAATTTCATACAAATCTGTTTAGTAGTTTTTGCGTGAAAGAGTAATAAAAGAAGAGGCGATGCTGCGGGCATAAACTAGTACCTAATTGATAATCACGGAAGAGATTCCGTAAGTGACAGTGTTAGTTTAGTTTTAAACTGTGAAAGCTTAAAAAGTATCTTAGTTTGAAACATTGTTTCGTCCTAGGATCAAGATGAGGATGGCGGGTGCTTACGTATTCCTGGATGTGCCATCTCTTGGGATGAGCCTGCAATGGGACCGCGGCATGAGAGTCTACGTCAAAGTCGACTCCATGTGGCAAGGAAGAGTAAGTATTCATATTCATCTATTATAATCTTCTGGTAAGTCACTTAGTCTTGTAAGAGAGGCTTTTCTTGCCTCTTGTCTTGACTTGTCAACTAACCAACCACTACCTAGACACTACGTAGAGTGCCTTGTCCCCGAAGGGAAACCGGCAGGAATCGGCTTCTTAGTGTCAACTAACCAACCGCTTGTTGCAGGTGAAAGGTCTCTGCGGTAACTATAACAGCGACCGACGCGACGACTTCCAAACGCCATCTGGCGGTGGAATGGCTGAATCTTCAGCGCTCATCTTCGCTGACTCCTGGAAACTCAAGTCTACGTGTCCTAAGCCGCAGCGGCTTTTGGTGAGTTTTTGATGATGCCGTTGTTTGAGAATCTAGTTTACCTGCACTCAATCATAACTTAATGCATCAGTTCAAGTAATACCTAAAAATTGAAATTAATAGTACATTGTTACCCCAGGGGTGAAAATAGTTCATTTTTCTATTGAACCATGTTCCAACTTTCTATACAGCCACGATGTAAAATTGAAATAACATAAAGTTAAGTATTTAATTAAAGAATTTATATTTTTCAAATAACTTTATTATAATTATGTTTCAACTATTTCTTTAAAATAACATAGATTTGGGCAAAATATTTAACATTTTTTCAATGATGAAAATGAAAAATAGGTAATGGCTGAATAGCTGGCCGGCCATAGAAAAAAACGAACAAAATAGGCGGGAAAGCGGCAATCCAATCTTCATTTGTTTTTTCGAGTTGATTCATGTTTTTATTTTTACTTTCCTTGTATTCGTAATGAAAAGCACAGTGTTTACCTCGGGTTAAAGACTTATTTAGTCCCTCGAACTATTAGCGCCTTCGCTGCGCTCGGGCACTAAACCCCGTCTCGGGACTAAATAAGTTACTTTCTCCCCTAGGGTAACAATGTACTATTGCAATTAATGAAATTGTTATAAAGCACTAAAAGGCCATTTCTGGGGACAAGCTGAATCGCAGCAGATTTAGCCTAGCTGTTTTTTTAATAAGAAGAGTTAACCTTTAAATTCATGATTCCAATAGTAGTACTTTGAATATAGTCATATCCAGACTAGTGGCAGTACTTTTATACAAGCCTTAAAGTTTAGTTTGCCCTTAAAACCTACTACTCTTCATGATGTTCGGTTTTTCGGAACAGTCTGCTGCCATAAAAGCTTGCCGTATTGTTGACCATTAGGCGCGCCACTGATCCCGACTGGTTAATGCGTCTGATAGTCAATATATCACAGTTCTATTCAGAGAACCAGCCTTTTATTAGTCACAAGTCAATGACAATGAAACCAGTGGCAAGGCATCAAAACGAGATATTTTCTGTTTCTTTTGGTTTATTGGTGTATGCTAGCTTACATGTAACAATAATTTAATTTAATAGATTCTTTGTTTATATAATACTTTGTTTATATTAACTTTACATAGTATTGTATAAAATCAGGTTCTTCTAACCTCAAACACTGTTTTAAGCTTTCACGGTTTAAAACTAAACTTATATAAAGTTATCAATATAAGTTTCTTCTAACATATCAGACAGATGTGTCGCTGGGGAGTTTTCAGGATTTAGATATTTTAAGCATCATCATCTCACACAGGACCACTGCAAACAACGTCCCGAACGCAAGGAATGGGCGTCGTCAATCTGCAGCACGATGAAACAGTTCCCCTTCACGCTGTGCCACGCGGAGGTGTCGCCGTCCGGCTACGTCGAGCGCTGCACGCGCGACGCCTGCGCGTGCGACGCGGGCGCGGACTGCGAGTGCGCCTGCACGGCGCTAGCGGCGTACGCGCACGCTTGTGCCAACAGGGGAGTTACTTTCAAGTGGAGGACGCAGGCGATTTGTCGTGAGTATCTGTTTTAGAGATTACAATATTATTGTCCTTCCGTCAGAATTTTCTGGTAGTGGTAGCCTACTCCAATATCTAAGTAGATTTTGACGACCCAAATGGCGCAGCGGTAGAAAGGCTGCCTTACGTTCTTAGGATCCCGGGTTCGAATCCCGGTAGGAGCAAATGTTTGTGTGATGAGCATGGAGATTTGTTTCCTAGTCATGGATGTTTATATGTATAATAAGTACGTATTTACAAACAAATAGTATTTATGTAGTATATCAACTATCTGGTGTCCACAACACAAGCCTCGTTGCTTAGTGTGGCACTAGATGGCGCCGTGTGTAATATCCAGCGATATTTATTTATTTATTTTCTGGTAAACAAAGTGTGTACATAGAAAAACCAAGAAACCTTACTTTTACTACATTGACCCTATGTCTAGTATACATATTTATGCCCTAAACATAACGGTCTAAAAATTTGTCCAAAACAATAAGTACTTTTATTCTGAAACTTAACTGTTTTTTTCACTAGCTATGCAATGTGACGAGGAATGCTCCAACTACGACGCGTGCCTATCTCCTTGCCCGTTGGAGACTTGCGATAACACCCTGTACTACCGTGAAATGAAGACCAACTGTGAACAAGACACTTGTGTAGAAGGTAAGGTTTTATCCACAATTCAGATTTAAAGATTTGCTTAAACAATTCATAAAATTAGCTTCGATATTCTATGATTTCCGCGTTAAAATGTAAATTGCTTTGGAAAATTTAATTAAAAAATAAAATAAAATTTGTAAATTTTTTCCTCAAACTTTAACTCGTGACAGCAAATCCATACTCGAGGTTTAGAGTAGTAGCGCTGTTTGTATAAAATTGTTAGATAAATTCATACAAATCTTAATAAATATAATTTAGTAATAGGCACGGTAAGGTCTTATAAAATGAGTGTTTAACTGGCTTGCCGCCATTAAGTTTACGCTATGTCATATTAAATAATACTATTTTTTTTAAGTAGTAAATAACTAGCTTCTGCCAGCGGCTTCGCCCGCGTGAAGTTTGATAATTGTCCCATGGGATCTTACTACCGGGATGAAAATCTGAGTATCCTATGTGTTAATACAGGTTATAAACTATCTGGGTGCTAAATTTCATCCAAATCCGTTCAGTAGTTTTTGCGTGAAAGAAGAAAGAGTAACAAACATACATACTCACAAACTTTGGCATTTATAATATTAATATAGGATTTAAGTTAACGAAGAGTATCATCTCCTATGACCAATCCACAGGTTGCAAACCCAAAAAGTCGTGCCCCGAAGGTCAAGTATACAAGAACAGTAGCCACGCGGAGTGCGTGCCACGCGCCAAGTGCAAGCCGGTGTGCATGACCCTGCAGGGCGGCCGGGACGTCGCCGAGGGAGAGCTCCTCGAGCAGGACGACTGCCATACCTGTCGCTGCTCCAAGAAGCAGAGGATCTGTACGGGACAGCCTTGTACTACTATACAGCCGGTGAGTTTCCGATTTATCCCATGATCTGTCCACGAAGCAGACACAATAGTTAAACAATGGCGCCTCGACCAAATCGGTCATTCGACAGATCATGATTTATGTTGTGAAGTGAAAAAATCAAAGACATGTGATATTGACCAACCCGCACTGGGCCCTCGTGGTAGATAATTGCCCTCTGTCCCTCGTAGAGAGGAGAACTGTGTCTCAGCAGTGCGTCTTGCAATCAGCAAGTCGTTCAGAGGGTTAATTCACGTAATTTTATGACGCGCCGATGAAGTTGTAGTGCAGTTGCAGTTAAGTTCAAGTTCGAGTGATAAACGGTATTCTTATAATCTTTGAACTGCGCGTAAACTGCACGTCAACTGTACGACAACTATACTGACTTATGGTGTGGCCATTTGAGAGAAAAAATATTACTCACTAAATAATCGATTACATTTCAATGAATATGACGTTAAAATAATACCCCAGTACAGATTTTAGTGCTTTTTTTTAAGTAGTAGAATACCATGTCATCATGTTGCGTATTATTTTTATTTTATTTATTTTTAACTTCAACAGCACTTCTTTACATGAATTAGCCTACAGGTTTCTATACAGGATGTAAACAGACCTTCAATGAAGCCGTCAACCAAGCATTCTGTACATCAAACTAAGTAACTCTACGCAAAAATTATTGCTGGGAAACTACGATTGACTTTTTTTTGGGGTGAAAAATCACGTTGGTAGGACCTTAAAACATTGTGCTGATAGATGGATTCAATAGTACGAGGGTCGTGGAGGTGTTTAAAGTAAAAATCTAACATTTAAAACATGTATTTTTTTTTTAACTTGTGAAAAAGTTGGAACTTTGACCCTCAATGTCTCTGTAACTAGAAGGTTCCCATGTCTGGTGTAGAACAAAGAAATGATCGCAATGAAGGGGAGAACAAGTGCCTTTCATCTTCGTTAACAGTCGTTTTACATCCTTTATACTCCAACCCATACTGGGCCCTCGTGGTAGATAATTGCCCACGTTCTCTCACAGAGCGGAGACACAGGTCTCTATAATAAATATAAATATCGCTGGACACACAGCGCCTTCTAGTGCCACTCTAAGCAACGAGGCTTGTGTCGTGGACACCAGATAGTTGATATACTACACAGATAATTTTTGTTTGTAAATACATACTTAATATACATATAAACATCCATGACTCGGAAACAAATCTTCATGCTCATCACACAAACATTTCCTCCTGCCGGGATTCGAACCCGGGACCCTAAGAACGTAAGGCAGCCTCACTACCGCTGCCCCATTCGGGTCCTCGATCGATCGTTGGTCTCTATATTTACACAAAAATAATATGTAATTTTCGTCCCCCCAGCCGCTAGAAGTGACATCTCCGAAGCCTCACGACGAGCCACTGAAGTGCGTGACCGGCTGGAGCTCTTGGATCAACCGAGGAGCGCCCGAGACAGGCGCCCACGGAGAATCTATTGACAACGAGCCGCTACCACGACCTAACGAACTGGTAACATACTTCAAACTACACTATACTGTCAGTGAATTAAACATAAACATTTATTAGCCGATTATAAGAGAGAAGGAGGTTATGTTTGAAATCTCATTTCCTTGTCATTAAGTGAAATTAATTTTTTAAAAATCTGCGCTGTGTCTGATATGAAAATCAATCACTGATCTAAATTTGGGTTAAGTTTCATTGCTTGTGTTCCCGAGCAAACGCAGTTTCTGCTATGACGGACTGTTGATATGTTGTGTTTTCAAACAAGAAAATCCTCAGTAGCAGCCGGAATCTGTATCTGTGAACGATTGACATGATGTATAGTCACTCGAGTACTAATATGTTTACACGTAACACAATTCTAAAGCAATAGAGATATGACATTTTTCATAATATAAAACAGTAGTGGAAAATCAAAAGTTTCTACGTGTATGCACATACGTTCTACATTTTGTTGGTTGTGACTGTACACTTTGACTACCTATCAATTTGATCAATACTGTAGTGATGTTAGTTTTTAGGGTTCCGCACCCGAAGGCCCGTTGGTTACCCACCAACGGGACCTTATTACTAAGCGTCCGCTGTCCGTCCGTCCGCCCGTCCGTCTGTCTATGTCAGCGGGCTGTATCTCATGACCCGTAATAGGTAGAAAGTTTGAAATTTACACAGAATGTGTATTTCTCTTGCCACTATAACAAGGAATAATAAAAATAAATTAATTAAAGGGGGCACCCCGTTTTTTATTTGTTGTCCTACTACGATGGTATACGGAACCCTTCATGTGCGATTCCGACACGCACTTGGTCGGTTTTTAATGTATATTTTTTTGCAAAAACAGGCAATCGGCACACCAATGTGCAAAGAGAGCATGATGAAGAAGATAGAATGCCGCACAGTAGGCGACCACAAGTCTCCCAAAGAGACAGGACTTGATGTGGAATGTAGTCTGCAACGAGGGCTGTACTGCAAGGAGCTCGGCAAGGAGTGCGCGGACTTCGAGATCAGAGTGTACTGCGAGTGTGAGGGTCAGTACCCTTTCTGCATTCATAGAGTTCATTAAAACCGAGGGTTTTGATCGCAATGTATCGCAGCCCATGGTTAGACAGAGGCCTCCCAAATTACGTCTCCACACAGTTCAATTATTTCTCCTGGTTTTTCCTTGAAAAGTTATTGTTTTTTTTTAATCTAAGTGGTGTTGCAATTGGTCTGGGTAAAGCAGAGTGTTTTTTGGGGCATTTATTGGAATTTACAGGGGACACCCGGAGACTGAATTTACGAACGGTCACTGAACAGGCTCGCTTCCTCACAGTTAAAACAGACCTGCTATTCTCAAACGCTTCGATTTGATTTCGATTCGGAAAGTCGTATGTTTATCTCGCACTTTTTCGTAATGCCAAAAAAAAATAGACATACGACTTGTCATATCCAAATCAAATCGAAGCGTTTGAGAATAGCTATGCGGTTGTAGTACCAAAAACGACCTACTGCTTTTGGTAACACGCATGATGTTACATGACGTCTTCTTCCTCATACAGAACCGTCTCTCTGCGAGAACTCAGTACGTCCGAACGAGCCGCACCCTCACGACTGCACGAAGTTCTACGAGTGCGCGCCGCTGGGGCCCGTGCTGAAGTCGTGTGGGCCCGGCACTATGTACAACAACGTCAGCATGGTGTGCGACTGGCCCGACAGCGTCGCGCTGGTGCGGCCGGACTGTGGGGGGACTACGCCTGGTCAGTACACTTCATTATACTCTTCCCTTATCATACAGAATCATCTCTAGAAACATCCAAGTCATAGGTCTTGAGTTTGATTCCCGTATCGGGAAAATTGTTATTAGTGTTTTCTCAGTAGCAGCCATGGATGGAGTCTCTATTTGTGCCCATTTGGTGGCAATAGGCTCGCCCCCCTATCATATTGAAGTGGTGAAATGTGTGTGTGCTTTTAGGTATACCTCTGCCTCACCCTTCGAGTGTTCCAGGCGTGATGTTATGTTATGTTATATCACCAATATTACATTTTTAGGAGCTGTGAGCACGACCGTCTCAACTACACCAACAACAGTCGCACCTCGAGGTATGTATACTATAAATAATAAATATAAATATCGCTGGACATGTATTATTGAAAAAAAGGTAGAGAAAATAAACTTTGTATGTATTCTCATTCATTTATTTTCTGTACACATTATTTTACATTTTGAAATATTTTAATAACAAGACCAAAAAAAAAAAACTTTTAAAAATATTTAAAAAATTGTATCCCAACGGCATCAGGAGCAAGGGCCAGGCTTTTGGTGGTCAGGGCTCCAGAGAGAGGTACCTCCTCACTATGCGTGCCGTGTGCAGAAGTACCACCACTTCGTCTCATAAATTCACTATCTCATTCATTAACAATTGACCTGGCCTCCCCGTCTAGAATCATCACCGGATTACACGAGTCCTACGGCTACGACGTCACGTTGTCCTCCCGGACAGGAGTACAGCGCGTGCGCATACCGCTGTGACAGACTGTGCGACTACTTCCGGAGAATTCTTGTAGCTAAAGGAAGATGCATCGGAGAGGTAAGGATATGCAGAACTTCATGACTAGAGTAAACGGGCGATCACGTGATTCAGATGTGAAGAAAAGTTTACCCAATTTTTATGGTATAATAAATATCGCTAGACATTACACACACCGCCATCTAGTGCCACACTAAGCAACGAGGCTTGTGTCGTGGACACCAGATAGTTGATACTACATAGATTTTTTTTTTGGTTATAAATACTTGCATAGAGAATCCACACTGGCATTGTATTTGGGACGAGTTGATGATACCCCATTTCGTAAAATTATTTATACAGCGACCAACCAGCAGGGCTATTGCGTATCTCTGTTGACAGTTTATAGTGATGATCACGGGCTCAGTGTTCAAGTGATGATCACTAGGCTCAGGTTTTATCAATTAACTGTCAAAAGGTTAGTTTCGTATGCTGACCAGTGACCATCAAATATGACGTCATTGGTGCTCATCGTGGCTGATGCAAACGGTTAACAAAGCTCATTTACAGCTTGTTAATCAGTTTGGGTACAAGATACCTATTTACAATTAAAATACTGAGATTCTGTTCAAGTGGGAATTAAAGAAAATATTTTAAGACAACCGTAATATCAATGTTTAATAAGATCCTTTTCTTCTATAGATGTGCGTAGAAGGCTGTATAGGGAAGCCGTGCGATTTTGACTCTTACTGGCGTGACGAGAAGACCTGCGTGCCTAAGAAGGACTGTACCTGCTTTGCTGACGAAAATATCGTTAAGGTACGTAGTAATACGGAAACTTCTGACTGGTTTTTAAGTCTAGTTTAACCTGCGCAGTTCAGTTCAGGCTGCTGTGGCTCAAAAATATCATTTAGCTGTTTGCCAACCAACATATAGCCCGACAAAAAGTTAAGATGGTGGTAAAACGCGAAACTACATATTTCCTACCTGGCAATTCAAATTCAAATTCATTTATTGGTGTGATTTTTGGTACATTTTACATGAGATCTTAAAAATAAATAATTAGTTCCTCAAAAATCTACCCTAAAGGTGTACACTCTTTCACATAATCATTCATTATTATAAAAAAAGGATAATCAACATAATAAATAATTAAACACAAAATAACTTTTCAGAAAAAAAAGCAAAAACATTAACATTTGAGTAAAAAATAAATAAAGAAAATGAATGAATGAATGAGGTAAATAATGAATGGAAATAAAGATAATAATTCCACGTTTTCTGTCAAAATTGGCAATGTCATTGACTTGTCACTGGTCTCGGTTGCCAGAAAATCGCTAACAACGCCCTCATTTACTCAATAAACTTTTTAGTCGGGTTGTATGTATAAGTTGACATAATATTCATTTGGACCGAACACAATATACCTACATAATAAATACATCTTTTGTTAATGATAGCGCTCTGTCTTTGTGAAAGAGTTATCTGCAATTTTTTATCAGTATTTAGGCGACCGATCTCTGCTGAAATGGGGTGAAAACAGAGAAAGCGAATTTTTCCAGATATGAGACCTAGCTAGATAAATTTTTCGCCCCCGTAAACACATAATATTGCAACTTTCATCGAAATCGTTAGAGCCGTTTTTGAGAACTATTAAATAAGCAATATGTATACAAATATTGCTTATTTAATAGGACAGGATATTATTATGAATGTTCTGTCTTTAGCTAAGGTCAGTTACATCTAGCGACCGATACTCAAAACTCGTTTCCCCCAACAGCCCGGAGGCGTGGTAGTAGACGGCTGCATCAAATGCCAGTGCCTCAACAACGAGTTCCACTGCGACTCCAGCGAGTGCGTGGTCGTCAGCACTCCGCTGGAGGGCTCCACGCACCAGCCCATCATCGAGCCGCACATCCTGCCCTCGCCGCCCACCACCAGGACGCCCAGGAGACGTACGACCACCACCACGCTGGCGCCGGTGTCGACACCGAAGCCACCTGAATGTAATCCTGACGAGTAAGAAACTGTTACATTTTTAACTATCTGTTTTAGCCTGTAAATCAATTCGCTGAAAGGCAAAGGCGTATTTTTCATAATAAAACATGTCCAAATCCAGTGACATTGCAATTGACGTGGTCTGTTGCAGGAGGCATTTGTTTTGAAAAGTGTTCTTGAATCAGAAATAAGAAGAAAATTTCAAACTCGATCAGGTCCTAGGTTTATATTGTGAGGTTTCTCATTTATTAGCACAAGTATCAAGATTTGAAAAAAACACTGGTACTATTGGTAGCCAGATTTCTTCTTCAATCTCTAAATCAGAATCCAGATTCATCGTTATCAACACCCTGAATCATTTTTTTTCTATCTCTTACAGCTACATGGACCTTATGTGGGGCGACCAACCACTGCCTGATTCTGCGTTCTCCGCCAGCTCGATCGCAAGCGGACTGTTTGAACCGCAGTATGCCAAACTCAACGGACATCCCCTTGATGTCACAGGTAATTTTTATCAAAATACATAAAAACATCAAATAGAGCTCTTTTTAAAACTTAAGTAGTTACTTTTATGAGACACTTTCATAATGTACAGCCAAGTCAGAAAAGACGGCGCTTCGGTAAACTTCGTCTTTCAGAATTAGTACGAACTTCGCTCGGTACAGTAATCCCATTCAGAAGCAATAGTACATTGTTACCCTAGGGGTGAAAGTAAATAAGTCTTTAACCCGAGATAAACACTGTGCTTTTCATTACGAATACAAGGAAAGTAAAAATAAAAACATGAATCAACTCGAAAAAACAAATGAAGATTGCCGCTTTCCCGCCTATTTTGTTCGTTTTTTTCTATGGCCGGCCAGCTATTAGCCATTACCTATTTTTCATTTTCATCATCGAAAAAATGGTAAATATTTTGCCCAAATCTATGTTATTTTAAAGAAATAGTTGAGACTTAATTATCATAAAGTTATTAAAAAAAGATATAATTATTATTTAATTAATACTTAACTTTATGTTATTTCAATTTTACATCGTGGCTGTATAGAAAGTTGGAACATGGTTCAATAGAAAAATTAACTATTTTTTTTATAATTTTACAGTTGTCAGTTGAAAACGATTTTCCCTAGGGCTGAAAAGTATTACTTTCAACCCGCTCCTCAGGCAACTTCAGACCTACTTTCAGAGTATGAGTAATGAAAATTTCTATACTTTGTCCTGCTGTACCTTGTATCGTCTTTTGTCACACAAAAGTTTCGAAAAGTTTTAATCTATAAATATGATAATAATTGATAGTAATTTAAAAAAAGGTAAGTACTTTGATGGTGATTTATGCTCTATACAAGACATCTTCACGCGTTAGTATTTCCAACGAGACGATAATAGGGATGATTCCTGACTAAAAAAATATGATTCTGTTTAGTCCGTCATTTAGATTATCGAAAAAAATTGGAAACGTGTTTTTATTGTATCAAATTAATAGAAATTGACGAAGATAAAATGCGCCCAAGATTATGAGTGGGGACTTATGACGTCACTTTCCGGTAAAAAATGTACTCAAATGTGACGTCACACGAGTTTTCGACGCACTGTATCGTCTTTATTTATTGTTTACATGAAAAAATAAAAAATATGTGTCCAATATTTTTTGGAAATCTATCTTACGGACTAATTAGATTTTCCTTGTCATCTACCCTATTAGAAGCGCATACTTTTCCTTGGAGATCAATCCTTGAAGATTATGTCTTAACTCAAGTATTTATTAGTATCAATAGTAATTTAGATAATTTAATGGGGTGTAATCCTCTTTTGACCATAACACTTATCACCAGCCGGAAGTTGGAACCCAGCAACTCAAGACACAAACCAGTACATCCAGGTGGAGCTTCCCCACCCTGAGCCTATCTTCGGCGTGGTGATGCAGGGCAGCCCACTCTTCGACCAGTATGTCACCAGCTACGAAGTCTTGTATGGAGACAGTCCTGATACCTTGAACCAGGTTAAAGGACCTGATGGGAAACCAAAGGTAGGACATTTAGAACTTGTAGTTGATGGACGGTTTGAGAAGCCCGTGGCTAAATAATAAAAGCCGCTCGGGTCGATCTTTAGGTTAAACCGTGCTTGCCTAGGTTGGTCTGTAGATGGGTAACCACCCGTTACATACAGGGTTTCCTCCGTGCCTCGGAAAGCACGTTATGTAGTTGGTCCCGGCTGTCATTTGTAGATCTTTGACAGTCGTTAGGTAGTCAGTGGCCCAAAAAATCTGACAACCAGTCTTACCAAGGGGTATCGTGTTACCCAGTACTAACTGGGTTGTGGAGGTCAGATAGGCAGTGGCTCCATGTAAAGTACTAGTATTCAGCTGTATCCGGTTAGACTGGAAGCCAACCCTAACATAGTTGGGAAAAGGCTTGGCAGATGATGAGTTGATGGACGGTTTGGTCCTGAAAAGTCAAAAGATTGTAGAAGACTGTGATTGGTGACCAATTTTATCGATTAAAGTAAATGCTGTCATGTCAGCAAGTTTTACTTTCCAAAAGTTTCACCCTAGTGTCCGTTAAAACGAAGTTAAAAATTTATAAAAACCACTACTTTGACCAGGCTATAGTCTCCGCCAGATAAGTAGGGATTAAAATTTATTGACCCGCAGACATATTGAATTACGTAATTCCGAAAACAGAAATAATGACATAAACTTGTCTCCTAAACGACCTTTATCTTGATCCTTGACTTTTTATAGTAATAAAAACCGATTCATAATGTATTGTCAGGGTACCTACGCAGAGAAATTAAGGAAAAAGCAGTGACCTTTAATTCCTACTTATCTGTCTGAGACTATAGCAAACAATTCTGCACGACGTTTTATCTGGCAAATGATGCTTGATAGAGGTAAGCTTTATACCGTCTGATACCTTCGTCAGAACCACAGAAATGGTCTAGCTAGACCATTTTGGAGGTTCTAAAGGCAAAAGATAACTAAACTGCCCATCACAGGACTTCAATAAAATTGTCGACTACAGGAGCTAAATTAGCAACTTTAATTGTAATGGTTCAAACTTGGTTTAAAATACTGTTAGAATAAAGTTCTAATCAACCACTTTGTAGTGGAAGCTGTACTACAAAGTGGTTGTTACGTCAGTATACCCGAATACCGGGCCGAATAGTGCGAAATGAGTGGTTTTTTGCGATTTAAAAAAATTCTATATCTGGACCAAAAAAATAAAAGACTATCATGCTAATATGTTGCTTGTAGAATTATTTGCCAAAAAATCAGAATGATCGCATGTATTTTAGTATGGTTTTTACTCGTTAAAAGAAATTTTTAGAGATAAGTTCGTGACTTTTTATCGAGTAAAATTAGTTATATTATGTTTTCAAAACACTGTCATACTAGCATATATCCTGCAGAATATCATATATTTTCTGGTTTTGTTTATTGCAGTGAATCATATGCTCCATTAGTCCCCTTAAAGATTTTAAAAAAAAAATTACTCCCAGGTATTCAAAGGGCCGTCAAACCAAAGTACTCCAAAGAAACAGATGATTGAGCCTCCGATAGAGGCCAAGGTCTTGCGCATCCGTCCTCTGAGGTGGCACGAAGAGATCGCCGTCAGGTTCGAGCTGATTGGATGTAAAGAAGCAAGTAAGTATATAATGTTTATATTCTGAAGTATACAGGGTCTCTTTAAATTTGTTGGTGAAACTTCAAAGATGTTATAGATAATACAGGGTGTAAACAACCTCATCACGAAGCCGTCAACCAAGCATTCTGTACTTCAAACTAAGTAACTTTACGCAAAAATTATTACTGGAAAACGACTTTTTTTTTAGGGTGAAAAATCATGTTTTGTGTTAGAACTCAATGTAACGCACTCAAAACATACTGAATGACTAATGTACTGAACAACTGATGGATGGATTGAATATGAATAATACGGGAATCGTGGAGGTGTTTAAAGTAAAAATATTGCATTAAAAACTTGTATTGAAAAAAAAAAACTTGTCAAAAAGTTGGAACTTTGACCCCCAATATCTCCGTAACTAGAAGGTTACCAATATGGTGTAGAATAAAAAAAATATCGCAAGGACGAGAGGCACCTATTTGCCTCTCGGTTTCGTTAAGGGGTTTTTTACCCTTTAGAGCTATTATTTTTTTCAAAACATTTTGTCATCATTGATCCTAGGCTGTCTTTCGGAAAACGTTGATTGTGAAAAGATCGCCCTTTATATCCGGGTCAGCCTGGATTGGCACAGACTGGGCAGCAAGATCGAATGTTATTTTCTGCCCGGCTGTGCCCAAACAGGATAACCCAAAGTTGTGTTTTCCTTTATTCAGCAATAATCATTTTTCCTAAATTTCCTTTCTCCCTAGCATCGACGACTGTGGTACCTTCGACTACGACAACAGTCACTACGCCTACAACCCCCACTACGCCTACTACGCTGGAGGATATCACTACACCTACTTTGCCTACTACGCCGACAACCCCAACGACGCCGAGAACTACGATCGCTGCTCCGTTAATAATAACGAGTACTGTTTCTCCGCCGCCTAACTGTAACCCGGTTAAGTAAGTTTATTGTTTATTCACTTCAAAAACTTATTTACTTACTCTTTTTTTTCTGAATAAGTAACTTCATCTCTATTTAGTAACTATTTAGTTACTAAATAAAGATGAAGTTACTTATTCAATCGTTTATCGTTTATCAGTAAATAAACTAACAACAAACTATAAATGTGCATCGAAAAACTCGTCCACAATGCTGTCAGCTGGCAATGTGTTGTATGGCAACACTTAGCTTCTGGCCAAGGTATAAGGTAAAAGCCAATCCTTGGGTCACGCGAAGCGCCAATTAGGCGTTATGTGGTGTTTTTTTTTTAACTTATTATTGAATTTGAATTCAAAGATAAGTTTGAAAACATTCCAAAGGTAGCGCTCGTCCCCTAGGCCATGCCACTCGAGTTACTGCATCGGATTGGCGAGCAAAATATACGCAGGGTAGAATTTTTCAATGCCATCTGGCCCAGTCGTATGTCTATCTCTCTCGATTTCGTAATGTCAAAAAAAGATAGACATACGACTTTCCGAATTGAAAATCGAATCTAAGCGTTGTGAATAGCTATGCTGGAGGGAAACTACTCTAAATACTGGAGATGGCAAATTTTACTAACAAAACAAAAAACATTCCATTACTTATTTTTAAAAAGAAACAAATCTATATTCACAGATTTTCGAAAATTTTAAAAAGAAGGAATGTTTCCTTTGAGTAAAATTTGCTATTTCTATGTGAAAAATTGCTATATTTTTATGGCAGGGGCAACTTTAAGGTACACAAATATAGTTACAACTGGCATACTTACTGGATACTAGTTTTTAGTACTCTTCGAATTCATAAGCACCGGGAAAAATAATGTACTTAAAGTTGTTACTTAGCGTAAAAAAAACAATGTAAGTAAACAGAACCGAATGATCATTTATTAGTTTTCTAGGTCTACTATAACGTTTTCTAATGATAGCGCAGGGTGTTTGCATTTTTAGCATTGTCCTTTCTGCAAATGCTATTAAACCATAAAATTTTTATGGCAAAATTGAATGAGAAAATTTAACAGTTTGTAGTAACTCAATACGCTGGCAACAGTACTTTGATTTGAAGAACTGTCCGTTGTAAATCATGTGTACCGCCCCTGTCTCAATCGTTATTTGATGGCAAATGAGAAGTTTATTTATTTATTTATTAACTAGCTGACCCGCGCAACTTCGTCTGCGTTACGTAAGAGAGAGAGAGGCTTAGAGAGAGTGTGAGTCAACCTAAAAAAAATTGCAGATAATATGCTTTAGCGGACTTTTTAAGAGGAACAATCCCGTCATACATGTATGATTGTTGAGTAACTTTAACCGTTTACGCAGCGCACGGAACGGAAGCTCTCAAAAGCAATAGTTTTTCGCTGTTTTTGCAACAATTTTCATTGATGCTCCGCTCCTATTGATTGTATCGTGATGTTATATAACGTATAGCCTTCCTCGATAAATGGGCTATCCAACACGAAAAGATGTTTTTCACTGGAATCAGTAGTTCCTAAAATTAGCGCGTTCAACCAACCAAACAAACAAACTTTTCTCCTTTATAATAAGTATAGATTCAAGTAGGTAACAATTTAATTTCTCGGAAATATATGCAATCATCGTTAAAATATTGTACTATGTTTTTCCAATTTGGGGCTTCCCTCGACAGCCTTAGGTTTTCATCCTTGGACACTCGATGACAGTCATACTCCAGCTAGGTCGAAAGTTCTCATCAAGGTGCATGAATTGAGCCCAAACACGATACTTATAGCTTATTTTTTTTTCGGATGGGAAATCATCAAATGACTCCTCCCGGAGCAGGAGGAAGTGTCAGACTTTTACTGACTAAAACCCATCCATGTTCCTTCATCGCCCTTTGTGTTCCGGGGCTACGGTATCTCTTTCGAATAGTCCCGCAGCCCCGGCAGGCATCGGCCCTTGCGGACCCCTTCTTTTTTGCTGACTCTCTTTGAGGCGCGCGTAGAACACGAAGGCGCCGTCGACACGTCACACGTCATGAGACGGACGGACGGCGAGCTAGCCCATAGCTCCCCGTCCACAGGCCCGCGCCTACGGTGACCGGGGGCCACCACGTGGCTCCCGACGCCCGGGGCGTCTCCCGCGGTGGCCGGGACGTAAGGATCTCTCCCTCTCACGTTCCGCCACCTCCTTCGCTAACATGACTGCTTCGCAGAAGGAGGTGACGGCGTCCCATTCCGTCTCGCTCCGGACCATGTATTGAACCAGGGCCGGGAGAGAGAGGTCGCCGCCGCCGACCGCCGCTTCGAGGACACGGCGGTGCTCCGCCCAAGTGGGGCACACCTCCACAGTGTGCTCCACCGTGTCCTCCGGTCGATCTTCACAATGGAAGAACCCGGGCGTCTCCTCTCGCCCGAAAATACGATATGAGGCCAATAACAATTAAGCTGTAAATATAATCTATGTAAACTGCGTATGGATTATTGATTATTGCGAATAGCATAGCACAGTTCTTGCACGGCAGGAACACGTGGATTTATCAGGCTTCTGATGTTCGCTATACTACTTTTTGGAGAAATCATCCTCATCATCATACTCCTGCCCTTATCCCAATTTATTTGGTGGTAGCATGATTGTATTCTTCTTCCATAAGTACTACTCTATTACTTTTTGGAAAAATATTTCACGAAAAAAAATAAGAAAAATAGAAATGCACACAATTTAAATACAAAATGAAATATAGGAAATCTCACAGCATCAAAAAAAAATTAAACAAATCACAAAAAGTGAAAATAATGTTGGAGGGTTTGAACCTGCAACCCCGTAGTTTACAGAGCGGTAGCGGAGGCTATTTACTTCATTGACATAAGCCACAAACAGCCGTTCTCATGTACTTACGTCATGACTGAAACGTCAAACAATTGAAGTATACGGAAATAATGCAAAATTGCCTACCCCCTTAAGGAAGTAGCGTGATAATATGTAGTCTAAATATTAAAGAAGCCTATGCAGTAATTTTGACGTGATGCGCGCACAAACATTTCGTACCAACTACTTATACCGAAGAAAGCTGATTTTCTTGAGTTCCGCTATTTTGTGCGTATTCACGTCAAAAATCAAATTTCAAGAAAATTGAGAAATTATATTTACCTGTATTAGATACGAAGTATATGTAGCAACTTTAAAAGGTTACACTTCATTGGATTTGATTGTATAGGTGTTTGAAGTTTATTAATTTTAAACACAAAACCCTCTTTTTTGCGTCTCTGGATGAGATTTAAAACAAATTCTGAAACAGGTATTTCTTTATTTTTATTAATAAGTATTTATTCTAAGTTTCATGATTCTAGAACAATCAAAAATTTTTTTTCATACAAACTTTACCCCCCCATTTCACCCCCTTTTTCCAAAAAATTACAAAATTTCTATAGCCTATATGTTATTCTGAATGTATTTAAATAGATTTGTGAGCATTTCAACAATATCGGTTCAGTAGTTTTTACGTGATGCGCGGTCAAACAAACAAACAAACAAAAATTTTTAAAATGGTTTTAATATCTTCAGTTACTTATTTTAAGTCACCCTGGCTGGTTTTTTTTTTAATCTTCAATGTACAGATTTTTTGGTCTCAACGATTTTATTATATGTATAGATATAGATTCACCAACAGCTTCTGTACCCACCTACTCGTAATGTAGTCTACTAAAGTCGCTGCCAGTTAAAATGATAATAGCGGTCATTGCCCTTTCCCTATTATCTCTTCGTATGAACCATAACAAATGAACCATGTATCTTTTTTCATTAGAAAAAATGTTGAAGAGCACGATAGATACGAGCACGACTATCGTGACTAAACTTGAACAGGCTCATTTTTGGTTTCCAAATTTAAGAACTTTAATAAATGTAGGTGGGTCAATGACCGCTATTGTCATCTTAACTGGCAGCAACTATAGACGTTTTCGGTATGATATGTGACACCACCCTTGTCCCTTTTGCATGACAGTTACATAGATCTGATGTGGGGAGACCAGCCCGTGGCCGAGTCCTCGTTCAGCGCCAGTTCCGTCGCCAGCGGACTGTACGAGCCGCAGTACGCCAAGCTGAATGGACGCCCACTCGATGCCACAGGTAAGCGAGTATTAAAACTGCTATGCACCAACACTTTACAGGGTGGAACGGCATCGACAAGATTTGTTACTCATTAAAATCATTTATTCTTTGCGAACATGGGTAATAGGTACTTAGATGTTCTTTTATAATCAAGTTCTCCACATTTTGCCGTCACATGGGCATGCAAATAGTTGGTTTACAATAAAATTATAAACCGTGAAGGTATTCTAGGAAACAGCTGTATTTTTTTTATTACCGATGGACTATTTTTATTTAGGGGATTCGACATGATGTATGTACTATCGAGGACACTTCCGCCTGATCACCACTAAGCTAATGTTTGTTTGCACTTACAACATAGAAACGCTCTCTAGCCTCGCCACGTTGACTTTGTATAGAAATAATGAATGAAAGGCAATACCGATCGGCCGAGCGCACTGACGACGCGTGCCAAACGAGAGTTATTGTTACTTTGCGCGCCAAATTGACGCTTTCTTATTAGGCCTAAACTTTAAGGGAGCGTGGCGCGGCGCCTCCGCATGATTACCAGCTGAATACCAGTATTTTACATGGAGCGACTGCCTATCTGACTTCCACAACCCAGTTAGAACTAGGTAATACGATACCCCTTGGTAAGACTGGTTGGCAGACTTTTTGGGGCACGACTACCTGTAACGACTGTCAAAGATCTACAAATGACAGCCGGGACCAACGGCTTAACGTGCTTTCCGAGGCACGGAGGAAACTCGGTATGTAATGGGTGGTCACCCATCCACAGACCAACCTAGGCAAGCACGGCTTAACCTAAAGATCGATCCGAGTGGCAGTTAATATTTAGCCACGAGCTCCTCTCTATTTAAATTAGGCTTTATTAAATTAGTCTATTTAAATTAGGTAATTATACAAAAATATCAAAATAAAATTAGTAATAATTATTTATTTTTAATTACTCGTTTCTTTAACTTACTAGCTGGCAGCTGGAACCCAGCCACCCAAGACACGAACCAGTACATCCAAGTGCAGTTCTCTCGCCGGGAGCCGGTGTACGGCGTGGTGATGCAGGGCAGCCCGCTCTTCGACCAGTACGTCACCAGCTACCATGTGCTGTATGGAGACGATGGACACACCTTCTCCACGGTTAATGGACCCGATGGGAAACCGAAGGTGAGAAGTTACTTGTATTGAACTTTAAATGTGTCTAGAACTTGAATAAATAAATATCGCTGGACATTACACACAGCGCCATCTAGAGCCACACTAAGCAACAAAGCTTGTGTCGTCGACACCAGATAGTTGATATACTACATAGATACATTTTTGTTTGTAAATACATACTTATTATACATATGAACATCCATGACTAGGAAACAAATGTCCATGCTCATTACACAAACATTTGCTCCAACCGTGGTTCGAACCCGGGACCCAAAGAACGTAAGGCAGCCTCACTACCCCTGCGCCATTCGGGTCGTCCTAAGTCGACTTAAGTAAACTGTACTTTGTTTATTTGTTAGATTTTTGGAATCGATTAAATTAGCCTTGATCTAGCGTTCTTTACATCAAACTAAGTAACTCTACGCAAAAATTATTGCTGGGAAACGACTTTTTTTGGGCTGAAAAATCAAGACATTGTGCTGATGGATGCATTGACTAGTAAACGGGTCGTGGAGGTATTTAAAATAAAGCAACCTTAAAAACTAGTATTTAAAAAAACTTCTGAAAATGTTAGTTCCAATGTTTAATGTTGTGTAGTTAGTTGTAGAGTGTTGTTGTTCCTCTAATATCTCCGTAACTAGTAGGTTCCCAGGTATGGGTACAGAACAAAAAAATGACCGCAATGACGAGGAGAACAAGTGCCTTTTGGCTTCGTTAAAGGTCTTGCAACACCCTTTAGGTCAGGTGCGTAGTACTGGCAACCGGCGTGCGTGCATGACCAGCAGGCCTAGCCAAATTACAAACGTTTCAAATCGATTCTCTTTCTACAATCGTAAACGCCTCGGCGTAAGCGATTGTAGAAAGCGTTAAATTGGTAGCCAATTTGACACGACTGAGTCGATCGCTCGTTCTCTAATGTCTGTAGAAAAAACCTACACTTTAGTCTATGGTGAGCGTTCCTACCAAAGAGTATAGCGATCAACATTGTAGAAACGATAACATTCTATTCTATCATTTCGAACGATGTAAACTTGTCTACGAATTTTCTATTCGTTTGGGTTGATCACGTGCTTTAACGTTGAGATGATGTCATTCTACTAGCGTTAACGATTGTAGATTGTCAACTTGGCTAAGCCTGCAGGTGTATGAACGTGGACGACGCTAAAGTAGTATGTAAGGATCGTACCAGCTGACGTTCTGTGGTTTCTGCTTAGTAATAAATAAAAATAAAAATATTTTATTGTCAGGCATCAAGGCCCATAGGGTGTTAGTATTACATCTTCCTCAAAGACTATATTAGTAACATACAGGAAAAAGGTTTAACAAGCTTTGTTGCCAACGTGTAGCTTGGTAAACCTCCCCAGTGTAGGCCCTCCAGCCTCTCTGCAAACACCCTCAGAAGGTTGTTGCTTACCCCCATGGGAAAAACGTTGAGTTTATGTAGTATAGGCTCGCCCCCTTTTACTGGGAACTTATACATAACTGGGGAAAAGGTAATGAAGGGAGCTTCGCGGGCTGACTTATGTGACTTCTAACATTAAACTGACGTGTTAAATTATCGGTCAATTTTGAAAAAAAATTTTTTTTTTAATATCCTCCATTTTCTCTCCCCAGGTTTTCCGCGGTCCAGTAGACAACAAGACTCCATCGAAGCAGATGATAGAGCCTCCAATAGAAGCCAAGGTGTACCGCGTGCAGCCTCTGACGTGGCACGAAGCGATCGCCGTCAGGTTCGAGCTGATTGGATGCAGGGAACCTTCCAGTATGGAGACTACTACCACTACTATTCAAGTAAGTAAATAGGGATGACGACTGACTAAAAACATATGATTCTGTTTAGTCCGTCAGTTAGATTATCGAAAAATATTGGATACGTGTTTTTTGTTTTATCAAAAAAATTGACGAAGATAAAACGCGTCAAAGATCATGAGCCACGAAGCCGCCAACCAGCATTCTGTACAGTCGTGGTCTTTTCCGCCTGATCAGTTAATTTTTTTTTCGCTTAAATCATGCGGAGGCACCAAGCCACTCCACCTTAAACTTTAGGCCTATTAGGAAAGCGTCAACTTTGGCGCGCAAAATAACAATAACTCTCGTTTGGCATGTGTCGCCGATCGGTATTTTTTTTCATTAATTATTTATTATAAAGTCAACGGGGCGGGGGTAGAGAGCGTTTCTATGTTTTAAGTGCAAGCAAAAATAAGCTTAGTGGTGATCAGGCGGGAGTGTCCTCGATAGTACATCAAACTTAGTAACTCGAAGCAAAAATTATTAATTGACTTTTTTTTTGGGGTGAAAAATCACGATTCACGGTAAAACTCAATGTAACGCACTCAAAACATTGTGCTGGTGGACGCATTTAATAGTAAACTGGCTATGGAAGTATTTAAAGTAAAGTTACAACCTTAAAAACTTGTGAAAAAGTTGTAACTTTGACCTTCAATAGCTTCGTTAAGGGTCTAATTACACCCTTTATAACACGCACATAAATCTGAAACATCATTGGGGCGTGTCTTAGGTTCAAACTCGAGACCTATGGCTTTGCAGCCCGACGGTCACACCACTATGCTATCACAGCTATTGTTGTTTAAGAATCGTTCTCCAATCTAGTGTTACATTAGTCAGTAATTCGTCTCATGTTCCCGCAGCCTCCACCGGAGCCCTGCACGGATGCCCTCGGCCTGGGCGCTGACCTTCCCGTGGAGATGATAGAAGTCAGCTCCAACAACGACGCGCGGCGGTACTTCAAGCTGGACGGTGATAGAGGATGGAGGCCACTCTACAGTACTCCTGGGGAGTGGATCATGGTGAGACATCTTTTTACGGAATTATTAACTTATATTCGACTGCTGCTTTACGTTCTTTGGGTCCCGGGTTCGAATCCCGGTTGGAGCAAATGTTTGTGTAATGAGCATGGACATTTGTTTCCGAGTCATGGATGTTTATATGTATAATAAGTATGTATTTACAAACAAAAACGTATCTATGTAGTATATCAACTATCTGGTGTCCACGACACAAGCCTCATTGCTTAGTGTAGCACTAGATGGCGCTGTGTGTAATGTTCAGCGATATTTATTTTATTTTTTATCTTTTTATTATGTGAATGAGTATCGTAACCTTAAAGATTCACATTGACATTATCGTACATCGGTAATTTTTAGAAAAATCTGCTGTTTCGTACATTTTAACAGTGCAAGTTTGTGTATATACTTTTGTAGGAAACAGATGTTTTTTTTTTAATTACCGATGGAAATTTTCTGTGGGGGTGGAAGGTTGGTAAGCGTTTTTGCGTCGATAATTCCGCCCTGTATATTCAACACAGGGGTACAACCCGATTACATCATCTCTGGACCTGGCGTCGATGACTTTTATAACAATAAAATTCCAAAAGTAACAATGAAATTAAATGTTCAAACACAGCACTTTCGGCTTGCCGATACATGTCGTGATATTTTGTGCTATCACTGCTTTATTTTGTATTTCGTTTGGTCTTTTATTGTTATAAAAGTCTTCGACGCCAGATCATATGATTTTTGGGGGTGAGACAAATATAATTTACCAATTCAGAAAAGTTGAGGACTTATCAATCCCTATAATCAATAAGTTTGTTTATTCAATTTGATTATTTCAACAATTATAATCAAATTGCCGGGTATGAACAATGCCCAATTAATCACTAAGTCCATAAAACGTTCGTAAAAAACAAAAATAACTTGTCCACAGTTCAACTTCACGTCTCCACGCAACATAACAGGCATCAAAACTAAAGGAGGTCCGTACGGCTGGGTGTCCACCTACAAGATCATGTACACCTCAGATCTGTCCACCTTCAACCCTGTAGTGGACGCGGAGGGAGCAGAGAAGGTGTTCCCCGGGAACGTCGACAAGGACACCACAGATTTTACGGAATTCTGGCCCCCGATACATGCGCAGTATTTGAAGGTGCTACCTTTGACGTGGAAGGATAATATTGAAATGAGGATTGAACCTATTGGATGCTTTGAGCCATACCGTGAGTTTGTTATAGTACATTACTGCAGCGGCTAGCAACAGAGGCATTGATGTACGAACGTACCGTAACGATAGAAAGAAAGAAATAAAAATTATTTATTTGGGACAAGCACAGGCACTACAATAATAATAATAAAAAAAGAATCTAAAACTAAATAATAAAAAGAAGACCTGTGCACATACGTAAGTCCATCAATGCCTAGTTGTGGCGACGGCTTGTATAGTACTTTTCTCAAATGATGCGAGGAAATTAAATCTAAGTAGTACCTAGGCAGAACTTTTTATTTAAAAATACAGTTGTCAATGATGCAAACAAATAACAACAATTTTTCTCCCGTTGAAGAGTTCATTTGTTTTTTTTTTCAATAAAGCGCTGTCTATTTGCAAGCCAATTCGAAATTTAAATGAAACCTTTGATAAGTTACCTCCTTGGTTGCCTTGTTTTATAGTAAAAGATCGTTCCATTTTTAAATAACACAACAGATATGAGTTTACTATGTAATTTATTTGGCCGCTAAACACGACTGATATGGATTTTTATACAACTTTTGCCGGCCGCTGGTCGCATGTCATGTGGCCAGTACAGCAATTTCGATTTATTTCGAAGAAGGTTGTCAAAATAGTGCTCAAATTTCCAAGCATGTTTGAGAAAAAGTATTTTTTTTAAGAGTGGATTTAAAATAACAATGTTACTGTTAGCTGACTAAGATCCTATGCATTTTTTTCAACTATTGTTTATTCATGTTTAGCACGACGCGTTAAAAATCTTAGTTCTCTTCGGCCCTGAGTGTAGAATAACCAATGCGTTCTGTACAACCGAGGAGCAGTTAATACAAGATTTACTTCTAGAAGCTCAAAGGGTGCTACAGACATGTACGAGTCGGTCTAATTCGCCATGTTTCTGCACTGGTTGGGTAAAAATCTAAAACATATTTTGTCGCTCGGCTATGTTGAATGAGACCGATCCAAACATGTGTTTATTAAGCTTAACGTTATCATTTAGCGACTATAAATGCTTGGTAGTTTTGTTAATTTATTGTTGGGCAGCTTTAACTTTCATAAACTAAATTTTTGGCCCACATTGTGTCCCGCATGCGGCAGACATGTCCTGCCCAACTCATATGGGACTGGGCAGGACATGTCCTCATGACCCTTTGAGCCACGTCATCTATATTTATATTTTTGGAGCACAGTATTGTGTTTCGAACACAATACACTTTTCGATCCGTTAATTTAACACTTAGTTATACTACGCTCCAAATTTACAATATGTTTATAAAAAGAAAACGATTTTTCCCTTTTTGTAGCCGTAACTGAAAAGCTACCAGAAGTAACGACATCCCGCTACCGAGAGCCAGCGATCACAGAGCGTACGGCCTGCGAGGTTTGTCCCGGAGTGCCGAGCACTGAGGACGACACGACATGCGACTGCAAGGCACCCGCCAAGTACTACGACGGAGAGAACTGCGTCACTAGGGACCAGTGTCCCTGTATCGAGTCGTTTATGTCGTGAGTATAACGTTCATTGAAACAAACGGCTATCTGACCTCTTCAATACAACAAATGTCTTGTTTACTATTACCACTCGAAAAAGGGCATTTTATTCATCGATAACAGTGAATAAAACTCTTTTTTAGTTATGGTGTGAATAAAAAAAAACAAATTCAAGATCGGTTCATCTGTTCTGAAGCTACAATGCCACAGACAGACACACACAGACACGTCAAACTTTTAACACCCTGTCGTTTTTGCGTCGGGGGTTAAAATCGAATTGGAAGAAACACGAATTATACCAATTATCTACAAGAAAGAAATAAAACGTGCTGACAAAAGAGTATTACAATGAATTTTGAAAACTGTTCTGATTACACTAATTTTTTTTAAATTGAATTTTAACTGTTGGCGCTAAGCAATGTGTTGTCCACCCAGTGCTCTATAATAAAATATTACCTCTCCGGGTGCATCCGTGCGATATGGCCAGCCCACTCCCACTTTAGCTTGGCTGTTTTAACTCCAACATCAGCCACTTGAGTTTTGAAGCGTAGGCGTAGGTGTTTCTAACGCGATCTGATCGCTTGGCACCTATTATGCTGCGCTCTATCCCTCGCTGACAAATCCTGAGCTTGGCCTTTTGTTGTTCAGTAAGAGGGGCAAAAATCGATATAGCTAGGTCTCACATCTGGGAAAGTTGACTTTTTCTATGTTCACCCGAACAGAACTCGGTCGCCCAGGTACCTACTTGTCTATAGTAAGTGCTAGTTAAGATCGCAATAGCGGTCATTGACCCACCTACATTTATTAAAGTTCTTAACTTTGAAATCCAAAAATAAGCCTGTTCAAGTCTTGAATCGTCATCTATCGTGATCTTCAACATTTATTCTAATGAAAAACGATACAAGGTTCATTTGTTTTGGTTCGTACGAGGAGATAGTAGGGAAGGGGCAATGACCGCTATTGCGATCTTAGCTGGCACTTACTATATGAGCTGATATAAACTTGTTCTATTTGACAGGTACCCAGTAGGATCTACGTTCCGCGGCGCGAACTGCGACGAGTGCGTGTGCAAGCTCGGAGGTATCACTGCCTGTGAGCCTGTTAAGGAATGCAAATGTGCACCGGTAAGTGCTACAACTAATAGATACTTTTATCAGACTGCAAATAATAGTAGATTTAACAACAAGTGACAATAATGAACCATTTTTATGCGAGACTTTTAGATCTGATAGTAATGTCGAAAATAAAATGGTTTCGTGGACGAGTTATAAACTCTGCTTTTCACTTCGATTGCAAGGAAATAAAACAGTAGTTAAACATAACATTTCTTTAATTAAAATTCAAAGTAAAATTAGTACAGTTTTGAAAACTGAAGGAAATTGTTTTTCCCGGCATATCGCCGCTTTATTTTTTTTTAAATCTTACGACATTGATTTTAGGCTTGGGCTGCAGACCTATACAGCCTACTATGTAATAATAATTTTCTTAAATTAATTAAATAACCTACCGTACTTGAATTTAAATTTTAATATCTTTTATGTCTTAAAAAACACATAAGGCAAATAAATTAAAGAAAATATTACAAAATAACAAATTCTATCTATGAATTTCTTATTGTGTTTGGCTGTATGGCTCATTTTCTTTGCCTTAATATAGATACATTTATGAGTAGATACGTTAATGCACTTGTGCACAAAATTCGATTTTGTGCAGCCTATATCCTACACAAATAAGCACTTTCAGAGCATGAGAAGTGAAACAAATTTTAGAAGTGTCTACGATCAGAGGCCATAGAAGATCGCGCGGTGTAAACGTAACGCAAATATACAGGGTGTAAGCAGACTCTTCACGAAGCCGTCAACCAAGCGTTCTGTACGTCAAACTGAGTAACCCTACGCAAAAAAAATTGCTGGGAAATAACTTTTTTTTTGGGGTGAAAAATCACGTTTTTCGGTAGGAGTCAATGTGACGCACTAAAAATATGGTGCTGATGGATGGATTGAATAGTACGGGGCTCGTGAAGGTGTTAAAAGTAAAAATCAGACAAAAAAAACTTGTGCAAAAGTTGTAACTTTGACCCCCAATATCTCCGTAACTAGAAGGTTCCCATGGTATGGTGAAAACTTGATCGCATTGATGGGGAGAACAAGTGCCTTTCGGCTTCGTTAAGAGTATTTTTACACCCTTTAATTTGTTGATTTTTTAATCGAAAATTCAATTATCCTTTAGCATTTTAGTTATCAATAAGTATCATCATAGGTATTCGAATATATCGAATTTATTCCATCATTATGACTAATGATGTAATTTCGTGGTGTAAACGTTACGTAAATAAATTGATTTTATGAATAAATTCTTAAAATAAAGAAAATATCTTATATAAAACAAGTGTTTTTAATTTTAAAATCGACGTACTTACGTTTCGTTTAAACGGCGCGCTCGTTCTAGGACCTCTGTTAAAATGTCCTCTTGAAGTTAAAAACACGTAGTCAATGTTTTTGGACAGCTGTTTATAAAACTATAAACTTATTTAGGGTCCACTGCTGGGAATCGGACCTTATTTCTGTTAAAGTAAGATCGGTTTCATGATCGATACCTACTCGTCTTCGAAGTTTTGTGAGTAACGGCTTCTCACCTGCAGCAGCATTGTAATTAAGCACAACACTTAACTATGACATATAAAAGAACATTGGATTTCATGTGGACACTGAAAATAGTTCCCCCAGCATGTAAAACTCGAATAAAAACCGGCCAAGTGTCGGACTCGCGTATGAAGGGTTCCGTACCATCATACTAGGGTAGCCCCCTTTAATTTTAATTTGCATTATTACATCACACACAGAACACACACAGAAATACATCATCTGTGAAAATTTCAACTGTCTTGCTATCACGGTTCATGAGATACAGCCTGGTGACAGACACACAGACGGGCAGTGGATTCTTAGTAATAGGGTCCTGTTTTTACCATTTGGGCACGGAACCCTAAAAAAAGCTAGCATAACGAAGTCCACTTTTTACTCTCTAGGACCTAGTACCAAAACTGTCCCCATCGACCTGCGAATGCACCTGCGCACCCTGCCCTGCTGGCACCAAAACCTGTCCCACCAGCAAGCTCTGCCTGTCCCTGGAGAAGTGGTGCGACGGCTTGCAGGACTGCCCTGATGATGAGAAGGATTGTACCACTACCACGGTCACCACCACTAGGACGACGGTCGCTGAAGTATTGGTGGTCACCACTCAAACCCCACCTACGGTTGCTGCAGCTGTAACTACGAAACGTAAGTAATGTGGGATAGGTGTGACCTGATTTTAAAAACCTCAAGTTGGTAATACAGTAGATCTAACTGAGCGATTTTAAGATACACGGTTACATTTTTTTCATAAAAAATTAGTGATTGAAATCTTCGTTAATCCAGGATCCGTGTTATGCAGTACATAAAGGCCATTTTTAATAACTTACTCACAGGTATCGGTAGGTTGCTATCCCTGTCTGTTTGACATTTAGCTTACGGACCGATAGAAATAAAACGTCACAGAAAAGCTTTCTTTGATTTTTCTATTAATAAAGTGACAGGTAGGTGACGCGGATAGGACTAACTTTGTTTAAATAGAGAAACACCGATAGCTACGAGAGTAGGCATATTAACTAACAGTTATACGTAAGTAAGTTATGGAAAACGGCCTTTAGTCAGATATAATTTTCTGTTGAAACAAACAATTATGGTTTGGCACGTTATAGTACGGTTACAGAAGTTAAAAATAATAGAAACTAGCTGACCCGGCAAACTTCGTACTGCCAAATATAGCCTGTCAAAATGATTTGTAATGTGTCATTTTTTTGTTCCTAAACAACAGTGACTGCTTGTAATTCAATATGAACTTTATACACTAGCAATAAAGCTTGTTTTAGTTAGAAAACGTTTGTATGGGAAAAAGAAAAGGGCTGTTTTTAGGGTTTTTCCGGCAATTATTCAATTTTTTCTCGCCGTAAAAACCATCTTTGAACTTCAACGAACATTTTAAAAAAAGAATTGGCCAAATTGGTCCAGGCGTTGTTGAGTTATGCGCTTACCAACACATTTTGCGATTCATTTTTATATTATAGATTACAATTCTAGAATTATCTTTTTTGGGTATAAGATAAAAGAAATTCTCATATTTTTATGCGTGAGTTACACTGCACACCGTTTGAACACACGAACAACTTGACTTGACTGATCGAATTGGACGAAAAACAATGATGTGTATATGGTTTTAGGGTACCGTTTCACTGGGCGATTTCGGCCCAATACAAGAATGTTAGCATCCTCAAGAAAGAGAGCCCGACCTCGCCTCCTCAAAACCAAAGGGCATTCTAAATTGTACCACAAAGTTAATACTAAACTACGTGGTAAGGACTGATTATTACCATGAATTAAGTTTGAGCCCTTCCAATCTTAAAATGTCCACCAATTTGCCAAGCAAATCTTTACACATGGCGAACTTTACAGTTGCTTACAAATCAGAACTGATTCTTATGTCAAGTTCGTAAAATAGGGATGACGAGTGGCTAAAAAAAAATATGTTTCTGTATAATCCGTCAGATAAATTATCGTAAAATATTGCATACGTGTTTTTTGTTTTATCAAATTAATTTAAAATGACGAAGATAAAATGCATCAAAGACCATGAGCGGGGGTTTGTCACGTCACTTTTAGTTATAAAATGTACCGAAATGTAACGTGACACGTTTGTTTACGTGAAAAAATAAAAAATATGTGTCCAATATTTTTTGGAAATCCATCTGACGGACTAATTAGATTTTTTTTTGTCGTCTCGCCTATTATCTTATAATTTTGTATGAGACCCCAGTACACATGTGAACAAAACCATATGCGTGGAACAATGACTAACTGCATCAGTTAATGGAAAGACGAACTAAAATGACTTATAAATTGGCAACTTGACTTAAAATCTATGACTTTTTTACACACGGCATAAAAACCACTACAAACCGACCAACAAAATCCTAACCATCACAATTCCTTTCAGCCCTAGTCTGTCCGAAAGTGGAATGTCCTCCTGGATACACCGTCCACTACACCACCACCGAATCTAGTTCCTCTCGACCCTCATACGGTTCTGCTACTGAACTCCCCCCGCCAAGACCCAGGTACTCCTACCAGCGCTACCAGAGAGGAGGGTATTCTAAAGGAGGTTACTCTAAGGGAGGATATTCGAAAGGAGGATTCTCTAAAGGCGGTTACTCCAAAGGAGGATACTCTAAAGGCGGTTATGGTAAGCAATATTTCTTATAGCATTTAAAAAAAAGTAAACATGTTAAATTCATTCTAGTTATATAAATTCTTTGTTGTCTTGACTTTTAACAACTAAAAAGAACTATCCAAAAAGCACACATTTACAACTAAAAGAAAGAATCCTAAAAGAAAGCCGGCTTTTTATTCGGGTTCATGAAGTAGTTCATTAGGAAGCGAGTAAAATTGCGGGAAACAGCTCGTTAGTTAGTCCGGAAGTAGAGATTTTTTATTTAAAGATCCATAAGATTTTTTGATATCTTTACTACAAAAAAATTCAGTCGGATCAATTAGGGACATTATAGACCCTGGTTTCGCTCTTCTATAGGTATAATAGCTATTTATTCACCAAGGGGAGTAAGGCACAGATTTCTAATCGAGTGTGCATTTGAGGCTCAAAGCGAAGCAGAGGGCCGTGAACCACACGAGTTTAGTAATTTGTACTTACCCTCGAGTGATATATACTGCTTTATACTACACTTGCTTACAACGTCATCAAGACTTAAAAAAAAAAAAACAAAACGCGTTAGTAATAGATTACTACCCTGATTTTCAGGGCAGTAATGAAATTCCATACAATAAACTGCCTAGATTTTTGAAAAGGTTTAATGAACAGCTTTCAAGCCTTTTAGTGGGTAGTATTGGTACACTTTCTAAGCAAGTGTAGTATAAAAACAATTGCAGACTTTTAAACTCAACCTACTACTTTTTTGACATTTTAACCAGGTTTTCAACCACCATCTCGTCCGAACCAAGCCTTCTCGCTTGACAAGCCGGACACACTGAACACCACACCACAGACTCCCAAAGAAGAATGCCAGCAGTTTAAGTGCATCCCTAAGCTTCCGCCCTACAAACCTGGAGGTGGTGTGACTCTTCCACCCATCTGTTCTGTGACCTCCTGCCCGCCTGGCTACTCACTGAGGTTGGATACTGCTGCCAATGGATACAACAAGTGCCCTCAGTAAGTACTGCCCATTTTTTGCCCTATGGCCCGACATTGATCCATCAGGATACGCGCCATGATTTGAAGAATCGAAAACATATATGGAGTACCACTATTATGTTCATGATATATGAGTAATCCAAGATATTCGTGCAAATTACACCAGGGGCATGGGGTCCGGGCCCAGCAAGTCTGTTGGGACATCGCCAAGCGGTTAGCAGACTCTTCACGAAACCGCCAACCAAGCATCATCAAACTAAGTAACTCTAGTTTGCTTGGAAATTACTTTTTCACCTCAGCACCTCAAACAAGCAGGTTTTGCTGTTTACAGACAGTGAGCAAAATTCGATTTTGCTGCGAGCGTGAGACAAAGTAACTTTTTAATTATTTTTTTTAAATACCGAGAACCGCGCAGGTCTACTCACAAAATTCGAAAGATTTCAACATCACTTTGTTCTGTCACTTTCACTTCGATACGAAAAAAGCGAGAGATAGAAACCAGTCGATTCGAAATTCGATTTTCAAATTCCAAATCTAGTACCTAGGCCCAAAAAGAAACAAACAATAAAACGTTCGGATACCTATATTCTAAATCGAAAACCGTAATGATGTGAATCACGTGTTTAGGTTTTAAATGAAAAATTTATATATTCCGAATAATCGAATTATATTTTTATAATTAAATCAAGATGAAGAATATTGAAGAAAATAAATACGAAGTTTATCATGTATCTACATAATTATTAATAGTTTTAACTATCTTATAATAAAGATTGTTAAAACTATAAATAATATGGTATGGTATGGTATTCTGTCTCAATATTTTGAGACAGAATACCGCGAGTGTAGTTTCAGAACGCATTTAAAAAAATAGCGGGTTTCCAATTTTTATTGTTTTATTCTCTGTTACACTAGCAATGATTAGAATAAAACGAAACGGTGGATGGAGGTTGAATACAGTCGCGGAAGGATATATTGAGGATTTTATCCGAAATAAATCTCAAATCTGTAAGCGTATAGTAGAGACCATAAGATTTTTTGATATTGTTTAAATATATATGGTGGTGTGGTGGTTTAATTTTTTACCATGTTTTTTTACCTTTAGGTATATGTTCTCGCTGCTGAGGTGAAAAGTTGTATGTGTTACACGAGACCAAAGTTAATTGCATCTCGTGTCTTTGAATCCCTCGCTACGCTCAGGACTCTAACCTAGAATCACTCGCTACGCTCGTGATTCAACTATAGAATCCTTCGCTTACTCGGGATTCAAAATCAACACTCGCAGCAAAAACCCACTTTGCTCTCTTGTTGCACAAATAACTATTTTTTTGGGGGAAAAAAATCAGACTGTAACGCACTTAAAACATTGTGCTGATGGGTGGATTGAATAGTACGGGGGTTGGAGATGTTTAAAGTAAAAATCTTACATTAAAAACATGTATTTAAAAAAAAACTTGTGAAAAAGTTGTAGCTTTGACCCCCAGTATCTCCGTATCTAGAACGTTCCCAGGTATGGTCTAGAACAAAACAATGATCGCAATGATGGGGAGAACTGTTCGAATATTATCAAAATATAGTTCAAATACAATAGTAGCTCCACTTATTATATTTGGTGTTAACGAGAATAACTGCTTGACTATTAGATTAATTCTCTATGGACTTGTCTGTGGTTTGCAAATTAAAAACCGAATAAACGGTCAGTCTTGTCGCTACAGCTATTGTGTTTTATTAAGAACAAGTGCTTTCGGCTTCGTTAAGAGTCTTTGTACAACCTTTATAAGAATATTGTTGTCCCCACCGTCAGATACTCGTGCGTCCCGCCGCCCGAGCGCGCCGTGTTCTGCAACGTGACGGGTCGCACGTTCAACACGTTCGACGGCGCCGAGTACAAGTACGACGCCTGCTTCCACATCCTCGCCCGGGAGAACAGGTTCGACGCCTGGACCATACTGGGTAAGTCATCAACAAAGCCTGACGTAAGATCTACATATCTCATCCAATCGCAGCGACAGACCACTGCGAAACGACTGATTACTATTATTAGTAGTAGCCATGTTATTACGTCATAAGGCTATGTAAACTTAGTAGTGTCAACTTTAAATATCACTGCATTTCTTTACACAGACAAGTGACGTCATGACCACAGAGCAAATGGCGTCCACTGCGTCCAGCGTTTTCGTCAAATTACGCGCGAAATTTGAAAATGCTAAATTTAAATGCAATTATATGGCACTTCACGATTGAATAAAATTTTTGTGAATTTTTTAGTGGTTCATTAGCACTATTGAATCTGATTGAAACACTTTTCAAAAATGGGTGTAATACCCTATTATACAATACGCACATGAATCTGAAAAATCAGAGGGATAATACCCAGGTAACATGGCGATATTGCAGTATTGCAGTGGTTAAAGACAGAGATTGCCGTTTTCAATTAAATCTGTCAGAAAATTGTTAAAATAAAATTATTTTTGCCCACAGTCCGCAAGAAATGCCGCCTCGACGGCTGTCAGAACGAGCTCCTAATCCTGCAAGATGACCAGCTCATCCTAGTGAAACCGAACATGATGATCGAGTACGACAACTACGAGTACACGGTGGAACAGACCAGCAAGATCTGCTTCCAGAAGAACAGCTTCAATGTGGACCGGCTGGGTAACGGCATCGCTATCAAGTCCAGGAAGTATAACTTCACGGTGCTCTACAATTCGGAGGGAGATATTAAGATTGGGGTGAGTTTTAATGTGGACCGATGACCTGGTGAAGGTTGCGGGGATCCGCTGGATGCGAGTCGTACGGGACCGGGACATGTGGCGACACGTAGGGTATGCCTCGGATCTGTCCAGCAGTGGACGTCTTTCGGCTTTCTTTTTTCAGCTTTATTTTCTTTCAAATATTTGAGCTTCTGTGTCCAAGTAAAGACTGTTTATTCAAAATGAGTACCAATTTATGGAATCCTCTCTAGATTTTAGTTTGAGTATGGTCAAGTCCACTTAAGAGAAGGAATTTGACCTAACGAAAACCGCCCTTACTGCCATGCCATAAATCTGTGAGTGGTTTATCAAATAACAACAAAGAAACTAGCTTTCCTTGTACTTAGTAGCTACTATTCGCCTATACCGTACTATTGCTGAACATATGAGACTTAAATCCGTATCATATCGTACTAGCCGCTAGCATCAACTAAGATAGTTACGCGCGCTAGCTCTTGGCATTAAGAAAGCTGAAAGCAAATTTACTTTTAAAAGAAAAGTTCGTAACTACTATTTAAATCGCTCTTAATTTGAAGTCTAGTCATATTAATTATTATTAGGTTTCTCGTTATTTTCTTTTTAATTTTTGGCATTTTATAAAATATCTTTTAATTTTTTTTTTCTGTATATGTGTATTAGTATCAATATAAGTATATAAATTCTCGTTTACAAGAACTTAGTTTTTTAGACATTTTTTGTACCCTATCACTATGTTTTCTTACTTAACTGTACTGACTAATTTACTGTCTGACTAGTTGACTGGTAGAGAATGCCTTGTGGCATTAAGTCCGCTTATGTACAAGTACATGAAGTTTAAATAAATAAATCATTCTCGCTTATGATCCAAAAGCAGTACATAAAAGTGCCCATTACGTTTAAAGAGCCAAAGAAACCAGGGCCGTCCTGAAGCTCGTTGGATCGACGACATCGTCAAGTCGCGGGAAACGCCTGTATAAGAGATGCACGGAACCGGGAAGTGTTGCAGAAAAAGGGGAGGCCTAAACCCAGCAGTGGGTGATTCCGGGCTGATATGACGATGGTGATGACGTTTAAAACACAAAAACATAATCTCAAAATTGTCATCAGGTATTCAAAAGCTACATGGGAGCCGTAGATGGCCTCTGTGGCGCTTTCGACGGCGAACCTTACAACGACCGACGCCTCCCCGACGGCAGACTGGCGACCAGCATCGACGAGTTTGGGCGAGCATGGGCCAAGCCTGGCCTGCCCGCTAATGCCTGCCAGACGAAGATCATATCCGATCAGAAGCAGAAGAAGGCTTGGGAGCTGTGTGAAGTTATTACGTGAGTATAGTCTTTGAACCTAAGGTAATATGCGAACATCTATGTTGAAAGAAAAACATTTACAGGTATGATGACGACACTTGACACTGTTTTTTATGTAAAAAAAAAGATTTAAAAAAAAACCGACTTGGCTAGAAAACACTACATAAAATAGCCACAAAAAAACCGCGTAATAATTTATCAAATATTTATAATTATTTCGCTGTTTTTCTGCTCTTAATAGGCATTAGGCCCCACTGACTTCAAAATATTTTTGATTTTTAATTGAAAGTTTATACAGGTTCCGTATATATTCTTTAATTTAATCAATTAAATTTAACTTTACCATAATAGATTCGGCGAATTAGGCAGATAATTTTTTTATCGATTATAACCGAAATTCTAAGATTCTTTAACGGAAAGAGCAATATTATTTCTTGATCCCTGATTCATGAAAGAAAGAAAGAAAGCAAAAGTATTTATTAAACTCACACAGGACATAATAGAAACAAAAAGATAGAATTAGGTATGACAAAATTATTTAAAAAAGTAAACATGAGAAACATAAAAAACAATCAAATCTGATTGGTCCTGTGCAAGGTCAAAAGGCTCCTATCTCAGCACGGTGCTGTGACATTTATAAAAAAAGTCACAGCGCATGTCAAGCGCATGCAGTCATGGTCTTTTCGGCATTGATAGATTTTCACCTGATTGCTTTCAAAACTGACTGAACTCAATGTCGCAAAATTGGAACCATGGCTCGATAGATGGCGTTGTTAGGAAAGTATTCAATTTCTAAATCGCGCTATGGTTTCGTTACCGGCCGTGATATATAGTCCAAGCGCCGACTCGTCCTAATTTACTCCACTCCGATCCAGCCTGTCCCCTTGCTGTCCTCTCCCAGCGACGCCCTAAGCCGAGGCCCGTACCCCGCAGGGGGTGCCCTTAGCGTGTAGTCGCTTAGTTTGTAAGTTTTTTGCCCTGGCTGGAGGCCTTACACTTAAGGCACCCACAGGAAAGTCCGGTTAAGCAGACGACAACCTCTCAGGTTGAACTGCGAGATGCCATTTCGAAAAAAATAAAAATAAGTCCTAATTTACTACGCAGTTACGAGCGCGACCCAAGATGGGAGCTCGGCGACTTAACCATGCACAAAATACATGCCAATTTTTGTAGAGGGTTGTGCAAACTGGTGCACAATCCTTAAATTAAAATGATTCAAGTATCTGCAAACACTAACTCGTTTTAGTTGCTTGCTACATGCATTTATTTAAATCTGTGCGTAAATAATAAGTACATTCACAGTACGTGTGATGAAATGAAGGGGTATAGTGGTAAGATTACCAAGTCTAAATATTATTTACAATCAATAGGCTACCCTATTGATTGTAAATAGTATTTAGACTAAAAAAAAATCTAATTAGTCCGTCAGATAGATTTCCAAAAAATATTGGATACATTTTTTTTCTTTTTTCACGTAAACAAAAATTGAAGACGATACAGTGCGTCGAAAACTCGTATGACGTCATATTTGAGTACATGTTTTACTCAAATATGACGTCACAAGCCTCCACTCATGATCTTTGACACATTCATCTTCGTCAAATTTTATTAATTTGTTTAAACAAAAAACACGTATCCAATATTTTTCGATAATCTAACTGACAGACTAAACAGAATCATATGTTTTTTAGTCAGTCATCATCCCTATTATGAACAGTTCATGTTTACCATACGGCGTACGTGTGTCAAATTTTTACATCAGAGGAAAAAAAATCGAAATGATCAAGAATGATATTTTTATTTTGCTTTTCTTTAAACCTACACTATTTTACGTAATAAAAATCGTTTGTGTGTATTAGTTTGTTTTATTGATTTTTTTTCAGCCGACTTTGAAAGTAAAATAACTTTTCGTTTCTTTTCTGTTTTGGAATGATGTAGTGATATGACCGTTTTTGCGTCGATGTCCCTACCACCCTGTATTTTATGTTGCGACACTATCGGCCGTTTACAATGACTTACTGTTCGGTTTCGGTAGGTTGATATCTGTCTGTTTGACATTTAGCTTACGGACCGATAGAAACAAAACGTCACAGAAAATCTAAGTATGATTTTTCTGTGAATCGAGACGTGACATGTAGTTGACCCGGATAGGATATTTCAAGCTAACTTTGTTTAAAGAAACACCGATAGCTCCGAGACTTGGCATATTAACTGACAGTTATACGGAAGTAAATTATAGAAAACACACATCCTTTCACATCACAGGCCTTAATCACGTCTCCATTTTATGCTCCAGGAAAGAGCCCCTGTCCCAATGCGGACATATCCTGAACCTGCACAAATGGCGCAACATCTGCCTAGAAAAGATCTGCGAGTGTTCCGAACTCATCGTAAACGGAACCCATCGTACGGAGGAGGAGTGTCGCTGTCTCCTGCTGGAACAGCTGGTGGCCGAGTGCCTCGCTGCTGATAGGAACGTGGACCTGTCCAACTGGAGGATGATGATGGACTGCCGTGAGTATACCATAATGTAGAGCATCTTGAAGAGTGGGTTATGACAACAGAATATAAAAAAAAACTCTACGTCGTCTATAACTCTGTACGTCGGCGTTTTCTGGGCTATTTTGTATCATACACTAATAAATAAAAGATTTCAATCAATTGAATCTCCTCAACATCTTAAGCTTCACTGCTCTTGCAATATGGATGATTCCTAAACAAAAAAAAATTTTGGATACGTGTTTTTTGTTTTATCAAATTAATAAAAATTTACAAATATAAAACGTGTCACAGATCATGAGTGGGGGCTTGTGACGTCACTTTAATACTCAAATGTGACGTCACACGAGTTTTCGACGCGCTGTATCGTCTTCATTTTTCAACCGGCTTCCAAAAAGAGGAGGTTCTTTGTTTACGTGAAAAAATAATAAATATGTGTCCAATATTTTTTTGTAAACTAACTGACGGACTAATTCGATTTTTTGTCATCTACCCTATTCGCATACCCGTGTCATATTCATTCTGCGGTTTGTAACCGTTGCCATGTAAGGCCTTAAGGTGCATGTATCCATATTAGGTGCGTGTGTCTAATTTCTGGTTGCGCAAAAGTTCTTACAACGCTTTTTTATTAAAAAAAACTTTTAAAAATGTTACCCTCTTTGTTTTCTAGCTGCGGATTGCCCCGCGCCCCTGGTGCACTACGACTGCTACCGCAAGCAGTGCGAGCCGAGCTGCTCGCAGTACGGCGCGGGCTCGCGCAGCTGTCCCGCCGAGGACGGCCAGTGCTTCCCCGGCTGCTACTGTCCCGAGGGCAAGCTGAGGATGCAGGACGACTGCATCCTGCCTACCGACTGTCTGGACTGTGAGTATTATACAGGGTGTAAAAAGACCTTTAACGAAACCAAAGGCACTTGTTCTACTCGTCATTGTGATAATTTTTTTCTTCTACACCATACCTGGGAACCTTCTAGTTACGGAGATATTTGGGGTCGAAGTCTCAACTTTTTCACAAGTTTTTTTTCAATACACGTTTTTAATGTAAGATTTTTAACACCTCCACGACTCCCGTACTATTCAATCCATACATTAGCAAAAATTTCAGAGTGTGGTACATTGAGTTTTACCGAAAAGCGTGATTTTTCACCCCAAAAAAAACAATATAACAATAATTTTTGCGTAAAGTTACTTAGTTTGATGAGCAGAATGCTTGGTTGACAGCTTCGTGAAGGGTCCGTTTACACCCTGTATTAAATTGGTTCCATCGTGCGGACTTACTTCCGAGATAAGTCTGTGTTATTTCAGTTTATAAACTATCAATGTGCCAAATTTCATCCACAAAGCATGTATAATACCTACTGTTAGTAAAAAAATAGTAAGATAGCTAACTTACTTGTGTGTCTCTTGTAATTTTGTTTAATTGTTAATTCAGACATTTTTATGTTTTGTCCTTATAATTTTTCTTTCTTTCGAAGTCTACATATAATGCTTCTGCTGTGGATGTTACCCTTTTAATCATTAAATGGCGTATTATGGGAGAACAAGTGCCTTTCGGCTTCGTTAAGGGTCTATTTACACCCTTATAAATATTAAACAATGTATTTCAACGTTTTGTTAAGAATGAAAAAGGGTCTTTTCTATTAAAAACCCCTTAATACAGTGTAAACGTGAATAAAATAAACCTGGTGCATATTTCCATGCTACACAATAAACTAAAACCACTATAATCTCCTACCAGGCACCTGCAACGGCGTAGGAACCCCAGCCAAGTACGTGACCTTCGAAGGCGACGACCTGCCCTTCCTCGGGAACTGCACGTACCTGGCCTCACGCGACAGGAACCTGACCGGCCAGCACAAGTACGAGGTCTACTCTACGAACGGACCCTGCGAGGACAACGGTGCGGTCGTGTGTACCCAGGCCGTACATCTCATCTATGAGAAGAAGGTCATACATGTTAGCAAAAACGCTGACACTAAGAAGGTGACTTTTTGTTTATTTCTTCTCTCTGTGTCGGCACGAGCTATTGAATGTGGCGGTAAAGAGGTTAATGGAATATGTAATTAAGAGTGTTTATCCATAAAGTTGGCAACGTCGCAAATAGCTGTCAAATATTCACCTATTTTAATTAATTTTGCAATATTACTGTATGGAAATAAGATATATGGCCAACTAGTGAACTATGATCCGCGAAGCCGCGAATCATATTTTTATCAACATACAACCTAGCACTGGCCTGCAAATTGCAAAAACGTAAAAAAAAACGCGGGCTTCCCTGGAGCATCCACCTTAAGGCGACTACAGGAGCTAAATTAGCAACTCTAATTGTGGTGGTTCAAACATTGTTTGAAATACTATGAGAATAAAGTTCTAATCAGCTTGCACTACGAAGTGGTGGTTACATCAGTCTCTGCGGGCCGAATAGTGCGAAATGAGTGGTTTTTTGCGATTTACAAAAAATCTATTGATTGGACTAAAAAAATAAAAGACTATCATGCTAATATGTTGCTTGTAGAATTATTTGCCAAAAAATCTGAATGATCGCATGTATTTGAGTATGGTTTTTACTCGTTAAAAGAATTGTTTAGAGATAAGTTAATGATTTTTTTTTATCGCGTAAAATTAGTTGTTTTATGTTTTCCAAACACTATCATTCTAGCATATATCCTGAAGAATATCATATATTTTTCGCGTAAATAACGTATATAACTCGCGTTTAGCTCCTGTAGTCCCCTTAAGTACTTTATCGTCTTGGCGTGGGAAGTTCTAAAATGTCGTCACGCGTGAACGCAGTTATTACTGTGATTTTGCTCTAAACAACTATTTTGTACGATGTAGTTGCGAAAGATGAAAACGTTTTCACTTAATATATTCGTTTATTTTACCTTGTAATTTGAGTTACCTACATGTAAACTAAAATGTACTCCTTCCACAGTTGCTGACAACGATTGACGATGAGGCTCTGTTCAAGTACCCAGTGAAGAAGGATTGGGTCACCATCAGCCAAGACAACGGACAGGATGTCACCATACTGCTACCGGATATACATGTCGAGGTAAGAGTTTCATGAATGGACTTATAAAGCTTGGCAAGAAAACTTCTTATTATAATGGCAACTTAAAATGGAGAGGGTTAAAAATCTTGTAGTGTTTTCATCCAAATCTCCAATGTTCGCGTAGATAGGCACTGGTTAGTACAAACAGATAGACAGTCTTTACAGGTAGTCAACCAGTCTTACCAAGGGGTATCGTATTACCCAGTACTAACTGGGTTGTGGAAGTCAGATAGGCAGTCGCTTCATGTAGAATACTAGTATTCAGCTGCATCCGGTTAGACTGGAAGCCCAAAACAGTTGGGAAAAGGCTAGGCAGATGAAGAAATACTGGTTATTAGTAACGAGTAACCTAGGCAAACATGGGAGATTTTGGAAACGTCCTCAGTGATGGGGTTCTTTTTCGAGCGTTCTTTTTTGAGTTGCTGCTACCATTTTCAATAAATCTCTCCATGGGTAGGTATTACTGACAACTCATTCAGACTTTCAGACCCTCTTGACGCTTTTATCATTGATTTTATTGTATCGTCCTATTTAACGTAATAGAGCCGGTGTCAGGAATATCTTCTCTTCGTCTTCGTCGTTCCCTCAACGCTGAGGATCGTACCCACTTATGACACGTCTCCAAGCCATGCGGTCCACTGCAGTAGACCACTTGGTACAGGCTACCTCCAGCAGTCTTATTGATCGCGTCTGACAATGCTACCGGTGCTCTGCCACAGTAAAAAGATAAGCAGTAGGTCGACTTCAAAGAAACGACCGAAACGCTGACCGAATTAACCGAGCGCCCCTTTCCCCGCCCGTAAGGATACTTCAAGGTGCGAACAGGCTTAGACTCGCGCGCGCTGCGCCATTTTCTTAACGATAAACCACACAGTGTACCCGATAGTAGCAACCCTAGCCCTGATCGATAGTAGGCATTGATTTCAAGGACACGTCCGAGTCACACTACTGCTTATCTTTTTACTGTGGCTCTGCCTTGCGCGCGTTTACCTTCTACCCGTCCCAGTATCATTAGCCTTTCCAGACAATGCCCAGGCGAACGCCTAATATGTTCTGTATTCACACCAAACACACATAACATGACGCCTATAATTCCTGAAGGGTTTGGCAGAAGCGTGCCTAATAGTACACACACGTTTCGACAGTTATGTTTATATTTAAGTCCCATCCCATGTAATAGAGAGCGAGCCTATGGCCATCAACCGTGTACAAACCCAGACTCGTGGTTGCTACTGTGAAATTCCTGATCGAAAAACCCAATAACACTTTTCCCGAGCCGGGAATCGAACTCGGGACCACATGCTTAGTAGTCGCGCTTGCTGCGACCGCTAGACCAACGAGGCAGTCAGTTATGTATCCCTATTTACATAATAGGGATGATTCCTGACTAAAAAAAATATGATTCTCTTTAGCCCGTCAGTTAGATTATCGAAAAATATTGGATATGTGTTTTTTGTTTTATCAAATTAAATAAAAAATGACGAAGATATAACGCGTCAATGATCATGAAGGCTTGTGTCATCACTTTCCGGTAAAAAATGTACTCAAATGTGACGTCACACGAGTTTTCGACGCACTGTAACGTCTTCATTTTTTGTTTACGTTAAAAAAGAAAAAATATGTGTCCAATATTTTTTGGAAATCTAACTGACGGACTAATTAGTTTTTTTTTGTCATCTACCCTATTACTCCAATATGACACAATATGTTATCCTTCCACCCAACAGCTAACAGTCCTGCAGTCCAAGCTGGAGTTCCGTGTGCGCGTGCCGTCGTACGTGTACGCGAACAGCACGGAGGGACTGTGCGGCGTGTGCGCCGGGTACCAGGAGCTCTTGCTCACCAGCAACGGCACCGAGACTGACGACTTTGAAGAGGTAACATACTCAACCATTGGAACACAATATCATTTTAATTTAATGGATTACGCAGTGGGGTAGGTACGGTCGAACAAGCTATTTGGGGCTATTTTACAATGTGATTTGTGGGTTAAACTGTAAACCAAATAGCTAGTTCGACCGTACACCAAAATTTCGCCAGTCATGTAATAAAAGGCGAGTTTATTATGCCGTCAACCGGGCACGTAGCCATAAATGGTATGTAATGGGAGGTCATCCATACACGGACTTAACCTGATCGACACGAGCGGCTGTTATTATTTAGCCACAAGCTACTTCTAACTATAAATAATAATCTGTTCCTTCCCCCCCAGTACGGCAAGTCTTGGCAAGCTACCCCGGCCACTCTGACCACCCTGCACATCTCTGAGCAAGCGCAGTGCGAGGAGCCGCTCGTACCGGACTGTGTGCTGCCGCCGCCCGAGACTAACCCTTGCTACAACCTCTATAACGCCGATAGGTTTGGAGCTGTGAGTATACTTTCATCGTCATCATCATTCCAGCCGTGCGACGTCCACTGCTGGACCCCGGCCTCCCGCAAGCGTCGCCACATGTCCCGGTCCCGTGCGACTCGCATCCAGCAGATCCCCGCAGCCTTGACCAGGTCACCGCTCCACCTAGTGGGAGACCTTCCAACGCAACATCTTCCGGTTCGCGGTCGCCACTCCAGAACTTTTCGGCCCCATCGGCCATCCGTTCTGCGCGCAATGTGCCATGCCCACTGCGACTTAAGTTTATCAATTCTTCGGGCTACGTCGGTAACCTTGGTTCTCTTGTTGTCTTCATTTTTAAATCGATCACGCAAGGAATTTCCGAGCATAGCCCTCTCCATTGCCCTTTGGGTGACTTTAAGCCTTCTGATGAGGCCCATTGTGACCGACCACTAGACTTTCGTCTTGAGACACTGCGGTAAGTGAGTATACTTTAATACTATGTTATTTGATAGCAAGCACCTCATTTACCTCATGCTAAGTAGTCACCACTATGGGTATCTGAAAATATCATACACATTGTAAATGCAGTTGCTATTTCAGACACAGATGCATGTATGTAATGAGACCGGCATAAATGTTCTTCTAGCTGCAATGCAATGGTGCTTCACAAAAACCAATAGGTTCAGTTAAGCCAGAAAAAGTTTGCGCTTCGGTAATTTGCGTGTTTCTGAATCAGCGCGAAAATCACGTTCTTGATTTAAGTATGTATTTATAAATAAAAAGTATCTATGTAGTATGTCAACTATCTGGCGTCCACGACACAAGCCTTGTTGCTTAGTGTGGTACTAAATGGCGGTGTGTGTAATGTCTAGCGATATTTTTTTTTTTTTTTTTTTGTTAGCCTGTACTGTCCCACTGCTGGGCAAAGGCCTCCCCCAATTCCTTCCATTTGCTCTTTTCCCGTGCCTCCTCGGGCCAACCCTCGCGGTACGCGTCCAAATCGTCTCGCCACCTTTTTCTGGGTCGGCCTCGGCGGCGCCATCCGTCTTCCGGCAACCATCGTGTGGAGACTTTTGCCCAGCGGTCATCGTGCATGCGACTGACGTGACCCGCCCAATCCCATTTTAGCCTAGCAGCTTTCATGCCAACGTCCACTATGCCCGTTTTGGAACGCAGCGTGGTGTTTCGAACCCTGTCTTGTCTTTTGACACCCAGAATGCTGCGTTCCATTGCCCTTTGGCAAACTCCAAGGCGGAGCTTCTGAGACTCGGTGAGCGACCAGGTCTGAGCACCGTAGGTTAGGACGGGCAGGATGCACATGTCAGTGAGTTTGCGCTTCAGGGAGATCGGAAGATCACCCTTCATTAGCGTCTTCATGGACCAGTAGCTTTTCCAGGCATTTTCGATTCGGCGATCGATTTCTCTTTCCTGCCTGTTTTCGAAAGATACTAACTGGCCCAAGTAGATATACTCATCGACATACTTTATTTCCTGCCCATCTACCTCGACCCTACGCTTAGTGCTGTTGGTCATGAGCTGGGTTTTAGAGCGATTCATTACGAGTCCCACCCTGAAGCTGGCTGTGCTCAGTTCTTGGAGCAAGGTCTGTAGTTCGAAGGCTGTGGGGGCAAAAAGGACTATGTCGTCAGCAAATCGGAGGTTGGTTAACCTCTTATTACCGACTGTAATGCCTTTGGTTGTCCATGAGGCTGCTAGCGATCTAAATATCTCCTCTAGAGTGCTTGTAAACAACTTCGGAGAGAGCGGGTCACCCTGTTTAACACCCTTTTGTATACTAAACGAAGGTCCTGCAGTATTCAGCTTAATGTTTGCGGTGCTGTTATGGTAGATATTTTTTAAGATGTCTATATATTGCTGTTCAAGTTCCTGATTTTTTTAAGATTTGAAAATTTCGGAGTGTTTGATGCTATCGAAGGCTTTCGCGTAATCTACGAAGGCCAAGTATAATGGTTTATTGTATTCTGTATATTTTTCTAGGACTTGGTTCAAGGTGTGTAGGTGGTCGGTTGTTGAAAAACTAGGGCGAAATCCGGCTTGTTCTGGTGGCTGATGTTTATCCAGTTTCCCGTCTATGCGATTGTGTATCACTTTAATAAAGGTCTTGTAAATGTGGGATGTTAAACTAATTGGACGGTAATTGCCAATGTCACTTTTGTCGCCTTTTTTATGCAAAAGAACTATACTGGATGTACACATTGATTTCGGAACTTTTCCTGATAGCAATATGGTGTTAAACAGGTTAGTAAGGTGGGGTAGCAAAGTGGTAGAGCCGATTTTAAGCGCTTCCGTGGTAATTCCATCTTCCCCCGGACTTCTGTCGTAGCGCATAGTAGTAAGTGCTTTGTGCACTTCATATCCGTTTATTGGGGGAATGGAATCTGAAGGGATGTATTCGGTGTTGATATCGGGCGGTGAATGATCTGAATATAGTGATGTATAGAATTTAGTCGCTATTTCCATTATTTTTATTCTATTGTAATGCTTGATGCCGTCAGTGTCTACCAAGCTGTTGATCCAAGTTCGTCCTTTTGTGACTCCTTGTTTTAACACTCTTAGGGATGTATGGTTTTCTAAAGCTGTTTTGACCAAATGTGTATTTAAATTCCTCAAATCTTTCCTAATGCTCCTTTTAACTTCTTTGTCTATTATTCTAAATTCTGGTGTTCCTATTTCTTTTTCTGTCCGTTTTTCTATCAATTCAATACTATGGCGTGTTAGTTTGTTTCTATTACTACGTTTATTTTTTATGGTTTTACAAGTATTGTTAATTCCGTTTACTATTGCATTATATTGTTCTTGTGCGTCTGTTTCATCTACTTTGAGTTCTTTGAAATAATTTGATAGTTGTAAGTTGTAATGATCGGAGCTGTTAATGAGTGTGTCTTTAGAAAGTATTTTAATTGGTTTTGTAAATATTTTAGCTCGGTGGATTTTAAAGTCTAGTCTAACTTTCGCGCGGATTGGTCTATGGTCTGAGCTGTATTTAATTTTGTTAATTACACTAATATTTTTTATTATTTGTCGATCCGATGACAAAACGTAGTCGATTTCGTTTCGCGTGAAGCCGTTAGGTGACACCCAGGTCCATCGTCTTTGCGGTTTCTTCGAAAAGAAACTATTGGCTATCTGCATGCTTTGTCCAAAGGCGAACTGGGTGAGACGAGCGCCTCGCTCGTTGCGGTCCCCGAAGCCAAAGCAACCGACCGTATCTCCACTGTCCAGTTCCTGCCTTCTTCCCACCTTTGCATTAAAGTCACCAATGACCATGTTCCAAGTGCCCCTGTTTTCGTCGCATGCTCTATTAACAAGATCGTAAAAATCTTCTACCTCTTCGTCGGAATGTGCAGATGTCGGTGCATATACTTGTACGATAGTTAGAGTTTTGTTAGGTGTCAGTTGGAACTTAAGCACAGCGACACGTTCGGAATAGCCTAGAAATTCAATGATATTATCCTTCCACTTCTTTGCCACCATGAACCCCACTCCGTGTTGTCCACTGGTTTCACCGAAGTGAAAGAACACAGCATCGTCTCTTTCCTCTGTGTGTTCGCCTACTCTCCTGACTTCTGAAAGGCCCAAAATGTCCCAATTGATGTCTTTTAGAGCGTTCTCAAGTTCTATTAAACGTTCGTCTTTCAATAACGTACGGACGTTATAAGTTAAAACATTGAGCGAATCGGAGTCCTTTATGTAATTTGCGGGGATCATTTGACGGTTAATCGATCTCGCCCGGAGATTCTTAGCTCCCCTGACCCCAGGGCCGTGCCTGCGCCCGTCCACGCCAACACAACCGCTGGAGTCGCCGGGCACTTGGGGCCTGTCTCTTACTCTTCTATCCATAGGGGGGGTTTAGACCATAACCCGCCACGCTGGTCCAATGCGTGTTGGCGGGTCGCCATTGCCTCGTTAGTTTGTTAGCAGGGTGCACCACGTGCAGGTGAGGTTGGCTTGAATCCCGAAAGATGTTAGTTGGGATCCCTTACACCCCGATATTTATTTATTTATTTATAATGTCTAATCATGGAAACACAAAAAAGAGAAATAGTAGTTTCTGTTACCCATATAAAGTACCGCTATAAAACTATGATTTCGCTTTGTGGCCCAATCTTATTGTTCAGCTATGATGAAACCAAGTTATTGTTGTGCGTCGCACTTACCACCGTACTGGACGCAGGTGGTGGATTATGGCCCATTTCCTCTCATAGAGAGAAGGCCTGTGTCCCAGCTGTGGGAACATGATAGGCTGATTATGTACCTCTGAACCATTCACATGAAAATATTGGTAAAATAACAAAAATATTAAGTAAAAGAAGAGAAATAGAGATTCCAACATGTTTTATGCGAATATTACGCCTGTGGGAACGCACAACAGTAATAACAATATGTGTAACAGTTTAATTAGAACAAATAAAATTTGTTTGTGTAGTGCCACGCGCTGGTAGAACCACAATCATTCGTGGAGGCGTGCGAAGCCGACCTCTGTGCGAACGCGACGGACTTCTGCATCGCCGCCGAACGTTACGTCGCGGAGTGCCGGCGGCAGGGAGTGTGTCTGCACGACTGGAGGAGGGACCTCTGCCCCTTCCCGTGGTGAGTTACTACTGTGCATACATTGTAAAGGAGTAGCAGAAGAGTATGGACGGAGCTCGTGGCTAAATATTAATAGCCGTTGTTGGTTTGTGGATGGGTGACCACCCATTACATCCCGAGTTTCCTCCGTGCCTTTGAAAGCACGTTAAGCTGTTGGTCCCGGCTGTCATTTGTAGATCTTTGACAGTCGTTACAGGTAGTCAGTGGCCCAAAAAGTCTGACAACCAGTCTTACCAAGGAGTATCGTATTACCCAGTACTAACTGGGTTGTGGAGGTCAGATAGATCCATGTAAAATGCTGGTATTCAGCTGCATCCTGGCCTTTACCCAATTTATTTAGAATAGACGCAGTATTCTTCTTCTACCATACTTCTCTATCACTTGTCATATCATCTCATCAGACACCTCCTTTCATGCCATATCAAAACTATCGTAATTAAAATTTAAGTCCGGCTCAAACCGTTGTTGTCAAAATGTTACGACAATAATTTATTAATACAAAAACTGTAACACTTTGCCCAACCTGAAAATCGGACCCAAGACTACACGCTAGTAATCGCGCTAGCCAGCCCAAGGTAAACGTTTCAAATACTACCTATACTGGCCAAACAGTATTTTTTTGAGAATACTAGCAAGTCAGCACGATAGTAGCGAGCACAGATCGATATGAACGCACGCTCGATTTTCATCTGATCACAGATGAAAATCGAGCGTGCCATTTTAACCTACCTACTATGACGACCTAAGCACTATTTAGTTACTATACAAACACAAAGTCACCTTACAAAATAGACTACGTTTTTGTTCTTTAAATGGAATTAAGTTCTTGAGTTGTAACATTGTTGTTTTAAATAAATTAGCTTGCTTCGACAGTAGCCACATTAAGCATAAAATGCTTAAGCCACGTAAGTACGCGAAGAAGGTGCTCTTGCGTTATCTAGATCTAGGTATAAGTACATTATATATCTGTGGTAGCGAGGTTGACTGCCTTAGAAGCGCTTGATGGAAAAAATAAACCGCTCACTCTTTTTAGGAAACCGTCCTTAACATTTTCGTATAAGTGAGGAAACTTTGTTATTGCATTCAAGGTGTAATTCACACCCGAGCCGCAGGCGAGGTTGTTATGGAACCGCGAACTGCAGTAACATTGCATGTTGAACCTAATGGTATTGCAATAAGAGCCAGTTTTCGAAGAAGTGTATTGAAAATTCTTAAAAAGATGTTGCTTGTGGGCCCCAAAATTAATATGTGTTTGTTTTGATAGCGAGGAGCCTCTAGTGTACCGGCCGTGTGTGAAGTGCGACATGACGTGTGAGAACAGTGACGAGCTGACCAAGAACCCCGACAAGTGCGACAAGCTAGCTGTCGAGGGATGCTTCTGTCCGGAGGGCAAGGTAACGCCAACTCTTTGTTATTTTAAGGTCATGTGCTAGGACGGTGCAGCCACAGCTATTTTCATTGTTCTTGCTGTACCTTGCTACTTAAACGCCATTTACTATATTCTAAAGTAAGAAGAAAGAAGAGCATTTAGAAATCTTAATATACCACTTAACCGATTATAATAAAATTCGCACACCATGTGCAGTTCGATCCAACTTGAGAGATAGGATAGTTTAAATCTCAAATTATAGTCGCAATTTTAATTTATTGCTAATTATTTGTCTGTTATTATTTGACAGTCAAAATTATCTGTTAACTCCAAATGATTCTAACAGATGTCGATACCTTTCGACTGGGTTGAGTAAGTAATCAATAGATGGCGCTGCTATGGTAAATCTACGAACGTGTCATATAAGCTAAAACAAAAAAAAAAAAAAAATTACCAAACCTGTGCGAAGCCAGGACGGGCCGCTAGTGTGATATATATGTCACCGGAAAATTGTTAATACCGTTAGATTATAATCTATCTCGCGAGATTGTAAACTTTCGAAAGATTGTGAACCGGTCACTAATTGGTCGGTCTTACAGTCGGCCGTTCTGTTGGATTCTTAATCACAAATAAATTTTACTTCAACCACAATTTTATATAAGTAATTTTAAAGCTGTGAGTTATTTTTAACACGAAATCAATTTACTATCACCAAAACACTGTTCGTTTACATTCGACAACAAACGAATTAACAAACAAATATGGCGGCGCGGGGCACATGACGTTCAACCAATCAGCACGCGAGGTGCGTTCTGTGTTCACAATCTTTCGAGAGATTACAATCTCGCGAGATTGATTATAATGTAACGGTATTTACTATTTTATGGTGACATACTTATCTTAATTATCATCAACAAATCTGTGACATAAAATAGAGCAGATCCCGTAATGTGTGTGTTTTATAACACATTTGCTCGTAAAGGGTCTCTTATTTCACCAATTTCAATATCGTAATGTATCTCATTACGTACTTGTGCTGTAAAGTAAAATGCACGGTTTATACTTTTTTAAATCTTAGCAAAGAGTTTTTATGTCAGAAAAGTGGTTAACATTTTATGAATAAAATTAACTTTGGGAGATGAAATATAATAAATACACATTTAATTCTTTAATTTAATTAATTTTGACAATAAATTACAACCATTTATCTGTAAAAAAAACACAAAAATATTAATTTACTTTATTAGTAATACTGGCTGTTTTTTGTGTCTTTGGCCTTAAAAAAAAGCACTGATGCGCGCGCCTCGCTAATTTGTGAACAAGTAACAATTATTCCGCGCGCTAAATATAAATATTGTTTTTATTTTGTTTTATTTATTTCCTCGCAAATATGTTATAAAACGTCGTATAATATACGTGCGCTTTGATAATTACAACCTCAGCTTTTTTATCGCCCTCGCCTACGGCTCGGGCTAAGAATATCGCTTCGGCTGTAATTTTCAACTTACCGCACTTATATCATAATGTACTATTAGTTGCTACTACACATTGGGACATTTACCATGTTTATATTTGTATTTTCGCTGGCTTATTGTGGCATTTGCTTCGCTGAAGGAAAACATCGTGAGGAAACCAGCATGCCTGAGAGATATTTCTCGTCGGCATGTAAAGCCAAGTCAGAGGCCGTGCGGCATAACAACTCTGACACCGGCATCAAATGATGAGATGTCTAATTTGCAGGTGCGAGTGAACAACACATGTATCGAGCCGACCAAGTGCTTCCCATGTGACGCGAATAAGGAACACTACGCTGGCGACGAATGGCAGGTAAGGACGACATTACCCTCGTAATTCGATACTATTCTAACACCTGCAATAAACATAACAACACGTCTGTAATGTTGTTTTATAACACATTTGCTCGTAAAGGGTCTCTTATTTCACCAATTTAAATATCGTAATGTATCTTATTACGTACTTGTGCTGTAAAGTAAGATGCACGGTTTATACTTTTTTAAATCTTAGCAAAGGGTTTTTATGTCAGAATAGTGGTCAACATTTTATGAATAAAATTAACTTTGGGAGATGAAATATAATAAATAACATTTAATTCTTTAATTTAATTAATTTGAACAATAAATTACAACCATTTATCTGTAAAAAAACACACAAAAATATTAATTTACTTTATTAGTAATACTGGCTGTTTTTTGTATCTTTGCCTTAAAAAAAAGCGCTGATGCGCGCGCCTCGCTAATTTGTGAACAAGTAAAAAATATTCCGCGCGCTTTTTCTTTTCGCTGTATTGTTTTTATTTGTTTTATTTATTTCCTCGCAAATATGTTATAAAACGTCGTATGACATACGTGCGCTTTGATAATTACAGCCTCTGCTTTTTTATCGCCCTCGCCTACGGCTCGGGCAAGCAATATCGCCTCGGCTGTAATTTTTAACTTACCGCACTTATATCATAATGTACTATTATTGTAGGTTGCCACCTACAATAACAATCTTCTCTTCTTCTTTTTCTTCTTAAACTACTAGGTACTACAACCACGACTGTTGTCAAGCATGTTGTTGTTTTCACAGTTCAGTATACAATTTATAGAGTGCATTCCTAACTTCACTCCTGCAAGAAAGGAGGTCCCCAATAAAACATTAACACATTTGGTTAAACTTGAACACCAGGGCGTAAAAACGCATCGGCGTTCCCTCCCACGCCAAGCGAAAAATTCAGCGCAAAAATAAAATTCTAACATCTTATCGAAAACCATTTATTAATCATTGCTTTTCGTCCCATATTTTGGAAATAAAATACCACAGGTTTATTCTTTTATTTAATTTGACACTATTTCGTAATATACTATCATTAAAAAGCAGTTTAAAAGTTAAAAGAAAAATCGTGTTTTTGACGGTTTTAGCCGACGACGGAAGCGTGTTGAGCACGTTCTCACGCATTTGTCGGCTATATCCGACCGTGGCGTTCAAAAGATTGACGCTGCGTCCGCTTATTCAGCTTTATTAAAACTGAGATATTTGTCTACTTGTAGGAGGATGCGTGTACAAAATGCACGTGCAGCAAGCTGTCGGGCGAGAACAGCGCGCACGTGTCGTGCACGACGCAGACGTGCGTGGCGCCCGTGTGCGCGCACGCGCAGGACCTCATCACCACGCCGCCCAAACCTGGACACTGCTGCGCTGACTACCTGTGCGGTAAGCGCCGAGTTAAAGAAGAAGTTCATCATCATCTGCGTAACGTTTTCCAAACTATGGTGGGATCAGCTTCCAAAATAATGCAGCTGAATGCCAATATTTTACATGGAGCTACTGCTTTTCTGACGTCTCCAACCCAGTTATTCAGTAAATTGTATATAAATAAATAATAATAAATATCGCTGGACATTACACACACCGCCATCTAGTGCCACACTAAGCAACGAGGCTTGTATCGTGGACACCAGATAGTTGATATACTACAAAGATACTTTTTTTTTGTAAACACATACTTACATATAAATAAACATCCATGACTCGGAAACAAATGTCCATGCTCATCACACAAATATTTGACCGGGGACCCTAAGTACGTAAGACAGCCTCACTACCACCCCTGCCGGGGCTGCGGGACTATTCGAAAGAGATACCGTGGTCCCGGAACACAAAGGGCGATGAAGGAACATGGATGGGTTTCAGTCAGTAAAAGTCTGACACTCCCTCCTGCTCCGCCCAGAGCGGGAGGAGTCATTTGATGATTTCCCATCCGAAAAGAAAAAAAACCTCACTACCGCTGCGCCATTCGGCTTGTTCATTTCATTTCATTCATTCGCCATTCGAGTAACCGAATATATAAAATAAGTTTGGTTCCTAAGAAACTATCGCTCAGGTCTGTTATAATTTACGATACACTGATGAACATACTAGTTTTTTCAAGTTTCTCACCAGGTTTGCTAAGGCAAAGGCAAAGTGCTATTTCAGCAGCCTTTTCAGACCGTACCTAGAATGTTCTACACTATGGTTACTGATATGCTATGCCCGTTAATGCGTAGTCCAACAAAAATGAAGATCCATTGTTGAAAAAACTCACATGAAATCAACAAATAATATCTAGATACTGTTTAATAATTGGTAATGTATTTTTGTTTCTTCTAGTACTAAAACCTAAGAAGAACTGCACTGAAGCCAAGAAGATGGACTGTGGTTTTGGACAAGTTCTGAAACAAAAGACGACGCCTGATGGATGCACAGAATTTGCTTGTGGTAAGCTGTAATACTTGTTATAGACGTTGCGTTGGAAGGCCTCTCATTAGGTGGAGGGGTGACCTGGTGAAGGTGGAGGGGATCCGCTGGACGCGAGTCGCACGGGACCGGGCATTGTGGTGGCACTTGGGGGATGCCTATATCCAGCAGTGGACGTCTGCAGGCTGAAATGATGATGATGAAGCTGTAATAAAAACTTAAGGACCGGGTATCAATCTAGATTAAACATTCTGCTGTCCCATCTTTTTTCCGATGTAGGTTTGAGAAAGTAGGTACATATTAATAGAATTGAATAAGACACATTGGCACTTGCTCGGGTTTGAACCCACAACCTCATGCATGAAACACAACGCCTTGACCTCTGAGCCATCACGACGTCCGTGAAAATCTTGACAGGTTTTAATGACCGTTCTTTGTTCTAGAATGCATGCCAGCCGACCAATGCGCTTCCCTCAACGACCAAGACGTAGAAGTATTTGAGCCTGGTATGGAACGAGTGGTAGACAAGAGTGGCTGCTGCCCTCGCGTGCAGTTCATCTGTCGCGCGGAGACCTGTCCCCGGCCACCTGCCTGTCCCAAGTTCGAGGAGCTGAAGACCAGCAATATCACTGGGAAGTGCTGCCCGGAGTATAAGTGTGGTAAGTGATGTAGTCATGAAGATCCGAGTCTACAAGTGATGTAGTAATGTTGATCCGAGTCTACAAGTAATGTAGTAATGAAGATCCGTGTCTAAATCTAGAGGTGTTCTTTCCTGGAAGATGTTTTATCTAATTTCTTTTATTTTTTCTTAAACTTTTCCTGTCTCTATTTTTTGTGGTTCCCTAGAAATTTTATTAGAAAAATAATAATATTATTCACTATGTTACTATTATGATTTTATTAATACTTATATTTTTCTTTATAATTACATATACAACATGTAACGTAATTAACGCACACCCTCAGACACCCCAATTAGTTTATTATGTTATAATCATAATACATGCACTGAATTTTTTATTAAACATGTATAAGCAATGCTTATTTAATAAATTAGTTTTCCTAATTCCGGAAGAATGTTGTAGTCACAGTACAAATCAACGAACGCACACAGTCGCATACGAAGATCTCATACCTACGTATGCGTCTGTGTGAGTCTTGCTAGCCTAGTAGGTATTCGCCCGCGTTCGAGATCAGCTGTTAAAGTCGTCGCTCGACTCAACTTCAATAGAAAAGTTCAATACATTTTAATGCCCGTTTTCTTAATTGATGTTTTAATTTAGAAAGCACTTCGTCATTTTTTATCAAAAGCGTTCACCATCCTATTTTTTAGATCCTCGGCACTTCACTTGTTGTCGCACTAAAATAAACTAACGATTTAATACTTACGTCCCCACAAAAAAAAATACGTCAAATCAGCTGATTGGGGATTCTCATCGAATTAATCCCATATTTCGTTTTGAAAACGAGTACGCGTACGCCAATCGGCTCCCCTGTCGATGGCTGTGTTCGACTGTAACGTTCCGTGTCCAAGAAACCACTGAGTAGTAGCTAACATAGTCCTACCCTGCGGTCTACTCTTGTACCGTACCTTTGGTTGACTTGAATGTTCTGCCAGGATGAACCACATTATCACCAAACCACACCGTGCCACAGTCCTCACCATTAGTCACCATTTCACTGAACATTTTGTGTCAATTATTGGAAAGACATCGCGCGCGAAAAACTATTTGCATACACTATGGAAGGGCGCGCGTGACTAAATATTGTTAACATTTATTTAAGTTAGCTTTGATCGCCCGCGCCGCCCGGTGTCATGGTGGCTATCTCGCTCTATCCCACGTTTTTAATTTGCACGAGAAAGGGAACGAAAACAAGTTTGTCATTTTTTGTATTTAGTTGGTTAATCTATTGTGTCCTTTAACGAGTGCCTGTTTAGTGTGTGCGTGCGGTTGAATCGCTAAGTTTACCTAACTGTATTTGTAACGACTTTAAATTATTTGAAATAAGGTTTATTTTTCTTTATTTTGTATTGAATGGCGGAATTTGTATTAATACAAATAAAACTGCACTTTTAAAAGTCTTATTGCCTTGAGTTACGGTCCATTACAGTTTGTTTGTACTATACAGGGGTAGTGTGACTATAAATTATGTAGCTTTAATTATTTTTGGGATAAAAAATTACCTATATTAAAAATTATAGAAATCGATTCAGTAGACGATTCTGAACAAACTAATTTCAGGATGTGCGTTAATTATGTTACATGTTGTATATATATATATATATATTTATAAATATATATATATATATATATTGTATTATGTTACTAATGATTTTATCAATATGACATTAATTATTTTGTTATAGAACTGCCCAAGGACAAATGTGTTGTAAAGTTGGAATGGGAAGCAGCGTCTAAGGGCGGTGAGAAGTCACGTACCACACCGCAAACTATTCTGAAAGACGTGAGTTTTACAATATACATCACTCTAATCTTTTTTAACCGGAGAGCAGTGGTGACCCAGTGGTGTCCGGCCCGACTTACGAGCAGTAAGTCGTGGGTTTGGACCCAGACAGGCGCATTACTTAGTGTAATTTATTCAAACTATACTAAACATCGTGAGGGAACCGGCATGTCCTAGAACCAAAATTCAAAGACATGTGACATCTACCAACCCACACTGGGCCCGCGTGGTGGATTATAGATTCCCTCTCATAGAAAGGAGGCCTGTGTCCCAGCAGTGGGAACATTATACGCTGATTATGCTATGCTCATGCAGTAACTCATCCTAAGAAGTAAAACATACCACGTAACGATCTGTTGGTAGATCGACGCGGTCTGGCTGGACGGGCCATGCCGCACGTGCCGCTGCGAGCCCACGTCGCCGGGCCCGTCGGCCGGCTGCAGGCTGGCGGAGTGCCCGGCCGTGCTGAGCTCGGCGCAGTTCGTGCTGGAGCCGCGCCCCGTGCCCTTCCAGTGCTGCCCGCAGCCCGCCATGGTGGCCTGCAGGGACGGCGACAACATCTACAAGGTGAGCATATTGTCACTCACAGCGACGCCTCACCCTCATATGGTTCAACTTCCACCCGACCTGAACACTGTGGCATTCACTAGCGGCTTATCTACTTCCCGACCATTATAACATCCTACGCAAGTTCGAGGCAACTCGCCTGATGTGAAGAGATGACGCGGCCTAGGGAACGCAAGTCTATACAGAGTGACAAAAGACTCTTAACGAAGCCGAAAGACACTTGTTCTCCCCGTCATTGCGATCATTTTTTTGTTCTACACCATACCTGGGAACCTTCTAGTTACGGAGATATTGGGGGTCAAAGTTACAACTTTTTCTTTCTCTTTCTCTTTTAAATACTTGTTTTTAATGTAAGATTTTTACTTTAAAGGCCTCCACGACCCCGTATTATTCATTTCATCCACCAGCACAATGTTTTGAGTGCGGTTACATTGAGTTTTACCGTAAAACTATTTTTTCACCCCAAAAAAAAACATTACCCAGCGATGATGGCCCAACATTCTGATCCAACAGGTCTAATCATTGTTTAGAAAACGGTAAATTCAATTCAAAACATTTATTTCAGACTTTTCGGTCCATAGAGTGTTAGTAGTACATCAAGATGACTTAAAGCTATGTTAGTAACTCACAAATACACAAATATAAGAAAAATAAGAGGGAAAAAAATAAATATAAGAACGCCAGTCAGCCTACAATATGTGCAGCCCAATCCAATGCCTCCAGATAGGACTATGGATGTAGTCTGCAATTACCCTCAGGTAGCTGTTGGGACTGCCCCTCACCCTCCGCATCAGCGATGCTGCTCTTTTACGTATAATGGCGTGAAAGCCATCCACTTGAGCTTCAGCAAACATCGCTGACGCACTGCAGTAGCGAGGCAATCCCATCAGCAACCTGAAAGCATTATTATATTGGACCCGCAGGGCACTGACGGTTCGCTGCGTGTAGCTGGTCCACAAACTACACGTATAGAAAGACTGGCAGTATGCCCTAAATAGCGTCTTCTTTACCGCATAAGAACAGCGGGAAAATCTGCGTGCCAGCATATTACATCGAATCGTCAGCGCCCTGCGTTCCCTTTCTATGTCTGCTTCATCGGTCAGGTCCTCATTCACTACATGACCTAGGTACACAAATTGAGTAACTCTGTTCAGTGCCTCTCCTGCTAGTGTCACGGGCGGAACGTGAGAAGGACTCCTACGCCCAGCCCGAAACACCAGCAGCTCACTCTTGTTGACATTGTACGCCAGGCCATGAGTCTCCGCAAACACCTCACACACGCTAACCAGTTTTCTTAAGGCACTGATCGATGGGCTCAACAGCACCATATCATCAGCGTAACTAATGTTATTAACTATTTTACCATCTATTGAGCAGCCTACTCCGGTGCTGTTGAGCTCACGGATCAGCCCATTTATATAAATGTTAAAAAGTGTAGGGGAGCTCAACCCCCCCTGCCTCACCCCACATTTCAATTGGTAGGGGTCAGAAGGTGAGCCAGACCACTTAACATAATTGGTTTGATGGCTATACCAATATTTAAATACATTTATGATGCCGTCCGGTACTCCATTAACCCTCAGCTTATCCCATAGTGTCCCATATTCTACCCGGTCAAATGCCTTCGAGAGGTCCAGAAAGGCAGCATACACCGGCGTTTTGCGATCGGTATAGTATTTGACGGTGTGTTTCAGGACCAATATCGCACTCTCAGTCGAAAGACCGGGCCTAAACCCAAATTGAGCATCTTCAAGGTAACCTGATTGTGCGATATAGCCATTCAACACACCGTCCAACACCTTGGCGGCTATAGTAGCCAACGTAATAGGTCTGTAGTTACTTATTTCACTGATATCCCCTGTTTTGTTTTTTACAATCGGTACTACAACCGCCCGGACAAGATCATCCGGCAAGTAAGCATGCCTAATACAGAAGGTGAAAAACATCGCCAAGACTCTACACAGGTGTGGACCCCCATGCTTCAGATGCTCCACGCTCAACCCGTCGTGGCCAGGAGACTTACCCTTACGCATATACTTTAAAACCTGTGACACCTCTTTTGTGGTTACTCTGACTGGTTTTTCAGACAAAGGAACCCTCGCCCGTGGGATGTTCCTATCAATTAATCCCCTAGGTTCTGTCATGAAGTGCTCCTTAAATGTATTGGCGATGTCCACAGCCTCCGCTTTACCCCCCACACTGACTGGAAGACTCGGCCTCAGATTGAGTTTATTGGTTTGTTTCCAGAATTGGCTGAAAGACTTATTCTCGTGGTGAGTAGCAAGCACGTCCATACGGATCTGTTCACGATTGCCCTGAAGGAACTTAAGGTTTTTCTTGAAAGCTTTTCTACTCTCTGACATAGCCTGCCAGATAGGCCCCGAGGCTGGTTTCCCACTTGCACACCACCTCTGAAAGTGAAGCCGAGCCTCCCTATGCGAATCCCTTACAAACTTGTTCCAGCCTGTGATATATCCACCTCTCCGGACCTCCCTACACTGACTGCTCTTGATCGCTGCCTCGGTCATAGAATTTATAATGTCATTATACAGTCTATCTATTACCTCTTTATGACTTTCATTATTACAATAACCCTCCGCGCACAGTCTGAATTCCGTTGGAAAGTCTATTTCCCTCAACTTAAAATTACAGATTTGCTTGTATAATTCAATTTGTTTTCTGTTTCTTTCGCCCCAGATGACCTTGTTAACACTATTATTATTTACAATTTTCTTAGGTATAACTACGTCCAAATTGCATTCGACCTGTAACGGAAGGTGATCAGACCAATACACACCCTGACAGACCCGCACGCTGACGACTGACCGCCATGCTGCTTCCGTTACCAAACAGTGGTCAAGCCACCTTCTACAGCCGTGCACATCACTAACAAAGGTGTACGTGTCTGACCCTACCCCCAATGACATTATATCAGCACATATCCAACTTTGACATTGACAGAAATTCATCATTTCCACCCCAAAAAGCTGATGGGGGTGTGCATTATAATCCCCTAACATGAATACAGATTCAATGGCAAGGTTGTCAATAATAGACACTACTTCCCCTAAACAGTTAGTAAATTCAGTTAGGTTTTCTGACGAATCTGTAGGCATATAGATAGAAAAAATTAATAATTCTTTGTTCTCTAATTCTATTTTTATAGCCGTCAGTCGTTCACTTTGACATTGTACCACACTCACAATATTAAACAGACTTTTACGCCACAATATTCCTACCCCACCGTACGGCCTGCCTCTTAACAAATTACTTGACAAGTCCACGGCAGACTTACCAGTGTAGCTGAAATCGTCATGTATTCCACCTAGCACTGGAATTTCATGAGGCAGCAACCACGTTTCTTGTAACGCTATAATATCCGCCTTCGAGCACAAGTCTTTTACACATTGCTGCGATCTTTTCACACCCCTACAGTTAAACGATATAAACTTAACACTTGCACTACTAGCCATTATTTTGAAGGTAATTTAGTACACTCGCTTCTCTGCGTCTGACCTTGACCCCTAAACATAACAAATCGCCTAAAAGATACACCTTCCGGCCATAGGTTCTCGTCCATAAACACTGATAGTTTCTCTTTAGGTATCATAAACTTGTATGCTAAGTAATCCTTCTGAAGTTTCATAATTATTTTCACAGGTGAAATATTAACATGCGTCTTACTAAAAACATACTCAGTAACATCCTTCTCAGAGGCTCCTTTATCTACATTATAAATATAAAACGGAATCTTGATAGCGGCGGCTTTAAATTTGCTATCAGTTCCAGCCGTCGTCGCCTTGCCTTTATTTCCAATAAAACGTTCGTTGTTTGAGCGCCGTTTATAAGAAACCTGTTTCCACGGTCCCCCTTCCTCCGCAACGTTTGCCCATGTCTTCTGTGTGTCAACCGTACTCGCCTCCGCTTGCCCACTCGCGCTGTCTCCCTCAGTACGCTCCACAGGTGCTTGCACGTGCGCACAGGCTGCTTGCGCAAGCGAGATGGAACTATCACCGCTCGCTGTGCGCGCGAGTGCTTGTGGTGACGAAGTCACCTTCCGTCGTTTGTTTGTGAGCGGTATGTCGCTAATTTTCGGCGCATCGATCTTTGACCCGGTGGGCAGAGGCGCCGAAGTTTTGTTTACTACCTGCGTAGGCATTTTGTTACTGTCGCTTATCGCATCACAAAAATCACACATATCTAAGTATGAGCTTTCGTTAAGCACATATGCCCCTCTTTGCCTATTTACATTGCATTGTGAGTTTTCTATGGGCGATCGCTCGAGGTTTTGCAGGTTACTCATCCTGGTGTTACACATAACTTCCACTTGTTTGATGGTCGCGTAGTTTTCTTTCACATACTTCATATCATGTTGCAATTTTAAGATGTTCTTCAACAGATTAGTGACATCTACATGATCAAACGTTATAGGTGGGAGTTTTTGTAGATCTCGAGCAACGAACACCGGTATGACCTCCGGATCCGTTTCCTTAAATAACTCAATTATATCTTCCAGGTCTCTTACAGATTTACCTTTATTCTTTCTTGCTACCATACGCTTACACCTTGGGATGGCTTGAAATAGTAAGCTCTTCGCTCCTTTTATGTCCTCTTCTGTAAAGGCACTTTTACATATATGTATGAGGCTTTCATTGTCCATTACCTCAATCTTGTTTTGCACAAAGGATAGCACTTCACTGATGACTATATTGCAATTGCTGCATTTAACAATGTTATTTTCCATATCGCGAGTCGCTCGGGTCAATAACCCCGCTAATGACACACTCGAAACACGTTTACGCGCCACGCTCGCGCCCAGCTGACTCAAATAACAAAAAAAAAAAATTTGTCCGTCAGATAGATTCCCAAAAAATATTGGTCACATATTTTTTATTTTTTCACGTAAACAAAAAATGAAGACGATACAGTGCGTCGAAAACTCGTGTGACGTCACATTTGAGTATATTTTTTACCGGAAGTGACGTCACAAGCCCTGACTGACTGACATGATCTTTGACACGTTTTATCTTCGTCATTTTTTTTTCGTATCCAATATTTTTCGATAATCTAATTGACGGACTGAACAGAATCATATTTCTTTTTAGTCAGGAAACATCCCTATTATTCAATTTTACTTGATGAAATTAACCAAGATATAACTCCAGGTCGGCGAAAACTGGACATCCCCTACGAACCCGTGCGAGAGCTACAAGTGCGAACAGACGGACTCGGGCGGCAAGCTTGACAAGATCACCACAGTACAGCAATGCCACTCTGAATGCCAGCTGGTGAGTTTGTACACAAGATATGATTTACTCAAGGACTTGCGTGAAGATTAGGCAAAGGCATTGATCTGTTATATTGTATTAGTGGCAGTAGTCATAGGTCTCGAGTTCGAACCCAAGACTCACACCTCAGATTTTTGGATTCATGTGCGTATTGTATAATTATCACTTGCTTCGGTGAAGGTAAACATCGTGAGGTAACCAACATGCTTATAAGATATTTTTCTCGACGACATATAAATTATATGTCGTCGAGACGCCGCCTATGGGCCCCTGAATTTGCTTTATATGATATAAAGCAAAGTCAGGGGCCCATAGGCGGCGTAAAATCTCTGTCACCTGGTTAGGCACTAACTACACGAAAAAGAAAGAATTGTATTAGTGACAGGCTTGCCGATTTCCTGTAAGCTTTTCGTCGACTAGATTCTTGTTCCAATCAATCATCCTCTATAAGCATTCTGCTAACCACACGGAACCCCAAATTCTTCTTATAACAAAAAAAAATGAAATGATTCCGGCAAGCTATTGATTCCCAGTAACAACCTGCTATATCACCAATGTGTTCCTCTCCCTCAGGGTTCGAAGTACTTCCCAGCTACTCCTGAGAGTAGCGAGTGCTGCGGGACCTGCAAGCCTGTCGCTTGTGTCGTGGACGGTAAGGAGCGAGCCATCGGGGAGAAGTGGATCTCTTCAGATTTCTGTGCCAACTATACCTGTGTCAACTTGAATGGGACGGTGAGTATTCATAGACTTCTGTAGCTGATATACATATTATACATGCTCTTAACATATTTGAAATAGAAGCCAGTGATACAGCTAGCAAGGAGTGATAAAGAACGGAGGCCTCAAAACCGATGACTTTCTGCGTCAACTAATAGTACATTGTGTATTAAGGACGGTAAGTAAGGAATTACGATCGAGGCTCTAGTAGAAGGCAAGTCGCCCGAAGTCGAAGACTGGGGGCTTTTTGAGGGCGAGGTTCGTAATTCCCGTACCGCCCGTGATACATACAATGTTTTTCATCACAATTGCGAGTAAATAAATAAAATTATAGGGCAGAAAAAGTAATATATTTTTTAAATTTCGATCTGATGTAAACTTCTTGCTTGAACTTGAACCTACACGACCTGTGTGCAGTGCTACAAATTAAAAAAAAATACTTACCGACCTTCGGCTTCATGGGAAGAAAAAGGGTCGAGGGTTTTATACGGGGCATTGCGGCCAAGTTAACCTGCATGTTATGATACTGTTTACGTGTAAGTGTGATGAAAAATTGGTTACTCTCATCCATAAACAATATTTGGTCAAGCATAACACATTTAGCATAGCACATTTTTTTTCGGGCTTGTTTTCATGGAGTAGAACCGGCACGAAGCTCCATGGTTACTCTTCAAATCATTTGGTATTACATATATGGTTACTTGGACTTAACTATATCGACACAGAAAACCTACTTGCAATTGAGTACTAGCCTACACATACACACCAACACATTTTCAGCTGTTTTCCTTCAATACTACAAAATTCTCACCGTCATATTTCTCGTTCTAGTTACAAGTACAATGCTCAAATGAGACGTGCGATGAAGTGTCGGACGCTACTAAGAAGCAGTTCGTGCTGAACACCGAGAAGGTGCCCGGCAAGTGCTGTCCCAACGAGGAACCCGTCGCCTGCAGAGTCGGCAACAAGATCTATCAGGTAAAACACTCGTTCTACACACTTACACAGACAAAGAAGAAAAGCTAAGTTATTGTTTGAACATCATCACGACCCGAATGGCGCAGCGGTAGAAAGGCTGCCTTACGTTCTTATCCCGGTAGGAGCAAATGTTTGTGTGTGGAGCATGGACATTTTTATCCTATCTATTCGAAAAGGACGACTTGGTTCGCCTTTAAGTGCACCCAAAGGTGGTGTTTTCTATAAGAAACTTTTAGCGTGCAGTAATGAGTTTTTAATCCTCTTTATAAGTGCGCCGCAATTATCTTTGCCGCGCACCTTTTGAATTTGGAACATCTTATTGTTCAGCGCCAGAGAAATTGAACGCAAATATTGTTTGAATAACCCTTTCCACCCGAGTTCCGAGTCGCGCCGCCGGCTGAATAAAAACAAAGAAATCAAATTAAAAACGCGCGAACTCGTCGCGATTGTTAGAAATTCAAAGTTTTGTTATGAAAAATGAGTTCTTCAAGTGACAGTGATTAAAATATGAGGCACTCGGGCGCAAAATATATATTTGGCTCGGGCGACGTACTTTGAATCCCACGCTACGTTCAGGATTCTACTAAAGAATCCCTCGCTACGCTCGGAATTCTACTCTAGAATCCCTCACTTCGCTCTGGATTCAAAAAAGTGGCCTCGCTGTAAATATATTATTTTGCACCCTTATGATACAATCTACTATTGTTTTCGAGTCATGGATGTCTATATGTATAAAGTATGTATTTACAAACAAAAAGTATCTATGTAGTATAATTATCAACTATCTGGTGTCCATGACACAAGCCTCGTTGCTTAGTGTGGTACTAGATGGCGCTGTGTGCAATGTTCAGCGATATTTATGTTTATTTATTTATTTTATCTTGAGAAAAACAAACTTTCACCAGCACTTTTAACCTCGAATACTCTTCTAACCCTCCTGTTACTCTCTAGGAAGGACAAACTTGGCCGTCCCCAGACGATCCCTGCAAGAACATAACCTGTAGCCGCGACTTCAACGGGCGCCTGTCTCACTCCGAGCGAGTGGCCACCTGCAACCGAGACTGCAAGAGAGGGTGGACCTACCAGCTGCCGCCTGCAGGGGACTGCTGCGGCCACTGCCAGCAGACTGCCTGTGTGCTGGACGACAAGCTCGTGGAGCCTGGTAAGACTTAGAGTAGACCAAACGATTGGTTTGCAGTATTCTTCTTCTTAGGGTGTCGATGGCAATCTAAATTGTGACTAGTTTGGCGCTTTCGGTAGCGTCCATCAGTTCCTGCAGGGAACAAACAATAGGACTCGCAGGACACGATATTAAGTGCCCCATTGTTTGTGGAACAGCACCACATTTACACTCCAGGGCAGAGTCATTAATGAATCTCCACCTGAGCCGGTTTACCTTGCTGCGGCCAACCTGGGTCCGGAGTCTATTTAAAGACTTCCAGGTCAGCCATGGCAACTCATGTCCAGGTGGGTGTTTTTCAGCAGGTGGAACGAATGGGATTGGTAAGGATGCACTGCCTCGCCACAGCTTTAGTCTTTCCGTGGAGCTTTCGCCACTGAGTGGGGTGTCACACTTCAGAAAAATGTCGCCAAATGTTTCAGAAATCAAGAGTTAGAGTTAGAGTTGATTGATATCTCGACCCGGTTTGACGACCCGAATGGCGCAGCGGTAGTGTGGCTGCCTTACGTTCTTAGGGTCCCGGGTTTGAATCTCGGTAGGAGCAAATGTTTGTGTGATGAGCGTGGACATTTGTTTCCGAGTCATGGATGTTTATATGTATAATAAGTATGTATTTACAAACAAAAAGTAGCTATGTAGTATATCAACTATCTGGTGTCCACGACACAAGCCTCGTTGCTTAGTGTGGCACTAGATGGCGCTGTGTGTAATGTCCAGCGATATTTATTTATATCGCTTTCTCTTAATCTCCCCAGGTAGCACATGGCAGTCGGAGGACAAGTGCACGACGTACTCGTGCGAGCAGAGCGGCGCCGAGCTGTACGTGATGTCGTCGCGCCAGGCCTGTCCCGACGTGTCGGCCTGCGCGCCCGGGGACATCGTCAACGACACCTGCTGCCAGCTCTGCCACGAGAAGCCTGAAGCTTTGAGTAAGTGGACCACCTGCAGGCTGTAGGAGGACCCTTCACGAAGCCGGCCATGGAATAGGGATGATTCCTGACTAGAAAAAATATGATTGTTTAGTCCGTCAGTTAGATTATCGAAAAATATTGGATACGTGTTTTTCGTTTTAACAAATTCATAAAAATTGACGAAGTTAAAACGCGTCAAAGATCATGAGTGCTTGTGACGTCACTTTCCGGTAAAAATGTACTCAAATATGACGTCACACGAGGTTTCGACGCACTGTCTTCATTTTTTGTTAACGTTTTCACTTAACGTCACTTTTTCACTCTTATGCCCTTAGTATTACGGTTGAAACTTTGAAAGTGGTCAACCATCAGTACCCACCTTCCCCACGGATAACACGATTTAAAACCCTATCCCTGGGTTATTATAACCCAATATAACATCAAGAAATAAGGCTTTAGTAAGTAGCTAAACTAACTGCGAACTACATCTTGGTACTGGAGAAGCCGACCTTATCCTAGGGTAATTTGGGAATGGTGACATACGGCCAATATCCTGCTCATGTCATTAGTGATTACATTTATTTGAATTATACAACCTATGCAGTATACAGGGTGTAAAGGACATCCCTCCGCGTACTGACAGAGTGCATTCAGCTTCTTATTCTGAATCATATTCCACCGGAATTTTTCTTCGGAAAATTTACATTTTTTTTAATCGTTTTTTCAGTATCTATTCCTTTATTTCAATGTAAAATTACATTCTCTGTACGCAGCACTCCATTTATGTAAATAATACGTTTAAAATAAAATATAAACCAACAATGGATGTTGAATAACTCTAACGAACGACGCGTGAATTTATCAGCTGTTCACTTCCTGCCTAGCTACGGAGTTCATCGAACTCGTCGTCGCGGTTGCCGTTCGCTACTTGCGTTTTGCCACGGCAACGATACATTGCGTATGAGGAAATAAAACAAACCAAATTGATTGGACTCCCATAACTTTTCTGAAATAATTTCTTGTACCGGTCATCTTAGTATGATATGCTGAATGCACCCTCTCAGTTTGTGGAGGGCTGCCCCTTACACCGTGTATCTTGTATTTGCGTTGCAGAATATACCTAGAATATAAGTGCACCTATATCATAGGTAACTGTAACAAAAGTCCTGTTGCAGGTAAATGCGTGGCCACTAGCGTATCTCCCGCGGCGTCGCTCGGGCTGGTGCGCGTGCGCGTGGGCGGGCGCCTGTGCGTCAACAAGGAGCCGCTGCGGGCCTTCAAGGAGTGCCGCGGGACTTGCGACTCCGGCACTCTCTATAACAACCGTAACTATAACATTACTGCTTCATTTTGAATAACTCAAATATTTTTTTTATAGCTTGCTTTTTTCACCCATTCAAATTGTATTTCACTTTATAACAACAACAACATTCATTTATTTCCTGGCAACTTTGGCCAATAGTTGTACTTTACAGACTAACATACAAGAACGACGATGAATAGGGACAATGAAATGCCTTATTTTTATTAAATTATCATGTAATCCAACATTTTAACTAGTTAAATTAATTTAGTCTAATGAATAAATTCCCTTTAAAATATTTAGCTGACAATACTTTTTATAAATTTACTCCTTCACTCGTATGACTCATAGCATTTTGAGTTTTAATACGTTCGGCCATTTTATTGAATTTTCAAGTTTCAAAATCTATATATTATATACTGCATTCGCAATTTATTCCAAATATGTGAGCAAACATGTTTTTAGGAAAAAACACTTCAATGGCCACGCATAAAGTTCAGTTTCCGCTACACCTACAGCATTATCTCTAATCCAACATCTTTACGACGTTTTTAGTTGTACCAATCATTCTAAAATTAACTTATTAAGTAAATTGATGTTCGATTGCCGGTCGGAACAAATATCTGTATAGCTCCGGGTCCGGCTATTTGTGTCCGAGTTTAAAAGTTTGTAAACGCACCCACGATTCAGGAGAAATTCTTACGAGTGGAGCAAAGATTAAAACAAATAGAAATACCAGCAATCGGGAACAAAAAATTCAACACATCATTTATATTTTGCAGAAACCGGCGTCCACGACTCGAAATGCGAATGTTGCCAGGCCATAAAGTACGCTCCGGTCGACGTGTTACTGCACTGCGAGGACGGGAACACGCAGGCGCACCGCGTGGCCTCGCCGCTCACCTGCGCCTGCGCCGCCTGCGGGGGACCCGACCGACCGCTGTGGCCCACTAAAACTAAACCAGGTAACGTACACATTATACAATTCCCAAATACATCATTATGTTGGGGTCGGGTTCCGATCTAACTAAATGCAGCTGAATACGAGTATCCTGCCTATCTGACCTCCACAGACCTGTTAGTATGTACTAGGTAATAGTATACCCCTTGCAATTACTGATTGTCACTTTCGGGCTTTTGATAACCCGTAACGACTGTCAAACAACTGCGACTGACAGCCGGACGTAGAAATCCCATAACTGTTTAGATGTATGTATCATTTTTAAACTGACATGGTCACTAATCATCATCAGTCATTAACACTGAAAACGTGATTTTTACCATGTTTTCTATTTATTTAGAGTCCCCGATATTTCGGCGCTGTTGCAAGCACCGTGATCACGGATAAACTCTTACTGTGTAGATTCAAATCGTGTATATTGAACAACACATAAAAGCTGTTTGTATAAATAATTCTAAAACAAACTTTTGGGTCAACTATCATTCTTTCTCTGCCTACTCCAAACACCTTTATCGGAGTAAAAAAAATATTTATTGATAGCTTAGGAAAGGTAGTTTGTAAGATGTCTTTTCGGACTCTAATTTCGACTCTAGCAGAAAACAAGGTACTGGAATGTTAACTAGATTACAGCAACTCTTCTTTGTAAATCCTACACTAGAAAATTAGCAATATTTTTACATTTGTAATAAAGGTCTCGAAAACGGCTCTGACGATTTCGATGAAAGTAGCATGTACTACGGGTTTACGGGGGCGAAAAAGCGATCTAGCTAGGACTCATAACTGGGAAAATTGAGTTTTGTATAATATCCGAGTAGAGCTCGGTCGCCTAGGGCCCTAGGTACTATCACATTATTCTACATCAGACCTGGCCCCTTATTCACAACGCTTCGATTCGATTTTCGATTCGGAAAGTCGTATGTCTATCTAATTTTGAGATTACGAAATCGAGCGAGATAGACATACGACTTTCCGAATCGAAGCGTTGTGAATAGCTATGTTGAACGTCACACACGGTATGTTCGGGTCGGCCTGATTCCACGTGTGCCGCACCCGGCTCCCGCGACCACCCCTCACACGTTTATCCTCTCCTTTGAAAGTAAACTGTGCTCACTATATTTTATTACAGGTTACGCCGGCGTCAAATCCCCTCCAAGACCTCAGAATTACGAAGAGGACATCATACCAGATATATACCAAAGATTTGGAACGTCCCCCCGCCCGATACGATAAACGATAATACGCCTTAACACAACCGATAAAAGTTCAAATTATAATATGTAATAACAAATACTTTGCTCAAATAGTTTACTCGACTATTTTGTGATGTATGTATTCAAATCACTTATTATATTTTTGTAAATAAGAAATACAGCAATGATTGAAAAATAAGTCTTGTTTAATTTATGGTCATTTCCCAAGTGTCTTATCGTCTTTTTATACTAACAATATAAGAGGAAGTTTGTCAATTTGGATGTAGGACTCTCTAAAATTATCTGATTTCAAAAATTTAAAACTTTCACTGATATAAAGTTAGATTGCTGAGATTATGAGATACTATTACTAGTATTGGCCGAGCGAGCGCTATAGGATATGAAGTTCAACTGCTAGTCTTCCTCATACAAAATATCAGGCTAATAATCATCATTATATTACCAACCTTATCTAACTGGATGCAGCTGAATCCCAGTATTTTACATGGAAGGCCACTGACTACCTGTAACGACTGTCAAAGATCTACAAATGACAGCCGGGACCAACTGTTTAAGGTGAAAGCGTCAGGGTAGCCCACGAAATTCAAATTTTCTTACGTTTTTTGCAATTTGCAGGTCAGTATCAGGTTGTATGTTGATTAAAATATGATTCGCGGCTGTAACACTTATGTAGTTATAGAATTAGAATTATCAAAATCATCAATACAACCCTCCAAGCGCATAAAGATGCCGGGAATGACTTTGACCTTGAAAAAGTAAATTCATAACTACATACGTCTTACAGCCGCGATTCATAGTTTAATCAACATACAACCTGATACTGACCTGCAAATTGCAAAAAACGTAAGAAAATTTGAATTTCGCGGGTTACCCTGGAGTATCCACCTTAACGTGCTTTCCGAAGCACGGAGGAAACCCAGTATGTAATGGGTGGTCACCCATCTACAGTGGCTGTTATTATTTAGCTTCTATATTAGCCCTAATTTTAGGTACCTATAGCCTATAATGACATTATTTGCTAACACTCATCTATCGTATTTGTAATTATATTCCTCGTAAACTAATTCGAAGACAAGAGCTTGTTTATACTAATATTATAGAGCTATAATTTGTTTATACAATTGTATGTAGGGGGTAATGATCCAATTCAAAAAAATTCCATCACTGGTAGAAAGCTACATCGATTCCTACACGGAACAGGTTATTCTGGGTCTGGCTGTTTGTGTATATGTGAGTTTAAATGTTTACAAACGCACCCACGATTCAGGAGAAATTCCTAGGCAATGTTACAAAAATACGGTTCTGCGCAACAGAATAGAACAGGGGGCCTAAAATGACTGCTTTATGTGAATCATGAATCACTTTAAAATTTAAAATTCTTAAAATGTACCTTATTTTTACGAGAGTACAGTCCATTTTAAGCATTTAATTTTTATAACGTGATTCATATTATGATTCGGCTAAAGTGGCCATTTTAGGCCCGCAGGAGCATGGAATAATGCGATTCCATGCTGTTAGATGAGGCGCAACCCTTATGCCATATCAATTTTCTGCCAGTCGACCTATTGGGTGTTGCTAGAAAATTGTAGAAGAAGAAAGTCAGACAGTTCAAAAAACAAAAACTTTAATCATTTGAATACTTTATTCAGCGGTACCAAAACAAAAACCGGATACCATGGCATAACATACAAAACTGGTTTCATTTCATATAACTTATAAATTGAACCTTATGCCTAACGTTTTAAAGTTTTCAATCGTGTGTTGCGTTTCAATTAGTGTATATTCCTGTATCACTCTTCGTCCTGTTGATCTTCTGTGACGACATCACCTTCTGCGTTCTGCTGCGCTTCTTCTTGAAGCTTCTGTTTTCTGACCATATCTGATAGGTATTTACACCTTTGCATGCATTCTTCCTGTAATTGAATATTGTATACTTTTAATAAAGCACGGTTCTTTTTTTTATCATATGGCTAGAATGTGTTATCTGTAATCAAGAACAGGCAAAATGCACCGTACTTTGTCTTAGAATACGACGGGTTCTGCTGTTTTGTTCTATTTTTTTTTATTGGACGTACTTTAATGTCGTCACTTATGCAGGCTCTTCCAATATACAGTAAACGAAAGAAATAAGTGACCAGCTAAATTTGACAGAACTTTTGACTATGAAGGACTGTGTCACAACATCGTTTGAAAAGCAGGCGATGTTTGTTACGAGTATATGACTTTTTTTTCGGATGGGAAATCATCAAATGACCCCTCCCGCTCTGGGCGGAGCAGGAGGGAGTGTCAGACTTTTACTGACTAAAACCCATCCATGTTCCTTCCTCGCCCTTTGTGTTCCGGGGCCACGGTATCTCTTTCGAACAGTCCCGCAGCCCCGGACGAGTATATGCCTGGCTCGTCATTCGTAGATTATAGTCACGCTAGTCATAAATATACACTTAGTAAAATCCAAAAAAAATACCATAAAACATGTTCGTAAAAGCATACAATTCCAGTTAATACTTTAGGGAGATTTTTTTCTATGAATTTGTCTAAGTTTATAAATATTTTTTTATGTTCGTGACTTTACATCATGTTAGGTATCATCATCTGCCCAGCCTTTTCCCAACTATGGTAACTAGGGTCGGCTTCCAGTCTAACCGGATACAGCTGAATACCAGTATTTTACATGGAGCCTCTGACCTCCACAACCCAGTTGGTACTGGGTAATACGATACCCCTTGGTAAGACTAGTTGTCAGACTTTTTGGGCCACTGACTACCTGTAACGACTGTCAAAGATATACAAATGACAGCTGGGGCCAACGGCTTAACGTGCTTTTCGAGGCACGAAGGAAACTCGGTTTGTTAGGGTGGTAACCCATCCACAGACCAACCCAGGCAAGCACGGCTTAACCTAAAGGTCGGCCCAGCGGCTGTTATTATTTAGCCACGAGCTCCTCTATGTTTGGTATCGCTAAATATAAATCGCTACGTACTTTGGTCTTCCCGGGCACGGTGTTAGCTATCTTCAGCCACCGGTCGCCGGCGCCGCCCTTGGGGTACTTGGCGAGTGCGTTCTCCAGCGCCTTCTGCTGCGTCTGCGACCAGTTGCCGCTACTCGTCTCCTCTGCCTTGCGCGTTTTTACCTGCAAATATCATGTTTAATGATTTAGCATGAGGTTCATAATATCTTTTACACAAACACACACCGCACCAATTTAATTTATTAAGTTCAGAGACAAGACATGTATTTCGTTTGGAATTATGATGAATGCAAAATAGAGTTATCTTCTTCCATCAAAAAATGCTCGCAAAAGCCATGAAAATTAAAAATATAACATACTTTGACGTATTGCAAACAGTAAAGGAATCGAGAACTTTCACTTAAAGAGAACGCCGTCTTTCTGCTATTCGTTAGTCATTTTACGAAATAAATAAATATCGCTGGACATCACACACCGCCATCCAGTGCCACACTAAGCAACGAGGCTCGTGTCGTGGACACCAGATAGTTGATATACTACATAGATACATTTTGTTTGTAAATACATACTTATTATACATTTAAACATCCATGACTCGGAAACAAATGTCCATGCTCATCACACAAACATTTGCTCGTACCGGGACTCGTACCCGGGACCCTAAGAACGTAAGGCAGCCTCACTACCGCTGGGCTATTCGGGTACGTAACATTTGCCATTTAACACCAGTCTGTTGTGGAGTGGTATTTCATCAGTCGAGCTAGTCCAAAAGAAGCTTTATAATTATATAAGAAGCTATGTAAAATGATATAACTGACCTTCTTCGGCGGCTCCACAATGACAGGCTGGTCCGGCTCCTGTCCGGGTACCTTGTAGCAGTTCTCCTTCATCTTGGCGGCCATGTGCGTGACTTCGGGCACAGTGCGGCACATGGCCTCGGCGATGCGCTCCCAGCGCTCGGCGGAGCCCCCCGGGTACTTCTTCACGAGGCGCACCAGCTCCGCCAAGTCGTCGTCCGTCCAGAGGCCTCCTGTTATCACTGGGGCGGCAGGCTGGAATATTAATGGTGATTTTTTTCATTTTTATTTATTATATTTGGTTTTACCAACTCGAATTTACTGTTATTAACCACACTAAAAAGTTTTCAGTAAACATAAAAAATAAAATATGTAATTTAAAAAAGGTAAAATCAAACACTGTTTTAAGCTTTCACGTTCACGTTCATAACTATACATAAAATGTCACTTACGGGATATGTTCCGTGATTATCAATTGTTTTGAGCTCTCGGCGCGCTATTTTCATTGTTTTGTTTTGTTGTTTTGCGCTGGTCTGTTTTCAGCGTCGAAATATCGGGAGCTCAAAACAATGGATAATCACGGAAGATATCCCGTAAGTGACATTTTAAGTAAGGTAAAATTATATAAAACCAGATAAAATTAAATTCATAAACATAAAAACAACCTAGAACAGCATTAAAAAAAATACTTTTTAGGAAACAGCTGCTTTTTTTCCACCCTTAGCAGCACCCTAAATTAATTAGTTTGTGGAGTTTTCAATTTTATTATTGTTTTTAATCCTTGCTGCCTTTTCTAAAATTATTGAAATAAACATAAAGATATAAAACCAATATCACAGGTTTATTAAAACAGAAGATATCCTCAAATAGTAATACATGGTCGATTTATTTTAATCTGAAGTCAAAATGAGGTGTACTTCCGGAAACGGTGACGCATTGACACTTTGTCCTGCATGTAACAGGGACTAATAGCGCTAATTGTAGAACGTTGACTAAGTTCCGAACTGACACTATTTAGATTATCGCAAAAGCAGTGCTACCGCACCTTATATGGAGTCTTTTACCCGACTACGGCAAAGCAAAGAAGGGTTATGATTTTAGCAATCTATGTTTGTATGTTTGTATTTACGAATGTTCCTCCGTAGTGCCTAAACTATTCATCCGATTTTGATGAATAAGGTGTCAATCGATTCGTTATTATGGCCCGGGTAACATAGGCTACGTTTTAATCGACTTCAAAAAAGGAGGAGTCGATTTTACCTTGTAAATCTCGAATTTAATTAGGTCGTGATTTTTCAGTAGTCTGGTTTTTTAGTGGTAATATACCACACAAATTCTACACTGGCCTGCAAAACTAAGTATCACACTTTTAAAATTGCAATAACTTTTTAAGTACACAAGATATACTTACGGAACAAAAAGGACTCGAAAAAGAGTTTAATTTTGTCTATAGTTTCAAAGAAAGCTGATAAAAATTGCTATAAAACGTTTTTTATTTTAAATCTCTAACTTCTATAGTTTAGAAAAAAAATAAATTTTAAAAGTTTAGAACTTAGTTTTGCAGGCCAGTGAAGTTACACAATAATTTAGTATATTTTGCGTACCTGTCTAACAGCCACAACCACCGGTCCTCCGTCGGGCTCGTCGGCCGGGTCCAGCAGACAGGCGTCGTCCCGCTCGGGCGGCACGAACCCGCGGCGCTTGCGCACGCCGGCCGCCTTGTACTCCGCCGCTGCGGCCGCCTCGCGGTCCGCCCGCGCTCTGTCTTCCTCTTCCCTGATGATAATAGGGACTTATTTTAGTAAATTAAATTAATAGGGTAGATGACAAAAAAAAATCTAACTAGTCCGTCAGATAGATAAAATATTGGACAGATATTTTTTCTTTTTCCACGTAAACAAAAAACACGTATCCAATATTTTTCAATAATTTCGAAACATATTTTTTTTAGTCAGTCATCATCCCTATTTGGGCAAGTGATCAATAGAGTGTGGTGTTAGTGTTGCATGGCTTTTAGCGAGCAGCCATAGCCGGAACGAAAGCCACCATATTGTTTTTTACCATTTTGACAGACACAACAATAAAGAAAACAAAAAAGTTACAAGTATCGTATTTACTTTCCTATGCATTCAGTAAAAATCTGTTATTTTTAAATTACAAAAAGACATTTAAATTTTATTTATTTGCATATATTAATATCTCGGTGTCGGTGTTGGTGTATTAAAATACAGCAAAAATATGCCTTTATCAACTTAGTGATACGCGCCAAAAATAAACATTTCTATATTTAGTTTCTTCAATGAAGGCAAAACTTGAGCAAATCCGTCGTGATACGCTTAGTTACGCATTACGATATTAATATCACAATTACTGTATTTCACCCTTGACTAATCAGCAAATTGCCAATCGATAGTAACCGTGTTTATTATTTTTAATAGAACTATCGCACCTACCATTGCGTGGCTCTTGTTTACACAAGAGAGACTTTCAATAGAAAGTCTCTCTTACATAATATTGATTCGATTGTCTGCAATAACAATAAAAGTCGTTCAAGCGTCACTATGGAAGCTATTGCAGCGGATGCTAGTATTGAACAATGTTGAGCCATTTTGTGACGTTTTGCAGATTTACCAACAATTAGATTTCAATTTCCTCATTGTCATTTTTGAAAGTATCGAGGCTTGGTAGTGTTGTAACATGAACTTACTGATGACAAACGCAGGTAGATTCTACAAATACAAAACAACATTTTAGGAATGTAAATTATATCCAGGACTGACAGGAATTTGACAGCTTATGATGTGAATGCCCGTTTTCACAAATTCTAAGAACACCTAAATTAACAGCTTAAACAAAGCGCGATTTTTTAAAAAATTACTCCCTGCATTGAGACAAGCGGTACCTATAGTGCAAAAATAATATTAAACGACGAAGACGACATTGATCGACGGCGTTCGCCGGTTTGTACAGACAAAAGATGAATAAGGTATGGGCACATTCGTCACGGACATCCCTGACTTTCCACCTGCAAAATTTTACAAACCTCTTTTTCTGTCTCTTAGCTTCTTCTTCCTGCTCCTTCATCCTTCTCCTAAGCTCTATGATACCGTAAGGTATGGCAGTCACTAGCCACCAGGTAAACCTCGGTATTTGGAACGGCAAAGTATCTTTAACACTGGGTTTGGGGAGCTGGTCCAAAATCTCTGACAAGCCTTGGTCAAAACCGGACTTCTTCGAGTGTTTCCTGCCTCTGCTAGTGAGTATTTGTTCCTGGAAAAATTAATATTAAAAAATAACAAGGATTGTTGAGAAGCACAGTCTCGAGAGAAATGGAAGGAGTGGGACTGTTCTGGAAAAAACATATCATAGCATGGCGCCATTATTTCCTCAGAAGACAGAAGTGTATGTTATAGTATTACAGATTCACCAGACGTTAGGCCTCCAGATGTTTTTAGGTCCCATGTAATACAGGGTCTTGTTAGGGGCGGATTTGTAGGAGTTGGAGTATACGCTTAGGACACGATGAGCAGTAAAGAAAACAAAAAAAAGTTTTGCTTAAAAGAAAAATTAGGGACAGTCAATTTTTATAGAAACAGCATAGAAACCATTTAGGGTCTGAGCAGCATAGCTCTACGACGCACTTCGTACGTCCTCGCTTCATCGCGCCTCCATACAAACATCGTGAGGAAACCAACATACCATCAGAGATATTTCTCGGCGGCATGTAAACATATCAGACATATTTCGCGGCGGCATGTAAACGCCAAGTCAGTCGGCATGAAGCCTCTGACACCAGGTTAGGCACTAACCACGCGACAGAAAGAAGCGCCCCCAACCTAAGTCTGGACTCCAACTGCTACTGATAAATTCCTGATAAAAAATCCAATTTGCACAGCCCGGTAATTCCCAGAATTGGATTCAGTATCTCAAATTTTAAAGGAAAAAAGGACCTCTTGCGAGTTAGATCTTGTGCAGTGTCCGGCCGGTCGGTCCGGCTAGTTAAGAGAAAAATTACAGCAGACGAAACTTACCGCAGTGAACCTCTTCTCAGCATATGCAGCCCAGCCTACAGCATACTGCCCGAAGGTAATGATGACGAACAGGATGATGGCGCCCTCTGCTAGGCCCATCTTCCTCACGTGACGGTAGTAGTATATGGCTGAGCGCCAGTTCGGAAGACCATTCTTGAGCACCTCATTGTACCTGAAGTGTTCAAATTGATTTTGTATAAATTTATCTGGATGATATGTATTATCATTTCTTATCCCATCCCATTGTCAGATAGGCAGTCGCTCCATGTAAAATACAGGTATTCAGCTGCATCAGGTTAGACTGGAAGCCTCAACATAGTTGGGAAAAGGTTAGGCAGATGATGATGATGATGATTAACCCATACTTTATTGTTTGCAAAAAACACATAACCTTAACTAATGTAATTGGCCAACTGCATTTCAATAGTTCAAGTACAATATAATAAGAAATGCGTTATAAAACCATTGTTGACTCTCAATGGCAAAACGGACACCAAATTAGAATAGAATAATATTTATTTGCTTAAAAACACATTTGTGGGGTTTGATCATGTTTGCGGGGCTAACATGGCCGGAGATCACAAAAGATAGAGAGGTATGGAACGAGAAAGGGGAGGCCTTTGCCCAGCAGTGGGAATCTATGAAGTCCAGCAAAAAAAAAATCCATAAAAAGATGGTAAAATACAAGATAAACACACAACAACACAAGGTCACTTCACAAGCATATTTTTAACATTTTTGTGTCTATCAAGTCCTTGACACTATAAAAACTATGACTAAACAACCATTCATACAATTTTTTTAAATAATGAGATTATAATTATGTATAACGTCTTAATAAAACCGCTTTTACACATAAATTTTTGTTATAAGTTAGATGAAGTTGGTTTCCCATCTGATTAGTCTGAGAAGAAACTCAGAGGTCCTAGTCTTGTAATGATAAAAAAAGAAAAAAAAAAAAGAGGTTTTGATATTATAAATGTGTGGTGTGCTCCAAATAAAAATAATAAGTAAAAGTGAAAATTCGGGCGCCAGGAGTACACACAAAACTATGCCTAGGATAGACTTACCTGCGGGAGCTGGCTTTTAATCTTCAAGCAGGAAGGTATCAATAAAAATCGACCATGAAAGTTACAGATCTATTTTATTACCCGAAGGCTGCTGGTTGGGAGGAAAACACAAGAAAATTCCTTTCTAAAATTAACAGATATGGTTCTAACTAGAGGTGTAAAACTAAGATGAAATAATTGTTATTTTATGGCCTGTCATTATTGCACTTTTGAAAATCTAAAATAAGTACCACAAACCATACTAAATTCCGTCGAATAAACTAAACCCGAGGAGTCAAAACATGCTCATCTTGGTGACCTCCGCTGAGATGCCAACGGCGTCCATGATAAATTTTGGTAGAGGCGAGCGTTCAATTATTTAAGTTGAAGAAGAAAAATATAAGAAGGAAAAGAAACGCCGTGGGGCTGTAAACAAACATTAATAATCGTTAGCTGATATGCAGCGTTGATAAAAAATGGCGATCGACGCCAACGTTGTCACGAACAAATACGATTAAACTCACCGTTTCTTCCAAAATATATAAATGTGGTCATCAATAGATGATGCAATCCAAGCAAATATATGTTCAAGTTAAAAGATCCTGAAACAATCAAATATCGGAAACTATAAGCGTCTGCTATGAAAATAACCAAGACATGTGGAACGAACCGAAATTACGAAAAATTTGCTTACCATCAAAAATATATGCTATCCAACTAGGATGCGGGCAAGGGCAATCGGCTACCACATAATTGGGACTAGATGCCGCCCATCTGAAGGTGTACTTCTAGATTTTTTAGGAGCGCTGCAATTACGCCATGACCCAAAAATTGACGAGTCGAAAAGTAAGAAATGTGAGTGAACTTGACACATGGACGTATCTGGACTTGAAATGTTTGACTATAGAAACAACAGTTATACAAATATGAGGCATATCGACACCGAAATCATAAAAATACTGTCATCTCTTTTTAACTTTAATAATTTTGCATAAGTAAAAAAGGATAACAGTGTTTTTGACAGTTACTATAATGGGAACGCTTCATTCCTAGTGTCATTGAAATACCTATTTGCGGCCGGGTCGCCATTTTATCTTCCACTGTTTGGTAACAAAGTTGGGGTACGTCAACTGTCAAATGCTCTTGAGCTGTGGTTAAAATTGTGAATTTTGGAGTAATTTTGCTCTGTTAGTGCGTTTTAACTCGGTTCTATAGTGGAAATCGTCAATTGCAAGATGCCCAGTTGCAATATAATCGGATGTGGCCTTAGAAGAAGCGGAAATCACCCGAACATAACTTTGCACCAGTACGTACTTAATTTCAGTTGTATTCTCTTTATATTTAGATAATAAACAAAAGATTCTGCATTTGTTGAAAAGTTTCAACAGTAAAGCATTCACCAAATTTCCCTTTTGCCTCTATTAACAACAGTAATATTTGTAATTCATGAAATCATTTTCTTGTTATTGTAGGGATAGAGTAGTACATGCATGTATCGATAATGCTATATTATGGTTCTATATTGGTTATTTGTTTTACATAAAAGGCTGCCTGCTAATTTCGATAGCGTATATAAAAATAAAGTTTCGATACAAAAAAGATTGTGTTCAATAGTACAAATAAATTTGTATCTACTAAATAAAATGATTTTTTAGTATTATTTCATTCACAAGTGTGTTGAAAAACGTCGTATGATACACGTGTGTATTGATGATTACCGTCCTCGGCTCTCTTAAGACCCTCACGTAACGGCTCGGGTCTCAATGACGCCTCAGCGGTAATCACCAACATTACACACTTGTACCATAATGTACTATTGTTAGTTACCTACCTATATTACCTACAAGTGAAGCAAAGAAAAGTGTGTTAAAAATACCTACCCGTTGATATTGGACCGTGATACTATGAAAACATTCTCATAATCTTTTATCGATGTTATTGTAGAGAAATATCGATATGGGCTGCCCTAATAGCCGCCATTTTATCCTCCAATATAAAGTGTAGGTATCCACGTTTTTCTTGTAGGTATGCCAAGTTCAGATACGTCCATGACTTGACAGCGTAAAAAATCAGTGTGACCACTACACAAATCCAAATCAACCAAACAATGATTTTTTATAAGGCAACACCCAAGCTAAACAGTCAAATAAACGACGAGAATATGCATCCATGTGACGAGCTAGAAAGCCTCGTTACATTACATCCCTCCCCGAAAATAAAAGAAAGGAACTTTCTTTTATTAAAAAGAAATCTTCAACCAAATAAACCAGTCTTAATAATTTTATAATTCCAAAGAAGAAAAGAATCATTAAATATTCAAAGTGTAAATGAATTCTGGAAACGTCAAACGACAAGGTCTCAAGAATTTAATAAAAGTAAAAAATGCAAATGACTAAAAGTCAAAAATGAAATCTGTGAAGAACAGAAAAAATTATATGTTATAAAAACTTTATCAAATAAATGAAAGAAAGAAAATCTTCCCAAATTCTCTTAAACTCCAAGGTAGTACAGCTACGCACTATAGCCGCTGACTAAATTCAACAAACCTACAGAAACTTAAAACAAAAATGTAAGTTATAAAAAACTTGATGAAAGAAGAAAATCCCTAAGTTTCCCAAAACCCATAGTAGTGCAGTTAAGCGCCATAGTCACTGACTAAAAATTTCAAAGTCCGACTCATCTATCAACTCATACCACAATTTTAAGTTCAGTTACGCACCATCGCCACTGGCTAATAATTTCAAACAACTTGGAACAGTACAACTTAGAGTGCAGTGCACTATAGCCACTGACTACAAAGTCAACTGCTTCCATCTCCGAAAATTTCTATCCCCAAACGAAAGTACTAGATAAAGTTGAAAGGCTTTATCTAAAAATTTGTTACAGCAACAACCTGCAACAAGAAAAGCATATTGTGGTCGGCCCATCACCACCGAACTTCCGAACACAATAGCTGAAAGTGGAAAGGAATGCAATCGGCAAGTGCCTCTTCAAAAACCAATCCAAAGAAAAACATTGAGATCTCCAATGAGAAATCTCAATAACAAAAGGCGAAAGCCAAAATTTCTTATTGTGATCGGCGCAACGCCACCAACTTTCCGAGCACAATAGAAAAAATAAATGGCAAAGCCAAAGTTTCATAATAAAAAAATAAAATAAAATAAAATTCATTTATTTCAGGTCTTTGACCCATATTTGAGATTATTAAACAAAACACACATTTTTACATTCAGCTAATTAAATAGATAACAAAAAAGAAATTAAGTTAAATCAATGACACAAATAATTAAAATAAAATAAACAAATAATCAAATAATGTGATCGGCACATCACCACCGAACTTCCGAACGCAAAGAAAAAAGAATGACGAAAGTAAAAAAAAAAATCCGCATTGTGATTGGAACAACAATGTCCAAGACAATGGACAAAAAGGAAAAAATATGGCCGGGGCCGAAATCCCACATTGTGATCGGCACAACACCACCGACTTTCCGAGCACAATGGAAAAAGTTCTCGTCTGAGATGTTCTTTTGAAGGAATAAGCACACAGATTTGATCCCAGTCGGTGCAACCATGTGTAAGTAAACATATAGCTTAACTTGAACTTAAGAAGCTCAACAACCCGAACAATACCAAAGAAAGGATATTTAGGTATGCAACATAAAGAAAAAAAAATGCCTATAGCATTGAGTCTGCCTCTGTACTTTGTGCTTGAAGTGATAAATACATACACATATACACACGTAAACTCACACCTTTTACCTGGGGGTAACATGAACCACAGAACCTCACCTGCTACGATCTTTACATTCATCCTTTCGTCTCGTCCACGTTTATACATACACACTATGAACCTGACCTACGTATTGATCTGGTGGATTCCAAAAATACATGAAAAAGACGTACTTTTCCCTTTTCCCTGGATCCTTGAGTATGTTGTGTACCGACACCAGGTTCCTGAACTGTACATCCGCATCGGGAGAGTCATTCTTATCCGGGTGGAGTTTCAGTGTGAGCTTCTTAAATGCAGACTTGACTTCAGCTGGGGTAGCATCCTTAAAACAAAAAAGAATATTAATTAATTAATTACAGTAATTACACATTTAGGCTCCACTTACAACAGAAATCTCGAAGTGCTAAACATGATTATTTAAAACACCTGGCCCCTTATTCACAACGCTTCGATTCGATTTTCGATTCGGAAAGTCGTATGTCTATCTTTTTTTGACATTATGAAATCGAGCGAGATAGACATACGACTTTCCGAATCGAATATCGAATCGAAGCGTCGTGAATAGCTATGCTGGTCTGATTTTGACAACTGTTTTAAGATGACAGAATAATGTTGGAAATTTTAATATCATAGTGTACTTACCCTAACCCTAACTACGACAATCGTATTGTGAAACAATAGTATAATACGTGTAGCAGCTAAATAAACAATAATAAGTATGAATCATTCTTAAATCAACTGTAATTTTTGGGTACCAAAAAATCACTTAACTCTAAATTAAACTCGGATTAAGATTTCAATTATCTTAAAGAAGAATATTATCTATATTTCATGATAACGACAATTTTTTCCGGAAGAAGACGAAAGTTGCCAAGTACCGGAATCGCCGCGAGCCGCTAGCTCAGCAGCTAGCGGCTCTAACTGTTCAATTGCTCTATTTAGGGATTGATCCTATGTAAAATGAAGCTCTGTAGTTACTCTGTCTATCTAAATTTGGCTCTCACCTGTTTAACACCCAACAATTCGTAAAAGTTCTGATTAACTTCTTCGACGACGTCGAACACTTCCAAGTCACCGTCATCCCACGCTTTTGTGCCCAAAATGAGCGTACACAAAATGAATACACACCACCGCATATTAAATAGCCTAATTTAATCTATTTTTAATTTAAAAATCATGTTACTTTGTGCAGTATTGGGTCAATCTTTGCGTTAATTTTGACAGATTCACCACACATGAATTTGACAATGACAACTCACCAGCTGAGTGGACCGTAATGTTGTTTTCAATATAAAACGTTAGTAAGTTTCATCGATTAATAGCACGAGTAATCGACTAACTGGGTCCTTGCAGAATATTGATCCTAAATCGTTCTTAGATTATTATTTTAGAACTCAAAAGCGGTTTATAGCACAAATTGTAAGTTTATTTTGCATTTTCGGATTGATAATTAAAAATAACAAAAGTACTTTTACAGTTTGACATTTTACTTGCTTAACTTTTCCTACAATTTTCTTGCTCGTATGTCACAAACTTCGTCACAATGACAATACCACGGTTCAATATCTTCTTCTCGGTTTTTATCCTTATAGGATAATCATAAAAACAAGCTTTGTCAATATTTTTATTTCCCGAAGCTTGGCAATAAATAAAAATTTAGTGCACTGTCCCTTCACTTTCGGATCGATAGATCTCCGATAGATTAACTTTTCCCTGCTGCCCTTTGCATCGCGTTGCACCTCGAAAATGTTTAAGGTAATTAATATGTTAATTACTTTCAATGTTTCTTTAATTTAATGTCAATAAACTCGTGTTTTCCTTTACTTTCGATCTAAATATTTACGCTTTTACTCTTCTATTATTTTATCTTCCTCCTTTAATTGATGCCCCATGTTTACATGAACCTTATTCTGATGTACCATTATTTTATGATTATAAATAAGTTGAACCTGCTCAGCGCTTTATAATTGTATTAGAGACAACTATAATATGCACCTACGTGAGATTTCGATATCTCTTATTTTATAGGGTGAAATTATTTAGCCGCCCGCCCACGCCCTTGTTAATATTTGTACGGCGGGCGGCCGGCCATTTGCTCGAGTAAATAGAGCTATCATATTTTCGGAAATGCTAGTGTTATGGCTTTTGCCTATTGTTGCTTTTATATATTTTAAAGTGTTCGCCGAATATTTTTGCTATATAAAACATTTTATGCCATGTATGTATCTGAGGTGGTTTAAAATGTGTTATATTTTTAATGCTGTGCCGCGGACTTCCTTTGTTCATTACCTACGAGTTACGACTTAGTTCGTCTCAAAGCTAGGTAGGTATGTAGGTCGCAGAACCATCGGTTATGTGGTAACAGTCAACAACGACGTTTTAAACGTAGGTGTTCTACGCAGTTGGTAAAGAACCAGTGATTTTCACCTATTTATTGCAAGTTGGTTATAGAGAGGCAATCGCGCACACATGGTGTAAATTCAACTTTATTTCGTGGCAGTAAGAGGGGATTTTTCAGTTCGGTTTTTATGAAAGTGCTGTACCTAAATCTTTTGTGTTTTTTTTTATAAATCATAGGGTTCAGATTGACCAAAGGCGATTAAATATTTTAGAACCATCAATCTGTACTTATTTATCAATAAGAAGCGGTAACAAACCAGTACTTTATTGTATGACACAAAGACTTCTAAAGCATTGTTTCAGAAATTCAAGCCATCAAACATTTACTGGCGCCGTCTGTATAACTTTGATAACTTGGATTTACTTCTAAATATATAAGTTTTGTAAAAAAATAGTGGCTAAAGTATTCAAACCTCTAAAACTGAAGTATTTTACATATATACCGAATTTCGTTGCTTGCTGGTTGGACTAAATACAGTACCTACGTAGGCCAAAGTCAGTACGCCTAATAACAGCTTACGTATTGGTACTATTCGATATTAATTAGGACTTGCATAAAGGTCCTAAACGCTCAGTCAGGGTGCGTTTCCACTAAAGAGGATACGAGCAGGGATGAGCGGAGCGGATATGTAAAGAGGTGCATGGGAATCACTCACTTCTTTACACAGCTATGCTCCGTACTGAACTGAAATGGGGAGGAGTGGATTGGTTAGGTATATAAACGACATTTCCGAAGCTGTCGCATAAATATATATTTAACAACGAAATCTGTTTTATCAAAAGGCAAGGGTGGCCACACGACCAGCGGGCCGCCGCGCCAAGGCAAGAGTGCGAGTGACGGTGACTCAGCTACGCATACTCCTAATGGCCATCGAGAAGGACCCGTCCCTCTACAATGTGGCGAACTCTGAAATGATGACATTCCTGAACATCGAGAAATGGCTCAAACTTATGGATACACTGAACGGATGCTATGAGGGCGCCATGATGAATACTCAGAGCTGGAAATATGTGAGTTTTATATTGTTGTTGCTATGAAACGTGAGTTTTGACGTGCTGTTATACAAGAAGCAACAGTTATTTTTGCGAGGATATTAGCTATTTATCCTTTATTAGGCCCGGTGTCTTCCAAAGTGAAGAGGAGTGGTCAGGCAAGATGGCTCAGGAAAGATGAAAGACTTGTTAATTGTGATTAGTCGATTCTGGCAGCTCGCCTTGCCCTTGCTTAACCTCTCTCCGGTCGTGTCGTATAATGAGAGTATACTTAGCCTAAAATTTAAATCGTAAATCTTATTGTACCACAGATCTTGCGTTACTGGGCTACACATATAAAGAAAGGGCCGGATGTGATGTCCAAAGAACGGCTTGCACGTAACAAGTCGAACCCAGCTTTAACTGTAAAGGAAGCCAAGAATCTGACTCGCCTGGAGAGGCGTTTCTACAAGTTCTTGAAGAAGGAAGAGGCCAAGGAGATTGTTGTAAGTACCTATATAATAACCTGTCAGACTTTTAAGCAAGATTGAACACGCACCTGAGCATGCTCGTGCCATCGTAGATCGTTTTCAGTCAAACGAGATCGAGATCAAGACTCAAGAGCCGGCTCAAGGACATCATCATCATCATCATTCTCTTGCCCTTGTCCCATTCATTTGGGGACTCAAGAGCCGCTTAATGACATAAACATTAAAAACTTCAGAACCGTAACACTAAGGTTTTCAAGTCATCGACTTTTTACCGGAAAACATAGTGTGTTAAATGTGAATTCCAAATGGGCAAGTGTCCATTCGGAATTCACAGTTTCAAAAATATTTTAATAAGCCCTGAAATTGGTCAAATTCCTTTTAACCAGCAGCGTATCATTTTTCCAGGATGTGACGTATACCGGTAATTTCGGCGTGGAACAGCCCAAGAGCGACATCCTCGGTGCCTCAAATAATAGCGTGAAGGTTAAGGTCCAGCTGATGAATGTCTCCGAGGGTAAGGCTACCAATGACGAAAACGTGTGTCCTGATGGACCTAAGAAGAGGATCATTCATGTGAAGTATGATGATCCCATTGGTAAGATTGAACTGTTGTGAGATTGATACACCGTAAACAGACTCTTCACGAAGCCATCAAGGCATCAACCAAGCATTCTGTACATCAAACTAAGTAACTCTACGCAAAAATTATTGCTGGGACACGACTTTTTTTTTTGGGTGAAAAATCATGTATTGCGGTAGATCTTAATGTAACACTCAAATCATTGTGCTGATGGATGAATTGGACAGTATAGGGGTCGTGGCGGTGTTTAAAGTAAAAATCTTACATAAAAATTGTATTAAAAAAAAACTTGTGAAAAAGTTGGAACTTTGACCTCCAATTTCTCCGTAACTAGAAGGTTCCCAGGTAAATGATCACAATGATGGGGAGAACGAGTGCCTTTCGGTTTCGTTAAGGGTCATTTTACACCCTTATGTTACTGACTAGTTTGACGGTTGTGCAACAGTGCCAAAATATGAGATTGATCTCCTCAAAATGCTCTTAAAGCAATTGAAACTCATGTCAAGCAATTACTTCTAAAACAGTAAAGAAATTCAAAACTGACGACTCTTTTTTTGGGTTTCAGATCCAGCTGACGTTACAAAGAAACTCAAGATCATCTTTGATCAGAATTTGGGTGAGTACAAAACTGCTACCTTTTTCCCAAGTATGTTGGAGTTGATAAATCTGGTTATCAGACTTTCTGGCCTTTGACTGGCGCAATGACTGCCAATGATCTAAATGACAGTCGGGACCAAAGAGTACGGAGGCGCCTCTGCTGCCACTGCTAGTGGCAGACGACACTGGCAACACTTTCCTTGAAAACCAAGGGAGTCGCCGTTTTCTCACCTACAACAGAAACGCGGCTTTTCAGTATTTGGTCCATTATAGTAGTGGAGTCCATGGAGTAGCGTGGTGGTGGTACTGGTACGTAGTGTCCAATGTCCATGAAGTTTGTTGCCCATTCATATCCGTAGAGATCTACGCTTTGGAATGGGCAACTACAGTACTTTCACAAGTTATTATATCTTCGATTTATTTTTTACATTCAAAAGTGCCTGTAATGGTTTTGAGTTTGAGTTCGGTGGTTGGGACCGATGGCTTATCACTTAAGCACGACCCAAACTCAAACTCAAAACTCAAAGCATTTATTTCAATTAGACCAATAAGGCACTTTTGAATGTCAAAAACTACAAAAAAAAACAAAGCTACAGTCCCAGTCAAAAGGCATAATAACTTGAGAAAGTACTGTAGTTGCCCATTCCCTAGCGTAGATCTCTATGGAGAAGAACGGGCAAGAAAGTCAGTACACGTTCAAGATACTTGCGTGTTGTGATAGTGACCGCGGAGCAAGCAATTGAAAGTTGTTGTTTAAAGAAGGCTGCTCAATCCCAGACCCGCAGAGTGCGGTCCGCCAACGGCGGTGAACTAGCGAGGGTCTCTTGAAAACCGATTATAGATTTACAAGCCCGATCGAAAAAATGCTCGTTATGAACGCATTGTCATATAGGTGACCAGTCATAACTTTAGACGACATATAGTAGAATCAATCGACTATCGACTTCAGATTTGTTAAACTATGAGTAGGTATAGATATAGGCCTACACTACCCGCCCTAACTTTCGGCAAGTGTTATTATTTACAAGACGGCCCGTCGGTTGACACGGAATCAAAATTTTGGCCCACTATCAAAGTTGAGCAGCCTTGGTTTAGAGCAGGGATTCCCAAACTATTTTGGGCAAAAGACTTTTCCAAAATGATTGATACCTCAGCCCGCCATAGCCAAATGACTTTAAAAATCCTATCTCTAGTTTTTTTTCCTGTTGATACAAAGTAGTAAAAAAAAAAAACTTTGCGGTTGGTAAAGGGGTCGATATCGACCACTTTAGGAATCCTCGGTGTAGATTCTACACCAAGGATTCCCATTCATGAGCATGCTACGCCTCACCGTGACGCGAGGAAACTATAGTGACGCACACATGTCTCTCGACGCAAGTTACATCTACCCTTCTATTGCGCAAGCTTGAGATCATGGGTGTAAGAGGCACCCAATTGAAAATATTCAAAAGTTATTTAGAAGATCGTTCCCAGTGCGTAAAGATTGGCGATGTTCTCAGCGCTGTTCAAAAAACCACATTTTTTGGTGTTCCCCAAGGAAGTATTCTTGGACCCACCCTTTTTTTGATCTACATAAATGACCTTTGCAATCTAAAGCTAGAGCATGGTACTATCATTACCTACGCTGACGACACTGCTTTACTTTTTTCGGCTGACTCAGAAAATGAAGTCTACAAGCTTTCGCAACACGGATTTAATATTGTAAATAAATGGCTTCAAAATAACTCACTAACTCTAAATGCAGAGAAAACAAATTACATTAAGTTTTCGATGCGCAAGCATATAGCCAATATCCCCTCAGCGTTGCACGCTCATTGTTGCCCAGTCCCTGCAGATAGCCAGTGTAGGTGTCCCAATATTAAGAAGACTGATAAAATAAATTACCTGGGTATTATAATAGATGAAACCCTTTCCTTCAAACAACATATGGAAGCTCTAAATAATAGAATTCGGAAGCTGATATTCGTATTCAAAAAAATACGATATATTACAGATCCAAAAATACTTAGGCAAGTATATTTTGCTCTTTGTCAGTCAATTCTGACTTACTGCATTACTTCATGGGGTGGGGCGAGAAAAACTCTGTTATTGCCCATTGAAAGAGCTCAAAGAGCTATTCTTAAGGTGGCTACTTGCCGCCCTTTCCTTTTCCCCACTAACCTCCTGTATAAATCTTGTGAAGTACTAACAGTTCGACAGTTATTTATTATGAGCACTGTACTAAAACAACACGCAGCACTTCCATACAGCACTGAATTCACAAAAAAAAGACGGAAAGATATAGTTTGCCCTCAAAAAAGTACAAAACACGCTTTCACAGCCAAGTTTTATATGTACCTCGGACCGCTACTCTATAACAGGCTTAATGAAAAAGGAAGCATCTACTCCTTAAATCACAATAACTGCAAGAAAATCCTCAAGGAAGCTCTTCAAACTATGTCCTATGAAGATACAGAGAAGTTATTACTTGTGCTAAAGTAAATATTGTTCACATTATTGTTATTTTTTTAATTAGCTTGCTAAGTTAAAATAGTAAAAATGTTATATACCTTTTACATTGTTACCAATATTATTAATAAGACATATGATTATTTAATCAATTAATGTTACCTCAAATCGCCTGAAACACAGGATTACCTAGTTCAGGCTCAAAGCATGGGTGAACTTGACATAGATTTAAGAAAAACTGTAAACATTTACCTTATATTTTTTGAATAAAATTTTATTATTTATTTATTATTATTACCCGAAGTTTTGAACGTCGCCTTAGCGTTGATTTAACTAAATCACTTACCAAGCATCTATAAAACATATGGAAACGGGTATTTATCGCGAATGTTACCTTTAATATAAGCCCGACGCTCCATACTAGTTCCGACCCGTTTCCAATGTTTTATAATGTGTTCAGCAGGGCTATTACGTATCTTTCTGATATCTGTATGAAACTCCATTTAGTTGTCTTGTAATGAGTTTTTATATATACTGGGACGTTGAAACACTGGGATGATAGTAGTTATTTATTTAATTTGCACAAGCATCAAAGTACACGATAGGAGTCATAATTCTTAAGTACCAGAGACTAACCATAGATTATAAATTCACATAGACACACAATATCCAGGGACTATCAAGCTTCGGTTGTACACCGAACTTTGATGACAACCGTAAATGTCATAATATTGGTATTACGTATCACACTGAGTGGATATCACTTTACGGTGACTAACAGGGTCATACATAATACGAAACTAACCTTTTGACCATTTATTGATGAACACCGAGCCCAGTTACTATCATTTCGAGCTGTCAACAGATACGTAATAGCCCTACTGATCGTGAAAGTTTAAAAAGACAATCATTATCTATCTACAGAGGATGGAGAGCCGCAGAAGCAGATCTTGGATCGTCTCCAGGTGGTGTCTCGGGAACTCGAAGAGCACATCTCCACCATTCAGAGCCGCATCCACATGATCAAGGACCTGTGGAAGCACCGCTGTGGCGACAACTAAGCGCTTGATGAGAGGATGAAGATGGATGGGGGTGGATGAGGGAGGATGAAGGTGGATGTTTCGGAATGATCAGGGTGGATGATAAGGGCGGATAAGTATGATAAAAAAATTGTTTATAATGCAAATTGAATCACATTGAATGTGTGTTGATGATCAGTTTGGTACAGACAAATTACGTATTGGTTGCGGCACCGGACAATGACTACTTCCATGAAGGTGTCCATGTCCGGAACTGTGTCCGCATTTTTGCCATTGGACCGAAGCGTGTGTGTGAATGAGATGGAATGCTGAATGATGTTGGTTATATACAGGGGGTGCAAGCCAAATATATTTAATCGCATTTTTAATCACTTTATTTATTATCGGTGTTATAGAATAATCCGCAATTCATTATCAATGTTCTTAGAAGATAAGTAACTCATGGAATCGTAATTTCATAAATGTGTGTAATCAATTAAATGTTAATTTAATTACTTATTTCCTAAATATTGTAGCTTCGGGTCAGCTCTATACAAAACTTGTGTGTTTTTTATTAAAATATGTTTAAGATATAATTATTTATATCACTCACTAATTGTAACTCAATTTAAAAATAGTTATAGGTAAGCCAACAGGCATTTTGAAAGTATGAATGTTTAGATTTAAGTAATATCGATGTACCGTAATTATCGAACTACCAATCTCGTTGAAAATCAAGCGTTTAAGATCTAGGAAATCAGTGTCAAAAAGAAGTTTAATTATTAAGTGAATATTTACTCATAATTTATCACATAGAATATTGTAGATTTTTTTTGATCTCATTAAAGTACACAAAAAAACTATGTTGTTTTATTTTACTCCTTAATTTATGAACGAAGACTCGAGAATTACTTTTGGTGGCAAAAGTAATTGATTGGCAGTTCAAGATGCGTAGCACTGGTGCTACGAGATACGTAGCGCTGGTCACGACTCTCACGAGATCTGTAGCACTGGCGCTACAAGATGCGTAGCTCTGGTGCTACGAGATACGTAGCGCTGGTGCTACGAGATGCGTAGCACTGATGCTACGAGATGCATAGCAAATAGACATTAGTTGAGCTTGCTTTTCTGATCGAGGACTACGCAAGACATTTTTGTATGTGAATGTAGCATAGGTCAATATTAAATATCGTATAACATATTCACTAGAGTAAACTAAGTCTGTGACTAAATAAATGATTATAATTAAAACAACAAAAAGGGCATCAAAAACCCCTGCTCAACGCTGTCAGGTGGTACTGTGCCCAAAAGACTGGCGGCGTTGCCACGTTGTATGCCACACTTAGCCTAATAGTCACTTGGAAAATATGTAGTTACGTTGAAGCACAGCTTTTAGGTCATGCTTATTATAGCATTAGGAAATATTGGCTGTTGTTTTTTTTAACGTTAGGTGGAGTATGTGGAGCAGCTAGCGTGTTGGCAGGCGAAATGGGTATGATTTTTAAGACAAGTCGTGTATTTGATAGGATTTAATTAAAAACATTAGTCGGATTAAAAATAAATGCCCTAAAAAGTGCAAAAATACATCAAGCTACTACAATCTGTAAAATTTCTTTAATAGATTTTCAACTTTGTCGCTGAAGCATTAGGTTCAAGGTTGATGGGACAAGACGAAGAAGAGTTTCGGGTACCTTAAAGTGTTGGCGTCTGTACTTAACGTAAGCAGCAGCTTGTAGACCAGTCGGTATAGATACCTTTGTATAGATTCTTTTTTTACCTATTATTTGTGAATGAGTGATCATTGTAGGCTTTGTAGATTTCCAGATACTTGTTAACTTTTGTTAAATATTTTTCTGTTTTACGCTTTTTGTATAGCAAGCAACGACCTATGTCGTCCCCCCATGATCATCATCATTTTAGCCGAAAGACGTCCACTGCTGGACATAGGCCTCCCCAAAGTGTCGCCACATTGACCGGTCCCGTGCGACTCGCCACCAGCGGATTCCCTCAACCTTCACCAGGTCATCGGTCCACCTAGTGGGAGGCCTTCCAACGCAACGTCTTCCGGTTCGCGGTGGCCACTCCAGAACTTTTCGGCCCCATCGGCCATCCGTTCTGCGAGCAATGTGCCCACTGTCACTTAAGTTTGGCAATTCTTCGGACTACGTCGGTAACCTTGGTTCTCTTGCTGATCGCGCAAGGAAACTCCGAGCATAGCCCTCTCCATTGCCCTTTGGGTGACTTTCAAGCCTTCTGATGAGGCCCATTGTGAGCGACTATTTTGATTTTGGCATAGTTAACAAATTATTAAAAATCTTTTCTGAATGCTCAGTTTTATTAAAGGAGACAATTTTTTTGTTTGGAGATTAGGCCACCCACATAAATTTTAGCGTTTAATAATGAAACGTACATTGATTTCTTCCCTAAAATATCTAGATTACAGTGGTTATATTAGCTAAGCCTTGTATAACCGGAATAAATGCAAAAACTGCAAAAACACTTTTACGAAAATCAAAATAAATAGAAAGAGTAAATGTGAAAATAATGAAGTTGCCTGTCAACCACTAAAAAGGCGGATTTACAACACGTTGATTGTTTAAACCATAGCATAAACCTTTACAAATAGCATTTAAATGCTCACAGTTTAATAATATTTCTTTTTATATTCTATTCTGTTTTAATTAAAGCAGATATGATTACCACTGGGTACCGTACTTGTTTTTGTAAACGGAAAAAACGTCCCTATTCACGTAAGTATTTTCTGTCAAATGACATTGACCACAACAGGAATGATTTGACTCGCAAAAAAATATCATAATATAACTTTTTATTATGATTTTAAGATTCCGGTTTCGTTTCTATGTAATCTTTCGTTTGTTACTATGATATAACTGTTAATTATTTTTGGTGTAATATGAATAATAAACGCCACGTCCAAGTGGGCCTAAAAAAATTGTCTCCTTTAGTGAGTGAATTAAAAAGTTTTATTTCAATGTATGTAAAAAAAAACAAAAAGTATCTATGGTAGTATATGAACTATCTGGTGTCCACGACACAAGCCTCGTTGCTTAGTGTGGGTTTACTAGATGGCGCTGTGTGTAATGTCCAGCTTATTAAAAAAAAATGAGATTTTTTATTGAAATAATACCAGACTGCTTATAACACCACGCTTATTGATAAACCATAAATTCTAAACATGATAACCGAAGCGATGTTATATGGATGTCGATAGCTGCTTAGCTCGTAAAAGGTAATGAGTTAGAAGACGCTGATAAGAGAGTCATCCCTTTGAAAAAAATAACGAGGAAGCGCCAGAATTTATGGTCCGAAGCCCGCAGATCTCATGAATACGTTTTATATTTACTGATACTTGAGTATTTATGTTACTTTTGTATCTTCTATAAGTAGTTCAAAGTTCTGACTGTGTGACATATCAACGCAAGGCCCAAACCGCTGGTCCTAGAGACATGAAATTTGGAGGGTGTATTCTTTGTGAAGAGTATGTGCACTAAGCGAGCAAGCTGCTGTGCACCACGTGGTGGATGACATATTATATATAAGTTTATTGTATTCAGGTTTTTGGGTCTCGATTTTTTTTCTATTCCTTTCGTCCGTTTTTTCAATATGTTTTTCTTTACATTTAATGATGGATGGAGCTGGATGATTGGATGATGGAGCAGCCCTACCTAGACAAGACTTATGTGGGTGCGGCCAACGAACTGAGAAAATACCAATTTGATAATTGCAGTAAATCGCGATGAATAAATAAGCCTGTTTTGTAAGTCAATTAATCAATAATTTGACAGTACTGTAGTACACATGTACTACAGTACTGTCAAATACTGTAGTACTTACATTATTTTGCATTGAAAGTTTGTTATAAAATGTTTTCCTTTATCGTGTTGACAGCAATGATAATGAAGTAATTTACAAAAGTAAAGTGCCTACCTGTGTTCGAACTTACGACCTATACAACTCGTAACCCAGAAATAAAATATAACAAAAAAAAACCTCAATTTCCTCTAACAACCCAACCTTACGTCACAAGGGAATTGCCAATCCTACTTTGGACATATTTTTTCCCACAAACTACTTATTGAATTACTTATTCAGTACGTTTACTACGGTGCTACGGAACGGGCCTACGGTGCTACGAGCTACGACATCGCTACGCCGTAGCCAGCGCGGCGTCTCAATAATATATTTTATGTATTTTATACGACTTTCATTGCGCCAAATTTATTCTGGGTCTGGCAGGGGTCAAGGCTAAGTTTGCAGACAACTGAGATTGCACAAGGTCATTATATGACAGTATACTTGGAAAGTGAATTTATGTATTTGTAGTGCCATTGTGTATGTTTCTGTGTGTTGTTTAGAGATTTTTTCATTTCCGTTTGTTCAAATAATTGACTAGTTTTAGTTTACACATACATGGAAATCGCATAACTAAAGAATATGTGTTAGAAATATGTTGACATGACATATCAGTAGCCCCATACACAAATTCTCAATAACTGCTCAACGTAAAAGAATGGGACAGCAGATTTTTTTGTTTGCTATTACGATGTTGATATCAGGGCAAAAGTTGTTCATTTTGATGGTCTGAACAACATTCTCAAAATATAATAAATAAATCTATATTAGCCTACATGATCCCACAGCTGGGCAAAGGCATCTTCCCATGACTTCCAGTTGTTTCGATCCAGGGCCAATGTGGATTATGTGGACCACTGGCCGCAAATATAATGTATTTTTTTAATATTATATATCTCTAATATAATTACAAAAATAAAACTAAACATAATACCTACATAATACATACAACGACGTCAATAGGCGTCAAAGTACTCCTCCGCATCGCTGTCATTCGGAAACGTGCCCAGAAGACTGGTAGCATTGCCATGTTGAATGGCAATGCTAATTCTTTGGCCAAAGAAAGAGCCAGCCCTCTGGTCACGCGAAGTGTCGACCAGTCGGTGAGAGATTTCCTTAAAAAGGAGACGCGCACACGGACCCCATGACCCGAGCGTTACGCTCGGCTCAAAGCTGTAGTTACCAATAAGCTTACAGTATTTGCGCCGTTTGAGGACCTCAGCAGCTGCAGCAGCAGCGCCTGCACAGCCCGCCGTACTTGCAACGTGAGAAGGCGCAAGGGTGTCGACACAGGTTGCGTCCCACACCAAAGGCCTACCCACGCTCCAAGGCATATTATATTATTATATATTTGTAAATTATGTATATTTGTATATTTTAGTCAGAATATATATTTTCCATACGCTATAAGGAAATAAATAAAGGCTTTATGTTTCTTTTTTTCGTTTTTTTTTTTTTTTTTGTTTTTTTTGGTTTTATGATTTTTTTTTTTTTGACTAAATAAAAAAAAATCTCCACGTATTGCCTGTCTGATAATAAGATAAAAACAAAATACCGCATACATTGTAATTTGAGTACGCCTGTGTGTACGTTATTCTATCCCTTACGACTCTCGTAATGCGTCCTCCTATGACCTTTATACCTTCCAAAACCTCCTTACACAACAATTTATTACCTACCATTTTCTGGAAGCCTGGTACCTTCAAAGTCATACAGCCCGAGTAACTATCTTACTCGTACATTTATCGGACATGTTCCTAACAATTTCTCCACCCCTTTGAGTAAACTTTTGTGTTACTCAGCCGCAAATGTATGTTGGTCGAACCAAACTAAATGTCCAATGCAAGAGATCCGAGCTTGTTCGCGGTAGCATCTATATTTTCAACGGGGTGGAAGGGGGTGTTACGAACCTCACGTAAATGGAAACAGAAGGGCAACTAATAGGAAAACGTGCTTATTATCCCGGAAAATGAATTGAAGGGCAGTTTGTGATGGTTTGTCGTTTGAAACTTATTTTAAATTCGTCACAGTCAGTTAATGATTTAAGTTTATCAAATGAAAACTAACTTAAGTGCTCAAGCAGTAATGACTTGATTCAGCAAATGAGTTAATTAAGAGAAGTATAAGAACATCATTTACAAATTCTGTTCTGCTGTGTCCTGTGTGATGCATGCTGTACCTAGGTATAATTGCAGATCTCAATTGCAGGTCTAGAAACAAAACGGGCAAAACATTTGGTTGGACTAAGCCTTCTCCACCTCTGCATTTAACATGTTCTGGCGTCGGCATAGCAGCAGAGAGAGCGCGCCAGTGGCACGCGCGCCATCGTTGTGAGCAGATGTCAAAATGGCTGCCAAAACATAGTCTCTATACCAGCCCCGTGACGTAGGAGACAGTGCACACTGCACTTTCGTTCATTTTAACTAATGATGTGATTTATAAACCCATGTCGACCCGAAAATTGCTTGTCATTGTATTCACCGTATTCACAATGATTTTCATCTTTTATGCTTTTGCTGTGCTCGGGTTATTTATGACAAGACCTGCTCCTGTAAGTACTTATTTTATTTTTTTCTATTCTTGCCTATGTTTTTTTGTATGTCATCAGTAAGCTCAGTTGTTAAGAATGTAATTTTAAGTGAAGTAACTAATAGCCTCATACACTGTTCTGAGCGCAGTGTATATATTCAAGATTTTACACTTTCTAACAAAATCATGAGATAGATTCTCCCAGCATACCTTTTTACCGTTTTTCTCAATTAATGACAGTTAACCAACATATTTCCCTCACAATACATAATAAATGAATTAGAACCTAATTTTAGCTCAGATCTAGGTAACAAGGTTGTATAGAAGCACTTGTAGCTCTGTCTGCGGCCGGCGTGATAGTCGGATCGATCCGTGAAAATCATGCGCGTTGCAGCCCGCCCGGTTTCCCGCTAAAACTACCCACGTCCAATCTATTTTCATCACTGGTCACCTGTATTAATAACAAGGATGCAACGGACTATTGATTTATCGCTGCTGAACTGTGCCCTTTACTGTGTCGGAGTTGAACGTGGGCGTTTTGAACATTCTAGATGAAAACGAGACTTCTACCAACCTACCGCAAGAGCATCATGCAATTTGACTCATATTACGTTTAATTTTAAGTTAGGTATTTGTTAAGATAAGATAAATGTTTTATCAATATATTGGCTATTGTTACTAAGTATAAACAAACAGTCGTTGCCATAGCAACCATTAGTCGTCCCCTGCTATATTGCTCACAATTTTTTCAAGTCCCTTATTTCTCAATTGATAGGTACCTCAGTCACTATACGCTGTGTAAAACACTGTACATTCTACTGCATCCGGTTTGAATGGGACCCTGCCTGAGTACTTTTCAAGAGGCTAGGCAAATGGTGACTTTTATTACTACTTATCTATAGTTTAAATTGAAGTAATGTCAATAGAAGCGGCATAAAACTGATAATAGAAAGTGCACTTTCCAACCAAGTTTGATTGATTTAAGGAGACTACAGGAGCTAATAGGCAACTCTATTTGTGGTGGTTCAAACTCCGTTTGAAATACTGTTAGAACAAAGTTCTAATCAGCTTGCACTACAAAGTGGTTGTTACGTGAGTCACTGCGGGCCGAATAGTGCAAAAAGAGTGGTTTCGAACGATTTACCAAAAATCTATTAATTGGACTAAAAAAATAAAACATTATGATGCTAATATGTTAATTGTAGAATTATTTGCCAAAAAATCAGAATGGTCGCATGTATTTTTGTATGGTTTTTCCTCGTTAAAAGAAATTTTTAGATATAAGTTCGTGATTTTTTTTTATCGAGTAAAATTAATTGTATTATGTTTTCAAAACACTATCACACTAGCATATATCCTGAAGAATATCATATATTTTTCTTGTTTTGTTTATTGCAGTGAATCATATACTTTCAGGCATTATAAAACTCGCGTTTAGCTCCTGTAGTCGCCTTATAAGTTAAAAACCCTATTTTCACTTTTTAATGACGTGTATGGTATTTAAGTGATCTATCGAGTTTAGCACATTTTCACCGTAGAAACTAAAATAAACAAAGACAATAGCACGCGTTAAGGTGGGTGTATGCAGAGGAATGTCCGCTGAACCTGCTGCGCATTAACTTTGGTCAAAAGATTCTGTTGGCTTTCACTTCTGCCTATATCTTCATTAAATCTTTGATGTTATTTGAGCCACTGCCACCTCGGTCTAGTAGTTGAAAGTGCGATTGCTCAGCATGAAGTCCTGGGTTCCATTCCCAGGTTGGGGAACTTTATAAATATGCTTTATTCATCAGGAATTTCTCAGTAGCAGCCACAGAGTCTAAATTTATACCGGATTGATGGCAATAGGCTCGCCCTTACTAACATGGGACTTAAACAAAACTGATGAAATGTGGAGCGCAGTTGAAGATACACCGGTGCAGTAATATTTAGATATTCATTTAGTTGTCGTTTTGTGGCAGTGAAAAAGGGACAAGGGCAGTTAATAAGTTTTAGTAGGTAACTTGTTTTCGTAAAAAGTTGGTACCTAAGTTTTTACCAGGTATGGTCTAGCTAGAGCATTAAAATAATACCCACTCTCGGCTTAGAAGCGTCTTTTAACACCGGTTATTTTCAAACTGCTGGAGAACATTATTGGGACAACATGTTTCTAACAAGCTTCTACATTATTCTACAACTAACAAGTTTCTACATTATTACACGTTAAATAAATAACCGCTAATTGAAGTTCCCTAGAGTGTAGAAAATTACCTCAAAACAGTGGCGCTTCCCCGTCCACGCCGCGCATAGCATCATAGTCCTCACTTAGCGTAACAAATTCTTTGATCCTTTAGCTATCTAGTTGTATAGGTATTTAAATTTTGGATGGAGATAAATAAATAAATAAATAAATATCACTGGACATTACACACAGCGCCATCTAGTGCCACACTAAGCAACGAGGCTTGTGTCGTGGACACCAGATAGTTGATATACTACATATATACTTTTTGTTTGTAAATACATACATAATATACATATAAACATCCATGACTAGGAAACAAATGTCCATGCTCATCACACAAACATTTGCTCCTACCGGGATTCGAACCCGGGACCCTAAGAACGTAAGGCAGCCTCACTACCGCTGCGCCATTCGGGTCGTCACAGGAGATGATAGCTATGTAGCTGCAACGGTTACCAACACGAAACTGTAGGTATCCCGCGATTTTGTATTCATTCGTTTTTTTGACTTACTATGGAAGCAATTTTAAAGATGTATTCACGTCAAAAATAAATAAGTAACGAAAGAACCAAAGAAAGTAAACAAGGTACAGATGAGAAAACGAACACAATCTTTTAGCTCACACGAAGAGCGCCTCTCAAAAAGAAGTCAGCCTCTTGAAGCATCGTTTAGAAAATGCATAGCTTTCAATACGAAAAGCCAGTCTGCAATATGTCGTATTTATAGGCCACATTCACGTGATGTAAGGGCCTACTTTTAACGCTTTCTAGTGAAGCCAGCTTCGCATCAACGAAAGAGGGTTCGCTGCGTTTTCCAACTCGTTTCTGTTGAAACATCGACATTGAAATTAAGTAAAAAGGAGCAGGAAACTAGGATAAACAGATAACGTAAATTCGGTTTTCTGATATGAGTTTAAGCCGTTATTTAATTTGATTTTGATGCAATTTGGTAACTTGGATCGTCTGTTCGGAAATGGGACGAAATCACCGAACGCAGTGTTTGGTTTTGGGCTCAGGGTCGCAGGTTTTAACGGTTTGTGTTTTATTAAAGGTTCCCGCTGGAATTTTCGAGACGTAGATACCATCTTATTGGTTTTGATTTATCTATACCTACAAATAATATAAAGAAGAAAGATTTGTATGTTTGTAATGAATAAACACAAAAACTACTGTACCGATTTCAAAAATTCTTTCACTATTAGTCCCTGAGTAACAAAGGCACCCGTGGGAAGCCGGGACGGGCCGCTAGTTGCATATAATTGCAGCCACGTCTAACCACAGTTTGGTACCACGTACGTATTATTTGAGGACAAACGGAATTATAATTGTACTGACGGTGGTAACGTCTTCCTTGGATATGGAATAATGAGGTGAAGCCATGCCATAAGTTTGCAGCAAAGACCTTGAGTACACCCAAATAATTTCAACAGAAGAGAACCATGGCATAACCAGTTTACAGGTTGTGTCACGTGTGTTCAAATTTTTGGTACTAGGACATGCCGGTTTCCTAACGATGTTTTCTATTACCGTTTCAAAACAGTCACCACTGTTTTGAAACGGTAATAGAAAACAACATGAAATAACACAAAGTAATGCATAACTCGCAAGTCGAGACCCTTATCTACGTTACTTCTTCCAGAGCCAAATTTCAACGAATCTTAAAGGAAGGTCTAACAAGCATGTTTTATTCCAGTGTGTATCAGAATCGGAATGCAGGGAGCAGCAACTATGTCCGGAACACTGGATCTGCTGCGAGTACGGCTGCTGCGACGTCAGCACAGGCATGAAGCAGGCGCGGCGCTACAACATTACGCAGTTGCACCTCAACAACACGCCGAACGCGCCGCTACCGCGAGATGCCGACGATCCGCCGCTCAAGGAGTATAGCCCACTGTACTCAACTGCTTGGTATGCGCAATGGTGAGGGTTTCAAATGAATAATTTTTAGAATATTTTGTAATGGCTGTACGAGCTGAATAAATCCAACGAGCGAAAGTCCACAATAGCCATCGATTGAAAGAACAATGCAAGGTAACAGTACGAAAGGATATTTGGAAAAAAGGACCTTTTGAGAATGGACATATAGAGAAAAGGACATTATGCGCTGAGACGCTGAAAAAAGATCTATTGGAGATGTATGATAGTATTGATAGTACGTTATAAGAAATACACAGTTTACGAGTAGTTATGCTATATTTTTTTGAAAAGTTTATATTTATGGTTTGCACAGACTTAGACTTTATATTTACCGGAGTAGTGAATAAATAAAAAACAAAATAAATATCGCTGGACATTAACACACAGCGCCATCTAGTGCCACACTAAGCAACGAGGCTTGTGTCGTGGACACCAGATAGTTGATGTACTACATAGATACTTTTTTATTTGTTAATACATACTTATTATACATATAAACATCCATGACTAGGAAACAAAATGTCCATGCTCATCACACAAACATTTGCTCCAACCGGGATTCGAACCCGGGACCCTAAGAACGTAAGGCAGCCTCATTACCACTGCGCCATTCGGGTCGTCGAATGCGATGTTTCTTAAAAGGAGGTGTATATGGCTTCATCTATATATAACAGCCTATCTTTTCAAAAGTACCTGTGACCGACGATTGGTCTATTTGTAATAAATTGAGTTTCAAAAATACTCTTGCAATTTATCATTTCACAGGCCCGTGCTTTTTCTTCTGGGAACCTTGGGAGGTATTTTGATGTGCTGCATCTGGTGTCTGGCCTTCAAGAGGACTGGTCAAAGGGTGTACATGTGTTCGATGGCATGCTGCGTGCGTCGGCCAACCTCTGAGCACGACTCTGCAGGCTCGGTGTACCCGCCGCCTCGCTACAGCCGCTGCGGATCCTTCCATCAGGCACCACCGCCATATTCTGAAGTGATTTATTGTGAAACTACTACAGTTGGAGGTTTATTTGTTTTCGCCAGTTTTATTTTTTAATGATACCAAATCGACTTATCATTTTTTGAAAATATATTTTGGGCTGCTTGTTGTTTTCGATGTTTGCATGTTTTTATGCTAATTGTGTTGATGTTGTAAATTATTCAATAATGAGAATGATAAGAGGATAAAACGCTTTTTTCAGTAGTTTGAAGAGTATTTTCAGTAATTTTAAAAAGTTTATTTATTTATGGCTTTATCGTTATCTTCTGTTGTCGCAGGTTGCATCGAAGCCTGATCTTTACCCGCTGGTTATCACTTGCGGGGAAGGCGACGGTAAAGCCGGGAACTATCTCATGGTTCACTACTTCAGGAACTACGTAATCCGCGCGCCTGCAGGTAACCAATACAGACATTATAAATAATACAGGATAAACAGACCTTTCACGAAGCCGTTGACCAAGCATTCTGTACATCAAACTAAGTAACCCTACGCAAAAATTATTGCTGGGAAACAACTTTTTTTTGGGGTGAAAAATCATGTTTCGTGGTAGAACTCAATGTAACGCACTCAAAACGTTGTGCTGATGGATGGATTGATTAGTACGGGGGTCGTGAAGGTGTTTAAAGTAAAAAAATCTTCCTTAAAAAACATGTACTTATTTAAAAAAAAAAACTTGTCAAAAAGTTTGAACTTTGACCCCCAATATCTCCTTCTAGTTACAATACCTCCGTGACTAGAAGGTTTCCAGGTATGGTGTAGAACAAAAAAATGATCGCAATGACGGGGAGAACAAGTGCCTTTCGGCTTCGTTAAGAGTCTTTTTACACCCTTTATAATGAACAGGGATTGATATTGATATATATAATATTATTTTATTGGATTTAAACATATTCTTGTATTACAACATAACATCACGCCTGTAATCCCGAAGGGTTAGGCAGAGGTGTACCTTATAAGACAACCCACATTTCGCCAGCTAAGTTTAAGTCCCATGTAGTAGGGGGCGAGCCTATTGCCATGAACTGGGCACAAATCTAGACTCCGTGGCTGGTACTCCGACATTCCGGAACAAAAAACCCAATTTCACTTTTCCCGACCCGGGAATCAAACCCAGGACCTCACGCCCAGCAATCGCGCTTGTGACTACTCGACCAACAAGGACTCGACTAGCTACATAATTTATTACAAAACGTAATTTAATTTTTTTTTTTTTTTTATTCAAAATCTGTACAACAATATCATACAAAAAGTCTGCCAAACTGCAAAACAGTTTGTCGGCAGTTGTTCCCGTTTCACAATATCATTATAACAAATTTCGATTTTTATTATAAAGTAACATAATATAAATAAAAAAGGGGAAGTGAGTTTACAAAAAGAAACACATTTTACACCCATGAAACAAAATGCTATTGTCCATAGATACAATTTTAGCTATGGACACAATGAGAGGTAATGCTTTTTAAGAACATTTTTTAGCTGGTTTTTAGATTTAAGATGCGATATCAGGTGTGGGGGTAGTTCATTCACTAACGACGGTACCACATATTTTCTTGTGCGCTTACCAAAGTAGTTTGTGACTTTAGGAACAGCAAGTGTCTTCTTTTTAGATAAACGAGTTGAGTACATATGCTTACGTTCCTCCTTGTGATATTCATTATTAAATTGCTCAATCAAGATATTTATTTTACTTTTAATATGGACCGGAAGTATTTTACAAATTTTGAACAGTTTTTCATAGTTTTTATGTAAGCTTTTTTTTCTTTTTTTTACCTACAAGTAATTTAAGGCCGTATCTGCAAGATTTTGATTTTATTTAAATGTGTAGGGAACGTAAGGCCATATCCACCCAACCCATACTCAATAACTGAGTCAGCCAGAGCATATTATTAAGTATACAATACTTTCTTCTTTTTTTTTTTCATTGAGTACGTAGCAATTTTCGTACCAATAACTATTAAAATGTCCTCTCAAACGATCTGCATCTAATTGGCTTGGAAGCTTATACCGACGAGACGGAGAGCGCAACCAGTTTTCAACCTAATTGAATTAGACGTTTACTTTGTAATATGTCGTAGCTCCGTTGCATTCTAAACAGTGGCTATTAAGTCGTGTATCGGTTAAAACGGTTGCAATGTTCAAAAATGTTAGACCCCGTCAAAAAAGCTTTTAAAAAACGCGAAGGAGTGTGGAGACTTGCCAAACTCAACGTAACTACAGTCAGTACTATCTAAGATTGACCAAATTCGAAGCATAAACAATCAAAAAATGTGTTTTAATTTTTTTTAATATATTATTTCAGGCTCTCTATCAGCGACGAGTACTGCAGAATCTCTCAACTCCAGTTGCATATGCAACGCGGCAAATGAGGTACCTATACTTATTGAATCCTTAACTCATACAATACATGACAGCTCAGACTGAAACAGCGATCCTCTGTCTCAAGCACACTGTCCATTACTATGCAGCAAGGAAAACACCTGTTTATGCGTGTTTTTTGGACCTCTCCAAGGCATTCGACCTAGTGTCCTATGACTGCCTTTGGAGGAAACTCTCCCATGACGCTAACCTTCCTGGGGGACTGATTGCTGTGCTAAAGTACTGGTACAGCAACCAGTCCAACTATGTTAGATGGGCAGGTGCTATGTCAGGTGCGTACAGGTTGGAGTGCGGCGTGAGGCAAGGGGGCTTAGCTCCCCCAGGCTCTTTAACCTGTATGTCAACCGGCTGATATGTGAGCTCAGCAACACCCAAGTCGGTTGCTCCATTGACGGACAATGTATAAATAATATTAGTTACGCGGACGATATGGTGTTGCTGAGCCCATCAATCAGTGCGTTAAGAAGGCTCCTCCGAATCTGTGAAGACTATGCGGTGACTCATGGTCTCAGGTACAACTCAACCAAAAGCGAGCTCTTAGTGTTTAGGGCGCAAAATTTTATTTATGACTGTGTTCCATCGGTAACCGTGGGCGGAGTTCCGCTGAAAAGAGTCACTCGTTTTAAGTACCTGGGGCACTGGGTCACTGATAGGCTGTCGGATGACGCCGATTTAGAGAGGGAACGTAGAGCACTGGCTGTCAGGTGTAATATGCTGGCCCGCAGGTTCGTACGGTGTACGAAAGATGTTAAAATAACACTGTTCAGGGCATACTGCCAGTCGCTGTACACGTGCGCCCTGTGGGTCAGTTATACACAGGGCTCGTACAGTGCTCTACGAGTACAATATAATAACGCGTTCCGGGTATTGCTGGGGTTGCCGCGCTTCTGTAGTGCGTCTGGGATGTTCGCGGACGCACGCGTTCCGGATTTTGGCTCGCTGCTGCGTTTGCGGATCGCGTCACTGATGCGTCGGGTGCGCGACAGCCCCAACAGCCTCGTGGCTACTGTAGCCGGTAGGGTGGACGGCCTAATAATGTGTCGCTGGGTGGCGGCACACAGACCGTCATTCAGATATTTGCTATTGCTGGTTTGTTTGCGTGTTTTAGTTAGTAGGTGCCAAGTTTGTTTTATTTATTATTTTTTATTTTTGTTATGGATTTCTGATCTGAAAATAAAGACATTATTATTATTATTATTATTATTATTAACTTGGGACCTAACACACCTGGACAAAATGCATGGTGAATTGATGGCCCATTATTTTCATGATCATGCGAGTGACTTATGGTGGATGCTCCAGGGTAGCCCGCGAAATTCAAATTTTCTTACGTTTTTTGCAATTTGCAGGTAAGACGTGTCAGGTTGTATGTTGATTAAAATATGATTCGCGGCTGTAAGACGTATGTAGTTACAGAATTATAATACATACATACTTTACTACATACGTTACTACATACGTTACTACATACGTTACTACATACGTTACTACATACGTCTTACAGCCGCAACATGGAATTTGAATACGAACGAATCTTCTTATTTGAATGGAACGTATACATCACTGTGAATGCTGAGAGGCACAAAGGACCGAAATAATGGAATTCTATCTATCTTCAGGCAAATTCAATCATTCCACCACCGTACTCGTGCGCGAACAACTACGAGGAGTGCGGCGTGGGGTGCGGACCGCTGCTACGATCCCTGTCCTCGCTGACGGAGCAGCGCGCCACCCCCGCCGCCGCCCCGCAGCGCTCCCGCACCGAACCCACACCCACCAGACCCCGTGAACCACCCGCCGCCTTCCGGGACAACCTTATCACGTCGCCAGTCCAACCCTTGGTTAGTGATCGCTTAACTGACGTGTCCTGTTGAATTTTTGTGATTAAAGTAGAGTAAGTATGCCTAGCAGCAACCATGAGTTGCGACTTGTATGTAGGTAGGTTCCTACTGTTAGTTTACGTTAGAAAGACTAAAAAATGTAATCGGAAAATGGCTTTATTCTCTTTACAGAAGTAATATTATCAAACTGTCACATTGTAAAGTCAAATATTTCTATTCTATCTTTTCAGGAGTCTAACTTTGACCTTGAATTGGAGCTTATTGATTGCGAGATGTACTGCGATGGAGGGTGCAAACCAAGACTCGGTTCATCTCCACCAATCCACCAGAACCATGATGAAGACGAAGACAACAATATGTACATGCACGAGGCATACGGCAGCTTGCGGCAATACTACACCGGTAAACCTGAGACACCTGAGTCGCCGCCGCAGCCAACCAGCCCCACACAGACATCCAGGGATTCTACGTTGAGGAGGACAAGCGACGAACGTCGTCATAGACGCCTTGAATGCGTAAAAAAAACGCCAAGGCAAAGAAAAACGAGCTTATACATGCCATTATCGGTCGCTTACCCCGTTAGGACTTCACGAATTTCACCCGGAACTCGAACTTCATCGCGCTCTGCACCGGCCACACCATGCAGTTCTCTTGTGCCCACTCTCCTCACGTTCACGCAGAGGGTGTCAGCATCGCGACATGGCTCAAGGTCGTCAAAGTTCGAAGAGGAGAGCGATCCACTGCTGGCAGATTTAGAAAACACACGCACGGACCACAAGTTTTAAATGTCACACGAGGCTAAATGATTGCTTATAATTTTACTTTATACATATTCTAAATGTGCTGTAATCAGACCCTTGTGATCCCATCGATGTAAAGGCGTAAATTCCTGCTACGCTGATGTCAGTCGCGAACGGTCGATCGCGTACGTTAGCGAGAAAAACAGTAGCAACATACGCTCCGCTGATGCGTGATCCGTCGCAGTATGGCGCTATATAGAACATAATGTACTCGTACGCGCGACCGACGTACGCGACCGACATCAGCTTAGCAGGAATTCAGGTCTATTAGATAGAATGCATGTATTAGCGTAAGATTTTAATATTGGTGTTCTTTTTGCCAAACGGCCTAAGCAGCGAACCCCCACCGTAGCCGGCGTGTGACGACAACAGATTCAATTCTTAATGTTGTGATTGTTTACTGTGCTCATTATATCTTAGAGCCTATGCAATTATGTAAGTAGTTAGTTTTAATATTAATTATCCAATTATAATATCGCAATTAAGAAAAGAGCTTGTTGGACCATTGTTCACTTGCCTTCTAATAAGATGTAATATTAAATATGAGAAGTAAACCGCGTGTTTTATTTTAAAAACTATATCAATATTTTAGGTACTCCAACCAAATAATCAATGTGAAATGTAATGCTAACCACTAGCTAGTAGATGACCTCATAGAGCCCGCTCGAATCTATACAGTTTGTTTGGGCATACCACGACCAAATACCTACACGTTTATAAATACTCCCACACCCCGCGAATGGCTAGGGTTCATTGAAATGCTAATATTTTTTTTAATTCAAGAGACCCATATTAGAGACGTGCAAATGATCTTATTTCAAGGGTAAACGCCAACGGCGATTGGCGGCCTCTCGCGTCCGGTTCTTGTTCAATCCATGGTCCTGAGCGAGAGGGAACGGGAAGCGATCACCTCCTTCTGCGAAGCAGTCATGCTAGCGAAGGGGTGGCGGAACGTGAGAAGGAGAGAACCTCGTGAGGCTCTCTCTCTCTCTCTAGAGCGAGCCTGTGGACGGTGAGCAATGGGCTAGATCGCCGTCCGTCCGTCTTATAACGACAGGCTGTGTCAACGGCGCGTTCGTGTTACACGCGCGCTTCAAAGAGATGTCAGCAAAAAAGGAAGGGGTTCGCAAGGGCCGATGCCTGCCGGGGCTGTGACATTGTTTGAAAGAGATACCGCAGCCTTGGTACACAAAAGGCTAAGAAGGAACATGGATGGGTTATAGACAGTAAAAGTCTGACACATCCCTTCCGCTCCGCCCAGAGCGGGACCCTCATTTGATTATTTTCCGATCCGAAATAAAAAGGATAAACGCCAAGTAACCAAACACACTGTAGGTATAAATATTTCTTCTTTTGAAATGAAACGTTACGAAGAATATGCGTATCCCAGTGATTGGCTTCTCCAAATTAACTTTGTCTTGACCATTATAATTTGTCATCATCATAGCTGCTGCTGCTGCCATCTTAGTAGATGGCCACCAAGCTAGATATAATTATCCTTTCTACGCGGCAATGACGCCGCACAGTACAACATGAAAAGAACTTTTGGCAACACAATTAAATCTTTTGTAACAGTAATAGTAGAAAAACACTAAAACTTAACAGGCTGAAGATGCTAAGTAGGTACCTAGTAAAACTATACCAGTGTTTTAATCCAGTCCTAATATTAAAAAAAAAAAAACTGGTGATTAAAATACACGTATTCAAGCAATTAAAAAAAAAACGAATTGTCTTGTAAGTGACAGTTGTTCGAAGTTCCCACAAAAGTGAGGTTATATTTATATACAAAAAGAGCTAACAATATAGTTTCCAAGCTGTCGGCCAAAATAGATTTGGATATGAGCTTGCAAACAGACTTTGGCCCTGACTCGGGTGGAAGAGTCAAGGTATGTTACCTTAACTATGTTACATGATAAGTGTAGTTTTTCCAAGAACTCTTGTTGACATTCACAATTGTAAATATACATAGCTATAATCGTGATACTACCCGGTTTCCTTTCTGAATATATTAATATCCCGTATAGCTCTACAATAAACCGAAGAAATCTGCAATGATTCATTTCTGTAATCACACTTAGCTTAACATAATTTCATATTCATTCTCTATTGGCATAATGTTTATAGACCATGTACGGCACAGCAAAAGTATTAAAGTGTAAAATAAAATTAATACAGGATCAAAAGATGGAGTAAGGTTTAGAAACGAGTCGCCTGAATTGGGGGGTGGGGGAGGGCGGTGGAGGGAGGGGTGTATAGTCGCCCCCACTTTCACCCCCCGCCATGTACCTAAAATTAATTACCTACCTATCTAAATTACATAAAACAATAATTTTACATGGCATTCAAAAGGTTACATGGCCACCCCAACATGCATAATTGCATAGTAATCTTTAAATACTTTTCTTTCATAATCTAACATATATACTATAAACAAAACAGGGTCTGGTGATTGTAAAACCCATTGTATTTGGGAATATAGCAAGATACTTCGGCAAGAAGCGCGAAGAGGATGGCCATACCCATCAGTGGACTGTCTACGTGAAGCCATATGCCAATGAAGACATGTCAGCGTATGTCAAGAAGATTCACTTCAAACTTCACGAGAGCTACGCTAACCCCAATAGGATAATAACAAAGCCTCCATATGAGTTGACGGAGACTGGTTGGGGAGAGTTTGAGATTGTCATCAAAATATATTTCCATGATTCAAATGAGAGGCCTGTGAGTATCTTTTAAAATATACTTATACTAGCTGCCCGTGCAACGCCATGGAATTGGCCCTGTTTTTGCGACATTTTTCATGGATGCTCTGCTCCTGTTTGTCGTAGCGTGATGTTAAATAGTATAAACTATAGCCTTCCTCGATAAATGGGCTATCATACTCCTTAAGAATTTTTCAATTCGAACCAGAAGTTCCTTTCTCATAGGGAAAAATGAATCTACCTTTTTTATTATATTAAACGAGGACAGAGATGAGGTAGTTGATGAAACGAGCTAACCCAAAAGAAGCTTCTTAACACGCAAAATAGATTGGGGTCATATGAACTTAGGAACACCAACTCAGGCAGGGAATTCCACTCCTTGGCTGTGCCTAAAAAATTAAAATAAATTCAATTTTCACTGAACTTTCCACTTTACGGTAAGAACAGTAATAAAATAATCTATATTATAAATATTAATCCCAATTTTCTTTGGTCATGGCATCACGCGTGAACGCCTGGACCGATTTCGCTAATTCTTTTTTGTTGTGTTTGTTATTGCCAGGAAAAGGTTCTTACGTGGGTAGAGAGGTAGACTAGAGTAGTAAAAAGTTAAGACAAGAGAACGTCTGTTGGGCTAGCTTATAATATTTTTTAAATTAAAATTTTATTTTTATATCTTATGCCAGTCTGATGATACTCGGTATGGATGTACAAAGAATGTATGCCATCTAGCAATAAGTATAAGACTTAACTGTGGCAGACTCGCTTTGGTAAATAATTTATTTTTCATCATATAACATTACTTTAGTTTTATTGCTTTCACAAGGCTTTTAATCAAAAGTCATTTATTCAATACTTTCAACACTTCCTAGTGTTTTAGCTGGGAAGAAGAAGTGGCAGAACAATCTCCCCAGCAACCAGCAACCCATCTGTCTGTTAGGTTAATATTGTCGAACATAAAAGGAACCAACACATTCCTCTTCTTTGATAAATTAGAACTGTTAGAAATGGTTTGCTTGCTAATCTAGCCCGCCACACTATTCCCAAACCACTGTAACTCCTGTGCGCCAGCATCAACTATGGCGACCACCAGGAAAGTGCCAAGACAATGAAGCTCAACGAAGTCCCAGAGAAACAATTTAACTGTCTTGGATTTGCTTGCTAATCAGCCAAATACAAGCTTGTGTTATCAAAACTAATAAAACAACTTATTACAGGTGACCCTGTACCACATTCTGAAGCTGTTCCAATCACCTGCCACAGAAGGTGCTAGCGCTCAGCCCACAGTGGGCCGGAACCTCGTCAGCGAGTCCTATGAGGAGATAGTCTTCCAAGAACCCACGCAGCTGATGCAGCATCTGCTCAACAATGTGAAGCCAATCACCAATGGACCCTGGAACCATGATACTGATTGTAAGTTTATATAAGACTTTTTTTAGACACAACATCACGCCTGAAATCTTCGATGGGTTAGGCAAAGGTGTACCCAATAGTATACCCACATTTTGCCAGTAAGGTTTAATTCCCATGTAATAGGGGCGAACCTATTGGCATCAACCGGGCGCAAATCCAGACTCCGTGGCTGCTACTGAGAAATCCCTGATGGCAGCTAGTGCCGTTTTTAACTGGACCTGATTCATCCAATTTGTAGTAATAACAACTGACACAACAAGAACAACAACACACACACAACTACAAGACACACACACACACACAACAACTGTTTGTGTTTTGTTTGTGTGTGTTTGTTCGTTATTGTGTGTCTGTTTGTTAATTTGAATATGTTTTTTTTTTCTTACAGTTGAACACAAGAAAGATAAAACTTTACAAACGATAGTGGCAGCGCAGACCAAGGTACGCACAGAGATATCAGACCTCAAGGACAAGCTGCACTTGGCTAAAGAAACCATCTCCAAGTTTAAGGACGAAATAGCCAAGCTACAGAACAGTGCAAGCGGCAGTATGTTGACCGGGATTTAAGTTATTTTAAGTAAGAATGAATAATATAAAACTGTATTAATATATTATGATTTAATTGTGAATTTATTAAAAGTGTAATTGAGACGGTTGCTGAGATAGCAGCGTGATGTGGTAGGGGTTTTACAGTGTCAAAGTAATAAGATTACCAGTCAACCAACAGTAGATCCTTTTTATGAAATCAAACGTGGGTATTTAGTCTACTTAAGGGGACTACTGGAGCTAAACGCGAGTTTTATAATGCAAAAAAGCATATGATTTACTACAATAAACAAAACCAGAAAAATATATGATATTCTTCAGGATATATGCTAGTATGATAGTGTTTTGAAAACATAACATACAACTTATTTTACTCGATAAAAAGAAATCACGAACTAATCTCTCAAAATTTCTTTTAACAAGTGAAAACCATACTCAACACAACTCAACATGCGATCATTCTGATTTTTTGGCAAATAATTCTACAAGCAACATATTAGCATGATTGTGTTTTATCCACACAATAGTTTTTTTTAAATCGCAAAATACCATTAATTTCGCACTATTCGGCCCGCAGTGAGTGACTGACGTAACAACCAATTTGTAGTGCAAGCTGATTAGAACTTTATTCTAACAGTATTTCAAACGATGTTGAAATTGAAACCACAATTAGAGTTGCTAATTTAGCTCCTGCAGTCGCCTTAAATTTTTTCTAAGTTTATTCTAAAACGAAACCCCCTGCTGTCTTGTGTATAGATCAGAATGTGTCTACTTCGTGGACAGATCATGGGATAAGATTGTAATATTTGACTGAAAGATTGTTGGAGTCTTCAGTGGTTTTAGTTTAGTAATATTTTAAAAGCTAGTAAGATATTTATGCCAAGCTAACAAACCGATTAATCATTTAAGCATTGATGAAAAATTCTGCAAACTAGATAGCAATCTAAAACAATGCATTGTAATTAAAAGCATTACTCACGACTAACTTGTTGCTAGAAGCAACAAGAAGAAAAATAACAAGAAAATAAGAAGAATAATAAGAAGAAAGAAGAAGAATAGGCTAGTTTCTACTATCAATAAATTGCAAATCTATTTTTTCCGTCAGAGTATTGGAAAATAATAGACACGTATTTTTTGTTTTGTAAATCAATGAATATTGACAAAGATAAAACCCATCAAAACTCGGGAGTAGGGATTTGTGACGTCAGAACGCACTAAAAATTATACCACGGCGTGACGTACAGTCGTGGTCTTTTCCGCCTGATCAGTTAAAAATTTTTCGCTTAAATCATGCGGAGGCGCCGAGCCACTTTTGGTTTACGTAACAAAAGAAAAAATACGGGTTGAATATTTTTTGATAATCTTACTGACGGACTAATTAGATTCTTTTTGTCATTTACTTTATTCGATTTGTATGCGGATGCGTGAGGCTGTTCCGACCATTTGTTTCAAATCGAATCATTTATTTGCAATGAATGTAGGTTACATTAAAATACAGGTGGAGTAGGAAGGAGTGAGCCATGTACATTCTGCCTGAAAATGGGCACACAAAAATTGATAGGAATCTAAAAAACGGGTTACAAATTAAGATGTCACAGTTAGAATTATTGCAATTATATTTATTATACACATTGCTGATTAAAAAGTTTTGTCCATTAAAAATCATCTGTTAGGAAGGCCACTAATTTCTTTTTATAGTTTTTAATTGTATAATTTTTAATTACATTTGGCAACTTGTTGTAAATAGTAGGACCCATTCAAATAACACTTTTCCTCAATAATGCTGTGTGTGGACTCGATTTGTAATAAATTTTTGTATTGATTTCTGACAGTGTTCCTAGTTGAAACACTGGACTTTAAGGTGAAAGCTCCCCGGTAGCCCGCGAAATTTAAATTTTCTTACGTTTTTATTGCAATTTGCAGGTCAGTGTCAGGTTGTATGTTGATTAAAATATGATTCGCGGCTGTAAGACGTATGTAGTTACAGAATTAAAATCATCAAACATTCATATTCAGTTCATGTAACTGTCAAGAATGACTTTTTCATGAAATAGTCATTCTTGACAGTTACATGAACTTAAGAGGGTTGTATTGATGATTTGGGCTACCCTGGAGCATCCACCTTAATACTATTCTTACTGTGACAGAGATCTCACATCCCTCTCGCCCCGCGCATCTTACCTCAGACACCGTCTCAATTAAGGGGTAGTCTTGTAGTACTCGTAGAAGATTGGCTTCACAGCTACAATGCATTTTCTTTAATTAGGTCTAATGTGGTTTTAGTGTTCCTTTAGGGCGATTTAGCAATTTATTTGATCTGCATAATTTCGATAAGCATATCGTAAATACTGACAAATATAGCTCAGGTGTATAGCTCAGTGTCTTTAGTGTTATCTGTAGAAATGCATATCCTTTAATATTATTATCACAAGCTTTTAGTGTAGTTCTGATAAAAAAACACTTATGCTCTTTTAATAATTATTATATCTGAACGTAGATTTCAGATGTAAGGTGGATTTGACATAATAATAATTGTAAACGTACACTTTCGACCGGCTGGACTGCAGAGAAAGGTGCCCAAATCGACAGCCCGCAGCAATATGACTGGTTTCTATGTGAAGCCATGTATGCGTTTGCGTGGATGACGACATTGCCGCCTGACGCTGCGGTTGACCGGCGACCGCAGACCGTCAAACCAGTAGTACCGTCACTGGCTGTCACAAATACAGCGACAAGATGTATTTTTTTACAAAAAGCAGCGGCAACCCGCTGCCGCACCGACGTTGTCGCAAATTCGCCGAAGCTTGCGGTCTGCCGTCGCCCTCGAAATTGTACCTTAATTGCATAATATAATTAAGTGAGCTCGAAATTTGTAAAGCATCAACTTTGTATACGTCGAAATTGACTGCAGGAAAGAAGACTGAAAAAGGGGTAAAATAAACATCAGGTTCATAGATATTTAAAGGAATTTATAAGTTTTGTATCTAAAAAATGGGTGTAGGTAAGAATTGTAAGGTTTTTGAAAGTTTACATCAGGTGCTGGAATGAATATTGGTGACTAAAGTTGTATGTACTAGTAAGTGATGATTACATCTAAGATAAATAAAGTTAGATGTGTACCTAATCTCCTTTTTTTATTCCTTCCTATTTTCCGTCCTAGGTTCGATACTAGAATAAATCGGAAAGCATTAACGTAACCTAACACTCCCAGCAGGGATGAACATGCTTCCGCTCTGTTCGCTCTTTTTCTTCTCTCGCTCTAGCAAATGATGGTTCTGTGCGACAGAAAAGGATAGGAGAAAATCATGAAAAAAGCGTTCTACCAGGTGAGGTTCAACCCTAAAACTACATGAAATATGGATTACTTAAACAAAAACCCTGCTTTTTATAAATGCTGGCGTATTAATACAGCTTTCTTTCTCGTGTGGTTAGTGCCCTGTGTCAGAGTTTTTATGTCGCCCATGGGCCTCTGATTTTGACCCCATATTCGTTTAAAACGCCCTCGATTACCATCTGGCTACTTTTCGCAGCCGCCATTTTTGATTTCGATTAATCGTAAGAAATCTTATTTCTCGCAAGTATCTGTTCGCGCTTGTGTCTTCCGCGCATGTGTGTAATAGTACCTACATTATGATATAAGTGCGGTAAGTTGAAAATTACAGCCGAGGCGATATTGCTAACCCGAGTCGTAGGCGAGGGCTACAAGGAAGCAGAGGCTGTAATTATCAAAGCGCACGTATGTCATAGGTACAGTCGTGGTCTTTTCCGCCTGATCAGTTAAATTTTTTTTCGCTTAAATCATGCGGAGGTGCCGAGCCACTCCACCTTAAACTTTAGGCCTATTAGCAAAGCGTCAACTTTGGCGCGCAAAATAACAATAACTCTCGTTTGGCATGTGTCGCCGATCGGTATTTTTTCATTAATTATTTATATATAAAGTCAACGGGGCGGGGATAGAGAGCGTTTCTATGTTTTAAGTGCAAGCAAAAATTAGCTTAGTGGTGATCAGGCGGAAGTGTCCTCGATAGTACGACGTTTTATCACATATTTGCGAGGAAATAAATAAAACTCGGACTTTCTTAAACGAATAAATCTTTAATCACTTGTTAAAGCAGTTATAAAAATTAAAACAATTTGTAAAATTTATTATTACGTTGCCAGTTGGCATTTTTAATGTTGTCAAGTTATTATTATTATATTTTATCTCCCAAAGTTAATTTTATGTATAAAATGTTGACCACTTTTCTGACATAAAAACTCTTTGCTAAGATTTTAAAAAGTACCGTTCGTTTTAGACGGAGCATCTTGATAAACCGTGCGTTTTACATTACAATAACGCACTACGTAATGAGATACAATACAATAATGAAATATAATATATATTGAAATTGGTGAATTATGAGACCCTTTACGAGCAAATGTGTTATAAAAGATTTTTTACAAAAAGTAACGAGCCAAGTTTGAAGACAAAGTTATTTGTTGGCTCGATAGATTTTGCGATTTAGCCTCTCTTGCCTCGAAAGGAATGCGGAAAATGAACTCGGTCTCGCATTGGGCGCGAGAGACCTCTTTTTAACGCCAGATTTACGCAACAAGAGCGAGTTTTATAAACTTTGAAAGAATACGTAGTTATTATGCATATAATCAATATTATGGTGCACTAAAAATAATTGTTACCTATTCATTAATAACTTTAGTCAAAAACACATTGTAAACCTGCGCGAATATTTCGACGGGCTGTCAATGTTACAATACTGGGGCCTTAATGACGCTGTCCTTTAGTACTTAACCACTGGCCATCATAAACCAGTCGTCACAGAAACTTCATTAAGGTATTTTTAGCTACAATACAATAATTAGTTTGTTTTGCTACACCTACTATTGATCCACACTCGCTCACAATGGTAGGTAGGTACCTATACTTATCAATTATGGATGTCAAACGTAATAATATATTATGTCTACGGAGAAATGAATGGTAATGTAATTTCTTTTCTTTTAGAATGTAAACAAAAATAGCCGCTAAAATAAATAATATTTGGAAAACGAATTTATTTATGTAGAATTTATCTAAGTACCTATAGTAGGTACTACAATGTTGCAAAACTAGATTAGGTAAGTCTTCTGGTGGTTTAGCTGTTCTTTATAATAATATCGATTACCAGTTTCGCTGAAGTCCTACGTCGCAAAAATTGATTCTGCTATTCCATGCCTTCAGTTCATTGTAGGTATTATATGTATATGTTACCGGATATGTATGAAACCTAGGAATTGTACATAATTCCTAGGAAATGTATACAATTCCGAGCCTACTTAGGAAATGTGTAAAATAATGTTTCAAAGATTCTTTATTACACACATTTCCTAGGAATTATACGCAATTCCAAAATGATACTAGGAAATGTATAAAAACGAATGCTCTCTGTGAATAAAATTAAAACACGAACAGAAAAAACGAAAAACAATATCAGCATGCCCATTATAGCCTTTTAGGAATACCGCCGAAAGGTTATGGCTTCTGCCAACATTTCTAGATTTTCTAGTTAGGTCTATTCTAGTGCATGATTCATAAATAGTTCATAAAGCCCAGTTATTACTTTCTGAACCATTTATGAATCATGCACTCTGCTATTCCGGGGCTTTCGTCCTTCACATTCAGAGCCCTTAGTTACTCATATTTTGCAGGTCGTGGTTGGGTACTCCCACGCGTGGCCTTTGGCGCACTGGCTATATAATAGGTACTCTATTATGCCGTTACGAACTTCACTCAGACTGAATTTACGGCGATTGTTTGATATGACTATGATTACTATGAATTTTAAAAGTAGAAATAGGCCTTTAGGAACGTAGGTTAAAGTATCTACCTAAATCTAATTGTAGTGTCGTCGAAAGGGCACTCTAATAAACTCTACCATTTTTTGTTCACGGGGGAAACATTCGAAAGGCGACCGGTCTTTTGGGGTAGGTAGACCGGGGAGACACACATCGTTAAAGTCGAGGGAAACACCCGGATAAGGGACGCACAGAACCGGGATGTGTGGCAGATATGTCTCCACGCGCTTGTTGGGAGCAGACGTGTTTCGCTTATTATTGCAAAAATATAAAATCCTAATACTTCGACTGCAATCAAAACCAATTCTTAAGATCACTGTGTTAAAGTAATTATCCTTCTGGTGGTACATCGCTCAACGCCGGCGAGTGCGCAGCACGCTCACCTCAAGAGTAAAGAGAGAAAACTATTGGTATTGCACCACGAACTGGCAACGCGATGAACCGACAAGAGACACCGACTAGTGGCATGGTAACAAGCGGAAGCGAGGGCGGTAGCGGATCAGTACCGAACTTATCTACATTTGCTGACAATGAATACCAAACCAACATCTGTCAGAGAAAACGAAAAGAGCGCACTGAAGAAGCAGACTACAAATCAGACTTTGCTAGCTTTCGCACAGACATTATGAAGTTTCTGGAGGAATTTGGAAGAACTCAAAAAGAAAACCTGAACATCATACGAGAAGAAATCTGTGAGATCAAACAAGAAATTAAATTGATAAAATCAAACACAGAAAACTTTAAACAACAGTTTGATGACATAAATACCGAAATTAAAACTATTAAATCCAATAACACAATAAATGAAAACAAACTTAAACGTATGGAAAGTAAAATTCTCCAAATAAAAAACCAAACAAATATCGAAAGTACATCCGATAAATCGCCCTTCTTACATCACGAAAACCTCATCCTAGAACTCAAGGATCGAAGTGAACGCGAGAAAAATATCATTATTGTGGGTATAACCGAAAAAAATGACAAGAACTATAACGCACGACAAAATTACGATTACGAAGAAGTAAACAAAGTACTAACCACACTGTATGAGGACTGTCCGAAGCCAATTAAAACCGCAAGATTGGGAAAATATATCACAAACATGAACCGACCCATCAAAATATGTTTTACAAATACAGAAACACCTAAATACCTGTTCCGCACAAAAAGTAAAATACCCGAAAATATACAAATTTACTCAGATTTAACCCCAACTCAAAAGCAATATTTACAATTTATAAAAGGAGAACTGAAAAAACGTATAGAAGACGGAGAAAAGGACCTTATTATTAAATATATAAAAGGAAAACCTACAATAATTACTAACCAAAAAAACTCGAAGGAGGTTCACAACACAATGGAAAACACACAGATAAACTAAGTCATCAAATCATCAAAAAATATGAAGAAATACCCTTTCACCCATCATCACTAAGATTCTTTTATGCTAATTTACGAAGTATTCGCAAAACTGGCAAGCTCGATGAAATCAAATGTATTATTAGGGCGATACCAAAAATCACCCACTTATTAGTATTCACGGAAACCTGGATTATTTCTGAAGCCGATGCAAAATTATATCAGTTGCCAAACTACAAGCATGTCTACAACTATAGGAAAACACGAAAAGGTGGAGGGGTATCAATTTATATACACGATTCAATAAAATACGACGTAACGGAAGATTTATGCGAAAATCGAAACCACTACTTGTGGGTACATATAAAAAAATTATCGCTAAACATCGGAGTGATCTATAAACCAGGTGACTCAAACAATAACGAATTCTTAACGACGTATTCCGCACAGCTGGAGCAGAGAAGAAGAGCAATTGTTTTTGGCGACTTTAACATTGATCTCCTCAACGCGGACAACCACGTCACTAAATACCTGAACGAAATCAAAGGAAACGGATATCAAATACTGAACAAAATTAATGGTCTATACAGTACACGTGAAACCTCGACTACAAAATCGATACTGGATCATGTTTGCACAAACATAAATAACCACTCATTTAATTTCTCCATAATCGAGTCATGCTTGTCTGACCATAAACAAATATATTTGGAAATAGGCAGTCTAAAGCCACAAATAAATAAAAAAATCCAGTACAAAGCAATAAATTATGAAAAATTATACAGCGACGCATTATCAGATAATTACTTAGATAAAGAAAACGATTACTACCACCTTGAGCGGTTTATCACAAAACATGTAAATAACAACAAAACTGACAAGACAAAAATTCTGAATCCACCTCAAAATGATTGGATAAATCGAACTATTACTGATTCGATAAACTTACGTAACAACCTATGGCAACAATCAAAATCTTACCCAAAAGACGGAAACATACAGAAAAGCTTTTCCAAACAACGAGACGCAGTAAAAAACCTGATCAAGACACACAAGAAAAAATACTATTACGATCTATTCTACAACAATAACAATCAACCGAAAAAGATGTGGGAACTTATTAATAACCTAGCACTAAATAAAATCAAATAAAGCAGTGCTCCTCCGAAACTTATGTCGAGCTCAGGACCTATAACTGAAGGTAACGCAATTTGTAATTTATTTAACTCATTTTTCTCATCAATAGGCCAGGAATTAGCTAACGATATACCCGGGATATATCATGCGAACTATGGCAACACTCTTATGTACGAACACAACCATTCACACGACGTAACTCTGAGTAAACTCACTGCTTGCACTGAGGACGAAATTTCTAAAATAATTGACGGTCTGGATAGTAATACAAGTACTGGGATAGATGGTATCAGTACCAAGGTGATCAAATGCCTCAAAAAAATAATTGTTCCGAAATTAACGAACTGCGTAAACGAATGTCTGATGCGCGGCATTTTTCCGAACACGCTTAAGGTTGCCAAAGTCAGCCCTATTTTCAAATCGGGCAGTAGGACTGATCCAGGTAACTACAGACCAGTGTCCGTTTTACCTGTATTATCAAAAAAATTTGAGCGTGTTTTGTACAGCCGTCTAAATGCATACCTTCTTGAAAAAGAGTTCTTAATCGACGAACAATACGGCTTTCGTTCGAAATCTAGCACTCTTACAGCTACAATAGACTTGGTGACTAAAATCAAAACGCATATAGATCAAAAAGATGTTGTATTGGGGGTATTTATTGATTTAAAAAAAGCATTCGACATCGTATGCCACCACAAACTTCTCCAGAAATTAAACAACATAGGAGTCACAGATAAAGCCCTAGAAATGTTTACATCTTATTTTTCTGGGGTGAAAAATAATATTTTGTGGTAGAAATCAATGTAACGCACTCAAAACATTGTGCTGATGTATGGATTGAATAGTACGGGGGCCGTGGAGGTGTTTAAAGTAAAAATCTTAAATTAAAAACTTATATTTCAAAAAAAAAGTTGGAACTTTGACCCCCAATATCTCCGTAACTAGAAGGTTCCCAGGTATGGTGTAGAACCAAAAAATGATCTCAATGACGAGGAGAACAAGTGCCTTTCGGCTTCGTTAAGAGGTGTTTTACACCCTTTATTGATTTGAAACCTCAGAACATTGAACTACCCTAATTCTATAGACATTGACACAAAATTGACCCACATTGATGAAAACATTCCGCGATACGTTCAAATACGAAGACTTAACAAAAGAGTTATAACATTAATTGACTTTTTCCGTCAGTTTACCAACACAACTGAAATAGCATTCTAAAGCTATTTGGTGGTAGTAACTATCACCATCACGTCTGTAATTCCCATAGGGTAGGCAGTAGTGCACCCCTACCCAATTCCATTGTGAACCCCCTTTGACAGTTATTTGTAACAGGTGTGAGGTTGATGCATGCTTTTTAGGGTTCCGTAGTCCTGACAAGGATCCCTTATAGTTTCATCATGTCCGTCCGTCTGTCTGTCCGAGGCTTCGCTAAGAGACGGTTAGTACCTACTAGAAAGCTGTAATTTTGTAGGAGTGTGTATATCAATTACGCCAATAAAGTGGTAAAATTTTGTTTTTCTTTTACGGTGGCTCCGCGACATTTTGAAGTGAGGAGTTTAAAAAAAAAATGAAACTTTAAACTGTTAATTTTTGTTCCAGTAGGGCGCCCCCCCCCCCCCCTACTAAGAGCTAAACTGCTTGTTTGAAAATTCTGGAGAAATTCATAATGATAGTGCATCATTTCATGAACTTTATTGAAATATAGCGGTTAAGGTGGATGCTCCAGGGTAGCCCGCGAAATCAAATTTTCTTACGTTTTTTGCAATTTGCAGGTCAGTGTCAGGTTGTATGTTGATTAAAATATGATTCGCGGCTGTAACACGTATGTAGTTACAGAATTATAATCATCAAAATAAAGCATCGCATCAATCGCATAAAGGTGCAGGAATGAATTTACCCTGGAAAAAGTCATTCCTGCACCTCCACGGCTCCACCACCTTAACGAAGCCGAAAGGCACTTGTTCTCCCCATCATTGCGATATTTTTTTTTGTTCTGGACTTTACCTGGGAACCTACTAGTTACGGAGATATTGGAGGTCAAAGATCCAACTTTTTGACAAGTTTTTTTTTTAAATACATGTTTTTAATGTAAGATTTTTACTATATAAACACCTCCACGACCCCCGTACGTATTATTCAATACATCCATCAGAACAATGTTTTGAGTGCATTACATTGAGTCCTATCTGTAAAACGTGATTTTTCACCCCCACAAAAAAGTCGTTTTCTAGCAATAATTTTTGCGTAAAGTAAGTTTGATGTACGTATATAGGGTGTAAAAAATCTCTTAACGAAGCCGAAAGGCACTTGTTCTCCTCGTCATTGCGATCTTTTTTTTGTTCTACACCATACCTGGGAACCTTCTAGTTATGGTGATATTGGGGGTCGAAGTTCCAACTTTTCGACAACTTTTTTTTTAAATACAAGTTTTTAATGTAAGATTTTTACTTTAAACACCTCCACGACCCCTACTATTCAATTCATCCATCAGCACAATGTTTTGAGTGCGTTACATTGAGTTCTACCACAAAACATGATTTATCACCCCAATAAAAAGTCGTTTCCAAGCTATAATTTTTGCGTAAAGTTACTTGGTTTGATGTACAGAATGCTTGGTTGACGGCTTCGTGATGAGGTGGTTTACAGCCTGTATAATGCTCGGTTGACGGTTTCGTGAAGGGTCTGTTCACAACCTGTATTTAATTCACGGAGTGCGCAAACTTGACCGTTGTTCAACCAATTAACCATCGATTTTCAAAAGTTCCCGAACAATGGAGTCTTTATACCATTTATTTGGTCAACAAACGCTAATCTAGGTTGTGTAAAGAGCTTCGTTCGACAGATCGCGTGAACGGGCTGATATGAACACATGCACTTATCTATGGTATGACCATCACGCTAGTTATTAGCTGGTGTAGGTAGTGGACGAAATTCTAGGGATATGGTGTTAAATTGGTGCAGTTATATCGAGACCTAGTTAGTCGTGTTAAATGATAGGAGTATATTTTATTCATAGAAGTTAGATGGTAGCAACACGTATTGTTGATTCAATTGTCACAAGCTCGACACATTTTTACCCGAAGCCAAAACGAAGGGTTATGATATTAGTAACCTATGATAACTATGTTTGTATTTATGCATGTTCCTCCGTAGCGCTTAAACTATTCATCCGATGATGAATAAGGTATCAATTGATTCGTTTTTATAGCCAGCCGGGTAACATAGCCTACGTTTTAACCGACTTCAACAATAGGAGGAGTAATTTTACCTTGTAAGTAAACACTGAATTCGATTAGAGCGTGATTACTCAGAATAACTCAGACGAAATTTTGCCGTAAACACCGACCGATATTGTGCTACCTATTTAATTTAATAGGGGGCCTCAAACCAATGCACTCTAATTTTAAAGAGCAATCAAAGTAAACTTTCTAAACCATAAACCCTAACTTCAAAGCCAGTCTAGGCCTTCACTCAACTATTGATATGAAACCTTCACATTTAAAAATCTAATCTAGATCATTTTAAAATGTGAACGTATTGTGTTCGTCACGTTTTAATATAGCCAGTCAGAGGTGAGGGTCTCATATCGGCATTGCATTTATCGTTAAAATGTAACGAACCGAAATATTATGTAATTTGCAATCAAATACGTCAAGTTAATTTGTAAGTCCGAGTGTCGACGGACAATGATTAGTTTATATTTAATGTTTTGTTCTCATGTAAGTGAAATGTAAATTTCTTAATAACACATTTGCTCGTAGGTAAAGGGTCTCTTATTTCACCAATTTCAATATCGTATTGTATCTCATTACATACTTGTACGTTATTATAATGTAAAACGCACGGTTTATCGAGATGCTCCGTCTAAAACCTTATCTTATGTTGGAGGTAGTCAATTAGTAAACACTTACATTTTGCTGTTCCGTAAACAAATAAATATTAATATTGTAACAACTTTACTTACGATACAAACATTGTGTGGAAGCTAAAGCCAAGTGTATGTGGCATATGTGACATCGTTTGCAGAGTGATCAGTGACTGTATTTTGGCAAAAACATAAAACTAAACAGTGAAAAAAAGTGACTTCGCAAGTTTAAGTTCACATAAAAGTGGGTGTTTCGAGAATAACCTTATCAACTTAACTTCACCTGCGATCATTAGTATTACGCGGTAATACGCTTATTTCGACTTATGATTCAATGCGTCAGTGGCAGTATTCAGAGTGTGACGATTGAGACGCAAAAGCTTGTGAGTTCGAATCCCAGAACAAGAGTTACTTTTTGCATTTTTTTTGCCAAAATGATTTGCGCTGGTTGTAATGGTACAATTCTCGTTACACAAAAGAGAATTAAATGCTGTTGAAGCAAATGTGTCCTTCAGTACCATTTGGAATGCGTTAAGTACGACGAAGCGTCAACACCTAGGTCTAAATGGATTTGTCCAATCTGCGTATCTGGCCGTCCTAAATTGGGCAACACTAATACACCAGTCCATCCTAAAGGTAACATTGTACAAACTGACCAAGCGGGTCCAGTAGCTGAAATAGCTACAATGCATTCCTCTATATCGGGACCGTCTAATAGCCAAAACAAACCAAGCCCAAAACTTGGTCAGAGACTACCGCCAGCTGAGAAATCACCACCAGTCACGCCTCGAGTGGCATGCGTCGGCACTGAAGTCAATTTGCAGGACACAATACTCACGGAAATTCGTAAATTACGGCAGGAAATGAATGAAAAGTTTGATAGTCAACAAGCCTCTTTGGCGAAATTTGAATCCACCCTTGCTACGGTCAAAAGGGAAGTTAATGACCTAACCTTGAAATTTTCCTCAATGTGCGAAGACTTTGACGAGTTTAAGAAGACTGTATCGTTTCTTTCTGACGCTTATGACGAGCAAGTCGAGCTAAATGCCCGAAATAATAACAGTATTGCCGAACTCCTCAAGAATAACGCCGCGATGAGTGCTCAAGTGAAGGAATTGGAGACTAAATTGCAGCTAATTGATCAATTGGCACGTGAAAGCAATATCGAGATACAGTGCGTTCCTGAACACAAAACCGAAAACCTGTTAATGGTCGTAAAACAGGTGGGTAGAGTTGTGGGAAATGAACTCCAGGATAACGAAATCCAGTCATTTCATAGAGTTGCTAAATTAAACGAAGAGACAAATCGTCCACGTAGCATAGTCGTCAAGTTAGCCAGTCCTCGAATTCGCGATGATCTACTTGCTGCAGTTAGAAACTTTAATAAGAAGAATGAGTTGGAGAAGTTGAACAGCAGCCATATTGGCATTGGTGGAGTAAAGCAACCGATTTTTGTGACAGAAAATCTGACACTAGCTAACAAAAAACTACATGCCGCGACAAGAATCGCTGCTAAGGAAAAGAAATATAACTTTGTATGGGTTCGGAATGGTCGCATATTTGTCCGGAAGGATGTGACAACTAAATCTCTGCTTGTTAAAAATTTGGCATGTTTAGAATCTTTGTAACTTATTCTATTAGTCACATACTTTGCACGCTTATTTAATATTATAATCTTTTAAATTCAAGTTTAAAATCTATTATCAAAATGTAAGAGGCTTACGAACCAAGACAGAGGAGTTTTATAGTGCAGCTTTAAATTTTGATTACGACATCATTATCGGCACTGAAAGTTGGCTCAATGATACGGTGCTAGACCATGAATTTTTAGATAACCGATACAGAGTTTTCAGGCGCGATAGGTCATCTACGGTATCCTCGACTACAAAAAGAGATGGCGGAGGTGTGTTTGTTGCAACTTTAGAAAAATATGAGGTGTCGCGGAGATTAAATTGGGAGTCCCATTGTGAGGAGTTGTGGATCACAATCAAGTGTGAGACTGGCTTAAGAATTAATATTTGTGCCGTTTATATTCCACCTCCAATTAAACAAGACTATATCGATGCACTGTTTCGAAACTTTACAGAGGTCATTAATAAAAAAAGCAAAATTAATTCTATCAATTTACTAATCGGTGATTTTAATATGGGTAGTATCTATTGGGAATATATTGCGGAATCTGGACTATTGGTCCCCAAAGGATCCAGTAGTAATATAGAACACGGTTTTTTAGACATGATAGCCTTTAATGATCTTCATCAATGCAACACGATACTCAACTCTTCAAACCGTATTTTAGATCTAGTTCTTAGTAATAGTAACAACAAAGTGCTGGTGTCTCAGGCCTCAATTCCGCTTATACCAATTGATCCTCATCATCCAGCGCTAGAGATCACGTGTACATCTAATAATAGCAATCCTCTTGTGCGAAATGAAATCCCATACTTGAACTTTTATCTCTGTCATTATGAAGCGGTCAACGCTGAACTTGCGACAATTGCTTGGTCAGATGAATGGAGTTCTGTAAATAATATTAATGACATGTTGCAAAAATTCTATGATATTCTTATGCCAATTATTAAAATGCACACTCCGATTACAAAACCACGAGATGAACGCTATCCTGTGTGGTACAGTAGAGCTTTACTAAAAGTCATTAAAGAAAAAGCTAAATATCACAATATATATAAAAAATACGGGAATCCCAGAGATCAAATTACGTTTGAATGCCTAAGAAGGCGTTGCAGTGAGTTGATAAAGGACTGTTATGCTAATTTTAAAAATAATATAGCTGAACATCTGCGTACCAATCCTAAGTATGTCTGGAGGTACTTGAAAAATAAACGGATAGGTAACAATTATATTCCCAACAAAATGGTTTTGAATAACACTACTTTTGCCAGGGGCGGTCAGGAAATCTGTGACTGGTTTTCCGAACATTTTCAGTCCATATATAGAGTAGATAGTAACACACTCACTTCAACGCCAGTTGAACCCACTCCCTGTAAAAATGAAATGCTTGATGATTGCTTATCTTCCCTAGATTGTGATAAAGGACCCGGGCCTGACTCAATCCCTCCTCTCTTCCTTAGCAAATGTGCAGCGAACCTGGCTGATCCTCTGACTACTATGTTCAACTACTCTTTGGCACAAGGCGTATTCCCTGATCAGTGGAAAATAGCGCACATCACGCCAATCTTTAAATCTGGTCGTGTTGATGATGTTGCAAATTACATACCAGTGTCCATTTTATCTGCTTGTGGTAAAATTATTGAATCACTTGTTCAGAAAAAAATGTTTTCTCACTTTAAAAGTGTACTGGATGATAACCAGCACGGCTTTCGCCCCAAAAAATCGACACTGTCTAACCTAGTCGAGTATGTTTCATATATATCATCTACATTAGATGACGGTAGGGAAGTCCATGCAATATACACCGACCTTAAAAAGGCCTTCGATTTGGTAGACCACGATATACTAATTGCTAAACTAGAAAGTATGGGCGTTCATGGGTCGTTGCTGCGTTGGTGCGAATCGTACTTAAAAAATCGCTCACAACTGGTGTATCGCAAGGGTTTTAAATTCAAACGATATTACTTACCATCTGGGGTGCCGCAGGGTTCACACTTGGGGCCTCTTTTTTTCTTAGTTTTCATAAACGATTTGGGTTGCAAAATTAATTCGGAATATAAACTTTTTGCTGATGACTTAAAAATATATCGAACTGTATACAACGAATCCGATATTATGCAGCTTCAGCTAGATTTATATAACGTACACAATTGGTGCATACAAAATAAAATGTCATTAAATCAAAACAAATGTTACTTTATCAAATTCAGCAGAAAAAGGAAAACGTGTGAATATTATTACTCGATTAATAACAGCCCGCTCCAAGAAGTTGATACTATTAGGGACCTCGGTGTTTTAGTGGATAGTAGTTTAAGTTTCAGGAGTCATTATGACCAAATTATTAGTCAGGCATCTAAATTGTCGGGTTTCATCGTCAGGGAAATGAAAATTTTGAAAGAACCAATTCTGACTATTGCCATCTACAACAGCGTTATTCGAAGTATTCTGGAGTATTGCAGTACGGTGTGGAACCCGTTTTATCAAGTGCATTCTGATCGTATTGAACGTATTCAAAAAAGGTTCTTATACCACTAAGTTTCTCGGATAACAAATGGTCTAGTCTGAACTCGTATAACTCTAGGCTGAGTCACTATAAAATGAAACCTTTGAGCGCACGAAGTAAATCTCTGGATTTCATGTTTCTGTTTAAACTAATAAATGGCATAATTGATTCTCCTGAGCTTTTAGAAAGAGTGACATTTAGTATCCCACGTAGTAGCAGCCGCTTAATTAACCGAAGGACTTTCGTCCTGCCCCATAGTCGAACTAATATAGGTAATTTTTCACCCATTTACCGCATGCTCTCTCTAGCGAACTCCATTCGTAGTGAATGTGGATGTCTTTGCTGGTTCTGTAGCCTCAGTTAGGGCTAAACTTAGAGTCTTAATTGTATACTATGTTACTTTTTTTTGTTTTTACATATATTTCTTATGTTTAATTTTCTCTCCCAAAACTTTTTCATAATTGTTGGAAAAGTTCACAATTTGTAAGTTTTATTTATTTGCATGCTAGATTCACATCTAGTAGATGTCAATCAGAAATTCTGTGTTGTAACTGTTTTGTTGCTTTTGTGATTGTACATCAGTTTTGTGAATTAAATAAAAAAAAAAAAAACGAACGGTACTTTTTTAAATCTTAGCAAAGAGTTTTTATGTCAGAAGTGAAGTGGTCAACATTTTATGAATAAAATTAACTTTGGGAGATAAAATATAATAATAATAACTTGACAACATTAAAAATTCCAACTGGCAACGTAATAATCAATTTTACAAATTGTTTTATTTTTTATAACTGCTTTAACAAGTGATTAAAGATTTATTCGTTTAAGAAAGTCCGTGTTTTATTTATTTCCTCGCAAATATGTTATAAAACGTCGTATGACATACGTGCGCTTTGATAATTACAGCCTCTGCTTTCTTGTAGCCCTCGCCTACGGCTCGGGTTAGCAATATCGCCTCGGCTGTAATTTTCAACTTACCGCACTTATCATAATGTACTATTACGAGAATTAAATGTCTTCAACCAGAAAATAATAAACTAAATTTTGCCTGAGACTTCAACAGAGTGGGGGTCGGATATAATTATATTCCCCCGGGAACGTAGAACAATACTGCCCTCATAAGCCAAAAACCGTCATCTCAAAAAAGTGAAGACTCGAGAAAATTCATGTTTTAGTTTTTTTGATTTCGCGTCAACTTAGTAAAGTAGTTTTAAAATTATTCATTCATAATATTAGATACTCATACCCATATTTCATATTGATGTTTTTATAAAAAGGAAAAAGTGTTTTTTTTACCTCATTTTTGAGATACCGCTATTGGGCTTCGAATAATATGTTTATTAATATGAGTTACCGCTTTTAGTTATAGTGTGTTCATAGGAATTTTCATACAAATGTTTTTCTATACATTTTTGCTAAAAATCCATGTAAAAGAAAATAAAACACGAAAAAAGTGCATTTGGAAATAATTTTAATAAACTTAAGATAAACATAATTAGAAAATTTTAAAATTTTGGAAATAGGGATCTATGTCATAAATCACTCAGAAGTAGGGAGCTCCCTCCAGAAGGACAGTCTATTGCCTCGTATTATATTTTGAAGGGATTTCAAAATATTGTTCTTCTTGGCTTGCGAAATTCCGTTAAGCATGGTTTTCTTCTTTGGAGGTGGAAGAGCATTCGTTTTTAAAATCTTGTTTCCAATAATACTAGCACTTATATACTCACTATCAAAGGAAGTCTTGTAATTAAAATCGAAACTACCTCTCGTAGCTTCCACTTGCACTATATCGCAGATATAAGGATGTGGATTGAGGCGAGACAGTTTGTATTGCGTTGTATAATCTTGCCATTCTTAAAAGTCATTGTGGTCCATTTTTTTTTAAATCACATTTTTACCAGCACTAGTCACAGCGGTATAAAAATCTTCAAAGTCATAAATCTTATTCTTCATCCGCTTCATAGACAATTCATAAAATCAAAAATATACGGCCATTGTGTTTAAAAATAATGATATACCTCTCAGCTCCTTAGTAATATCGTATAAATTTGAGATATGCAATATTTTCTTAGTAGCTTTTAGGTGGTTTCTGGTTGAGATAGCGCCATGTAACTTTATTTAACCTGTAGGGAATTTGTTAAGTTAGCAGATGCAACAAAAATCAGAAATTTGATTTTTTTTGAGATACCGCTTTTTGGCTTATGAGGGCAGAATATGAGGAGTTCATGGCTAAATAATAACAGCCGCTCGCGTCGATCTTTACGTTGAGCCGCGCTTGCCTAGGCTGGTCCGTGGATGGGTGAACACACATTACATACCGAGTTTCTTCTGTGCCTCGGAAAGCACGTTAAGCCATTGTTCGCTTGTAGATCTTAGACAGTCGTTACAGGTCAGTGGCTCGAAAGTCTATCTGTATAAGGGTATCGTATTATCCAGTACTAACTGGTTCGTGGAGGTCAGATAGACGGTCGCTCCATGTAAAATATTCAGCTGCATCTGGTTAGAGAGGTAGCCGCGACTCCAACATAGTTGGGAAAAGGCTAGTCAGATGATGAACGTACTAGCAACGTAAAAATTCTAGATCCTAAGCCAGGTCATGGTTTACAGTTTCTGCATCAAAAATATCAAAATCCATTGGGTCCCAAAGGCAAACAGGGAGATAGACAGAGAAATGCTTGCGAAGGTAAAAATTAGCATGATGAATTTGGACGATTTCGAAAATAAGTATATAAAAAGTGCAAAGCTTTTGAGGCTGACTGTACGTCATCTACCCTTTCAAAGTAAAACGCAATATATGAGGCTAATTGTACGTCAGCTACTCTTTCACAGTAAAATGCAACATAAAAATCCGGTACATATTTAAGTTAGCTTTTTCATAAAAATGGCATGGAGTAGAATGAAACCTAATTAAAAATATTATATTTTTCATGGAGCAGTTTTTAGAGTACTTTGGGAATAACCCGAAACCAACACGGTTCCTATGCTTAAGTACAAAGTTTTCGCAAGATTGCCACAACGAATATTTGTCGGCACGGTTGGTGCAGTGGTTGAGCGATTAGCTGCTGCGCTGCGTGTCACGGGTTCGAACCCCGCACGGAACAAATATTTTTTTATTAACTACAGGTAGTTGTTCTGGGTCTGACTGTTTGTGTTGTGAGTTTAAATGTTTGTAAACGCACCTACAAAACAGGAGAAATACCACGAGTAGAAACGTTTAAAAAAAATGCGCGAAACATTTGCATTACACAATATCTGGGTATTGTGTAAACAAAATAAGTTATCTGTTTCAAAATAAGCGTAACAAGGTGAAATGTTGTAACGTTAACTTATCGCCCGCATGCCTCGATGTTAATGTAGCCAATTTACAGTCCAGCGTTATGTAGGGACAGCACATCCAAGGCTAACAACGCAAGGGCACTTGCCTAAATATCTTAAAAGTAAAGACAAACATACGTTTATCCACTGGTCTTATCTTGTAACCTTCAAGTTATTATTGTTCAATTTGTTGATTGGATTATTAAAACAAAACAAGAATATGTGGTATAGGTACTACCGCTAAAAAACTCGACTACTGAAAAATCACGCACTAAATCAGGGGTTACAAGGTAAAATCGACACCTCCTATTGTTGAAGTCGGTTAAAATATGGCCTATGTTACCCGGGCCATAATTACGAATCGATTGCCATTCATCAAAATCGGATGAATAGTTTAGGCGTTACGGAGGAGCATACGTAAATACAAACTAGTGAATACAATGCTCGAATCATAACCCTTCCTAATGACTTCGCCGTAGTCGGGTAAAAATGAACAACAAAAGTAAATAATCATGAGAATCACATAACTACTTTAATTAGGAAAACGTCATGAGGAAAGGTTTGAGTACGAATTTTGTTAGCTATAAGAGTAGAGGAAGACCAAAGAAACGCTGGATGGAATGTGTGAAGGATGATATGGCTAGAGAGGAGTATTACGAGTAATACAGAAGTAGAGAAACTCAAACTCAAGCTCAAAGCATTTATTTCAATTAGACCATTACGGCACTTTTGAATGTCGAAAATACAAAAAAAAAAACAAAGCTACAGTCCCAGTCACAAGGCATAATAACTTGAGAAAGTACTGTAGTTGCCCATCCCCTAGCGTAGATCTCTATGGAGAAGAACAGGCAAGAAACTCCATGGACACTCTTTTAAATCAAAATGTTGTTACAAAATCTTGAAGAAAAAGAAGACATGCTGCGCCGACCCCAAATAAATTGTGATAAGGGCAGAAAAATGATGAATGACATATTTTAAGATCACAGTCAATATAAAGAAAAGTCCTGTTATTATTTTAAAGACTGCCAAAAAACAGGAGCGTCTACGAATGAGCCGCTACGCATGAGATGCTACGGGACGTGGTGTGCTACGGGCTACGCCAGATGCTACGATTGAGACGCTACGAGGAACTGCACCTTTCTGATTCCAAGTCACAATTAATTGTTCCCAATTTTCTGTAACACCATGGATAGAGTCCCAGTGTCAAAAAAACTTACTTTTGTAGTTAGAATGATTATGCTAGCAAAAGGCTAGGCAGATGATGATATCCCTAATGTCATCACCTGCCTAGTCTTTTCCCAACTACATATGTTGGGCTCGGCTTTCAGTCTTACTGGATGCAGCATTTTACATGGATCGACCGCCTATCTGACCAGCACAAACCTGTTAGTACTGGGTAATACGATAACCCTTGGTCGACTTGGTTGTCGGACTTTCGGGTCACTAACGTTCGTTTGTCACAGATCTACAAATATCTGCCGGGACCAATGGCTTAACGTGCTTTCTGAGGCCCGGAGAAAACTCGGAATGTTAGCGTAGTCACCTATCCACAAACCAACCTAACCTAGGTAAGCACGGCTTAACCTGACTATCGACCCGAACGGCTGTGTTATTATTTAGCCACGAATGAGATATGCTTATAGGGATAATTAAAAATAAATCCTTGACACAGCACCTTGGGAGGCATTGGCTGACCTGGCAGATCACGTCGGGGTCACCAGTGATAGGGATAAATGAAGACCAGGGTGTAAAGTTCTTCCGGGGCTGCGGGACTATTCGAAAGAGATACCGTGGCCCCGGAACACAAAGGGCGATGAAGGAACATGGATGGGTTTTAGTCAGTAAAAGTCTGACACTCCCTCCTGCTCCACCCAGAGCGGGAGAACTCATTTGATGATTTCCGATCCTAAAAAAAAAAAAAAAAGGGTGTAAAGTTCTTCATCCTCCATAGAAAAGGGAGGATCCTCCAACCAGACGTATCTTGTCTGTGACTGTGTGTGCTCATCTAAGGCCGCGTTCTCACTACGTCGTGACGATTAATTTATCGTTGGTTTTTAGTTGGCAAAAGTCGTGGACGACAGTAATAGCGTCCGATAACGGTAAAATGGGGTGTATAGAAACGCAGGGGTGAATTGAGACAAAACTTTGAAAGGGATTTTAACGTTGAATTGATATGACATGTTACCAAAAAGTGCTCTATTTTATTTGCTTAATTTTACTTGAGATATCACGATCGTTGGCAGCATACCATAAAATTACTATTTCAACGTTATAATCCTTTTCAAAATTTTGTCTCGATTCACCCCTGCGTTTCTATACACCCCATTTTACGGTATGTGAACATTTAAATACACAAGCCACGACACTTAAAACTACACGATTATCTGTCGTCACGACAAAGTAGCAACGCGGCCTTACTGTATTGTTTTCTTCTTCTATTGTTTAAAGTGTTGTGCTTGTGACCTATCTCTCAATAGAGCTATGAGTACCCCAGGTAGGTAGTGACTTTATTTACACCTCTGCCTACCTACACGAAAACGTTGGCGTCGCTGAAAAATTCCATTCCATTTCCACATCGATCATTCCTATTCGACAAATAACCACAGGAATGAATAATTTGCTGGAAAAAATGATTCAGCACACAAAGAACCGATAACATCGACCTTTCAGTACATACATACACCCACACTGTTTGTCAATTTGATACTCATCGGTGGGTTTGTTTACAACAGCTTGATCAAACTTGTTAATAATTCTTCAATGTATGTCGAAGAAGGGCCAAGTTTCGTCATTATGTTTGTGGTTCATTAAGAGAGTTCACTGGCGGAAAACACGCAAGCCACCCACTTGTTGACAAACTCATTCAAGGTCACGACATTGAATCTACGGCACACATGATCGGTCCCACACATATCTATTATTGATGCTGGAAAAATTATAGAAATTACTCTTCCAAGGATGAATAAGACCCTCCATTAGAAAGTTCGACACACTTTAATAATATATCAAGACGGACACAACACTACACTTGAGCAATATCTTCGTATACATTCAACGTTAACAAAAATAAACTCTTACTTTTAACACGGTAACTGAACACAGAATTGTCAACGTAAGTTCACAGATTCAAGTAAACGATTACACTCTCTTAACCTAAGTTAGTGTTAGAACCAACTGTTCTCCTTTTTCATCTTATCTCTGTGACGACCTTTCATTTCTAGGCACTGGAATATCTCCGACAGCTTGTCCATGTTCTGCGCCGGACTCTGCGGCAGCTCCTGCAGTTTGCATATAGTCTTGTCCTCTTCAACTCTACAGACCCTGTACGTCTGTCTCTCTCTCAAACACAGCAGCTTCCCCGTCTCCGGCATCGTAGACATCTTCGCTACTTGTAGAGCTGCCTTCTTAAACCTCGTCTTCGGCGAAACTTTCGGTTCTTCTACCTTTTTTATTGTATCGTTTGAATTCGGCGACGACTGCTTCAACTGCGTCTCCTTTGTAATGCACATGTCATCCTTACTCACTTTAACATTTTCTGCAGTCACGAATATTGGCTTTATTACATCGTATGTGTTCTCTCTGAGTAACTGTTGCGGCTTCTTCACGTCCAGCTGATCCAGGGAACTCTTCCTCGTGAACCCGTGTATCCGCAGCGGAGTCAGAGGTTTTAACACATCTCGGATTTTGACGGAGCGGTCCAAAGTGCCGGATTCATTCTTGTTTAGGTCGAACACGATCACTTTTGTTTTAGACCTCTCCAGTTTCTGTCCGATAGCCGGGAGAGGGTGGAAGGGGGACAGCGACGGTTTGATTTGAATGTCGTTGTCGAGCATTCTCATTTGTGCCGTTTTGTTCTTCCGCGAGTTGAGTTTCCGCGGCGCGTAGATCGTGGTGAGCGCGCGCGTTTTGTGCGGGTCGAGAGGCGCAAGTGGAGCAGGCAGCATGGGGCGTGCGGAGGCGCGCGAGCCTGGCCGCCGACAGCCGCGCCCGACCTTGGGGGCCGTCGCCCCTCCGTTCCCCCTCACGCGCGCTGCCCCTCGCTTGACCACGTGCGCACACTACCACCCCACTGCGACAACGCACTGGACGCACCTGCATGTAACCGTACTCCTCAACGGTCTGAAACCGCTGCAGTTTCCCAATTTTCGGGAATATTATTAACTTATTGGCATTTCTATAATTGTTTCTTGACGAGTATTTTTCCGAAATCAATTGTCAAAGGTTTTAAAGTGGCCAGTATTTTTTTTGTGTAAGCCCTTCTTCTTGAACTCTTGAACTGAAAATAAGTAAAAGTACGCACAATCCAGGGGAAATTAAGTACAACAGTTTTCATAGCTTTGGGTACAACTAAATTGTCGGTAAACAAGTAACAATTCGCAAAAGTTCAATTACCTGATATTCCGGTTCCACAAAAGTGAAAACTTTTTGTTAGCCATACAATTTTTTTTAACTATAAGTACACATGGTAACTGAAAACATTTTCTTCCGCAAACAATTCTTAATGCAGTACAAGCATTAAATGCGATTTTCGGGCACATTTCCAGACCAGGCGTAATATGCTAATAAAAATATCGTGATAGAAAAATTCTATCACACATTGTTCGCCCTGGGAATTGAACCTAAGACTTAAATTCTCAACTTAGCAATCCAGCTTGCACAACCTACTACCGAGACTAACGAGGAAGTCCCCAGGAAAAAAGTGACTTGAAAAACAAGGATCTTCAGAAATCCATTGACAATAGGCTAGACGACAAAAAAAATCTAATTAGTCCGTCACTTAGATTATCAAAAAATATTTGTCCCGTGTTTTCTCTTTTGTTACGTAAACCAAAATAGACGAAGATATGACGCTTTTAAAATTCTCAATACGTCACGCCATGGTATAATTTTTAGCTAGTTCTGACGTCACGAGCCCCCACTCCCGAGTTTTGATGCGTTTTATCTTTGTCAATATTCATTGATTTACAAAAACAAAAAATACGTGTCCATTAATTTCCAATACTCTAACTGACGGACTAAATAGATTTGCAATTTTTTGAACTGTCGTCATGCCTTTTCTTCCTGCTGTTCAAACTTCTTCAGCTAGCATGACGGAAAAGGATTAGTAAGGGTACTTACGACCTGTCACGCCTTAACGTCGTCACGCTGGGCGGGCCAGCGGGCTGACAGGACGGCGGGACGAAGGGTAATGGCCATTATTACCACCATCGATCCACTGCGATGACCTTCGGAGAGACAGGTCGGTAAAAGTTATGTTTGTCACATGCCAGTTCTGCCACGCGTGTGTGTACAAACAGCTTTCATTGTAATTGATTTGGAATTGATAGGGACAAATCGTATGGAAATTATTGAATGTGGTAAATAAAAATGTGGTTGTGGGAGTTGGACACGCAACCGATAGTCAATGACTCTGGTAGGAATGACACAATGATTTTGAGCTGAAGATCAGCTAGTTAAAAAAAATCAGAAGAGTTAAATACCCTTTTTAGGGTTCCGTAGCCAAATGGCAAAAAACGGAACCCTTATGGATTCGTCATGTCTGTACGTCCGTATGTCACAGCCACTTTTTTCTGAAACTATAAGAACTATGCTGTTGAAACTTGGTAAGTAGATGTATTCTGTGAATCGCATTTAATATTTTCACACAAAAATTAAAAAAAAAAAACAATAAATTTTGGGGGTTCCCATAACAACTAACTGAAACTCAAAATTTATTTTTCATCAAACCCATACGTGTGGGGTATCTATGAATAGGTCTTCAAAAATGATTTCTAATATCATTTTTTTCTAAACCGAATAGTTTGCGCGAGAGACACTTCCACAGTGGTAAAATGTGTGTCCCTTCTTCTAAAATAAGACAATGATAAAACTAAATAAAATATATATGATGTAAACTTCCACCGAAAATTGGTTTGAACGAGATCTAGTAAGTAGTTCTTTAACGGTTTCTTTAAAGGTTAAACGTCATAAATCGTAAACCGCAATTTACCTTACATTTGACTTGTCAATTTATCTTAAAAAATACACTATTATTAAAACATCGATCAAAGTTACAACGTACTACAAGAACTTTTATATTATGCTACTTGCTGCTACGGAACTCTTCATGGGCGAGTCCGACTCGCACTTGGCCGCTTTTTTTTCGGACGATAAAAAGGTAAGACCTAGAAAACCCCCTTTGGAGCCTTTGGCCTTTGGACCCCCTTTTTGGAGCCTTTTGGCCTTGTACAGGACCAATTTCGTTTTCTTTTTATTTTCTTTTTTATGTTATATTTTATTAGTTGATAATTTCACCATTTTATTTATGTGTTTTGTCCTGTGCGGGCTAATAAATGCTTTTTCTTTCTTTCTTTCAAAAAGCAACGACATTCTTCGTTTAGAACGAGACCTATTGGGGGAAAGCGAGCAATGATTTCAAAGCATATAGGTACCTACTCGTAAATCTAATGGTGACGATTTCTCTCTTTCTAATTGGTCCTCTTCTTCTTAAATAAAGGATATTTTTAAATTACCTTCAGTACCTTCTCTAACATATTGAAGGATGCTTTATCACCGCTTCTAACGTAAAAAGGTATAATTTTCTGTCACCATTACACACGTAAAGCATCTAAGGTCAACGTATGGAACACAATGTTATTGCCCTTGAAAATTCGTCGATATTTGTCCACTGATGACCACAATTTTATCATACTCGTTTTCCATATTAAAGTTAGACGTAGTAAGTATACAAATACGTAGTAAATACTTTAATCCTCATTTTATATGCGGGCCATCCAATGACTATAATTAATTCTCTTTTGGGCCATCACATCGTAATGCATACTTTATTAAGAAGAATACACAAAATAAACTATTGAATTATTTGTAATTCTTCTTCTTCTTTGCGTGTCAATGGACTCAAATAATACACGACAAGTATATAAGTAGCTGTGTATATAAGTATATAAGTACCTGTACAACTCTTTCGTTGGCTTTGTTTAAATCCTGGAAGGAGCCGGTGGCTGTGCAGGATGGGCAAGAAAGGAGGTGGGGCATATCCTGCAGAGGGGCTCCACACTGACATTGTATTTGGGACGGGTCGATGATACCCCATTTGGCTAGATTACTTTTACAGCGGCCAACCTTGGCCCGAAATCGTTTAGGAAATTTCCAAATTGGCACACACACATTTGTAATAAGAACCGAGGGGGTTGCTGCTACAGCTCTGCGTAAGGCGTGATGGTAATAAGTTACAACATGAAGTCAAGCAGCCCTTTGAGAAAAACACACGAAACAGTGCCCTATTGTTAAGTTGATATGCACCTACGCGGTACCTACTCGTAGTTATATGTAATACATTTACACTAGAATTTACTTCCGATTGCCTCGTGGGTCTAGTGGTGGCAAGCGCAGCTGCTGAGCATAAGGTTCTAGGTACGATACCCAGGTCGGGCAAGTATTATTAGGTTTTTCTATTAGGAATTTCTCAGTAGCAGCCACGGAGTCTGGATCAGCAGGGCTATTACGTATCTTTCTGATATCCAGTGACTATCAAGCTTCGGTTGTACACCGAACTTTGATGACAACCGTGAATGTCATAATATTGGTATTACATATCTGAGTAGATATCACTTTATGGTGACTAACAGGGTCATACCTAATACGATACTAACCTTTTGACAGTTAATTGATGGACACTGAGCCCAGTTACTATCATTTCGAGCTGTCAACAGAGATACGAAATGGTGGGTGTACTAGGGTGTAGGTACACCTTTACCTATCCCTTCGGGGATTACAGGCATGAACTTATGTTATGTTTACTTCCTTAAGGTGGATGCTCCAGGGTAGCCCGGGAAATTCAAATTTTCTTACGTTTTTTGCAATTTGCAGGTCAGTGTCAGGTTGTATGTTGATTAAAATATGATTCGCGGCTGTAACACGTATGTAGTTATAGAATTATAATCATAAAATCATCAATACAACCCTCCAAGCGCATAAAGGTGCAGGAATGACTTTGACCTTGAAAAAGTAAATCATCCCCTCTTCACAATATGGGGGAGCTACCCTAAAAAAAATGTTTTCCGAATTTTTATTTTACCTTTTGTCCGCGTTATTGATATACACTACACCTCTACAAAATTACAGCTTTCTAGTACTAATGATCTCTTAGCAAAACCTCGGACAGACAGACAGACACACAGACAGACGGACATGACGAAACTATAAGGGTTCCTTGCCAGGACTACGGAACCCTAAAAAGTAGTAAATGATAGCGTGACGATTGACAGGGGAGAATGGAAGAAAAACAGGTTGCGCCGACCATAAGTAAGATAGAACAAGGGCAGTTTAGGGCAGGAAGATGGCGATGATTATCTATTCCCGGCTACCCTTTAAAAATACAGTTTCATGAGGAAAGAGTAGCAGCTGGCTAACTTGAATAGGCTAGTTTCCACCATCAATAAATTGCAAATATATTTAGTCCGTCAGTTAGAGTATTGGAAAATATGGACACGTATTTTTTGTTTGTAAATCAATGAATATTGACAAAGTTAGAACGCATCAAAACTCGGGAGTGGGGGCTCGTGACGTCACAACGCACTAAAAATTATAGCACGGCGTGACGTATTGAGAATTTTAAAAGCGTCGTATTCTCGTCAATTTTGGTTTACGTAACAAAAGAAAAAATACGTGTCAAATATTTTCCTTTAGGCACATAAAGTCTACTTTAGCAAAAATACCACTTTACTAAAATGACCACTTTACCAAAATGACAGTCCTTAGAGGTCTACTTTCCCGAAATGTCTACTTTCCCGAAACGTCTACTTTCCCGAAACGTCTGCGGAATCGACTCACACGTAGGTAGGAATATTCATCGATTCGATTTTTTGATAATCTAACAGACGGACTAGTTTAGAGTTTTTCTGGACTCAAGCCTAGACAAAATTTGTAGAAGCATTTTTTCTTCTATATTTGCTATATAGAAAAAAAGATTACTTACTTAACTAGCTAGAGCTAATTGTAGTTAAATCCACATTGGCGTCAAAAGTCAACTTTATGACCCATGCTGTAAGGTTGAATTTCGTGTGGAAAAAAAAACCTATAATCGGTGGGAAACTACCCTACTGCTAAAGTGAATGATTGGTCACAAGTTGCAGCTAATGCGCAGTTTTCTTCGATAAAAATTATACTGAATTATAAATGAGTGGGTAGTCAATAGTCATTGCCAAGGACAAAAAGTCATATAGATCCTTTTGCCTCGTCCACGTTCATACATCTGTAGGGCTATTACGTATCTCTGTTGACAGCTCGAAATGATAGTAACTGGGCTCAGTGTCCATCAATTAACTGTCAAAAGGTAAGTTTCGTATTATATATGACCCTGTTAGTCACCGTAAAGTGATATCCACTCAGTGTGTATATTATGACATTCACGGTTGTCATCAAAGTTCGGTGTACAACCGAAGCTTGATAGTCACTGGATATCAGAAAGATACGTAATAACCCTGCTGTTCATACACGCACGATGAAAGCAATAAACGGCCTCGTTGGTCTAGCTAGTGGTAGTACTGAGCATGCGGTCGCAATGTGTTACCTATTGGGTTTCCCCATAAAAACATCTCAGTACCTAGCAGCCATGGAGTTCTGAATTTGTGCCCGGTTAATGGATGGCCATCACACAGCCCACAGCCTATGGAGGCTCCACCCGCTATTACATGGGACTTAAACAGTTGGCGAAATGATTACTGTTATGTAAACCTCTGCCTAACCCCTCGGGGAATACAGGCGTGGATTTATGTTATGTCATGTTTAAAAGGATTTCCACTATGCATTATTTATTCTACTTACATATTATTTTATGTTTAAATATTCCAATACAAACACTATAAAAAATCATTTAAAAATATAAAAAATTTTGACCCACCAGCGTTGGGAACAGGGTCCGAGCTGCCGGTGGTCAGGGCTCTTGAGAGAGGAACCTCCTAACAATACGTTTTCAGAAGTACCTACTGCTTTCTGAATCAAGCCCTTGATCTAGCTGTCAAGCGAGAGTATGAAACTATGCATTTATTGTTATCATTTTTATAGCAATATTAGTCACAATAAGCTATAGTGTCTCAGAACGGTGAAGGTAAATATAGTGAGGAAACCGGCATGTCCTAGGGCCAAAAATTGGATGGGTGAAATCAACCAACCTGCACTGGACCCGCGTTGTTGATTAGGTACACTGACAACCCACTCTCTCGCACATTCAGTATGCCTATGTTTACCAGCAGGGGAATTGGGGAACCGTCTGTTACCAATAAACGACTGAACGAGGAAATCTGGTATCTCTCGTATTTTTCCGATAGCGCGTTCTCGTGGAAACATTTAGCAACATCCGCACGATCGAAACCGCGAGCAATACTTAGTCCCCTATAAAATGATAGAATAATCACGCAAGAAATCTTTGTAAAAAGTATTGATTATTATTTAATTAATTAGTCACAGGGACAAACCTTTTTTGACCTCGCTAATGCATGTAATGGTTAGAAAACTCAACGTAATCGACCATAGATAGTAGATACGTCCAATTTGGGTCAAGTTCGGGTAACATGTCGAGGACGGGTTACGCTACGAATCAGAAATGTATCGGATCCTTTAGGCCTCGGACACGAAGTCATCGGGAGCGGCGCGGACAGCGGCGCGGCTGCGCTGCTGGACCCGGCCTCGAAGTCAGCGGGCAGATCGCGCGGCTCTAGAGCGGCGTAGTGTTTTTACATGAGAAATTTGTCTCTTTAATCGCGAACGAAATGTCTAAACAGCGACGACGACATCCTAATTTTGATACTAATTCCTTCCTAAAGTTTGATTTATTGTGGGCAAAAGAAGATATAAATTCCTACGTCAATGCAGACGCGCGGGCACCGCTCGTTTGCCGCTCGCCGCTAGTACGCCGCTCGCTCCCCGCGCCGCTGACTTCAAGGCCAGTTTCATATAAAAGTATGCATTTGCACTTGGAACTTGGCCGCTGCCCGCGCCACCGCCGTCGCCGCGCAACCACGCTCCCGCTGTCTTCGTGTCCGAGGCCTTACACATGGAGGAGCTCGTGGCTAAATAATAACAGCCGCTTGGTTCGATCTTTAGGTTAAGCCGTGCTTGCCTAGGTTGGTCCGCGGATGGATGACCACCCATTACATACCGAGTTTCCTTCGTACCTCGGGAAGCCGTGGCCCAAACAACCAGTCTTACCAAGGGGTATGGTATTACCCAGTAGTAACTGGGTTGTGGAGGTCAGATAGGCAGTCGCGCGTAAAATACTGGTATTCAGCTGCATCCGGTTAGAATGGAAGCCGACCCCTACATAGTTGGGAAAAGGCTAGGCAGATGATGATGATCCTTTATTTTTTTCTATTAGCGTTAACCCGTGTCTTCGCCGACATGGAGGTTGGAAGTTATCCCACAAGAACGTCATCATCATCATCCACAGCCACAATTCATCCACTGCAGGTTTAGGCCTCTCTTTGCTTGTGCCAAGCTCCACGTTCTTGTGCCAGCCTCATCCAGGATATTCCTGCAATGCTGCAATGGCAACAACGTCGTCTGTCCATCTCGCCGCCGGACGACCAACCATTCTCTTTCCATTTCCAAGAACGTACGTAAAAATGGCATGACTATGACATGCATGTATGTATGAATATCACTACAGGTGCGCACCACTCGAAACCATCATGCGTGTATGAACGCGGACGATGCGAAAGTATTCGTAGCAGGTGGCGTTCTGTAGTTTCTGCCTACCCCCGCTTGGGATACAAGCGTGAATTTATTTAATGTTATATATTCGTCCGACCCGTTAAGGTGGATGGTCCAGGGTAGCCCGCGAAATTCAAATTTTCTTACGTTTTTTGCAATTTGCAGGTCAGTGTCAGGTTGTAAGTAGGTATGTTGATTAAAATATGATTCGCGGCTGTAACACGTAAGTAGTTACAGAATTATAATCATCAAAAACATCAATACAACTCTCCAAGCGCATAAAAGTGCAGGAATGACTTTTTTAAGGTCAAATTCGTAAAAAGGTAACACAGACAGTTACTTTCGCAGTTGTAATATTACTATGGATAATAAGTAGTTTATAGTTACGTGTTTATAATTAATACTTCTGCTATGTGTCTATTGGGGTGGGAACACGGTGAAATGATAGACATTTTTAAATAATGGTCATTGTTCGAGTGTGGTTACTACCTAATCGATAAAAGAACGCAATTTCTGGTCGAGTTATACGTATAACTAGAACATTCGGAATGAGGAAACTTATTATGTCAGTATAACTGAGGATACAGTATAACATAACATTTATTTAATTTCAAGGAAATTTGGCCCATAGGTATACATTTTACAGACTAACATCTACTGAGCAAAGGCACATTAAATTTATGGTAAAAATACAATAGTAGATTGAAACCCTAAAACTACTAACTTCACTTTTGCTCTATAGCACTGTGCGTTCATGTGGCACTTGCCCGTGGAAGCGACGGAACACCACTCCCTGCGGCCAAAAGTCCTCTTCCAAGACGAATTGCAGAAAACATGTTGGTATTCACACCACAGGACTCTGCACTTTAGGACGTCTGTAGACTCACTGACGTCCTAAAGTTGCCGTATTCGTAACAGTTCGTTCGTTTAATTTCGGTATTTGCTGGAAACCTTTGGCCTGGCCAAAAGTTCGACCCATTTTGGCCGAAGCTGAAGGTTTAGCCGAAGCCTGAAGGTTTAGCCGAAGCCGAAGGTTTGGCCGAAGGTGGTTTTTATGAACGAAGGTGGCCGAAGCCGAAGGTGAAGCCTATTGCTTCGGTCGGACACTATTTGTTTTTGATTATGAACACACAACACACACATATGTTGTGTTATTTGTATATCTCATACACACTAACACTAGAACTACACTTAGTCAATTAATCTTGAACTTGATAAAAACGACAAATCCAAGTGCTCAAATATGGAAGGAAATGTATTAGTCAACAGCACTTGACCTTAAAACGGTAACCTATGACATTGACCTTGACTTTCATCATGAATGAGTGACCTTCTAACCTTCGCGTGTAGTCTGGAGACGAGTCCGAGTAATTCCTTCACGTTTAGCGATTTCAGACCGAGATATCCAAGAATTTGCATAGAAATACAATAAGCAAAAGTGATGCGTAACACCATTTTTGGAGTAATCTGGAAATCGGCTACGCACTATGTTTTTGTTGGGGGAAAGTGTGACTAATTGTGGAAAAAGCTTATTATAGGGCGCATTTTACGAGTAATTAGATTAAGATTTATTCCGATGTTGTCAGAGATGAATGTTAAGACAGATAAGGTATTTGTACAAGCTCAGACAATGAATACGTCCGCGTCAGTCCGTTCCGAGAAGATTATTTTTTGGTTCTTTTAGCGTAAAACACTTCACTTAACCAATTCATTGCAGCACCCAGTCAGGTGTTTACAATTATTTCATGACACAACTGGGCGTCTGGTGAGGGTTTGTGTGTACCTATAATGTGGGTGCGCATAGCGAGTTGGCTTGAACATCCTCCCGCGCCTTGAAACGTCGTTTTCAAACTTCCATGAGTGGATATAAAGGGTGTAAAACACCTCTTGACGAAGCCGAAAGGCACTTGTTCTCCTCGTCATTGCGATCATTTTTTTGTTCTACACAATACCTGGGAACCTTCTAGTTACGGAGATATTAGGGGTCAAAGTTCCAACTTTTTGGCAACTTTTTTTTTAAATACAAGTTTTTAATGTAAGATTTTTACTTTAAGCACCTCCGCGACCCCCGTACTATTCAATCCATCCATCAGCACAATGTTTTGAGTGCGTTACATTGAGTTCTACCACAAAACATGATTTTTCACCCCAACAAAAAAAAATCGTTTCCCTGCAATAATTTTTGCGTAAAGTTATTTAGTTTGATGTACAGAATGCTTGGTTGACGGCTTCGTGATGAGGTGGTTTACACCCTGTATACGTTTCACTCTAGCTCTACGTAGTGTGCGTCTTGTTGTTTTGATATCAGCAACTTCTCATCTTGCTCCATCCGACCCTGGGTACACGGTTTCTAGTCGTCCCTAAGGCCACTTCAATGGTCGACGGCGCGTTCGTATCCCATCACGCGCGCCTCAAAGAGATGTCAGCAATAAGCAATAAGCCGATGCCTGCCGGGGCTGCGGGACTGTTCGAAAGAGATTCCGCGGCCCTGGAACACAAAGGGCAAAGAAGGAACATAGATGGGTTTTAGTCAGTAAAAGTCTGACACTCCCTTCCGCTCCGCCCAGAGCGGGAGGGGTCATTTGATGATTTCACATCCGAAAAATAAAAGGCCACTTCATTGAAGTGGCCTTTTATTTTTCATCATTTCCTTAATCAACACCAGCTTGCCAGGTTTTATGTCTGCTTGACGCTTTTGCCGCTTGGTGCGCTGTTGTAGCGCGTAGGCGTACTCCCTAACTAAAGTCAACATTTTCTCCACGCTATCTTATCTAATCTATCTATCTATCTCTATCTTAAACTTTCACGATCAGAACACATTATAAAACATAGGGAAACGGATATTTATCGCGAATTTTACCTTTAATATAAGCCCGCGAAACCAATCGCGATCGCGATAAATACCCGTTTCCATTTATGTTTTACAATATGTTCTTATATAACTGTTTCGGAGTTTCACTGCCGAAGCAACGCCAACTTTTCTCAGTTTTCTTGTCCTTCGGGCCTTCGGCTTCGGGTTCTTTGTCGGTGGACTTCTTGGCTTACAGTACTTTCTTCCTTGTTCAACATATCCATCTACTCCAATAACCACCAATTTGGTATTCACCAGGCTCACCAACACCATCGACTGGCTCATCAATAAGTTCCAGGAAGATTTGCGGGGCCCTTCTCCCGTCGGGTCCTATAAACCCGTCCACGTTGATCTTTAGCCATTTACGGTCTGCGCTTTAAAATCCTCCCAAATCGCTGCATTCTTGTTTACCATCAGGACCTTAGAATCTTGGCACGGGATTTCGTAACCTATCTATAGCCCAAGCCAAGAGCCAATCTGTAGTCCAAGTACGTATCTATATTAAGTTGCATTGTCTGATAGTTACTAATTTCTAAAGATGGATCAAACCTAGCTGTAGGGGGAGTAAATTCTACAATCCATTTATCTTAGTCAGTGTCAGATTCAGACAAACTCTTGTCTTCCTCAAATGAGGAGTGATCCAGGTCTAGTCATCAGGACCAGGGAGTGCTGGGAGACAAGTACAGTCGGGCTTCCCAGCGTCGGGCAGCAAACCCAGCACTTGTTAATATGTCTTCAGACACATCTCCTGGCACATATATCTGGATGTGCTCTGAAAGAAGTCGCGTTGAAGTCTCTCCAGCCGTATTTTCGTATGATCTTTCTTTGTGGGTTTCCTTCAGATGTCTCTTTGGCTTTCCGGCAACTTTCTTCCTCTCTAAAGCAAACACTTCAACGGGATTCTTGGCAATCTTAAGTAATCTCACCATATGCCTTCAAGCCAGGTACGTTCTCACAAGTCCAGAGCCAACCCATGCTCTTGGGTACCGCACCTAAAGCGCCAACACAAGGCAGTGCACAGCGACTGTGGCCAATATGAAGCGCTATAGATAAAACGATAATAATTATGACAAAAATATTTTTTCAACAAACACAAAATACCGATAAGGTCAAAATAAATAAAAATAGGAATAAAACCAGTATAGCCGTAGTTAAACTTGAATCTGTCCTCAGTTTTTGTCTTTTCCCCTTTTTTTGATGATGATTCTCCTTCTTCACTTGCACTTTGCTTAGCCTTCGACTCTTTTTCTGCTGCTTGTTTATTTTGTGTAAGATAGGACAGGGAAAAGGCAGCTTGTATCCAGGTACTTTCCCATAGTCTTCACCAAACTTATCGTAGCCGCCGCATATATATCCGCGTGTGGTGTGTGTGTGTACGTTGTTTTTTTCATGAAGCCAAATTGACATTCGCATTCACATCTTTGCTTTCATCCCCGTACCATTTCCTCGGTGCGTTCGCAAGTCTGGTTTCCGAGAACTCAGGTCTGTATTTCGTGCAATTGATGAACAAGATTTGGATTTTATTAGAGTTAAAGTGGGATTTTTATCCAAATTTCTGTCAATTTCACTAAATGAATAACTCCACTGTTTAATCTTCTTTTCACGGTTCTTATATCCACTTGAGCGGTTTCGACTTGAGCGACGCGTTGCTACCAACGCGGTCAGTACCTACTTTTAGTTATTTTCTTTTTCGTGCGGACAGGTCTACGTTTGTCACCACTATAAATAGTCCTAATACCAGTTTCTTCAGTGAAGTTAATTGGTCTATCTTTAACTTTTGTGCTTAACATGCTACCTAGCTTAGAATTTAAAGGAATGTTCATTTCAGTTTGTTGGGTTACATGAGATGGAGACTTATGTGAGTAGAAATTTAGACATAAATATTTCATTAAGCAAGAATGTGTTATTGATGCATGTTATCATGTCATGTTAGTAAAATATTAAGTACTTTAAAATGTAATCCTTTCTTAATTATTTCAATGTTAAATACTAAGATGTAGGTACCTAGATCGTCGATTTCTATTTTTGTTTCTTAAGGTCCAACCAGCCCGCAAATTAAATTTTCTTACGTTTTTTGCAATTTGCAGGCGAGTGCTAGGTTGTATGTTGCACGCTGAGTTTGCACTGCCGATATGTACGCGAGAAATGTTCAGTTCAAACTCTTGTAGGTTTACGTTCGCGCTGCTGAAGACACGTTGTAATATTACAAGTGAAGAGACATGTCATCTGAAACTGAAGTATCAGAGACTGCTGCTTCCCAGAAACTTGTGTATTCTCAGTGCTGACGTAACGTCGACGAGATATTTTGAGGCATGTTGCAACGCTTGTATTTTGAGCGTCTCGACATGCTGTATGCGAAGTGCAAGCTGCAGCCGATGTGCGGCTGTACATATAGGTCGCGTCGCATCGCCGTTATATTAATTAGGACAGCCCTCTCCCACTAGCTTGGCTGTTTTTCCTCAACATCTGCAACCTGAGTTATGGAGCGCAGGACTAGGTAGTTATGGAGACAGGAATTAAAAGACAAAATTGGAAATACATGTTTTATTTCTAAAACTACAAAACAGTCTTGCTGTGAAGTTGTATGTTAGATCATTTACACAACCATATAATATACACGTTTAGTAAACACTTCACTCACTACTCAGCACTATAAACACTTTTACTATGAGGACACTGAAATAGCGACAAAATACATGCGACAGTTGTTTTTTTTATGTTTTCAGTTTTGATCCTACAGTAATGGTTGTTTACAATAATGAGGTTTAGGGTTAACAAAAAAAAGATTGTATGGATAAGGCACCTCGCTCACTAGACGGCCACGACCACGACCAGTGGCCGCAACGATCAGATTTACTAAAGGGTTTTAATAATAAAGTTTTTTTTCTTTAGTAAATCTGATCGTTGCGGCCACTGGTCGAGGTCGTGGCCGTCTAGTGCGCGAGGTGCCTAATTGGCACTAATTTGGAGGTAAAATGCGGCGACGAAACCCGCCTGATAGCAATGCTAGAGCGCAGGGACACAAGTGATTTCTAAGTAAGAAGCGACACTATCAACGACAGCGGTTTCATCGAGTGGCTACGGTTAGCCATGGGGTCAGTTTATTTATAGACAGAACGGAAAATCCATGCGCAATTTACTAGCTGGCATTGAAAATAGGACCGTATTACCATTGCTTAAAGTAGAAAATTGTATGAATATCGTTGCGGACATCGCGCGTGCTCGGGAGTCTTCGAGGATACTTGAGAATGCGCGAACAAATTCTGACGTGCTCCTACTTTTTGGCATAGGCTCGCGGAGACGCGCGCGTCCTCACGCAGTCTCAAGCTTTCTCCTAATGTCGCACCGTCTCGAAGTGCGTTTCTGCTCTTCTTGTGAATTGGATGCTCGATCCTGCGCGAGGGTTTTTCCGTTGTGTCGTGAACTGACGGAATGGGGATGATGATTGACTAAAAAAATATGATTCTGTTTAGTCCGTCAGTTAGATTATCGAAAAATATTGGATACGTGTTTTTTGTTTTATCAAATTAATAAAAATTGACAAAGATAAAACATGTCAAAGATCAGGTGTGTGATCAGTGGGGGCTTGTGACGTCACTTTTAGGTAAAAAATGTACCGAAATGTGACGTCACACGAGTTATCGTCTTCCATTTTTGTTTGTTTACGTGAAAAAAGAAAAAATATATGTCTAATATTTTTTGGCAATCTGACGGACTAATTAGATAGGTTTTCGTGCACTACGCGGCTACGAGCACGACTTTTAGCAGTAGAATCTTCGACCAGCCAGCGTAGCATGACCACCGTAGAAACGGGTTTGGTCGACGGAGAATCGACAAAATGAAAGATAAATGACAGATGAACAAAATAAATCTGAAATTTTGACGATTCTTTCTTCGCGCAGAAAGAAAGTGGGCGTCCGACCAGATTTGTTCAACAAAGCGGCCGTGGAGTGCGCGAGGTCCCTTATAAAACTGCTGTTTACAAAAATCATTCATTACGAAACTGGATTATTCATCTGTTATACGCTATATTGGCAGGTTTTAGCTCTATTTACATTACGTTTAACGATAAGAACATAATAAAAAATACATAAATTATTCCGATTTCTTGATTATAAACATTGAAAATTATTTAAACTTGTTTAAGTCGCGTTGACACGGTCAGAGTATAGTCGGACTGACTGGACTCGTACGAGTAAGCTTCATACGAGTGTACTCGGATAGCTGTTGATATTGTCATAGTTCACTCGGATCATTTTCTTCATTCTACAATTATTTTTTCAGTCAACATAGAAAAATTTTGGATTTTGTGCGAAAGAGTATCGGATCGCAGACATTTTAATCAAAGAGTTAGACGGGAAAAAGATAAGGCATCTGGCAAAAGGAGAAGAATTTGGACTCGCCCTTGGATTCTATGTCGCGGAGGATAGGGAGCGTCTAACAATTTTTTCCGAGAAATTGAACAGGAATATCCTGTTTCGTATAATAACCATCTAAGACTCATCGTTCATCTACTGGGATCCGAGCTAGCTCGGAAAAGTAGGACGTGATCCGAGTCTACTCGGATCGGACGCTGTCATCCGAGTACGCTCGGATTATGGGTTGCCACAATTCGAGTAGGTATCCGAGTCCACTCGGTCCGAGCATACTCTGATCGTGTCAACGAGGCTTAAAAGGAAAATTAAAACTTTAATTCAAACAATCATCTATTCAATACAAATTATTCAATTAAAATGATATTCAAGCATTGAAATTCATCATAGTGTTGCGAAAAAAAAATCATTTTGATTTTCTAATTAGTTTAGTACGTATTATTAAAGAAGTACTTCTTCTAACTGTTGCTAAATTGAAAAGCTCATAATATTTTTAGTCGCGTGACTCTTTGATTTCGTAAAGTTACTTACAAAGAGTGTAAATAGACCTGTAGGAGCGCTGACACATCATTTTGCAATCGTCGTACGTTCAGCGCTCCGCGACAACAGTTCGCCCGTAACCACCTTAAGCTATAGACGCACTTGCAACCTAATTAACTACTCCATTGTAATATTTGTAACACGTTTCGCAAGTAAAGAAATATTCGAATTCCGCAGCATTTCATTTCTCTCCGTACACTGTCTTTAAAAATCACTGTTGGTAAAGTCACATTGTTACTATAAACGACGATTACAAAATGATGTGTCAGCGCTCGTACAGACCCTTAACGAAGTCGAAAGGCACTTGTTCTCCCCGTCATTGCGATATTTTTTTGTTCTGGACCATACCTGGGAACCTTCTAGTGGAGATATTGGAGGTTAAAGTACCAACTTTTTCAAAAGTTTTTTTTTCAAATACCTACTAGTTTTCAAGGTCATAACTTTACACAATGTTTTGAGTGCGTTACATTGAGTTTTACCGTAAAGAGGAACTTTTCATCCCAAAAAAAAGTCGTTTTTGCGTAGTTACTTAGGTTTGATGTAGGTACATAATGCTTGGTTGACAGCTTCGTAAAGGGTCTGTTTACACACTGTTTAAAAAACCTCGTAAATTGAAACTTGACTAAGATTGAGATTATAAATATCTGTCATATAAAAGAAAGACGTCATCGTATGTGACATTTAATATAAGGCTGATAAAGCAATCCAATTAAAAAAAATAGTGTGAATTGGGATGATACGAACAGTTTTTAAAATAGGTACTTCTTAACAATTAAGTCGTAATACTTTCGATATGGGAACCAATTTGACTAGATAAAATAAACGATAATCCGAAAACTTAGTAACATTGAGCAAAATTAACTGTAGGGCCATGTAGGGCTCAATTACGGAGACGCGGCGCTTTGTGCGGCGCAGCCCGCTTTTAATTCTTCAAACATAATTATGGCAATGTTTGAGACCGTTCGGAGAAGCGATTTTTAATGAAGCAAAACAAACCAAATATCTTACAAGTATTTGAAATAAAGATTAAACATCGAGGCGCAATATCACGCCTGTGCCCCGAAGAGGGCAGGTAGAGGTGTACAGTACAATAGTACACCTTTTCGCTAACTAATTCTCAATAATAACGAGTACTAAGTCTAAGTATTGTTATAAATATATTTATTTTCATACTCAATAGACTATCCCCCGAATACTGAAACGTCACTCAAAATTTAAGTAGCACTTATATTTAACAGATACTGAAAAGTGACGTTTGGCCATACGAAATTTAAGTGTAGGAGCTGCTCAAATGTTAAGCAACCCTTAAGTTTTGATTAACGTTTCAGTATTCGGGGTATGTGCGACAGATTAATGATGAGTTGATTACATTATTGGTGTTTCAATTATTATCACTAATGTGGTTCGGTGAGTGACGGAGGTACAGTCGTGGTCTTTTCCGCCTTATCAGTTAAAAATTTTTTCGCTTAAATCATGCGAAGGCGACGAGCCACTCCACCTTAAACTTTAGGCCTATTAGGAAAGCGTCCTCTTTGGCGCGCAAAATAACAATAACTCTCGTTTGGCATGTGTCGCCGATCGGTATTTTTTTCATTAATTATTTATTATAAAGTCAACGGGGCGGGGATAGAGAGCGTTTCTATGTTTTAAGTGCAAGCAAAAATTAGCTTAGTGGTGATCAGGCGGGAGTGTCCTCGATAGTACATTGAAAACACATATTTTTATTACTCGACTACGGCGAAGCCAAAAGGGTTTATTTATTTTAGCAGTCTATGTATCTATGTTTGTATTTACGTATATTCATCCGTAGCGCCTAAACTATTCATCCGATTTTGATGAATAAGGTGTCAATCGATTCGTTATTATGGCCCCGGTAACATAGGCTACATTTTAACCGACTTCAACAATAAGAGGAGTCGATTTTACCTTGTACACACCGAATTTAATTAAAGTGTGATTTTTCAGTAGTCTAGTTTTTTAGTTGTAGACATTGTAGTATACAACACAAATTCATGTGTTGGCAGACATAGTATAATATGCATCCGTTTCAAAGCAGGACTTATTACAGATTACATGCGATAATATCAAGCCTGTAATCCCCAAAGTGTTGGGCAGAGGTGTATCTATACTACACCGCCAATTCACTTGTTTTCCTTCACCGAAGCGATGAGTATTGTTTAATTATCATTTGCTTCGGTGAAGGAAAACATCGTGAGAAACCAGCATGCCTGAGCGATATTTTTCGACGGCATGTAAAGCCAAGTCAGAGGCCCAAAGGCAGCATAAAAACTTTGATACAGGTTAGGCAATTACCAAACGAGAAAGAAATAAGATTTCGCCAGTTATGTTAAAGTACCATGTTTTTTTTTTTTGTTCAATGGGGGGTACCTATTGCTATCAAGCAGGTACAAATACAGTTTTCAGGCTACTACTGACAAATTCCCGATGAAAAACCGAATAACACTGCCCGACCCGGAATGAAACCCAAGACGTCATGCTCAATAGACGCGTTTCCGACCTCTAGACCAATATACGAGCATCGCCACATGTTATAAATTGTTTTAGTCTTTACCTGAACAAGCATTTGCTAATTCGCCAATTATTTATGTACATTCTCTGACTAGGCTATTACGCCCGCCACAACTCTCCTAATTTATGTGATCAATAATTTGTTGTTTTTACAAATAAACTGTCAATCATTAACGGACACAAAACTGTGATTTTATTTCATGTACACATCCCGTGTGATTTGCCCATCTACATACTACATCTCAGTACCCGTACATTTTTAGTCCTTCGAGCCGGATACGAGAACAACTTCTGGGCCAAATAAAACTATTATAAGCCAGTACCGACCACCCTCCAAACCACATTTACAGGTGAACACGATCAACAACGTTTTTAGAACTACTTCTATCTACTTCATAAGATGATATGAACACAACTATACTGGCGTGTTGTGTAATACTAGTACCTACATAAGATTAATTATTTATTATCCGATACTGTCTATATTTTCTTTATCTCTCTATACTAGTCAGCCAATACGGTACGAAACTCATGCATTATCGTACAGGGGCTCATTAAACGCAACGATTTTTATTTTTTGTTTGTATGTTGACATGGTATTATTCGCTAGCAATACATGACACTGTGTGTATACCAATCATAAAAAACCCATGCAGTTTGAATTTACATAAATTTTCTCGAAATAGAATTCTTTAGTAGTTTATATTGCTTTCAAAATAAGACATGATATGAAGAAAGCACTTTATTTACGCCTACTTTAATAAACTACAGGGGGGGGGGGGGGGCTTCCAAATTAATACAGACTTTTGCACAATGGTCATACATTTGTCGACTTTTATTTTTGGGTATGAAATGACTGACGTGCTTTGTAGATACCTTTAGACAAGCTTAGAATAGTGTTCATCTGCTTTAATTCACGAATACAAATACTTAAGAAAAGTTGCATTAGGCGGTTTTAATATAATATCATTATAACAGAAGTCTTATTTCACATAAATATAAGAAGTCATAATACATCATACAATTTTCAAATCGGATTAAGAATAAACAACACTCACAGAGTGCTTATTAAACCGAAAAGAGAGACGCCGATATATCTCTCTAAGCACGACATCATCATTCATCATCATTTCAGCCGAAAGACGTCCACTGCTGGACATAGGCCTCCCCCAAGTGTCCCGCAACCTTCACCAGGTCACCGCTCCACCTAGTGTAAGGCCTTCCAACGCAACGTCTTCCGGTTCGGCTCCGTTCTGCGAGCAATGTGCCCTGCCCACTGCCACTTAAGTTTTGCAATTCCGATTCTTTCGACATTCTAAAATACTTTAATTCACAACCAAAAAAACAAAAAGGCTCACAAGCATTACTTCAAAATTCAGGTCACTTCAATACACAAATCATTGTCTGACAACCAAAAACATTATCTTTACAACTCTCAAGATCTTCTCTCGCTCTAACTTATACATAATGTGTTCTACCTACTCTATTTCCATCTCTTTCACACGTCTTGTCAGTGTCCGTTGACGACGGAGACGGTCCCTTGTGTCTTCATTTCTGTCAGCTGGTCGTTGTATTCTGCGTACATTCTCTGCCAGCGCAGCTGACGAACGAGAAGGGATAACATCTCTTCTAGGAGATCGTGTTTTTCAATACCCTGAAAATAAGATTATTATAGTATATTTTATATCCAGGGACTAAACGAAGCCATAATATACCAGAGGTGGTTACTCCCGAGCGTGCAAGTCGAGTCAATGAAACCGAGGGTATATTAAGTTGGCGTTTAGTCTCGAGGTCTGCAAACTGTACTTTCCACACTCCACAGATAATAGTAGTAAACTGGCGGTTTGAGTTTGTCTATGTCACATGAAGGAAATTAAAAAACTAATTACTTTTTACTCCCTAGGGACTAAAGTGGTCACTTTAGTCCCGCTTCGTAGGGTTATATTGGCGTACTTTTAGAGCACGTGAAGTGAAAATAATATTACGCCTGTAAACCGCCAGAGGTATAGTTTCTAAAGGGTGTTACAAGACCTGTAACGAAGCCGAAAGGCACTTGTTCTCCCCGTCATTGCGATAATTTCTTTGTTCTGTAGGGCTATTACGTATCTCTGTTGACAGCTCGGAATGATAGTAACTGGGCTGAGTGTCCATCAATTAACGGTCAAAAGGTTAGTTTCGTATTATGTATGACCCTGTTATTCACCGTAAAGTGATATCCACTGAGTGTGATACGTAATACCAATATTATGACATTCACGGTTGTCGTCATAGTTCGGTGTACAACCAAAGCTTGATAGTCACTGGATATCAGAAAGATACGTAATAGCCCTGCTGGAACATGCAGTCCGTGCCACGAAAGATGAGACCTGTCACACCACTTGAAACGAGAGAAACTTTGTGAAATCTTGATTATGCCTCGAGGTAAAACATTAAGAAGACAAAGTAGGAAGATGGTTTACGACCTGTACGCCTATATGTCAAAAGAAGTATTTCGTTACACAATTATCTCGTATACAAGTGGTGTGACAGGTCTCATCTTTCGTGGCGCGAGTTGTACCTGGAACCTTCTAGTTACGGAGATATTGGGGATCAGAGTTCCAACTTTTTCACAAGTTTTTTTATAAATACGTGTAACGTACGTTTTTTATGTAAGCTTTTTACTTTAGCACCTCCACGGCATCCGTACTATCCATGCATCAGCACAATGTTTTGAGTGTGTTAGATTGCACTTGGTTAATGGCTTCGTGAAGGTTTCGTTTACACCCTGTATAATGCACCCAATTTTTGTCAGTTTTGTTTAAATCCCATGTAATATCTATGAGCTATTAACAAATTCCTGGTGAAAAACCCCAATAACACTTACGAACTATTAACGGCAATTGGTAAGACTGGAAGCTGAACCATAGTTGGATGGAGCGTCTAACAAATATATCGCTGGACACTAGACTGTCATCATCTGCCCAGCCTTTTCCCAACTATGTAGGGGTCGGCTTCCAGTCTAACCGGATGCAGCTGAATACCAGTATTTTACATGGAGCGACTGCCGATCTGACCTCCACAACCCAGTTAGTACTGGTTGTCAGACTTTTTCGGACCTGTAACGACTGTCAAAGATCTACAAATGACAGCCGAGACCAACGGCTTAACGTGCTTTCCGAGGCACGGAAACTAGACAGTATGAGTACTATTATTATAAGTCTCTTACCAATATCGTCGGCTGCCATTTCTTGGGTGTGGAAGTGCAGTGACTTGGTCCCAGCATGTCGTCTAGTATCGACCGCAACTGATCTTCTGTGCCTGAACAACGAAACATTGTTATAATAAATCTAGTATGTTTGAAGACTTGTTTTGGTATCGTGTTTCAAAGTTTATGTCACGATTATTCATAAGTCATGTAAATAAATAGTTTGAGTGACATTCTACGCAAACGACGTTTTGCGAAAGTGACATTAGGCGAAAATGACTTTTTGCGAAATTGACATTATGCGAAAATGACGTTTTGTGAAAGTGACATTAAGCGAAAATGACGTTTTGCGAAATTGACATTATGCGAAAATGACGTTTTGTGAAAGTGACATTATGCGAAAATGACGTTTTGCGAAAGTAACATTATGAAAAAGTGACCATTTTTTTCACGATTTTGCGACGTTCTGCGTCAAGACCGTTGAGGATATATGTCTACAAATATATGATGAATCCATATTTCTAATCACTTGTTTGTCGGTAGTTGCTATCTAGTTTTGATCAACTCACTTTATTACGAGCATGACTGACCATGGTTGACGAGGTGGGTGAAGAGCGCCGTGATCCAGTGCCGATAGTCCTTCGCGAGCCGCAGGTGCAGGCACGACGCCACCTGCGCCTCCAGCCAACTGCGGGCCGCGCCGGCACTGTAGCTGCTGCCGAAATAAATTAAATAACTTAAGAATGAGTCACACCAACGTTTTTTGTTATCAGCATGTCTAAAAAGTAGGTAACTCGAGTAAAAAGAATCTGTTCTTTTGTCCTATCGTACGTTAAAGTACGGCATCCGCGGCAAAATCCGACTAAACGACCGCATTGACGTGTGACGTCACGCCGCGTGCTGCGAATAATTTTAATTAAATACGTTGATCCGAGGTGGCGCAGGAGAAGAGTACCTGGAAGGATATGGGGTAGGAATTTGCCCAGCAGTGGGACATTCAAGGCTACTGAAAAAATAAATAATAATAACAATGATATATACACAAACACTTAAAATATGAAGTGCAAACCACTTCATAAATTTTATGAACGTAAGTACTACGCATCACCCGCAATCGGAAATGAAAATCGCGGCGTGACGTCAAGGCAGTAGCTCGCGAAGGAACACAAATTTAAAAAAGCGGTGAAACTACGACGCTGTAACTTTGGAAATCCTGGCCCAATTTCGATGAAACAAAAACTATTATTATTTGCACGAGTATGCGAATTAAATGCAGTAACGTTTATAGTAATATTTTGATGTGTTGGTGTGACTCATTTTTAGGTGCGCTTTAGTTTGTAGAAATTAAAGTTACGAGTTTTATAGTTGCGTCAAAAATATCCGAACAAAAAGATTATTTTAAAATGATTTACACAGTTAACAGAGACATAGACGCACCAGCTATTATGAATTCTAGATTTATCAGCGATTATTATATTTTTCGTCAGTTATCAAAAAGCCAGCTATATCATACAAAAGTTTAATACCTACACAGTCAAAATGTATGGAACTGCAAATATGTTTGTCCCCAGGCGTAGGGGAATCTGTAGCGTACCAGGCAGCGTAGTATCATGTTCTTTTGACTACCAGAGAATACACGCACGCGCGTCCCTCCACGCTAAGCCACAATTTCACCTACCATTTTGTCACATATTTGTGTCATTTGGCGTACAGGGCACGCGATTGCTTGTCTTGCTTGACTAAAGCGGTCACAAGAATATAAAAAAAAAAAAAAACACATAGACCTAGATGGGCATTTATAAAACGTCGTTAAAGGTGCACGGTCCACGCTGTCCATTACATAGTGTTGTAATGTTGTATATATTTACCTGTTCGCAAAAGAGTTGGGTCTGTTCTTGATCATCCTGGCGCGCGGCGGGTAGAGCGGCGCCTTGGGTGCGCGCGCGGTGCCGGCCGCGCCGCTGCAGCGCCACACCGGGTCGCCCGCGTCCGCCCACACCACCCTGCAGGCACACCGCCACGCCATTCGTGAGCCTGGACGTCTTCTTTCTCGTATGGTTAGAGCCTAACCTGGTGTCAGAGTTTTTATGCCGTCCATGGGCCTCTGACTTGGCTTTACATGCCGTCGAGAAATATCTCTCAGGCAAGCTGTTTTCCTCACGATGTTTTCCTTCACCGAAGCAAGTGATAATTATACGATACGCAAATGAATCCGAAAAATCAGAGGTGCGTGTCTTGGGTTTGACCTCAGGATTTATGACTTGTCAGTCCGACAAATGACTCCACGAGAACGTACTATCTGCAAGCAAAAATATCCTATGCCCTAACCCCAGATCATTTTTCATCGAAATCCGATCAGCCGTTAAGAAGTGAAAGGACAGACAGACTAGAATATGGAAGTATAGTTTTACATTGATAAAGGTCTTGGAAAATGTTCGTCATTTTTATGATTAAAAGATTACGCAAAATTATCTTGCGTTTCCCTGTAACTTACGAAACTCCGTTTAACACATTAGGCAATTTCAGTAAATAGTGAAGAAATGACATACCACGCGCACAATCCTTTGCTGTAGATGTAACTCTTGCCGTTACTCAGTGAGATCATTGGGTTGCCGTCGTCCAGCAGAGAACAGTTTGTCACAGTCACTGTAAACATATCGATACATATTTATATTTTCAACGAATATTACCACTTACAGTACCTATCTGCCTGTTTATAGCCCATTCCAAAACGTAGACATTGAAATCGGCTACTGAACACTACGGAACGAGTCCTGCTCACTACATGGACCACGACTTGTCGCACGAGCGGCCGATATCTCGAACTAAACTGGTCGGACGACCGGTCGTGCGACCCAGGGGTGAAGTAGACCGAGAAGGGACTGTAGCTTTATCTTTTTGTTTTTCACTAATCCACTCCTACATTTAATTCAAAAGAATAAATGTTTTATTTAATACAATTATAAATATAACTAAACCACTTTTAATTTTCAGTTTTTGTGTTTGTACTAACTTCAATATGGAATTAAATTTGGTCTTCATCGAATCTTCGCCGGGGTGGTGAATGAGTGACAAAATTAAAAAAGAAGAAAGAAAAGAAAAAAGATAAAAAAGAAAGATAAGCAAAGGGAGGAAAGATATGGTTTTAATCAGTATCTTACCGCCGTGCGACAGTAGCGCCCTGAAGCAGAGCGGTCGTATGACGCAGGTGGCCGCGCTTAGGTCCCACATGGCCAGCTCAGCGGATGTGCTGACGACTGCTAGCGTGTCGCCCGACAGTGTCAGCTTGGCTGCTTGGGACATTAGGGCTGTGGAACAGGACATTAAATATTTACGTATCTGAAGAAAATACACACGGTCATCATCATCATCAGCCTACAGCATTCCACTGCTGGCTATAGGCCTTTCCAATTGCACGTTACTTAGTTCGATTCTAGGCAACTCTTATCCGTTGTTACCAGCCACCCTGCGATGATCGTCGCTCCACGCTCGCCTGAGAGCGTCCCACTTTACTAGTGGTCTCCACTCAAGAACACGTCTACCCTAACGGTCATCGGCTAATATGACCGGCCCGGTCACAGAATACACGAGCTGAAGGCTCAGCTCGTGTATTCTGTGAGCTATATCGACTACTCTGGTTGTCTGTCGGATCATCAATCGACGACCCCAGTCAGTATTGTACCGAGCCAGTCTGGCCGAGTTGTGTATAACGGCGTGGTCCCCAGGCTGAGCTACAGACCGATGGGCGGCAGCGCGCGGGCGGCCGTGTGCCGCACGAGGCGCCACACGTGCAGCGTGCCGTCCGCGCACGCCACGCACGCCCAGCGCACGTCGCACGCGATGCACGTCACGGCCGACCCTGTAACATATACATACTCATCCAGGTATAGTTGCTGCCAAGTAAGATCGCAATAACGGTCATTGACTCACCTACATTTATTAAAGTTCTTAAGTTTGAAATCCTAAAATAAGCCTGTTCAAGTCTTGAATCGACATCTATCGTGATCTTCAACATTTTTTCTAATGAAAAGCGATACATGGTTTATTTGTTTTGGTTCGTACGAAGCGATATTAGGGAAAGGGCAATGGCCGCTATTGCAATCTTAACTGGCAGCAACTATAGAGTTCTAGTTGCGCCACTAAACCCTGTCCTCTGCCATCCGCATTTGATTTGTCTTAACCACCTTTTCAAGGTGAAGTTTTCTTAATAGACCAGTGCAGATAATTTTTCAAAACAAAAAAAAACAGTAGGATGAAACCCTTTGGAAAATAAAGAGAATATAAAAAAAAAGAAAAAAAAATATTTTTTGGGCGATCTAAGGTGGGGAAGTGGGAGGGAAGGGGGGTTGGTTTAGGGTAAAAAACGGCTTATCTCGATTTCCGGTAAAACTACAAGTCCTATGGAAAAAAATAAATGGCAAAGTTGTGGGTAACAAAAAGATCTACAACTTTTTTTTTTTTTTCACGAAATTCTGTGGAAACTTACCTTTTTATGTCTCAAACACGCTGTAATTTTTTTTTTACCCTTTTTTGACTTAATATCGAAAAAGCACCTTAATTATCAATCGAAAATTCTCACGTCAAAATATCTGCTTTTTAAAAAAGTCGGCGAGCTTTTTGTTCGTTGAAATCTCTACTTTCTGATGGTGTAGAAAAAAACCGGCCAAGTGCGATTTGAACTCACATGGAGACGGTCAGAATCCGGGTCTGTCTGTCCGTCAGTCTGTCACAGCCAATTTGTTCTGAATCTACTGGACCAAATCAGGTGAATTTTGGTAGGATGGTGTAATCCAAACACAGATGTGCAAAGTAAATAAATATATTTTTTTAAATAATCGGGACAAATTAGAAAATTTAATAAAAAGTTATTATTGTAAAATAAATAGTTTTGATTTTATTCATGAAAGAAGACGAAAATTGAAAAAAAAAATACAAAATATGGTTCATTGCTTGTAAATTACAGGAATCTGACTATAAGAATTCAATCAATTGAAAATAAAGTGTTAAACTCAATATAATACGTTCACTTACGGAAAATAGGCATTGTACGGAACCCTCTTTACGCGAGTTCAACTCGCACTTGGCCGGTTTTTTTACACCAGCAGAAAGTAGAGATTTCAACGAACAAAAAACCCACTGAAAATTCTCACGTCAAAATATCTATCTGCTTTTTTATTGAAAATTAGGGTGCTTTTTCGATATTAAGTCAAAATAAGGTGAAAAAAAAAATATTTTAAATAATAAAAGGGCAAGTTTCCACTAAATTTCGTGAAAAACAAAAATTGTTTTGTAAAAGCTAAAAATAAAAAACAATAAACTTGGTTATTTCAATTTTTCACATAAATTTTGAGGTTATGTGAAAAAAGTGTAAATACAAAAGTTGTAGATATTTTTATTACAAGTTTACCATTAATTTTTTTCCATAGGACTTGTAGTTTTGCCGGAAATCGAGATAAACCGTTTTTCACTGGTCTCTAAGTGTTATGGAATTTGTAGGTCAATAATAGGCTATTTCCTGATAATTGACTATTTGAGAGCGCTTAAAATCTAATAAAAAAAATTTTGCGGGTTACCCCGACGCCTTGGTCTTAACCTACAGTATTGGAACTAAAAACATATGATCGGAATTGACTCCCACACATATGCGAAACGTTTACGCGAATTGTTGGCCTGCTCCAGGTTACTTGTGAACAAGTCGGGCTGTCCGATTGAGACATGTGATTACGGTTTATCTTTAGTTAACACCCAACCCGCATTTGATTTCACAAAAAGGTCTTAGTTGGTTATAAAATATAAATCTGAAGTAAATAAACACTTCTTACAATAGAACTAGTTTGATACTCACCCAAATAAGTCTCCCATACAGGATCACTGGACGCAGAGTTATTTGGAAGCAACTGCAACCGGGATAATGTTCCATATTGTGTGTTGCACGCTTTGTTTACAACCTGAAAATAAAGTTCATGTTTAACTAGAATGTGTGAATAAGTCACAAAGAGACCAGAGAGAGAGACCAGATTTTGATCCATTATGGTATCTGCAAACTTTGAGCGAATGCCGTATGCGGTGGGCGCGCTGTCAAAGCTGCTTCCCATTCCTTCACAGGAGCCCGGTGTGGGCGACAGACCTGATGGCCCGCACTATTGTAGTTCTGCTCATACCGCAGAGAGTGATGACCGTCAGGGTGATAAAAGGACACCATTCGGTCTCATTGGAGGCAGCGAGCCTATAGACGGCGATCACTATCGAAAAGCATACTCATATCTTTTTTTTCTAAATGGCATCTGGACGTTGTCGTCTGCTTAACAGGACTATCATGTGGGTGCCTTGATAGTAAGGCTTCTAACCAGGGCAAAAACTTACAGACTATAATTAGCGACTACACGCTAATAGCACCCCCTGCGGAGTACGTGCCTCGGCTTTGGGCGTCGCTGGGAGAGGACAGCAAGGGGACAGGCTGGATCTGAGTGGTGTCATTATTTAGGGACTGATTTTGGACTACAGGCTCAGCCAGGCGGGTTCGCTCGAGCGAGGGTCAGGGAGGGAGCATGCTGATATCTTTAGGTCAATAATATACCTGTAGTCTCAACTGTCCGGCGGCTCTAACGACGGGTCCAGCGGTACCGAGCGCGGGCGCAGGCAGAGCGGCCACGTAGTGCAGCGCGGCGCCCGCGGCCGCCGGGCTGGCGCCGCACGCGCGCTTGGCCGCCAGCTCGGCGGCGCGCGGCCCGGGCAGGCACGCCGCGCCGCGCTTGCGCAGGCGCTGGTCCAGGCCGCTGGGGACGTCATGATGTTGTTGAGTCGCAGGTACGACATGGCGACTACTGCAGGCTCGAGTTTAAGGTGAAAGCGTCAGGCTAGCCCGCGAAATTCAAATTTTCTTACGTTTTTTGCAATGTGTAGACCAGTGCTAGGTTGTATGTTGATTAAAATATTGTTCGCTACTGTAAATCGTATATAGTTACAGAATTATAATCATCAAAATCATCAATACAACCCTCCAAGTTCATAAAAGTCGAGGAACGACTTTTTCAAGGTCAAAATCATTCCTCGACCTTTATGAATTCGGAGGGTCGTCTTGATGATTTTGATTTACAAATTGCATTAACGTAAGAAAATTTGAATTTTGCGGGCTACCCTGGAGCATCCACCTTAAGCGTATACCATGAGCCGCACGTATAATTAATATGGCATTGGAGCATATAAAGGGTGTAAAACACCTCTTAACGAAGCCGAAAGGCACTTATTCTCCTCGTCATTGCGATCTTTTTTTTGTTTTACACCATACCTGGGAACCTTCTTCGTTACGGAGATATTGGGGGGTCAACGTTTCCAACTTTTTGGCAACTTTTTTTTACACTTTTTTAATGTAAGATTTTTACTTCAAACACCTCCACGACCCCCGTACTATTCAATCCATCCACCAGCACAATGTTATAATAATAATAATAAAGTTTATTTCATAATCAACAGGTTTTTACAGATACATTGTAGAGGCCTTCTTTTAAGTATGGAAATACCTGTAACAGAAGACCTCCCTCTTCCATGAATATGGGCAAACATTTTACAAAGCCTGTTAATAATTAAAACAATGTTGGTAAAAAAAGAGGAAGAAAAAAGGACGATTATAAAAAAAGAAAAAAAGAAAATAAAAAATGTGTGGTGTCTGTGTTGTGTATAGGTGTGTATATGTGTGTGTGGGTGTATGAATGTGTGTGTGTGAGAGCAAATAGGACTAGTGTGGGTGTGAGAAAGGGGAAACCAAAAGCATATTATCAGTGTGAAGTATATGTATAGGTACAGTAGATATTCGTTTATTAATAAAATAATAATAAAGTTTATGAAAGCTGGTGTTTTATTATATATCCGGATGAAGAAGAGCCTCAGTTTCTTCATATGTAAGGGTCTTTAGCCATGCAGTCAGGGTTTTCTTACATTCGTGATGTGATTTTTGGTAGATAGCCAGGTTTTTGTTAATGGCATTGAAAGCAAAAGTAGTAAGGGCAACATATTGGCGTCTTGCGAATGCAGTACGAATCCTTACCCCAGTTATACAACCTTGTCTTCTTCTTTTTCTCAAGATGCTAGAATCAAATACCGTTGTTTTGTGCATTTTTAGGGTAGAAATAAGAATATATAACTTTCTGGCAGTTAAGAGGTCACATAGTTTATAAAGCTCGTGTGTAGGAAAACGATACGGTTTAAAATAAATAGTTTTGAGAAGGGCACGCTGTGATCTTTCCACATCTAGGAATTTTGTTTTAGAGGCACCTCCCCAGATAGGAATGCAATATGTTAAGACAGATTGGGCTAGAGCAGTGTACACTTGTTTAATTAAGTTCGCCGAGGCAACATGTCTTAACACCTTGAAAACCCAGACCAATTTTCTTAAGCGGTCACTAACCAATTCAACGTGGTTATGCCAAGAGAGTCGCTGATCAAGAATGATACCCAGATATTTCGTTTTCTCTACCTTTTCGATCGTCGGGCAAGCGCAATTTGTGCTTTGGGTATTGTGACACTGGTGTATCCTTACACTGAAATTAGTATGAGGCTGGGTTCTATTACTTATAGAGAAACACATATAGATAGTCTTTTGGCTATTCAACGTAAGTAAATTCGTTCGTAGCCAGGAATCAACTCTCGATAATCCAACTTCTGTGTTCTTCCGCACAGAATCCCAATTTTCACCTATAAAGACCAACGCAGTGTCATCGGCATAAGAGAAGACCCGCGCTCCACCTGCTTCCAAACCACATAAGCCATTGATGTAAATTAAAAACAAGGTGGGCCCGAGAACGCTCCCCTGTGGTACACCGAAAGTGATATTTGTGTCTCTGCTCGTATGAACACCAATTCTAACTTTTTGTGTTCGATGTGTTAGATAGCTTTTGAGTAGTTCCAGGGGTGTGCCTCTTATTCCTATGTATTCTAGCTTACGTACAAGAATGGGAACAGAGACTGTGTCAAAAGCCTTCTTTAGGTCGAGAAAAACTGTGAGGCATTTCTTTCCACGATCAAGGTTTTCAGTAATGAGAGATGTTATAGCCGTTACTGCATCTTCAGTTGATTTGCCCTGCCTAAATCCGTACTGTGCATCTGATAATATTTTATATTTATTGAGGAAGTCTAATAATCGTTTGTTTAGTAGTTTCTCCAATATTTTTGATAAAGCTGGTAATACTGATATAGGCCTGTAGTTATTAACATCATCTCTGGGCCCACTCTTGTACACAGGCGTAATAGTCGATTTTTTTAGAAGTTTGGGGAAGATACCTTTTTTAAAGCACAAGTTCGCTAGGTGAACAATAATTGGAAGAACTTCGTACTTAGCTAACTTGAGAAAACATGTTGGAATATTGTCCCAGCCAGGAGCGCTACTCGATTTTAAATTCATGAGCAAATAGTGTACCTCGTCTAAGTCTGTATCCAAGAGAACAAATGATGTCAATTGAGTATTATCTGCTCCTATGTCAGTCGTAGCTTCTGATCTAGTATCTGGCAAAATTTTCTCTGCAAGTTTTTTATCAATTCCTGCAAAGTACTCATTAACATGATTGACTGCTTCGATTGGCGACGCCATTACTTCCAAAAGTTTAGTGCTATCTGCATTAGACTGCTTCATATGAGTTATATTTTTAATATTTGACCAAAGTCTCTTATTATTTGTGGTAGAATTTGCTAATCGTTCCCTCTCGTACCTGCGTTTTAGTTTTTTAATTAATTGATTGCAATAATTTCGATATCTTTTATAAGTAATTTTTAATATATCATCATGTGGGTCATTTTTTAACTTCTTTTGCATATGGTTTCTATTTTTGATACATCTTAAAATGCCAGGGGTTATCCAGGGTTTTATAGACCGTTTACTTTTGGGTATAGTAGTCGTAGTAGTATTTTCTCGTATTGATGCCGAAATTTTTTCAATCAGGAGTTCAACTACAAGGTCAGGGTCATTTGAGAACAAAAGTTCACCAAGATTTTTATCCACTAAAGATTTAAGTGCCATATTGAAATCAGTCGTCATTTTTGTTTTCTGAATTTTATTTTTTAGTTTGATTTTAGATAAGTTTAGAAATAATAGAGAATGATCAGTAACAGTTGTATTTAAGACAGCAATGTGAGCAGATAATTTTTCCTTATTAAGTTTTATCATAAAATGGTCCAGGCAATTATTTAGTCTAGTAGGAAAAGTGTGACCTGCCATCAATCCATGCATAGTTAACATTGCAGTATATTTTTGTCTATTGTTTCTCTCCTGGGCCTGCTCAGATGCAGTTGGTGTAAGATTTATATTAATATCACCAGTTAAAGTAATACAGTTGTAGGTTTTTATGGACTCCAAATATGTGTCAAGTGAGTTTATAAACATGTCCGCGTTAGCATTTGAGGGAGATCGATATACACTTAGTATAATATTATTATTATCGAGTTTAATCTCTAAGGCAGAGGCATGAGTCAATTTAATTTCCCTGACGTTTACTGCAATGTTATTAGTGACGTAAACAACTACTCCGTTATGAGTGCGTTACATTGAGTTCTACCACAAAACATGATTTTTAACCCCAAAAAAAAGTTACTTAGTTTGATGTACAGAATGCTTGGTTGACGGCTTCGTGATGAGGTTAGGATTTTTGAGGGAGGATTTACACCCTGTATTTGGGCAAGGTGTATCGAATTCTTGGACCTAAAGTGTTATCATATTATTATATGCATTATTGAATTTGACTCTAACAAAATAAATAAATACATACTTATCACTGGTCCTGGAGTTATTCTGTTGCGTGGACGTGGCGTGGTTGCTGACGTTGGGATGTATGACGATATCGTCGCGCACCTCCACCTTGATCCGCGACTTGCTCTGTGACGAGGTGCTGAAGCAGTTCTCCGTGCCGCCCGGCTGCGAGCCTAGAGATTCACTGGGGACAAGTATACAAGGTCATCATCATCATCAGACTATAATGTTCCCACTGCTGGGACACAAGCCTCCTCTCAATGAGAGGGAATGGGCTATAATCCACGCGGGCCCAGTGTGGATTGGTAGATGTCACATGTCTTCGAATTTTTTGGTTCTAGGACATGCCGGTTTCCTCACGATGTTTTCCTTCACCGTTTTGAGAGAAGTGGTGATGAAATAAATTATACAAAGTAATGCCTGTCTGGGTTCGAACCCACGACTTAGTTCTTAAGTCGAGGCCGCCACCACTGGGCCACCGCTGCTCCTAAAAGGTAATGTAACAAAAATAATTTCAGGTTCTTCAAATAATCTTACAGACATACTTACAGGGTGTAAGGGACAGCTCCAAGAAAATTTTCGTTTCTTTAATTGTTTTTCCAGTTACTATTCCTTTAGTTCAATGTAAAATTACATTCTCCGTACGCACTCCATTTATGTAAATACTAGCGGACGTCACGCGGTTTCACCCGCGTAGTTCCCGTTCCCGTGAGAGTACGGGGTTAAATATAGCCTATGTTATTCAGTAAAGACGGATGTACAGGATGGGTAGGAAATGAGGTGAGGCTTATCCTGCAGCAAGGTGTGGAACTGGCATTATATTTCGGATAGGTCGGGGATATCCAGCGGCCATATTATTTACAGCGGCTAATCTGGTCCTGCAATCGTTGAGAGATTTCTGCAGTTCGCTTCCAAAACGAAGATATTCTGTTGGATTGATAAAGAAAGGAGGGGTGGGGATGTCTTGACTCAGACTCAAGATTTAATCACGGTTTCTTGAAGTGAAAACTTCTTTAGGCGCGTTAAGCACTATTTAGGCGAAGGAAAAACATTGAACTCATCGTCACAGAAACCGTCACCATCACCGAACGCTTCGTAGCACTCGTAGCCGATCCGCTACGGCGTAGCACCACTTAGGCTAGCGCGGGGCACAACCCGTAGCAGTGCTACGACTGGGGCAGGGCCTGAGGGGGGAGGGGGAGGTGGTAGGGGGACGGTAGGAGGGATGTAAGGGAGGGAAGGGGTATGGTGGAGTGGGGGGGGGAGATGTTTAAAAAATGTATGGAGCCCCGGCCAGGTTAGTTTTCTAACCTGGCCGCCTGCCGTTTCAGACTGCTGTTTTTTTTTTAAGAAAACAAGGTTTTATCTCCTGTTACTACCCAGAAGCAAGTAAGGTTTTTAGTAAGACCTGGATCTTAGTCTGTACTCACTTGGCGTCCGCGTGTGTGAGCGGTATGAAGACGGGCGTGATGCGTCGCTTGCCGTCCGACGTGCGCGTCTCGATCTGCCGGTCCATCGGCCGCAGCGGGGTGGACGACGGCCCGAGAGAGCCCGCTGACGGACTAAACAGGCTTTTGGGCTGGGAGATAATTAATATACATGTTATAATTAACATGAAACTAAAGGCAATACGTCGTGATGGGCATACAATGTTAGCCGCGTAAAAATATTACTTCCCTATTTAAATCGGATTTAATTAACAATTTAAAAGGTTTTCATTTATTTGCACGGAACCCTATTCCATTTTCCTAAAATAAAAAATAGCTTAAGTTACGTCATATAACCTAAACTATGCTAGTAAGTCCAGCCGTTTCGGAGATTAGCCGGAACAGACAGACAAAAATTAAGTATAAGTACCGTATTTACTTTCAAATGCATTTAGTGAAAACCCATTATTTTGAAGTTATAACCAGACACTTCAATTTTATTGATTTGTATACTTATACAAAGACGACGCTATACAAAGCCGATGATGACGACAATCCCTACCTGTGACTTATCACTCTTGGGCGTGGTCTCCTCTTTGGCAGCTTCTTTCTTAGCATCCTGCTTCTCCCTAGCCAGCAGGATCTCGGGACACTCCACCAACAAGTTGGCCGACAAGTCGCCACCCGACTCGTTGGCCAAACATTTGCCGTAAATCTTTTCGTAGAAAGCGTTCTGGAAACGAAAGGTCTTTGGTGGTTAGACTGATGGACTAGCTATACCTTTTTTTTTTTTTTTTGGGTGGGAAATCATCAAATGACTTCTCCCGCTCTGGGCGGAGCAGGAGGGAGTGTCAGACTTTTACTGACTAAAACCCATCCATGTTCCTTCCTCGCCCTTTGTGTTCCGGGGCCACGGTATCTCTTTCGAATAGTCCCGCAGCCCCGGCAGGCTTCGGCCCTTGCGGACCCCTTCCCTATTGCTGACTCTCTTTGAGGCGCGCGTGGAACAGTCCTGCGCCGTCGACACGGCCTGTCGTCATGAGACGTACGGACGGCGAACTAGCCCATAGCTCCCCGTCCACAGGCCCGCGACTAGCTATACCTAACGTCAAATAAAGCTGAATTAAAGGTCATTGACCCGCATACATTTATTCAAATACGTAATTCCGAAAACAGAAATAATGACATAAACTTGTCCCGAAACGACCTTTATCGTGATCCTTGACTTTTTCTAGTAATAAAAAAACGATTAATGTATGTATTTTAATGTATATATAATGTATTTTCGGGGTACCTACGCAGAGAAATTAAGGAAAGAGCAATGAACTTTATTACAGATTTAAGTGGCGGCCACCATAGGGTATCGTGTAGTATAGTGTGTGGCATCATGGTTCTTTTTTTGAAACTTGAATGACATATTGTCATGAAAAAACAAAATGGCGCCGTTAGGTCTGGCAACAATATTGTCGGTCCGTATATTTACCAGGTTACTCAAATTCTGAATAAAATCGTTATGCGCCGATTGTCAATTGTTTTTGATTGAAAGGAACATCAACGTACAAACAGTTACTACATGTTAAGTACATCGTTCTAAGTTCTAACTCCCATATAGAAATGTTTCATAGGTTATTAAAAAAAACCGGACAAGAGTGAGTCGAACTCGCGCACCGAGGGTTCCGTATAAACTTTTTAAAGGACAAACTTAACTTTGCTGTTCGATCCCTAGAAGCCCAGGTATGTTGGCAACTACTTACATAGTCATTTAAAAAAATGTAACTGCATGCAACTGTTATTTTTTTAAACTTGGTTTTATTTCAGGCGGTGATAATGCGAGCTTTATAGAAATATGAAGGACCTGTTTTCTATAAACATCCAGGTAGTAGCAGATGCTGATCTAAAAATAAGGGATATAGTTGCACGATGGCCAGGCTCTGTACATGACAGCACTATCTTCTACAACAGCAGAGTTAAATATCGAATGAACTCCCAACAACTAGGCAGGTGCTGACTTTTGGGAGATCGGGACTATGCATTTAAGAAATATTTATTAACACCAATGGCAAATCCTCAAAGCACCGCTGAAAAGCTCTAAAATGAAAGCCAAATTAGAACAAGAAATGTAGTGGAAAGAACATTTGGTGTTTGGAAGAGGAGAAATCCATACATAGGCACAAACATACAAAACACAAACAAACAAAAAAAACGAACATTGTGCAAGTAAAGTGCTACTAACATAGTTTTAAGTTGCTTATACTAACAAAAATTGTTATTAGTATGTATTATTAGGTTAAGGTATTTATGTATGGGTCAATGTTACCTGAAATAAATGGATTATTATTCGTTTATTCATTTAAATACATATTTTTGACATTTTAAAATATTTCTTATTATTATTATAGGCTCTCAATTAAGAGTTAAATCAGATAATGTGCAGGCTATTATTGTCAGCACTGCAATACTGCATAATCCATGCATTAGAAATAGAGATTTGCCCAGTGGTGGAAGAAAATAGAAAATGAAAATGAAAAAAAAAATGAAAAAAAAAAATGAAAAAAAAAAAAGAAAATGAAATGAATTAATGAATAGATAATTGAAAATGAGCAAGAAAATATTATCTTCCCGGTGACAGAAAATGATCGGCAATACAGAAGAGAACTTATAACGAACTTATATATAACTACATACTTTTCCTCATTACTAAACACTGAAGGAGCTTAATAACTATAAATATAATAAATGTTGCTACATAAACTGCATTTAATTTTCCGAATGATCAACACTAAATTAAATAAAACAAATTTGAGTTGTCTAAGAACTGGCTTTATTAAAATCTACTTTTGCCTTTTCAGCCTCATATTTACATTTTTCTAATATCAAATTATACATTTTTTTCTTAAACTGCAGCTCTTGGTCATGGAGTTCTTGTTTGTGTCTCATGTTTTGCTCATGTTCTTCCTTGGCATACTGGGACAGTTCACTTTCTCGCTGCTGCTTGCAACTCAAAAAATCTCTCTCTCCCATAATGGAATTTAACCATTTGGTGGTTTCTGATGGTAGCGGAGAGGCTGTTCCCCCACCAGGTAGCTGCCTTCCATACTTCTCTCTTGCCATTTCCTAAATTAAAATAATCAATTGTAAAATATTCTGTATTACAGCATCAAACTACACTGACCTCCAAACCTAAGCACTACACTTTTAAAATTTTCAATTTTTCCTAAACTATAGAAGTTAGAGATTTAAAATAAAATAAAAAAAACGTTATAAAGCAATTTTTATCAGCTTTCTTTGAAACTATAGACAAAATTAAACTATTTTTCGAGTCCTTTTTGTTTCGAAATTATATCTTGTGTACTTAAAAAGTTATTGCAATTTTGAAAGTGTGATACTTATTTTTGCAGGCCAGTTTATATAATTATTGGGAAAAAGATATTATAGCCAGGTACCTTTCTTGCAGTTTTTTTCATATTATTGTATTTCTGCTGCAACTGCTTTGTGCTGCGGTGTTTCGTCGCATCGGAATTAAATTTTTCTGTGAGCAATTTCCAAGCAGCTTTTTTTTGCTGGTTGCTGGATTGATCAGTTTTTTTTATCGTTATTACTGGGTACTCCTGTTGAAGCAACATTAGTTTTATTGTTTCTTGTTTACAGAAGTTAGAGCTGCGGTTCCTTGAATTAAAAAAAATAGTTACGTACAAGTAAATAAAACACGAGCTAGGTAACTCTTGATGATTTCAGAGCTATATATCTCAATGTAAACATACAAAAATACTAACTTGATTGATTGTTGGCTGTATCCTGACATATTTATGAAGACAGAAGATGCTTGGCAGTTACGGCACAAATTAAAGAACAATTCAATAAATAACACGGAGTGAAAAATATAACTTGTTGTGGTGTTTCTCGTGGTAATAAACTGTTTGATTTTTAGCGCAGTCTGAGTTTTGACATTTAAACTGTCAAATATGACGTTTCTTTTGGTTTCATTCAATCATTAAGAGTAGTGTTGTCACATAGAAAAACGTAACCCCCAAAAAACCATAGCTATTTTTTTAGGTAAATATTTCTCATTACACTGGCAATATAATCTAGACATCGAAAAACGTAATAGCCCTTTAACCAATCGTTGACTAGTTGACTATGGTTAATCTAACAAATTGTTATACGGTGTTTGACTACGGATCAAAAAACCGGCCCTTACAGCACATGTAAACGGAAAAGTCTGAAAACCGTAAATATGTAGTTTAAAAAGCGATTTTACTATTACAAACTTATTATTTGCGGTTGGTGCAATAGGCGAGACGACAAAAAAAAACTAATTAGTCCGTCACTTAGATTTTCAAAAAATATTTGACCCGTGTTTTTTCTTTTGTTACGTAAACCAAAATTGACGAAGATACGAACTTTTAAAATTCTCAATACGTCACGCCATGGTATAATTTTTAGCTAGTTTTGACGTCACGAGCCCCCACTCCCGAGTTTTGATGCGTTTTATTTTTGTCAATATTCATTGATTTACAAAAACAAAAAATACGTGTCCATTAATTTCCAATACTCAAACTGACGGATTAAATAGATTTGCAATTTTTTGATACTGTCGTCATGCCTATAGCCGTTTTTAGGGATGGCACAGCAAAGTTAAGTTTGTCCTTTAAAAAGTTTGCACGGAACCCTCGGTGCGCGAGTCCGACTCGCTCTTGTTTTTAATTGTCGATGAAAATTTTTTCTGTGGTTCAGCAAAACGCACTGAATACGTTGTTAACCGTTTGTGCACCGAAGTCCCTTCGACCCTTTATACCGAATGATACACATCTTTAAGTCCGTCATTCAATTACTCCTCTGTAGCGAGGCGAGGCGGACTAGTAATAAAAATACATTTATATGACGCATAGACAACAAGCCAGAGATGAGGAGCTCGTGGCTAAATAATAACAGCCGCTCGGGTCGATCTTTAGGTTAAGCCGTGCTTGCCTAGGTTGGTCTGTGGATGGGTGACCACCTTTTACATACCGAGCTTCCTCCGTGCCTCTGAAAGCACGTTAAGCAGTTGGTCCCGGCTCTCATTTGTAGATCTTTGGTGTTACAGGTGTTACAGGTAGTCAGTGGCCCAAAAAGTCTGACAACCAACAAGAGATATCGTATTACCCGGTACTAACTGGGTTGTGGAGGACAGATAGGCAGTCGCACCATGAAAAATACTGGTATTTCAGCTGCATCCGGTTAGACTGGAAGTCGACCCCAACATATTTGGGAAAAGGATAGGCAGATGATAGACAACGAGCCATAGATAAAACGTACCTTTTCATCAAAAGTAAGCGGTGTTCCGATCTCCTTGTTAGTGAACTGAATGCAAGCGACGCTGCCGTCCGAACTGCACGCCAGTAAGTTGAGACCTGAAAAAATCATGAGCAATATAAATGACAGTAACGGTGTAATTACCACATCACACCCGTTCACACCCATTTTTGAAAAGTGTTTCAATTAGATCCTATGAACCACTAAAAATTCACAAAAAAAATATTCAATCGTTAAGTGCCATAAAAATCCATTTAAATTTAGCATTTTCAAATTTCGCGCGTAATTTGACGAAAACGCTGGACGCAGTGGACGCCATATTGCTTTGTGGTCATGACGTCAGTTGGCTAGGTAAACAAATGCAGTGATATTTGAAGTTGACAGTTGACACTTCTATGTTTACATACCCTTATGACGTAATTACATGGCGACTACTATAATGGTGTTATGAAACAGATTAATAAAGCTGAAACCTGTGAATTGAATTTTAAAATTTAGTTTGCTATTTTATGAACTAAAATTAACGTTTTCAGACTGCTTTTTGCCTAAGCTATCACAATAATATATTTTTTTATTTTTTCTCATATAGAGTAAAATACCCTATTATAGTACATTATGATATAAGTGCGGTAAGTTGCAAATTACAGCCGAGGCGATATTGCTAGCCCGAGCCGTAGGCGAGGGCGATAAACAAGCAGAGGCTGTAATTATCAAAGCGCACGTATGTCATACGACGTTTTATAATATATTTGCGAGGAAATAAATAAAAACAATACAGCGAAAAGAAAAAGCGCGCGGAATAATTTTTACTTGTTCACAAATTAGCGAGCCGCCCGCATCAGCGCTTTTTTTTAAGGCAAAGACAAAAAAAACAGCCAGTATTACTAATAAAGTAAATTAATATTTTTGTGTTTTTGTTACAGTCATATGGTTGTAATTTACTGTCAAAATTAATTAAATTAAAGAATTAAATGTTTATTTATTATATTTCATCTCCCAAAGTTAATTTTATTCATAAAATGTTGACCACTTTTCTGACATAAAAACTCTTTGCTAAGATTTAAAAAAGTACCGTTCGGTTTAGACGCAGCATCTTGATAAACCGTGCATTTTACTTTACAGCACAAGTACGTAACGAGATACATTACGATATTGAAATTGGTGAAATAAGAGACCCTTTACGAGCAAATGTGTTATAATAGTATATTTTATATCGAGGGACTAAACGAAGCCATAATATACCAGAGGTGGTTTAAACCCAGGGTATATTAAGTTGGCGTTTAGTCTCGAGGTGCAAACTGTACTTTTCACTTTGAGTGCGAGAAAAATAGTCAATTTAGTACAAAAACATGTATTATTCCTCCAGTCCATAGAACTTACGTAAGTTTTTAGGTAAATCCTCCGCGATTTTGGCGGCAAAAGATTATTTATTATGTCTTTTGCTCTTTGCTCGACGTCAAACTCTTCACTGTCACTGGACATTCTTAATAAATTTATTTAAAACCGAACAAATTTACACTTGACACACATTCTGAAATTTTCGCGGTCAGTTTTTTCTTCTAAACCAGTCACAGATTAACAATTTTGAAACGCATGGCGCCACCTTCTTTGTAGAAAAACCATGGAACTAAAACTCCCAACATTTTTGCAATGAAGATCGTCCACACTCCACAGATAATAGTAGTTGTTGAGGATGAGGTCTGTTCCCGGGTGATTAAATGAATCTATCGTTATGGTTTTACATCTATATTGAATAATTACGATTGTACAGAGTTTCTGGGCTGTTCCATGGCTATGGCGGGGAGGTCTGTACTGGATGGTGGATGCGAGGTGAAAAGGTATGAATCTATACAATGCAATGCCTTTTATAGCCGCTGTGAATGAGCAGAATTAATGTATGATGCTGAAGAATGAACGTAGAAGCGCCAGGCGAGCGCTGTGGCCAGTGGACGAACTAGGCGCCGACGATGTGCTGCGCTCACGCAGCGAGTGCAGCCCCTTGTGAAGAGGTGGCGCTAGCGGTAGGCGTGAACAGTAGTATATTTACTGGCTGTTTGTTTGTTTCGGCTAATTTCCGATACGACTGGAGTTTGACGGGCACAGAGGTAACTCAGTATGTCACCCATCCACGGTCCGATCTCAGCAAGCGCAGCGATCTTTGCAGATCGATTCGTCCGCCTGTTATTATTTAACTGTAAAACTTAAAATAAAACTCACCATCCGAGCTCCAGGACAGATCCAGCACGCTGTCACTGAACAGTTGGTGCACGACCACCAGGGGCCGCTTGAGAGACGTCAGCCAGATGCTGAGCGCGCGGTCCCGGGACCCCACCGCCGCGCAGCAACACTTCTTGCCTTCCTTTACGAATATGTTGCTGTTGAAGCGCTGGGAGCAGAAAGGAATAAGGTTTTGGGGGTATGCAGAACAGGATGTAAAGCTCTTCATCTCCCATAGAAAAGGGAGGATCCTCCGACCAGACGGGTGTTGTGTCTGGTGGGCCACTGACCCACAGTTGTTGTCGGATTCTCGTACGTACTCCTTAGTCGCGGATAATGTTGCTTGCGTGATGTTGGAATCTGACGTATCTTGCTGTTTAGTTCCTCATTTTTGTCATAGATGGCGCTGCAGTACGTTTTGTCCTATATGCTGTACTACTTTTTGTAATGCCGCTACAAGAAAACATCACTTGCTGTGCCTCAGGCTTGACTCGCAAGGTGCTTGGCTCCAAAAAAAACAATGTTTACAGCTTAAAAATGTGAAAAACGGACCTTAGTTAATCCTGATCGATCAGGCTCTTCGACATTTGAAAGAAAGGGATGCAAGCTTTCTTTCTTTCAAATGTCGATGAGCCTGGTCAGGAATTTCTCAGTAGTAGCCACGGAGCCTGGATTTGTACCCGTTTGATGGCAATCGATTCGCCCTCTATTACATGGAACTTAAGGTGGATGTTCCAACCAGCCCGCGAAAATCAAATTTTCATAAAGGTGCAGGAATTACTTTGTAGCGGCACTACAAAAAATACTACGCTACATGGAACAAAAAGTACTATAACGCCATCTATGACACAGATGATGAACTAACTGCGAAACACGTCAGAATTCCTACATCGCGCAAGCAGAGTTATCCGCGACATAAGACTACATACGAGATCCCGACAACAACTGTCGGGCAGTGCCCCACCAGACAGTCCAGACACAACACCCGTCTGGTCGGAAGATCCTCCCTTTTCTACGGGGGATGATGATGATGATGTTTATTTTTGCAAGTAGGTTTTTACAAACACTTTTACACGTCATTTTTTAAAAACTAGATGGGGCCGGTGTTTCGTACCTGACTACTCTGAGAAGAAACAGCCGAAACAAACTCAGAGGTCACAGTCTATTTTGAAGTCCAGACATAATACTGCTCAATTCACATGAGGACTATGCAGATTAGTGTCTAAGATGGTCTTTAGAAGAAAGAACCACACAGATTTGAGTGGACTTGTCCAGTCAGTGCAAGCATTTGTCAGTTATCGTGTAGCTCGACTTATAACTCAAGGAGCTCAACGAAACGACGAACAATACCAAAAGAAAGGACATTTGGGTAGGTCGCTTATAGTACTCAAACTGCCAGACAGTCGTGGGGTTAAAATGAAAAAATAAAATATATGACCGACCTGGTCCTCACATTCACAATAATTAAGTAAAATTAATAATAATTTACAAAATGAATGTCAATAAAAAACATCAATAAATAACAATAATAATTAAAAAAAAAGTAAAACACTTAACAAAATAAGTATTCCTGTCATATCAGTAAATGTCACAAAATGATAAAAATAAAGTAAAAAATAATAAAATACTGAAATAAGTATTCATGTCAAATCATTCAATGTCAAAGTGTATAAAAGAAAGGAATCAATAATAAATAAGCGAAGTCCGAAATTCATTCACATAGTAAATTTCATTGGAGCAGCTTAATCCCAAGCCTTTTTATCTTCGAGATAGCGATTAAAATGATAGTAGGCTTTCAGGCATAACACGTGAAAGAAGCTCACGGTAAGGCACGGCAATGTTATCAGAATTGGCTATTGTATGGGAAACCTATCTCTGGATGGTTATACAATGAAATGGCAGAGTCTAGGCGATTATTTAAGGGAAAATTGAAATGGTGTCAAAATAACCAACAAAAGATTAAAATGGATATAATAGCACGACACCATTCGAATAATAATTTTTCAAAATTTTGGAAATCTACGAATAAATTAAATCTGAAGCCGAGCCGGCCCGTGAGCATCGAGGGTGTTCACGACCCGGATGACATCGCGAGATTGTTTCAGCAACATTTCAGGGTTGAACCGTCTTTGAGGCCTGCACAGTCTGACCTGTTGTCGGTGTCTGGTGCTGGGGCTTTATCTGCAGACATCAATGTGAGGTTCACTGCAAAGGATATAGCTATGGTCATAAAATCTATGAAAAGAGGAAAGTCTCCAGGACATGATAGCCTCAGCATTGAGCACCTGCGACATGCTGGGGTACACTTGCCTAGGGTTCTAGCTTTGTTATTCAACTTGTGTGTTAGCCACTCCTACCTACCTGACGACCTCATGTTTACTGTTGTTGTGCCTATTATAAAAAATAAGACCGGTGATGTCTCGGATAGGTCCAATTATAGGCCTATCTCGTTAGCTACGGTTATAGCGAAGGTGATGGACGGTCTACTTGATGGCCATTTAACTAAACATATAAAACTGCATGACGGTCAGTTCGGTTTCCGGACTGGTCTATCCACGGAAAGTGCGATCCTGTGCCTCAAGCAGACCGTGCACTACTACACCGCGCGTAAGACGCCAGTATACGCTTGTTTCCTGGACCTGTCCCGGGCATTTGATATGGTCTCATACGACCAAATGTGGTCAAAAATGCGTCAAGACACTAGTCTGCTCCCTGAGATTGTATCGATATTTGAGTACTGGTACAATAATCAGAAAAATGCTGTTAGGTGGGCGGAAAGTAGATCGGACGAGTACAGGTTGGAGTGTGGGGTGAGGCAGGGGGGGTTGACCTCACCGAAACTTTTTAATTTGTATATGGACCGCCTGATTGGAGAGCTGAACAGCACGGGAGTCGGATGTCATATAGATGGTATTTGCGTTAATAATATTAGCTACGCGGATGACATGGTGCTGCTCAGTCCTTCAATCGGCGCGTTGCGTAAGTTGCTTCGTATATGTGAAAGGTATGCGGAGGCCCATGGTCTCAGATACAATGTGAAGAAGAGTGAGGTTATGGTTTTTAGAGCACCCAAAAAAGATTTCTCAGACGTACCACCCGTCTCACTCTATGGTACACCTTTAAACAGAGTCACACATTTCAAGTATCTGGGCCACTGGGTCACCGAAGACCTCAAAGACAACATGGATGTGGAGAGAGAACGTAGGGCGTTGTGTATCCGCTGTAATATGTTGGCTCGCAGATTCGCTCGTTGCACTGAACAAGTGAAGGTCACACTATTCAGGGCATTCTGTCAGACCTTCTACACGTGCAGTTTGTGGGCTAAATACACGCAGGGGACGTACAACGCCCTGCGTGTACAGTATAATAACGCGTTCAGGGTGTTGATGGGGCTGCCGCGCTACTGTAGCGCGAGTGGCATGTTCGCTGAGGCGCACGTGGACGGCTTCCATGCCATCATGCGTAAGCGCTGTGCATCGATGTTGGCGCGGGTGCGCGGCAGCCCCAGCGCCATGCTGGCCGCGTGTGCCGGCCGCTGGGACTCGGTACTGATGGCGCATTGGATAGGCCTTCACGCGAGAGCAAGCGCCTGACTACTTTGTACCTTTACTAACACTAGGCTAAGAATATTGTTACTAACTTTTAGATATAGATTTATACTAAATAACACTAGGTTAAGAACATTGTTACTAACAAATTTATGGACCTAGTCTGAAATAAATATTTATTTATTATTATAACTTCCGTTTTATAAACGATTTGAATTTATTTAGGCTTAGTGCTTGAATATGGCTCGGAAGTTTATTGTAAAAACGTATACATTGGCATCTAAACGTACCCCCTATTTTCTTGAGCCTCGTTGCAGGAACAACAAATTTGTGCTTCTTCCTCGTATTTATGTTGTGGATATCACTGTATTTTTTAAACAAATTAATATTTTTATGTGCGTACAAAAGATTTTCATAAATAAACTGAGAGGGCACAGTAAGAATATTAATCTCTTTAAATTTTTCTCTGAGGGAGTATCTGGGACTTAATTTATAAATTGAACGAATTGCCCTTTTTTGCAAAATAAATATTGTCTGAATATCGGCGGCATTACCCCACAAGAGCATACCGTACGACATCACGCTGTGGAAATAACTAAGGTAAACTAAACGGGCAGTCTGTAAATCAGTTAAATCACGAATTTTTCTAACGGCGAATGCTGCAGAGCTAAGTTTTTTTGATAATTTGTCTATATGCGGGCCCCACTGCAGCTTGGCATCCAAAGTTATGCCTAAGAACACAGTGCTATCTTCCGGTTTCAACTCTTCATCCTTGATTTGTACAGTAGTTTCCACTTGTCTTACGTGGGGTATCGTAAACTTAATACATTTAGATGAAGAGCTTTACACCCTGTTCTTCATACCCCCAAAACTTTATCAAGGTCAAAGTAATTCCTTAAACCTTTAAGCGCTTGGAGGGCTGTATTGATGATTTTGATGATTATATACATCTACACTATCAATCTATCATTTTTGTGTGTATGTTTGTAATGAATAAACTCAAAAACTACTGCGCCGATTTCAAAAATTCTTTTATCATTAGAAAGCCACGTCTTTACTAACTACATACGTCTTACAGTCGCGAGAAAAATTTTAATCAACATACAACCTAGCACTGGCCTGCAAATTACAAAAAACGTAAGAAAATTTGAATTTCGCGGGCTGGTTGGATAAGAATAAGAATAAGAAATTTTATTGGCTCAAACATGTGTTTACATACAGAAAAATAATACATGCATGCAAGATCTTAAATAAGAGGTGGCTCACGACATGTCTGCCATTTTTCATGGCGTGCAAATATTTCCGGTACAATTATTATTATTTAATTAATGATTTTTAATTTTTAAACGTTATACATTATATACCAATTTATTAAATACAACTACTATTACAGAATCAATTATTTTTAAATTTTACACTTATTCATTAAATATTTTATTCAGTCACAGTTAAACAAAAATTAAATTAAGTTTTTTGTGATTTATTATTAATGTACCTTGTCTAATAGGAGCTTGGAGCATCCACCTTAAATATAACTGGCGAAATGTGGGTGTACTATAATTAGGTACATCTCTAACTAACCCTTCGGGCGTGATGTTAAGTTATGTTCCATTATTGAGAGATAAAACTTACGGCGCATGTGACCGCCTTCCTGTGTCCAACGAAGTCCTTGTCGCACCTCCAGCCGTCCCGCTCCACCACCTGCGCAGTGGGCCCGCCGCCGTTCATCGCGTGCGCAGACAGTACGTACTGGCCGTCCGGAGACCACGACAGACGTAACACGTGAGTGGTACCTGCAGGAGAGGCAACGTTACTTAACAACTCAACACTTCAAATATTATTTGATTTATTAATTATTAGGAGCAGCGGCGGCCAAGTGGTGGCGGCCCCGACTTACGAACAGTAAGTCGTGGGTTCTAACCCAGGCAGGGGCATTACTTTGTGTAATTTATTTCATCACCGCTGCTCTCAAAACGGTGAAGGAAAATATCGTGAGGAAACCATGTTCTAGAACCTAAAAATTCGAAGACATGTGACATCTACCAATCCGCACTGGGCCCGCGTGGTGGATTATAGCCCATTCCCTCTCATAGAGAGGAGGCCTGTGTCCCAGCAGTGGGAACATAAGTAGGCTGATGATGATGATTATTAATTATGACTTACTCTCAATAAATCCCTGTTTATTTTTTAAACTATTAGTTTATCCCAGAAAACACCTACCTACTATGTTGTATAATATATAAATGCTTCTTCTCTCCCAACTCACTTATTTTGCTGTGCCCGACAGGGTCCATGTGATCTAACTATAAGTTTTACCACCTAAGATATACATGTGGAATGCAATGAAGTATTTAGTATTGAACATGAAAGAGTCGGTTTGGTATGATTGTATTAAGTTTGGTGTCCAGAACTGAGTCGTCTGAACCAATTAAGGGTCCATCCACTAGTACAATACTTAATACATACCTCCACACTCCTCGAATGGCTCTGTAATCACAATCTCCGGCGCCCAGTCAGCTGTCTTCCACACCCGCAATGACTTATCATCAGACTGGGAAGCTAGATATTTGCCCACCTGCAATTTTTTATAACAAAAACTTTACACCAATCTATAGTTGAGCCAGTTCAGATCGCAAAAGCGGTCATTGACCCACCTACATTTATTCAAGTTCTTAACTTTGAAATCCAAAAATAAACCTGTTCCAAGTCTGAGAATCGTCATCTATCGTGATCTTGAACATTTTTTCTAATGAAAAACGTTACATGGTTCATTTTGTAGGAAGAGATATTAGGGAAAGGGCAATGACCGCTATTGCGATCTTGGTTTTGCATCCTAGTCAAAATTCAGGAGCTTGTCACAAAAGACCTAAATAATCAATTTAAATTGCGTTACCTGGTCAATAATTAATAAAGCTGCTATTTTAAATTGTTTAAATTTGACAGTAGTTCAGAATAACACGGAAGTAATAAACAGAATCACCCATCGTTCGACATGTTGCTGTGTGCGTTTATTTGTGTGTGCGAAGGCGCGGTCATAGGGCTAGTTACAGACGGGCTGCGTTTTAATACGGGTGATTTAAGTAAATAAGAAAAATAAACTTACCTATTTTATTATCGATTTGGGTCGAGAATCATTAGCATAGACCTCCTTGAATTTGACCAGGATGCAAAGCGACACATATTATACTTATGGTATAAAGAGGTCCTAACCAAAATACTTATAAACACACACAAATACAGGGTGGAAGGTATACCAACGCTAAAAGAACGATTACCACATATTCAGAACAGCACAGAAATTTTTCCTCGCCTTTAAAAAAAACCCGCTGTTTCCTACAAAATTGCCTTAATTACATGGTCAAAATGTATGGGACAGTTTACTTTGTCAAAAATTGTGTGGTAACCGTATTAGTGTCCGTGTCCGTGTCCCTTCCACCCCAGATAGGTGTGTTATATTACATTTAAGTCATGGGTCCAACTCATTGTGTCTCATCCAGTCATGACATGAGGATGAGGAATCTATGAATACAACTCATTTTAAATTCTTTTATTTTCATCCAAGTCCAGACTATATCCAGATAATGAGAGATCTATGCTTTGCTTCTTTGTCTTTCTTTTTTTTTCAAGATATTTCTTGTTTCAATCAGCAATTTTTGGAAAACGTATATGCAGTGCATACAATAAATACTCACCGGATCCCAAGCCACACCCTTCACTAGTCCATTGTGCCCGTTCAACACACACACCATCTCCGGAAACTTCTCTGCATTCCAGATGATGATTGAGTTGTCCACACTACAGCTGGCTAACCACTTGTCCAGAGGTGACCAGGCTAGGTCCAACACATCTCCTGTAAAGTAAAATAACTGGTTTACGATTCATCATTAATAAATAAATAAATAAAATAAAAGCATTTTATTTTATTTATTTATTTATATATATTTGTTCCCTGCGACTTTGACGATGTCTTGGACCCAACGAGCTTTAGGACGGCCCTGGTTTCTATGGCTTAACCTTGGCCACCACTCGGTCAAAGCCTAATACATCATGAGGGCATAATCATAATACCAAAAAATACACATACCTGCATGTCCTCTCAACGTAGCCAAGCACCGCCAAGTCTCAGCCTTATGCTTGCCAGGAGTGCCCATAGCAGCCACACTGAGCCCCCATACCATGACCAGTCGGTCATCACCCCCTGATGCTAGGTATTTACCTCCGTTGCTCCAACGCACACAGTTTACGCAGGCTGGAAAATATATTTTTTTGATAATTAATATTTGTGTGATTGAAATTAATGGCCACTATTGGAAGTTCATTGGATACCATGGCAAGATGACTTGGTGAAGACAGCTGAAAAAAACTAGACAGGCAAGGAACAGGGAATATGCATTTTTTTTTTTCAATGCATAATGTAAAATACTATAAAACTAATGAGGAAAAGTGAAAACAAGACCAAAATCGGCCAAACAAGACCAAAGTCATAACCAAAAATCTTTTGTTTCTATCTCTCTCTAGATAAATGGAATTTAGTATGGATTTTGTACGTCGATATGACGAATGACTGATCTCTCTATCTAATCTGCAGTTTCAAATGCTTAACTTAGTATTTATTATAAATATTGAAAAATAATTTCACTTTGCTATTTCTGACGTTACTACGCTTTGTTTAGAGTGATAAAAAAAATCAAAAAGTCTGGTCGGAGGATCCTCCGTTTTCTATGGGGGATGAAGAACTTAACATCCTGTTCTCAGACCCCCAAAATCACATAGACTCAAACTGACATTTAACTCTAAAAAAAGGCCATCAATAAACTGTAACATTGTGTTGTGGTTCATTATATTTGTCAATAAAGATTTTTTTTTAATTATTATGTTTCAAATGCAATTTTTAAAGATACACTAGTGATAAGATAAAAGCGCATTGCAAATTAATTTAAATAATGTGAAGTTAATACAATAGAATATTGTAATATCTTATAAACTATACCCCAGACATACAGAGTGGAATTTTTCAACCCCACCTGGTGGGAAAGTACTCTAAATACTGGCAATAGCAAAATTTTACTTGAAGGAAACATACCCTTATTTTTAAAAGAATTCACTTGCCACACTCAGGAATCTAACTGGCTAAAATCCGAAAACACATACCTGCACCCTCCACACACCCTCCAACACCCTCTACTTTTATGGCATCAATCGATAGTCAATCATAAGAATGACTCTTTTAATTGTTCTGAAATGATGCTTTTGTGGGTCTCCAGTTAGGACCATTATAAACCAAAAATATGAAGGTTCAATTATTGAAGTAGGTAATGCCACAACTACGAACCTAGGTGATTATCCATTTGACAAAGCATCTTGGGAACATTGGGGTCCACTTCAACTGCTTCGAACAAAACGGGGTTCAAGTTCCAAACCACGACCCGGCCGGAGTCCCCGCCCTGACCCCCGGTCGCAAAGCGCTTCCCCGTCGGATGTATATCAACGGAAAATATCGGTTTATCTGAAAAAAATGCCAATTTTCAACAACAAATCCTTTGAACTTACGATATCTTTCAGCGGAAAAATACAAGAATATTTACCATCATGATTCACCCAACTGGGTTTTAACAGCTTCATTTATGATGTGTTGATTAAATTAAACTGAAAATAACCGCTAATAATCAAAATAAATTAAGATTTTTCCCACTTTATTTATTTTATTGTACAATGACACTGACAGCATCAACACCGCCCGCCGCCCGGCAATATTTGAGGTTTGAGGATTTGAGGCGTGCGTTTCGTTTCCAAACTATGTAAAAAAAGCAAAACCTAAGAACGGTTTTTTTAACTTCGACACAAAAATCATCCAAGTTATAAAATAATTAATGTTATACTAAATATTTATAAAAAATGTAAGTAGAATAAACCAAGGAAATTATATACTAACACACTGAGATGATTGATGTGACATTGCGTTATTTGGTGTAGTAGCAGCGCCCGCCTCCATGAAGTTGAAGAACTCGGTGGTGTTGCACCATGGACGCGTTCCAGATATCGTTTTTTGTCTATCACGAAATCTATAAGAAAGAAAGAAACAACTCATATGTCAATCCAATGCAACATTGACAGTGGGTTGACTGAATTTGAAGATGAATTGGAACGCCATTCGTGTGCACGTTTTGAAGTTTGTGCCCTGCTTGTTTCTTGAGAAATTGAAAGAACTATTTATAAAAAAGCGGTATGAGAGGAGCGGCCACTCTGATACCGGCTAGATTCTTAACTTTAACTAGTCATTTATCAGCGGTAGCAACTTTACTATGGCAGAGCCAAGAGAGCACTCGAAACTGTTTGCCGAGCCACTTTCACGACGATCATTTCCAAATTTATCACAACCGGTAAGTTTTATTTACCTAGATTTACAGGCTACAGTTTTTAGAAGGTCTGTGAAAGTAATTGCTAATAGAAGATACTAGAATTATGCTACTTTTTTGTCATCATTTTGCATTGCCATGTCCCATCGTACACGCAAGCACGGCAAATAGCGAAAACTACACGATATGGGTGGGTTTGTGTAGGGCATTCAGCCAAAATTTAAATTGGGACAGTGGGACAGTCTCATGCAGGTATAAATGCGGTATTTTATGTAAACTCCGTAATTTTTTGAGGCCCTTCTCTAGATCGCGCTCTATATTTATCCTCAACGCCTGAAGAAATTAGTATAGCAAGTTTGATACAATGTATGGTTATTGGTTACTGCTGTCTAAAGGATGACCTCAAACTCCTTTTATTTCATTTAGTTATTATTTGTATAAATACACAGAAAGACTAGGAATACCTTTGTTAGTAATCAATGCTACTCAATTTGAGTTTAAATTTTATCAATAAACTACCACAACTCTATTTTTATCTATCCAATTTATTCAATAATACCAACACAAGTTATATCAATATTTGATGGCCATAACAACACATAGTCAATTTGTTTTGTAAACAATTAGTTAATGGTCTCTCTCAAGTAAAGGCAGTAATAACATTAGTTAGAAGCTCTGCTGGACCAATGTAAACATTCTGAAGTTTATGTTTTCCTGGTAATTGTAGCAGCACGAGGCAAACAGAGAAACACTATTGTTTATAGTAAACAATAAGTGTTACAGATCATAAACTGTTTATGGTCTGTATGGCCAAAGTGCAATGGCCATGTAGCTGTAATAAACAAAATGGTGTTATTGAATACTCATTAGTTTCAAGTTGCAGTAGATACGGAAGACTCATTTATGTGGTCCTTTCATAGTCCAGCCGTTTCGGAGATTAGCCAGAACAAACAGACAGATAGACAGACAAAAATTAAGGACTGTATATACTTTCATATGCATTCAGTAAAAAGCTCTTATTTTGTAATTAAAAACAGACAATTCAATTTTACTTATTTCCATACTACAACTCCAATTATGTTAGTAAAAAAAAGTCAAAGTACAGAAAAATATTTTGAAAAGACAAAATCTCTTCCAATTTCTGGAAGCATTGTACTTTTAACATCATAATATTATTTTATTACAAACTCCACACACATTTCCTTTCTCATTTGCATACAGTTATACTTTTCTCTGAAATGAAAACATTAAGTATTGGATGTAATTCAACTCCAGGTGGGAAACTTCACAGTAAGAAGTGGAACCGTCCAACCAACTTGAACCGGTTCAATGGAGTATGTGTGTTTACACTACCTCTGTGTTTGGTCATTGTAGAACACCCATGTCAATGTGTGTGATGTACTCAGCGCGATCGTAGTTGAGGCGATGTAGGGCTGATCGTTTTTTTATCTAAACTGTCCCACTGCTGGGCTTCTATTCATTTTCGTCTGCCGAATGCCGTCCGCTAAATTATTCAATCAGTCGCGCAGATGTCATCCGTCAAAGATTTTTGTATGAAGTTGAGTTGTGTGAAGGAGCATTTTGGACATAAGTGCACATTTTGAGCAGACCAAAGACGTCAAACGAAAGAATAATCTTTCTTTCTTTATCGTGTGGTTAGTGCCTAACCTGGTGTTAAAGTTTTTATGACGCCCATGGGCCTGTGACTTGGCTTTACATGCCGTCAATAAATATCTCTCAGGCATGCCAGTTTCCTCACGATGTTTTCTTTCACCGAAGCAAGTGATAATTATACAATACGCACATGAATCCGAAAAAACAGAGGTGCGCGTCTTGGCTTCGAACTTGAGACCTATGACTTGGCATTCTAACGGTCACAACACTAGGCTATCACTGTTAGTGTTTTTAATGCTTCCTTTAGTGACGACGCCCGTTGGCACCCTCAGGGTTACCAAAGGCGATCACGTGTCACTATCGCGACTTAACCACTAGCAAACTAAGGGGTTTGAACTTAGGAATGGACCCGTTTAGCTTTGCCTTGCAAGGACCGATGCCTGCCGGGGCTGCGGGACTGTTCGAAAGAGATACCGTGGCCCCGGAACACAAAGGGCGATGAAGGAACATGGATGGGTTTTAGTCGGTAAAAGTCTGACACTCCTCCCGCTCTGGGCGGAGCAGGAGGAGTCATGTGACGATTTCCCATTCGAAAAAAAAAGGGGCTTTATATTGCCACCTTGGCCAGGTCTTACCTCTAAATACTTTACGTGGGCAATTATCAAAATGGCGATGAGATACCACTTCAATCTATGCACTTACCTGAATCCCTGCATTTTCCCATCAAAGCCATAAATATATTTATACTACACTTGCTTAGTAAGTGTACCAATACTACCCCACTAAAAGACTTGAAAGCTGTTCATTAAACCTTCTCAAAAATCTAGGCAGTTATATTGTATGGAATTTCATTACTGCCCTTAAAAATCAGGGTAGTAATCCATTACTAACGCGTTTTGTTTTTTTTAAGAAGGCTTGATGACGTTGTAAGCAAGTGTAGTATAAAGCAGTATATATCACTCGAGGGTAAGTACAGATTACTAAACTCGTGTGGTTCACGGCCCTCCGCTTCGCGTCGGGCCTCAAATGCACACTCGATTAGTAATCTGTGCGTTACTCCCCTTGGTGAATAAATAGCTATTTTTTAAAGTATAGGCTGTAAATTAACTGTACATCCACACACTAGTAGCAATATAGCAGTATAAAATCAAATATTTAATCAATTTAATCAAGGCATAACACCTTAATAGCCCTCATTGTTTCTTATTTATCTTGGTAATGCGTTATTACCTTTCTGTAATCTTATTCAGTTTTATCAGTGTTTGTACTAGCTACTTGCATAGTCAAGTACTTATTGAAATACAATTATATCATCTCTAGTCATACAATTAATTTTATTGCACAAAAACTTGATATGCAATGATGAAAGAGATCCCTTATCTAGCGAAAAAGTAAAAGACGTGAATGAAGGTAATTCCCGTCTTGTCCTTCAAACTCAAAGGATCCTTACATTTTCATTTTTCAGCTGTTCTTATCAGCATTGATTTAATCACGGAAGGTCCCAGATTTTACAAACTACTTGTATGTACTGCAGATACGATTCGATGTTAAAGCACAGCCTCCCAAACTATCTTCGGCAATGCTGCTCTGTCTCAACATCATCGTAAGATGTTTTTATTTGCTGTGTTCTCTCTCGCTTACCTCAGAATCTCATTATAGAACTCTGCCCAGCTTCACAACTCAAAGGGCGTAAACATTTGGTCCTACCTAACTCGTGCCATCCCTGAATGTCTTGACCTGTCTCAATATCCGATTATAACCGGTTACAATAACCGGCTAACCATAGTTTACAAAACACGAGGTGTAGTCTCGTTTTGCCGGACACTGCGGTTGTAGTGCGCCCGCGCAGCTCCGCAGCGGTCAGGCGACCAATAGCGTGCTCGTGAATAGTGACTGTGTAATCGTTCGTTTTTTAAATCAAGTTGGCTATATTGAGCTGTTTTGTACCTTCAGATTTTATCATCCGTCAGATTTCAGTTTTAAAGCGTCCCCCAGTTAAATATATGGGGTCAACGGCCTCTAGCGAAGTAAGTTTTTTTTTATCTATTTTGTAATAACTGATATTAAGTCGTCTCATCGAATTGTATTCCTTTAGATTTTACAGTCGTTGTTTGAGATTCGATATAGTCGCCAGAAAGTATTACTCAATAGTTGAAAAATGCAATTATAATGGGAACATTTTACGCCTATATTATTTAAAGTTCCGCTCAGGTGCGAATTGTGTCACAATATTCAATGACTAGAAGACGGACGGACCTTAAGTAAACATCCATCGTTCTCTGGTTCTTAAAGTACTCAGTCTATCATGGCACAGACATGGTCATGGTCATGGTCTGTCATGGTCAGGTAATAAAGGACATTTGCACTTTAAAGTTTAATATTTCGCAAATGGCACGAAAAGTGGTATTAGCAACCCCTAAGTCATTGAAAGACCTATTCAACGATACCCCGCACGATGGGGTAGACAGAGAAAAAAATCATCCCCACTTCACAAGTAGGGGAGCTATCCTAAAAAAATATTTTCCAAAATTGTATTTTACCACTTTGTCGGCGTTATTGATATACATACACACATACACACCTCTACAAAATTACAGCTTTCTAGTACTAACGGTCTCTTAGCAAAACCTCGGACAGACAGACAGACGGACATGGCGAAACTATAAGGGTTCCTTGTCAGGACTACGGAACCCTAAAAAGGTGTAAATGTTAGCGTGACGGTTGACAGAGGAGAATGGAAGAAAAAAACGTGTTGTGCCGACCTCAAGTAACATGTGACAAGAGCAGGGAGATGATGATAATTCTCAACTTAACTCAACTCGCCTCGACACCAATAATTTTCAAACCAGGTATTCCGAAATCAATGACTTTACTATCATTCGCACACTGCATGGCATTCTTTCTGGCAACAAAGCAGCTCATAACATGATAATCGATTTTGTTATAATTCTGTTTTTACTGTTCAAGTTTAATTGAATTTAATTGAATGTTGGCGCTTAGTAATTACTAAGTTAGCTTATCTTCCGAATTTTATTGTTTTGTGCATGTGGTGTTTACCTTTAAGTAATTGTTACGCTGTTATTTAACTTTAGGAATGAATTATGTCGCTATATCCAGTGTGAACAATTGTTGGTAGACCTTTAATAAATAAATAAATAAAGCAAAATCCGTCAGCTGCACTTCACCTGCAAAGTGCGTAAAAAGTACTATTCTCAAGACACATTTTAAAAAAAACACCCCCTTTGTATGTTAACCACAAGCACCAAAAGCTAAGTTAAGGCCAGCCTTATCTTTTGGTCCTTGTGATTGGTTTTCAATCAACATTGATAATCACATAAATTCATCTAAATTACAAACTAGCCCAGACACTTTCTCCACTTTTGGCGTCATTGAGACGTGGGTCACCCGATGCACACTAGCCAGGATTTTGGTCTTGTACAAATATTTGTCTCTCAGTGAGCCCAAAATTCACTTGGTCCGATCCAGCTTGTTCCTTACTGTCTTCCGTCAGTGACGCCCTGAGCCGAAGCTCGTACCACATGAACGCACGGTGACATAGTGCACAAGTGAAGTGATACTAAAATAGTTTTAAAGGTCCTTTATATTAACACAGTTTGTATTTTATCACTGTACAATCCGTGCCACGAAAGATGAGACCTGTCACACCAATTGTATACGAGTTAATTGTGTCATTACACAATTAAACTTAAAAGAAGTATTTCATTAAATACTTCTTTTGACATATAGGTGTACAGGTCGTAAACCATCTTCTTAATGTTTTACCTCGAGGCATAATCAAGATTTTACAAAGTTTCACTCGTTTCAAGTGATGTGACAGGTCTCATCTTTCGTGGCACGGTGTGTACTGGCTGATGCCCGCGGCTTCGTCCGCCCGCAAATTATATACTAAAACCTTTCTCTTGAATCACTCTATCTATTAAAAAAATACGCATCAAAATCCGTTGCGTAGTTTTAAAGATCTAAGCATACATAGGGCAGACAGACGCGGGCGACTTTGTTTTATAATATGTAGTGATGATTTTAGTCTGTAAGGTATATACTATAAGCCAGTTAAATAAATGCTGGCCTGGAAATAAATGAATGTTGTTGTACCCCGAGGGGTGCTATTTTAGGTTTTTCATGGCTGCAAGATGGCCTCCAGCCATGAAAAACCTAAAATAGCATATTCAAGGCAAAGGCAGGATAACCCCGTTGAGCAATCGACCACCTTGGTTCACTTGCGATACAACATAAAGAAGAAAAACAGAACCGTATTTTTTATTTTCTCGTGCCGACTATGCTGTATGACTTACTACGAGAAGCTTATGCCATGGTAATAATACTAGACACCAAGAAAGTTAACGCGGCTGGGCTATTCCAGATGTGCTAGACGAAAGCTGCAGAGTATCGTCACTCTTCGAGGCTCCAGTGGCTCTCGCAGAGAAGATACGGTCATTATGTAACGAACGCTGAATGTCAATGTCACCATGCGCAAGCGGTGCGCGTCCTTGGTGCGCAGGGTGCGGGCTAGCTCCAACACGGTCCTGGCGATTATTGCTCAGCGACTGGATTGCCCCTACGTTGGGCATTGTTGTAGCAGGCATATTGCTGGTGCTTAATTTGTCATTTTATTTATTATTTTTTATTTCTTTGCATCTGACATCAACTTTATTCGTTAATTTAATTCATTGTTATATTTAATTTTTATTTTATTTTGTTTTGTGAGTTTGACATTAATTAATTTGATCTGACATTTATTTGTTTATTTTATTTTAATTATTTGTGTCATTGATTTAACTTAATTTCTTTATCTATATAATCAGCTGAATGTGTGTTTTGTTTAACAATCTCAAATATGGGTCAATGACCTGAAATAAATGATATATATATTTTTTTTTAATGTCTATTTGCTTAGTCCCAAATTCTTGAGGCAAATAATAAACAATAGCTCTATGCTCAAAAGTCAAAATGGCGAGTAAAATAAGAAACTCTGTCACTTTTCGAGAATACGAACTCGAAGCTTCAAAGGTCGCCTGTCCTTATGCACAGTAACTGTTACTGTTAACCTGTGTCATCCCACTTTGTTGGGCAAAGGCCTCTACGCATGACTTCTAAATCCTTCGACCCAGGGCCAATGTGGACCACCGGTCATTGGTTCTGTTCAGCTTGTCCCGCCATTTTCTGCGAGGTCTACCGCGTCGCCTTCTGGCTGTGTTAAGGCACATCGTGGTTATTTTGGCCCACACCTCGTCGGGCATATGGCAGACATGGCCGGTCCAGTCCCACTTCAGCTTAACGCCTTTTTGAGCAACGTCACCAATTTGTGTTTTGGAGCGCAGTGTGGTGTAGCGTACATGGTCGGTTAGTTTGACGCCTAGGATACTGCACTCCATTTTGCACGTTGGCAAACCTTGACCTTCGACTTTTGAATGTTTCTCAACTGTCCCGAGTCCCGACGCAACAGTTCCGTTGTGTGATTTTCTCGCCAAGCCTGATTAAAAATGGTACAATCTATTAGGCTGCTAGGATTACTAGCAGAACAGTATTGCTGCCCTTATCGCCAATTTATTTTTGGGTCGGTTTACTACGTCCCTTTCTGCCATCGCTGTCAGTCTTCATCTCAGAAACATCTGTATCCGCCATATTTCTTTAATAAAAATTTTCCCAAATTCTTGAGCGCTCGTATAAGCTGTTTCGTAACTTGTTTGCAAGTTATGCCGTGTGTACGCGCCTCCGAACAGTTAGGAGAGTTCAAGGTTAGTTCCTCCGATCGCACGCGGTATCCGACTATTTACCTCATTCTCGATTTGTCTCGCGTAAACTTTGGTAGTGTTTATGTAACATATAATATTATAATCATGGTTCGGGAACATGGTGAGAAAAAGGTTGGCAACTAAAGAGTTTTTATTTATGTTTCCTTTTGTGTGATCAGTTGTGTTTTGTGTCTGTGGTGTTGTTTTCTTTTAAGTAATTTCGGTTTTTAAAAGTGGAATTTTCAAAGTGTGGTTGATTATTGTGTGCGTTGAGTATATGCTGTTTTACTAAAAGTATGTATGGATTGATATTTTTAGGTGATGGAAGTATGATTTTGATGATGATACTTCCTCGAAAACCGGTTCTTGTCATGATTGCTTTTTTTAAATCTCAGCAAAGAGTATATGTCAAAGATATGCGTCTTTACGGCTTCAATATTTTGGAATATTTAAATTGTGTTTATAAATCATCATTGTGTTTAGATAAACATGATTATTTAAATGAACTAATTACTTTTATGAATAAATTAACATTTATTTGTATTCTAAATTCGTAAATATACGTATATTTGATTTTTGTTTTTTTCATATTAGGCTGTTTAGCGGCTACCTTTGCTTCTCCTTCAACGAAAGCTAAAGCAAAGGCGCGGAAATAAAGCAAATTAAATAATAGTTTCTTGATTCATGACAAAAATACTTTTTTGTTCTATCATATGAAAAACGTCGTTTGATATACGTGGGCATTTATTACTGCAGTTCTCGGCTCCTTAACAACCTCGCCTGGCGGCTCAGGTGTGAATTCCGCCTCGAATGCAATAACAAACTTTCCCCACTTATATCAAAATGGACAAAGGACATTTGACGATGCTGCTGTTAAATTAAATATTGTTTCATAAAACATGTAAAATAGGTTAAGTTAATCTTGATTTCTTCGTACTAAATTAAAATAAACAGGAAAATGTAGTTAGTTGTGGGCAAAAGGAAATTTAGAAACTATTTGACGATACAGCACATGTTTGTGTATCGTAGATTATGAAAACAAGTTTCGTTCAGCTGCGGCCTGTTGATCTAAATTCCTTTTATCGCCGGCCTTGATAACTTAAGTACACAATATTAAGCAAACTAAAGATTATAGACGATACAACTTTAGAATAACACGAGACAAATGGATGTGTCCAGGCAAAAAAAAAAAAATCATCAAATGGAGGGTCATTTTTCATAGCTTCTGATTCGATAGATTGCTATTCCAAAAAAATCTAAACCAATTCCTAATAGGCTTTAAAAAATCCCCACCCGACTTTCAATAGATCGAAGGCATAGCACAAAAGTCTTTGCAGACGTGTCAATCGTAATGACGATTGACACGTCTGCAAAGACTTTTGTTTTATGTAATGACATATAAACAAAAGTTATTTAGAGTCCATGTGGGTCAATACTCAATACATATAGTTTGTGTTGATTATTATCAAAACACCTAGGAATGTGCCATAACTATTAGATAAACTATAATTGCATTACTTAATAGTTCTACGTAATGTGTTCGTAATCGGTGCGGCTGCGCATGTATGATCTGATTCTTAAATGCAGGAAAACACACCGGATCGGATGTTCAATATTATGAGTTTAGTTTATTATGACTTTAGAGTTAGAGTATTGTTAATGCGACAGCCGGCAGGATCTCACACGAAAGTATCTTATAATCCATACCCTAAAACGAAACCTTGAAAGAATGCTATCTCGAAACACTCTAGCCTAAATCTTGAATCACTCCTCTAATGATGCCCTGAATAACACCTTACGAATTTACAATGAATCGGACTTTACTTCGTGGATTGAAGAATGAGTGTCGTTGTGAAGACTCTGAAGAGCACCAGTAGGGCTATTACGTATCTCTGTTGACAGCTCGAAATGATAGTAACTGGGCTCAGTGTCCATCAATTAACTGTCAAAAGGTTAGTTTCATATTATGTATGACCCTGTTTGTCACCGTAAATTGATATCGACTCAGTGTCATACGTAAGACCATTATTATGACATTCACGGGTGTCATCAAAGTTCGGTGTACAACCGAAGAATGATAGTCACTGGAATCAGAAAGATACGTAAAAGCCCTGCTGATTGATTAATATCTGGTAATTACAGCACAATGCAATATAAATATGATGAATAGGTACTCCGTCAATAAATAGCCATATATGATTTCTATGACCGTTAAATTAGCGTAAAATAGGCAACCATTCAGTCTTTAACACACGATCTTTAGGAGTTAAGATCGGATCCCGATGTTGTAACCGTTACGTTGAATGAAAAGCGTACGGATTGATTTGATTGTCTCAATTATCAATATTATGAGTGTAGTACAAGTATTGTCAATGCGACAGAATCTCTCACGAAAAGATCTTCCGGTTTATACCCAAAAGGATACCCTGAAATAACGCTCTCTCGAAACACTAAGCCTGAACCCCGAATCACTTTATCTCTAATGCTACCCCGAATAATAATTATCATACAAGTAACTTCGTGTGTTGAAATGGAAGTACCTATAAGAGTCGTTAAGGCGATTCTGAAGAGCATCTGATTGATATCTGATAATTACAGCACAATGCAGCCAATTATTTCGCTAAAAGTGATTAATACGACACTCCGTCAGTAAACAGTCATACAATGTGATGTCTATGACCGTTAATTTTAGCGGCTACTCGATTGTTAACTTTTAAGAGCCATTTTTCTCGTCGTGTACTGAATTGTCACCTTGAGCATCAGTCATCTTGTCATCGCCATCGTCTTTGCATTCCAAATTAGCGTAAAATATGCTACTATGCAGATAATGTTAATGACCTTTAGGTATCTACGCTAAACGTAATCGATTCAGAAGTCTTGAATCGTGTCGATATGGCTGAATGCAAAGACGTATGGGTTTGTCTAAATCCAGTTACAAGACTGATTACTGTTTTTGTCAATGATTATGAAGTTGCCCAAAGGACTCTCATACCGCTAAAAGCGCTCAAGCGTTGAAATCAGTTGGTCAAGCGTTAAAAGGTTTGATTTCTCGTATCTATACTGGATGTAAAGATATGAAGAACTCTATAATCATACTCCGCTTCAGTGGATCCATCTGCCGATCTATTCGATCCATTTGAGATTGATTATCGAATCTAAGTAATACTGGATATATTATTAAGTATGTAAGGCTTTAATCGTACACCGTTAGATTCGATCCATCAGCTAATAGCCACCCTGAAAGAATTGTCGCTCCACCAAGCTCCATAAAGATGATCACGCGTGTTATCCCGAAGAGACAGAGATGTACCCTGTCGTGCACCCACATTTTGCCAGTTATTTTTTAAGTATTGTAGTGCCATTTATGAAAATTATAACTATAATCTGGCATCGCACAAGCAAATGTCTGCGAGATTTGCATATGCATTCACCCGACAACTATACCACCGGGCTGTAGCCCACCATACACAACACCCGTCTAGTCGGAGGATTCGCCCTATTCTATGGATAAGGAACTTCTCCCCGTACCTCAACCTCTATAATATAATATATGTATACCCGTATAATATTAAAAAAGTTGTATTTTTCGTAACAGCCATTGATGACCACCTTATCGTGTTGCCAAGTGCACGTTACCTTTGTTCAGCTGATGTAAACACGCTTGTTTGAATGCACGTGGTAACGTCCGTATCAACTCTTTGTTTAAAATCACGTGACCGTAAATAAATGCGATTGTTTACCGTACGTCCTAATTACTTAAATAGATTATTTTTTGGTGTGGAACAAGAGTCGAACTGTCGACTTTGGTTACTAGGTCAGCCTTCAAAGCAAGAGCGAACAAACCACTTCTTGGCATCTTACATCAGGCAAGATAACATATATTACATAACGCCTGTGATCCTCGAAAGTTAGGCATAGGTGTTCCTTATAGTACACCCACATTTCGCGTCGCAGATACGTTTAAGTCCCATACAATTAGGGGGCAGGCTTATTGCCAACAATCGGGCAAATCTAAACTCCATGGCCTCCAGATTGAGGCCAATATAAGACATTAAAGGAAATGCCCAATAAGAGTAGATTAAATGAGACGATTCCGGGATTATATTTTCAGTAGAGACTGGAGTAGTAAAAAAGAAATAAAGAAGCATTGAGACAATTTTTTATATGTTTTATGGTTGCGCTTAGAGGAATAATTTAGTTGCGCTCAGATAGTTGCGTTTAAAAATAGGTGCGCTCTGAGGAATACCTCGTTTTACCTCTCAAAACTTTATTTCTTCTTAAATTTGCGTAATGCGAGTTTCCGGTATTGTAATTACTATAACATCGATACTTAATGCAACTTCTGAAGATAAATTGTTTTAATCATCAGTCAGTTCTTATAGGAGGTGGCAATATTCGGTTTTGCTAAACGGAATGGTGGTCGTTACCTGGCAAAGGAAGATACTGTAGAAATGGCTGTATCGCCTCGAAATAACTTTGGCCGGCTTTAGAAACCATTGCTCCACAAATGCTACATTTAGAACATGGCTACCAAAGCGATGTACCAATATCAAACAACACATTTAGGTTCCTCTATAACAAAGACATCGCGGTGTTGGCAGTCCCCTGCCGGGGCTGCGGGACTGTTCGCAAGAGATACCGTGGCCCCGGAACATAAAGGGTGATGAAGGAACATGGATGGGTTTTAGTCAGTAAAAGTCTGACACTCCCTCCTGCTCCGCCCAGAGCGGGAGGAGTCATTTGACGATTTCCCATCCGAAAAAAAAAAACTGTTGGCAGTCCCATTGTCCACCATTTTCAACAAGATTTTTTTATAGAATATTCACAATATAGAACGAACCCGTTGGTACAGCGCCATCTAGCGGCAACTTTGTAAAACTTATGATAATTTATTATGTTTTATTTTATTTTATATTTTGTTTTTCAATGCAAGTGTCTTCCCGTTATAAACTAGCAAGTACTTCATCTTAGTCACTTTATAGGATTTATTCTAAGGATTTTGTAATTGGTACAAAATTATCCAACACCCAAGTTCAACGACTATTACCTACTGCTAAATACGTAGTCTGTCTCGCTCGCACTAGTAGGGTAATTGCCTGTCTAAAGACAGTCTTGTCTATAGTGTGTTGTAGACCTTACTTAATTTTGTTCGCACGGCGAGTCGCGACCCGTACGCAAAATACGCGCTTGGACGTGGACTGGCGGTCACCAGCCCGTTATACAATACCGCTAGTAACAGTCGGATGGTACTTATTTAGAAATAAACCTTTGTTTTATACATACCCACCTGCTTATTCATTGTAACTGCATGATTGACACTGTATGTACTGTCACTGTGGCCTTTGTTGTATTAGTTAAACATTCATACGATTGTATTCCTTGTCTTTCTGTTGTCTTAGTATATTTGCAAAGCAGGAGAAAAAATATAAACTAGTAACGGAGCATGTTACTAGGTACTCGAGCATGTGTCGATTGTTTTCTAGTCAGTATTTAAAAATACGCCGTAAATTACGTTTGTAACTTTAAAACTTTTTTGCAAGTTATGTATATTTGCGAATGAAGTTAGCAAACTCAAATAAGCATTTGTGCGTAAAACCCCAAACCCTTTTGAACGCCAGCCTCTCGGCGTCTCGACATAGATAACGACAAAATCGCTAACTTTCGATCGCTTATTAGTAACGAAAAAATACGGTTGCATTAGCGAAGCTTGCGAGAAACGCATCTTGGGTGTAGAGTAGTGTAGATTTTTCGTTGTTATTTTAGCGATCGAAAGTTAACGAGTCTGCCGGCCCAGTAGGGGCCCTATTACGTATCTCTGTTGACAGCTCGAAATGATAGTAACTGGGCTCAGTGTCCATCAATTAACTGTCAAAAGGTTAGTTTCGAATTATGTATGACCCTGTTAGTCACCGTAAAGTGATATCCACTCAGTGTGATACGTAATACCAATATTATGACATTCACGGTTGTTTTCAAAGTTCGGTGTACAACCGAAGCTTGATAGTCACTGGAATCAGAAAGATACGTAATAGCCCTGCAGAGCATAAACGTACGCGCGTGCCCTTCACGAAAAGCCACATCTCACCTACCATTTTGTCACATATTGTGTCGTTGGCGTACAGGGCACGCGCTGTCTTGTCACGTATATGTGACATTGGCGTTCAAAAGGTTACAAAGCAAAACTGCCTGCTTGCATTCGTTGTTCCTTAGTTTACTTTTTTTTTAGAGACTATAGGGATTATGCTTATAGTAGGCGCTTTTATGATAAGTAATGATACAGTACTTAACCTTTTGACCGCCAGAGCATAAAAGCACGCGCGTGCCCTCCACGCCAAACACAATTTCACCTACCATTTTGTCACATATTTGTGTCGTTTGGCGTACAGGGCATGCGCTTGTTTGTCACGTATATGTGACAATAGCGTTCAAAAGGTTAATGAACTTGTAATGAAGTAGTGACAAATACCCTTGTGTTCAGTATAAAGGCATGCCGCATGATTACAGGTTGGTAGCTGGGTTCGGATCATCGCTAGCTCTTATCCTGCTAGAGTACTTCACATTCCTGTCCGGACTAACAATGTTCTCCCCTGCAGCCTGTCTTATCTGTATCCTTTAATGTTTCGCATTTATACTTGTTGGCTTTCCTATGTTGTGGAGAATGGTGTATGTTGTTTATAGGTAACATCTAAAGCGGCGGTTCTCAAAATTTTTTAGCATCGGAACTCTTTTGCAAACGTAAATATTTGACGGAGCCCTAAAATACGTTTGATGCCTAAAATAATAAAAAAAAACAAGAAATTAAATTGACAATGGATTACTACAAGTGATTCAAAGCTAGTCGGCTAAATTTCGCTGCTTTACAATTTACTTGGTAAAAAAAAATAGTATAATTTTAGTGAATGACGTATAGTAATTTAACTTTCTCTGCAACCTTATTTTTCTTTTGTATATTTTTTAATTATGACCAGTATTTAGCTCCGTGGAGCCCCTACAAAGGCTCCACGGAGCCCTAGGGTTCCGCGGAGCACAATTTGAGTAAGGCTGATCTAAAGGACCAAAAACTCCTTTGGTCTTTCGCGTCTGATTCGCCGAAATGCTGATCTGGTGGTAATCCACTTAAAAATAATTAATTAAAAACAATTTAGTGACTGAAGCTAATATTACCTTTATCTACTACAGGGTGAATGAAATTAATTACAAAACTCCGGATGGATGACTGGCGGATGGGGTTACTTATTAACTTAGAAGAGGGTTTTATTTATGATTTTAATGATAATAATTTTGTAACTACGTATTCTTGTACGTAGTACTAGCGCGAATCATATTTCCATCAACATACAACCTGACATTGACCTGCAAATTGCAAAAAACGTAAGAAAATTTGAATTTATTGGGCTACCGTGGCGCTTCCACCATAAATCACAAAAACTGTAACATAGTGTAAGCCCAATTTGTAGACCTTTGAGCACATCTATAAAGAGTGTAAAAAAACTCTAAACGAAGCCGATAGGCACTTGTTCTCCCCATCATTGCGATCATATTTTTGTTCTAGACCATACCAACTTTTTACAAGCAAATATTTTTGCGTAGAGTTACTTAGTTTGATGTACAGAATACTTGGTACATACACCCTGTATTTTACAAGACCTCTCCGTATCTTTTACTACAAAAAATCACACGATTAAACGATTATATTTGATTGAACAACGTATCACTAAAATAGTCATGAGATTTGACAACATTCAATTGACCTTTCATAAACTCAATTGGCCATGACATTTTAAATTGGAGTCAGTGACCTATTTATAACGGGTGCTGGCGACAAAAGAATTGACAGTAGGTATGATTTATTTAATTAAATGATGCTTAATTTGTAGTTTTTTACCCAATTTGTAATTTGTAGTTTTTTACAAAATTATTTCTGTACCGAAAGGCTAAAAACGGGGCCTTTTTACTAAGACTCTACTGTCTGTCTGTCACCAGGCTGTATCTCATGAACCGTGATAAAAGAAATAGTTGAAATTTTCACAGGTGATATATTTCTGTTGCCCCTATAACAACAAATAATAAAAATTAAACAGGGCTCCCCTACTACGATGGTACGGAAACCCTTCATGAGCGAGTACAACTCGCACTTTTCCGGTTTTTTAAAACTAGATGAAGCTGGTGTTTCGTGCCTGACTACTCTGAGAAGAATCAGCCGAAACAAAGTCAGCAGAGGTTGAATAACAAGATTTGTCATACAATACAGTATGATAATGATTGAAGAAGACTAGTAATTTATACCTGTCTCCGTGTGATGTAGTAGCAGTATTTCTTGCCTTTGAAAAACTGCCAGTGTCTTTAACTTCAAAAGAAATGTTAATTATGTGATAAATTAAGTGGACAATTGTTATTAACATAAAAGGTCTTTGAACTAGAAAAAGTCAGAATGGAGTGTTCATCGAAAAAAAAAAAGATTAAATTTAAATTAAATAAAAATTATTAAATTTAAATTAAATAAAAATTATTACATTTAAATTTATTATTATTAATTAATTTAAATTATTGTCTTTTGTAACTACAATAGAAGCGGTCGTTGTCAAGTTTATAAAGGATGTAAAAATACCCATAACGAAGCTGAAAGGCACTTCGTCCTCTCCGTCGCCGTCGTTGCGATAGTTTTTTTTTTTGTTTTGGACCATACCTGTCAAATTTCCAACTTTTCCAAAAGTTTGTTTTTATGCATGTTTTTACTGTTAAAACATTATTTCGTACATAAACTCCGTAAAGCAGGTTTTTGTCCCCCCAAAAAAGTCGTTTTCCAGCAATATTTTTTGTAACGCCTGATTGCGTAAAAAGTAACTTAATTTGATGTAGTACAGAATGCTTGGTTGACAGCTTCGTGAAAGGTCCGTTTACACCTTGTTTATCGAATGGCCATCCGGAGTTGCAAGCAATTTCATTCACCCTGTAGTAGATAAAAGTATTATTTTAGCTTCAGTCACTAAATTGATAGCAACACGATCAATTAGCGTCATACTAGCGAACTACGTTTCAACCAGAGAATGAATTTAGTCATTTAATTCAGTAATTAATACTGCTCACAAAAGTGGGTTATAAGGTTATCGGTAATCGATAACATTTGCTTTGAAATTGACCTCATTTTAGACATGCACCATGGCTTGACAGTAGACCCCTTTGTTTGCCGAGTTGGTTGTCATTTGGCCCGTTTTATTTGGTATAATAGACATGACGACAGTATCAAAAAATTGCAAATCTATTATTATCCATTAATTTCCAATACTCTAACTGACGGACTAACCGTCACGTCAGTTAGAGTATTGGAAATTAGAGGACACGTATTTTTTGTTTTTGTAAATCAATGAATATTGACAAAGATAAATCGCATCAAAACTCTGGAGTGGGGGCTCGTGACGTCAGAACTAGCTAAAAAATATACCTAGGCGTGACGTATTGAGAATTTTAAAAGCGTCATATCTTCGTCAATTTTGGTTTACGTAACAAAAGAAAAAACACGGGTCAAATATTTTTTGATAATCTAAGTGACGCACTAATTAGATATTTTTGTCGTCTCGCCTATACTATGTACCAAATCAACCAACTGCTTCGTTGGTCTTGTGGTCGACTGCTGAGCATAAGGTTCTGGGTTCGATTCCCAGGTCGGGCAAATTGTTATTGGGTTTGCAGTAGCAGCTAGGGAGTCTAGATTTTGTGCCTGGTTAGGCTCGCTCCCTATTAGAAAGAAAGAAAAAGCATTTATTAGCCCGCACAGGACAAAACACATAAAATAAAATGGTGAAATTATCAACTACTTAATAAAAATTAAACATTAAAAAATTACTATATTAAAAATAAAAATAAAACGAAATCGGACCTGTACATGTACAAGGCCAAAAGGCCCCCTATCTCAGCATGGTGCTGTAACATTAAAAAAACGTCACAGCGCTGGTATTCTGATAGGGCCTAAAGTGAGAGTGATGCCACGGTCAGCTACGGATAAGGTAAATAAATAAAAATAAATCGTAGACGAATAAACTATACATATATGTGAAGTATTATAAATACTAAGAAAATAATAATTACAACTACACCAACCGAACCAAACAGTTTGGTTACGTGGGGTGTAGTTGTGCCATAACTTTCACTGGCAACACTGACGTACTGTACTGAAGTACATAGATAGACGCGGGCGCAGACATATTTGTTTTGTTTGGAACAGTAACAGTGTGGTAACAGCGAAGAGAAATCTAAACAAGAGAAATTAAAACAATAATAATATTAGATGGGACTTAAACATAACTGGCGAAAGATGAGTGTACTATTAGGCACCTCTGTCTAACCCTTCGGGGAGTACAGGCGTGATGTTATGTTATATCATGATCTGTCAAATGACCAATTTGGTCGAGACGCCATTGTTTAACTATTGTGTCTACTTCGTGGACAGATCATGCGTTATACAGGGTGTCAACGGACCGTTCACAAAAATTATTGCTGGGAAATTACATTTTTTTTTTTGGGTGAAAAATCACGTTTGTGTATACGGTAAAACTCATAGTAACGCACTCAAAACATTGTGCTGATGGATGCATAATAAACTAACCCGTTTACTAGTGGAGGTACTGGAGGTATTATACTATTAACATGTTGATAATCTTTTAAAAAATAATAACTGATATGTGAAAGAGTGTACACCTTTAAGGTAGATTTCTGAGGAACTATTATAATTATTTATTAGTACTTAAGATCTCATGTAAAATGTACCAAAATTCACACCAATAAATGAATTATTTAAAGTAAAGTTACCTTAAAAAATTCTATTAAAGAAAAAACTTGTGAAAAAGTTGAAACTTTGACTCCCAATATCTCCGTAACTAGAAGGATCCCAGGTATGGTCCAGAGCAAAAAAATGATCGCATTGACGGGGAGAACAAGTGCCTTTCGTCTTCGTTAAAGGTCTATTTACACCCTTTATAATCATGATTTTGATTAAAACAAAATAAATAAAAAGATAAATTTTCGTCAAGTCTTGACTAATTAATGAGATGAAATTCTCTGCTGTAACTTTACCGCCGTCGGTCACCAATATCAGATCATCGTATTGATATTACATACAAGTACACTCATTCCCTAAGATATAACAATTGACCATCAACATCCATCATCAACTGCACCAACATCGTCAACATATCCTGTCTCTAAACAGAATCACGAGACACCAAAAATAACTCGGCTTAACTACAAAATTGCTCCGTTCACAATAACTCTTAATATATTCAAATAAATGCGAAAGTAACTCTGTCTGTCTGGTGGTCTGTCCTCAACGGCTGAACGAATTTAGATGAAACTAGCTGTTGCCCGCGAGCTTCGTCTGCGTGATATTATTATAAAAATATTACTTCCCTATTTGAATCGGATCTTGTTAACAATTTCAAGGGTTTTCATTTTTTTTCACGTAACATTACATAATCAGCTAGCTCTTCCAGTAAAAGTTCCGTCAAAATTGGCCCAGCCGTTCCGGAGATAAGCCGGAGCAAACAGACAGACAAACATCAAAAAATATATTTTTTAGAGTTCCGTAGAAAAAATGGAAAAACACGGAACCCTTATAGGATCACTCGTGCGTCTCTCTGTACGTCCGTCTGTCACAGCCAATTTGCTCCGAATCTATTGGACCAAATCAGGTGAAATTTGGTAGGATGGTGTAATCCTATGACCCAAACACAGATGTGCAAAGTAAATAAATATTTTTTTAAAAATAAGGATCATTTTCGGGGGACAAATTAGGAAATTCAAAAAAAAAGTTTTGCAAACCTTACTGGCCATATATGAAATGAAAGGGCTCGTTATAAGGATCTCAAATATATTTTTGTTATTATTGTAAAATAAATAGTTTTTATTTTATTCATGAAGGAAGACGAAAATTGACGATCGCCTCCTGGCCCCTTATTCACAACGCTCCGATTCGATTTTCGATTCGAAGAATCGAAAATCGAATCGAAGCGTTGTGAATAGCTATGCGCGCCCCTTATTCACAACGCTTCGATTCGATTTTCGATTCGGAAAGTCGTATGTCTATCTTTTTTTAACATTACGAAATCGAGCGAGATAGCCATACGTCTTTCCGAATCGAACATCGAATCGAAGCGTTGTGAATAGCTATGCTGATCTCCGAAACTACTGGGCCTAAAATTTTTTGTAAGTACCCTTTACTTTCATATCCATTCAGTAAAAAGCCGTTATTTTTAAATTACAAACAGACACTTCAATTTTATTTATTTGTACAGATTCGCTATAATTTGAATTAAGACAAAGAATTATTTTTGTGCCGGTAATTCTTTTCCGTGGGATAATTTGTGATCTCGACTCGGGTGAAGCTGCGAGCATACGCTAGTCCTCTATATCCCGTCTTCTCAAACGAAATCACGAGACTTCAAAAATAACAATAAGTACCTACATAGATTCGCCGCAACATTCACGTTTCTAATGAAAATTGAATACCTAGTATTGTCTCGCTCACACATACTGTATATCGTAACTATCGTTTCATGCGGGATTCGGGACTTCGCTCATCTTAGTATGACCTTAGTACGGTGAGTGCACATCTTTGATTTAAATCTATAAGCTTAAGACCGCTTTCACATTTATGCGACATTAGCAGCGCGATAGTCGCGCTGCCGCGGAGCAACAATGTTTCCTTGTCGGAATCCAATTTTGTAATGGAGTGCGCTACACTGACCTAAACTGCGCCGCGGCTGTTCTTATAATGTGAAGGCATATGCTTCTGCCGCGCTACGTCCTAATGTGAAAGCGGCCTAACAACAAAATTGCCCCGTTCACAATAATCTCCTTGACGATGTATATCAGCGATCGCCGGCCACGGGGCAGCCTCAATATCACTCACATACTTCGTCATAGACGGTTGGCTCTGCGACTGGTATTGGCCAATATTTGTCTTCTGTAGCGTGGTACCATCAGTCGTGGATGTGGCCACAGCTTGCCTGGCTATGTGCTCAGTGAAGTGGTAAAAGTGGAGTGGACTGCATTTAGATTAGTGTTTTTAGGATAGTTTTTTTAGTGCTTGCAAAATGAAGCTGAAGGATTTTGTTAATATTTTTGTAAGTTGGTTTTCTTGATATTTGTGATTTTAATCACGTATTAAGGAGAGATAAAACTCGTGAAAACTGGCTGTAATTGCACTGTCTGTGTGGTGTCTGTCTGTCTGTCAGTGGAAATCGTTGCGTTGTTTCATTATTTTTTACCTCGTTACATTACGGAAAAGCATCTTGGGAAAGATGAAGGGATTCCGTTTCCGATAATCACAATTTTCCATATGGTATCACATGCGCGAGAGCAACCGCGATCCCAACGGGCACCCTGTTAGTGCCCGCCCCCTCAAACGAAGAGATAGAGAAGAGATGAATAAAATAAGCTTAAACATATGAATTCTCCCACTGCTGGACCACCAGCCTCCTCTCTATGAGAGAAAGTGGACCGTAATCCACCACGCTAGGCCCGGTCGTCACAAATCTCCGATTTTTAGGGTTCCGTATTTAGTACTTAGGATTACTAGGTCATACCGGTTTCCTCGCAATATTTTCCTTTACCGTTTGCCCTAAGTAATAATTTTAAGGTTGAAAAGTGGTAGTACATCGGGGCCGATACTACTGGGCCACCTCATCATCATCATTTCAGCCGAAAGACGTCCACTGCTGGACATAGGCCTCCCCCAAGTGCTTTCCCGCAACCTTCATCAGGTCATCGCTCCACCTAGTGGGAGGCCTTCCAACGCAACGTCATAACTTTTCGGCCCCATCGGCCATCCGTTCTGCGAGCAATGTGCCCACTGCCACTTAAGTTTGGCAATTCTTTGGGCTACGTCGATAACCTTAAATTAAATAAATAAACCTTAAATAACCCCTGCCACCTATATGCTGTTAAAAAAAGATCTATTTAACTTTTTCATCATTACAGCTCTGAATCACCCACTGCTGGGTATAGGCCTCCCCTCTCTTTTGTCACACCTCCCAGTTCCGTACGTCCCTCATCCAGGAGTTTACCGCGAGTTTTAGTTACGGTCCCGTAATAACCATTAACTACGATGGATGAAGATGAAAAGGAAGGCCAATGAAAAGATAGATGGATTGTGTGAAGAATGAATGAATGTCTGACAGGATAGAATGGAAGAAGAACACGTGTTGGGACGACCCCAAGAGAGTGGAATAGGGTGAAGGTAGGAAACGACCATGAAGGAGTCAGTCCGGTTCACCGTATCATACCATGACCGTGCTATGAACGTATCAAGCAGGGAAACACACATGACATGGACTATTACGTCAACTAATAGTGTCTGGCCGGTGTAGTGACAGTCGCCAGACACCTTCAACCTTATCATGGTTTTCCAGATAACCACCGAGCACCAACATCTAACGACATCGCACGACTACAATGGGGGATGGTCCTTCTACTTGGTTCTTGCCGGGATAGTCACGACCTTGGGCTCTTCGCTACCTGTTGGCTACAATATAGGCGTTGTTAATACGCCTGCTGACGTAAGTACTTGTTTTAAGTTATTAATGCACGTTTTTTAACGAACGCTTAACGAGTCCGTTAACCAGTTGGTCCCGGCTGCCATTTATAGATCTTTGACAGTCGTTACAGGTAGTCAGTGGCCCAAAAAGTCTGACAACCAGTCTTACCAAGGGGTAACGATACCCCTTGGTAAGGCTTGGGTAATACGATACCCAGTACTAACTGGGTGGTGGAGGTCAGATAGACAGTCGCTCCATGTAAAAGACTGGTATTCAGCTGCATCCGGTTAGACATGAAGCCGACCGCAATATAGTTAGAGAAAGGCTAGGCCGATGATCATGATGCTCATTGATAGCAGCAGTTACAGATTTTAACAATTTACGTGTCGTGTCAATTTTTATCGTTTCGCAAACACGTGTAAGAAGCAAAGCAATCAACTCCAGTCGTGGGTTCATTGATTGCTTTCCTTTGTGTAATTGCCCATGTTTTATTATTGGATTTGCAGCCTCATAAGTGTCATGGAAATCTTCAATTTTGTATTTATTGCTATCTTTCTGTTTCTCATACTTACTGGGTTGTGGAGGTCAGATAGGCAGTCGCTCCATGCTGGATCCGGTTATACTGGAATCCGACCCCAACATGGTTGGGAAACAGCAGATTTTTAGGGTTCCATGCCCAAAGGGTAAAAACAGGACCCTATTACTAAGACTCCACTGTCCGTCTGTCTGTCACCAGGCTGTATCTCATGAACCGTGATAGGTAGACAGTTGGAATTTTCACAGATGATGTATTTCTGTTGCCGCTATAACTGCAAATACTAAAAACAGAATAAAATAAATATATAAGTGGAGCTCCCATACCACAAACATGATTTTTTATAATGGTACGGAACTCTTCGTCCGGAGTTCGACTCGCACTTGGCCAGCTTTTTTTTAATTATCGTTTTTTTTTATTTTATTTTGATGTTGGGGGTTCCGTATGATGTACTGAACACGTAGTAGCCATTTGTGCGTTGGTGTCCCTCCACTCTGTTAAATTAAAATAAAAGTGAAAAATTCTTTTAATTCTAGACATAAAAAACTTTTGTACCATGCGTCAACATTATACAATAGCAAGAAGAAGCATAGGTCTGTTTTAGTCAAAATATTTCAGTCGATTTTAATCAGTTCATTTTCCATCCTCTGTTACTTAGTATTTTTTATGCCCACCGTGGTCACGTGCAAGCCGTAACAATTGATTAAAAATTGAAGGCTAAGGCTACGCATTCTCCGCATTTAAAATAAGTATGAATTTAAATACAATAGGCGAGACGACAAAAAAAAACTAATTAGTCCGTCACTTAGAAAAATATTTGACCCGTGTTTTTTCTTTTGTTACGTAAACCAAAATTGACGAAGATATGACGCTTTTAAAATTCTCACTACGTCATTTATAATTTTTAGCTAGTTCTGACGTCACGAGCCCCCACTCCCGAGTTTTGATGCGTTTTATCTTAGTCAATATTCATTGATTTACAAAAACAAAAAATACGTGTCCATTATTTTCCAATACTCTAACTGACGGACTAAATAGATTTGCAATTTTTTTATACTGTCGTCGTGCCTATGGTGAATTATATAACTGAGCTAAACTTCATTAATTAGATGAATGGGTAGATGCAATGATGATAAATTAAATGAAAGTCAAACCTTCATTTTAGATACGACTGGTCGCTGATTATGGACCAACGTTGTCTTACCCAGACTACAAAGAGGTGCACTTTGTTAATAACAATTAAACTTAGCCTTTCTGCCTAGCCTTTTCCAACTATTTTGGGGTCGGCTTCCAGTCTAACCAGATGTAACTGAATACCAGTATTTTACATGGAGCGACTGTCTATCTGACCTCCACAACCCAGTTAGTAATGGGTAATACGATACCCCTTGGTAAGACTGGTTTTTAAACTATTTGGGCCACTGACAACCTGTAAAGACTGTCTACAAATGACAGCCGGGACCAACTGCTTAGATTAACTTAGCCTATGTTAGACTTAATTACTAAAACCATCCAAACTGGATGCAACTAGTTAGAGCCCACACTAGCGGACTGTCTGCTCGGGCAGCTATCGACTGCAGGATAGTGTTGGATCTGCCACGCAAGCTATGGAGTGGTGAGGCAAATTCCTTACGCCTCAATGCATCCAAGCTGACAGTGTGTACGTCGGCATACCTCGCCGAGGCACTACAAAAACGACCACAACTTATGACAATCAAGGGATCTTAAAAGGTTGCATATAAAACTCACTTAGTACAAAAAATATATATTTGGTTCCGACTTACAGGCATTACGATTGCAAGACTAAAAATACACTATTCCGAGTCCTAGCTACAAATGACAAATTAGAGTAAGTAATAAAAAAACTGCATTGAAATCGACAATCGCGTGACAAGTAAAACTTTTACCTCGGCATTGTACAAAATAAATCATTTCGAATGCTACTTACTTGAATAAACATCAGTTGAGGTCATGCATGTTTATTTCTTGCTGCCAGAGTCAAACACTTGACCCTGAACTCCGATACCGGTAATTTCACTGCCTTTCATTTAACGGCCATTCTACTAACAATATTTGTTTTAAAGAAAAAGGCATTTTATGGTCTGTCTTCAAAAATACAAGTAAGTATGGAGCTCAATTTGTTTAATATAATTTTATTTTTGTAGCACTCAATTGTTTATAAAAACATGGTTCATCGACCTTAAAAAATACCAGAATTTCTCATAATTATGTTTTCTGCTCTGGGTCAAATATATATCTACGTGTAAGAATCTAAATAATAACTCCGCAGTCAACCAGACATTTACTTCACTTTAAAAACGTAAGATTCAAAAAATGCGAATGACAACACCCAATGAGCAAGGGTGGTGATCAATACAACGAGTATTGATCACCACCCTTGCTCATTGGGGGTCCTCCTTTGTTTAAAATGAGAACTTTGTTCTCCAATAGAATAAACGAACAATAAAAAAATGATGATACCATAACTTAGTCAAAATGGGCATAATGCTTCTTATCACGGAAACAATAATGTAAATTAATTAAATAAGTAGGCAAAACAAAAATATTTTCATAAAACAACAAAAAACACTATTTTCTGCAAATGTCAAGTCCGAAATTATTGATTAATTGACTCGCCCTAAGCTTACTTTTTAATCTGTACCGAATTGTTTTTTCTCGCAGTAGGTGTGAAAAGAAGAGTATGCTTCTTTGGGGATAACAGTGTCTTTGTCTTGAGCGAGCTTAAATTTTAATACCTCACTGCTCTCAGGATTCTAGTCTTAACTCCCTCTCCCTTAGGAGTTAGCGCAAAGCTCTCTCGCTACGCGCGGGAGTCCTAAAATCCCTCGCTGCGTTTGGGATTAAAAATAGCGCCCGTTACGTAAGACACTGCTTTACCCCCTTGGTGTATAATCTACTATTTATTTGTAACGTCTTCCAGGTAATAAAAAGCTTCTGCAACGAGAGTTTCATAACCCGATACGACGTTGTCCTCGACGAAAAATGGCTGAACGTGCTGTGGTCTTCCGTGGTGTCGATCTTCATAGTCGGGGGATGCACCGGGTCTATCCTCGGTGCTGTACTCGCCAACAGTTTGGGCAGGTAAGAAGAACATCACGAAATCTCATTAAATTCTTCCTGTCCTTGTACCATGTTACTTTAACCTAGAATTGTCTATTTTGGTTAAAAGCAAGGCAAGCACAAGTAATTCCGAAAAATGAAAAAGTTGAAAATTAAGGTAAATTTTGGTACTTACAAATTTTCGCGAAAATCTAAATTTGCCCATATCTTGTTATCATGTTGACTCAGGACCTTGATTTTAAACACCTAATAAATAAATATCACTGAACATTACACAGCGCCATCTAGTGCCACATTAAGCAACGAGGCTTGTGTCGTGGACACTAGATAGTTGATATACCTACTACATAGATACTTTTTTATTGTAAATACATACTTATTATACATATAAAAGGACTAATAGGGACTATAGACCTCAGTATCTGGTATACATTTCAACTTGCTAGGTCCACCCGTTCCTGAGAAAATCGGTGGTGACAGACGGACAAGAGAGTGATCTTATAAGGGTTCCTTTTTTTACCTTTTGAAGTACGGAACCCTAAATACCGAATATGAGTAGAAATTGCTTCGGTCGGCATTGTTATTCAACCGTGCCGAATCGATCCTGTCCCGACACGATCAACTGCTAAATTCCCAAGTCCCAAGCCCAACATGGACTACTATCAAAACAAAGGTTTAGCCCTGGTATTTACACATTCAAGACGCGTATTATGAAGACATTAGACAAGATCTTGTTTGTGTCATATACTTTATATGACACAAACAGGGATCAGATCATACTAGTTAGACATACAATGATAAGTCTCGGTTTAGTTTTGCATAACATTCAGTATTGATATTCAATACAAGCTATTCTGATATGATAGGTATTCCTATATTTATAGGGAGTTGAAGAAAAATATCCTAAGTGGATCCATTCTCTATATAAATATCGCTAGACATTACTCACACCGCCATCTAGTGCCACACTAAGCAACGAGGCTTGTTTCGTGGACACCAGATAGCTGATATACTACATAGATACTTTTTGTTTCTAAATACATACTTATTAAACATATAAACATCCATGACTCGGAAAAAAATGTCCATGCTCATCACACAAACATTTGCTCCTACTGGGATTCGAAACCGGGACCCTAAGAACGTAAGGCAGCCTCACCACCGCTGCGCCATTCAGGCCGTCTATTGCAGGACACTCGCGGTTGTTTTAAATATCAATAGGCCTTGCATTTCTCAATCCAGCCAGCTGGCGTAAACTTATTCTGTTTATCCAACTTTGGGATTATCAGTATCGCTAAATTCTTAGATAGTTCGGAAACCTGACGCTTTAAAAGATTTTGTTTCATAAAAACTTGTTTTTTTTTTTATACCAGCTTTTAATTAATACAGGTTTTGTGCATTTTGGGCCTTATTTTGTAAATACACTAAAATGGTGGAATTAATTAATTTAAGTAACCGCTTGTAATGTGAATGCACATTCATAAGTGAATCCCTTTTCTGCAAATCTCGCTATTAAAATTAGGTTTGCTGTAAGAAAACCCAATTCTGGGTTAAGCTCGCCTTTGTACATAAACTATATTATTGCAATTTTTATGTATATTTGTTTTTTGTTTGTGTGCAATAAAGAATAAGAATCGTGGAAGTTAAGCAGGTCACCCAAACTTCCGCCATTTCATTCATACAAAAATCGTCAACTCCTTTGATAATTCAAGAACATTCATTAGGTGTTTCACGTTGTCGAGTTGATTTTTTACAAGCATGAAAAGAAAATTCCACCTCCAAAAAGCATTCGACAATGATAATCCCAAAGTTCAGGAGCTCGTTGCTAAATAATAATAGCCGCTCGGGTTATCAAGACCGAGTTTCCTCCGCCCCTGGAAAGGATGCCCGACTGTCATTTGTAGATCTTTAACAGTCGTTACAGGTAGTCAGTGGACCGAAAGTGTGTCAACCAACAGTCTAACCAAGGGGTATCGTATTACCCAGTACTAACTGGGTTGTGGAGGTCAGATAGACAGTCGCTCCATGTAAAATACTGGTATTCAGCTGCATCCGCGTAGACTGGAAGCTGAGACCAACATGTTTTAGAAAAGGCTAGGCAGTGATATGATGATAATCCCAAAGTTTGACGGTATAAGATTTATCCAGCAAGTGTGATTGGGATCGGTAATAGAGTGCCACATGTATATGGCTGCACTATACACACAAATTCTTGTTATTTATACCACACTGATAAATAACAAGAATTTGTGTGGTATAGTACCATTAAAAGACCCAACGCCTGAAAAATCACGCTCTAATTAAATTCGGGGTTTATAAGTTAAAATCGACTCCTATTGTTGAAGTTTGTTAAAATGTAGCCTGTTACCGGGGCCATAATAACGAATCAATTGACACCTTATTCATCCAAATCAGATGAATAGTTTAGGCGCTACGGAGGAACATACGTAAATACAAACATACATACATACATAGACTGCTAAAATCATAACCCTTCCTTGGCTTCGCCGTAGTCGGGTACAGTTTACAAAAACTCTGTGTTCGATAACAACTGCATTAGTATAAAACTGTGTCGCAGTCATTAACGCCCGCCCACCTCCAAAAAGTCTATTATATAGATATTGATATAGAAATTGCAAGGCTTATTGACATTTTGTTTTGTTTGTTTCAGAAAAATGGCGACAGTAGTAACGAATGTGCTGTCCATCGCCGGAGGAGTATTGTTTTTCTTGTGCCAAAAAGCTAACTCGGTAGAAATGCTTATTTTAGGAAGATTACTAGTCGGCTTGTCTGGAGGTGAGTACACATTTAACTTAGGAACGTATTGCTTAGTTTTTTTTATTTATTTATGATTTATTAGGACTTTACCATAAAAAAGATAGCCAAGCTTTAAAAATGTGATAAAATTAACGAAATAATTTATTATTGTTCTTTCATTAAGAAGGGTTTACTGAATTTTACTGAAACATTGCCTAGGCATATCCCTCTGTTTAGAGCGATAAGGTTGATTATTGTGTTTGCAGGATTTTGAATTAAATAGACGTGTGTCCTTTCCAAAGAGTAATTTCGTACTAAATACGTTAGGTTAGTGGACTGTATGATGTTTGACTTACATAGCTATAGTTAGGTGCACATTATGTACTTAGACCATTCGTTTGTACGTTTAAAACACCCACTTATGTATCTAGTATAAGATCCTTGGCGTACAAAGTTTGTTTCCTTATGAGTGAAACTACAGGTGGATTTTTTTTCATATAATATATCATCACGCCTGTAATCCCCGACGTGCTAGGCAGAGGCGTACCTACCTACTATAGTACACCCACATTTGGCCGGTTATGTTTAAGTACCATGTAATAGGGGGCGAGCCTATTGCCATCAGCCGGGCCTAAATTCAGACTCCGTGGCCGAGAAATTCCTGATGGAAAAATCCAAAAACAATTTGCTTGATCCGGGGATCAAACCCAAAACCTCGTGGTTGGCAGTCGCATTGGGACCCACTAGGCCAATGAGGCAGTCCACGTTGAACGTTGTTTTTTAGGGTTCCGTACCTCAAAAGGTAAAAACGGAACCCTTATAAGATCACTTTCTTGTCCGTCTGTCTGCCCGTCTGTCCGTCTGTCACCACCGATTTTCTCAGGAACGGGTGGACCTTGCAAGTTGAAATTTATACCAAATACTGAGGTCTATAGTCCCTCTTAGGTGTATAAAAATCAAGGTCAACACGATAAAAAGATATGGGCGAATTTAGATTTTCGCGAAAATTTGTTCATACATAAAGGGTATAAAAACACTCTTAACGAAGCCGAAAGGCACTTCTTCTCCCCGTCATTGCGATATTTTTTTGTTCTACACCATACCTGGGAACCTTCTAGTTACGGAGTTATTGGGGGTCAAAGTTCCAAACTTTTTCCCAAGTTTTTTTTTAAATATACTTATTCAATACATCCATCATCACAATGTTTTGATTGCGTTACATTGAGTTCTACCGAAAAACGTGACTTTTCACTTCACTTTCACCCCCAAAAAAAAAAAAAGTAGTTTCCTAGCAATAATTTTTACGTAAAGTTACTTAGTTTGATGTACAGAATGCTTGGTTGACGGCTTCGTGAATGGTTTTTATACGCCCTGTATATTTGGTTGTCCCCAGGTCTGACCACCAGCATAGTGCCCATGTACCTGACGGAGCTGGCGCCGGCGCGGCTGACGGGAGCCATGGGGGTGGCGTGTCCCATGGGCGTCAACGTGGGCGTGCTCGTCGGACAGGTCATGGGCTTAGATTTTATATTGGGTAAGTAGCTAGCCGTGCGTGGACCTATCCTAGTTGTACCCTTTGTGTCTATTGGCATATTTTAAGGGTTTCGTACCCCTATGGGACAGTGGAGTCTTAGTAATTGGGTTAAAACGGGACCCCATTACTAAGAGTATGTATTTACAAACAAAAAGTATCTATGTAGTATATCAACTATCTGGTGTTCACGACACAAGCCTCGTTGCTTAGTATGGCACTAGATGGCGCTGTGTGTAATGTCCAGCGATATTTATTATTATTATTACTAAGACTCCACTGTTCGTCTGTCTGTCTGTCTGTCACCAGGCCGTATCTCACGAACCGTGATATGACCGACCGATGACGTATTTCTGTTACCGCTATAACAACAAAAATAAAAATTAATCAAAAATTAGGGATTTCGATTTTATGTACGGAACCCTTCATGCGCGAGTCCGACTCGCACTTAGCCGGTTGTCTGATTAATTTCGTTGCGGGATCCACAACAGCGTAATTGTTTCTCTGGGGCTTTGTCGAGCTTCATTGTCTCGACGCTTTTCTGGTGGTCGCCTCTGTTGATTCTGGTTTTCAGGAGTTGCAGTGGTTTGGGAATCATCATCATCATCATCATTTCAGCCGAAAGACGTCCACTGCTGGACATAGGCCTCCCCCAAGTGTCGCCACATTGACCGGTCCCATGCGACTCGCATCCAGCGGACTCCCGCAACCTTCACCAGGTCATCGGTCCACCTAGTGGGAGGTCTTCCAACGCAACGTCTTCCGGTTCGCGGTCGCCACTCCAGAACTTTTCGGCCCCATCGGCCATCCGTTCTGCGAGCAATGTGACCTGCCCACTGCCACTTAAGTTTGGCAATTCTTCGGGCTACGTCGGTAACCTTGGTTCTCTTGCGGATGTCTTCATTTCTGATTCGATCGCGCAAGGAAACTCCGAGCATAGCCCTCTCCATTGCCCTTGGTTTGGGAATAGAGTGGCCGGATTGTCTAAAAAATTTTTTTCTTTATTTATTCAAGACTCGTTGCTTAGTGCTGCACTAGATGGCGGTGTGTGTAAAGTCAAGCGATATTTATTTATTATTTATTGGCCAAAAACAACAAATTTACTTTTTTCGTGATTAAAATATGGGGATAAATAAAATTACCACCAAAAATAACTTAGTGACCACTAACATCTATCACCTAAAATATCAAATGATCACCAAATTTAGTAAATTGAGCATCAAATTTTAATGAGGTGTTTGATGACAAACTAGTTTTGCCTAGGCCGATTTGGGGCACCCCGACACAGATAGATTAGGTTAGAAGGGTATGGCGGGGTCGAATGAGCGAGCAAAGCGAGCGAATAGACCCCGCCATACCCTTCGTGGTTATTTTTTTTAAAACCATTCAGAAGTTACGCGGGGCTCCGTCGACCGGGTCTCCCTCGACTCGTATGCAAGTGCAAAACAGTTCAATTTCTGGTGGTCATTAACTATTTTTGGTTCTAATTTCACTCTAAAATGGGGATTAATTTTGGTGATCATTTACTATTTTTGGCAATCAAAAGTGTTTTTTTTTGCCGTTATATTTTACTAAATCTGGTGGTTCGTTACACATAAGCCTTAAAATATGTGTTGTATTGTTCCAGGTCGTGATGTTGATTGGCCCTACCTTCTTTCCGTCTACGTATTGCTAGTCATTATTTGTTTACCGTTGTTATTTTTACTGCCAGAGAGCCCAAAGTACTTATTCGTAGTTAAGAAAAATGAGGAGAGAGCTTTAAATGGTAAGAAAATTTACTTTTTTTATAATTATACTAAACGATCCACAATAATATCAGAGAACACCCAGATTTTGCCAGTTATGTTTTCAGTCCCATGTAATAGGGGCGAGCCTATTGCCATCAATTACTGGGCACAAATCCAAACTAAAACAAGGCTGCTACTGAGATTTCTGATGGACAAAACCCAATAACACTTTGCCCGGCCTGGGAATCGAACCCAGGACCTCGTGCTCAGCAGTCGCGCTTGCGACCACCCGACTTTATTTTAATCAGTATTTTTTGTTTGATCGTATCGTACGATCGTACGTATCACGTCTGCAAAGTTCCGTTAGCTAATTTAATTTGAACTTGTATAGTGAGACACGCGTCGCCTTCTCTCCTTTTATGACCACGAACACTAAACTTTCTGCTTTGACCTTTTGAACGCCATTGTGACAAGCAAGCGCATGCGCTGTACGCCAAACGACACAAATATGTGAAAAAATGGTAGGTGCAATAGGGAATATGCATGAAATACAAAAGCTTTTTTTAATTATGAAAATGCCTTAAATACATTGTGGTACACTTGTTTAAGTTTCTAACACATCACTTATTTTACAATTTACTGTTTTATGTAGCATGTTTTTGGTGAAACGGAACGCAATGTCAAAACACACCGTCCTCGATAAAGCCGGTATTGACGTCAAGTTCATTGTGTCAAAAAAACACTTTTATTTGAAAAGTGCAAAAGTTTCACTCAAATTTTATTATAATATTGTTATTGCAATTTTCACTTGAATAAAGCACATACAATTGGTAAAATTATTTTATTAAGGCAAAAAAAAATTGATGTAAACAAGGCAGATTGTGAATAATGACGTCACATCATGGCCGTGACAGCTACGGACGTTTGAACTGTCGTAGAAAATTGCAGGAGTTTAATATTATTTTTGTGCGACAAGTAGTTGGAACTTTTAATACTTTTCTTGGGTTGATAGTACTGTATTTTATTGATTTAAGTGAAGAAAAAATTACGTGCATATTTCCTATTGTGGCTTGACGTGGAGGACACGCGCGTGCTTTTATGCTCTGGCGTTCAAAAGGTTAAACGTAAAGACCAACACGACTATCGTTTCCAGAACTGAGTCGCCTCCGTGGCCTATCTCCGAGCCTACTCACGGACGACGTGGAACTTCTTCGCGAGGAAGTCCGCTGCGGGGAGTCAGCTGTGAATGGAGACTCCTGGTCTATGCTCCGAGTGCTGAAGGATAAGCGACTGCGACTACCGTTACTGCTTACCTGCACGATGCAAGCGGGGCAGCAGACCAGCGGGATCAATGCTGTAAGTTGTAGTTGACAGGGTAGCCCGCGAAATGCTAATTTGCCATACGTTTTTTTTCAATTGTTGATTTTGGCATAATTTATTGCAAATATAGATCGATAATTTTGGAAAAAAGTGTAGTCAGCAAGAAAATTGTCAATGAAAAAAATCATATGCCATTCCATCCTGTTTCCAATAAGGATCTAACGGCCGTTTTCTATAACTTACTTACATAGTCAATATGCCTACGTCTCGTAGCTATCGGTGTTTCTATAAACTAAGTTTCTTGGAATATCCTATCCGCGTTATCTACCTATCACTCGGAGGACTGTGATTGATAGAAAAAAAACAAAGAAAGCTTTTCTATGACGTTTTGTTTCTAACGGTCCGTAAGCTAAATGAGATAGCAAAATTCCGTTGCTGTTAGTAAGTTATTGAAAATGACCGTAATAATATTTGACCAACTGAGGTTTGAGTACTAGAAAAGTCAGAAATAAAAAAACGATTTTTTTTTTCTAAATGAGTCGTAATTTCTGTCCAGGTGTTCTACTACTCACAAACGATCTTCAAGCAAGCGGGTCTGACGGAGAAGAACTCTCAGTTCGCGACGATCGGCTGCGGCTTCATCAACGTGTGCACGGCGGTGCTGATGCTGCGCCTGCTGCCGCGCTGGGGGCGGCGCCCGCTGCTGCTGGCGTCCGTCGCCAGCGCCGCGCTGCTGCTGGCCGCGCTGGCGGCTTGCATGCGCTTCATGGTGACTGCTCCTTTTCAGCAAACCCACAAATCTTCCTGCCAGTAATTAACACGTAAAGGATGATTTCCACCAAACGGCTCGCATCTGATCGGGTATTATGCCGCGACAGCCGATCGCGCCCGGCAGAATGTCGATGCATACCATCGGCTCCGTACCGTCGCTTGCGAACGTATCCGTTTCTGCGCCTAGTCAAATAGTTTCATTCCTACCGTGTCGGACACGATGACAGGCGAACGGAGCCGATCGCACATCGCAGCGTACATTTGGATACGATAGCGTGTGGCGGAAGACGCCCGCGGTCAAGCTGCTATGCTCGGTTTGGTAATATAGGCATTGAGATTATGTTCCAATCACAGTTATCAGTTCATTATGTACAAAAACTGTCAAAAATAGACATTTGATAGATCACCGATCTATTTTAAGCTTCGTTGTTTAGTGTGGCACTAGATGGCGGTGTTTGTAATGTCCGGCATTTTTTTTTCTAAATTCGGTGTTTTGGGGTGGTTTTATAGATTTTACTAGTTTTACATTAAAAAGGCTTTTTTCGTTTGTTTCAGGACGTGGTGTCGTGGATGCCCTACGTGTGTATGATAGCGGTGCTGTCGTACGTTCTAGTCTACGGGTTCGGACTCGGGCCCATACCTTACTTTATTGCCTCGGGTGAGTTCAACACTTGCAATAACTCAATACAAGGTGTTGAATGAAAGAAGCAAGAGCCATTTATTGCCTCGGGTGAGTTCAACACTTGCAATAACTCAATACAAGGTGTTGAATGAAAGAAGCAAGAGCCATATAGGTAGATTTACGAATGCGACCGCAAAACCCTTCACGAAGCCGTCAACCAAGCATTCTTTCTGTACATCAAACTAAGTAACTATACGCCGTAGTAGATTTTACAACAAGTGCACAAAATGAACCATTTTTATCCGAGACTTTTAGCAATGTCGAGGATAAATGGTTTTCTGGACCAGTTATAAACTCTGCTTTTCACTTCGATTGCGAGGAAATAAAACAGTAGTATTACATAATAACAACAACATTACATTTCTTTAATTAAAATTCAAAGTAAAATTAGTACAGTTTTGAATACTGAAGGAAATTGTTTTTCCCGGCATATCGCCGCTTAATTTTTTTTTAATCTTACGACATTGCTTGGGCTGCAGACCTATACAGCCTACTATTAAATTAAATTTGTAATAATAATTTTCTTAAATTAATTAAATAACCTACCGTACTTGAATTTAAATTTTAATATATTTTATGTCTTACAAAACACATAAGGCAAATAAATTAAAGTAAATATTATAAAATAACAAATTGTATCTATGAACTTCTTATTGTGTTTGGCTGTATGGCTCATTTTCCTTCGATGATACGTTAATGCACTTGTGCACAAAATTCTAATTTGTGCAGCCTATATCCTGCACAAATAAGCACTTTCAGAGCATGAGAAATGAAAAATATATTCTTGTAAAACGACTTTAAATGGGACTGAAAAAAGTATTTTTTTCTTCTTTCGACTATCTGGTGTCCACGACACAAGCCTCGTTGCTTAGTGTGGCACTAGATGGCGGTGTGAGTAATGTCCAGCGATATTTATTTAATTTATTATTATGTGGTCCACAGAAATGTTCGAGGTGGGTCCGCGTCCCGCCGGCATGGCGTGGGGCTCGCTGGCCAACTGGGGGGGGAACTTCCTGGTAGGCATGTCCTTCCCGACCATGCGGGACTCCATCGGACCCTACTCCTTCTTAGTCTTCTCCGCTATCACTGCTGCACTGTTTGTCTTCCAGAAGTAAGTAGACAACTTTTAAAATAAGTATTGTATTTATTATCGCCAAAACCTGATTTAAGGAAGGCTTCTCACTAGGTGGTCACCGATGACCTGGTGAAGGTTGCGGGTATCCGCTGGATGCGAGTCGGACGGGACCGGGACATGTGGCGAGACGCGCGGGGAGGCCTATATCCAGCAGTGGACGTCTTTCGGCTAAAATGATCTTGATGATGAAAACCCGATTTCAGGCCAAAGAAACCATGCTAGGGCTTATGTTGATCATAGGGCACCCCAACTAAGTAGCGATCCGTGAGCGGTACATCTAGTTTGTCGCAGTGCAATTGCTGTGTTAGCATATCCTGATGCCATATACGCGTGAATTGTTTGTTCTGGTACAAAGTGCTATTGGGTGTTCCAATTATGGATTTCTCAGTAACAGCATGGAGTCTGGGGTTGATGGCAATTGGGTCGCTTGTTATTGGCGAAATGTGGGTGTATAGTCGTGTTCTTTTCCGCCTGATCAGTTAAATTTTTTTTGCGCTTAAATCATGCGGAGGCGCCGAGCCACGCCCCCTTAAAGCTTAGGCCTATTAAAAAAGCGTCAATTAGGCGCGAAAAATAACAATAACTGTCGTTTGGCGTGCGTCGTCAGTGCGCTCGGCCGATCGGTATTGTCTTTCATTCATTATTTCTATACAAAGTTAACGGGGCGGGGCTAGAGAGCGTTTCTATGTTGCGAGTGCAACCAAAAATTAGCTTAGTGGTGATCAGGTGGTAGTGTCCATGATAGTACACAGGACGACCAATGAAGCTATACAAAACGAATGTAGATTGGATCCGCTTCCACTATCGCCTTCAATTCGTCGTGTCGACAATGGGGAACGGCCCACCGCGAGGCTTTAAATTTCCAGATTAAAAATGACTGAATTTGAAATGAAAATAACATGGCTTTCGAATAAAAAATATTTTAATTTCGAATTGCGCGCCAATCCACAGATAATTAAATCTGATAATGCTGGTAACAGAATCTCCAATTACATAGGTAAATCTATTAGAAATGCAAACGTCTGTCTGTTATCCATGAAAGAAACCTCGGCCACACCCCATGCCTCACATTTTTTTCCTATTTTAATCCCTATTTTTTCTTCCACAGGCTCTACTTCCCAGAAACGAAGGGTAAGACACCCACGCAAGTGACCCAGATGTGCAGCCGTGGTCTGAGGTCGAGGCCTCTCTCCACTCCCGACCTCTCCAGCGTATGAACACTATACACAAGTTAAGATAAGCGTAATGTGTAAGTCGACTGCTGATTGATTTAGTGGTCGGTTTGAAAGTGAGAACTTAAAGCCGGATTCATTAAGCAACATTTGTTGATAAACTGTTTATGACGGGTTAATCACCAAGTTTCCAGTAAACACTGTTTCTGGAACTTGGCAGTACACACTTGTCTTGTCAGTTGTTGCTAGTATGTCGCCCGAGGAGAAAATTGTGAGCGTAGAATATGCATCTTCGTTTCCACTTCCTTTTGCGACATATTCAATAGGCGAGACGACAAAAAAAATCTAATAAGTCCGTCACTTAGATTATCAAAAAATATTTTACCCGTGTTTTTTCTTTTGTTACGTAAACCAAAATTGACATAGATACGACGCTTTTAAAATTCTCAATACGTAACGCCATGGTATAATTTTTAGCTAGTTCTGACGTCACGAGCCCCCACTCCCGAGTTTTGATGCGTTTTATCTTTGTCAATATTCATTGATTTATAAAAACAATAATGGCACGTATTTTGCCCATTAATTTCCAATACTCTAACTGACGGACTAAATAGATTTGCAATTTATTTATACTGTCGTCATGCCTATTCTGCAACAATGTCGGCCGAAGTGTCATATTTTTTAATTCATCTTTATTTGAACCATCCCAAAGTATATTATGCTGTTGATTCAATAAAGCTCTATGAGCACCGAAACCTGGTTGCTGTACCACACCACTTCCATGTTTATAAACTCGCGTAACACACGTCCGTACCTGTTGACTTTTGCTTATAAACTAGATGTTACGTCTTGCTCTCCACTCGGAAGTGGGGAACACGGCAACATGTTTCATAAACAATGTTTCATCACCGTTGCTTATAAACTGTTTCCAGAGACGATGAAACAATGTGAAACACTGTTTAAAAACAGTGTTTATTAACAAATGTTGTATATTGAATTGAATACCCGGCTTAAGCGTTGAAATAACTTTAAATTATTATTTTCCTAAGTTTTTACACTGACATGGTCACCAAAACTATCATAAACATTAGTGTTTATGATAGTTTTGGTGACCAACGGGATATTTAACATGTTTACTATTCATTTTGAGTTCCCGATATTTCGGCGCTGTCAATGTTCTCACTTCTACGGCCGACCAAACTGATAAATGAGCTCAAATTGTTAATATTACTGGTGGGGAATACTATAGAAAAGTGACGGTAAGTACGTTGCAGGCAACTGATCAATATCCATATTAGAAAAATGGTAAAGAATAAATAGACGACTTTGTTGCTAATGAATATAGATTTCATGCTAAAAGAACACACAAAAAGATAGAATACATAATATGACTAATTGACATAAGGGGAGGAACTAAAAATGACTGTTCTAGCAGACAGATAATTGAAAATAGATCTGTTTTTGTATTATTACAAGATGTAAGGGTCAGACCTCCGCAATTCGCCCCATCAGTGATGGGGCGAATTCAGTATATCATACTAATATGACCGATGCAAGAAATTATTTTAGGAACGTTACGAAATTCCAATAAATTTAATTTGTTTTATTTCTTCATAAGCATTGTATCGTTCTGTGGCAAAACACAGGTAGCGAACGGCAAGCGCGACGACGAGTTCGATGAACTCTGTAGCTAGGCAGGAAGTGAAAGTCCGATTTCACGCGTCGTTCGTTAGAGTATTTACAACATCAATTGTTGTTGTTTTTTTATTTTAGCCGTATTATTTACATAAATGGTGTGCTGCGTACACATAATTTAATTTTATATTCAATACGACATTTCATTAATAAAGGAATAAAAAAGAAAAAAAAAGAGAAGAAAAATGAAATTTTTCCTGAGAAAAAATGCGTTGGAATATGATTCAAAATAAGGAGCTCAATGCACCCTGTCAGTTTGCGGAAGGTTGTCCCTTACACCCTATATTTGTAAAATAATAATAAAAATACGCTATTCCTTCCAAATTACAATTATTATATCTATTATGAGTAATACTCGAATTATGATTAGTTTTTATTGGTTCAGATCTTAAAAGGAAATCAGACCTTTTTGTAGTATAAACTCACTTTTTAAAAGTTAGGCTGCATATCAATTTCCCATCTTTCTAACTTAGATATTTAGCCAAATATCCAATTATATTTTTATACTAGTCGGCAAAGAGAATCGAATTCGTATTCCATTTTGGTGGAATCTCTAGAATCACAATAGGTTTGACTTATATAATTTTTTGTTATATAAATTTTTGTTTTGTTTTTTTTTTACGACTTCAGAGTAGGTTCGTTTGTGTATGATAAGGAATAGTTTATACATAAAGCTCAATGTGTATATTAAACCGTAGCGATTTATCTGAACTATAATTTTAGAGCTATCCCAATTTGTTACTTTTTAACAGTGTTACTGTTTAGCTACAAAGAGCTTGGAAGATTTCTGTATGAAGCCTGGCCTAACTTCCGGCATTTTTTTTTTCAAACCTTCGGCCATTTATAACACCTATATTAATCGATAGCGGGTATCAAAAAGTGGTGCTGATGATGTCAAAGTGGTGCTGATGATGTCATCAGTAAATGGACTTTAACTTTGATAGCTCATAACTCTGAAACGTGACACTTTAGAACATTTTGTCTCATACAAAACTTGATTGTATTGATATCAGCTATCGACTAATATAGGTCTTATGCGTGGCCGAAAATTCAACAAACCTCTTTAAACCATACAACCTTATTTTTTGTTTACCTTAAGGTGGATGCTCCAGGGTAGCCCGCGAAATTCAAATTTTCTTACGTTTTTTGCAATTTGCAGGTCAGTGTCAGGTTGTATGTTGATTAAAATATGATTCGCGGCTGTAACCCGTATGTAGTTACAGAATTATAAATATCAAAATCATCAATACAACCCTCCGAGCGCATAAAGGTGCAGGTGCGGTGAATTTCGCGGGCTACCCTGGAGCATCCACCTTAACCGTTCACTTCACTTTGGATGCTACGGTACCCAGGACATTTGGACCGTTGGTACACCGTGGATACTAGAGCATCCAAAAGCACTTGAAATTAACCTTTTTGACGCAGCTGTGAGGCACACAGCACATACTATATTTTCCTCCTTATTTTGTATCTTTTTTTACATTATTGTGTGTGTGCTTTATTAGCTGACTTCAAATAAATATTTTATCTTTCACTAGCGACAAATATAGCTTTATACTGCTCGCGCGTGAACTTAATAATATGCTACACAAATGTATGTGGCAGCTGATTGTAATTTTTATGAACACAATGACCCCTTAAAAAGAAGTTTAGGGTAAACAAACCCTAAGCTTGTATATTTTGGTTAGGTTAATAAACATAATAACCGTGCGTAGGCACAGTAAACATATCAATCAGACAAATCGCTACGACTTGCGACCAAGTTTAAACAGATTTAAAAATACATTATTTAACTAACCGCTTCGGCGGGGGCCAAGGTGCTGTTGACTTAAGTGTGTGTGCTCGGTATTATTATAGTATCATTTTAATGTATAGTCTAAGTGCACTTTTTAACTATTTTCTATAATATGCCAAGACTTAAGGTAACTTCCAGCGGATTTGTATTTTGGTCAATAATGGCACATTTACTTTAATGAACGCTAAAAGTGAACTGAATGGTGTTCGTCTGCCTTCACTGATGTAAATGCAACGCTATAAAGCTTTGTACAAATTGAAGCGAAGCAAGCGCGGTATGAGCAGCGGTGGTCCAGTGGTGGCAACCCCGACTTGCGAGCAGTAACTTGTGGGTTCGAACCCAGGCAGGCGCATTACTTTGTGTAATTTATTTCATCACCACTGCTCTCAAAACAACGAAGGTAAAAAACATCGTGAGGAAACCGGCATGTCCTAGAACCAAAAATTGGAAGACATGTGACATCTTCCAACCCGCACTGGGCTCGCGTGGTGGATTATAGCCTATTTCCGCTCATAGAGATGAGGCTTGTGTCCCAGCAGTGGGAGCATAGGCTGATTATGCTTATGCTTACGCGCGAGATTTGGCACATAAGTTGTTTGTGCAAATTCTCGAGAAGATCCGCGTCTTCCTTATCAAAATGTGCAATGTTTTCGAGTGACCCGCGCACGTTTCGGCTTAGTGTGCCCAGAGCTAAAAACTAAGGACAAATTACCTGTAAGTTGAAGGAAATACTTAGTTGTAATAGTTACCTCTTGCTTCAAGTATCTCAGAGATCCACTGATCCATACTATTGGGTGCTCCGTCTTAAAGACGTTATAAAGTACAAAATGGTTCCGTACCAATTTTGTAAGATTAAAATTTAATATTACAGATCTTCCACGCATTATAAAATTGTAATTAACTTTGATGTTTAGTATGCTAGGTCATTATTTACCATATTTAAACTTTCGGGGCAGATGCTGTCATGAAACGTGGGAGCGAGACAGCGTTATATTAGGAATCCTGTAGTATCTCTGTCCTGGTCGTACGTTTTATGACCTCGTCTGCCATGAGTCTTGGCTTATTAAAGCATACTGTTGTGATAAATTCATGCTTCGTTAACCTAGTCTTAAGATTTTATTGACATTGGTACGGAACCTACATTTTGCTAGTTAGACTCTAGTACGGCAGTTTTTTAATCAAAGATTTATATCAAGTATCAACGTGTCTTCAATATCGCACAAATGTTTTTTGTACGCACTGAATACTTCCATAATACGTCCATCAACATGTGTCTTCGAATATTTTTACATTTTTTTTAATAGAACATCACTTTTAGCGCATAATTTATAACTAATGTAATAAGAGTAATAAGATTTTTTTTTTTATTTAATTAATTTGTTTGAATAATTATAAGTTTGAGGGAATGTAAACAATTGTATGACTACAGCATATTTTATCGTGCATTTTTACAATAAACATTGAAGTACCATTTATTTGTTTTTTTTTTCTTCTACACACGTGTCTCGTGGCTTAAATAACAGCCGCTCGGTTCAATCTTTAGCCTAGACAACCAGTCTTAACAAGGGGTATCGTATTACCTACTACCTAGGTAGTGGAGGTCAGATAGGCAGTCGCTCCATGTAAAATATTGGTATTCGGCTGCATCCGGTTAGACTAGAAGCCGAGCCCAACATAGTGCGGAAATGGCTAGGCAGATGATGACACACGTCTAGTGTCCACGTGATGTAGATTAACAGTCGGGATAAATCGTAACCTTATAAACAAGAAAAAGTCGTTTTTGTATGTACAGAAATAAATAAACAAAATTTAGATTTCTGTTTCTTTTTGCTATAATTTAAAACTACATTAACCTTTTGAACGCTATTGTCACATATACGTGACAAGCAAGTGCGTGCCTCGTACGCCAAACGACACGAATATGTGACAAAATGGTAGGTGAAATTGTGGCTTGGCGTGGAGGGCACGCGCATGCGCTTATACTCTGGCGTCCAAATACTATATTTTATATCGAGGGACTAAACGAAGCCATAATATACCAGAGGTGGTTTGACTCCCGAGCGTGCGAGGGAGTCAATGAAATCGAGGGTATATTAAGTTGGCGTTTCTAATCAAACCACTTAAAGCATTAAATAAATTGTCAGGAGCTGACAAATTATCAAACGTTCACAAAGCTGCCGCTAGATGGCGCTGTACCAACGGGTCCGTTCTATATTGTGATAACGGGCTAATAAGGAACCCTACACTGCGCGTGGCCCGACACGCACTTGGCGCGTTTTTTAATTATTTTTTGGATGAGTTAGAAAGTAATAAATTCTTATTTTTTAATGTTCAAGCTCTCCGAGGAGAGCTGCTCTCGCCCAGTATAGAGGAACAACGCCATTGATGCTGGGAAGGGATTGCACAGGGGTGCCTGGCATTAAACATTTAGAAATAAAACTACTCAATTTGAGATGCTAAATTCTTTTCTACAATCTGCAGGCGCCAATCTCGGCTTTTGCGCCTGTAGTACAAAAACTACAAGGTATTCTAAGCACGCGACCTATCAAGCTATACGGCCTTGCCGTGATATGGACTAACACATCGGACTAAAATAATATATTGTTATGAACGCACTTTTTTATCAGCTGATTTCCTGCTGTCAATTTCAGATTTGACAAGGCTGTCTCAGCAGCGTTTGTTTGACGTACGAAAATCCCTGTGTATTACGAAATCTTAGTAGAAATATAATTATAACATTTTCCCATAAGTTTTCCGTGGCGTAATCGACTTTACGGCGGCCCATGATGTTGACCCATATATCATTAATAGAATACAACAGATGACTTCAACATATTTCCACCGACACTGATTATTTTGGTAAGTGTTGTTAGAAATCCACGTATTGTTTTATATAAAATATTGATAATTTGTCTCGTAGTGTTTTGAGTGACGCATGTCTGATAAAATAAAGTAAATTAACTGCTGTTACATCATACTTAGTAGGTGAATTTTTGCGATCCAATTCACACGTGAATACAAGTACCACCACAACAAAACGTACCGTGTGAAAATCGGAAACTTCCTCGTAAATGAATTAAAATTGCTCATTACTCATAATATAAACAGTATAATGTCTTGGGACTAAAAGGTAAATTCTTAAGCTATGTTATGAAAAATAAAATAAACTAAAACTGGTGAACAAATTCAAATTCTGTTAGTGTGAAACTCTAGTGTGATTGTGCTTTGTAAAATAGTACCTGGCTGCCTGTCTATCCAGTGTGATAAACTGTACAAGGTGTGCTTATTAAGTATACCATTAAAAATAAAATATATATATTTTTTTGTAAATTTTTATTAGTTAAAAAGTTTGATCAGAAAAAAAATTAAAATTATTAAGTACCTACCAGAATTGAATTAATAATGCAAAATGTGTTTAAACTTTTTTTTTTGCTAAGTAGGTACCTTAAAGAGTAGTGTTTTAAGAATATTTTAAAATTAATGCTGTCCAAATCAATTGAACCTAACTAAATTTAAAAAGTATCAAATTATTTTTTCACTCTTTTCATTATTACGAAAAACAAATATTCTATAAACCCTTCCGAGCTGTATGCAAATTGCGGACACCAGCCCGTTATACAATAAATAACCCTTCCGGGATGCAGGCATGATGCAACATTAAGAACCCTGCGTGAAGTGGTAACATTTATATCAATAAAACATTTTGATTGATTCATCAAATAACTATGACACCCTTTGAAGCAATGTTCTAAGTGACAAGTGAGATTTCAATATGAAAATAGAAATGAGAGCCAACAGTCAAATGACTATGTTTTAGATGTGTCATTATGACATCCTAGTTGCTTAGTTTTATATTGTTTTGAACACTAATACTTGTGAAACAAAATATTGCATGGTCCTTAAAATATTGTTCTAAAAAGAATGTTATCTTTAAAATTGAGTTCTTCTTCTTGAGTGAATCTGGTCATACATTACAGTAGTTTTACCCAAAATTGTGCGCTGAAAAAAACCGTAGTTTCCGTAGTACGATGGACTTCATGGTGGGAGGTTTGGCGGGTGTGGGTGCTGGGTTCTTCAGCAACCCATTCGACGTTGTCAAGACCCGCATGCAGTTGCAAGGGGAGCTCCGGGCTCGCGGACAGCACGCTGTCCACTATAAAAACGTGCCCCATGCGATGGTGAACATTGTGAAGCATGATGGAGTTGCCGCATTGCAGAAGGGACTTGCACCTGCGTTGTGGTTCCAACTTGTTGTAAACGGGGTAAGGTAAGCTGTTTTTGGTTTTGTTAATTGGTGTGTTTTTATGTTGGTTTGGTTGAATTTGAGCTGCCGGTTATTTCTTTTTGAAAATCTCCAGAGCATGATCATATTTGGTAACAGAATTGTTTGCTTTTTCTTTAATTTTTGTTTTGCATGGGTGTTCTAGTACTTATAAACAATATGTGCCTGTACAATAGTAAGAGATATATGCTGTTTTAAAAAGATGTAAAACTAAAAACCATAACACTGGACAGGACCTACAAAAAAAATGATCTATCCACAACATCAAGAATATTTTAAATTAAATTTTACAAAAATTTAACTTATAAGTAATTTCATTGTAGGTTAGGAATCTACCAGCATGCGGATGACTATGGCTTCTTGCGAGACAAGGACAACAAAACTAAATTCACAAACAGTCTTTTCTTCGGCTGCATATCGGGGATGTGTGGAGGTCTTTGCGGGAGTCCCCTTCAGTTGGTGAAGACCCAGCTTATGTCATATTCCTCACAGAAGATAGCCGTGGGGACCCAGCATGCTCATCCAGGCATGATAGATGCAATGCAGAAGATTTATACCAAAAATGGTATTTTAGGATTGTGGAGAGGTGCTCATGGAATGATGATGAGGAACTCCATTGGATCTGCTGCACAAATAGCTTCGTTTGCTGTGTAAGTTGTTTTATTTAGCTTATTTTGTATATCATATTATTATATTGGCGGATCTGTAGGTTTCAATGACCCTGAGATACTTAAATAAATATTTATGTGACTAAATATTCTTTGCACACAATAACTGAGAGACATGTAATACAAGTCTCCCAGTTATTGTGTCCAAAGTCAGATGGCACTCCCTGAGTAGAATTTCAGTGTCAACCTAGATGAAACGATTTTATTGCATAATAGTTATCCAAAATTGAGGGCAACCAACGGACCACCTCCAAAAAAGCAAGTGTTCCAAAAATTTCCTTGACCAAAGTTAAAAGTAGCTTAGTTAAAAAAAACAATGAAGAGAAAGAAATACGTAGTGTTGTTGCTGATGAAACTGATGCTGTTTGAGTAGCGTATAATTTATCATCTCGACCTATCGCTGTGTAACCGCTAGACAACGCCTTCTTCTTGCGTCAGAGAGTCAGATAATAAATAAAATATATTGGTCAAGAACTAAAGGCTTACGGTAATGTCTTCTTTTCGTGTCAATAGACTAGGTCAGGTTTTTCCAATATGTTTGAACCTAGGGCCGGAGGCTAATATGAATTACGTTACAATTCGTAAAATGGTCGCAGACACATAGTGATTGATATTATTGTAGTATTATCCTATTAAGATTTCGCTAAACCGGCCTTTTTAGACCCCCTGGCCATAACGTGGTTGTGATCTCATTCATCACGATTAATCAATTTAATTTCACCTTATAATAAACTGATGCTGCTTTGTACGCGCTCCATCACACTAATACAGGGTGTAAACCACCTCATCACGAAGCCGTCAACCAAGCATTCTGTACATCAAACTAAGTAACTTTACGCAAAAATTATTGCTAGGAAACGTTTTTTTTTTTTTGGGTGAAAAATAATGATTTGTGGTAGAAGTCAATGTAACGCACTCAAAACATTGTGCTGATGGATGGATTGAATAGTACGGGGGTCGTGGAGATGTTTAAAGTAAAAATCTTACATTAAAAACATGTATTAAAAAAAAAAGTTGTCAAAAAGTTGGAACTTTGACTCCCAATATATTCGTAACTAGAAGGTTCCCAGGTATGGTGTAGAACAAAAAAATGTTCGCAATGACGAGGACAAGTGCCTATCGGCTTAGTGAAGAGGTGTTTTACACCCTTTATTATCACACTTAAAATTATAAATGCGAAAGTTTGTATGTGTAAGTTTGTTACTATTTCACGCAAAAACTACTAAACGGATTTGGATGAAATTTAGCACACAGATAGTTTATAACCTGGATTAACACAGAATAATTTTCATCACAGCAGTATGATCCCCTGGGACAATTATTGAACTAGACGCGGGCATAACCTAGTTAGCGATAACTTAGCAACAAGACCGGTTATTGGCATATATGTTACATTGACCTCTGCTATCAAACTATAGACCTATAATAAACATTAGTCGGCTTATGTAATACACCCATACACCAATACTTGGGTAGACAGGTCCACAGTCCACAAGAAATGCCTTAATAACTGGAAACATTCGCATAAAACATGTCAAAATCTCTATTTCTTCTCGTAGTTGAAATCTTTTAGCTCATCAGCCTGTTTTTATGTGAACGTCTCGACAGCAGAACAAAGTATACGTCCAATTCTGAATATACAGGGTGTAAACCACCTCATCACGAAGCCTTCAACTAAGCATTCTGTACATCAAACTAAATAACTTTACGCAAAAATTATTGCTGGGAAGCGACTTTTTATTTTTGGGTGAAAAATCATGTTTTGTGGTAGAACTCAATGAAACGCACTCAAAACATTGTGCTGATGGATGGATTGAATAGTACGGGGGTCGCGGAGGTGTTTAAAAATCTTACAACAAAAACTTGTATTTAAAAAAGAGTTGTCAAAAAGTTGGAACTTTGAACCCCAATATCTCTAACTAGAAGGTTCCCAGGTATGGTGTAGAACAAAAACATGATCGCAATGACGGAGAGAACAAGTGCCTTTCGGCTTCTTTTAGAGGTATTTTACACCCTTTATACAGGCTACTACAATCTGTCAAATTTCTTTAATAGATTTTCAACTTTATCGCTAAAGCATTAGGTTCAAGGTTGATTGGGAACATTTGACTGTTTCGGGTAGCTTGATATGCTGGCATCTGTACTAATCAATCTCTTTAGCAAAGATCTTCTGTCTCAGTTAGCAAGCCGTCTACTGCGGAATGAATTCACCGCATTTTTTTCACCAATAGTACAGGGGGCCTAAAATGGTTGCTTTATCAGAATCCTAAAATGAATCACGTTAAAAGTTTAAAATTCTTAAAATGGACCTTATGGTTATGATTGTAAAGTCCATTTTAAGATTTTTTTTTAACGTGATCCATATTAAGATTCTACTAAAGCGGCCATTTTAGGCCCGCAAAACTAATCGTAATGATTAGTTTGTTAGGTTATTTTGAAAATCTGACGGCAAAATAAATTGACCCAAGATTGGTGCTCAAACTCGTAGAGCCTCTAATAACCTACTGGTTTTATTTTTTTCAGGTGTAAGGAATGGATGGACAACAACGACGTTTTCCAACAATCCAAGTATTTGTCTGCGTTCATAGCTAGCAACATTGGAGCGCTCGTGAAGACTGTATTCCTGAACCCCATGGATGTCATCATGACAAGGCTTTATAACCAAGGTAGGAAGCATTTTTCTATAAGCTTCTGCGTATAGGTTCCGTTCCTAGCTTTTAGCATTTCTCGATAAGGAAATATACATATATCCGTATGCATTTTTTTACATAGAGCGTCCAATGCCTCAGCTGTGGGATCATTATGAGCCTCTTTTGTATGACTATGTAAATATGCCTTAGCAACTGAAGTAAGCCTCTTAAACCACTGAACCGATCTTCCTGAAATTTTGCATTACGTTGTCAGGTGTACCTACTGAAACGGACCATTCCGAAAAAAAGTACTGTTCCCGAGGAAACAACAAAAACGTTCTTATGCTAATAGATGGCGCCACGTGTCTTTCGAATCATGATTGAGTTATATTATTACAAGCAGAGTACAATCCCAATTAATTGTGAAATTCTAAATTAACCCGAGCGAAGCCGCGCTTAAAAGCTAGTAACTCATAAAGAAGACTTAAATGCATTTTTTTTTTGAAAAAAATCTGTTGTCTTTCATTTCCTGTAACATTTTATAAAGTCATCTCAATGAAAAAATCAACACACATAGCTAAGTCCCAAATTATTTGTTTCAGCTGTTGACGCAAACGGTAAAGGCATAATGTACACCGGCATCGGCGACTGCGCAAGAAAAATCGTCAAGGCAGAAGGCCTCTTAGCCTTTGCTAAAGGCATGGGCCCGTCCTATTTGCGACAAGCACCCCACACTGTTCTCCTATTAGTGTTCTGGGATATGCTCAAAGATCTGCAAAAAAGTATTGAATTGCACACGTAGTTTTATTATAATATAATTTGTAGGTGTAATTTTTTATGCCTTGCGGAAAGGCGCGTGCCTCGATTCGAGCTGTCTTAGAAAAGTGAGATTTATATTTATTCTGATTTAAGATCGTTGAACTTTGCGATTGACTTTTTTTTTTACTTTTATTTAGTGTTTAATGTTTTATTATATATATATAAATATATATATATATATATATATATATATATATATAAATTAGATGATTTATTCAAAATTAAATAGTTTTTTATCTCACTTTTTTTAAACTGTTTTAGTGCAAGTACTGAAAAAATGTTACAACGTTTATCTAAATGTTATATAAATATATCTCGAATGTAGTAAATCAAGATGATAACACGAGAAACACGTTTGATAAAATATTGATATTGTATTCATAAATGTCGGCACTGAGTCTAGTGTACCTACGTCAGTTGCGTTTCGGCCTTGAGTTGAGGATATATTTGATGTTAGTTTTGACTTAGTTAACATTTTATCATTTGTGACATATAGTGGGATATAGGTATGTATTTACATAATACATGTATTTACACTTCCGCTTTAATCAAGTAAAAACTTATCAGAAAAGTCTTCCGTTAAGTTCCGTAACTTTAGAAAAATGTTTTACCAAAATAATCCCCGAATACTGAAACGTCACTCAAAATTTAAGTAGCACTTATATTTAACAGATACTCAAAAGTGACGTTTGGCCATACGAAATTTAAAGTTTAGGAGCTGCTCAAATGTTAAGCAGCCCTTAAATTTTGAGTGACGTTTAAGTATTCGGGGGTTAATGATATTTTAATTGTGTAATGGTATAAATAGAAAAAAGAGGCAACTACATATTTATAGCCTTATACCTTGTAACGGCCATCAACGTGAAGCTGTTACCATGAATTCATAACGTAACAGAACATCACGCCTGTTATCCACGAAGGGTTAGGCAGAGGTGAACCTTACCTAATGGTACACTCATATTTCGCTAGTCATGTTTAATGTAAGTAGCGAATTCAGTAGCTGAAAAAACTGATTTATTTTTAATAACAGATAAGAAAATCGTAGAGTTCTAGACTATGGTATGAATTCATGGGAAAAGATTGCACGACGATGTACCTTTACACCATATACAGGGTGTAAACAACCTCATCACGAAGCCATCAACCAAGCATTCTGTACATCAAACTAAGTAACTACGCAAAAATTATTGCTGGGAAACGACTTTTTTTTGGGCTAAAAATCATGTTATGTGGTAGAACTCAATGTAACTCGCTCAAAACATTTTGCTGATGGATGGATTGAATAATACGGGAGTCGTGGAGGTGTTTAAAGTAAAAATCCAACATTAAAAACTTGTATTTTAAAAAAAGTTGTCAAAAAGTTGAACCCCAGGTATGGTGTAGAACAAAAAAATTATCGCAATGACGGGGAGAACAAGTGCCTTTCGGCTTCGTTAAGAGGTTTTTTACACCCTATATACTGCAGTAAGCAGTCATTATTACTACTTTTAAGTTTAAAATACTGTTGTTACAAATTAGTTTTTACGTTCATATTAGTACCTGATCATTTATCATTATTAACGCCCAAACCCTGTGTCAATCTCAGTATTATTGCAAACGAATACCTTATTCTAAGCATTTTAATTTAATTAATTAGTATTTCTTTTAAATATTAGCATTTAACTGAAGTGAAATTGAAATAAAAATACTTAGTGCTGCATGGTTATTGAGGCGCGTGGCCTTAATTGGAACTAACGCCGTGTACCTAATCTTGTTTTTGATAACGTCTTTAAAATCGTTTTAGTCGGGTGACATGTTCAGAAACTTGTGTCACACCAAAACCTCACGAGCGCGATCGCAGGTATAACGAGAGAGAGACGGACCGATCTTCCGTCTCTCTCACTCTAGCGGCATACAAAAATCGTTATCACGTAAACATCTCGATCGTAAACCTACTTTACAAACAACCAATTTTTTCAATACAAATTCTACAGAAAAGATTTTCGTCTAACAGTCGCCATTTTATTTTAAATAGCGAACACGCATAAAACCTGTATTAATCAATAACTAGTATCAATACAAGTATTGTCTGAGACAAAATATTATAAAGCGTCACGTTTCCGAGATAAATGAAATTTCGAAAAAAAAAAATGGCGATAAGTCGGTTGGCCAGAACATTCAAACTCCTTTCATAAACATTTTCATAAATGTTTACTAAAAGCGGCCTCTTGTCTGTGTCAAAAAGAATCATGAAGCACTGTATTTTAATCGAATGAGTCACACCAACGTTTTTTGTTATCAGCATGTCTAAAAAATAGGTAACTCGAGAAAAAAGAAAATATCTATTCTATCTTATCGATATTAAACGTAAAAATCCGCGATCGCGCTGGCATGTGACGTCATGTGGTGCTCTGCGAATAATTTTAGTTAATTAATTTAAAAATTTAATAACTAGTCCGAGGTGGCGAAGGCGAAGAATACCTGGAAGGATATGAGGAAGGCCTTTCCGGCAGTGGGATATTCAAGGCTACAAAAAAATAACTTAAATTTAAACACTTTAAATAATAACTGCAAACCACTTTACAAATCAAATTGTATGAACGTAAACACTCCGCATCACCCGCAATCGGACATGACACTACCACGTGACGTTGTCGCAGTAGTTCGCGAAGGAACGCAGTGTTAAAAAAGCGGTGAACCTATACAACGCTGTAACTTTGGAAATCCTGGCCCAATTTCGATGAAACAAAACTATTATTATTTGCACGAGTATGCGCATTAAATTCGGTAACTTTTATAGTATTATTTTGATGTGTTGGTGTGACTCATTAAAGTACCATTTTCTGTGTTGTCCTCAATTCAAGTAATTAATATTATTTTATACGGGGACCCTTACATTAAATGAAATCTTAGCCAAAGCAATGTGACTAATAATTTTGTTAACATGTTATTATATTTTTGTTAGTTTATTAGTTAAATTGTTATTTTTACAAAACTTTGTTATTGATATTTAAAATCCACAGGATAGCTTGATTGCTTATCAAGCTGTCCTGTGGATTTTAAATATCAGTATAATGTAAGCTACTTCTTCTAAACCAAAGACCATCAATTCTATTTCATTATCGGATAAAAAGTATGAGTACGTTTTTCTCCTAGAAAAATCATCTGCTACTAAAATATCCTGTACAATGTTGAAATCTCCTTCGTTAAACAAATCTGAGCCTTTATAAAAAAGTTTATTTTTTATTTTTTGTATAGATAAATAGGTATTAGAAAAATGTACAATCATGTTGAATAGTGCTATTGAAAGTTGAGCTTTATGTTAGCGGCAATAAAGTTTTAAATTGATTGTGGTGTTTCATTTGCTTATACACGTTTGCCTTTTTGATGGTCTTTTGGCAATCAATTAATAGATTATAAATCATGATGTGTCGAATGACCGATTTGGTCGAGACGCCATTGTTTAACTATTGTGTCTACTTCGTGGACAGATCAAAAATCAACTCAAATATCTTGGTTTATGCATAGAAAGTCAAACTCGTAATGGCATTTAAGTACACCCACATTTCACCAGTTATGTTTAAGTCCCATGTAATAAGGGGCGAGCCCATTGGCATCAACCGGTCTCAAATCCAGACTCCGTGGCAGCTACTGAGAAATTCTTCATAGCAAAACCCAATAACACTACCCGACCCTGGAATCGAACCCAGGTCCTCGTGCTCAGCAGTCACGCTTTCGACCAACGAGATGGTTATAAAAATACGTTTTTATTAAATTCGTTTCAAGTTTATTTTGTCAAAATTTGCTCACTGGTTATGTTTATATAATCATATTTATTTAACTATAATAGCCCGCATATTGGTAAATCTTAGGATTTACAACATGAGTTGGTAAATTAAAGGATTTTAAAGAGAAGAGAATTCTGCTTTTTGAGATTTTTCTAACTTTTACGGGACATGCTAGGTCTTACCAATGACAGTTGGTAAACGTTGGTTTTGGAAATATAACAATGACTAATTATTAAACATCTGACGACTTGTGATGAAATTCTCATGATGAGATACTGTAATACCAAACTGACCGTCCATTTGGGTTAGAACTGTGAACCAACGCGCGAGCGGCGCGGCGCCTCGGCAGCTGCCGGCGAGCGCTACATCCAAGTTGGATGCGTATTTCAAGTCACCGTCTTCACGATTTGTAGTCACTCACAGTCGTTTACCGCCCCACTCATGCAATGCCTACATCATTTACCGTGTCTTTAATGTAAACCTAAGATTTACCGAGTGTGTGGTGGTATAAGTTCGATAGTCACAGAACAGTTCCGGCGTTTTGACGACCGGAAGATTGTAACTTTGATCGTTAAATCTCGCAAACGTGACGCTGATGTTTGTATTGATGGGGCAAAATCTTCTTTTTCCACGTTTTTTTATCGTGTCACGCTGAAAAATCAATGTTGTACTGATAGCGAAGATTGTAACTTTTATGGCTAAATCTGAAACGTGACGCTTTAGAAGACTTGGTCTCATACAAACATCGAGGACATACCCCAATAGAGCGGTAATGTCGGGCCATTCGCCTCCGCAACTAATAGGTGATTTGACATTTATAATTAATATTACGGGGTATGTTCTCGATGCATACAAAACTGGTTTGTACTGATGCCAGCCGCAAAATAAAATGTCGAAAGTTGTGTATGTCAAATAATTCAAAGCCATTTTAACTAAATGTACGCCTTAGTGAGACAATGTAGTAATAATTTCCAAACGTAATTATGCCATACCTATCTTTCTTCAAAGTGAAATTTTAGAGACAAACCAACAAAAATGTCTGATCTTCCACAGAATTTAAGACAAGATGACGAGTACAAAAGAGCCGCGATTTAAAAAACATGAGTTTGGTCGTGACATGACCGACTTGCTGATGGGTGGTGTATCAGCAATGTTTGCATCCCTCTTCACAAACCCTATAGAAGTCGTGAAGGTCAGGCTCCAATTGCAAGGGGAGTTAAAGGCGCGGGGAGAACACGCTGTCTTCTATAAGAATGTACCCCATGGCCTCTATGTTGTGGGCAAGAACGAAGGATTACGAGCCCTACAGAGTGGACTGACCGCTATGCTTGGGTTTCAGTTCTTTTTGAATATTTTTAGGTAAGATTGATAATATTTTAACTGAAGTATTGTTTTGTTTCTATCTGCTAACGGAGTATAAGGATTGCTTTAAATAATCGCTACATTTCTATTTAACGTAATCTGTATATCAACACCTTTCATTATTTTGGGTCCTTCGAGCCGGATTAGTGTTTTTTACTATCAATCCGGCTCAGAACCAAAACCCAGCATGGCTAAATAGGGAGCCGATTTCAGTCACAGAATGTAAGAAATTATGTTATTTTATTAATTTACAGATTAGGCTCCTTCAGAATAGCCGAAAGAAGAGGCATTCTAAAAGATTCAACGGGCACCACATCGTTGATAAGGGGCGCAGGCGTTGCGGGCGTTGGCGGAGCCCTGGGTTCCATAGCCGGGACTCCGTTCTACCTGGTGAAGGTCAGGCTGCAGTCCCAGGCCGCCAAGGCTATAGCTGTAGGACACCAGCATAAATGCAAAGGCACCATGAGCGCACTCATTGAAATATTTAGGAACGAAGGTGTTAAAGGTACGATATTGATGAACACTAGTAAAAATATGTGAAAGACGTAGCACACGAAGTCAGGAACATCATAAAATGGAGAGAAGCAATGATATGACCCAGTTCGATAAAGCGTAATGTCCGATAACCGCGTCCGCTACTCCTACGACTTAATAATTTTCCAATTACACAAAAACCCAAATAAACTAAAAATGTTGACTTTAATGCCATCTCGCGGGAGGATGGCTGAAAGCAGACCGTATGTTCCATCTTAATAATGGACCAAAGTAAAAATAAAATGGTTTATGGGACCACACCAACCTGACTTTGAAGGCCACTCGTTGCACTATTGAAATGGACAATACAAATAAATTTCACCGTCTTCATAGGTTGGTTCTAATCATAAAAATTGTCCAACCTCTATTTATATTTGAATAACAGAAAGATAAATCTCAAAATTTTCAATCAACCGTATCAAAATCAAATGATTAGATTGATTGTCACACCGATTTGAGTCATATTCAAACTCAAAGTTTATTTCATTTATTTCAATTAAACCATTACTTACGGCACTTTTGAATGTCAAAAATACAAAAGAAAAAGCCAAAAAAAGCAAGCAAAAAAAAGTTGCCAATGGGCAACTACAGTATATAGAGATCTACGCTAGGGAATGCCCTAGCGTAGATCTCTATAGAGAAGAACGGGCAAGAATGGAGATGGACACTCTTTTAAATCAGAATATTGTTACAAAATCTTGGTTACATCATTCATGTTGAGATTAAACATTTATGTGAGAACGATATAGAAAGACGTGCACAGTAAGAGCGCCCAGAGTAAAAGATTAAATCAACAATAATTTAAAATAAAGTAATTAAAATAAACCGCGACAGCTAAGAGATGACCAGTCCCAACTGGCAGCGGCCGTTCACGACCATGACGCATGTATCGGCGCCATTCAACTCAACCATATTGAAGGGAACTAAATGACCCGATCTGATTCAAACTTCAAATTATTCTGATCACTTCACTGGATTCTTCCAGGTCTGTTCCGAGGCGTGGGTCCTCAGATCCCGCGCGGTATGGCAGGCAGCGCCTCCCAGATCCTAAGCTTCACTTACGCTAAAGACTGGCTGCGTGCAAACGGCTGGTTCACCGGATACCCTCTTCTGCTGTCGTTCTTCGGCGCCAACCTCGGAGGAATCGTCATGACGCTGTGCTTGAACCCCTTCGATGTTATCGCAACTAGGCTGTGTAATCAACGTAAGTAGACTTAACTACAAAGAATTCTGATCAATATCCTTAAATGCGGTCTTGCCATTACTTGTTTAGAAAAACAATGGATGGGTTTAGTAAGAGCCCATTTTGAGGATGACAACATCATAATATCTCACCTAAAATCTCTCGAAGGATAAGGCAGAGCTACACAGACATTTCGCCAGTCATATTTAAGTCCTATTTATCAACCGTAGGTTTTGCGCTGTTACTATAAAATTCCTGATGAAAAAACCCAATAACATTGTATAGTGTCTAACCTAGGAATTGAACCCAGTTCCTCATGCTCTATAGTAGCGACTACTAAGCCAATGAGACAGTATATAAAACAAGTCCGTCCGTTGGCAAACATTTTGTTTACCTAGACGCAACAATCTGACAATAAACTAATTAAATTATTTCTATTTTAGCTGTCGACGCCCAAAACAAAGGAAAACTCTACAAAGGCATGATGGACTGCGGTTTAAAAATGATCCGGCTCGAAGGACCGCTATCCTTATACAAAGGCGTAGGAGCCAACTACTTAAGGCTAGGACCACATACGGTACTCTTACTTGTTTGTTGGGACAAACTAAAGGAAATAGACGATTATATCCGCAGCTGACCCCTTAAATCAAAAACTTTGGGTTTAATTAAATGAAATTAAGAACAGCGCAGAAATAGTCTTGCTTACTTGTTAAAAAATGTTGATACACGAGTGCGCGACGATTATTGTAATTTAAACCTTATGTCCACGTTATACGCATAACATCTAGAATTTTATTATATAGACGTCGTAGACTTTTTAAGCGTACTTTTTTAAATATTACTTTTGTTTACTTGGGTTTTTTTGTAATATTTTATTGTTTTAAATATTATTTTACTAATTCGGGGTGTAGTGTCTAATTCATTAGTCTTTGATTTTTTTACCGGACTGTCTGTGGTTTTATCGACCAGTAGGTACGTAGCAACCTGGACATCTCTATACAGTTATAACCGTAAAAAAAAACCTCTGTGTTATAAGGTCATTACCATTTTAGAAGTTGCATAAGAGTCATTTAGTTCAGAGCTTACTTAATTTTAAATATGTATGAATATTATAAGTCATAGCAAGTTTTTTTTTGGCTTGTTTTTGCAATAAAAATCTATGCAATTGTTAATAAATGCTGTTTGTTTTATCACCTGCCTACCGGATGTAGCTGAATACCAGTAATATGCATGAAGCTTATCCGGCCCCTACAACTGATTAACTGAGACTGTAACTTTCGGGCAACTGAGTTACCGTTACGTCATTGACAGTTGAAACCCGTATGTATAGTCAAGTTTTTTTTTAAATATTAAATGGGCCTATTCTTGACTTTAATCTTGTCCTGAGGACAGAGATGAGGTAGACGATGGAACGAGCTAACCCAAAAGAAGCCTATTAACTTACAACTTAAATAGATTGGGGTCATATGAACTTGGGAACACCGACGCAGGCAGGGAAGTTAAGTATAAGTCATTACTTATGCAAACATTTTATACAATAGACCAGATTTTAAACGGGTTACAGTCCTTATTTGAAACCATTTGGCGCCTGAGTTCGCTAATGGATGAGAATTTCGACAATGTAGGAAATTAAGACCAAACCACAATCTTAACCTTTTGAACGCCATTGTCACATATACGTGTCAAGCAAGTGCATGCCCTGTACGCCAAACGACACGAATATGTGACAAAATGGTAGGTGAAATTGTGGCTTGCACGCGCATGCGTTTATGCTCTGGCGTTCAAAAGGTTAAATACAATCTTGCCGGGGCTCAGCTCGTCATATTATGCTACTGCTAACTTAAATCTCCAAACAGTCGGACGCTCGTTTCTCTACTATAACAGTTGCTAATCTTGTCTTTTGATAAGCAATCAAGCCAGACCAGAGATGGGCTGGATGGCCGTAGATGGCCGACCATCCAACACCCACCCAGCCACCTCCGTGCCTCGGAAAACACGCTAAGCCGCCAGTCCCATTTGAGCTTCATTGTGTCGGCGCTTTTCTGTTGGCTGCCACTGTTGAATCTGATTTTCGGTTTGGGAATGGCCGTGTGCCCATTTATAACGGCGGTAGCGTTTTCGGGTAGAGAAATAAAGCGAAAGGGATGGTAATAAAGGTATAATAATCAATCAGGCACACAATATACAGTCTATTTTTATACTACCCAATGCGGTATAGGGCTCCTGTACAATGGTTTAGGTATCTGCCCGAAAACGCTACCGCCCGCGCCGTTATAAATGGCCCCACCTTTTAGCTGACCACCGACCACCGGCACTCAGTGGCTCGAAAGTCCGACACCCAGTCCCACCAAGGTGCAAGGCTTCACCCAGTACCAAACAAAATTAAGTTGCATTATGATATCACACCTGCCAAAGCAAGCAGAGAGACACCCAACACTCCCCCCAACCTGGCAATCGAACCCAGGACCGTCCAGCACGAGCGACCACGATAACCCAACGGGCTAAAAAGGAGATCACAATTTAGCATGATCAAACAACAAAGCCAAGTACGTGGCTGCTTTAAAAAACAAAACCACATTGCATGAAACCATGAAATCGTTTTTTATTAAAGAAACCTTCCTTGCTAGGTGTTTCTAAAATGCTAACGACTCATTTATTTATTTATTTAAACTTCGTACAATAGTGGTACATAGGCGGACTTAATGCCACAAGGCATTCTCTACCAGTCAACATTTGGGTTAAATAGGAAAACATACTGTAGGCTAATTCACGTAACTAAAGAAGTTCTGTCTGTTGCAGTGCAGTTGCAGTTAAGTTTCGATCGAAACAACACTTTTCGTATTCTCTACCGCTGTCAAACGCGCTCGCGTCAAGTTCGCGTCACGCGAGCGCAAAAACGACATTCTACTGTTACGCGTCTTTGGTGCGTGCTTCGGAATGCAACATGATTGGTATTCTACTAAGTAAGAAAAAGCACTCAAATCTGTGCTGGGGGTGTTATTTTAATATTTTAATAACGTCATATTCATTGAAATGTAATCGATTCCATTCGATTATTTAGTGAGTAATATTTTTTCTCTCTTATGGTCACACCATAAGTAAGTTTGGTAGAGTTTGGTTGTCGTACAGTTGACGTGCAGTTCACGCGCAGCTTACGCACAGTTCAAAGATTACAAGAATACCGTTTACCACTCGAACTCGAACTTAACTGCAACTGCACTACAACTTCATCGGCGCGTCATAAAATTACGTGAATTAGCCCTCTGATAGGGTTCAAAATAATGTCTAAAAAACTTACTTCCTTGTTAACGAGAATTCATCATTCATTCATCGGATATAACACGCCTTTACTCGTTCTCACTCAAACACTGTTTCACGTCTTTGGCAGGCAAGGTGACGGTGGATAGTCACCTCATGCTATCAAGACCCTCCTCATCACAGAACTGTGCATCGTGCATGTCTGTCTAAGCCTTAGACAGACATGCACGATGCACAGTTCTGTGATGAGGAGGGTACGTAAAAAAACGAAACAACGGCTCTCGGTAAGTTGTTTGATGCGCGAATAGATATCAAAGCAACTATGTTGCAGGTCTGTTTTTCGAACAGTCCACGCCTTAATTGTCTATTCGCACAGTTTTTATTTTCAGGAGATTCTCAGCCCTCTCGTATCGCTCTTAAAAAATGTCGCAAGAAAATAATTAAATTTATTAAATCTGCATCATTGAACAAAATCTCCATTGCCTATACAGGGTGACTGGATCTGGATCCGCCATAGCCAATATTTACATGCATTAGATTAGTAGTTTTTTTTATTATTTGTTGGTAGTCATAAACGTTGGTGATTAAAATACCTCGGAAGTTCCCTCAAACTAGGGTTAAAAAATAAGATAGTACAACTCATGCCACGAAACGAGATAATTGTGTAACGAAATATTTTTTTTGACATAAAGGTGTACACGTCGTAAACCATCTTCCTACTTTGTCTTCTACCTCGAGACATAATCAAGATTTCACAAAGTTTCACTCGTTTCAAGTGGTATGACAGGTCTCATCTTTCGTGGCACGGACTATACGGTTTTTTTTTAATAAAAAAGAAAAATCTTCAAAGAAAAGTAGGTCTAATAATTAGCAAATGACCTTCATCCTCTATATGCGAATTTGCTATGGCGGCTCCAGATCCAGTCACCCTGTTTAGAACCATTTACCACAAAACAAGGAATAACGAACATTTTCCGTTTCTTGCCAACGCAACGACCTTCTAAGACGATTGACCTACTAACCCATTTTATCAAGAATTTGGTGACCCAGAACCGCAGTGACCTGATTTCCTTGAATCGACAGAGAACAGGATGAATATTAACTTGTTATTATGTAGGAATGTGAACATATTTTGCAGAATCTAATATAAATAAGCTAATGATTAAATTGTTTACCGTTAATGTAATGTGTATAGAGTTGTACAACCAACTGGCATGCGAGAATGAACATTAACATGGACGAAATAAAAGGATCTTAGATTATAGATTCGTTCTGTCTGTAGTTTCTGCCAACCGCCATAGGAAAAAGGATTGTCTATTGATTGAGTAACGTTATAAATGCCTCTTACAAGCTAATTATGTAATGAAGGCCTTTATTCTGTCTCCTTTCGTTTTTGGTCCTTCGAGTCGGGTTTGTTAATGTCTCAACGCATTTACTGATTCAATACGAGATGAAGTAATTACTTGATTCATTTTATGTCATTCATAAACAAAGGGAATTTCCCCATTCAGGAACTCCCCAATATCAAAGCCCCGAAGGCCTTGCCGTTTCTGGCAACAAAATCGTTCATTCAACCACGCTCGAACTTGGCCATGATAACTCGTGCAATCTCGCCAGTATTCGCTCAACCGTCGAGCCGTCGACTGGCTTACGTAATTCGAGAAACTTCCGCATTCGCGCGCCAAAATTATTTGTTACGTCGGCCATACGTCATTCGCTGCAACGACATAGACAAGACACGTGGTCCTTCAACTGTCAAATGGTTTTAATTTGATTTGCTACTTTAAAACCATTACTATAGTAGCTATAATCGCTTGTTGTTAAAATACGACTGTATCTTACGCCTATAGGTACCTGTATTTTTCAATGTCATGCGTGATTGATAACGTTTCGTGTCTCGTTTCGCTTTATTTTATACTGTGATAGTGTTTTGGACGATGTAATATTCATGTGGTGCCTGTTTTAATTTAATTTAGTAATTAATTTATTGATTGTGATACAAAATAACGCTTATTATTTTAGTGGAAGGTGAGTTTTTTTATTTTTTTTAATAGGTTTCTCTACCTTTCAATTATTAGTAGGTATTATCATAATTAATGTTTAACCCTTAATTGGTCGCGCCTAAAAAGTTACGTAAACGGTCACATGGGGTGTGTGATACCCCGATCATATCAATCAAATACGAAATCCATATAAAATCAAGAATCGAAAATCAAATGCTCGATACTTGGTGATAACTGAGAGGGCAACACAACAACAACAAACAGAACTTCAGCGCTCAAAATTCTGAATTTAAAAAGTTCTATACCTTTAAGGATGCGCTGGGGTGTGTAACACCCCACGCGACCAATTAAGGGTTAATGATACAATTGGTATTGCTTGATTACTGTTGCTAAAACATTTGTTCTCGCCCCAGTTTATTAAATAGGACAATATAAAAGAGTACAAAACAATGAAATACCTAGGTACTGATTATAGGTACTGTTAGCCAGTAGCAGGCCACAACAGGATTAAGGGTTCTCTCCATAACTTCCGTTTCGTGCATTCTAGCCATTTCAGGGAGATTGAGGGCAAAGTTTAGTAATCAATCCTAATATGTAATATGACGAGTATGTAGGTACTATGTAATAAGACCATTGCATAAGTCCGCAATGCAGTATCATTTATGTTGAATATAAAACATGGACAAGGCTGTTTTAGGCCAGATTAATAAATTATAAGCTTAAACTGCAACAATAATTAACTGTTCATGGATTAAATAAATCCAGTCTCTTATAATACAAGGATTTTGTATGAACTCAATCCTCACACGAACGAAATCAAATCGTAGACCCGTGGTAGCGGTAGCCCCCACATTCTGACGTCTCAACTCTGAACATTTGTTGTACATAAACTTACTCACATAGGTCAACGCTGTCAACGCCATGCACGCTGTGTATACGGTACACGCTATACGTATACGTTAAGTCTTGGTAAAAACACGTGTGTAGCCTCTCCGTGCGCCGCGTGGGCCACGCAAGTGTACTGCAGTGGAACGTAGACCTACGTTGTCAAACAAATGTACAGCGTGCAACGCGGTGGGTTCTGCCTTTACGGTCATCAATTTGATTGCATGTCACCATAATAACTGTCCTCACGAGATATTCAATTGTAGGCTCTAAACGAGATGTCATGATAATGAATAACGTCATATTGTCCACGATAAGTTATCACAACGCGTCATCAATGGAGGTACTCTATTGTAGTCACGCAGAGATAATTATGCACTTAAACTTTATGAGGATATGTCATTGGACAGTGTTTCTAATTTCCAATATATGTATCAGTATTGTAAATAGGTACATGTTTATTTACATGACAGTTTTTAATCTATTGAATCAACGTGACATCACGGCTGTATTCCGCGAAGGGTAAGGCAGAGGTGTGCCATTAGGCACATGGTACTATTAAGTACCTACACCCACATTTCGCCAGTTATGTTTAAGTTCCTTAAAATAGGATATTATAATTTGTCGGGTTCTACAGTCGCGGATAACTTAACTAATAATAACGGCATAATTTAGCAATTTGATACTTTTAATAGAATAATAATAATGACTTTTTCATTTGTAACATAGATGGCGCTGTAGTACTTTTTGTAGTGCCGCTAAAAATCCATAGATCTAGTGTATTGTTAAATTAAATGGTAGGCAAACATTAAGATAGCCTGTACTTTTAAAATTCTGATGATTTTTCCAGGCGGAAAGGGGGCTTCATTTAATGAAGCTAAAACAAACAATACTGCAGTGTAAAATAAAATGCCCAAACCAAGATTCAATAAACAGACACGATTACAAAGTACCTACAGTGTTTGTACCCGTTTGAAATGTGTGGCTACCGAAATTATGATATGCAATAGTGTATTATTAGTAAGTACATTAAATCGTTAGCCTCAAAAGGCAGAAAGTTTAAGCTTTGACAACTTACGACTCCCATGTCAAAGCTAAGCTTGATCATCGCCGTAAAGTTGCCAGCCTTTCGGTTTTATTTCGGGGAGTGTGGTTTGGAATGGGGATGGCAACTGCGAAACTAATGGCGCTAGCATAGTTTGTTCTAAGCATCGTCATTGATAGAAATCTGGTTATGTCATTTTATATTTCAAAATGGCTTGACCTCATTGGTCAGATTGGGAACAAATTATGCTAGCGCCATCTGCTTTCAGCTTTCACCGGCCAACCCCATTACACAATCGAATTCCCCCATCCCCATTCTATCATCAGACGAGCAGAGATACGGCGAAGCGTCACCGTTATATGGTTGAAGTTCCACAGACCCGAACAAAGAGCTATGCTTCCACATTTACTGTGCGAACCGCCCGTCTGTGAAATTCACTGCCGGCTTCTCTGTTGTCTGATCATTATATTCTGGATCTATTCAAAATTCGAGTAAATCGGTTTCTTCTAGACAAGCCTACTCCACTCCACCCTAGATGGCACCATCGCTTCACATTAGGCGAATTGCGGCCAAACGCAAGACTATTTAGAAGAAAGCAAAAAAAAACTCCACGCCACGCCGCGTGTAATAATCTAAAACGTTGTTTATTGTATATTTGTGAGTAATTAAATTATAGCATCTATCCATTAACGATGATGAGATCAGATGGCGACGTGCCAGATTTTTATACGAAGACGTACGACAGTTTCTAGGTATTTTCATTATTGTTAGCATTAGTACCGTGTACCGAAACAAAAGACAAATCTCACATGAATTAACCTCTTCGGACCAACATCCAACATCTTAGTGAAACGAGAGGTGCGGCGATTTTTTGGACAAAATGACAAAATTGAGAGACTATTCAACCTGGTTATTGGAAACAACATGGAGCAACAAACGCGCAACATGTCATGCTCATGGATCATATTTCTCCAACGACCATCACAGGATCATGTTTAGCAGAAACAATGTTGCGCCATTTGAACCATGGTCTCTGAGATTTAAGGTTTAATGCCCTTGTTATCACCAAAACGCCATACTAAAATTTATTGCTCCTAGTTGTTTGGTACCTCACACTACTTCCACGTATAATAAAAAATCTCAACGAAACGCCTATTTCTGCTCTTTACAGTAACTTAAAAATGGACTTCATAATTGGCGGTCTTGCCGGCGCCGGCGCAACCATTTTCACAAACCCAATGGACGTGGTAAAGACTCGGTTGCAGTTGCAAGGGGAGTTGCGCGCGCGCACGGAGGCGAACACGCGGTACAGAGGGATCTTTCACGCGCTGTATGTGATAGCCAGGGCCGACGGCGCGATGGCGCTACAGAAAGGCCTAGCGCCGGCTATGGTGCTGGGGTTCACTATGAACTCTGTGAGGTAGGCCTTTTTATACCACCTTATTTTTCGTACGATTGCCATTACACTTGGAAAGCCCTCCCATGCGATTTTTAAGACCCATTTACTACAAGAGTAGCTTCTAGTATGGCAAAACTGAGGGCAGAGCAATGATAACGTTAGCTAAAAAAGATTTTGTGAAAAAGAGGACATGCTGCAATGACTCCAAACAATAATATGGGCAGGAGGATACGACAAGGCATCGCTAGAACTGTTCAGGGATGAAGACAGGACCTACCTACAATGTGATGATGAACAATCATCCTTCCAACTGTTGTATCTTATAAACTTCCAATGGCAAATTATACCTTCCTAAAAAAAAACATCACATCTTTCAGGCTAGGCATGTACCACGTCGCAGAGGTCAATGGCTGGACTAAAAACAAAGATGGCGAAATAAGCATAGAGAAGGCGATATTCTGGTCAAGCGTGAGTGGTGTCATGAGCGGTGTTACTGGCAACCCTGCGTCCGTGGTGAAGACCAGGATTCAGGCGGGCGCGCACCCTAGCATAGCTGTTGGAAGGCAGCATAAGTATAAAGGTAATGCAACCTAGGTAGGTTAGCAGGTGCAACCTTATCTTAACGCAAATAATGATTTTGACAGACCGCCGAAATGAATAAAACAGAACTGGGGAAACCCTAGTTTATAATTAATCAAGGTTTAGAAGGGTCTGATGTTATTGTTAAAAATTATCACCGAAATTCGACTCATCCCTGAAGATTGAGCGGGAATTAATGATAGCGTGACGGTTGACAGAAGGAAATGTAGGCAGAAAACGAGCAATACCTTTTCTACCGAGTTAACATTGGACAAGGACAGGAACATGACGATGCAATGACCCATTTTCCTTCCAAAATATCGTGACCTAAATTGAACGCCCTGACTAAGAAAGACAATCGTTTCACCACTTTTTCCAAACGTTTCAGGAATGTGTGACGGCGTCGTCACGATCTACAAGACTGAAGGTATTCGAGGGTTCTTCGCAGGAGTCTCCGCGACCTGCACGAGGCTGGCAATAGGCAGTGCTGCACAACTCACCACATTTTCCAAGTAAGAGAGTTTTACCGCTAATGTCTAACTGCAGGAGAAGCCTCTTTTTATGGAAAGCAGTTTTGGCAAGCCGATAGAAAAGAACCAAGGACCTTTGCAACTAATCTTAATCAGAATTGACGTATCTGCTTGAATCGGACAAAAAGGCTTTGATAAGAATTACCAGTCTTTTGATTTACCTGCTTTCTAGTCAAAATCATGTTCAAAGACGACATTAACATGTCTATAATTTATTTTGTCGCGGACGGCGTCTCATGATTTGAGGACAATGACTAATCCATTGTCGAGCAAGCTATTTGGTTTACATTTTAAAACGTAATCTGTGGGTTAAACTGTAAATAAATAGCTTGTTCGACCATACCAAGTGACATCTGACATGTCGTAAACCACAGCCAGTGTATAAAACACTGCCAAAAACTAAAACACGGGGGAAAATATTAGACTCAAATACTCAACTAATATTTTCTCCACTACAGAGCAAAAGAAGAGTTGCTGTCCCACGGCTTTTTCACAAACTCTCCGCTTGGAGTTGCCTTCGGAGCCAGCGCCGTAAGCGGGGTGGTAGTTGCCTTGGCCATTTGCCCCTTCGATGTCACCACCGTCCGTTTATACAACCAGGGTTCGTACACTACATTCTCAAGTTTTTTTCAGATTCAAGGAAAGTCTGCTTGCTCGAGGGTACTTTGAAGATTCGCCATTGAGTTTGTCTTTCGTCGCGAGCCTCGTGTGCGGTGTGATCGTTGTGTTTATCGAAACGCCGATGGATGTTGTGAATACACGGCTTTATAACCAGGGTAACGTTGTCGCTGCTTATTGGTGGTCGGGTGCTCTCCGGTGCATGATCAAGCTTATGGTCAAGTGAAATGCTTTCAATGTTTCTTGTCTGTAGATTAATGTATTTGAGTTTTAGACCTAAGGTGTAGAAGGACGATCTTCCGGTAATACTTCAGTCCGGGCTAATGTTTCTCTGTTTAGTATTATTTATTTCAGTTTCATTTATTTTCCTCTTTGTCGTCTCTAAATAATTTTAGTAAAGGCAAAGTAGTAATTTATTGGATCTTGTTTATTCATATACAGGGTGTAAACAACCTCATCATGAAGCCGTTTACCAAGCACTCTGTACATCAAACTAAGTAACTTTACGCAAAAATTATTGCTGGGAGACGACTTTTGTTTTTGGGGTTAAAAATCGTGTCTTGTGGTAGAACTCAAAGTAACGCACTCAAAACATTGTGCTGATGGATGGATTGAATAGTATTATAGTAGTGGTAGTGGAGGTTTTTAAAGTAAAAATCTTACATTAAAAACTTGTATTAAAAAAAAAAGCGGTTAAAAAGTTGGAACTTTGACCCCCAATATCTCCGTAACTAGAAGGTTCCCAGGTATGGTGTAGAACAAAAAAATGATCGCAATGATGAGGAGAACAAGTGCCTTTTGGCTTCGTTAAGAGGTGTTTTACACCCTTTTTACTTACTTTATTAGATCGTATTAAGACTACGTCTTCTCCCTGTATCTTACCTACTTGGTGTATCTTTGTATTGAAAATTTCGATAACTATAACTTTTCTATTACTACCCTCCTCTTAGTAGTTTTACTGTCATCTTCAGAATAACATAATATCAATTACGGCTACTTTAATTTCTTACCTTACTCAATTTCCAGGATCTGCGGCTACCGGTGCCGTCCTATACACTGGAGTACTCGACTGCCTGAGCAAAATATACAGGACCGAAGGCCTCCACGGTCTCTATAAAGGATTAGGACCACTTTACCTAAGGATAGCACCTCACACTACCCTCTCACTCGTCATATGGGACATGCTCAACAACCTCCTGGCCAAAAGTAAAATTGACAGTAAAGTCGTCGTTTAAACTCTTGTTTTATTTCACCTCGAAACTCTTGAAAAACAAGAAATAAGGGAAAGCAAAAAAATTGTATGCTCGAGACGCGATTAGTAGAGAAAAGATCTCCCGAAAAATGGAATGAAAAATGGAGGAAAGAAAATAGCCAGAGCAATAGCCAGACTTAGGGAGGTATCATTTCTTTGTATGGGACAAGGAACTTATATACTAACTGGAATGAGGACGGGCAACCCACAAACTTTCCGAGTGAGAAAGCTGCGAGAGTGGATGTTGTCTCTTTCTAATAGTCCAATAATCATACTAACTCTTGAGACAGTTACAGACTACTATTATTTTATTATTTAATGATGATGACCTGCAAATCAATAGCATTCTAGGCGAGATAGCTAGAAGAGTGGATGTCATTAGCTCTCACTCGTCATATGGGACATGCTCAACAACCTCCTGGCCAAAAGTAAAATTGACAGTAAAGTCGTCGTTTAAACTCTTGTTTTATTTCACCTCAAAACTCTTGGAAAACCAGAAATAAAGGACTGCAAAAAAAATTGAATGCTCGAGCCGCGATTAGTGGAGAGAAGATCTCCCATTCGAGATCCATGGAGCTACACTCAGAGCTGTTATCGTCCTCCTCTTCGCCGTTACAACAACTAAACCCTAACCCTTAGGTAACCCTGTAAAGATAGTCGTAAGATAGAGAAAATAATAAATAAACTACATACTGTATCTTCTTCTATGGTGCATGTGCATTTGGGATTGTTAGTGTCGGCCAGCCCTTCAGCCTCTTTATAAGCTCTTAAGTTATAAGTCTTCTAGCAAATTTCGGGATGATAGGAATATTACCAAACTCCGTCGATAGGTTCTTTGACAAGTCGGAAGCGTTTCCTCAACCGTTTTTAGGGTTCCGTACCCCAAAAGGTAAAAAAAGGAGCCCTTATAAAATAATTTTCTTGTCCGTCTGTCACCACCGATTTTCTCAGGAACGGGTGGACCTAGAAAGTTGAAATTTATAACAGATACTGAGGTCTATCAGTCCCTATTAGGTGTATAAAAAGGTCCTGAGTCAACACGATAAAAAGATATGGGCAAATTTAGATTTTCGCGAAAACTTGTAAGTACCAAAATGTACCTTAATTTTCAACGTTTTTTATTTTTCGGAATTTTCCCTTTACTTGTGCTGTAAGGCCTTGCTTTTAACCAGAACTGAAAATTCTAGATCAACCGAAAGCACCCAATAGGTTTTGGGTCGAAAACCTATATATGGTAGTTCTGGGTTCCCGTTGACCTAGAATCACGAAATTTGGCAAATTTGGTAGATGGTGTCGCTTCTTACTTATTTTAGAAATCACTTGTGTCCAGGCCCGGACTGGCCATACGGGCAAATAGGGCAAATGCCCGATGGGCCGGATGCCTGCTATGCTATAATTAGAGGGCCAATCCAGAGGTAGAAAAAATGAGCCTTTTTGATAAATTTTTTTCGCAGGGATAAACAGTATCTTAATTTGAGTGATTCTATTTTACGCTACAATTTATTACGTACAATACCGTCTATGGCATCAGGCAGGAAAAACTATAACTTTCTGAGCCTCTGAGGGGCACCAGCCTGCTCCTGGCGACGCCCATGACAAGATAAGAATAAGATTAATTATATAACTAGAATATTTAGTTTCAATTCCGTCAAACTAGTTCAAGCTTGGCTAATGAAGTCTTTGGTCCTGTTCAGAGGGGGGGGGGGCAAGTGCACCCATTGCCCCCCCCGTATCCGCGCATGATCTATACAACCTTTTTTTTGTTAACCCTAAACCTTTTTGGGGTCATCATTATGGTTTGGCGTTGTATTTTGGGGAAACTCTATCAATAAGCAAATGTTATTTAAGTCTGTAAAAGGTTCACCACAATAATCACAGTCTTCTTCATCTTCTTATCGTATCGATTTTCCTTCCAATTACACGGTGTGGGCCCACACAATAAGCACACTAAATGCCTATAGTTCATTAACACATTTACACACAATTATAACTCACTTTTCTATTTTAAGATACAAATATACCATTATGGCACTACTAAGGAGATGTCAATCGTTCCGAACTAGCCAACCAACTGCATGGGTTCTCCTTTTATAAACTATCTAAATAACCAGTGTCGCCCGACCATTGCCCGGAAACTCACAACGGACCAGAAATAATAATAAGTAATAATAAGTATTTATTTCCCAAAAACATAACACTTTGCACTGTATACATTGTTTGAAAATAATATTTACATAATGATGCACTAGTAGACTAGTAAATCTTTTTAAAAAATAATAGAATAGTAAATCTTTTAAACTAGGACTAGCCTGTATCTTAAAAGATAGGTTTCAGCCAAGTGGATACTTTTAATATTCACAACCAGAAACAAGTGAAGACAGTGTCAATGATTTGTACTAACAGTTGTACAGAAATAAAAAAGCAATAACAGCGCGACACCAGTACCCATCCCAGTCCTATTTGTCTCGAATGCAACGCAAATTTAATTTAGTTCACCTATATGTAAGAGCTGTATATATACAATACCATAGTATTATCGAGGCCACCTACCATCGATGCCACCTAGTATCTTGGCCGACTACTAGATGGCGTTGTAAGACTACAGTCCTTGGCAATTAGTGCGTCGCTCATGCTGCCATCTGTTGAAAAATGGAGGAAAGAAAATAGTCAGAGCAATAGCCAGACTTAGGGAGGTGTCATTTCTTTGTATGGCATTGGGTAGTATTATATTGTGTCATTATGAACAGCTGTTCACACAACTGTTAACACAAAAAAAAATAACTGTCCCATTTATTTTGTCGTGAGTTAAAATGTTTATAATGCTGAGTAGACTAAACCCTTTGTGTTTACTTAACGTGTATATTTTATTGTTGCGTAAGTGATCTAACATACAACTTCACAGCAAGACTGTTTTGTAGTTTTACAAATAAAACAAGTATTTCCAATTTTGTCTTTTAATTCCTGTCTCCATAACTGCCTAGTCCTGCGCTCCATTACTCAGGTTGCAGATGTTGAGGAAAAACAGCCAAGCTAGTGGGAGTGGGCAGACCACCTAGCGCGGTTGCACCCGGAGGGGTGCGCACAGATCGTCACTCACCAACTTGATGAAGGAAATTGCCACCGAGGCGTGTTAGACCGCGGCGAAAGTGGTGTAACGATCTGAGGGCCACTAATCGCACAAGATAGAGAGGTTTAGAAGGAGAAAAAGGGGGCCTTTGTCCATTAGCGGGACACGTTAATTAAACAAGAAGTATTTTATATCACAATAATTTATTTTTTACAAATGAGTTATTGATCACAACAGCTTTCAAAGGTAATGGATCTTCGAGTTAAGTTGAACAAAATGGTTAAAATGAATTCGAAATGGACGAAAAACAAAAGTATACAATATATGAAAATATTTTCAGTATGAAGAATGAATTAACTAAACACTCGACGAAGTTTCATCTAAGCACATTTACAAAGAAAATTAAGTCGCAAGATTTGAGCTCATGACAATCATAAACAATTTACTTACCTAAGCAACATCCCGTAAACGGTCACACACGGTGATAAAATTTTAATATCGTACAAGACAACAACTACAACGATATGGAATCGTCTCCTACTTTACGAAATTTTGGTCCCAACACTCGAACATATCGGTAATATATCTATACCGCTCGGCTAACATACAACGTACATCATCTGTTAAACCATTTGAACACTTAGATACTACAATATAAATGTGATCGACACATCAACAATTTAATTATCTAAGTAAGTAATAGCGGCGCGGCGCCGGCGTCCTAATAAATATAACGGCGACGCGACGCGACCTATATGTACAGCCACACATCGGCTGCAGCTTGCACCTCGCATGCAGCATGTCGAGACGCTAAAAACACAAGCGTCGCAACATGCCTCAAAATATCTCGTCGACGTTACGTCAGCACTCAGAATACACAAGCTCCTGGGTAGCAGCAGTCTCTGATACTTAAGTATCAGATGAAATGTCTCTACACTTGTAATATTACAACGTGTCTTCAGCAGCGCGAACGTAAACCAATACTACAAGAGTTTGAACTGAAAATTTCTCGTGTGCATGTCGGCAGTGCAAGCTCAGCGTGTGCACAACGCGTTCTCTTACACATTTACAAGCGCTAGCTGTGCGCGGGCGCATCATTATGCATTTTGTACCGTCGTGGGAGCGCCGCGATCGTCGGCGAACGTACAGTCCGCGCGATCGGGGCGTTCGCTAAGAAAATATACAACTGTCTGGCGACACTTAGTCTATATGTACAGGGTGTTGCACGCGCAACACAGTGTGCATGCTACCGGCTGCGACGCACGCAGCACAGCGCGGGCTAGCACAGCACGGCGCGCTCGGGCGGCGCGCGGCCCGAGCGTAGCGCGCGACACGAACACTCCGCCGTGCACTCGCCGTGCCCCACGTGGTGCAGCTTGGCGGGCTTCTCGTAGTCCGGCTGGAACTTCTTGCACAGCGCAAGCACGGAGGGCGCGTGCGGGTGGGATTTGCGAGACACCTGTTGCAAAAATGACATTAGTACCGCGTTCATCTCGTTTCCAACCTAACTACATCACGACTACACTAGCGGTACCCGAAGCCTCACTCACATGCAAGCGTTTGCCGCAAGTAACAACACAAACACGAGTATTCTTTTCTAGCAGTGCCACAATCAGCCGAGACAAACTCCCGCGCAGATTTGCATCCCGGACATTCGTGAAGCACAACTACATCCACACTAGAGTAGTTCTAACCTGACCGCCAGTGAGTGGGCGTGTGTGTGTGTTCCTTAGGGCGCTCACAGAGGCGCATGGCTCGCATGGCCGCGTCTCACCTTAGGCGTGGAGGGAGCGTCGGGGAAGGGGGGAGACACATCGCGCGCGTGCGCATGCTTCAGCGGCTTGTCGCGCTCCTCGCACTCCTCGCGACCCAGCGGTGATGATGGACGGGACTCGGATGATTCTGGAACGAGAATTAATTATTTGTTTTTGCTGAGTAAGACAAGAAAAAGCAAAGAAGAAATAAATAGGTTAAAAGGTCGTGTACGATATGTGTTAATTGTTAAGTAGGTGTTAAAGGTTTATGTATCGCGTCACTAAAAATAAATCGTCATTTAGTTTGGTCTTGGGGTCCCAACTCGAACCAAATTATTCTTGAAAAAAAATCATAGATGGCAGCATAGGTGACAATAATGAAATTAACAATCACTAAAATGCGTTAAAGCGTTGCGTACGGCAGATTTCGGCCGAAGTAAGATTAGTAAAAATCAAAACTTCCTTGTTTAATGCTGATTTATCTAAAGGGTGTAAAAAACCTCTTATCTAAGCCGAAAGGCACTTCTTCTCCACGTCATTGCGATAATTTTTTTGTTCTACAGGTATGGCCTGGGAACTTTCTAGTTGCGGAGACATTAGGGGTCAAAGTTCCAACTTATTGACAAGTTTTTTTTAGATACAAGTTTTTAATGTAAGATTTTTACTTTAAACACCTTCACGAACCCCGTACTATTCAAACCATCCATCAGCAAATGTTTTAAATGCGTTACGGCTCCCACAAAACATGATTTTTACTCCAGTCGTTTCCGAGCAATAATTTTTGCGTGAAGTTACTTAGTTTGATGTACCTACAGAATGTTTGGTTTACGGCTTCGTGATGAGGTTGTTTACACCCTGTATTTACACTCATAAATCACGTAATTTCAACAAAAATGATAAAAGAGACTTCAATTCGAACCCATCTCTTTAGAGCTCTTTGCAATGGTATCAAAACACTTTCGCGAAAAGACATGCGCGCATGGACTTTTGCGCGATTAGACTTTTGAGCGATCGGACACTTGCGCGCATGGACACATGCGCGAACGGTCTTCTGCGCGATTGGACTTTTGCGCGAATGGACTTTTGCGCGAATGGACTTTTGCGCGAATGGACTTTTGCGCGAACGGACACTTGCGCGGATGGACTTTTGCGCGAACGGATACTTGCGCGCATGGACACTTGCGCGAATGGACACTTGCGCGACAGGAATTTTGCGCGACTTGATGGCCACTGAGGTTTACTCTGTAGAGTAAACATAACATCACGCCTGTTATTACCTTTTTTAAATTTCAAATTAATTCAGTTCACCCTATATGTATAAGACCTGTATACATACGTAATCATGTTTTTGCAATATAAATATACCAAAATGATCATATCATAGTAGTATCGAGGCCACCTACCATCGATGCCACCTAGTATCTTGCCCGACTACTAAATGGCGTTGTACTACTACTAAATTAGTGCGTCGCTCATGCTGCCATCTGTTGAAAAAATTGAGGAAAGAAAAAGCCAGGGCAATAGCCAGACTTAGTGTCATTTCTTTGTTTGGGATTGGGTATCTGTACGTAGTATAATATTATCTGTGGTTTAGTCGAATGCCTCATACGAACACAGTATTTAAATCAAAAAACCTTTTAAAAATTGTCTTATCATCAAAAGAACACGTATCCATAACGTTGAGCATGACATTATAAACAGATATCCTCTAAAATAAAATAAAATTTTCCATTCCAATATCCTCCATAACCAATTAGTTTAATTAAAGTTAGTAATAAGAAAGTAATTGATAATGTAGTATGAATGATGATGATAACGTACATTAACTCACCTTTTTCATCATCATGTGACCCGTTGGTCCCATTGGTCCCATTGCATCCGTTGACGCCGTTGTGACCATTAACTCCGTTAACGCCATTAACCCCGTTAACACCATTAACTCCGTTAACTCCATTGGTTCCGTTAACTCCATTAGTTCCGTTGACGCTGTCTTCGGCAGCGTCGTCATCGGCATCGCTGGCAAGCTCGGTGGCGTCGAAGCCGACACCGACGATCATCCGCGGCATATCCGCCTCGTCTTTCAACCAGGGGTGCTCCAGGCACTCTTCCACTGTAAGACGACCCCTGAAAAAACAAGAAATTAATAAATAACGGTTTCAGGTATAACAAAATGTATCGTTAGATCTTAGATCCTCGGGTCTATTTGATCTCGAACAAGGATACAAGTTTCAATTGAATCAGATTAGACCAAGCTAGGTTTAGTTTTCAAGCTGTCAACAATATTGCTATTTGCATCGTGCACTTAGATTAATTTACGATTTCCTAGAGCTATCTCTAGTCACGATTAGCATGTACATCCCACAGATGGGAAAAGACCTCCCGCATGGCTTCCAGCTATTTCTAACTAGAGCTTGAGTGGACCGTGGTTTGCAGCTATGCTTTAGAGAAGTAGCGTAGTTCATCATCAGTCACATCAAGTAACAATAGTCCGACCAGATACTCACTTGGGATCAACAACCAGCGTCTCCTTAATAAACTGTATGGCCCCTTGCGATACCCCTCGGAACAGGTCTTTGGGGAAGCTGAGCGTGCACTGCGCTATGTTGAGGTACGTCTCCTGCTTGGTCTCGCCCGCGAACGGCGAGTAGCCGCTGAGGAGCACGTAGGCCAGGACGCCGACTGACCATATGTCGGCTGCCAGTGAAAGGGGCTCGTAGGATAGGATTTCCGGGGCTGCGGAAGAACATGGTTACCTTAAGCTTTAGTCTAAGTTTAGTGGACAACTAAAAGCAAATGTACGTTAGTTAACTGACATTATTATTGTTCTTGTTTGGATTCATTATGAAACATACGTGTTAACGATGCAATTAAAACAAATAAAAGAGTTGATTTTCTGTGTTTCACCTATAAAATAAGTTAAGAACCGATGGATAAGTGTCACCTTAGTAGCGCCCATTTCCTTTTCGAACCGTTACTTCTACAACACTTAGCAAAAAACACGTATTTTCATGACTCTTAATGAGGTCTAAAAGTTGAATTTTATGGGACCTTCTTAGCGTAGCGACGAACCAATTTCGTCTGATTCACTTTGGACACGAAAAGCTACTTTAAGCTACAGCTTTTCGATCACGAGGGATTTCTAAAGGAGTGCCGATGTAGACTTTCCCCAATTTATGGAACAAGTCACTCCTTACTCATTAAATTTCGATGGCAGCTCTTTAAATGTTGTAATGTGATTTCTAATTTGAGGTCTAGACTTTCGCTTAGGCATTCGCACAGACAGTTGCTATGCTAAGTCGTTTTCGATGTAAAATGGAGTTGGTTGTTTGACTCGATTTGTCCAGAGACGACAAATTAGCAGAATTTTATACGAAGCGACTGTCATATAAGTTTTGCATCTATTGGGATTCCGGATCCATGGAAATAGACATCAACATTCCCATAGATAAATGATGTAATAAAAACCATCATCCGGTAAACACAACTTCGTAATAGCTTTTTCACTTCTCATGCTCTAAAAGTACGCCAATATAGCCCTACGAAGCGGGACTAAAGTGACCACTTTAGTCCCTAGGGAGTAAAAAGTAATTCGTTTTTTAATTTCCTTCATGTGACATAGACAAACTCAAACAGCCAGTTAATATACTACTATTATCTGTGGAGTGTGGACCATCTTCATTGCGAAAATGTTGAGAGTTTTAGTTCCATGGTTTTTCCGCAAGGAAGGTGGCGCCATGCGTTTTAAATTCTTAATCTGTGACTGGTTAAGAAAAAACTGACCGCGAAAATTTCAGAATTTTTGTCGAGTGTAAATTTGTTCGGTTTTATATAAATTTATTAAGAATGTCCAGTGACAGTGAAGAGTTTGACGTCGAGCAAAGAGCAAAAGGATTAATAGATAAACTTTTGCCGCCAAAAACGCGGAAGATTTACCTAAAAACTCACGAAAGTTCTATGGACTGGAGGAATAATTAATGTTTTTGTACTAAATTGACTATTTTTCTCGCACTCAAAGTGAAAAGTACAGTTTGCACCTCGAGACTAAACGCCAACTTAATATACCCTCGGTTTCATTGACTATCTCGCAAGCTCGGGAGTCAAACCACCTCTGGTATATTATGGCTTCATTTAGTCCCTCGTTATAAAATATACTATAAAATAACTTCAAAACTACTCACCAACATAGTCCCTTGTGCCTAATATTTCCCGGACATGCGCTCCGGGCTGTATAGCGCGACTTATACCGAAGTCACATATGAGCAGCTCTTCGCCGCCGGCTGTGAGGAGCAGGTTCTGTGGTTTAAGGTCCAGGTGAGCCACCCTTCGTGCGTGTAGATGTGCTAGACCTTCGAGTACGTGGCGTAGGGCTCGCCGGGCTGCGCCCTCGGACAGGCGGTCTTCTTCGTCTAGGAGACGCTGCAGTTCACCGCCAGCGCATAATTCTAGGACAATCGCCACTTCTGAACGGGTTTCGTATACCTGGAAAGTTGAAGGTAAATTGTCAAATAAATGAAGACAAGAATTTAAGACGGAGGACATTAAGACACGTCTTTATTAACTAAAAAGTCGGAGTAATGACAAGGATAGGGTTAATAAAACCTTTCTGCTGTAACATCAGGGTGTTATCTTCCCAAAGTCATGTCTATCAATCTCTAATGATCCAAGATAGCATTTACAATTTCTTTCTTCTTAGATTAGTTAGAAACCTAAAAAAAAAAACTCTTCAAAATTTCGTAATGTGTAATTAATTGAATGTCATCTTACCTCGTGTAGCCTGACGACTCGCGTGCACTCTGCGCACAGGTCGAGCACGGCAACTTCGTGCAGGATCTCTCGCGTCGTGTCTGCCGCGCGTCTCCTTTTGCGTATGATCTTTGCCGCGTACTCTTCTCCGGAAACTAGGTGGCGAATCTTGCGGACTGACGCGAACTTCCCTCTGGAAAACGAAAAAGGATAGAATAAATATCGATGCGGATAATACGCGTTAAGTCCTTAAAATGTTGCGCAATTAAACCTCAAATGCAAAACGTTGCGAATAATTCTCACGGATATAAATAAGGTTATGGCTACAATTGCTCGGATCCAATATATTCCCAACATTTAGGCCAGTAGGAAGGGCTTAAACAAATTTATGTAATGTGCAAATCTAAAATTAGTTCCCAGTGCGATAGCAAAACGGACGACATAAAATCAAGTGCCGGCTCGAAAGCTAACGCAATAGAAAGTCTTGCAGCCTACGAAATTGACTGAAACCCCTTAAATCAGGTTTGAAGGCAAATTTGATATTACCGTCATTGTAATCGGCTGATTTCATTACACTGTCGCCGTTTATGACGAAGTGTTGCTCGTAAACACATCAGGGGCGACCATTAGGCGGAATTAGTAGGAATAATTACCAGCCGAGAGGAGTAGCGCGCGCGCAGCCGCCCAGATCGTGAGAGGATCCTTACAGGTGATCTATGGAGACGCCGTACATTAACGATTTATGGGAATTGGTCCGGAACTATTTTTATGAGACAGCTGAAATATATTGGAGCGGCGTAGAAACAAAAATTGTACTTCGGTTCATGGAAGGGTATCGAAACATATTTCTACTTTAGGTTCCTGATCAGATTCAGGAACTTACAATATTGTGTACCAATCTACATTAGCATAGCATAATTAGCATAGGTCGTTATTTAGACTTTCTCCTTCGCGCATAACGAACCCATTTCCCAAAACTAGTTGCCGGAGCAAGCACTAAATTTCCTAGAATAGTGCTCATTAGGACCGCAAACGATGCAGTTATGCCGCGGGACAAAGGTTTATTTGCACTATACACCACATATTAAGTAATTTAGATACCAACAATGAGTGGGAAAGCGAGGTGTTTGGGTTAGCGGCTAATTATAAGTATCGCATAAATCTGTGGTATGATTGCGCGCGCGCAGTTCGCAATTAGCTGCGTGGAGCGGGCGCCGGCGCCGACCACAACATGAGGTGGGAACAGAAGGATCACTTTATCTGGTGGTTCCACTTCATTATCATTGCCATGCTAATCTCTTTCTTTTTCTCCTTTTCGAGTCGATGGTGCTCTTACGTATCTATTATCCAGACGCTAAACTGCTGACTATATGCAAAAGTTTTTACGCGGGAGTTCTGTGTTATACCGGCTACTTTTCATTGGTGAATTTTCTGTCCAGTGTTACTTCACGGTTGCCACCAATACCGTGCCCCACAATGTACGCGTGTATGATTCAAGATAGACTGTGTGAAATATTTCGTGGTATTGTATTTCGGTGGGATACTGTAGTGGTGGGATTTGTCCTTAAATCTTGGTCAAAATCTGCATGGATACGCACATTCTGTATTATAGTTGACAGGCGCAATGGACTCGGAAACTTTAATGAACCACGATTGGATATTGTACTGGCTCAGAAATATAGGTGTAGTGTTTCATATTATTATCACCATTGTTGCTAGTATTGTATAAGTTTGAAATTAATGGGTGAATGGAAAAGCTTACACGTCTTGCTCATCGATTTCAATAGGAAGCAAAAGTAAATGTGCTGTGATGCTGTCCAAAGCTTAAAAAAAGAATGAAAACTGCTCGAATATGCTGAACGATGTAGATTGTAGATTGTAGCCAAGTTAAATTTATGGGCTTACTGTGTATTCCAAGTTAAAGACTTACATTGAATGAAGAACGATTAGAGATGGGCCTTGTTGAATGAACATGCACTGATGAATCAAAAACTCGTTAAAATTCTGCGTAATCTGACTCATGAGACGAATCCTTCTTGATTTCAAAAATATTACTCAATATTATTACACAGTCACCGAAAAAGGGACGTATATCATGAATCAAACAATAAAACATACAAAAAACCTAGTACATACCTACAGAAAATTTCCCACGAAGTATCTAGTTCAATGTCGTTACGTGGGTAAATGACTATTTTATACTAATTAACAAAAACATTACCAGCGAATTCATTGTATCATGAATTATTACCGTAGACAGTAGTGTACGCAAAACCAGGGCGGGTTACGTAAACCGAACCGTAACGTAAACGTAAAACAATTGGGTATTGAGGCCAATGTCGGCACGTGGAGGACATAGTGAGGGCAGCTGAGGGCAATCGGAGGCGGGTAGAGGGCGTACCGCCACCCCGTGGCCGAGTGACCTCGGGCGGGTCATGGCTGGGGTGGCCGGCGAGACGAGCTATTTTTAGATCTTATTGGAAAATGGGAAACAGGAAGGCAGCTTTGGATCCTCCTAATGGTTTTGTTTGTGTTCTGTAAAATTATGTTTGAAATGGGGGCTATTTTTATAATGTAATTAATTATTTATGGAGTTTCTTTACATAATACGACTGTGAGAACTACTCAATTATTATTTTCTTTTGTCCCTTTAACCCTCACCGCACGTACGCTATTTTTATTGCATTAAAAGTTTCTTAGTCTTTGTATACTCAAACTCAATTAGTACTATTTACTAGAAAACACTGCATTTGTTTGTAGAAATAGATTAAATTCATCAGATATGCAGTCGCTCCATGTAAAATACTGGTATTCAGCTGCATCCAGTTAGACTGGAAGCCGACCCCTACATAGTTGGGAAAGGGCTAGGCAGAATAATTAAATAAAATTAAATTGATACAACCCTGCAACTGGTCTTGAAAACCTTAAGCTAACCAGTAACCACGTAGATACACAGCGACACATCAAGCCATACATACTACACAGGGTGGAATGTTTCAATGCCACCTGGACGGAAAGTACTCGAAATACTGGAGATAGCAAATTTTACTCAAAGGAAACATTCCTTTATTTTTAAAAAGAAACAAATTTGCAGTCACAGATTTTCGAAAATTCGCTTGTCATCCTCGGGAATCGAACCGATTAAAGTTCGAAAAAATAACACCCTGTACTTTTTTTACATCAATCGATAGGGTCAATCATATGGATCAAATCTCTCTAACAAACATGATAAATTAAATGCCTGAATAAGATAGCTCAACTGGTCGTCGAACTTACCCACTTAGCTATAGCTACACTTCGCTATCTAAGGGCGTGACGGCCCGGATCGATGCAACCCCGCCTCCCTAACCCAAATAAAATAAATAGGCCGTGAAAGAGGATGATGCCCATCCCTGCACAACGTTCATCGCGTGTAAAATTGACATTAATTCAATGACACTCATCCGGATTTAGGGAAGGAAATCATAATATCGTTGCTTTGTTTACGTTTAGGGTTGTATACCCCAGATTGGGGTGTATAGAAATTGTGGAGCACGTTGCTTTGTTATGATTTTTACCTTTTAACTTGGGACTTTTACTATGGGACACAAATGTTTAATATCAAGTGCTTTATGTGCAATGTTCACCGTTGCAAGGAAAAACTTGTTGAAATATTTGCGACAAAATTGAATTCAGTAGTTACTAATTATTTATTTAAATATTTGAAAGATACACGAGCTAATATGAGTAATTTTAAACATTGAATATGAATAATTTTAATCACCAATCCTAATAATGGAACTTGGACGAGAATGACGGTTCCAAATTAACTAAAACTAGCAAATCTTCTGTTAATATAGTAAGAAGTAAACACTTGTACATTGCAGTTTATCTATCGTGTAAAACATAAGAAAACACAGTTGACACCGTGTCAGTGTGTCAAGTGATCAAGTCGCGCGTTGACCTGAGATGCGCGTGCGCATTCCGCACACTGTTGCGCAGACGCGCAGTGTAACCACGTAGCGTAGGCAGAACTACTGAGAAATTACACCTAAAACGCACAAACTTACTCTTGATTATTATTTTATAGACAAGTCTTCACTATGTATGCAATGTTTTCAGAAGGAAATTAATTCGCAATGTTGTGCTAGCAATGGCAGCGACTTGTTTATGTTATGGGAGTCTTTTAAAACCGTACCTAAAAATAACTATTGACAATATTTCCCTTGTTAGACATACATTCGCAGAAGTAAAGACTCAAATATGGTTGAAATCATGAGCAAACGACCTTTTGACGTCACTGGTAAATTCCCAACAGACTTAGTTATAAATCATTCCTCAGTACTTACTCACCAGGATGCCCGAAATAGCATTAAATCTTTTTGCCCATTTAAAGTCGGAATTTCAGTGATTACGTCTGTCGGGCAAGAAGTCTGTGCAGCAACGGACTCCGACGGAATTCGCCGAAAACACACGCACCTGCCCGACAACAGCGACAGCTGCGCAGGAGTGGCAAAAACGCAACCCGCACCGAACGGACGCAGAGCTTGTTTTTTTAGGAAACTCTAATTCGAGACACGATAATAGTGTGAAAGGAAATACACACTTGCGAAGCTGGTTGCCATGCCACATGCCGTTGTAAATCAAATAAAACGTTGGGGGTAATTAAAAAGCTTGTTTGTGTTCAGCTTTTGCAAAAAAATCATGAGAAACTTTTTCGAATTGTAGCTACGTTGTCAGAGTTCGGTCGTGGTTACGAAATAAAGTTCATTTCACTTGAAATTCAATATCATCATCAAATACTTCAAATAGTAGTAAAATGGTAGTGGATCGGAAGATCGATGCTGCAGATAGCGTAATCAAAATGAACTACATTACCAGCCGCAGTTACTGCCCCTCCTAGTAATAGTTATGATGAATCGAACTACGATTGGAGGCGATACTTTTAGATCACAAGATTACGAGTTTGATGCAACAGCTCGCGTTTTATGGATGTGACAAAGCCTTATTAAAAATGTCATAATCAGTTACAAGCAATCCGTGCATCGGATCTTTGTAATTTAGTTATTTATCGCCCCCTATCACATTGATAAAGCTGGTCTGCAACAAATATTTATGAGGGCCCGTCAGCTTTATGAATATGCGAGCCGCGGGTAGTGCACCGATAAAACGCTCATTTTTTCATATAAAACGTCGCCGAGAGTGGTGGTGCGACGTTATAAATCACAATCAGGTTGATATGAATCCGTTCATCATACTCGGCGTTCACTTTCCGCCGGGGTCCCGTAATAAATGCAGGCCGGGTGCAGCGCGGCGCGTCCATTTGTTCCGACTCACTTTCTGCATAATAAAGCGATTTGTGGGCGGGTTGTGCCGCTTGAGCAACGCGTCATTAGTCGCGTGCACTTCTCACGGTGCGTGGCGCAACAGGCGCAACGGGCGCAGTGGGCCTGACAGCGAAACCCCCGTCGCGTTGCGCAACGCTCCGATCGATGACCGACTAAAAGCGAAAAGGCGTCCTTGGCATTGAATCGAGTGCGTCCGCCGCCTCACCGGACGGTAATTATTCATAAGCGTTGCACAACCGACGCCCGCGCCAGCGATAGATGCGCGCCCGATACTCCGCGCCGATGGCTATCGACACGCTCCATCGAGCGCGCTCAGCGTAACAGGACGCCTCCAGCACCATCCATCATCTCCATCGTATTTCTTAATCGCATCTTATAGATAATGCGTTAAATCGTACATCGGAGCGCGACTCGCGAGCCGATTGAATCATGACTCAGCTGCCGCGAATGTCATAAAAGTTTTAGATTCGCGTTCTGGTATGTCAGCGTTTATAAATAAGGCTCGGCGGACAGGTGCCCTCGCAGCGCCGGCGTCTAGCTACTGTACTAAAAAGGTTCGATCTAGAAGCGGTTACGGTCAAACGTGGATGGACGAAACGGCGCGGCGGCGGAGTGGACGGTCGCGAGCCCGATTTGGTTGTGATTAGTGGCCGCGGTCGTCTAACTGTGTCCCAAGGAGGATTGCTGTCGCATAAATATGGAGAATGACAAAACGCGGTGGCCTTGCGACTAGTTAATTACTATAAGGAGCGCGAGATGCACAGACAGCATCACTGGGACGAGTATGCATGTGACATTGTGTTTGTGATGTGTATCTCGGACACTCGCGTGTGGCAAGGCGAGCAAACGGCCGCAACAGCCCGCGATCGACGGAAGTCGTAAAATTTTACAACTGTTGTCGCCGGCCCTCGATTAGATTTATAGAAAGCTTTTCTGCTCCCTTGTGCTGGCAGTACATGCAAATGGCAGCAGTAGCAGGGGTCAACACACCAGTCAGCGTGACTCGCACTCGGGCAGACAATGCGAAGGGGTGCTCCGACGAGATGCAATCAAATTTTAAATTAGAAAGTATTGTGCGTCAATAGAAATGAATTACACCCCTAGTTGGGGAGTTAATTAGTTTAGAGATCGAATTTTCCATTGTTAACTGTAACAAGGATTTGTGGCAGTAATGGCCTATGCTTTATGGGGCTGAATTAGAAATCAAAATGAATATGTCGTATAGTATAACACGATTTTCTCTTCATGATGCCGAAAGTATCTGTTTCGAAATAAATGAGATGATGAAATTCTAGACGGCTAGAATTTTAATCAGCCTTTCACGAAGGCTGCCATGATGTCGGAACAACTTAAGAAATAGCCCCAATCAGAAGTATAATAAAGTGGATTGCAGTTATTATCTTTTTGCTAAGTGATGAGGTCTTATCTGGGCGTGTACGGTGGTATTACGGACAGTTTGGGAGCACCGGTTGCCTCACCCCGATGCCATCTACTGCAGTTTGCGCAACGTTAGATTGATGGGGCTCAGTAACAATGAGTTGAGTGCTCGCTCTTATCGGGGCACCAAGACATCGGTCTCGCAATGCTGATAGCGGTGAGATAGATGGTAAGGAATTTAACGTGTGTAATTTCATTGTTATTTTGTGGGTGTTATTGCTTCAGGATCCATTAGAGCATTTCTAAAATCATGAACCATTAAGACTATGGCTTATTTTGGCTATCCATAGAAGATTTGTAATGAATATGAGACCATCCTCATAGTTTTAGAACTGGGAAATTAAAAGCTTTTGCAAAGCATATACGAAGAAAAAAAGACCTGTATAATATAAATAAAGATTTTGCGTTTGATCCTGCGACAGAACCAAAGCTGTTAAATGCCCATAACTATGAATATTTTATAGAGACGATGTCCTAACCACGTCTATATAAGACAAAAAGTTACATATTGTGCAAAGAATAACATAATTATAAATGTGAACGGCGATCGTTAAAATCGAATTTAATGAATAATAAAATTTTCTTTGTGTGAGCTTTTAGTATTGCGAAATGTGTTAGTAAACGGATAGGGAGAATATAAGTGGGGATTGGGCTTGTTAGGTTGGGCTAAGAAATACGCTGGAGGGATAGTGTTCCGCCATTCCTATAGCCCCAATTGTCTTATGATAATAATATTATTGACTCAGTTTTACAAACCCTTTTTCTTTGACTCCAAAATTTGCCTCATTGTTATAGTAGATCTAAACAGTTCCAAGATCAGAGTATCGTAAGATCTTCAATCGTGTCTTGGGTTCGTTTATTATATTTTCCAGTTTAGATTTTACGGGATGACATATTTTTACATCGCATTTACAAAACCAGGATCCCCATAAAAAATATTAGGATATTTCTTAAGCAGAAACCTTCATGCTGTGACAGCCCCTGTTCTGGACCCAGTTCTCCTAAGAAAGTATTTTTTAAGTCTATTATTTCAGCAAGAAAATTACGCATATAAATATTCGGGTGCTTCTATCATCCCTAATCCTATACCAAAAGAAGTCTCTCCTAACTCCAGCACGATTTCCGAAATTCCGAATAATAAATAATATCAAGGTACTAGCTACTCGCGGATTTCCCAGCTACATCCTAAGTGGGATAACATCAAGTCGGTTATTAATGTTATTGGAGCGTCGTGCGCCCGCGCCGCTCTCAAGTCGCGGGGGCGTGGCGCGCAAATAGAGACACGGGCTTACACGCCAAGCTGTTTTTTAATTTTTTATTTGTAGGGCGCTGAATTTGTATTTGGTTTATGACCCAGTTTTATAAGTCAGAAATGCTTGATTAATTTATTTAAAAAAATGTCTTGTCAGTGGAAGATTTGCGATAATTCAGAACTAGAGTTAGCTTGGGTTTTACAATTGTTATGTTCGACATTTTTATAAATAAATAATAAATATCATTACAAAAATAATTTTAGATTTTTAGCTTTGGGTTTTGCCTGCTAGCAGGTTCAAATGCATGATACAATAATTGTATCACGGTCATGTTGCTGTATTAACCCTTGATCTGTCCACGAAGTAGACACAATAGTTAAACAATGGTGTCTCGAAGAAATTGGTGATTTGACAGATCATGATTTATGTGAGTATAGAAAAATCGGGAAATTTTTCTTTTGTTTCTACACTGTTGAGCTAAAATCTTAGTTTCTTTGTCCTAAAACTGCAGTGCTGCGCCGGCGCCGCCGCAGCGTGCGCTATGTTAGAAACAAAATGTAAATTTTATTGCGCGCCGGGCGTGTCGCGGCCAAACATGCAAATTAGATTAATTAAAATTCCTTGTATAAACGCCAGGGTTGGCCCTTAGACTACGAAGGTCCACCACCTTCATCATCTGCGACTTATCATATAACATGGCAAACACAATGAATCATCTGGAGTTTTCTGACACCATCTCCTATAGTGGGACTGAAAGCAGTTCCTATTGTCAAAGGCCCGGACACCACCAGAGCGGAGACGAGCGGAGCGGAGGGGAGATCTGCAAGATTCGACCAATCACAGGAGAGACAAGACACGCGATGTCGATTTCAGTCACTGCGAATGGTCCCTGCAGATCTTCTCTCACTTCGACTCCCCTCCGCTTTGGTGGATTACGGGCCTTATGATTGGGCACTGTGTCCAGTCTTTCATTATTTCTCGGAAAAACTGGGCTCACTCAAGTCTTCTTCTCATAAATAAACTGCGATAAATGACAATGGTTGATCTATACCGTATAGATCCTCTTCCCAAATAAATTCAGCTCAGTTTCTAGTAGAACTAAATGCGGCTGAATATTCATCATGGTACCAAATATGTAACAAATTAATAGTTTCTATTGAAGGTTATAAAACATAGAAGACAGCTTGAATTTATTGCTGTTATCAAATTTCCTGGTATTGGCGCCACTTCGTTCAAGCAGTGGTGGGATGTTCGTCCCAAATAAATAACAATGCAGTGTGCAAATCTTATAATATAGACTGTAGATTTAATTATTGCCATGAATATCATTTTCCGATTCCTAAACCGATCTTTTGGTTCTATCAATCGAATACAAAATCAAGACTATACTATACAGCCGTTCACACGACGGGCTTGTCCTTCCCGATATTTCACCGTAAACAAGAGTTTGTGTATACTAACAACTAAAAAACCCGACTACTGAAAAATCACGCTCTAATTAAATTCCCGGTTTACAAGGTAAAATCGAGTCCTCCTATTGTTGAAGCCGGTTGTAGCCTATGTCACCGGGGCCATAATAACGAATCGATTGACACCTTCTTCATCAAAATCGGATGAATGGTTTACGCGCTACGGAGGTTCATACGTAATTACAAATAAAATCATAACCCCTCCTTTTGGATTCGCCGTAATCGGTTAAACATTGGAATCACACCACACGTAAATAACCCAATCTACTAATGATTAAAAACAAATGAAGTATAGTTGCCATGTCATCCCAAAATAATACTGCAAAATATCGCACAACTCATCGCCAGGTGAACGGAGCCCGGTTATATGACATACAGAGCTTTCTAAAGAATGTCCTTTTATCTTATCAATTTTGTTTATCCGCCCAAATATTATGGCAGCAAAATGCCACTAGCGTAGTAGCCCTAACACGATACAAGCGAGGGGAATGCTGGGAGGGCGGGGAAATCGGTGCGCGAGCACCTGCCGGGCCAGCGCGTGCGCAGCTGACGCTTGAAATATGGAAATTGGGAATTTATAGCAAGGGCACCTTGTGAAATTTTGATTGTGGCGTCTGTTTTGTATACCAGGTGTAGCCGGGTTATCGATTCAGTGAAACGATTTGAAACAAGGTGCAGTGGAATTTTGATGACTGTTCCTTGTTAAAATTTTTCGTCGAACGTTAGTTACCCTGATAATAAATGTCAGATGGAATCCTAGTTATCGTAATATTTTGCATTAATTTGATCCAGTTGTTCAAAACAATCTTCTAAAGACACTTGCTTATTTATGTATTATTCACGAAACAACGTTATGGTTTTATAACCACAGACAACATCACTGATCACAGGTAGTTCTCCATAATCCGTCAACTGTTAAATGATTCATAAAGCAATTACATTTTTCTATACAAGTATAGAGCTGCCGCCTAGCAATCATACGCCCACGACCACATTGTATGCTCAGAAACAATCACGGAAGAGTGCTGCTGAGATACCGATAGCTACCTAGACCCATCAATAACACTAACAATGGTGTATTAGCGTAACAGCTAATTAGGGCGCAAGTAGTGGGTGACGCAGCGCGGTGCAGCGTCTGCATTACCAATTACCGACGACCGCTTGTTAATCTCGGATGAAGGCACTTTTTAATTGAATATAGGAATTTTGTTCGTTAACAGATTTAAAATGATGGTTTAATTAATCAAGGTTCGCAGATAACGAACCTTCGTGCCAGATGCTTTACTAATTTAAATATCGTGTTCGTGGAGTATTTCCACTTATGATATTTTTGCAATATTTTACTTGCGAAACCGTTGCGGTTGTATGGTTTTGACCTAATTAGTTTTAAAGGAATTAAATGAGGATAAATGACAGACATTGACACCGACCAAAGTATAGACAAACGTAAATCTATTTTCCTCAAACTAAGCGTAATTTACTATGTCTAACTAAATATAATATGAATAACATTTACCTTTCGATTAAATAACACAAATCAGCAGTCTCTAATTCATTATTAACCTTTAGTTTTGTTTAAAAATGACGTTCTGATGGCTATATGAAGGCATAGTAACAGTTGGGGCTGTCCTTGCCACGAGATCAGACCTCCAAGGCGACTGTGTGTAATCAAACGTTGTTTTATGACACAGCCTAGTGATTCGCGACTAATATAGTCATTACCATCAGCCGAGTCTCCTCAATAAGTCATTATCAGTGCGCTAAAACGGTCTCACAAGCGCGGGCGCCGCGGAAGCGACGTACGAACAATTATTAATAGGTGCGCCCACGCATCACCGCCCATCGCCTTTGATACGCCGTCACCTGACGTTTACGAGCAAATAATTGTAAGGTTTTGAAGTTCAAGACTAAAAAGAGTAAACAGCAAACAGGTTCTTATTGATGTCAAGTGCGGTAAATAAATAAATAAAAACCGTCTGGCTCTCTTTCACCATCATTTTTATGAGGTGTTATAATTATTGTGGGAGCAGATATTTTTTATTGAGAGGAGCTCTCCTGAGGAATCTTGTGGCTTAATAATAACAGCCGCTCGGGTCGATCTTTAGGTTAAGCCGTGCTTGCCTAGGTTGGTCTGTAGATGGGTGACCACCAATTGCATACCGAGTTTCCTCCGTGCCTCGGAAAGCACTTTAAGCCGTTGGTCCCGGCTGTCATTTGTAGATCTTTGACAGTCGTTACAGGTAGTCCCTGGCCCAAAAAGTCTGACAACCAGTCTTACCAAGGGGTATCGTATTACTCGGTACTAAATTGGTTGTGGAGGTCAGATAGGCAGTCGCTCCATGTAAAGTACTGGTATTCAGCTGCATCCGGTTAGATTGGAAGCCGACCCCAACATAGTTGGGAAAAAGTCTAGGATGATGATGGTATTTTTTATTGGTAGCGTGCAAATACATTTTTTATGGATGCTTGATCATATGACTTTAAACAAGTAAACAGTCGGCCAATCGCTGTGTCGAATTCGACGGATGCACGAATCAATTGGAAATAAAAAATTGATGAGAATTTTGGCACTTCGACTTCGTCATATTGGTAAATAAGTACTTATGTATGAAAGTAAAAATTTGTGCCACCAGATATCAAGACCCTTTTTAGATGCATTCACAAAAAGCCCTATACAAAATTGATAGATGACTTCCAAACGTTCAAACATATTATTTCAATATTTTCCTTATTATAAATCATTTATTTATATGTTTAAAACCGCATATCCCGAAAGGTACAGAATTAAACTTAAACAGTCCCTGAACACGCAATCCAGTCCAATGCTAAACTAATTCTAAAGCTTCCTCGTGTAAAATTTGTTCAAATACTTGTTTTCAATTGATGGTTTTCCACTTACACAAATATCAACTTTATTTCAGTAGCAATTAAGTTGATTTCAGAATGAGCAAGAATAAGAAAGCGAATTAGAAAAAGTGTATGATGTTAAAGTGCAAACTGAACTTCTTGTGTCTCAAAGTTGTTTATAACCAAAAAAAAAAAAAAAAACACATTTGTTTACAAGTCTGGCAACTAAATCGCGAATACCGTATAGATAGTTGCGCACGAGTGTATCATTGTATTTGCATCGATGGGAACCGGTCGCGCGTCTAATTGACCGGTACATTGTCGCTCACCATTAAGATCACTTTGCTCCGATAAGATGGCAGCTGAGTATCGGCGAGCTGTGATAGATCGCTTCTGCGCAAGAGTGCAGTATTGTGAGTGGCGAGGATCATTTTGTAAGCGATGATAGGCATTACGCTCAAAGATTTCAAAATAGTAACATCCTCTGATTTATTATGCAACGTGTACACTTTGGGGATCAAGAATAATTTCAGAAGGATGATTACTTATTCAGAATGGCAAATGCTTACGATGATTTGTTAATGTTTTAAAAACATGCTACACCACCAACACATCGTTTTACTTTTTTTTTCACTTGTAAATAGTAGAGTAAAATGTAAATGAACAATTTGCAACATTACCAGTGAACTATTCATATTCATATTCTTTATTGCACACAAAATTAAAAAATATACACACATAATTCAAATATATACTTATGTACAACGGCGAGCTTAACCCAGAATTGGGTTTTCTTACAGCAAACCTTATTTTTGTTGCGAAATTTGCAGAAGAGGATATACTTATGTGCACAAACAATACAGTTAATAACTTAAATGAACTGAACTGTTTGTGAATTGGATTTCCTGCCATTCCTGAAATCGGGCCGTTCATGTCTTCGCTATACGGAACTATGCCAGACAGATTGCTATCAGCAAATATGGATGCATTAACATGTATGAATATTAAAATATATAAAAATCATACATATTGCTGCTTTATGTACGTGCCATGTAATTCAATTACCTATGGTCTTGGGAACCGGTTCTAGTTATAATTGTCGGTGTATTGTCACGGGTTGTTAGTCCGTTGAGAAAACGATCTAATAATGAAATATTGCAGGATAAAAACTAGCTTTTACCCGCGTATTCACCATCTATTGTATTTGTATCGTATAACCCAGTACTAACTGGGTTGTGGAGGTCAGATAGGCAGTAGCCCCATGTAAAATACTGGTATTCAGCTGCATCCGGTTAGACTGGAAGCCGACCCCAACATAGTTGGGAAAAGGCTAGGCAGATGAAGAGGACCCGCGGGATTTAACTTCGTGGAGGTTGGAAGTACCGGGCACGTTTTACCGGGATAAAAGTTATCCTATGACCTAACTCAGGTCATGGTCTATCCGTGTACCGAATATTGTACTGACCCACAGAATAAACTGTACGTTAAATTGTAAGCAGTATGTTACGGTTCACAATCTTTCGACAGTTTACTATCTCGCGAGGTTATAATCTAACAGTATTTACAATTTTACGGTGACATGACTGAACCGTTCAGCCTAGAAGACATGATAAGTAGAGATGGAAATTGCCAAAGATACATTTTTGTGTATTTTCTAGTCGTTTAATTTTTCTTAATTAAGAAAAATAAAGGTTCGTAAAATACAAGGGTTTTATACAATTCTCGTATTTTTTGGATTTAATTTTAACTAATATAGCGCGAAAGATACTGTATGTTATTGAAAAACACAACCGCTTTGCATTTTTCATCGCTAATGAAAAGATACCAGACAGACAAACAGAGTAACTTTCGCATTTACAATATTATTATGTATGTTTACGATACAGAATGGAAATTTAAATGTTTTATTGATTTTCGATATAGAAAAGGCAATCTTGCCCTTGGCTAATTTAATGAAAAAAACAGGATGTTTCATTAAACGAACCCACATTAATTAGGAGTTAAATCATCTACTCAATTAGTAAACTATTCATCATTAGCCCATTCGATTACAAATTTAATTCGGTAACTAAATCGATTTGATTTGTACATTATGCGCCACTCATTTCAATAATCGTTACCTTGATTAATTAATGTTTCATTTAACATGAGACGACCCGAATGGCGCAGCGGTAGTGAGGCTGCCTTACGTTCATTGGGTCCCGGGTTCGAATCCCGGTAGGAGCAAATGTTTGTGTGATGAGCATAGACATTTTTGTGAGTCAGGGATGTTTATATGTAAATAAGTATGTATTTACAAAAAAAAAAAAGTATCTATGTAGTATATCAACTATCTGGCGTCCACGACACAAGCCTCGTTGCTTAGTGTGGCGCTAGATGGCGCTGTGTGTAATGTCCAGCGATATTTATTATAATTATTATTTAATATTCGATAATGGAACATCCGATGCTTTTGTATTCGAATGATTAGTCGATTATTCGAGAGAATCTCTAGAAAGCAAAGCGGAAACGGGGCACATGTTTGTAATTATCTAGACAAAGCCATTACTAATTAAGTTATAGTTGTAGGACCTTCCCAGTTGCATAATGTCTTTGCAAAAGCAGCAATATAACAGATTTGGAATATTGATTGAAGCAGGGTTTACCCACTCCTTAAGTTAAAGTCAAACAGTAACTTGGAAATTCCCCTAAAAATATTGTACACTTTATGTTATGTAACGTTCTTCGTTCATAAATTATTCAATATTTGAATTTAAATAATAGAGCCCCTTTACAAGTCCCAACTCACTTATTTAGGTAACTTCCAAGTTTGGGGAGGAAAAATACAAAGTTTCCCAACTTGTATTTTTCCTTGGAGCCTTGGGTTGAAGCCATGACTATATTTATGTCAAACAATTGTTTGAAGGCATTGGTTCAAAAACCACTAAAATGATAAATGGAAGTAATTAATGCCTATATTTATCAAGAAAGATTCATCATCAATTCACTCATGTATTGCTGTACAGAGTTTAAGAGGAAGGAGCGAGGGTAGCCCGCGCATCTTCATTTGCGAACCATCTTTTGTTCAGTATACAGCTTGTCGGTAGTCAAGCTGAATGCTGAACAAAATATGATTCGCGACCGAAAAACGTATGTATTTGTGCGATTTTAATGATTATAATACTGTAATCATTAAAATCAACCCCCTTAGTTCATTTCAACCCATTGAATGACTACTTGATGAAAAAGCCATAAGTATTTGTTAGGGTTACGAATCATATTTTAAGCAATGTACGTACAACCTGACACTGACGGTAATAGGGACGATGACTGACTAAAAAAAATATGATTCTGTTTAGTCCGTTAGTTAGATTATCGAAAAATATTGGATACGTGTTTTTGTTTTATCAAATTAAGAAAAATTGACGAAGGATAAAACGTGTCAAAGATCATGAATGGGGGCTTGTGACGTCACATTTGAGTAAAAAATGTACTCAAATGTGACGTCAGACGAGTTTTCGACGCACTGTATCGTCTTCATTTTTTGTTTACGTGAATAAAAAAAAATGTGTCCAATGTTTTTTGGAAATCTATCTGACGAACTAATTAGATTTTTTTTGTCATCCCTATTTAAAAAAAAAGCGCTTCCCCCTTCAGCAAAATCAAGCTAGTTGTAGACAAGAAGGAAAAGCAAGGTGGAATCTACTATCACAACATCAGATTAAAACACTGAACACACACAATATACTGCTCTACATCTAACAAGGCACTTCATAAAGTACTCCGACAATACTTAGTACAAGATACTGCTTTACTTAGAACTTGTACCGCCGTCTGCGCAGAAAGAAAGCGTCAAGACTCAAGGCCGGGCCCACATATAGACCGCCCAGTTTAGCACATTGTGCCCAGTTGCCGACTGCAATTTTACAATGTAGGTAATTCTTGGGACAATGTGCCTGTCTTTCGAGATAGAATCATGATTTGGTGTAAGTGCAGGACATTTATCGCGACATAATAGTTGAAATGATGATGATCACTCATCATCATTTCAGCCGAATGACGTCCACTGCTGGACATAGGCCTTCTCAAGTGTCGCTACATTGACCGGTCCCGTGCGACTCGCATCCAGCCGATTCCTGCAACCTCGCATTGCTCGCAGAACTTATGGCCGATGGGGCCGAAAAGTTCTGGAGTGGCGACCGCGAACCGGAAGACGTTGCGTTAGAAGGCCTCCCACTAGGTCGATCGACGACCTGGTAAAATAAGTGATATCTTGGACAAATTGTAGATCATGTCAAGGTGAGTATGGCCTTGAATAGTGACGATAGTCAACGCAACTGGTGACACCACCAAAACCCATGACCTTGGCCGTGTTACTATTATTTATTCATGCTGAATTCCTAATGACGGCTCGATCGATATTGATAGAAGCAGCAGCTGTAACCATACCTAACTAAGCCAAGCCAAGAAGCCAAAGTGTTTTAGATTGATAAGCTGAGCATGGAGTCTTCGATTCCCGGTTTTTTCCATCAGGAATTTGTCAGTAGCAGACACTGAGGCTGGATTTGCACCCAATTGATGGCAATAGGCTCGCCCCCTATTAAATGGGACTTGAACATAACTAGCAAAATGTTGATGTACACTCACATTTTGCACACCTCTTTCACATTTTTCTCCATTTGGTACACCTCTGATGGGCGATCAGGCGTGATCGTATTTTCTGTTAGAACTTGTTTCTCAGAAACTAAAATTAAGAAGTCTATTAACAAAATGAAAGATGGCCACACTAATTCCATTGCACATGAATGCACCAATCACAATCTCAATAACTCGTCAATCCCGCCTGACGAGTTACCTCAGCAGTCTATACAAAGAGATGCGTTGTTAGTTGTTGCTACTCGTACTCAGCTTTCTCCCGATAACCTTTCGTTTACTCTCGAACCGATCTTGTATCGCTTGACCTCACGACGAGTTCTTTGCAGTCCGTACGCGGTTGCTCGTTTTCTATTCTATTCTACTCCAAATGTGTTGCGACTTGCGATCTGATAGCCGGGGCGTTTGTTTGTCGTGTCGCGTTTAGGGTTGGCGGGATTTGGACTGAAAATGAAAGTTAATTTATGGGTTGTGACCTTAATTAGAAGGTCTAGTATGAGATTAAATCGTTTGTTTAGAAATTGTAATAACTTGCGTTCTAAAATGGAAGGGTAGTTGGAAGTTATCTACTGAAGAACCCCCAATATTTAGAGAGCTTAAAGAACGAACAGCATATTGGAAGATACTGCTAGCAAATGTCTTGTACTCAGGAGCCATTTTACATTATCATTAAGAAAGTAGTGTTGTCAGCCCTACAAGGTACAACCTACGAACAACATAAACTGAACCCGATTTAACCCAACAAGTAGCACAGTTCCGCACAGACACGACAGAAACACGAGACCGATGCATCGATACCATCTACCCGAGTACCGAGCTATCGATCGATACCAAACGATCGGAAAGAGCGCAAGGTCGCGCATTGTGCGCGTGCGCCGCCATTGTTGTATCAACACAGTTGGCTGTTATTGTTTTTTGCACGGTATTGATATTTAATTAGATATTATTTGGAATTACATTTGGAGCACTCATGTGGGTCATTGTCAGTTACGCCGAAGATGGATTTGTAAGTAATGTTGATTCAATCATACTTGTAACATTGACTTATGTATTGGCCATAAGTTTCACAAACTTGAATGAATGGTGGTAATTATTCATGCAAAGCTGGCTCTGTACAGCTTGTCAGAAGCACTTAGTAAAAGATTTGTACGTTCTTCTGTAAGCGAATAAGGGAAACGCTTTTCTTGGCAACGTGGGTCGGGCGCTAGCGCTTGAAATGTTGCCTACAGGAGCAATTAGTGTGCGAACACACATCGCCACGCCTTCGTCTAGACGTCTGATGCCTGCCGCTGCGTCGCTGCTTCGTGGAACAACACCACTTTCCTTGCCACATAATGATAGTCGTTAAGGACTTTTCACACGATATCTGAGTCTATCGATAGTTACCCAAAGGACAAGCCATTACCGTTCCCTGCTCCGTGTTCGACGTTGTCGACAACCGATAGACGATCGCTACAATTAATGTTTTGTCAACAAGTAATTACGCCCCAAGCGATCGCTAGGACCGACCAATTTACTACTCAGCTACAGTGCAACATACTGACGTTATGAAAAATGACAAATACTTAACATTCAAGGCTAGTATAAACTCATTTGTTCGTTTAAAGAGTTTGTTAATTCACTTATGACAAGCGATGATTGATGTTGTAGCGTTTAATTGGTGACCGCGATTGGTATCTTACGCGCCGAGCTAATTGCTATATCGACACAAACATCGAGATCTCGATTACGTATATAATATCTAATGGCGACTGGTAATGAGATGTAATAAATCATCTCCGAGGTTGACGCACCGGGATGGAGGGCGAACGATATCGGCGGAAATGGATATTATGATAACGATGCGCCCGCGCAGCTCGCCGTGCGCGCTGCGGCTGCGGGGTTAGCGTGCCATTCGCAATAATGCGAGGGACGGTAATGCATGCTAAGGAGACTCGATTGAGTCGTACATTTTAAATTCATTGGCGCTTGTATAAACAAAGGCATAGTTGAACATTTCTGAATTGCCTGAAGTATAAAAGCTCTTACATGTTGAAATCATATTTCTGTCGTTGTTATTGTAATGTATAGACCGATTCAATCCCTTTATCCGGCGCAGTTGAACGACAACGACTGTCTTAGCATTTGACTTCATAAATATTGAAATTTTATTGATAGCTAGCCTATTACAGCTGCTGGCTAACTGGACCGAGTGCATTTCGTAGTCGGTATCGGCTGCCAACTTGAGTCCATCTTTGGGTGCAGTGCGCGATAGCTGCATCGAATGATAATATGACTGAAGCGGGGTTTTATCAGCGGCACAACGGTGAACCTTCATTTCCGCATTGTGGAGCTGCTGGACAAGGAACCTGCATTAGCAGAGCTTTGTCCAGTGGCGGCGGTGCGGCCATGCTAACTGCATGCGCACAATGGCTCAGAGCGACACTCAGTATTCCGGGCACGGCCTGCCGCCTCACATTAAAGGCGCAGTAAATTACATGCTTATCTGAACGTAGAGTAGCCGCGGATTTGTCGGTACAGTTCAATGGTGTGCTCAGCACTCGTCTATTAGCAGTCAATCCCTGCCCGTGACCTACCTCAATATGGGTCATTGCCAGAGCGCCGTTGAATTTTACGATAATCGCTTGCGAAACTACCATTGGCAAAATTTCAAGATGCTGTAGTGGCGTCTGTAGTAAGTCTGACGGGATCGTACCTGAATCTGCGCGCATGCAGTGAATCATCACCGCCACATAGTACGCCTCGGAATGGAGTCGCGTCCATTGTGATGACGACTCCCGCTGAGAAGCTTTTTTCTTTTTGGTGGATGCGATTTTATTCTTAATTTCTCCAGCTGAGAGTTCACTTTCGGTTTCATACGCGGTGAATCCGGTGCGTCTGGACGCCGTGTGTGATTTTAATTTTAGAATAACGGAAACCGCGGCGCGGCGCTCGTCGGCGGAGTCGCGTTTTCTCGTTTATTTTCCCCTCGGCCTTCGCATGAATGGGATGCCGCGCGTCGGGCCGACGGTCAACGTTCAGCCGCGGGCCGCTTTCAGTTCAGGCGCGGACACTCAATAATATCGAATGGATTTATGGTTCATTAAGCCGTGTACGCGTGGAGGAGCATTCCTGGCTGCGGCGCTGACGGCTCGCGATTTGTTAAATAAACATAATTTCGGTTCGTCGAACTGCGCCAGAATAAACATGACTGCGTGCTCCGTTCTAATATGGAGAGTGAAAGCGGCGGGTGTGTTAGTGACAAATTCCTCGGCACGTGGCACGTGTCACACCCGCGGTAACATGAGCGGAAGGAATGCGCCCCACAGGATTGGAAGCCATTCAAACTATTCGTGTTAACATCATCACACGACGCTCCAACAATCGATTAATATAATACTTTGTCCGTTTCCGTAGCCCCTTCACAATGCCTTGCAGACCGTACCGGTAATATCTCAAAATCAAGCAATTTCTCTAGAAAATGAAGTGTTCCGTAGTGCTCGAGACAAAGAACCATTAATATTTTCAGTGATAGTACCGCGCAAGGATTATTTGCGGCACCAACTCGTGGCGGAGCATTAAAATAATGTATTTATTGTACAGTTGGCGCATTAAGAAGTTAGATAGAATGAGCTAGGCTCATTAAGTATTTGATTTTATTCTAATGCCGTGGTGAGCCGTTGTTGAGATTTTATCCAAGGAGTCATTACCTTGTCTTGTGTGCACGTTAAACGTTAACTTTTAAGTTTGAAAACTTGAAAATGCACTTTACAAACATCAGGACCCGGGTTTTTATGTGCGACGTCTTGGAAATGTTTTCATATAAATGCGTTTTGCGTGTTAAAAATGTCTTAAGAAAGCGCCGGCGATAATTTTGTTAGTCGCATGCAAATCTTAGTGCAGTCAGGTTTAGTACTTTCTAGGAATAGAAGGTTTTAAATAGTAGAGCTTGATTTATGACTGGAAATATAAGTGGTGGTCACATGGGTAATAAACTACACCTAGTTAGATTTCTGGGATCTATGGGGTAAAAAACACATCTTCTACAAAAATGTCGCAACATATATAAGACCCCAGAAGCCATAAAATACCCCAATTTCCCACGTGGCATAAATTTACTCCTGAAAAATAAGTTTGGGGAGCGTCGAGACCCAAATATTAGTGAAAACCAAACACGTTTGATAACCAGTTACCCAAAAACGCTAAGCTGTTTGTGTTTGCTCGAGAATAACATTTGGCAATATTTACATTGGAATTTCAGTCCACGCGCCTCTGATATTTATAGGGTTACCGACCAACGAGAAATATTATTTTTATGGCAGCTCCCATGGGTTTTTCCGGTCTCTGAAAAGTATTTTTATCGATGAGAAGTTTTCTCAAAATTGTTTTATAGTCCTTTTAGACTTTTACACGTAGAATTGAACGTGTGCTTACTTCCTATAATTCATTTAGCCTACACATCGATAAAATGCTTTATAGAAAGTATAAAAAAGCCGAACAAAAATAAAAATCAAGGCAAGTTTAGTTCGGCGTCGACCTGTCGCGTCCGGCTCTGGTTCAATCAATGGTCCGGAGCGAGACGGAATGGGAAGCCGTCACCTCCTTCTGCGAAGCAGTCATGCTAGCGAAGGAGGTGGCGGAACGAAAGAGGGAGAGAACCTCACGTCCCAGCCGCCGCGGCAGACGCATCGGGCGGCCACCGTAGGCGCAGGCCTGTGGACGGTGAGCTATGGGCTAGCTCGCCGTCCGTCCGTGTTATGTCGACAGGCCGTGTCGTGTTCGTGTTCCACTCGCGCCTCAAAGAGAAGTCAGCAGAAAGGAAAGGGTCTGCAAGGGCCGATGCCTGCCGGGGCTGCGGGACTGTTCGAAAGAGATACCGTGGCCCCGGAACACAAAGGGCGAAGAAGGAACATGTACGGGTTTTAGTCAGTAAAAGTCTGACACTCCCCCTCCCGCTCCGCCCAGAGCGGGAGTAGACATTTGATGACTTCACGTTCACACCCAAAAAAAAAAAGGCAAATTTATCTTTACTTTTAGTCCTAGTAGTGCGTGACGTTCAGGCTGACTCATTCAACCGGGAGGCCAGCGCTGTTTAGGTAAAAAAGTGAACACGAAACACATACACACATACACCAGGCCATTGACACATACACAATGTATGCAGGTACATTGTGGGAAAACTGGTTTGCTTGCATATGATGACTAGTTCAGTTCACATTATTTCTAGATCGACGAAGAATTGCCAGTGGGTATTTAGACTAAATTATAGCTTGCTCCAAATACTGACACTTAATGTTTGGTATAAATAATGAAGCTTAAGGAGTGGGTCGAGATATTTGACAGGCGGTAAGAGGAGTTGATCGTTAAATTATATTAGTTCAGTTTAACAGCTCCGGGCAGACAATATTTTGTGAAAATATTTTCGGAAGGCTAAAATTTTGAGAGCCCACGGATTTATTATAAAGGTGGTCTATATAAAGAAGATGCTGATGTAATCAATAGAATTTAAGAGACAGTAAACGGAGAAGACAGAGATTTTTCAACTGATAATGAAGTCAATTATAAAGAAGCAATCAATGATGGTAAGGAAAGAGCAGCAAACCAATCAAAACTATTCAGACAAAGAATTGCTATCACTCAAATAGATACTAATATACTCTTTATAATTGATGGGGCAGTAAAAGAAGAAAACACTTATATTTCAACTGATAAAACTAAACATATTAAAGTAAGAGAAAAAGTAGAACAAAGAACTTGAGATACTCAAATAGGATCAATTGCAACCCAAACAAACCGCATTCAAAGCAAGTACTCGTAAATACGAAAATTAAAACATGTCAGACAATGGCATTTCCGTTGCGAACTGTTTACAATATTAATTAACGCCGTACTTTGCAATTGCATTGCTTTACCAATTAATTCCCAGTGGCGCTCAATTGAGCACGTGTCCTGACTACTTCTTTGTTTATGCACCACACTGGTCATTATAATATTGTATGGATTCCCGTGGGTCTCGTCTGTATGGTTCTTCTATCATTTTGTTTGGATGACTAGTTTGGTTTGAGCTGTTTTGGTCGTTTACTTAAAATTGAATTCATACATTCGTACCCGGAACTGAAAGTAGGTGATATTGTGTTTTTATCGACTGTTCGTGTACTAAGCGCCACATCTCTGATAATAACTGTTATTCGTCATTTAAATCTTACACTAAACAAACCTGTATGAGCATTCATCTCTCAAATCTTCAGATAAAACCTCGTCTGTCTATGACTCACCTGCAACAAACAAAAAAACAAGAATTAGTTAAAAGCACTAAAACAAATCTCCATGACTGCGCAGGAGTCGCGAAATTGGACCTGTTAAACTAGATTTTAACACACAAAAAGTGGAGTGTGTAAATCAAAACGGTCGTGGGAAGAGATCGTTAAACGTTAGATCCGTTCCTAAAGTAATCATTGTTGTAACCCATATTTAAAATTTATGTGTACCTACATAAAGAGCAACTGGTCACATTTGAAACTTTGTGACACATTGTCTGCCTGTGACATTTAAAAGAAGGCGACATTTTCAAGAGTATATTTATAACGCTTGAATTAATTTTTCTTGTCACGTAAATCAAATAACGCATAAAATATGTAGCTGTATAAATAACTTCAAATATTCCCAAATGGAAATATCTTAGAAAAGTCAGAGATAATGAAAAGTTAAGAAAGCACATTCTAGTCACAGTATAATACTGTGGTCTAGTTGCTCAACTTAGTACACAAATAAGAACAAATGTATAACCCAAACTATCAAGACGATGCAAAGAAACTTCAATATTGATATAAACCTCAATCTCTCCCACAAAATAAAGAAATCAAGTTCACACATCATGATGATGGGCAAGCGAGTGCAAACAACGTTGATGTGTTAATAAAAACCATCGCAGTGGTCAGTGTGGTTGATGCAGACATGTCGCAACCTATGCGTGGGACGGTGCAACGGTCACTGGTCACTACTCCACACCCACGCATCTCTGAAGACATAGGTAAAGCGCTAACTGCCACAGTACTCGAAAACTTGCGAAATGTAGATTTTGAAGACGGCGAGGTCATTGCAAAGGATGATAATTGAAGGAAAGTGAATGTTGAATTGGAAACTTAGCTAAAGTTAGAGTCAATTGAACAGAAAATTGAGAGCTAGAAAAATAAAAGACTTGAGTAGAAAATGTAATGATAGAAAATCGATAACTCAATAGAAAACATGATCACAAATGCAAAGCAAATATACAGATGATGTTGTCTATCTGGGAAACTAACAACCAGCTAGTTATTAACGATGGCGAATACGTCAAGTGAAGATTTGTATAAACGGAGTGGTAATCCCAATTTTTCAGACAGACCTACATTGTATGTAATTACATAAACATGGAAGGATTTCATCAACCGATTGGGTGATGTTTACATTAACTTGAATATAACAAGATGTAATGACGGCTCTGTAATTGAATTTGGCTGTCAACGATAAAGGTCGACCATGTATATACGACAGATAGTAATTTAATAAATAATTTAACCAAGAAATTATGATATTTATATAAATGAGGTGTCCATTGAACGTTGAAATTCAAATCAAAACGCCGACGCTATTTGAAAGGTCGCTCATTGAATTCGTTCAATAGTAAATTCTTGAAAGTTTGAATTGAATTTATCGTAATTGTTGAAACATTTTTCGAATCGTACGTTAATGAGCTGAAGGTTTTAATCAGATTTTATCTATTTTATTCAACGAGCCATGCGTTTATCTGGATTAACCTCGAAGGGACGATGACTGAATAGCTATTATAGCTAAGCTTGACCCAGATTCTATCAAGAATACTAACATGATTCATTGAAAAGAAATGGAACTTCCAAAAATATAAACTTGTATATTTTTCCTGCAATTCAATTTCGACATAATTTATGAAGGTTATCAACCTAAGGATCTGAGGGCCGTTTAAGCCTATTCATATTAAAATGAAATCACATTTCCTACCACATAATATGGTCGTTTTTATGTATCTACAAATAGTACAAGCACATTTTTAAACGCGGTCCCATTGATAGTCGCTACTTCATTAACATAAATGTCCACTTCATTTAGTAGTAAGCGATCCTCGGGTCTGTTATCTAAGGAAGTGGCCACAAGTCTGCCTCGTATTTTCCCTTTTTGACCGTTAAGATGTTGCTTTTGTCGATATCACAGATGGCTTGTTGAGTCAGGTTTTCACGTTAAACAATGCAAATGGGTTCTTCAGGGCTCGTTTCCTTTCTTGTTACTGCCAATATCCACTATTTACTTAACATTTTTGGTATATTATCCAGTTTCCAACTCCCACAATAACTGGTTTCATTCGCGTATATAAATGCAAAATCTTGGAAGCTGTCCAGCTCAATCCTTAAAAGAGCAAAATATTAAGTACAGTGTTGTGCCAAACTTTGTGCAATAAAGACGTCTGGCGCAGTTTCTATATCTGTGACCGAAACTTGCTAAGGAGCTTAGCAAATGGGATCCTCGTTGAAAACTATTCCCTGAATAACATTTACATGGTCTGAGTCTACAGTATTATCCATTAAACTTTTAGAGTGCTGTTTTGCAGACGGCGTTGTATTAAAACTTGGGATATAATCCTTTAGTTGGGCACATTTCTTCTATTTTATCTACAGCTATAATTCTTGGCACTGAACCCTTCAGGAAAATTGATCTAGAAACTAGTGTGTCCGTATCCTAAGACCACCAGGGCGTCGGTCTAGACAAACCCCGGCAGACGGGCAGCAATTTATTCGCGACTACGACCCCACAGCGTCGCGACTGCGTACGTTCATATTGATCTCGTTGACTCCGTGTTGAACCGATTCACGCACTATCATAATCGTATTATTTACTACTTGATCGTGTGAATGAAGATTGAGTTATTTTGTTTCCTTAGAAATTATAATTGCTTTATCTAGTAGTCAAACAACTAATATTTAAGGGTTCAAACTAGAAATTAGTTCTAAGAACAGTGTATAAAAGACCAATAACATTACTAAAGCGCATTCATTCTTTTGATATAGGATTCTTAAAGGGTCAAGGGAAAGTATTTCATGCTTTCGCAAACATTTGTAAAACTTCAAAGACTACGTTCACACAGAATCTTGGAAGCACTAATTGAATCAGCCTAATGATTTAGCGATAAACACAAATTACACGCTTCAGTCATACCCAGAAATGATTGAATATCCCTTTCTTTTACTTGAGTTTACCCAAGCGCATTGAATGCGTATTCTTTACAATTACAACATACTTGTTATGAGTGAGCACAAATGCCATAGAAAAAGCATACTTATGCAAAAAATAGTCTAGTGGGTGGTCTACTACATTTGATGAGCAGCTAATTGAGAATTATCGCCATCTTGGAGATTGCTGCATTAATACAAGATTTAGGTCTTCTTTGATCGGTGGATTATCACATAGATTCGCTTCTAGGGCATGAATTGAGGTCTCCTCGTCAAGAACACTTATGGCAAGAAGTGCAGTACCTAACTGATTCATACAGCTTGCGCAAGCGCACGTCTTCTCAATTAGCCGCCATTGCGCACTGATTGAGTCCATACTTCATAGTTAGCTTTATTAATGTGTTCTCCTCACAATTACAGTGCTATCGCAGAGGTGGGCTTTACATCTGGAGTAATGGTCTTAGCATGTTTAATCACAGTTTTGTTGTAGTTATTAATTATTGCGAGCCATGCCTGTGTAATCTCTTCATTCTGATTAATTTTCATAAATATAAGCTGTTGAACGAGGTGAGAGCTTATCGTGTAAGCAGGAAATAAAGTAACGGTTTCTGGGGCAGAAGGGCTGTTACGAGTTTCAGATTAAAATGGTGCACTAGGCTACGAACGTGAGGACTGATTGGTTTTCTTCAATCATCATCAGAATTTATTTAACAGTTTCTATAAAATTTGTATAAAGTATAATATTCTATAAAGTTCGTAGCCATAAACCCTAGCAGTGCGGTATTCATATTTATGCTTCCAAGACTTTCAAAGTTTAGGCATCATCCATCCATCGTTTCTTTAGTCTTCCTCTACTCTTATAGCCAAACTTTAGGCACTTTGCAAACAACTTTATTATAAAGAATTCACGACCGCTATTTTTACATTATAATCACATAAACTGTCATTGTTATTCCGACGCACTAAGCTTTTCTATATTCGGCATGCATATTTCTCAGCAGATATGGAAATTTAATAGCGGTGCGCCGCGTCGCGACGCCAGCCGACCAATTAAATGTATTGATAGCAATAACACCATAAATGGTAAGCTGTCATGAAACATCACAACACGTGACATATTATGGCGTGAATGTTAGTGATTGTGACACGGTACTTACTGTCAAACTATCCTGAGATTTATTGACCGTATACGTAATTAAACTTGGCGACAAACTTGCGATTAGTCAAGATTTCAAGATGATTACATCTAAAATCGTAGACTAAAAAATCGGTCAATTTTATTCAGAGCGTAGGCGGTGCTTAATGGATGTCGTTATAGCCTTTTCTTTTATAGGTTTGACATTTAAGAATAGATAAATGCTGGTCAAAATAAATACAAATTATCGTTTAAAATTGCCAATTAATTCTGCGTGAATGCAATATTTTACAAATCCTGAACATTAACCTAATTTATCGCTTCCTGTCGACCGCTTTATTACACTTTGTTCAAATACTCACAAAATGCAGAACGACGAGTATTTTACCACTAAAAACAAATTCCTTATGCACACTTTATCGTACCAGGTCTATTTGACCTGGGGCGATCACAAATAACGTTCCTCTGTCACCGCCGTGAATGGGCCGGCCATTCATCGAGCTCGACTGTTAAAGAAGGCCCATTCAGGCGACCCACGCATGCCGTGTGTGACTCCGGTGACCTGGCCACAGTACTGGCTAAAAATACCAGTGAACGTGTTGCATCTACCTTTAGATAGTTTATGCTCTTTGCCAATAGAGAATCGATTAATGATAAATCTATCACAGAATTGAATAAGATATAATTTAGTTGAAAAGATGAAATTGTAAATAAGGACAAAATTTACAATGATTAAAACACGATGAATTTGAATAGTATCCATTTTGTGGAAAGTAGTCGTTAGTTCAAAACTCAGTTCAGCACATAACGTGAATTCACTACAAATTATAGCAATCCACGAGTAACAGAACGACACAGTGGAAATAACTCTCACAACCACGAGATTATATACACCCGGAACTACGAAAGCCCTTGACACGCAAACCACACCATGACTCGAAGAAAAAATGAAAGAAACTACCAATACAACACCATTGAACAATTTCCACTAAACTAGAACAACGGGCCATGGGAAAGCCAAACGCGGAAACCGACGAACAATGATAGTTGTTCACGAATCGCGGGAACCCAATACAATTACACTGTAATTTCTATTACAAGTGTATTACAATTGTAATTACATGAGATTTTTGGACGATTACAGACAAATTGATTGGGTCAAGGGGATTGCTTAATCGTAATGGGATTTCGTAAGTTAAGTACCAAGAAAATGATTACTGTACTTATAAAGTAAGTGTGTTTACAAAGGAATCGATTATGGATTAATTCAATTGAACGGTTTTGATAGAGATGCGGTCAGAGTAAATAAGCAACTGCAATAACATGCTCATTAACGAGCAACACAAAGAAAGATATGAATTTAAAAGAATTTGAGGGTCTTTCAAATTGAATCTCAATTTTTCAATGTATATTAAGAACCCCACAGCCACAGCATTAGAACAAGAACATAGACAACAAAACAATTTGAAGACAGTTTATACAGTAGATTTGAGTGAGAAAGAAAACGACTTCTGGGCAAACAAATATTACATAACACGTTCCAAGAACAACCTGACCTCTACTGAACCTGGTACCAAGAACCCAGAACACTACAGAGCATGTCAACTCTCAAGCGTTGTTTACTTACACCAGAATGTGCTGCATCATCGTCTCCGAGACAGCCTTGCAACCAATCACCAGGGTCACTCCCTGATTGATATTAATCATTAACAACATCGAGCATAATAGGAAGTGTTGTAATTGGACTGTCGAAAACCGCAACAACAAAAGAATTTTATTTAAATAAATTGTTTTGATTCAATTTTGATTCAAGACTTCAAGTACAGGGCATAATGTTAGCATTAATATTCTTTGAAATCATTGACGAGATGGAGGTGGTTCATGGTCAGATTTCGATGTTTATGGACGCGTGAATATGGTTAAGGACGAGTGCGGAGTGACACGCTAGTGTGAAAATTAACAAATTAATATTTGGAAGTTATGTCGAACCCGTTGAAACTTTACATCTCTTGTGCTTTGCTATCATAACAATGAAGGACTTACCTTTAATATTGGCAAAAAAGAACGTTCTAAAACAGCCAAAATTCGGATGTTAGTCTGTATTTGTAAATACAAATTTTGATTGTGTTTTCTCATCTTCCAGATCTACAACGAAGCTAGCTTCTTTCTTTAGACTTAGACCGAGTTTATAATTATTTCATGTGCCTTTAATAAATATTATTAAATTTTATCGGAAAAACCGCAGGATTCCAGTACGACGCAAGTGCAACGTCACCGCATCGTACGATGTGGTGTGACTTGGCGCGGGTAAGCACGGCAAACTGCATGACCAAACTTTAACTTACTTATTAAACTGTAAATTTAATGACCAGGAACTTGCGGCGTTTTATTGTTGTTTGTTAATTCGGCCTCACTTAAGGTCGGAGAAAGCTACCAAAAGCTAGATTTTGCAATGCACTGACATTACCAAGTAACTAATGCGATAGTCCTAATTCTGAGACCACAGCCAAAATAAGATGGTGGTCGCTTTAAGCAAAATATGAATACAGTTGGATGTTTTCTCGTTTTTGACTGCAACAACTGCCTTTTATTAGAACCACATTCCAAAGTACTAGCTCGTTCAGCTATCGATCGATCATATCTTATCTTAATCACGTCCAAGACTTTTGCCCCGAAAATACGCAAAGCTACAGAGTAACGATTTTTCAGTCTCTCACCAGCATCTATAACTAAATTGCCAGAGGTGGCAGTTTGCCGGGTCGGTAACCGGTCTAGGGTCAATTTGCCGTGTCTGCGGGGTCCGTTAACAGCCCGCTTCTCACGCCTATAGACAATGACTACACAAATACATTGTGCGTCTGAGTTGGATTATGGAGCTCTGCGGTCTCTTTTAAAACCTTTTGTTTGGATGTAGTTAAACAAATTGCTTTTCTCAGAGATATCTTCATATCTTAAGCTACGTTGCCTTTGCTATTCTTGTTGTAAAATTAACTAAACATGGCATCTCAAGATGGATTTGTCATTTAAGCTTGTGGATAAAGTACCAGGTAAGGAAAGACAATTAACTATAAAGGTACAGCAAGTTATCTGATTGAATCACTACAGATAACCTCTCGTGTCCATCTCCAACAAAGAAACAACATAACTTCTCTTTATTATATGAATATGCTAAGTGGTTAGTAACACACGATAGCATAGCATAAATATCCCATAAATATGAGAAGGTAACATTTTTATCCGCGTGGTTGGCGGCACAGATAATCAATTGCTGACTACATAGCTTCGTAATGAAGATAATGATAAGTGGTGACATATATTTATGTCTACGTCGACAGGGTGACAGGCGGCGACGTGGTGAGACATTAGGGGTGTCAGATAGCCTAATATTTTATGTGACATGTTGCCCCGTTGAGTTAAGGTGGCACGTCGACGGAATTCTAAATTGTTTCCTGTTTTGTAGACCGGGAAGAAGCATCATAATCAAAATTCTATTACGCCATCTTAGATTCAGCTACAACCGAAACTGTGAAGCGATCAGACAATGGATTTCCTATTTATTATCTGTCTTGGATCTTCATTTCTCTTAATACAATGTTATACACAATCTACTCGCTCAATTACCATCCTTTAGAACACAAACAAACAATCCTATCTACAGCCACATCCTCTCTGAAGTCCACTTGAGTCGAGTGCATATTGTCAGCCCTGGAGAGGCGACGGCTGACAATAGCGACCAGTAATTGCATCGATACGTGGGGAATTATTGTCTATTTGTTTGCACAAATCACTATAACTCATTATCTCATTGTTGCTATGTCGTGTGCGAATGTGTTATTTGCATCATCAAAAGTAACTTGTGCGTGAATCAGTAGTAAGGCTTTTTGAGATGAATCATTTAGCTTCTACCGCTTCTAGCTTATTTATTTTACATTCTTTCAACTTATTAAGGACCTTTCTTGATTCATCATGTAGAGACTCTTTACTAGTATTCAAGCTATTTCTTAGTACTGAACATGTACCTCAAAATCTTCAGCGGAAATTGGTGGGAGTCAGTCCCCTAAATATATGAAATCCACTTCCCTTTTATAGTGATCACATCTTGATTAGTTTTGATGTTGTGAAACCACATTCATGATCCCAGAGGCAATATTTTATCTCCCCTACAGCCACTTGTTACTTTGATAATGGTTGCGGAAGATTAGGGGAAATATTGGAGAAAGGGTCTTTCCCTTATTTTAATATTATCAAGTTTTATTGCTCTAACAGATCAAACTTAAAATCCTTAGAAGATTACATGATTTTTAACTATACATAACACCTTTTGCGACTGCCAATCTGACCTCCACAGTCCAGTTAGTACAGGGTGATACGATAGTAGAACTGGTTGTCAGACTTTCCGGCCACTGACCACCTATGACGACTGTCAAAAAGATCAACAAATGACAGCCGGGACCAACGGCTTAACGTGCTTTCCGAGGCACGGAGGTAACTCGGTATGTAATGAGTGATCATCCATCCACAGACCAACCTAGGCAAGAGCGGCTTTACCTGTAGATTGATCCGAACGACTCCAAGAACTCCTTTTTTAACATGATAAGAAATAGCTATTAATCATCAAACAGCATTGAGGCTCAAACCAAATAAAAAAGTTAAGACGGAACTCTGCGAACAGAGAAGTGAGGCCGGTTTCGTAAACATGTTGTGCATTTATTGAGACGTAGTTTCATTGTAGTTTGATGTAAATGTGTGCGTGTTAGCGTGTATGCACAGAGCGAGACGTAGTTTTGCGCCGGCCTCACTTTATTGTTCGCAGCGCTGTCTTGGTTTTGTATTTGGTCTGAGCATTGAGGATTTAGAACATTGTAATATAACACTTTTATTGGTTTTTGCGTCAACGAAACACGTCCACCTCCTCGTACAATTTCTATTCGACTCAACAGCATCCGTAATCTCTTTCAACACAAGAAAAACAAACTCTTAGAAACACAACACGTCCGTATCAGTTTCTACGGTTGTCTAGACAATATTTTTTCCTCAGAGCAATAGGTTTTTAATTAGTCGATCGGTAAGTAATAAGCGATGGTTGGTAGGGCATAAATATTGCATGAGTTGCGCAGGCGCCGGCGCGACGACTTCGCCCGACGACGCCCGAACGCGTGGCGCGAACGATAAGATTATGCGGGTGACGAATAGACGGGGAATAGTGATAGATTTTGATAAGTAATTGATAAGCTTATCGTTGAGTGGGTGCGCAATTTCCTGGAGATGAGTAATCGGCGCTATTATTATCCAATGAAATCCTTTAGAAAAATAAAACTTAGCAGGTGCCTAATATTGATTATGAGGATTGTGTTTTAACTCTGATATTCTTAGTTTTGTTCCCATCAATAGTCCTGGTAGCCGAGGCTGACGCGTTGGGATGCCGATATCGTCAAAATCGCAGAAAACAGATGGATAAGGGACGCACAGAACAGAGAAAAATGGCCGAAGGTGAGGCCTATACCCAACAATGGGTGATTTCATACTGAAATGATGATGATGATGATCAATAGTCCTAGTTTATCAGTCAATAAAGTTTTTTTTCTCAATTAACTTTCCACTTTCATTTCCGCATACATAATACTTTGATTCCCCTATATCCGCGAGGCTTTAGTTGTAATAAGCCGAGCTGCTATATTAAATTCAATAATCCTACCAAAAACCTCATCTCTGTACACGTGTGCCAGTCATTAACTAACAATAAACCCTATATTATTATCAATTCGCGATCATCCAATCGCTTGTTTCATCGGCGCACGCGCACGTGTAGCTCCATCACTCCGCATGTGTTAACATGTCCAACAGACTATAATTAGTGTTTTACCGTTTCGGTGCCCAATTGTTGGGTGTAAAACGGAAAATTTCTTGAAGAATGCGGATGGTGGACGTTTTTAATGGCGAAGACTCGAAGAACGGCCATAAAACAAGGAATTTTCTAATCATTTTGTTACTCTGCTCATCCTCGCTATGCCCGCCCGCGACTTTGTCCGCAAAAAATGCGATAGTTCGGCTTATATGCATGATATCAATATAATTTATAGCTTAGAGCACCCACGAGTAATTAGCTTTCTGCTAGTGAAAGAATTTTTAGAATTGGATCATTAATTCCGGAGTTGAACCCCTACATACAAACTACAAATTTTACCTCTATAAAACTTTAGTATGGAAGCATAGATTATTACAGTTATTCGAAGCATCGCACGTAATGGCGATGGTCACCCAAAAACAATGGCTTCAACTGAAATCCGATACCAAAGTAATAAATTCGTACGGAACCCAATTCACGCGTCAACTTACCGATATTGCCTTTTGTTTTCTGCTGGAACACACGCACAATGAATATTTCAATCAGATTGCGTTGGCTCAAAGCGTAAATTAATCAGTAACTGTTTAAACGTCAAACAATCATACTGTATAATTATGTACTGCTACTGTTGAGTTCCAAGACCTGATTTTATTATCCATAGCAGTTTTTCTGAAGTGTTGGCAAAAAGAATGGCTGATAGAAAACGCAGTGGAATGTGGTATGAAACTAATCAATCGTGTTTGATACTTCAACGGGACGTAGACTACGTGATAGTTGTTTTTATGGATGTTTTTATGGATGTAATCCATAAAAACAACAACACGGATTCTCGGAATTATTCGGTCGAGGCATCATCATCTGCCTAGCCTTTTCCCAACTATGTTGGGGTCGGCTTCCAGTCTAACCGGATGCAGCTGAATACCAGTATTTTACATGGAGCGACTGCCTATCTGAACTCCACAACCCAGTTAGTTCTGGGTAATACAACCAGTCTTACCAAGGGGTATCGCTTGGTAACACTGGTTGTCAGATTTTTTGGGCCACTAGACACGCGCGTTATAGGACTACCTGTAACGACTACGATAATTCGGTCGAGGCACTAATTGTTAACTAAATTGAAGAATGTGTACCGATCGAGTGATAGTCAGTTTGCATTATGATGAGCTAGCTATTGGTTTACTCATAGCTAGCTAGCTAAATCGATATGGAAAGTAAACCATTTATTGCATTACACGCAAAACAATTTAATGTTTTAGGTATTTCGAGGTGGGGCAAGAAAAGAATACCTGGTATGATATGGAGGAGGCCTTATCAATAGGACATCACAGGCTAGAAAAAAATCTCAGTCATCAATGCTTATTGTACGAAAAAGCGCCCTCTTAAAAGTTTTAAAAATAAACGAGCCTGAAAACATTATTTTACTGAACAAAAAAAACAGCTTCTTCGAAATAACAGAGAATTTAGGCCAACTGACCGTCTAATTGAATCACTACAATCATTTATTGCTGACTTCCTCATCGCACCGCAATCTCCCCTTCAAAACTTAATTTCCAACTCTACTCCCCCTTCAAATTTTCATCAAACGAGCTTAATTTTTTCGCGTTCAAATGTTCGTGAACCCGCGAGTTGGGTTCAACGGGCCGGTCAACGCACTCCGGCACGGAAACGATTTCAGACCGAGAGAAAAAAACTGTGTTGCGATGAAATTTCATACCGACAGCGATTCTGATGTCTATTGAGCGTGTAAACTCTGCAAGAGTAAACGGAACTTTTAAACGCACATGTTGACTAACGTTTTACCGCTGCGATTGTGCGAATGCAGGAGTTTTTTTTTACTAACGTTTTTTTGCTTTTTGAAATTGGAACCGTGGGTGGGCTTTGAATGGAGTTCTGTTTTTAAATAAGGCATGACATAGGCATCAAATTAGAGATTACGTGCTCTTTTTATGGTAATGAATTTAATAGTCACTGGAATTAATTTGGAGTTGAGATCGAAGATATTTTTGTTCGAGAAAAATATTTCAGTGAGATTGTATCGCATGAATTTCAACCTTGTAGTATTTGCACAGCCAGCACAAGCACCTAGACACACAGCATTTTATAAGATAAGAAACAAGTGAGATATAATTAAAAATAGATATATATTTTCGATATAAAAACTAGATCTAAGTCTATCAGAGTGGATTGTAGAAAACTTGCTCTACTTGAAGACTAGATAGATAATATTTTCATGTCTAAGACACAGGGATAAGCTCAATGGCTTTGCGGATGAAGTTGCGTAATCTTATCATTGGTCGACATCCCGTAGAGATCACACGTAGTGCATACGCATCGATGCTGACATTTAAAATAACTAATAACTTTAAATAAAAACTGAAAAGAAAAAAACAAGTTCAGGAAACAGGACATATTGACTGCAACAGTCGGGACCCATAAAATACTCTGGACTAAAATCATTACTCAGTAAAGACGTGGCTTTCTAATGGTGAAAGAATTTTTGAAATCGGCGCAGTAGTTTTTGAGTTTATTCGTTACAAATACAAATATACACACACACACACACACACAAAAATACAAATCTTTGCTCTTTATAATGTTAGTGTAGATACCAGTGTCACTCTCACAGTAAATACGAATCTCAAGCTAAAATCCATCGAGCCGTTCAGGCCACAGAGCGTGCGAAACAATTATACATACATACATACTTTCGAAAAACATAACCCTCCTTCTGGCGCAGTCGGGTAATGAGTGAAGGGTTTTAAAAAACGTTGACTAAAGCGCTGTAGAGTCCTTAGAACTGATGCAGAATTAGAGGAAAAAACAGCAAAAGCGCTTGTAAATTAAATAGACGGTCAGTTGTGACAGGAATTCCAGCTTAGATGGAGGTATGACGAAATAGTTATTCTTTTAGAGCAATACGTCAATCAATCAGCAGATTAAACAGGAAGTAAATGACTAGATGCGATTTATTAGTCGTTAATTAACTACACTCTGATCGTGTATATTCTTTTGTGTCTAAAACACAACAATGCCAATTTAATAATGGCACAAAAACAGTTCCTTGTTATTTATTACATTGAAAATAATTGTTGTTTTTCTTGGATTGCATGATGATTATTCCACCGGCACATCAAAGAGAAAATAAATCAACATTACAATAAATAAATAAGAAAATACATCACTTTATCAGTTAATTAACATTATATAAATAATTAGTGGTGTACCTACCTACATGAAAAAGGGTATGCGCACACGGGCACGCTCGTCGTATCAAAAACAAAGGCCTGCGCAGGCGCAGCGAGCAAGTTCATTGCCGCGAGTTGCGCATGCGATGTGCGATAAGCCCAATTTGGATGCACTGTGACGAAAATCGTACGTGCTTGCACATAACAATTTTTTTAGAAAAAGATTTTTTGTGTCTTGCTTACAAATGTTTTGTCAGTAGTGACAAAAAACGAGGCACAGACTGCATAAAGATATGTTGGACTATTCCTAGTTAATAACCGACTGAACTGATTTGTATGTAACGACTTTCAACTACTAGTAACCATAGAGTTACTTGCTGGTTATTCTTCATTGGTAACGACCAACGCGAACTGTTCACCTATCTTTTCGTGACGTTCCATGTGCCCAAGTAGGTTTATATGACACTAGCGGACGTCACGCGGTTTCACCCGTGTAGTTCCCGTTCCCGTGGGAGTACGGGGATAAAATATAGCCTATGTTACTCGCTGATAATGTAGCTATCCATTGCTGAAAGAATTTTTAAAATCGGTCGAGGAGTTTTAGAGTTAAATCGTAACAAACACACAAACAAAAAATCAAATCTTTCCTCTTTATAATATTATTATAGTATGGATAAAATTATTTTCAATTTCAATTTCTAGCTAGAGCACAACGATTTCAAATGAAGCTTCCTTAGTAGTTGCTCCTTAGCCCTACCTACATGTATCCAGCGATACAAAAAACGTGCCACCACCGGCCCGCCAATCAAAGTAAACACTATTTGCATTAATTGTAATTAAGATCCGACGAACAACAAACGTGCACTTAATTAAAATGACATGTCATTTAATGAACAACAGGAAAACACTATATATAGAGTACTACAGGGAAATCCGATACTGGTGGTAGAATTCCTAACATTGTCCGGTACCTCGGCCCTAACAGGTCAATATTTGCATACCCCATGTCATGAGCACTTTATACACGGAGCAAAATTCAAAACCGATTTTAATCGTGAAATATCTAATTTTGATATTTGATAATATAGTAGTCATCACCTGCCTTTCCCCATCTAAAGGGTGTAAAAAACCTCTTAATGAAGCCGAAAGGCACTTGTTCTCCCTGTCATTGCGATAATTTTTTTGTTCTACACCATACCTGGGAACCTTCTAGTTACAGAGATATTGGGGGTCAAAGTTCCGACTTTTTGACAAGTTTTTAATGTAAGATTTTTACTTTAAACACCTCCACGACCCCCGTACTGTTCAATCCATCCATCAGCACAATGTTTTGAGTGCGTTACATTGAGTTCTACCACAAAACATGATTTTTCACCCCAAAAAAAAGTCGTTTCCCAGCAATAATGTTTGCGTAAAGTTACTTAGTTTGATGTACAGAATGCTTGGTTGACGGCTTCGTGATGAGGTGGTTTACACCCTGTATGTTAGGGTCGGCTTCCAGTCTAACCAAATGCATTCGAATACCCGTTTTTTACATGGAGCGATTGCCTATCTGACCTCCACAACCCAGTTAGTACTGGCCTGGGTAATACGATAACCATTGGTAAGTCTGGTTGTCAGATTTTCGTTCCACTGACTACTTGTAACGACTGTCAAAGATCTAGTAACTCTCTAGTAATTCTCATAGTAACTGTATGAGTTTCAAAATTAGTACTGTTTTCGATGTCCGTGATAACAAGTTAACGACCCGAATGGCGCAGGCAGCGGTAGCGAGGGTGCCTTACGTTCTTAGGGTCCCAGGTTCGAATCCCGGTAGGAACAAATGTTTGTGTGATGAGCATGGACATTTGTTTCAGAGTCATGGATGTTTATATGTATACATATAAACATCCATGACTCTGAAACAAATAAGTATGTATTTACAAACAAAAAGTATCTATGTAGTATATCAACTATCTGGGTGTCAACGACACAAGCCTCGTTGCTTAGTGTGGCACTAGATGGCGCTGTGTGTAATGTACAGCGATATTTTTATATTTATTTATAATATCGCAATCAATACAGTAAGGGGAAAAGGAGTAATTTAAAAGTTGCGTTGTTAGTTGTGTTGTAGTTTACTGCTCGTGATTGTATAGGTGGAAATATTTCACTACGTTTTGAACTGAAAACAATGAAGTGACTCACTGCGTCACGCGACAATGCAATCAAAATGCAATTTTACATACCAGAGCCGCTCTGGAAGGAATTTACGTAAGTCATCCGTCAACCGTGCAAATTGTGGCTGCAGACTAGGAAACAATCTCGGGAAATTGAGCAGACGTAACCCCCCGGTTGCTGAAACCGAAACAATTATGTGTTCGGGAACTTGGCTGCTGAATAACTGAAGATAACATGAGATTTGATAGAAATAGCTTCGAGTATTAGAAACGCGTCGTGAAGGAGGAACTCTCTTACACAAGCCAGGAATTCAGTAAAACGCTAGTAGAAATATTCAGTATTGTTCGGTCAGATTTCAGAGCAATTGATGTCAGATTTGACAACAATAAATAGAATGAACAACTAACATAACATCACGCTTGTAATCGTCGAAGGGTTAGACAGAGGTGTACCTAATAGTACACCCACATTTCGCCAGTTCTGTTGAAGTCCATAATTGGGGACGAGCCTATTGCCATCAACCGGAGACTCTGTGACTGTTACTGAAAAATCCTGATGGAAAAACCCATTATCATTTTTGCCTGACCCGGGAATCAAACCCAGGACCTCATGTTGAGCAGTCGCGATTGCGACCACTTCATAGGTACACCAACAAGGCAGAATAAACTATCAGAAACCCCTAGACGAGTAAGTAATAGGAGTTAGAGACCAATGAGGGTTTTTCGGATTTTATCTGACACCAGATGTCGCTACGTAGGCGTCTGGTCTAAACAACTGTCAAATTGTACTGAATTGTATGCTAGTGAAACTTTTTACCGAAATTTCATCGTATTTGCACTGTTTTACAATATAAATATGGATTACGGACAAAGAAAAGTAGCTAAACTAAAACTTTTTAGTACTGCAAAAGTCAGTGGTACAAGGAAAAACTTAATAAAAGGTAACTTAAACGGCACTACACTAAGGCATTTTATTAATGATTTAAAAGATAATTAAATGAAAAATAATCGTTAACTACAAGAAACTATTAACTATTTTGAAAGATGTTTAGACCTTACGCCAGTGCTGCCACCTAGTGGTTTTTTTCATTTTAGAACACCCTCAAAACAGAAGAAGAATAATCATCTAATATTACAAAAATACGAAAGCAAGTTTGTCTGTTACCTTTCCACGCCTAAACCACTAAACCGATCATCTTGAAATTTGGCATATACGTTGTCAGGTGTACAGAAACGGATATAGGGTACCTTTCATTCCGAAAGAAAGTACTTTTCTCGAGGAAAACAACAATAATGTTCTTATGATAATAGATGGCGCCACGTGTCTTTCGATTCATGGTCCTACTTACCTAATAATATACTTAATATTTTAAATGCGAAAGTTTGTAAGGGTGTATGGATGTTTGTTACTCTTTTACGCAAAAACTACTGAACGGATTTAGATGAAATTTAGCACACAGATAGTTCATAACCTGGATTAAAACATAGGATACTTTATATCCCGGTAGTAAGATCCCATGGGACAATTATCAAACTTCACGCGGACGAAGCCGCTGACAGAAGCTATAATTGAATTTATATTATTACAAGCAGAGTACAACCCGATATTGATTGTAAAATTCTAAATTAACGCAAGCGAAAGCTAGTTAAGAAATAAACCCATTAACGAGTTAGGTGCGCATCTTAACACAATCCTAACCCACTAACTAACTCCTGAAATAAACCTTAATCACTCCATAAAATGGGCAGGCTATCTTAAAAGTCGTAATGGGCGTTAAAACTGTGGCTTTTTCTATCAGACCAAACGCATCTATATTAAAGTCTGGTTACTCATTACTGGTACTTCGCATCTTAATCCAATCTCGGTAACGTTGCCCATTGGCCTGATGGACTGACATTACAGGCTATAAACGAGTTATAGACTATGCTATGTTTATGGGCTATGAGTACTATATTTGCTTGTATTATTTAGACTGCCTCGTCTAGTACTCGGTCTAGTAGTCCCAAGCACGACTGCTGAGCGGTCCTGGGTTCGATTCCCGGGTCGGGCAGTGTTTTTCGTTTTTTCCACGCGCGCCTCAAAGAGTCAACAAAAGGAAGGTCCGCAAGGGCCGTTGCCTGTCGGGGCTGCGGGACAGTTCGAAAGAGATACCGTGGCCCTGGAACACAAAGGCCGATGAAGGAATATGGATGAGTTTTAGTCAGTAATAGTCTGACAATCCCTCCTGCTCCGCCCAGAGCGGGAAGAGTCATTCGAAGATTTCCCATCCAAAAAAACAAAAGGAATTTCTGAGTAGAACTACGGAGTCTGAGTTTGCGCCCCGTCGATGGCAAATTGGCAATATGATCACCACTTACATGGGACTTCAAAGATAACTGGAGAAATATGGTTGAATACTATTAGATACACGTCTGCATAACCCTTCAGGGATTACAGGCGTGATGTTATGTGTTATTTACAAGGCTACGGTTCCCGTATCACACAACATATAAGTAGGGTTTATTTAGGTCTTTAGTTTTGAGCTATCTAAACCCTAGGTTTTCGTTTCATTCGTGTGCACACATAGGTAGATATATAGAAATAGAGCACTTGCTCTTTATTATATACACCATAAAAAATACAGGTATGAAAAAGTAGAAATTGGGCGACACAATGGTCATATTTCATTTGCGGTTGAGATGTGTCAGTTCCATGTGTTTATTGATTATACTTAAATAAAAGTTCATTGCTTATCCTTCACTGACTATTTATAGGGGACCCCTAGCTATTAGTAGACTAGACATTTCCGGCTGTCATGTTCTATCAAAATATAACTTCGTAAAATGTTTCCTGCTACCAATCAACGTATCAATTCGTCTTAAAAACACATGTAAGTATATGTAGTGTTTCACATTAAAAATCAGCTCTTTTAACTTTTAATAACACACTAATTAATATTAGAAATGTGAAAGTTTGTATTTGTAAGTTTGTTACTCTTTCACGCAAAAACTACTAATCGGATATGGATGAAAATTAGCACACAGATAGTTTATAACCTGGATTTACACATAGGAGAGTTTATATACCAGTAGGTTGATCCCGTGGGACAATTATCGAACTCGACGCGGGCATTTGCTAGTTTATGATAAACGAAATGCAACAGCAATCTTCAAAAATTCTTTACGATCTAAAACAGCCCAAATACAGAATCACCGTATTTCGCCTCAAACCAGTATGGGACCCGTTAATACCATGTAATAAATTGAAATGTCGCCCTAAAAATGAATAGACCAATAGGCTATAATCCTCCCACAATTTCATATATATTACACATCTACATATAAAATGTGGGTAATCGTGTCAAAGATGACAGCAATGCAACTATAAGAATCGGTGTATAGGAAACGGGGAACAGCCAAGTTCTGAATAAAATTACCATTTCATTTTCCTGTAATTGATAGAGGATGTGTGGATACCTATAGTTTTTCTTTATAAATAGTAAAAAAAAAAAAAAAAACGCTGGACATTACACACAGCGCCATCTAGTGCCACACTAAGCAACGAGGCTTGTGTCGTGGACACCAGATAGTTGATATACTACATAGATACTTTTTGTTTGTAAATCCATACTTAAGGGATACTGCTTACTTTAGGGATTTAGCGAAAGGAATTGGTTTAGTAGACCGTTCGTCGGTGGCAAATCTTTGGATTTGAGCTGGTCTAGCGAAGAATGGAGTTTCAATAGCATAAGAGGCCAGCTTATACTGGTTAAGTTACCAATAATGTGCGGCGTGCTGTACAAAGAACATCATAAGTAAATAAATTCAATACTTTTTTCTCGTGGGATAGACCAATATGGGTTAATGAAATAGGAGAAATAAATGCAGCCGACAAGAAAATGCATAATTATGTATGGTGCTAAACGGTTTTTGATCAGTAATTTCAAAGGTAAAACATACATAATTTATAGCTGACTTGTTAATTATTCTATGGATATTATTCCACCTCCTGCTGTGACAATTGCGTAATAATTCTCGAAATCGAACTTTAGTGGGAATTGTGTGAAAAATGAGATTTAAGTACTCTTCCGTAATCGTATTTTAGATGTCATGTGGTTACAGAATAAAATTCTGAAAAGCTGTCTTTCTATCAGTCGTTTTCATGTTCTAAACTCACTCAAAAACTTTGTGTAAAATGTCTGCTTGTTGCGGCATGGATATTTACCTGTAACAAAAAAAAAAAAATATTTAAAAAAAAAGCCGAATTGTGAACGCCTTTATAGGTCGTTTAAAAAGGAGACAAGTTGATCAAAATATGTGGAAAACAAAACCGTTTGGAACTTGGCACTTGCTCTACCGTTCACCCACCTAATTTATTCGAAGACACGTGGTGGTAATACAGCAGGCCAGCACGGGAAAGGTAATGCTCATATAATAAATACTGTTCATGGCGCGAACAGAGAGAAAGTTGAGACATTGGAAATCGATTTACAATTGAATAATAAAGTACCGACTGTTATTGACTGATGCTATAAATTAAGTACCTAAGGATAAAATGTTCGATTATAAAGGGTGTTATTTAAAACCTCTTAACGAAGGCGAAAAGGCACTTGTTTTCCCCGTCATTGCGATCATTTTTTTGTTCTACACCATACCTGGGTGTCGAGTCTGCTCTTACAATAGTGTCACAATGATCTATCATTGATTTCATAATTGTTGATCGATGACAATGGTAATTTTGCTAAAAATTCGTAATCTGCTTAATTCATAATGGTCGATCATTGTTCGGTCAATGGTCTCGTAATAGAATTGTTTTATAATGTATATATATATAACATTGTTGTATTGGCATTATCAAAAAAAGTTTATAGAAATGATTTTCGAAAAACTAGAATTAAATTTGAACAGCTAATAATGCCAGATTTCATATAAATATGTGTTTACATATTATTTATTAGTGTTTTATGCAATCTGAAATAGTAAGAAGTTCGTAAATAGCAAAAAACATTAAGTTATGTGTAACGCGGATTAATGTGAAACTATACAAGTCAATAATATTTTATCTGCTTAGCTGTCAAAGTCAAATGTGACATTACTGCTTACTGACGTTTTATCTGTTTTTATTTCTAGCGGTCGGTGTTTAGATTTATTTTCATTTAAGTGGTTTAAATTATCTTTAATAATTATAGAAGCCTATATTTATAGCAATACAAAATGGTGCTAATTGAGCAAATTTCGGCTGGAACTGTCAAAATTTTAGCAGATTACCGCGTAAGTCAGTCATTCATTTGTCATTGTGTACGAGATTACCATTCTATGCCATTTCTTTCAATGGAGTGTCTGTGATTGATCATTGGAAAGTCATAATGACGCCGCTATATTAGAAGATTACCAAACTTGTCAAAATCAACAATTATGAGATCAATGATAGACTATTGTGACACTATTGTAATAGCAGACTTGCCCTGGGAACCTTCTAGTTACGGAGATATAAAAGGTCAAAGTTCCAACTTTTTTAAAGTTTTTTTTTTAAATAAGTACAAGTTTTTAATGTAAGATTTTTACTTTTAACACCTTCACGGCCCCCGTACTATTCAATCCATTCATCAGCACAACGTTTTGAGTGCGTTACATTGAGTTCTACCACAAAACATGATTTTTCACTCAAAAAAAAAAAGTCGTTTCCCAGCAATAATTTTTGCGTAAAGTTACTTAGTTTGCTGATCAGAATGATTGGTTGACGGCTTCGTGATGAGGTTGTTTTACACCTTGTATTGATTGTAAAATCGAGTAGTAAATTAGTCATCCTAAGATTATGGTTATTTTCAAGTTTAGAACCTTTTGAGAGGATGAATCCCTTGAATTGAATTGGTTACATGTCCCATGAAGTGAAAACCACACAAAACCATCAAAAATAAAAAAATAAATCTGTTACATACGAAGGCAAAAACCCTCCACCTTCGTCCCCTACCATTGTGTTAATTACTACAGACAGACGTACAAAAAACCCACTCGACTTTTAAATTACAAGCAACGGAAAACAATAAATAAAACAAATAAGACAATGGGACCCTCGGGGCTGTGTATCTGAAGCGAGGGCCTATTACCAACGGTAACATAATAAAAAGGTTCCCACCTACGTGGTGCGCACAAAAAAGGGGGGTTGGTTGGGCGCGCACGCGCATATTTCAAGATGGCTGCGTTTGAGTGATGGAAGGGGAGCGGATTGAAAATGACAGTTTTGATTTTAAACGCTACGGGCTACAGACTGCACATTAAGCTACCCGAAACTGTTAAATTTTCCTATTCGACCTTCGAATAGGAAAATTAGAAAAGTTAGAAAGTTGAAAAGCTATTAAAGAAATTTGACAAATTGTGGAAGCTCGGTGTGCTGGCCTCTGACTCTGTACATGACATCTGTCTAAATAAAACTTTTGTTAAATCTGCCACTGGTATTAAATTAATAACAATGGCTCAAAAACAGTATATTATGTCATTTTTCCAATTTTTATTTCTTAGGGAATAATATAAGTATTGGCCTATGCTGTCCCACTGCTGGGAAAAGGCCTCCACCATTTCTTTCCAACTCTCTCGGTGTTTTCCCTTCTCTGGCCAATCAATCAGATTTTGGCAGAACACTTTATAAGAGAATAGGTACTTACACTTATTTTTTTCCCTTTTTTGGCAGTGTGCGCGTTTATTAAATATTCTTATTATTAAGTAATAGACAAATATTTTAAAAGAGCATCATCACCATTTCTAATCATCCATATCTCGCTTCCTCCTTTAACTTCAACCCTCCCAAACCACTGGGCTGCGCTGACGCAGCGTATGTGACACTCAGACCGACATTTGTCAAGGGACAAGGCCTGCAGTCCCACAGACCCTACAGCCCTGCTTATGATAATATTTCGCCGGAGACGGCGGGACAAAGCAACCGCCGCGCTTATCTACATGATGGATACTGTTGTACCGGCTTGTGTTTGGTTATCTTTTGTCCTGTAGGATAAAATCTTTTAGTGGAGGTACAAATTGAGGTGTCAGCATTTTTTTATGACATTAAGCTTGAATATTATTAATGTTAGAATTGCTTGAAGTAATTATTTTAGTATGAGGAACTCTGTAAGTTTTCAAGTTCTATGGCGCTATATTCTGGGAAGCGAGTACTCTATATTTGTTTAACCAACTTCAAATAAAACACTGGTAACTGACCATAAACACGTCGCCCAATACACAGTCGTTAAAACCGTCGCGAACACAACTCCGGCGCATACGCACCCATCACAACTGCGGACAACGTAGTATTTTTCTCCCGAGCGACTTAATAATGGAAATAGCAACATGAACGAGGCACATAGGCAGACTTGTACGAAAAGGAAAAAGTCGTACGACATTCTTACGCGTTTCAGCGCAAACATTACGACTTAAAACCGGCATTAAAGTGACATACAAGCAATTATACATGCGCTGGCGCAGCGGGATTGAGTTTACATTGTTGTACCAACAGTTGGTAATAATATTATAACGTCGCGCGTGTTAACGTGCTTTTAAATTCGTTAAATGGCCCACGTAGATCATTCACTGAAATGTGTGTTTTGACGTTTATTTGCATGTTAACTGTCACTGCCTGTTTTGACGTTAATGCTGTTGCTGTGTAGGTATAGGCATTTTGAACATCATGTATAATATTACGATAAATGTATTTAAGTTATATTGAGACCTTAGCACAAATGATTCGCCTGTGAATTTAACTCTACAGTAAATAACGCAGAATCCAACTTCTCTTATGTACTAATTAACCCAACAAAGTATTTTTTTAATTATTTAGTAGCATTTAGGTTGAAAGTCCCATGCATTTAAGACAATACTGTCAGTAGTACTCTTGTGGTTTACTCAATACCGTCACACGGATGCACCCAAGGACGTGCGTCGTGTATCGAGACAAAGAGAAAAAAAAAACATTTTCTTACATCACCTGTATGAGGCCATCCGAACAAAAAACTCGTATTGGAATAAAAGCTTTACGTAATTCGAAATTCCAATTTAAATAATAATTAAAACGATGATTACCGAAAATCGAATACTCCTCGTTAATTTTTCAAGGTTGTCAAAAAATGAATTGAAAAAATAATCACGATTTTTGTATCAGTTATTAAAAATGATATTTGTAAATCTAGAATAAAAGCTACTGACAGATATATCCTTGCAATTTAGCATCTGTAGGCAGAGATAAACGGCACTTCAATTATTTTTTAATTAAAATAAATATATCCAACACTGATTGATTGATAATAGCTGTGATTTTTATGGCCAAGGAAATTAACCTGTCAAGTGATCGGACGAAAGGCAAACACGTTGAGGACTACGCTACTATACAAACTTTTTAAGTTTTAAACAATAAGATGTTCCTGTATTTTTTTCTATACATTTGTAATTTATCTTTGATAGGTTAATCAAATGTTCATTGTGAAATGCGATCTAACAAGTACACGATGTTATGACATTTAATATTTGTAAAAAAAATCAAGATGACATTAAAAAACATCTTGAACTCATCAAACAGTTTCACAAGACACAATTTTTATGGTCATGCTAAAACAATACAATAACAAATGACAAAATAAAAATTCTGTCAACATGTCATTGGATGAAGTCAGAATGTTTTCGAAGAATATCTCGTGTGTCGGTAATTGGCGAGAGAAATTCGTAAATTTGAGGCTAGCGTGAGTTCTGGCACTACATCTCTACCGGAGATAATATTTTACAAAGTTACAACGGTAGTTAACTCTTTGGTTTCATTATTGAACAAGAAAAAATAATTATGAAGCATATTTTTCGTATCGTAGAAATTTAAAAAAAGAAATAACTATTCATAACACATATTAATATAATCGACGACCCGAATGGCGCAGCGGTAGTGAGGCTGCCTTACGTTCTTAGGGTCCCGGGTTCGAATCCCGGTTGGAGCAAATGTTTGTGTGGTTAGCATGGACATTTGTTTCCAAGTCTTGGATGTTTATATGTATAATAAGTATGTATTTACAAACAAAAAGTATCTATGTAGTATATCAACTATCTGGTGTCCACGACACAAGCCTCGTTGCTTAGTGTGGCACTAGATGGCGCTGTGTGTTAATGTCCAGCGATATTTATTTATTTTATTTATTTAAATAAGTTCGTTTATGTCTTAAATGGGTAATGTAATCAGTAGGCCATATTAAAATTACAAAATAATTTACATACTTTAATCGACATGACCATCATCAAAGTTTATCATTATTATTACAAATAATTACATCAAGCTTTTACCTTCATTTTTAAAACAAAACTATAAATATGTATTAAGTAGACTGTCTCTCTGAAACAGCAAGTCTTGAACATTCGCCGTTTAAGTCTGACTTGGCAGGAATGTCGTCCAAGTAAATGCACTCGTATGGGAATACTGCAAATGAGCCCTTAATGAAGACATCTATCTGTATTGTACTGCTATAATAATATTTATAAAAGGAGGTCCTCTTTTATTTGTACTTTGTATCCGAGTTAATTGAGACATTGTTATAAAAAGTCGAGTTGGAATAATTGGGTTTCGGTATGTGGTGACAACCCTATGAATAGAACAACTTCCAATAATGCTGCAACTTCGAAGTTCCCTAGTTTATGCCCGCGGCTTCACCAGCGGAATAAAAAGTATTATAATATGTCTTAATCCAGGTTATTAGTATATCTGTGTGCCAAATTTCATCAAAATCCAGTTAGTAGTTTTTGCATTTTTTTTTTGCATTTGAATAGTAAAAGATATATGCGTCGAATAGTTGCGAGGGTTGTGTGTGAAGTTAACTAGCTGTGTGACTCGCTGCAGAACCCAAAACTCTGGTCAACGCAGCCACACAGGTAAATTCAAAGGTATGGTATATTATAAGGTATCCCTATAATCTCACAAAACGAATAGTCGGTATGTAAGAGCCTCACAAAAACATTCTCCACCGTTTACGACTCACAGGTCCATTCTACAGGCTTGAAGTCCTGAACGTTGCAAATCGACGTCTGTCATGAACCGTTGACAAAACCATAGAAACTGGGGACTCAAAGTTGCGTGTTGTCATGTCACTTCCGCATTCTTGTGACAGAGATCACGTGACAGTCATTGTGTGCCCCCCTTCTACAACAATCATACGTTACTCCTTTGTACAAACGGCAACAGTATATAATAATGGGTTTCGCGAACATGCGTGATTTACGATGAAAACTATGTAAATTGCCGATGTCTCATTCATTTTCAATGTTCACTTGGTTGCTTTAATGTTAGCATACTGTGTATCAATTTTACAAGTTTCATATACAGGCTGATTATTTCACGCGTGCTTTCAAACTGTGAATGCTGTCAATTATTTATAGTCTTTTCAAAGTAGGTATGTTACCGCTAGCTATTAAGTTGGGTAACCTTGGGGTTGAATGATACCCATGTGTTTTTACAGGAAGGGATATTCGACGCACAAACGGTTTTTATTTAAATTAGAGATGTGACCTTTCTATAATGTTCGGAATGATTTACTGAGTTCATGTGGAAACCGCGTCTACTGAAAGTATTGCTGTCGTGGTCGTCGTAAGTCCTTTCGTTGTGCATGTCAAACTTTATATGGTGCGATCACACGCAACAAAAAAGGAAATTTTCCACCATCGGTTATGTAGCCGTATACTTCAATGCCCGAGGCTCATCCCACGGTACACTTACATAACAGGACTTTAGCGTCGACCGTTCCGTGATTTAACATGGCGTCTGTGCAAATCAATCAACACACCGCACTATGACAATGATCAATTTAGCCGAAGATTGCCGAAGTTTACCGAAGACTGGCGAAGTAAACGCACGATTCACCGTTTTCCGAAATCGTTCGGAACAACGGGAGTTTTGAAGTTTATGACTTCTTTCCCATGAAGAAATATGTTAAGAAAATATGAGTCTGTATCTACGGCAAATAAATAACGTTAGGTACTGTGTAGTAATTAAGAATGTCTTTGCAGTGAACCTAGTATTTGTATCAACTGTATTGTTCTTTATGGTTCTGTATAATTTTGTTGCTTTCAGATAGCTTGAGTGAATTAATAACTGCTGCAGTGTTTGAATAAATATTTTGTTATGTAATTTATGCCATTATTATTGAACTCACAATATCGATAATGAAGGGTATATGCAGCACTCTTTGTTTTACAAACAAAGCCTTACATAATATTATTAACAATCGTTGGTTGTTTAGTTTAGACTACATTTATTATTGTATAGGTCGCAGGTATACCCTTTTCTTGTTCTCTGTAATACACCCACAATTCACCAGTTACCTATGTTTAAGTTCCATGTTATATGGGGCCAACCTATTGCCAACAACCGAGCACAAATCCAGCATCAATCCATTCAAAACGAAGTACTAGGGCGTCATAAAATCACAACAGTTAACCGCACGAAGATAAAGTTTTAATAACATTACAGTTTTAACACAAAACATTATTTTTCAGTGAGAGAAAAACGATCTCTTCAAAACGAAGTACCAGGGCATCATAAAAGTTACAACAGTCTTCGACCCATCGCCTAACCAACTTCAACTCCCAGCTTCATATTCACAACAGCACGGACAAAAGCTTTTGCACGCAGATTCCGCACTTATTCACGCCTCGCAAAAAAAGGGGGTCGGCACTCGAGTGAGCTGCCAATGCGATACGCGGCTGGTCTGAAGTACTGGCGACAGAATAGCGACGGAATTTTGATGAAGCTGTTGGAAATGAGACGAGAGGAATGGAATTAATTTAATTTTGTTTCCGTTGAGGCTTGTGAAGTTGTGACCTGACAATTGGGGGCGGTGACCTGTATGTATGTATTTTTGCAGAGAACAATTATTTATTCAGATCGCTGTCATGATAGTTGCGTACCTATTTCTCACGCCCACGTTTCACCAGTTCCAGGGGTGAGCCTATTGTCATCAACCGGGCACAAATCCAGATCCCGTGCCTTTTACTGAGAAATTCTTGATGGAAACACCAATAATAGGCATGACGACAGTATCAAAAAATTGCAAATCTATTTAGTCCGTCAGTTAGAGTATTGGAAATTAATAAAATAAAAAAATAAATAAATAAAATGTGAAAACGTGTTTTTTGTTTTTATAAATCAATGAATATTGACAAAGAAAACGCATCAAAACTCGGGAGTGGGGGCTCGTGACGTCAAAACTAGCTAAAAATTATAGCATGGCGTGACGTATTGAGAATTTTAAAAGCGTCGTATTTTCGTCAATTTTGGTTTAGGTAACAAAAGAAAAAACACGGGTCAACTATTTTTGATAATATAAGTGACGGACTAATTCGTTTTTTTTTGTCGTTTCGCCTATTCCACTTGAACTGACCTGAGAATTGAACCCAGGACATTACGCTCAGCAGTCGCCACTCGACAACGCGGCAAATAAGAACTATTTGTCTTTTTATCGCCGTGATAATAATAAACTGGCCTGCAAAAATATGTACTACACTTTTAAAATTTCAATTTTTTCTAAACTATAGAAGTTAGAGATTTAAAATAATTAGCAATACGCAAATACATAGCAATTTTTATCAGCTTTCTTCGAAACTATAGACAAAATTAAACTATTTAGGAGTCCTTTTTGTTTCGAAAGTATATCTTCTGTATTTAAAAAGTTATTGCAATTTTAAAAGTGTAGTACTTATTTTTGCAGGCCAGTGTATATGCTATTTCTGTAATTATCCTTAATAAATAAATATAAATAAATAAATGTCACTGGAAATCACATACAGCGCCATCTAGTGCCACACTAAGCAACGAGGCTTGTGTCGTGGACACCAGATAGTTGTTATACTACATAAGATAGTTTTTGTTTGTAAATAAATACTTATTATACATATAAACATCCATGACTCGGAAACAAATGTCCATGCTCATCACACAAACATTTAAATAAGTATAGATGTAAAATACTGGTATTTAGCTGCTTTCGGTTAGACTCAAAGCCGACCCCATAGTTGGGGAAAGGCTAAGCAGATGATAATGATGATGATGAAATAATATTTATTTCATCATCATCATTATCATCTGCTATGATACATTACGTTTAAACTATTAAATAGCACAGTTTATTTTGAAATGCATCTACTAAGCGTGTGTCACGTAATATCGCACTTTATATCAAGCCTGTTTGTATATAATCGCATTAATCACTATTAATACATAGCAGCCACCTGTGCAAAAGGTTACATAACAATGATATCATAATACCAAATGTTGTGAATGCTTGCAAAATGAGTTGTTTTTAATTTGAGGTTTTCTTTGTAAATCTCCAATTTTCACAGCTTGATGTTCATAAATATGGATTTAAAATTACAACAATGGCAAAATGTATTTCAATTTGTACTTGTACTTAAAAGTAATGTCAAAACCAACGACTGCAAATTATAAAATCACCCTGTATTAGCGGTCACGTACACCAATTATGAAAAAAACAATGATTAAAAAGTTCAGATCGGTCAGGATCAAGATCAGGCCCCTTATTCACAACGCTTCGATTCGATTTTCGATTCGGAAAGTCGTATGTCTAACTCGCTCGATTTCATAATGTCAAAAAAAGATCGACATATGACTTTCCGAATCGAAAATCGAATCGAAGCGTTGTGAATATTCCATACTTTTCTTCCATACTTCCTCGTCATCTCATCAGTCACCTCCTTTCTTGCCATATCATCCTTCACACAGTCCATCCATCGTTTCTTCGGTCTTCCTCTACTCTTATACCCATCCACATTCATACTCAAAACTTTCATCACTACATTTTCCTTATCCCTCCGCAACACATGCCACGACAACCGATTCTCACACAACTTTTCAGTCCTCAGCGCCACTGAAAAGTTTTGTGGTATTGATTAAAAAGTTACGTTCTCTAAAATATTGTTTTGCATTCTTTCATCTCATTCGATCGTTGTTAACCCTATACATAAACCGCCATTCCAAATACACTTCGCACGAAAACCTATAAAATTATAAACATTAAACCCATGCAAACACAAAGTAATTTATAACTTCATGCTACCATATTTAATGACCACTATAATTGTGAGATGACTGTCCCCCATTTCGCTGAACGATAATATCTGTCAGCCATGTTGGAATTAATGAAATTATTACCTACTTTATTTTATAAAGAACATTTTACGTCAACCTTTCTTAAAGTTTCCGAGCTGAAGGTAAGAGATATGATTAACTGACTTTTAATGTGAAGGAAAGGACGTCATTTAAAAGGCTTTAGGTACTCTTTACATTGTAAATAGATTGATCGTCGATGAAACTGCCATAAGTTTCAGCAGGTAGGTAACGACCGTGTTCATGATCTCGAGCTGTGTCATCATTGTTGTTGAGGTATATTGATACTGACATCTCTTGAACGTGGTTTATTGATGCGATGGTCTCTGCGATCTTTTATTTTAGACCATACCTGGGAACTTTCTAGTTTCGGAGATATTGGGTGTCAAAGATCCAACTTTTTCACATTTTTTTTTTACATAGCTACAAGTTTGTATGTAAGTACATGATATAACTTTACTTTAAATACCTCCACGACCGCCGTACTATTCAATTCGTCCATGAGCACAATGTTTTGAGAGCGTTACAATGAGTCCTATCGTAAAACGTGATATTCCTCCCCAAAAAAAGGCGTTTCCCAGCAATAATCGCTGCGTGTACTTAGTTAGATGTTACAGAATGCTTGGTTGACGGTTTCGTGAAGGGTTCGTTTACACCCTGTATTATGTGACTCTCGAAGTCTCGATCATAATGCCATCTGGCCACTGACAGATTAAATATCATTAAATTAATTAAGTACCATCTACCATTAAACCAGATGTGAAATAAAAAGCAATAATTAAAAGCACTGATGGCTCAGTAATTAGTAATGTCGGAAACGAGACAGTAGTCGTTAGTTCGCTGCCGGACTTGTTCTAATTTATTCTCCGCGGTGCTATTAATCATCAGCACTAAAAGGGAAGGAATACAATACAATAAATGCTTGTCTTTAGTGACTTATTACGGACTATGTTCGAACGTAGTAGAACGGAGTCACTGAACTCCTGTTATCTCAATATAGTTTCTATCAGATTGGGAGTTATTTATAGAGAAGGATTAACGATAAAGAGAATAGTAGCCATTGTCCTTTTTACTGCAAATAATTGGAATTATGATGCAGGACACAAACACGATTAAATAATGGTAGGAATTCATCATAATCTCTGAAAAGAGATTTTACAATTTCTAAGCTGCTCTCTTAACGGGAGAAGGTATACATCTTGAAGAAGAAAACATCGAGCATGGATAACATCCATAAACAGGGAGCTCTGGGCCAACTGGCTGGATAACAGCCCTCTGATTTTCACAAAGAGGATGTCTGTGTCCCAAAAGTGGCAACATTAACGTTGGAAAATCGAAAAGGAGAACCAATATCGTTCCGTGTTTCAAAGAACCTTTATTTTGTCTCTACTTGGCCTTATAAACATCAGCTCTTATCATCGTATATAAAAAGAGAAAACTGGTAAACAAGCCTGTATATCTACAAGCCAGAGTTATGTTGTTGTGTAAATAAAACTTAATTAAACAAACGAGGTCGGCGCGGGCGCAACCTTTAACGGTGCAACAACATCTCCGCGCAGAACAACTGCACAGAAGTCGAAATCTACTCATTAAGAAATACAGAATGTACTGATACGAGAATCGTGTATTTAGTGCCTTTTTTAAAGAGTTTATTTAATTAATTAACCGTATCGGACAATACCATCTGCACTAGACATGAGAATAAGGAGGACGGTTTAAATGTTCGTGCAGGCAAAAACCACGGCCCGGGGCTGCGGGACTGTTCGAAAGAGATACCGTGGCACCGGAACACAAAGCGCGATGAAGGAACATGGATGGGTTTTAGTCAGTAAAAGTCTGACACTCCCTCCCGCTCCCAGGAGCGGATAAGAGATATTTGATGATTTCACGTCCAAAAAAAAAAAGAAAAAAAAAGGCAAAAAGCACGCATAAAGGCAAGCATTGTGTCCCAAATAGCAGGAAATGACTACGTGGCAGGCCCTATTCTTCTTTCTGACCTGCTTTTAGCTAAGATGATTGGAGCACAATCGTAGACAACTGGGATAATTGTATAGATATATACTCTATTCACCTACCCTACCCTCTATACTATAGAGGCATTTGTCCAATAGTAGGTTTCAGTAATCCACCGGAAAAGAAGCCTCATCTCTCTCTCTGCTTCAAAACACAATAGTATATCTAAATTACTACTATAAATCACCACTTCTAATCCTCCCGGAACCCAATTTCAAGCATAATGACAGCATTTCGCAACAACTGGGTACACCATTGAGCCGTCACTCCGTCACATACAATGCGCACACGCACAGCTAGCCTGCTAGTGACACCGGACGCGGCCCGTTATGCAGCCCATCGATCATGCGACGAACTTTGTTTATCCATGCCCTGACCCTAATGAGGACTATACATGACTGTACCTGGTATAATGACTTCATCATTTTTGTCAGTTGACATGATGTTTATGGTGTCTTTGGAAGTTTACGTTCGGAATGAATCGTCGTCGTGTGAATTGTTTCTCACGCTGTGAATGAAGGCTTATTATTCTACAACAATTTGGCGAATGCAACCCTGCCTTTTTTTTTTTTTTAGGATGGGAAATCATCAAATGACTTCTCCCGTTCTGGGCGGAGCAGGAGGGAGTGTCAGACTTTTACTGACTAAAACCCATCCATGTTCCTTCATCGCTTTTTGTGTTCCGGGGCCACGGTATCTCTTTCGAATAGTCCTGCAGCCCCGGCAGGCTTCGGCCCTTGCGGACCCCTTCCTTATTGCTGACTCTCTTTGAGGCGCGCGTGGAACACGAACGCGCCGTCGACACGGCCTGTCGACATGAGACGGACGGACGGCGAGCTAGCCCATAGCTCCCCGTCCACAGGCCCGCGCCTACGGTGGCCGGAAGCCACCACGTGGCCCCCGACGCCCGGGGCGTCTCCCGCGGCGGCCGGGACGTGAGGATATCTCCCTCTCACGTTCCGCCACCTCCTTCGCTAGCATGACTGCTTCGCAGAAGGAGGTGACGGCGTCCCATTCCGTCTCGCTCCGGACCATGGCACGAACCAGGGCCGGAAGCGAGAGGTCGCCGCCGCCGATCGCCACCTCGAGGACACGGCGGTGCTCCACCCAAGCAGGGCACACCTCCACCGTGTGTTCCACCGTGTCCTCCGGTCGATCCTCACAAATGCAACCCTGCCTTAGTTTTGCTTTTTCTTTATCGAGGGTTAGTGCCCAACCCAGTGTTAGAGTTTTTATGTCACTCATGGGCCTCTGACTTGGCTTTAACATGCCGTCGAGAAATATCTCTCAGGCATGCTGGTTTCCTCAAGATGCGTTCCTTCACCGAAGCAAGTGATAATTATACAATGCGCACATGAATCCGAAAAATCAGAGGTGAGTGACTTGGGTTAGAAAGGGTAAAACAGGACCCAATTATAAATAAATAAATATCGCTGGACATTAGACACAGCGCCATCCAGTGCCACACTAAGCAACGATGCTTGTATCGTGGACACCAGATAGTTGATAAACTACATAGATACTTTTTGTTTGTAAATACATGCTTATAATACATATAAACAACCATGACTCTGAAACAAATGTCAATGCTCATCACAAACATTTGCTCCTACCGGGATTCGAACTCGAGACCCTAAGAACGTAAGGCTGCCTCACTACCGCTGCGCCATTCGGGTCGTCACCAACCTATGACTTGGCAGTCCGACCACCACTAGACTATCCCTGTTATACTGCTGCTTACTTTTGCTCAGTTAAAAAGTCACCGGTAAGCCTACTCTCTATCTCTCTACATCTTATACCTGTACCTACATTCAATCAAAGCAAATAAAGATCTGATTCTGAAAACTTGCCACCAATTTCGTTGGGTGGTTGTAAAAATACGCCACGCTTTATAGGGGTGTTCACTTGTATAAACCGTCAGGTCTTTATTTCTTTAAAGGGGAAAGCTCCAATCTTTATCAAGACCCTAATGTCTAAGTGTAAAGCTTCATTATTGTCCAATTATAACGAACGACTATTAATCAAATTGGTTTAATAAATCTTGGTTCTTTGACCGGGTGCGTGCCTTCAAACAATAATTCTCATGCTATCTAGTACTTAAACTCTAAAATAAATAAAGCTATTAATAGCTTAATTAACTAGACTGCAGGTTCTTTAACCTTCAGAATTAGTTTCAGGATAAAATTAGAAATGCAATTTATTAAGACCATGACAGTTTGAAGCAATTAGCATTCGTTATTGACAGGCAATTTGTCAAAGATATGCAATGTCACAAAAATATTTTAGGGAACATTAACAAATCATAATTTTTGAATAGAGGAAACGTATTGACTTGAAATAAAATGCTTGTATTTCATCACACTACTGTTTTGAATGCAAAAGTTTTGTGTGTCGTAAGATTATAACTGCTTGAAATGGCTAGACGAAAAAGGATGCAATTTAGAGATAGACCTGAAATAACCATAGGCTTCAGAATTTCAAATGAGGGAAGCAGCGAGCAAAAGCTAGTGGTTCATAATAATAAAAGCTGGGATTACAAACAAAATAATTGGCATGCGCGCGCGCACGATGCGTGGGCGCCATCAATTGGACGCGCGAATCTCCGCGCATGACGCTCGCTCTACGCAACGCAACGAGCCATCAAAACAGACGCACAAATAAAACGGTGACAGATGGAAAATTGCAATCTGCACTCACGACATGAGGGATAAGCAGAGAGAATAATACTCCACTCGTTATTGTCTCTGGCCGAGTGGCCGTCCGTCGCGGAATTTTATCGTGTTTATTGCTTCGCTAACTTTTATGACTGAAATGTTTGTGGAATGTGGAGAAACAAACGAGTAGACATCATATTTTATGCGTAAATATGTTCCAATTGAAATGCTACAGAAGATCTTTTTTTTAAATTGAATATCCAGTCTCTAAAAAACCAATTGTACACTAATTAATTCTCCCAAAAATCACTATTTACTAATCAAACAATTAATTCTCGTATATGAATGTAACATCATCGACTTAACGAGACATTTACCCAATACAAACATTAAAACTTTTCAATTACACACGAATGGCCCGCCGACAAATAAATCGATATCATTTGTTAGGAAAAAAGTACCCAGAGCAAACACATAAAGATACTCGAATCGATTTTGTGTAATGGTTCATCAAGAACTAATGAAAGAACCCGACCTGTTCTTATCACGAGGTTAGTGGATTGAAGGCAACTAGTTCGCAAACGAATAAAAATATTTGCTTGACCTAATAGGCGGTCGCAAATCCCTATGGACCTCTTTGAGAGCTAAATGAACATTTCATTGGTATAATATTAGATTGTTGGCATCAGGATGCTGTAAGTAGGTTTGCATGTCATCACATTTGACATATGAACGTCTAAGTGATGTGTCCGCCTGCTAATCACGATAAACTTTACAAAAAATGACCTGAGGGTAGACTACTGCTAGCTAAATATTCTAGCACCTGACTAAAGTGCAGTGTTGCGCCAATTACAACAGGCGGTATAATTATGCAATTAATTAGAAAGCATGAAAACGCTTAAGAGTTCGTTCGGCATTACGCAACACCTTTCGCGGGTTCTGGCAATTTTAGCAATTGTCACGATCGTTCAGAGGCGCCCAACGCATTCACACTTGGCCGATTACAAAACTTTTTTTTAAAAGAAACCGATTACAACGGACGCCGGTTATTTTTGCAAAGATCAAGTTGCAATTTGCATAAAAAAAACTGTTACGTTAATTTCACTTTGAATCTTTACAGAATCAATTGTAATGGATCCGAAACTAATTTACTTAATGTATTTTTATTGACAACCAAGTTAAATTATACCTACACATTTTCTTTGATCAGAAAATGAAAAAGGAATTTGCAAGACTGAACTCGTAAATAAATCAATCAAGTTTAGTTACGAAACGTCCAATATCGATAATTTCTCCGAAAATGTGGATTATGAAGTTATTTCTGATTTACGTAATAAAAGATAACAAAACACATGGAAGTTAAAACCCATTGAAGGCACGAACACGGCTCAACAGAGTTGAAGACCCATCCACTTACATCATACCTATTAGGAGTAATGACCACGTTTTAAAAATCATTTCTGAATAGATCACCGGTTATACAACATTTGAAACCATCACTGAACATCATAGAGGAAACAGTGTTGCCTTACGAACGTTTTGCTTTAAGTTGGTAGCTCTCATAACATCCTAAATACTACTTGGAGGTATATAATATAATTTGAATGGAGTATTGTTCTGAACCCGTATCTCAGTTGCATGTCTTTGTTGCACGCAAATGTTACCTCATCCAATATCGGTCAACCAAACCTCGAGATACAAGAGGCAATTTGCATCAGATTAACAGTTGACTTATGGCCAAATTACGGTGTTACCAGACCGACCGATAATATATACATATACAACCGGATTTATTTACCGGACAATGTGAAAAAAATAACGGCACTCCTGATGGAAATGATAAAATATAGTCGAAGTTTGAGACTGTGTTGTGACACCCATTAATTTTCAACGTAATTGTTGGAAAAAATTGTGAGCGACCACACACGCTTGACAGTTGCAGAAAAATGGCGGCTTAAGTTTGCAAAATGAAGAAGTTTCGTAGCGGCTTATGGGTCAGCGGAACACGAAAAGATAATGCGCACAATATATTGCCAGAAATATAGCAAAAAAGTGAATCACGGAAGAGAACAAAGTATCTGCAAAGAATTGAAGATGATGTAAACAAGATCCAAAACAAAAACCTAGATACAACATGACAAAAAAGGTGTTGTTTTTTTAGAAACTGCTTGGTCGTGCCTATGATTAATAGCCATTAATTAACTGGCATCGCAAACTGCAGAAGATGTAAACTGGATTGCCTTTCTTTTTGGACAATGGTTTCCCGAAGTGGGGCAGAGCCGTGAATGGGGACGAAATATGACGTGGAATGATCGAGGAGCGGCAGACTGCCCGTCGCTGGCTTTCTCCATGATTGGTTACCAATTACCCGTTCAGATCTGTCAGTTTGCTGGATATATGATCAGGAAATTCGGAAGACGCTGTAATTAGTCGCAACCTCGCGGAATTTTATATTAAAATATTCAGAGAATATATGGGCGTAATAACGCAGAACTTATGCATAATCGTTTCGCTGCCACCGCGATACACTCAAATATTTTTATAGAGCCGCACAGATTCAAAAACCAAAACATTTTGAGCATCGATTAACGAAACCTTGACGACTTTTAGATCTTGGGGACCAATTTCAATGAACCTAATTATTGAAGCGTTTCGAGGCGAGGTCGCCTTTCGAATTCTTTTCAAAAAGTCAACAATTAAACGAATTCTTAAATTGTATACAATGGGTGTATCAGATGGGCTGGTTGTATGGTGCTGGGCCGAATTAGAAGCTATTGTTCGGGCGGCGCCGGCATTAGGGCCCATTGTTTCATGCGCAAGCGCACGTCCGACTAGGAAGGATGCGAGACGAGACAGGTGTTAGAAGATCGGGTCAAGGATGATTCCAATGTTTTGAACCATTGTTACAGGTATCATAGATCTAACCGATACCTCAAATATAAATAATTAAATATCGTTAGTACACCGAATAATAATACAAGTCTAAACGTTTGTAATAAAAAAACCGTTATAATGTTATAAAATGGCTAGTTTCTGACATGTTTGACTAATGACTGTGAATAAATAATTTTATCAAATAAAAAATCGAAACGAAGGTCGATTTTGACGGATGAAAACCAAATAAATATAATTATGTACTTCCTGAATAAAGTTCTGATAAAGATCAATATTACAATAAATGCTCTTTTTCTTGGAAAACTATGGATCGGAAACATCAAAAGCATGACATAATTTATAATCGTATATTGTTGGAAGATATCAAACCATCCAGTCCATTCAATTCAGATTTTTCTAAGAAAGGATGGAGGAAGGAGCAATGGATCTTATGGGTTTATTCATGTAGTATTATTGTATCAATGCAGTGAACATTGATATAAACAGACCTTTTATCTCGACGGGGGCCTTTCTAAACATCAAACCTGTGTTAAATGGTTAATTTATTGACACCAGGGGCCATACCTTCGCCCAGGCATCGTTCGACAGGTGCTGTGTGTGGCTCAATAAAGTTCCTTACCTGTAAAAAAAAGAAAAAGTGTTTTACGACCAATTACTCAAGGACAAATTGTACTAGAAGTTAAGAAACTTGAACCGGTTACGGTCAGAGTTTCACGTTTATTTATAGTGTCCGTTAACATATGGGGTTGAATAAACAAGTTTTAAGAACAATATTCAGTGTACAAACACGAGAAAGGGCGCGTCTAAGCGGTCGGGTTTACACCTTCGGAGTATAGACCACACAGGGGATTGGGAGACGTCGATAGGATGTATGTAAACAGGTGATCTGGAGCAGGATGCAATGAACTTCCAGGGAACACTACGTGTGGTTCAGTTGAAAGGGGCCCTGGTTACAGTGGTGTGTTTAGATAAAAACCAACAAAGTGTAACCGCGACAGCACGCATGCGTCGTAAAACGGACGCCGCGCCGCCGCCGCTGGCCATATGGCGGAAGTGGTTCGCATTCTTAACGAACGTGGTTAGTGCTACAGATACATCGAAACCTATTCAAAAAATGGGCGACACTAATGAGCAATACAACCGTGAAAATTTCAACTGAAAAACTTAAGACGTTTTATTGGTTTTTCCAGCAGCTCTATTCGCGCAATCGGTCCTATGATTACTAAAAACTATAACAGTCTTATTTTGTCACTATTTGTTGCTATGTCAAATTCACAATGGTTGAGCGAAACTAAAGTTCAAGGTTTGTTAAACTCAGCGCATTGTCAAAATGGATTTTCGCAGCCATTTATTCTCTTTCCGTGTTCAGACCGCGACGAATCGTACGGTAGACATGGAGGCAGTAATCAGCGATCCATTAAACGCCCATGCTGAAATTAGATACCACACACAATGGGAATAATTACACGGCGCTAAAGACGCGGAAGGCCTTCAGAATATGACGGTAAAGATTACTTGGTGCGCCAAAATGTAGGATCGTCCTACCATTTGTGGTGAATCAGCGAAGGCTTCTGATAAAGGATGGGGTAACGACTCCTTAATTTCGAAGGATTGTATTCAAATTCAAGTTATACCGGTGAAGTCAACGGGCTGTTTTTGTGTATGGACCCTTGAAGCGTTACTAAATTTATGCACGAAGGGATCGCTCGGTTACGTCAGATAACAAGGTCAAAGTTTTTTGCTGTCGTCTTTTACGCCTCGGTGGAAGAATTTACGACAGGCAGCTCACTTGGCCCGCACACCAAAAAAGATGGGATCGTTACATGCAAATTTTGTACGATAAGGGAGTTTTATTACCTGGTGATCAGACGCTGATTGACCTTGTCAAATTGTTTTGGGAGACCGACCTTTGAATAGCACTAGGCATTATTGGCAGCATTTGGAACATTTTCATTTTGGAACTCTGGGATTACAGATTCAATAACAATATTAGTTGAAGCATAGATATTATGAGATAAGCAGACGATATTGTTGCCATCGTAGGTTAAACCTAGATGAGGTTAGCAGATTAACGTGAAGATTGGTACAAGGAACTAGAGGGCGTTGTAGATAACGATGATGATGCTCATGATACGAAGATGAAACTCTAAAAGACAACGGGCCCCAAATCTAGTAGAGCAACTACACTATGTCATTAACATAATTCTATTCTTGAAACACGAGAATAATTTTAATTGTTTGTGAACGATCGCGTGTGGGAAAATGGAACATATTGTATTTTCTAACAAGCTCTAATATAATATGGTACTTATGCGCATAACTACACACACGTGCACATAGAATTAATTTGTTTAAATATACTGCAAGTAACGACATACGCGGAGAGGTCATAGAATACATTAAGAGCTTGATTCCGAAAATGTATAATTATTCTCAATGTGCATGATAAACACAAGATAGAATAACTATGTTTTAAAAAGTATTGAAGAGGAATAGGTAAATTGCATACATTACAATTATTAATTCAACGTAATTCATACAGGTCAAGTTATGATGGTTGTTATACATGTTCAAAGTGATACTGCCCAGAGAGGAGCTCTTAAACAATAAATATAATTGCATTGCGTTTTAAAAAGACATAATATTTTATTACAAACGACATACAAAGAGTATCATAATCATAACGTAGCCAGTCTGAGCAATACTTGTCACAGAGCAGCAGATAACAGTACAATATCATCACGGATACGTCTTTAATTGTCCTTGTAATAACTCTCATACATATTTTACGTGGTATGCGAGCATTATAATATCTAACGAGGTTTTATGTTATATACTTGAAGTGCTCGCAACATGTTTCTTGGAATGCATATTTTTATTGGCATAAGGTTCCACATTAGAATTAGAATATGAAGACACCAGAACTATTACGAATTTCAATCACATTATTTATCCGCCATCAGTAGTTATATAGATGAAATAAATTTAAGTATGATTGTAACATTTGCGTATTTGCAATCTAGAGATCCAAATGTCAGTAATAATGCAAAGCTGTAATTTGATCTCGTTCTAAGGAAAGGCCAGTTATCTACCGTTAAACCAGGGTAAGATGAAGAAAATGTTAATTTTGATAATAATAATAAAAGAGAGCTAGAAGAAGCTAGAGGTAGCATAGGGCCAAGGAAACACGTAGCTGAAGAAGAACAAGCTTTCTTACATACTGAATCGCAGTTAGACTATCTGCTAACCACGAAAAGAGAACTGACAACACACGCCCCACCTAATTCCCACAACACACAAATAGCAACAAAAGCTGGGCATAAATAAGAGCGGCAGATCTATATCGCAAATCTAAAAGGGAGCGGCGGACGAAGGCCGCGTTCTAGTCACGTTTAGAAAGACTCAAAGATATCATACTGGTCTCTGGTCCAATACCCAGCACCCAAGGTTGGTCGTGACTCGCGCCAAAGGTCAAAGGTTACAGCGAAAACCGAACGCGTTCTGACAGCTTGACGTATGTCGTAGACAAAGGTTGATAAATGAAACGGTATCGTGCAATCTGATTTCGAAATGTTTATTAATATGATAAAGATTTGGTTATTTGCGAAATGGTCTCAGATTTTAGTTGTTGGAGATCGCGTATAGTTGCAGCGGAATTCAAGACGGATTCTTTATTTTCACCAGTCCGTTACAATCACTGAAAATCACGCAAATAATTACGAATATTTTCTTTTTTAAGATTCTTTTCGTCATCTTGATTCTCTGAATCATCTGAGACCTTGAAATCTTTTATCTAAACCGGAGGTCATTCATCACAGCTCGCAATATTTCCTCTGGTAGAATGTTTTTTACTATCATTATCGTAACGTAAATGAACTCTTCAGATGTTCGGTCAGGCATCTCGATGGCAAACGGACAAAAAGCGCCACGACTGCTGTGAGTCTAATCGATTAGAACCGCTCGAGTCGTTTCAACCATCGGCTTTGTTTCCATTTGCCGATTGCGCAACATCGATCATCGATTCCGATGTATAAACAACGATATTTTTATTCATAAGAAGCATTTTGTTGAGTTGCCATTTTCTCTAGTACATTTAATCTGAGTACTTCGCTGTATCACAATGGCGTGCGTCATAACTCAATAGAGTTGTTCAATCCGGCCACCATGTTTTACAATAATTAGAATTGTCAAAGTAATATACCGTAACTATGGAAATTGATATTGTACAGAGCACGAACCTGTTATGGTTTTGAATAATTTGCGTACCGTAATGCAAAATGGAAAGACGACAAAGGAATTGTATGTTGAGACTTGAGAAATAAGTTGTGAGGAATTGCGAGCATTTGTTGGCGTAAAACTAAGTCATCATTCTCTTGCGCGTATCCCAATTCATTTGGGGTCGGCGCAGCATACTCGTCTTCTTCTATACTTCTCTATTACTCGCATCTCATCAGACACTTCTTTCCTTGCCATATCATTCTTTGCACAGTCCTTGCATCGCGTCTTTGGTCTTCCTCTACTCATAAACCGATCCACATTCATACTCAGAACTTTCCTCGCGACAGTAGTACTGTAAAACATAAGTTGGCGCTTGTCACTGCCCATCTATTAGGTGTAACGTGTAAGTAACAAACCTTGTTACCAAGCGAGTCTCATTAGCGAGCCGGAAACGGGGCGAGGGGATGTCGCGAGCGAAAATAAATTTGAGCGAACATGCGCGGGCGCGTAATGAATGCTTAACGATCGCGCATTGTTCAATTTTGGCCGTTAATTTCCAGCCTTGCTTCTCTGTGAATAGTTTACTGAAGGGCATTTTCACGTAGAACTGACAGCATCCTGTCTTTTAATGTTAGCCCTACTTATGTGCTACGGTTTATGTTTATACTGGCTATATTTACCTTTTTAAGACTGATATAGCGGTACATTATTCCAGAAAAACTTCTTTATTTTTTAAAGAATTACCACCTCGCTTCGAGGATTAAAAATATCCAAGTAAAACTGGTTGCTCAACATGTTTATTGAGGACAACTCCCAATAAAGAAGGAGCGCCTTCGTAATACATATTTTTAATATCTTAGGCATGTAAACAAACAAGAAACTATGGCCACAATGTTGCGTAAATCCTACTTTATCTATGCATTCTGGTCATTATTTTTTCTGTTGAGCTGTGTGCGTATTTCGCGGTAGATAACATAATCTGGCGGTAGCGTGCGACAGGTGGTTTAATTAAATTTATCGCTCGGCCCGTGCCGATCGGCCGATGTTATCGGCGATCGCGGTAAATGAGAGCAAAACAATGCGCGCCGCAGCTGCGGTAGGTACACCCGTACTTACATACTGCTGCACGCACTATTGTACATTATAAAACGGGACCGTGAAGCTTACAATGTTTTGGAATAGATGGCCATACAATGTATAAATTATGTGCCGACGGTATCAATGGCTTTAATTAACGCGATTGGATTTCAGATTGGTTAAGGTCGTGCTTTGATTAAAATACCAGCATTTATTACTTAGTTGGCCTTATCCCAGCTTAGCGCTAGTTAGTCTTTTTGAATAGAGTCGAGCAGCTTCGTCGGTTTCTTTGAAGGTGCTCATTAAAATTTTCATTAGCTCTAATCATAAAAACAATCATGACACTTAAATTCCTGAGCTTCTGTCGCACACCTCGCCATTCAGGCACATCTCTCACGCGCGTACGCATCGTTTCTAATTACTGCAAGCGGATTCGCCACTTTTGTATTTCGAACGCGGACGAACGCGCGACGCGGGCGCTTTGCAAACTGGAGCGTGTGAGCGCCAACGGAACGGCCCACCGCCGCCGCTTATGGTAAACACTGATGAGCAACGCGTTCGTGGCCCATCACTAATTACCATGCCTTAGGGCTAGCGTGCACTCCACAGTGAGAGAAAATACAAGGCGTGTTGTGCAATAAACTAAGTCTTTGCCTGTCCAAAACAGTCACATAATGCAAGCTTTGTTGGACTGGAGATTGGATGGGAGGGAGTAGAAAGTAATTGAATAATGGCTAGTCAAAAGATACAGGAGTATTGTCTAATAACACAGAACAAAAATCCGTGAAGTTACATGGAGGTTCCGCAATTTACCAGCCGCAGTTTTGTCATCATCATCATCATCCACAGCCCGACTTCACCCACTTCTTGAAATAAGGCCTCTCTTTGCTTGTGCCAAGCTTCACGTCCTTGTGCCAGTCTTATCCAGAATATTCCCGCAAAGGTATCAGTTTTGTCATACGGCGACTAAACTCATCATTAAGCCCAGTGAACGTGCATCCTTATTGAGCCCATACGTCGGATGTTCAACGGGAACATTCGAACCCTTAATAATGACGTATCTTGGAACATTTGAACATGCTTAATAGTCTTTGTGCTATTGTAATTATCTTTAAGCTGTTAAGTGATGTTAAACAATTGTACCGATAACTCGGTACAGCTTTCAATTTTTTAACACCAAGTGCTGGAAAGTGCTGTATGACTTGATTGTTTAGTTTGTCTTCTTGTAATTTGCCAACATTAAGGAGCTGTCAGTTACTTACACATTAATTTTCATCGATTCGACAAATATAACGTAAGCACTGTTCTTAGAACTCCGTTGGGTTGACCCATTGTTGCCAAGATTAATTTAACGTAAAACACACGTCCAACATATTCATTAATTTTAAAACATAATAGCACCCACAACCATACAGCACCGCATTCATTTAATAAACAAAACTAGCGTCAACAACCTGCCCAAGCTTTTTGCTACCATTAACCGAAAAAAACCGTCCTCATACAATGTAGATGGATTCATCTGATTTTTCCCGCCTCAGAGGTTTTTGTCCGCGATTCGACTCGTCGTTCATTCGTTCTTCGTTCATTAAGACAATTGAAATGAAACCTGAATAGTCTGGTCACGTTTTGCGTGGAGGAAGCTCATGTCATTAGGGACTATTAAGAAGGCTCATGTAATTGCTTGTTAAGCCACGACAAGGTCGGACGCCATAGTTGCCATTTCTCTCTATTATTAGACTGCTGTAAATAAAACCATTCATTAAATTTAATGTCTGGCTAGTTACTGTCGCTATTTGAGGAGTATTTCTATAATATTTTTATAATTTTTCTGGGATATTTTTTTGATACTTTATATCGTACAAGTATTTTCTTACTATTCAAATTAAATTAAATTCCTCACGGACAGATGTCACTCAAAGGATTCTTGAAAATTCATCACCTGATGTTGTAAACAGGGGGTGAATGTGTATGGAAGTAAATTATTTTTGACCGCCCGGCCATAAAAGAGGGGTATTAAGTTTGTAGTGTGTATCTGTGTGACAGTCTGTGGCATCATAGCTTCTGAAGGATGAACAGATTTTGATTAAGTTTTTTTCGTTAGAAAGGAGTCTTAATGGCGATTATTACAATAACATCGAGCAAACTGCTTGTCTACAAAGACATCTGTAAACTTACACTGCATCTTCATCGTACACCGAGTATCTAGAATTCTAGATGAATTCCTTTGTGGCCCCACAACAAACCAGTGTAAACGACGACAAACTTCCTCAATTGACTGAGTGTGACTTGTTTAATTAATTGTTTAGTTTCGGTAATATTAGTTTTTTCCCAATCACGAGTATACGCATTCCAAAGAGCTATTATCAACCTTACCACATAACTAAACTAGGTTGTTTTTGTACATCTTTTTTTATCTAAAAAGTAATTGAAAACATCCCACGCACGAGCATCCGTTTGCTATATTTTTGCTCAACAAAATTGGACGGTGATAAAATCATTATCTACTTGAAATTGATTTTTTGAGTGTAACGAACTATGGGCATTGTTATAATGTTCAAAGAAGATGGAATCTTGCAATTAATGTTATGCTTGCAAATGACGCTATTAAAGCGTTAATGGAGAATTTGACAAACGACCCGAAAAATAAATTGTGTCGCAACGTAACTTGGTGGTGAGAGCAGAAAACTGTTGAAAATTTGCAAACGTTTACATTAACAGCCATTTCCAAATAACTTACTAACACGTAATGGATGATTGCTATCTCTGTCTGTTAGACATTTAGCTTACGGACGGTTAGAAACAAAAGGTCACAGAAAAGCTTTCTTTGATTTTTCTATGAATCAAGCGACAGGTAGGTGACGCGGATAGGATATTTCAAGCTAAGATTGTTTATAGAAACACCGATAGCTACGGACGTAGGCATATTAACCAACAGTTATACGTAAGTAAGTTACAGAAAACGGCCGTAAATGAATTACAGGGAGTTTCACTAATCAAACTCACGATCACGACTAAACTGCGTTCAAGAACTGTAATTGCCATCATTGTTGTGGAAAATGCGGACAGCCTCGTTGGCCTAGTGGTCACAAGCATGGCCGCTGGGGTGAGGTTCTGGGTACGATTCCCAGGCCGGACAAAGTGTTATTGGGTTTTTGCTTCAGACATTTCTCAGTAGCAGCCAGCAGCCTGGTAGTCTGGATCTGTGCCCCGTTGATGGCAATAGGCTCGATATTACATGGGACTTAAACATAACGGGGGAAACGTGGATGTACTATTAAGACTTAAGTACGCCTATGCCTAACCCTTCAGGGATTACAAGCTTGATGTTATGTTGTGGAATATTGACACTGATAGCTTTTAACCTTAGTTAAATATGTGCTGATCCTGATCGCATACAGTTTAATAAAATTCGCCCTTATGTATGTAAAACATAAAGCGCATTTTATCCTCAACTTCTGAAGTCATCTTGCAAATATCGCTGTTAAGAGGACACAAAAAGGGCGAGAGAATTGAGACACAGGTATTTGTAAAATGTATTGCTATCGCGCAGTGCCCAAACGACCGCGGGAAGAGCCCTAAAGAGACAACAGCAGAAAATACCAATTAAAAGTACACAAAAACAACGTTTCGTAGTCCCCTGATAACTTCTCCAAAACTTGACAGATTTAACTACTTTTTTCATTAAAAATTAAAGAAAGGTATTGTGACCATGTTCCTATGTATTGTATTCCCTTTTTTTATATAATCTAGTCAAATTTGTTTTCTAGATGTTTGAACACAGCGAAGTAAACATAGGGACATGCGAATAGTGGTCATAGATTTTTTGGAAAAGAAAATATTGCTCTATCGGCATTATCCAGGGAGGAAACGGGACTACGTTTGTATGCAAAAACGGCCTTGTGTTTCCTCTTAAGAGCGAAGATATTAAACACCCTTTATCAAGAACCCCAGTACCATCAAAAACGGACAAACCCGCAGCATCTATGACAGCTTTCCTAAGAACATAATGAAATGAGAACGTACTACGTATTGTTTGTTTGTGTCGCGTTCCTCCGCAATCCGGCTCGTTGTACCACTGACCTGGCATGCTGCACACTTCACTTGTTTTTGCATGGTTGTATAGTAAGTGATGGTGGTTGTTATGGGGTAGAGAGCGTTATAGGTAGTTTGATTGTATGACAAGTGTCATTGAATGAGGGTCAAACATCATTGTCACTGCAAGAATGTCATTTTGTCTAGGCGTCCTACGGTGGTCCAGCACGTGGCCCCCGACCACCGTAGGCGCGGGCCTGTGGACGGGGAGCTATGGGCTAGCTCGCCGTCCGTCCGTCTCATGACGACAGGCCGTGTCGACGGCGCAGGAGTGTTCCACGCGCAAGGGCCGATGCCTGCCGGGGCTGCGGGACTGTTCGAAAGAGATACCGTGGTCACGGAACACAAAGGGCGATGAAGGAACATGGATGGGTTTTAGTCAGTAAAAGTCTGACACTCCCTCCTGCTCCGCCCAGAGCGGGAGGAGGAGTCAGCTGATGTTGGCAGGTGTGATGTTATGTTATGTTACTTATGTTATCTAAAAGATGGAAAGGAACAAATACTAAACCACATATCCATCCATGCATAAGAAACCTGGTTGCACTTTAATTAAGTATCGTAAAAGCATCATTCCGGGTGTAAGGATCTCATAAATAACTCCTTACAAGTGTTCATAAAAACTTCACACCTATACACGATCCATAAATCCACCTGTCACTGTCATTTTGTACTAATTAAAGCGAGACAGCCATAGTTATAGGGCGCATTAATTATAGAACTCTTAAAGTAATGGCTACGACCACAAAGGGCTGTTTAATTTTAAAATTATGTGGATGACAGATACATAATTTAAGAAAAATTATCTCTGGAAATGCACACAGTAATCTAGTGACACTTACATGATGGCCGTCATTTTGCGTCTGCGCATCTTTTTTTTATGAAATTCATGTTTTAGACCTTTCTTCTTCTTCTTTGGGAAATTGGGATGTCTTCGGATTCTTGTCGAGGTCAATTTAAATTGAGTCACCCCAGAATTTGGCAACGAGACTTCTTCAGTAGCCTCCATTTCTTATAAAGAGTTCTTATAAAGAACAAACAACAGGACACACGGGAACCCATCCGTTGTGAAACAACACACATTTACATTTTAAATCATTTGCATTCTCTTAAGAACGAAACACAGGCAACACAGCAAAAATGTCCACCCAAGAAGCAAAACAAAAGCCTACACGCCTTCAGAGCATTAATGGACTTATAATAACAAAGACCATGAATAGTAAACGATGCTCACATGGACATGGACACGGACGCTCCCGTAGATAATGTCCATAGTCATTAGCGAACAGGAAGCGACATGGCGAATTATCGCGCAAAACCACGGGCTAATTGGAGAATCAGCTCCTCCTACCAACATGTTTAAGGTATGTAAGGACTTAAGGAGTGTGTACTTATTTGAGGTCAGCTGGTTTGAATATTCAGTTGTAGTATTGGGTTTTGGACTCAATGTTTGAGTTATGGTGGATTGAGTTTTGCAACAGAATAGGGTAGATGACAAAAAAAATCTAATTAGTCCGGCAGATAGATTTGCAAAAAACTCTCGACTTGGCTTTACATGCCATCGAGAAATATCTCTCTGGTATGCTGGTGTTGTTACCTCACGATGTTTTCCTTCACAGAAGCAAGTGATAATTATACAATACGCACATGAAATCAGAGGTGCGTGTCTTGGGTTCGAACTCAAGACCTATCGGTCCCACCACTAGGCTATCACTGCCGACAAAGCGGTGAAAGAATGATTGAGGTTCATGTTTTCGAAACTTTATAAACAACTGAGGCACCTCGTGGTGAGTAAGATCAGCCTCTACCTCCTTAAAGACAAAGGCAACTTTATTGACCATCAATCATCTTGATGAATACTCAATACATCCATACCGAAACAAAGTGCACGTAAATAATCTCCATTACGAGTAACACGAGTTTAAATGCCACTAAATACCAGGATACCAGCGCAGGGCCGCGAACGACAGGGCGCTGCGCACACGCCGCGAAAAAGTAATCTTTATTTAATTAAACGCTTTAATACATATCAATGCGGCAGATAAAAATGCCGACCTTTGGGAAACGGGTTGGACGCAAGTCAGTCAACTACTCGTGTCTATGGCGATATATTATTGGAAAAATATGTGAGGAACGAGGATTGCGCGAAGAGGAATGCAGGGCATTAGGGCTTCCCTGAGAATGTCTAAGCTTGTTAGCTTTTGAAGACATGCACATGACTGTAAGAATTGGAATAATGGACGCTAAGTGATGGTAGGCCACGAGCTGAATACCAGCTGCGTCTCACGGCGCCAACGACGACCTCACACACTTACCGCCTTCCCCACTTCTTGTAACTAAGCTGAGTCTGGGAGGGTAGCAATCGCACTGCGTGTGGGAAGACATAAAACTGGATAATACTTCATGTCACTAGTAAAAGCTGAAGCGGCTTTACAGCCGCTAAAAAGCTAAACGGATCAGACTACATATTAATGACCTGTCATGGAGCAACATTCTTTCATTTTATTGCCATTATAAATATGTCTAATTTAACTGCAGCTAGTTAGCTAGTTACTTTCGATAGACCTCGATATTTCATATGTTGCAACTGGTTTCACTCAACACAAAATATCTCCACACATTTAGATGACATTTGGCTGGCGCGAATCGTGACTGCAAAATGACAAGTCGTGGCATTCTCGAAGTATTTTTCACCTTTGCGAAAGGAGTCGTGATCGGATCAGTAACAATCGTAGTTCCAGGCGGCCGATCTAATCGAAATAGGTCGTTCATACGTTCTGCGCAGGCGCACGGTGCGCTTGCGCAACGCTAGCTAAAGGGATTTACGTTCGAAAGGTCGTATAGACAACAATAACAAGAATATTGTACGTGAATATCGCTCACGTTTTGCATTGAATAGAACACGGAACAGCCAACAGGACTTCCAACAAAACCAATTAGGATTATGGTACACAATTTATACCCGAAGTTTCTAATCAGCTGCCAACTGAGCAATAAGGTCTGACTAGCATAAGCTTCTCCTTCAAAAATCTTCGCGCTTAATAATAATTACACCGTACAAGATCATTCATGGATCCTCTTATTGGGAGTGAAGCCAGCAACGGTGACCGGGTGGTTGGACCTTCCCCTGATCCGTCGGTCCTGTCACCAGCAATCCGGTTGTTCTTCATTAACATCGGCCACGGCGTATTTTTAGCTCGGCCGTCCGCTATCGTCCGACGTTTTTGCTACGAGCCGGCCAACATGCCTCTGCCGTAATTTTATAGTTCCGGAGAAACGGTTAAGGGAAACGACATACGCACTTAACCGCCGCTAATTATTTGTTAAATACGCTCGATGGCGCCATTATGAAATATCTGCGAGGTTGGGAGCAGTTTGTGGGAAATTATGTTTTAGAGTAACGATGCTGAACGTCGTTTATTGAACGTTATTGTGCTTTATTGAGGCTCCTATCGAGGGTTGTATATGAAGGCGGTTGTTGCATGTTAGATGAGTATCTTTTAATGTCTTCGTTTATAGAGGGTAGTATACGGAACCTATCTAATACATTACCGACGAGCACGACGATGTCTAGTCAAGACTTTAGGCTCAATATGCTAATCTGACCAACGGCTAAATGGTGTTCCACTAGAGTGTACGTGTACTTCCATGTCGGAGACACAACAAAGGGTATAGTCAGGCTGTTCTGGTTGCACAATGCAACAACAACAATACCGTGGCGCCGACGAAGCCATGCGCGTGCGCCGGATTTATTGCCCTTAAAGGACAGCACGAATTAAGATGCAGAAGGCCTATTGCGTTGAAAGCCCGACGGAATCACAGGAAACTTAGTTAAACGGAAGACTTGATTATCTGTAGACCCAGATTTGACTGTACTTCAGACTCAATTTGCAATTAGCGGCTGGTTCTTGTTACTACAATAATGTAGGCCCATATATGAAGTTATGGATGTAGTGTACCTTCTGAACTTTAAACCTTCGTGGCGCCACAGTTGCGCACGCGCCGTCAGCTTCACCACTTCATTTGCGTACATCGACTCCATTAAGCGGATATTATGACATCCACCGTTATTGTATACGATACATTAGTTAGCAAAATCAGATTAGCTACGCTGTGTAAAATGTCAAGCCAGTGGTACACTGTCGTTGAGAAACAATGGGTTGTGGACCGAGGTATGCAGTACCAGTAGGTATTAGTAATAGGTTAGCGGTTGGCAGTATGCCACGGAACTATTGAGTCGAGTTATTCCCACGTTTATGTCTTAAAAGGGATAAAAATGTGTGTGATGTATGTATGTATGTCCGTTTATGGCGGTGGGCGGGGCGGCGGCGAGGGTCTTTCGTATGAGTCAGGCTCGGTGTTAGCTTGTAGCTATGTGATTGAAAATGTTATTCTAACCCTAGCAACAGGCTAACCCTTTGCGAGGGGAGATACTAATCGGATATTGCCCGATAAGTCATAATTGACGGCAATAAAAGCTGTCCACACGTCCTATCTTCCGCAAGATCAGGTGCATGGAGAGAATTATTCAATGACATGGATTGCTCATGTTGTGATAGTCAACCACGATATAAATAAGTAAATGAGTGACTGAGATTTCGTTGGAACTTCACCTATAATCCACAATTTAGTCAGCGACATAGAAGTACCTTTTTTTTTTTTCGGATGGGCAATCATCAAATTACTCCTCCCGCTCTGGGCGGAGCAGGAAGGAGTGTCAGACTTTTACTGACTAAAACCCATCCATGTTCCTTCATCGCCCTTTGTGTTCCGGGGACACGGTATCTCTTTCGAATAGTCCCGCAGCCCCGGCAGGCTTCAGCCCTTGCGGACCCCTTCCCTAGACATAGTAGTACCTGGGGAATGATTTACATATGCCCAACGTAATAAAAAGCCATTCAAAAGTAATAAAACACGGCTAAATGATATGAAAAAGTACAAAAATAGTCGTTATTATAGAACAAAACAAACGGTAATGAGTAACCAATTGCGTATAAACGACGTATTCAGACATTCCCACGACTGGGACAAAAAGTCACACACTTGAATGAAATACGGGGTAAATATGGGTAAGTGCGAGTAAATATGGATCATAATGATACGGTGTACACCGAGACCGAGATTACTTTTTACTTGAAAGTGTTGCGTACCGCGGTTTGCTATTGTGACATTCTGTGCTACGAAAGCTGGCGGGGACTATGTACGAATGAGGGGATTTGTAATGGTACCGCGAGTTACTTTGTTAATAATACTGTTTCTTACAATATTAGGCAATTTTGGGGCTTCCGGCTGTCAGCGGACTGATGCAGTCTTCGAAATATGATTATTCCGTTTTGTTACGGTCTAAGTTACTTTGGCTGAGGCCAAACGAGCGTATTTTTTTTTGTGGTAGGTACAACCAGGACTTTTGTTTGAAACCGAATGCAGCGTAAATTCCGCAACTCATTTTACGCGACTAACAGAACAAAAAAAATCGCTCCTTTGGCCTCGGGCTAAGACCACCGAAGTTGCAATTTATTTAACAATGTTAATTCAATTAGAACATTTTATAAATGCCAATGTTCAATTAAAAAAATGCTAGAAGAAAATATGTTGCTAACATTTTTTATTAAATCATAAACTAACTAAAGTACAAGTCATTCATTTCATTAGATTTCGTGAATAACCTAAATAAGGAGATAATCTCATTATCATAATTTTTTAATTTACAGTTTTGCAACGAGTTCGTTGCGTTAAGTTCAATGAAGCATCAGGGTAGTCCGCGAAATTCAAATTTTCTTACGTTTTTTTGCAATTTGCAGGCCAGTGCTAGGTTGTATGTTGATTAAAATATACCTCGCGACTGTAAGACGCATGTAGTTACAGAATTATAATCATCAAAATCATCAATACAACCCTCCAAGCTCATACAGGACTACAGGTGCAAGAATGACTTTTTCAAGGTCGAAGGCACGGAGGGTTGTATTGATAATTTAAATTTCGCGGGCTGGTTGGAGCATCCACCTTAAAGTTAACTTCTCGAGAAATCTAGTCTAGATTATAAATTCATTTATTCAGTGTGATTCAGATTGTTAACGATTTTGTTATTGTCTCTTTCTTTTATTAGGGACGTTTTCCACTCGTTTAACAGCCGTAGGTACTAACTATTGTCAATATTTCATAACAATAATGATCTTGACATTTCTTGATCGCAGTTTATGCATAAGTTTAGTAGATCGTGTTCAGTTTCATTAGTGGAATTGGTCATTAAAATCGAATTGCATGCAAAAAAAACAACGTCTAGGTTATAGGCAATTATTTACCTGCATTAATTGCAATTAGTCTTAAAGCACATATTTCAAGGTAACGCCATCTAATGTATCACGGCAACAGGTGACAGCTTAAAACAATAGGCGTCGCGGACGTCGCTGACTCAGCGGCCTTGCGTGCGCGCATCACTTCCCCCCCACCTCGCGCGCAGCTCGACGCCGGCGCATCATTTCACGTCATTGTGTTTTATTCAATAAAAGCTCGTTAACCTGCCGTAATTCCTATTAAGTAGCTGTTAATGCCGCCTATTGTTGCTCCGACGTGGTTTTTCATTGTGATGTCGAGAAAAAATGTTTACGAACAACAGATTTAGTGAGCATTGTTTTCGGGTAGTACATGTGCACTGTTTAGCCAGTCCAGCAGACGAAGATGTAGAATTTGACTACAAGCGACAATGCAGATTTATAATAGCCATTTAGCCAATCAACTTCAAGAAAGTAACCTTATCTTTTGGCACCTTTTAGCAGGAAAATAGAAGGCGTTTGTTGTCACTATGACATAGTGATTCCCGGTACAGCTGCGCCGGCGCCGATACGGCACGTCGCGACGCGTCATGGTCCCTATTCGCCGATAACGTGGAGGAGTGATAACATGATTGTGATAACACAGTCGTAAGTAACCCGTTGAATAATAAAACGAATTATAAAAGGTGTGGTGGTATCATATTCAGACTGGAAACACTTTCACAAAGTGTTAAGTGGCTATCGTATGACAGTAAAAATGTCAACAAGATTTTGGTAGACCGCCAAGTCTTGCTGGCCAGGCATTTTTACTTACTCCTACAACTTTGAGCCTCGAGAGCCTCGAAATTCGAGCCAAAACAAATCTTCCGAATTCAAGAAATATGTTGGCTCGCGTTACAGCTCGAATTTAGAGCCAATACCGGCCATACTGAACAAATTTGGCAAAAATCTCCAATGTTCTATATTTCAAATATCCTGCCAGTTCCACTGCTCTATCTTTGAATACCTATGTTTCTGAACACAAAAGCCACCATCATCAGCATCGTACTCGGATACAGTCACATTTGCTAAAAGACAAGCTTTTAGCCAAATGTGACGCTTTCAGTGTAAAGCTCCGCAAAGTGAGTGCGTTTCTCCTGCTTACATTTCCGCATTAATCTACCCCCCGACCGCATGCATTCTACCCTCGTCATTACAACCCCACCAGACAGATGAGTTCTTTATTTACATATGTTTGAAAAAAAACTTCTTTGAGGGGACAGATTTTAAATAAGAAATAATTTCAAAGCGACTAGGAAGCACACAGCGCTTCTCCAAGATTTTTTAACTGAAAGGGGTAGAAATTCAGTAACTGCAGTTTTAGCATCTTTTCGAGCTAAATACATATAAAAGTATAGGTAACGGATGTGCATTGCAGTAATATGACGTAATTTTACAATCGAATACATGCAGGTTACATCACAATCCTGATGCAGAACTCTGAATACCCGGCTCACTACATTTTAATTATTTATTTAGGTTAGCCAACAATTGTTTACACAGAACATTTGAAATTATACTTGCATAATAGTACTTTTATAAGTGCAACAATTACTTATAGGCGAACACAACATGGACCAATTATAATTATCTTTATTAAAATATTACAAAGCCAAAAAGATGGTACTTGCAATTTAAAGCTATTAAAGTTTTTTGATAATTTGCAATAATAAACAACAACTTTATTGTAATACCTACAACTACATTCTATGCGAATAAATGATTAGATTTGATCTGTATTTTTTTACCCTGTGAATGTGAATAATATATGAATAAATCACTTTAAATTTTTAATACTTACTAAAAATAAATATAACAAAATATAGTATGAAATAAAAATTTGTTACTATTTAACCAAGAGCTGGTTAATTTACGAGTGTAACTAAAAGGCGAATATGAAACATTAGTGGAGGCTCCGGAATGACACTAAAACGCGTCGGCTGCCTGCTCATTCGCACAATAAAAGCTTTTAATCATCACAAAAACGCGTGACGACGTAATAAACATGTCTTCCTTGATGGTAACTGATCTCATCTAGATATAGATACAATTTGCATATTATTGAAATTAAAATGATAAGTTGCGTTGTTGATTCGTGTTCAATGTAAACACAGGAAAATAGTTAAATGTTTGAATTCGTTGTTCCGATACTTGCGAGTAATAAGAATTGTTTAATGTTTGATAAATTTGAAATCTGATGTTCCCTGAGATCAAACTCCACCTACTCATAGCTTATTTAAAACTAGCGCTTGCTCGCGGCTTCGCTCCCGAGTCCCGTTATGTAAGTACGGAAAATAACCCACGGGAACGTTTTAAATGTCTATGACACTCGGGAATAAAGTAGCTTTCCGTTAGTGAAAGAATTCTCGGATTCGGATCTGTAGTACCGAAGATACCCCGTACATACAAACAAATTTTACCCATTTATACAATTTAAGTATAGCAGTGGCGAAGGTTTCATACAACTCGATTCCTACCGGATTCCCTTTGAAAAATGGCAAAGTCAGTATTCTAATAGACAAATAATACAATCACACTAAAGAATATGTACTCCGGCTTACCTATAACAAAAAATGACCCTTCGCTACTGAAGTATAGATAATATTAGTAAGTATAGATTTCCTGGTCCATAACAATGAGTTCTTTCATCATACGTCCAATTCAGATTCAGCCAAGGGACTTTCCACAGCAATTCTAGTGATAAGACATGACTAGACATGACTAAACACAAATACTACAGAAGTTCAGAACTACAATAACTATAGCACAGATCATATACTCATTACTCAGCTCTTAAACTCAACTTACTAATCTGCTCAACAATGATTTCATACCCCGATTGCAAAGACTACGACAGACAGCCACACGTGAACAAGCAGCGGAGAAAAAATCTTTAGATAAACGATAATAGCAGTGAAATATTACGGGCGTGACTTTAAGATTAAACTTCAATAGCTGTTGACAATGTTAAGTTCGTCATTCGGTTATGTGGGTGTAGTTCGTCGTGGACCAAATTATATTAATCGATTTTTTTGTGTGCTTAATTTTAATGGCAGTTATTTGGTCTAACAAATGTCTGTGTATTTTTTGTTGCACAGCTTTTTTTTGTGTAGGAGCTAAATTACGATTAATAAGAAGTTGTCAAGCTGGAACAAAATTAAACGCGTTACTTGAGGTAAATCTTACAGTAAATCTTCTGCTGGTTAATGCGACTACAGGAGCTAAACGCGAGTTTTATAATGCAAAAAACATATGATTCACTGCAATAAACAAAACCAGAAAAATATATGATATTCTTCAGGATATATGCTAGTATAATAGTGTTTTGAAAACCGACTAACTACTAATTACTATCTAGAACTAATTGAACTCGATAGAAAAAAAACACGAACTTATCTCTAAAAATTTCTTTCAACGAGTAAAAATAAATGCGATCATTCTGATTTTTTGGCAAATAATTCTACAAGCAACATATTATTAGCATGATAGTGTTTTATTTTTTTAGTCTAATCAATAGATTTTATGTAAATCGCAAAAAAACCTCATTTTCACCACTGTGTGGTGCAAGCTGATTAGAACTTTTCTAACAGTATTTCAAACGAAGTTTGAACCACCACAAATAGAGTTGCTAATTTAGCTCATTATTATCATTTCAAAGTGTCTCGTTGGGGTTGGAAATGTTATTTGAAGTCGTAAGATAATTCCACTTGAAACAAAAGTATCCAATTTCCCAACAGTTGGTTCATCTGACATTGTAACACTAGACTTGATCCAAATGCCACACAACACATGTCTCCCAAACGACTCGTCAAGAATGTTGAATTACTGCATTAAACTAACAAACATCTCTGTCCAAAACGCATCGGACAATCTCAACAGCATGGCGCCAACGTCAACGAGGGCTTTACGCAATATAATACATAAAAAACTCTTTTAGAATAGGTGAATTGAATTTTTATAGTCGTTTTAGCTGAGTATCTATGTCGCGCCAGTAAACCGTGCGCTGGTACAGTTAGGAATCTGATACGTGAATGTGGCATTCTAACGTGCGCCTACGCAACCATGATACATCGCCGTCGTTTTCGTTACGAGAAAAACTTAATGGCATCAAATTAAACGGGTAATAATCTATAATCTAGTTACCGATGTTCTGATGATCACGATACAGGAATCGCAATAAAATGCTTAATTAAATACGGAATGGCCGGCATTGTTCACAAACTCTTCCGACAGAAGCTAAGTTATTCAAACGCCTACGCCAAATTAAACGGCGATCAGTTTGCATTAGAATTAACACTATTGTCGCCGAGATTCAATTACGACAAACCCATAAATGTATGTCAGCTGTTTTAAATGTATGCAACACGTTAATTGTGCAATTTGATTTATGCGCCTTGTCCCAAGCTCACAACACCAAAGAGAACGCACGTGGTACATGTTAACGATATTGTCTGATCCAATGATACCGATTAATCGTCGTTTATGTGCCGTGTGGGTTGAACCGACAACATATCCGATATTTTCTACATTATACGGTTACTTTACATCAGCCGCGAGCTCATTATGGTAAAACGACAAAGACCGTTACGCATAATATTAGTGTTATAGAATGTCAAAAGTATTTAGATAACCGTTATTTCGCTGCGATTCGGAAAACAATGACAAGTATTGACCCTGAATTATGGGTGGGGTGATTTGCATCCTAAGTAAACGGTGCAGTTGTTGGAATGAAGTTGTTTACCGTTTAAACAAGGGGGAATATTTTCGTATGGATTGGCAAACACGCGGGCATTTCGCGGGCGTGCATTAACGCTAAGTAACGTTCAAACAAACTCAGTCCCACGTTGGGCGCCAGTGGGGCGCCTCGGATTATGCGCCTGGCACGTGATGCACTCTCCTGTTTACGCTTTAATACTTCCTAACTTATGTTTCTATGTTTATGTTTCACAGCTCAATAAACAAAAACCGTTCTCTCTGTTCATTGACAGACCCTATATTTGCAATCCCCAGTGGAACACAATGCGGAATGCCGTTTGTAAATGTGCTGGCCACGTGTCCAAAGATCGCCGTTAATAATTTCTGAGTGAGAAAGCTAACAGTATTGAAACTAATTGCGAATAAATCATTGTGATTGGGTAACGTGACGTGTGATTGTGACAATTCTAGTAGAAGTTTAGCAAACAATGGCAAATCGGAACGTAAACAGTTGCATAGGCCGTTAGTTTCAAGTATGTACGTAGGTATAATGCAAATAACCATGGCTGATTGAGTAAATGTAATTAGTTAATTGGACAGCAGAGAGAGTAGCCAACTTTGATATACTATTTATACACACATCACAAGCAAAAACCGGCCAAGTGCGAGTCGGACTCCGGGACAAGGGTTCCGTACCATCGTAGTACCAGCCCCCTTATTTTTTTATTATTTGTTGTTATAGCGGCAACAGAAAAGCCTTAGTACCTACCTATGTATATAATTTGACGACCCGAATGGCGAAGCGGTACTAGTGAGGCTGCCTTACGTTTGGGTCCCAGGTTCAAATCCCGGTAGGAGAAAATCTTTGTGTGATGAACATGGATATTTGTTTTCGATTCATGGATGCTTATATGTATAATAAGTATGTATTTACAAACAAAAAGTATCTATGTAGTATATCAACTATCTGGTGTCCACGACACAAGCCTCGTTGCTTAGTGTGGCACTAGATGGCGCTGTGTGTAATGTCCAGCGATATTTATTTATTTATAATTATTGGGTCCTGTTTTTACCCTTTGGATTCGGAATCTTAAAAATGATACATGCTGTACAAAGCACAAGAAAATATCAATTCTAATTAACCAAATGCCGACAAAAAAAAGGCTCCACAATTTCATTTAAAATCAACGAACGACTACACCGAGTAAATCCAAATCCAGTATAACCTGACCTCGCCTTGTATGAGCTTCCCGTACAGTGAGATATCTGCCTATACTAGTTTTGCATAGCCTGATTGGTCCACAAAACGAAACTAGACACCATTTCACAATCAGAATCAAATCTTGGGTATCAGTATCAATGCGCGGGCGAACCAGCAGAGCATCTTCCTACAAACAGGAACGGATCTGTAAATGCAAGTGCCATTGTAGCGCCTACGTGGACCGTTATAATGAGCCGACCTACTTGTGCTGACAGCCTGTCCCTCATCAATGCAGCTTTATGAAGTTGGACAGGGCCAGGCAACAAATGTGAGGTTTGTCGGGAAGTTAGTAATAAATACTAATACTTAGTGTAATAATGAGTTTATCTAGGTTGAGAGACCTCACGATATGCAAAAAGAGTTCGAAACTTCAAATAGGGTTATTTACTCTATATGAGAAAAAATCTAAAAATATATTATTGAGATAGCTTAGGCAAAAAGCAGTCGGAAAACGTTAGCAAACTAAATTTTAAAATTCAAATCAAAGGTTTCAGCTTTTTTAACCTGTTTCATAACACCATTAAATAGTAGTCGCCATGTTATTACGTCATACGGCTATGTAAACTTAGAAGTGTCAACTTCAAATATCACTGCATTTGTTTACATAGCCAACTGACGTCATGACACAAACGCTGGACGCAGTGGACGCCATATTGCTCTGTGAACAATATGGTGTCCACTGCGTCCAGCGTTTTCGTCAAATTACCCGCGAAATTTTTAAAAGTTTTATTCAATCGCGCGAAAACTTAACGATTTAATAAAAAAATTGAGATTTTTTTAGTGATTCATCAGCAGTATAGAATCTAATTAAGATACTTTTCAAAATAAGATCATCATCATTAGCGTGAGGATAGCACTTTTACTGCTAGTAAAAAACAAAATTTTCAATCAATCACGTTGTATCAGTAACAACAGCTACTTACTTTACTCCTGAAAGAATTTTAAACGACTCAGCGGGACATCTTTATTTGACTCTAAGAAAAAACAGAATTCTCGAAGGTTGGATTTTCCTGTCTTAATTCTACGAAAAGTTACAATAAAACGCCTACGGCTGTTGTTAAAAAAGCCATATTTGGCATATTAAAATAGTTTATTTGTATGTGGTGCGCGGGCGCATGGTACGCCGTGCATTACTGAATTACTGATGCGCGTCGGCTATATCTTGACTGTGTACACTAATGGGCCACGTGTGCTGATATCGAATATCGACAAATCTTACAACGCCATAATGTTCAACTTTATGAAAACATACTTAGGAAACAATTTCGAATAGCAGCACTTTTCATTCACGTCCATTATTATGATAAAACTATAACCTTTTGAGCATTAATGGTAAGTAACACTAATGCGTTTTTGTATGCAGCAGCCATAAATATGACGTATCTGGAGATACGCGAGTCTTTAATGCCGTGTAGACAATTTCTTGGTAACATAATGGACGATAAAAGTATTATTTATTGGAGATTTGCAATAAAATAATATCGAGTTCTCTTGAATCGATCGTAACGCAATTCTTTTAAAAAGTTCACGGATGTTTGATATGGCAACATTGACAGCTGTCATAATTTACGCGCGAAATGTAATATTAAGTCAAAGAACAGTCTCATTCGAATAAGGAATACAATAAGATTGGAAATTGACAGTTGAACAAAAATTTTATTTTTAAAGTTGTCTGGAGTCCGAGACTGGCGGTCGATAAATCCTGTTCGACGTATACTTCAAGGGCGTGCGGCTATTTTTAGCGCGTCCCGGCCGAAGGCCGCCGTTCCAGGCACCGGCTCAGAGGACGCCGCGTCCGGGCGAACGCGAGCGTTCGGATCGGCGCTCGAATTTTAATGTTTTTTTTTCTCCGAATCGCGACGCCAAAGAGGGCCGCCTTTTGGGGTTAGATGTGTGTAGCAACCCAAGCAGGTACGGACACCGAAACGAATCTGTTGTAGCATATATTGAGAAACGTAATTTACGAATCATTTTCAAATTAAAGGGATTTATGGCCAGCCCCATCTTAAAAGCTTAATCGGAATCAAATGCGAAGATAATGATACGGCTTTGGAAATACACGCAACAGTGGGAGAATAACCTATAGAAAACATGCCTTACAGACAAACAACTAAAAAACTTGGGAAGATTTGTAATTGAATAGCTGTAATATATTTTCATTACGAAACACGACGCTATAACGCCATAGAAATAAATCTTGGCTTAGTAGTTAAGACATCTACATAGTTTAAAGTAACACTAACATCTCAACTCGCATTCAACACAATTAAGACAAAGTTGGCAATGTTACGAAACTACGATGGAAAGTTCCATTACATTTTAATACAGAATACTATACGGGTATTTATTATTATTATAACGTGGCGTTATTGTCTATTATCCAATATTATGACAACCGTGATGCAACAAGGAAAACAGACAACGATGGTTATAACAAAGAGACGAGGAAGCTTTAGCGGGTCAATGCCGCTTGTATTTTGTAAAACAAGGAATGTATCAGAATGAGGCAAAAGATTCTTGCTAGTTGTAATGGAATAAAAGAATAACCCATCTGAACCATTGAAAACAGAAGTTTTACTCTTGAATCAATCATAATAAAGGTAAAGCAATTTGGGATCTCCAACAATAAACATTGCCTCTACATCATGTAACGTAATCTGGCTAACTCTTCAGAATCTGAATGAAAAATAAAACATGAAGGAACTTAATACGAACACTTCCAAATCTCGACATGGTTATTAGCAGCGACAGAACCATTAAGCTTGCAAGATAATATCTGTCAACGAGTGAAGTTTCGCCGTCTGCGCGTTTTGTCGATCATCAAAATGTTAATTTCTGCATCCGGTTTATACCATCAGTTTTTATACAACATTTGCGAACCTCCTAAGAATGTATGAGTTAGTTTAAACTTTCGACGCGGTTCAATCGATTCTGTTCGGTTCTAGAAAATTGCGAGAATTTGGGTACAATCAAGATTTTTTACTGCTGCCCTTGGTTTTATTGGGAATGGTGGTGCTATTTCACTCAGAATCTCTTTTAGATTGGCAATTTTGGCGTTTTTGGCAATTAACCCTTTATTCATTGCCAACATCGTAAAAACGTAATGTTTCGAAACAATGTTAATTGAAAAAGCCATAACTACATGAACTACTCTTCAATCAATAGGCCGTTAACCTTAGGTCAGAGGTTCTGTGAAAATTATCTATTTTTTTATGGAAATAAGGATCGAGTTCGAGTTACCCAATAACACATTTTGTCAGTTTCGCCATACCAGGTAGAGCGAATAAATTACATATTTATTATATCAATTCCTCGATTCTTTGTGTATTATGTAAGGATGACGACTCCTGCGCCGGAGATCTCGTTAGCAACAGATTTGAACCAATCATCTGTTTAGCTGGATGATCTCACCAATTGCATATAACTAGGTATCATAAAGTTGAGTGAGGGAAACGAGTTTTAAATAATGATTGCAGACGATTGGATTGATAACCTTATTCTTGCCGGTTTGAAAATGTAACTTGGTACAGCTAAAACAATGAAGTTGGAAGAAGAAGACATGCAGCGCCGAACCCAAATTAATTACGGTAAGGACAAGTTCATCATGAACTTTAAACAATGGATAAGCCATCAGTTGCTGAATATCGACATGAATGTTGTAGGACAATTGTAAGACAGAATGATTGATATAGGGACAAAAGGTGATGAGGCTAAAGCAAATTCATGTAAGGATAGGGGAATACGAAGACGAGGATATAAATAACAATATATTGGCCCTTAAGCAATAAAAGGATAAACCCAAGGCAGAAGAACAAGCTCCTTGCATAACCCTGCATTAAGTGATGTAACACAATGACGGGACGGACGTTGCGCAGGAGTTTGACACTGCATCACTTTCGTACAGTGAAAGTATGATTTATCTTAAGGATACACTTCGAGGCTTTCAATTTATATCGATGGCGACCTTTTATTGTATAATAAATACATTCGAGGTATCGTAAGCCGGTATATTGGAGGAGAATTTGTATTGTGTCTGGAGATTTCTGAGCTTTTATTAGACTAACCCATAAATTGTATTTCTAAACTGTTTAATTTGTTGTAATTCAATCCATTGGGTATTTGGGCCTTTCCGAAAATTCTGAAGCAGATGTCTAAGAAGTCTGGTGAGATGAAAAGTAATAGAGAAGTATGGAAGATGAAGACATGCTGCGCCGACCCCAAATGAATTGGGATAAGGGCAAGACAATGATGATGATGTTTTAGAAGTTCTAATTAGCGTCATCGTTTATCAAAACACAACCACTTCACGCCTGTGTTTCCTCCGGGGGTTAAGCAGGGTGCGTGTTTTTATCTTTTCATTTAAATAGAGCGATGCAAACAGGCATGAAGAAAGATTGTCTTGCCAAAAAAAACATGCCCACTTCCCTTAAAATCTTCATTTATTTACTTCCACGAAACATTGACCAACTACCTCTCATTCGCTATTAAGGAACATTAAACACTTGCCAAATAAATCTTCTGGCCACTTTGCCGTGTTGCCAAAAACATGACATGGAGTGTGCGGTATGTTGTGATTCAGTGTTCAAATATTGGATATGGATAGTGATTTACTTGCACACTTTGAGCGTGTTGCTGATGGTATCGTGAATTACTGGAACTGGAGCATGGATGGGCAGTATAAAATGCCAAGTGGTGTTCGAGATGAGGTGTTAGTGAAGGTTTTTTCTGAAGAAGTCGTGAGATTAAACAAGCGGAAATGTGCAAAAAATAGGCTTGGGAGAAAGGAAATGCCGTAGTTAGACAAAAAGACAAGAGGCTACAAAAGCAGGATATTCCAAAGTGCAAGCAAGCACATTCACTAAGATCCCTTACAGCATCCATTCTGAACTTCATGTTACATGCAGAGTAATAAAATTAGTCTATCATCCCCGTACATACATCATGCAGTTTCTCAACCAAAGCAGAATGTTGTCACGTCATGCAGGACTTGTAAAACGAAAACATTTTCCATGACGTGCGTTGTGCAACACATGGCAATACGTTACACGTTTGCGAATAAATATCCTGAGAAACAAAGCAAAAAAACAAGTAAACATGAGTGTTTGTATGTTCGCAGTTCATATCTGGTGGTAATTTATTGTGGCGCCATGTTGCGGTGGGACCGACGCGTGCGCAGCGCAAACCCACCTCAATCATTGTCTTAGCTTAGAGACGAATGCTAGAAATAAAAGTCATAAAGGATTGCATAAAATTATAATGTGCTGAGAACAACATTTGTTGCAGTGTTAAACATGGTACAGTTTTTATTGCAATTTAAATATGACCCACCCATTTTAGGTGATCATTTGATTTCCTTAAAAGATTAACACTAAACAGACCTAACATAAAAGTCACGCGCGTGTAGCCGGGCTAAACTACATTGTCTAACCCAAAATGGTATAATGATATAATTATGTACATCCTAAGTATCTAATCGTTATTCTTTTTCTTGGTCTCCGTCCCTTGAATAGACTAAAAAATATCCGATAGAATTTGCAATTCCTTGGCGTAAGTACATCTATTTTATCGGTGGCCATAACTCGTCTGGACAGGTTCCGTAGGCGGGTTGGGTTGCAATAAAAAGCGGGGTGGTTACCGAACGGAGCCGGGTCGTCGCCCCCGCGCGGCCTTCGCCCCCCGCCCCGCGGCCGCGCAGCAAGGACGTCGCCCGCCGTTGCATAACCACTCGCACGCAAGTCGTTGATACCGTTCCGAGATGCGCTCGGTGTCGTCGTATAGGCTGCGCGAGCGCACCGGAATGAAAATAAAAGCTGAATGTACGCATAAAACCGTCCTATTGGTATTCATATATACGTCTATTATTGAAGTTTTTACACGACGGCTACGTGATATTGACTTAATCAATTGTAATTAGACGATTTTCACTTTCCACTAAGGTTACTTGCGTCTGTTGATTAATATATGATAACACGTTACCCTATTAGAGTTGTTTTGAACAGCTTCATCATTACTAATTGCGTCGAAACCCAACATTCGCGGAAGCATAACTTCATTAGAAATGGTGTGTATAAAGTACAAATAAGAACGTGATCTTGACAGAACTACATTGTGGCCTTTCGAGTTTCCTCGATATATAACAAGTAAGGAAAATTCTTAGCCCGGTTTTCTACGTACAAGATTTTGCATTCCCAAGGACCTCATTAATATTCAGAGCGTATTTACATGCCTTGCCTCCGTAGATAGATACTAATGGTAGGGGGCCAATTGAGTCTTGGATGTTCGACTATAATTGTAGGAACTAGCCGAGGCTGTGGGCCCGAGTGGAGCCGCAGGCGCAAATTATAATAGGCTCCTCCAGTGCAACGGACAACTAATAATAATTGTGTTGTATTGATAAATGTCAAAAATGATTTAAAGCTCTGCAATCAAAATCTTTGAGTTTAATTCGTCATTAAAATGTTTTTGAGAGTAGGACATTTCATTGTGGACTGCTTAATATTCGTGGAGCGTGGTCTGAAGTAGGTGGCTTACTTGCATGTAATTATTTGAGCAATAATTATGGTTTTAGACGGCAAGGTTGAAGTGTGCAGCGGATATAACAACTGCCTATTAAAGGTCCTGACTGATCAAACATTATAGAAGTTTAAAATGGTAGTGACAAAAGCAATTTGTGTTTAGAATAGAATGCTTAGACATTCCTTGTGAAATCCGTGTGCTGGAAGAATATGGGGGAGGCTATTGCCCAGCAGTGGGACATACAAGATACAAGGCTAAAAAATAAATAAAAAATGTAACAGATTGAAATAAAAACCGGCCAAGTGCGTGTCGGGCCACGCGCAGTGTAGGGTCCCGTAGTAGCCCGTTATATTTTAGATTTTGTTTTTCAATGCAAGTCTTCACCCGTTATAAACAAGAAACTACTTCATCTTAGTCACTTTATAGGATTTATTCTAAGGATTTTGTGTTTGGTACAAAATTATCCAACACCCTAGTTCAACGACTATTAGGTACTGCTAAACTAATAAAGTTATCTTAACCGCTTTAGTTTTCCTTTAAAGTTCGTGAAATGCACTTGATTTTTTTTACAGATTTTTCAAGCTAGCAGTTTGGCTTTTAGAGGGGGGGGGCGCTCTACAGGAACAAAAATTTGCACTTTAAAGTTTAATATTTCGTAAATGGAGCATTAAATCGAAAAGGAGTATTATAAGCAAACCCTAAGTCATTTGAAAAGACCTATTCAACATTTCAACGACACCCCACACGATGAGGTAGACAACGAAAAATAAATTTATCCCCACTTCACATGTAGGGGAGCTACCCTAAAAAAATATATTTTTCAAAATTTTATTTTACCACTTTGTCGCGCAGCGTTATTGATATACACACCTCTACAAAGTTACAGCTTTCTAGTACTAACGGTCTCTTAGCAAAACTTCGGACGGACAAACAGACAGACAGACAGACGGACATAGCGAAACTATAAGGGTTCCTTGTCAAGACTACGGAACCCTAAAAATGGTACATTTAGTAAAACTTTGAATGCAATCTGGCAAATATCGAAACGTCTACTTGGAATCTAAACGCAATCTGGCAAAAATCAAACCTTTTATGAATGCTTACAGACATAGGCATCATTTACACATAAGTATGCAAAATCAAGAGGCTCTATTTCTCAACCACGAAAATCCCTTTCAATCCTCAAAGGCCAGTAATTCCCGACTAAAACTTCGCGAATACGACAAAAAAACCGCTCCATCATTTGTCTTAATATTCCAAGACCCTTCTCAAGAAACACACAGCTAAAGAGATTTGAAAGGTGACTCACTACGTCTCACCAACCATCAATCACTGGAATCGCTTCACAATGGGGATCAGCAGCGTTCGAAGAACGTCGGTGTCGACACAACACAACGGCTTACCTAGAACAAAGACAGACATGGTTAGCACTGCAAGTAATACGGTTTATAAAGTACGGCCATGGAAACTGTGGTGATAGCTTCGTTTGTGGTACTTGGAATATTCATAGGATCATATTAGTTATGCTTAAAAATAGATGTGATTATGGGTTATAATCAGTTAACACTGGTACTGGTAGGTACTGAGTTATAATCATTTAAATCTAAGTTTATTTAATCCCATTTCATGACATTTTCATTAAATAAAACAGTCGTAGAGGTCTAATATCAAAACCACGTACACTGTGCTTTCAGAAACCTTTTAGTATCTACTTCAAACACGATTTCAAAACAAAAACTGTTCACAGTATCGTATGGCTGACATTTAATTTGTCTAAGTAAGTAAATACCAAGCAGTCTCGCTCACTTTATGGCCCCAATCAATCTGGCCACATCCAAGCTGGCTAGGAACAAAGGATTAGCTAAGCCTTCACCATTTATATCCTAAATATCAACTGAGTTTCGCAAACGCCCTCTGTTTACGGGTCCAATGTAATTTTCTGTGTGAAATCAAGTATCGGGTACTGTGTTTTATATGGCTTTAGAAGTCTAAGTCTAAGTTTTATTTCTGAATTAAGGCGACTACAGGAGTTAAATTAGCAACTCTATTTGTGGTGGTTCAAACTTCGTTTGAAATGCTGTTAGAATAAAGTTCTAATCAGCTTGCACTACAAAGTGGTTGTTACGTCAGTCACTGCGGGCCGAATAGTGCGTGGTGCGTAGAAATGAGTGGTTTTTTTTGCGATTTACAAAAATCTATTGATTGAACTAAAAAAATAAAATACTATCATGCTAATTTATGTTCCTTGTAGAATTATTTGCTAAAAAATCAGAATGATCGCATGTCTTATAATAAGGTTTTTACTCGTTAAAAGAATTTTTTAGAGATAAGTTCGTGATTTTTTTTCATAGAGTAAAATTGGTTGTATTTAATTTTCAAAACACTATCATACTAGCATATATCCTGAAGAATATCATATATTTTTCTGGTTTTGTTTGTTGCAGTGAATCATATGCTTTTTTGCATTATAAAACTCGCGTTTAGCTCCTGTAGTCCGTCAGGGCGAATTTTAGTAATGAAACTGAAGTTGTTGCACAAGATAAGACTTATGCTTGCCTAGGTTGATCCTTGGGTGACCACCCACTCCACACCGAGTTTCCTCCGTGCCTCATTTTGTCCTCATTACTGTCAATTGTAGATCTCTGACAGTCGTTGCAGGTAGTAGGTGGCCCGAAAGTCTGACAACCAGTGTTATACCAAGAGGATTGTATTACCCAGTAACTGGGTTGTGAAGTCAGGCATTCGCTCCATGTAAATTCAGCTGCATCCGGTTAGACTGTAAGCCGACCTCAACATTGTTGGGAAAAGGCTAGGCAGATGATGATGATGTCATCATTGCTATAGAATATTTTTGGACTAAACGCGGTTTAAATGTGCTGATGTCGTTCATCAGTGTCATTAGTAAAATTCGTTCTAATTCTTGTCTTGTGCAATAATTTGGTCCTTATGCCCGAATGTTATGAGGAGGTGGATGTCCGTTGGACGTCCAGAACAGGTAATTTTTGTCGGTTTAAATAAATTACCTGCAAACACGTAAGAACTACGTGCATGTGCAACACAAATAACAATAAAAACTGACGTAATACATCACAGTATTGCGTAAAGATAACTGAATCAGAAAACTGCTTATAAAATCTAAGCTTTTTATCAAGAAACATGAGAAAAGGTGTTGAATAACAACGAGGTCAACAAGAAACTGCGATAGTGGAGTCAATGTATACAGAAGCTTTATATGCGATATCATTTACTTCTTATCAGTAATTACTAAAAACACGAACAGGCATTTAACTTGCAAGTAGTGGCCGAACGAAAGTCGAATTCTGGCCGATGCCTGCATGTCGATTTCTGTAAGTCGCATTTGTAAAACACAGGTATCTGCATCCGGTAGAGAAGTCAGCAGAAAGAAAGGGGTCCGCAAGGGCCGATGCCTGCCGGGCCCGCGGGACTGTTCGAATGAGATACCGTGGCCCTGGAACACAAAGGGCGATGAAGGAACAAAGATGGGTTTTAGTCAGTAAAAGTCTGACACTTCCCTCCCGCTCCGCCCAGAGAGGAGCCATTTGATGATTTCCCAGCCGAAAAAAAAAAGGTATCTGCAACCGGTTAGGTTGGAAACTGACCAGCAAAGTTAAGAGAAGGCGAAGAAGGCGAAGGCGAGGCAGACGATGATAAAGCTGTTACTGCCTGGCTAAGCCAATTTCACGTCGCTAAGTGTATATGTGCGTCCCTAAGTATACATATTGACACCGGTCGAGCTGCTTTTGTGGAACAGCTGATGGGTACATTCATTTTATTTTTAAACCATCCAAAGTAAACTGAATGGCATTGTGTTGGCAAACGAAACATATTTAATAACAAAACATGGCTGTCGGTGACCCGCACGCTATATCGGCGCGATCTGAAGCGGAACACGACCACAATGCGCAAGCGCACATATCGATTACGATAACGCCCCTGACGCGTATCAACTGCGCCAGGGTTTATGAGGGCGGCTCCGTATAGTAAGATAAGAAATGCGAATATTTTACTAATAAAATATTATGCTTCAACTTGATGCTATTGATATCAAGGTGGTATATTTTATTTCAAGAATCTTTATTACTTTGCAATAAAATTTTATAAAGTGAACTGCAAAGCTGGTAAACAAATAAACAATAAGTTTTTCTTTTTTTGGGCACATAAATTGTACCCATCTTCAGATCTTGGGACTCATATAAAATACCAAGTGTTGGAAAAATTTCGCGCCGCCTCATCATAATCAATACACACGGAACAAAAACACATATAAATATAATAAATCCATTGAGCGACACAATACGTTCATTAAACCGGCCGGTGGCTTTACCTACACTCGTAATAAAAATCCATATAAAGCCTAGGAAAAATATTAATTCATGAATTGTGCCGAGTTTTTTGTGGTGTACCAGTCATATATGGCGACCACACACGGGACCTGCAATGATACATTGTGGGCTCGTGGCCGGAGTGAGAGACCACAAGGTAGATTTATTGCGAACAGCGCCGGCGTGTATAGCTAGTGTAACAGCGTCCCTACATGTGGATTTATTTTGTTTATGGTCAATAGGTGCATAGCTACATCGAGGCACTGAATGTTACACGCATCGCGCGCTCAGGTGCGTGTGTGGCCCAAGTTGTAAACGAACGCCGAATAGCCCTCGCTAGTCCATTTGCTTTCAATTGACCTCTATGACACAAATGAGACAACCCAAATCTCTCAGTTCTGTCGCTTCTAGTGCTCGTAATCATCATTTATCTATCAACTTAACTGCAGTTTATGGATCTTCTCTTACATACTTACTTACGCTCCTCCACCTGACACTCTTATTTTCAAACTGATCGTATTCTTATCATGTTCATCATCATTGATAGCCTTGTTCTTTCAAATAAAGGCTTTTTTTTGTATTTCTGTGTGTCATTTCACGTGCCCTCTTCTATGTATGGCTGGCTTTGGTGACGAAGTTCAACAACCTCCCCAAACTCCAATGGCTTGCACCAAATCGAATTAATCCGTGTAAAAGTCGAGCGTGCGCAATAAACGCGATAAACAAGCGATATACTTAGAGGCGATAAGTCGCGCGACAACGCGATTGTCGAGCGTTTGTATGTAAATATCGGATACAGATTCAGTGTGGTTTTTGCCAAGTTTGGATAACACGTGCGAGCCTTGTTCAGCTGACTCATGCATGAGATCTATTTCCACGACAAATCTTAGTCATATTATAATATATGGTTTTTATGGTTGTAACTGTTAGCATTACCTATTGAAAGATTAAAATCGTTCTTCACTTAGTCATGACAAAGGACAGCCATGTTTATCAGTTGAGTGAAAATCAAACAGCTACAGTTACTTCCAAGAATAATAAGAAATATTGATTTAGCAAGTTAGGTTCTTCCAAGTTTATAACTCATTTCCCAAGATTTAACTTGGGCTTTCACGCATGTCGTGGCTGATGAGAAGTTAATTAGAAAGAGTGACCCTCATTTTTGACAGGCGGCTTTTTTTTATTTTAAATAATTGATGTAGGTACAAGACAATGCTTTCAAAGCCAGAACCACAACGGATTAGCAACATCAACGGGTACATTCCGAGATTTTCGTAAATGGAACGTGAGATATCGCGTGCAAAATTATATACGTGATTAAATTTCGTGATTTCATATTCCGAATAGCGTTGCAACTGCCGCGTTTGTTTGCGCACGCGCGTTGCGTAAACGCAACCGTCGAATCGCCGCAAAGTGACAACCAACAATTTATCAAGCAAATACCTGCAACTGTTTGTACTTAAGTGAGGTTTCAGAATACGACCTTCGGTTACCTTTCCCGTGAGAAAAGATGTAATAAATTAATTATTATTACGTTTTTCTTTTCTATGAGTGATTAATATTCAAAAACCATTGTTCGTTGCTTTATAACGTATTAAACAGATATAATAACCGCGAATAGGGTCAAGTATACCGGAAGCGCGCTGCCTGCTGCGCACGCGCTGGTCGCTCCTATTCAATCTTTATAGTGGAACACAATGGCCGTACAATATTGCAGCTCTATCTGTTATTGTTGTGCTCTTTCGTTTGTGCGTACGTTTTACGCAACAGTTGGAGTATCACAACTCACAAGTGACGTCGAAATAGCACTTATCAAACCACTCATAATCCGTACATATCGAAGAAGGGATATTCTGTCGAAGTAGTGTTTTACGAAGGTGTGTGTTTTCGAAGTACGTTCTGTCGAAGCAATGAGTAGTCGAATTATTGTTATTCGAAATTGAGACTGTGTCGAAATAATTAACTGTCGAAGTTCAGGATGACATTCATTATAAGAGTGTCATCCGGAACTTCGACAGTAAGCACTACAAATTATTTCGATTTGTCAATGGCAATGATTTGACGACTTATCTCTTGGGAGAGTGCTCTTGGGAATTAAATGATTAAACGCGCGACCATACTTTAGAGCTAAAGCATTCATTAAAAAAGTTGTAGCTTTCGCTGGAGCTCCTGGGACCCGAACCCTCGTTAAGGTCCACATCATCGAGAAGAGGCCAATTACATTAATTGGCGCGTTTAATATTCTTTTCACTGCACAAACGAGTGTTGATAAAAATCCACGTTATCTACATTCCGTACATTTGCATTTGTCGGCAGCAACTGGTAAGGAACGCCAGCTCTCTCGACTAGGGTTGTGGCGATGAAAAAACGAAATTCTAGTTCTTGTTAGGAAAAATCAATATAGATTAGACTGAATGGTAAAGCTTTAAAATGTGCTTGGGCATGTTCCATTCCATTTGAGGGATTGCTAGTATGAATTTGAGACCTCCGAATTTGTCACCCTATCTGTGCATAACTGGCGTTAAACATAATTAGACGACCGCCTGCACGGCGGTCTTTGTTTTATCTGATTCTCCATGCCATTATTCAACCATTTGGATTAAGGTGGCTAACAAACCAAGTGGCAAGTCAAACCATGCAAAAAATCAATCAGACTTCTTCCACAAGCATAACTGAAAACCTCATTAAAAATCTCGGAAGTCGGTTCAAAGACCTCAACTGCACATGCATATGAGTCCAAGGACCCACTTTACTTGACAGCTAACCCTAATAGGCACCAGCCCTATTCCACGTAATACGCAATGTGATTAATGGCGATGTAATAGCTCTATTACGTGGCTCTGCCGGCACTACGAGAAATGCCCGTCCCTTCCCGCAGCAAGCGTATTAATTGACATTTGAGAAAGTTGATTTAATTGCGAACATTAACCAAAATGTTAAGGTGTCAGAAACGATTACCGCTCTTGACTTTTTAGGGCTCCAGAAAAGGTTAATAAAGAGGGTATTAAGTGCTATTGTGATTAATATCTTCATTGCAAGGAATCGCGATGAAATGTGATCATAAATTCAGTGTTCGGATTTATTGTTTTGCTTAATGTTAAGTCTAAGTGTCAGGGGCAGTCGGCCACATCTGTGCTAAACGATTAATAACTGTCGAAAGCATAATTCTGACTTATTTGCGGCTGTCAATTGGCCGCACAAAAATATTTCTCACGCTTGTTTTAATTTCGCGTTCATTCAGCACCAGCAAAGTTTATGTTTGTGAAATTCTGGAGCGTTTCCGCATTGACACACAAAATCGGAACCTACTCTTCTTATTTGGAATGTTCAAGCTTGAAACACAAAATTCGTGTTTGGTCCTAAGCGTTTCGCATGATCCAAAAGACCGAATACCCAGCAAACACAAGGAACTTCCACCAACATTGTCAATCATCGCTACCTTCATGATAATGAGGTCGTGCGCTAATTATATGCGCACACGCGATGCAGCATAACATTGCGAACATTACGCCGAAGATTACAGCACACTACATAATTATACATAACAACAATTATAAGTTTTGTGAGAACGTTACATATGGCTGGCCACGGCTCAACACAAGCTGTGTGAGCCAGTTTTTGTATTTTCTTCTTTGTCAGTTTGACGTTCAAATTACTCTTTGTCTCTTTAAGAGTACGCATTTTTATTTTCCTGTGAATCCTGGCTGGTTTCCAGATGCCGAGTACTTGAAAAGAACGATGATTTAATGGGAATCATTTCTCTCGATCATCGTAACTATAATTCTGATCTTCTCTCCCGAATTTGGAGAGCTAAGAGTTAAAAAGAATTGCGACATCCTTGCAAAAGCTGGTACTTACTGAGACAACTCGGAGTAAACCAGACTAAGTTGCAACAATCAGTTACCAATCCACATTGCTCATGCAATTTTTCCTTAGCTTTGAGCCGTAACAATAGACACCGTAACACAACCAGGGATGCACATCTGGGCAACTTGAATGTAACAAAGTATAAACTAGTATTGTGGTGCAACATAACATGTAAGTACTGGAGTGACGTTGTGTCTCACAAGCGTAACAGAATTCCCTCAGATGATGTAACCTAACGCGATCGAAAGAATGTAGCTGTATCCTGTTCTATAGCCTTCTTGGGTTTGCAGTAAATCACGATTGATTCATGAGTTGAGATTTCAAAACGTGACATGTTGAAGTGCTGCTAAGCATAGACTTCAAGGCTGTTCATAAAGGATTGGTGGTCGATCCTGATTATGCACTATAGCCCGTCAAGCTATTATTGATAACTTACAGTAAGATCAATAGTCCGACTGCGATATGGAACCAAAAAGTTCAGGACAGTTAAATCTGTACCTAAAGCTAAGCAGGAGTATATTAAACTTTCTGAAATTTCCTGTCCATTTATAACCCCAGTTCAAAAATATGACTAGCAACATTGTGCTTCAGGAGTACTTGCGTCATTTCCTTCATAAAGCCCACCGATATCAGACGCGCATTATGGTGCAGATCGAGTGCTTGCGACAAGAGGGCGCCACCGTCTTCTCGAAGATGCAAGATTTATGCGCCTGCGTCGTGCGCTTAATATTCTACATCCGGCAGCCACTTTCCAAACAAGCGTGTTTGAAAATTGCCGCATCTCCAGCGCAACACGGAACAATAAATGAGCAACATTTTGTTGTAGCATTTGCGTTTTGGCATCATTAGATGCAATTTGTAGAGCGAAAACATGATTTTTCTTAAATTTGCTATGTGGCTTCTCCTTTTCGGGGTGACTTGGAAGTGTGTCTGAAATTACTGGCACAGTTAGTAATTGAGGTCTGTTGGGGGCGTTGGGCATCTAAAGAGGTGAATTTTCTTTTTCCAATCACATTCCATTCCATACCACGTTTTGACTTTAGTGGCTACTAGGCTTCGTACCAAAGCATTCAATTTTCATTAACACCTCACCGTTTTACGTCCACTCTAAGAGTCTTTGATAGCACTACTATTGTAATGGCCTCATCCTCAATTTCACTCAACGTTTTCATTCATAACGATTTTACGACACGAATAAACAAGCTGTGCCCATTTTTGTATCGCGGCATCGGAGCAATAAACTATTACAAAGTACACCTTCACAGAAATGTGTTTTAGAGACAAAACGTGCACTATGGCACGGTTAAATTGCAAATTTTATGGGTTTGACTAAGCCGCCCCTGGTGCCTGCGGCCAGTTCAAAGGGCTACCCTCTGGCCCGCAAGACTGGGACACGATATCATTGCAGCAACCAAACAAAAACACACCTTAGCCTTTGTTGTATAAAGTCTATCGTACAGTTTTGGTCGGAATCGCTATTGTCAAAAGCATAAGCATTACAAAGTGGCCGCATGTCACGCCAGCGCCAAAGAGCAAAGGTTCCGAACACTAAAAATGGGAATAAGCATTACTTTCGTTTCGAAACGAACAATGGCCGCCGCACGGTGGGTTTATGGGAGAAATCGCTCGCAAACTAGGAAGCAAGTAAATCGAACTACACTAATTTGTTTTGCCTTTTGCAGTAAACTGAGAAAGCAACGTTTATGGGTTAAGCAACCATGTATGTAATGGCTTTCGAGTGGTTTTCAATTTCACATGAGCGAACGGAATCTCATGAATTATCTGAAATAGCTGCCGACCGAACATACATCGCCGTTTCATTGTACTTTCTTTGTACATTTCCATGTTCGAGTGCTGCTGGAACCTGTTTCCTTAATTGTCTTGTGCAGTGGTTGAAAGTATTAGTAGTCTTTAAAATTAATGGCGTGTTTAGAAAACTTGTTTAACAGAAGTTTACTGCGTTCAGCGTTGTGTTTTAATATTTACTGCCAGCAATTCAACGATCAGAAGCAACTTCAAATAGCTAAACATTTAAGAAATAAACACTCGGACGAGTATTGTTAACTTGGAGGTCTTTCACCAAAAACATTGATTTCATCAACAAACGTGCTCCTAGACCTAACCTAGAAGATGTGGCAAAAAATACCGAACAAGGCCGATGAGTCCGCTCGTTATTGCGCCCGCGCAGATCCACCGATAGCAAACCAAGAGGAAAAATACTCGCGTAGGCCGGTGCACGTAATTTAAATTTAGTCTAATGAATGGATTTCAGACCAAAATCTAGCTCTGCACCGTACTATCGCTACATCTTACTAAGAATACACTATTCATAAAACCGATTAAAATCTAAGCTTGCAATTTTAATTCAATGTTACTGATTATATCATTGAATTATTACTGGTTTTAAGATTTCTATGAAAATGGCGAACTAATTTCCACATGAGATTCACGGAAATAATTCATGTGAGATAACTCGAATTTTATGAGCGATAATTTTTATTTAGGTTATGTTTTCCTCTCTTTCTAGATCGAATGTAAAACTATGCCACGGGCAATATTTTGCCCTACTAATATCGATCTAAAACACGCAAACACAAAATTCATTTTCAACATTTTTCCGAGAGACAGTTTTCAAACAAGTCAGATTGTCTCAGTTGAAAAAGAAATACAATCGCTAATTACTTTCTCAACAGCAAGAAACGTGAAGTTTTTAGATAACTAATTGCGGTGTTGTTTATGAGAATTCCCCAACATTAACGTTTAATTAAGATCTCAATCGTGGTGGCGACTCGTCTGCTCTTATCTTAACTATCCATCAAATGTAGTGACATCTAGGCAGTTGAGATAATCTGCGCGTCCACATACGGTTCAAGATTTAGGGTTCTGTTTTTTATTTAAAATACATTAATGAGGTTCTTGCGGAGACCTTTTCCCAGCAGTGGGACAGCATAGGTAAAAAATTCGATTCGTATTAGCGAAGATACTATAATCATTAACTTATGTTACTTAGCAAATTCTTGGTTCAAGTTTGCATTGTCTGGATTGAATAACATAAACACAACAACAACATAACAAATCTACAGTTGATTATCAGTCATAACCCGCCTTGGTTATGACTGATAATCAACTGTAGATTTATCAATGGTACAGGTGTGAAATGTCCACACATCTCTTCATAGGCTCCACTTGGCTTACTGTCAGAAAATTATTCAGGTTAGGCAACTAGTCGTGGGATCGTTGGCAACTGCGCATTTCAGTTTCTACATCTATGAGCTCAGAGTTGGCAAATTAAACTGCATCTAGCGAAAACCCTAACGAAAACTAGTACTAGATGATGTTGATTATGATCCAAGAATCAACGATTCTGAAAGCCATTGTGACTGTGGTAACCCAGAAAAAACCAAGTCGAAAATTGTTCAACGTCAACTCCAAACGAATCTTTACATCTGAACGTTTGATCAATCGGCTTTGAAATAACAATCTATCAAGCCACCACAAGCTATCACCTTTAATTCTACAGAACCACAGTACATCCGGAGCCAACGGCGCCAAGACCAGTCTAATCCAAAGACTCACATGTCACAATATCCGAAAGTGTGAACAGGCTTTATAATCCCTTGACCCATTATCTCCAGTAGGCCGATGGTCGGAAGAACAACAAGACATTCCTCAGACATTGCATCACATTAGTTAATGTGCATCTGACGATGAGTAATAGACTGTTAGAGCCTTAATTTGTTGGTGACGTATGGCTAATACATAATAGATTGTGCTGGATATAATGGTGTAAAATTATAGGGTTCTTACTTAATAATCGATTTGGTGACGACAGTGTCATAGACCTTTACTGCACCTAATTATTTGGTGAACAAGACTTAAATATGTTCGTTCATTTAGGTGTGCTACCACAAGGAATTGCACTCGGTCGTGTAGTATCGCAATTGCAGACTTTTCTGCTTATAAGACACTTAAGTAAATAAAAATGTTGAGCCCTAATTGAGTACTCAGTAAAGACAATTTGCAAAAAGTAACACATCGACATCGTCACAAGAAAGCCGTCACACATCTCAAACCTTAATACCCAAGGTTGTTACCTTAATACCGATTCTCAAGAACACAATCAGTAGCAAAGATCATACAGATTCTTTTACCATTTGTACAGGAGGAGGCAAAAACATCAAAAAGGCCGCGTCCACACACAATTAGCGCGAGTTCTAAGAGCATCCGACACTTTACCTCGACCCATGAGGAAAAAAGTGACCAAGACACCAAGTGTAAGGTAGTCGTTAAGAGTTCCGTAGAACTGACACACATTGAAGATGTGATTGCTTGAGATTATTTAGGATAGGTATACCACGGAATATTATAATATATGTTCATGTTTCGGATACTGAAATGAAAACTAAAATGTTTGGAAGCATTTCTACCAATTTGTGACAAAGGATCTGTTTTTGTTCAGTCCAGTCGGTTTTTCTTTTTGTTGTTGTGAAAATGCAAGCATATTTTTTCTGTAGTTGTTCCGTAAATGAAAATCATGAAAATGGACAACTATTTCAAAACGGTTTCGTGTCCAATACTAAGTAGTTAGTAATAGTTGTCCATTTTCATGATTTTAGTTTTTGTTCTATGAACGACTCATAAGCAAAACTATTTTCCCCCACAGAAGACATAAAATATAACCCTCATTACACGTACGGAACCCAAGCCATCATCAAGTGGATGTCGGACTCGTCTTGTGACCGGGTCACGGCACGGAACCTCGCCGGCACTCGTACCCGTGCTCCTACATAAGGGACAACACCTGACTAAATATTTATGAGGTGCCGTGTGATCCTCCAATTAATTTGAAGATATGGCGAATGCATCAGAACTTTGACTTTGACGACCTGAACCGAAGCGTCCGCTTTCTGGACTCGATTTACAAGCATTAAGTGCTCGACCTACAGATTGGCAATTAAAGTCAGTTTTCAAAGTTGTTTTTGGGGCAATAAATCCACTTTATAGGTAGTCTAGCGGTGGATCAGTAAGGACTTTTTCTTAAAGTTAAACACTGGCTTGTTTTTGAAAGCGTTTTTAGCCCCAAAGAACAAGGAGATGGACGCTTTAAACAACTAGCATACAGCATAATGCTCAACTCAAAATAATGGTACTTAGAAGTCTGCTTCTAGGTACTATTATTTTGAATTAATGTAATTGTACACAACCGGTCGAAAAATTCCTCCATTTTAAATAATATTTTCGTCGAAACAACAGAGAAATTCGGAATGCACATCCTGAAAAGAAGCCATTAATAACATTTACTGGAACTTGAAAGGAAACCAAATTAACAATATCCTACACGACCATCTGGGTTCCACGAAGCATTTTGCCGCCACAATACGTGGGGGACAAAGAATTGAGCCCGTCATTCGGTCCCATTGAGTCTATCGGAGCTTCGAAGGTCGGAACTCAATAGCTGGAAGTGACACGCATTGTTGCAGTGCAAAAATAGACACATTGCTTTTTGGATACGAGTACACAAGGATATATTTTTTGTATCGGGACAATGTTGGAAGTTTTGTTTGATTATATTCCATTTTTTTTTCTGCTTCTGATACATACAGCGGTAAGTTTTTTATTACGTACTTTTTATGATCAGCCCATATCATTCCCACTGCTGGTACAGGCCCACACACACAGGCCTTTGCTTTTCATTTGACCTATATTTAGGAGGAGGGTTTTTGGCCTTATGTGCTTTTGGAATATCTAATTTTTGACAAAACTGCCAGTCTATGTTTGGCTCACGGATTTGGTCTAAAGATTTCAATCAAAACGACATTCACCTGCCTAGATTTTATAAACGATTTGACATACAAACAATTATGTCACCGGACTATTATTTTACCTGCGCAGGCGCACCCAGGGCGCGCTACGTCCGACATTGTCTCGAGTTCATAAAAAATATGTACGAATTGTATCGACCTTGTATACATTTTGACATTTCCTTATATCGCTGCCTAGTATTTATTTATATAACCTTAATTTTATTTAGTCCTTACATTTTTTGCTGATTAAGTATCTGTCTCGAATTACAGTTTCTTAGTCATTGAGTTTATTTTAGAACCGCAATAAAAAATATGTTTCTGTAAGTAGATAAGCGGGAACTGAAAATGTTAAGATGAATTTGATTACTGTTCCTGGCAGTTATTTTAATTATCTTGATGATTAGGCGTTCACCATCAGCCTATCAATGTTCCCACTGCTAGGACACAGGCCTCCTCTCTATGAGATGGAATGGGCTATAATCTACCACGTGGGCCCAGTGCGGATTGGTAGATGTCACATGTCTTCGAATTTTTTGGTTCTAGGACATGCCGGTTTCCTCACGATGTTTTCCTTCACCGTTTTGAGAGCAGCGGTGATGAAATAAATTACACAAAGTAATGCGCCTGCCTGGGTTCGAAGGACTTACTGGGGCGCCACCACTGGGCCACTGCAGCTCACTTAATTATTTTAATTGATTAAGCGTTAATTATTTTAATTGATATCGTCAAAGTGCAAGACTGAATTGGCATTTTCACTCTGTGACGGACTGACTGAACTTATTTAATACATAACGTTGAAATTACGGCTACGTTCTTCGACGGCTATTTCCAATAGTTCTAATAACTTTATCTTTAAACACTACAATTAGGTTTTATGCTAAACTCTTGGAATGCAAATAAACTGAAATGAGAGTACTAAACCATGTTCTATTATAATGGCAATTTAGTTACCTACGAACACAAGCGGTGAACGTAAGGTCAACGTGGATACTATACAGCACAGTTCATTTATTAGCATGCCCCGGGCTGGTCTACTATTACCATTGTCAGTTGTAATACGATTATGTCCAACTAATTGCCACCGATCTTAATCTGCCAACATTAACTACCCTCACGCCCATATATCGTTCACTTTGACATATCGCAGTGAGCACTTGACTTTGACATTTATAATTACTTGAATATTGAATGTTATTGTTTCTTTGTTCGGCGGTTTAGTGGACTATCCTTGACCTGTCGGTAAAGCGATTGCTATTATAACTATTAAGCGGCGCCTACGCACCTCAGATTCTCGGATACCCGCCGTACTCTCGTTTACGTGGGCATGAAATTCACATGAACAAGGATTTTAATATAAATTAATACCAACATCGTCGGATGTGCTAATTACACGGCGAGGCGCAACTCTGACAAGGGATAATCGCCGCTCAACTCAACGTCATTCTGTAAACTATTATTAGATAACAACCAACACTCCGCATTTAGCTAGAAATATCGCTTCAAGAAACGCCCGACGCCCTCTGAAATAATTAACAGTTATAAAATGTTATGCTGAGGTGCTATTTCCCGGAAATGACAACGAGACCCTGAGCTGAGGTTTACAGTTGAATTGTTCAAAGCTTGTTTACATTTTGCTCGGCCTCTGGCGGGTGACATTATGACGGGTCACAGGAGGGCGCGGACTCGCACTGCGCGACTAATTGCGCGTGCGCACGCTTGTAGTGTTACCGCGCACACTTCCGAATGGCGAATGAGGTGCACCCTGGGGAGAGCCGTTTATTCACGAACGAAGCCGAGACTTTCCTTGATTATCAGTTTTTAAATGGGCAGCTTTAAGCACGCGCCTCTCCGGCGCCGCACAATGCTACAACTCGGGCACAAAGTAAACAAACACGAGCGAACGCATCAACGACTTCCTTTCTTTCCACTTCGACGAAGTTCACTTCTCCGAAACTAAACAAATGGACGTTAGGCGTATATTAAGGCCGAACGGCTTGTTGCAATCGAAATGTGAGGAACGATTTAGGAACAATGCAACGTGGCGTCTGGTTGCAACTGTGAGATGGCGCGTATCGCAACATTAGTGTTAGTACATCGGGCGTAGGTTCCCGCGGTCACTGTCTCGTTGCACAACAGTCGCGGCGAGGTATTCACGAGTTGTTTACAGAGGTAATTAAGCTGTCGGACCCGCGCCGCCCACTGTGAAGACGCGGACGTTTCAATTAGTCGCAACTAATCCTAGCTCTCGTGGAATGGTGTCGCAACCGTTTGCACAATCGGCGCGTTATCACGACGCGTGCTGATAAGCGGCGTCTCTCGCGAGAGTCGTGCAAATATTGCGACACCGCCGCTGCAAGTAAATGTAGAGCGCGCGCGCATGACACTAACACAGCCAATTATATTGTGCCCCAGCATGCATCCAATCTCACGTGATTCCAGTAATGAGCTGCGAAATCCGTATGAAATCGATTGGGCCGCGATGCCCTCAAATATGTTTTCAGTGAATGTTTTGTGTGTTTGCGTAACCGTCGGTAGGCGTTAGCAGCGTGTCGCGAATCGTCGCTCTAGATGCGCGGAGACAATACGTTGCGCCAGCGCGAGCCACGACACCGGTTTGCGCAAGCACACAGCACTTAAACAACGTGAAACTCTTGTATCTCTCGATTTACGGATCACGGAAATCTTTGGGGTAATTTAAACAGGGTATTAAGTAAACCTGCCCACGATTAAAGCTTCCAGCTATTCTAAGTTCGTGATATAAAGCGCATGATTCGAAAATAACTTTACCGCGTGGTCAACTGGTCATAAATAACGTTGAACAGGATCCCAATTGAATCTCGGGTACGGCTGAAAGTCACCGCCTTAAAGTTGTGCGTAATTTGCATGTGATCGTATCGACGGACTATCAAAGATGTCGAAAGAACCGAATAGCCCTCGAGTCCCCCCGGATCGCCCACTCGCTCTCACGGCGTTGGCGTGCTCCAAATTAATATTATATTGTGTTACAATTACGGCAACGCACACAGATTTATCTGACGTCGCAATAGCCAGGCGTATCGGCGTGTATATCGCTCTTATTTGGGTCGCGCCAAATTGCTTCTCTTATCGTATTTTCGAAAATCAGTGGGCGATTGGCGATTGCTAACTGTTATGTCAAATCTTTCTTTCAATGTCTGCTCACAAAACTTACTCTGTTTAAAAAACTTCACGGTTCGCATGGCAAGCGTATGTGTGCGCGGAACACAATGGTCTCCGGGTGTGATCAAGGCTCGATCGGCAACCTGGCCGGCGGCCGTGGGAACCAGCAGCGACAAATATGCGACAATAACCTTTTGTTAGGTCGTGCGTGCCTCGCACTTCTGCTAAATATTCCGTATTTAGACTAAGACTGCACTCCAGCCCTCGTTACAAAATGCAATAAAAATAGTTCAACGCCATTGTGTCTAACATACCTACATGTTAAAAATTCTCACATCTTGGTTAAAGAGGTAAAAGTATGCAAATGAGTGTGTCTCAATGAGTCAGAGAAAAAGTTAGCAACCGGTCAGTTATCACCTTGGAGCGCTAACTGTTGTATCGATACAGCTTTTTTGTAAGGTCGTACGGTATCTGTCGATACAATGGACGTGTTAATGCATGTGTTTATCACTAACAATTCTTAGAAAGTAATTATAACAGACACTTCCGACGCTCGGGTATGTGTAACAGTTACAGTCTGTGTATTTGAACTATGTTTTTAGCTGTGGAATCTTGTTATCGATAGTAAAGACAATGAAAACGCGTACAACTGTGTAAACACGTCGGAGGATCATGTATATGGAATTAGCAGGCGAGTGCATTCCTCGTATTGTTGGCTCAGAAACCAAGTTTTCTTTAGTAATTCATAGTCAAATACAACGGTCGTCTGTGTTTTGCGTTTGCTAAAATGTGACCGGATCGTCAGAGACACGCCCGGTCGGTACAGTAACCTCGGTGAGTCATGGAGCCGCCTCGCCGTGGAATCATAACGAGGAACCGTTGAAAAATTATCAAATTCGCATTCAACCGTGTTGTTCTCGTTGGTTAGCTTGTTTGACAATCCGGAGTGTCTGTTTTTGTAAAGATAAGCCGGAAAATATAGATAAGCAGGATAGAGAGACATTCTTTATAGAACACAAAACAAAACACAAGGCTTGCTAAATTCCGGGGCTGCGGGACTCCGGGGCTGCGGGACTATTCGAAAGAGATACCGTGGCCCCGGAACACAAAGGGCGATTAAGGAACATGGATGGGTTTTAGTCAGTAAAAGTCTGACACTCCCTCCTGCTCAGCCCAGAGCGGGAGAAGTCATTTGATGATTTCCCATCCTAAAAAAAAAAAGGCTTGCTAAATTTAAAACAATATGGTTGTTTCCAGTCGAGACTGATTCAAAAATTTCTGACAACGTTAACATTAATTTGCAAGTCAAACAGCAATACTCATGCTTATTAGTGTTACTTATAACCAACCATAATATCTTATAACAACTTAAACACAGAACACGGAGGTCTAACACATACAAACAGTCATACATACATGCAAATTCCGAATCTAGGACATGAGGCAACCCGCTGCGTATCGCAACTGCTCAAATCAAAATCATTAAAGCACATACAATAACTCATATTAACTGTAATACTACAGTTAATGTTGGCTTCATTTGCAGTAAAAAACTAATAACCATCCGCAATTATATTGTTGATCTTGACCTGTGTAACAATTTTATTTATAGCTGGTATTGATTACATCGTAAAATTGATGAAGACCCTACTAATGACAATAACTTTGAACATAGCTTCTTCTTCGTCTGTTTGTCCGTCGAAGAACAGTCCAAATACTTATATAGGTATGTTCCTAGCTGTATATTCAATGTGTCCATAACATTTTAAACAAAAAGGTTTCGCAGCTTCTACTACTCAGTCCGATTAAGGATCAACCACAACATTATCTGATAAGTTACTGCGTACAATCTTCATACCAGTTCTTGCTAAGCCCATTCTAGTACCTAATGCTTTCAAAACATAAGTTCGCAAGACTCAAACATTTAGGTCAAGGCATCCATATCAAGTCCTTTAGCATCCGTGAGGCAGAAATATCTAATACCTCCTACCATTTCCTTATTGAGTGGAGACCGTCCTGGCTAGATCTCAACTATCCGAACTCGAAGATTGTATCAGTGGAAGGAACTGAGAAATGGAACTAGTTATTGCTTGTGACAACTATAAAACGTTATTTATTAGTGTTTGTGTGCGCTCGTGATGAATTTCTGCTGATTTGTATCGTTTTAATAATTTATTTGTTGTGAATATACGATACTCAATAACCAAAACGTAGAAAGCCTTTAAAACTGTCCTCAATAGTTAAGTAACATTACAATGCGACGGTGATTTATTCAGAGATTGGTAACATTTGGATGCGGGTCATTTGCAAAATGTTTGGGTGCGCAAGAGCATGATCTTGACACCGACTGGCTAGCTGGGTGATAGATAGATACATGTTAGTGGGACGCACCGATACGTGAGCCTTATTTACATTTTACGACGTTGCGTTGTTGCAAAAACACGGCAATGGGTAGCTGTAAACTAGCAGCTTCATGTACCAGCAACTAGATACGCACAGATTAAGATGAGGTTTCTTTGACATTTGATCAAAATGCTGCAATAAAGCCACCTTTATTAGGTAGGGACCTAATGACTGCTTTGAACTTTCCGATGGGACTCGAATTAGTGGTAGATTAGATTTTTGATACTTGAACATCTAAAATCTTGTTTTTAGGATCTAATGTGGATTTTTTTGTCATTTCGTTGAATTAGTTTCTCCTTCGGTCGAATCGTTTAGCAAAGTATCCAGGCAATAATGACAGCACTTCATGAAGTTTGCATTTAAAATGGCACACGCATGGCCACACGCACTCGTCCAGCATTATCTTTGTTATTTAAACCTCATACATTTCAATTGTCATTTAAGAGTTCTAGCAAAGCCCGCCACTCCAGCGTCTGGCTCATTAAATATTAATCATGTCCTGCTATCGAGCAAAAACGAGCTAGGTCTGATAGACATGGTACCGACGTATGTCCTCCTATTGAAGCCCACACAATCGTCTATTGACATTGACACGCCTAATTACAAGACATGCGCATGCGCATATCGACCGCGAACACATTGGCCATCGGTCACCGGCACTCCACTCATTCAGATGTCAATCCTACTAATAGTGTATAACCCGGTAACGTTGAGAAAGCACATAGATCTGATGTGATATGAAGAAGGCTAGGTATATATGGTATTTTGCAGTGTTATATGCAGTAAGAATTAGAGTAGTGCGACCTTGTTATTGTATTCTAATACCGAGCAAAATATTCTATTGTGTGCTTGGGTTGAGCATGCGCGCGCACCTTCGCTGAGCTGAGGACAGCTGCACTTAGGTGTATTTGATTATGGCTAGATTTTTGCATGCTTATAGACTTCTATATTATGAAGCCTATTGGCCCTTGAATTTCATGGTGAGTGATTTCACAGCATAGTGCATTTTTAAGGACCAATTCTAAAAATATTATTGAAAGATTTCAACGGTTTATACTTTTAATATTATTTTCTATCCTCTCCCTTTATCCCGGTGGCCATCTTTGTGTTATATCTTCTGTTTTCCGCCCCTCAAATGGCCTTGAAGTGTAACAGTCGAAATAATAATTTCCGCAGCTGTCCGCTTGATAATCAGGTTTTATTGTAAGGATTAGCTTTGGTACAGCTTCTTAATATTTTTGGCATCTCTTTAGTTAGCAATTCTTTGGAAATTCTAAAGGTGTACCATGTACTTCTCTCCCCCAAACATTTTAGGGTTAGTGAACTGTTTAACATCTTTTCATCGTCTTTATTTGATTTTTGCTGGTACATTATATCTGCCGTGACCGTTGGTCATGACTCAGCTTACGTGTTTTGATTTTAAAAATGCGTTTTATTGGTTTGACAGGTTCAAGCACCTATATAAAATATTGGTTTTAGTTTTTAGGGCGTGATAACATCTTCGGTTTTTATGTAAGCATCGTCAAATCAACATTAAAAACGGAATTCACCAATGGCTTCAGTGCCATTTTTTTCGGGTCCTAACTTCAGCCTCGCTAATTCTTTTTCTTCTCGAATCAATGCCGCGATGACTGAAATTTTGTCCCGACCAGTACGTAGCAGCCTAGGCAGCTCTGTCGTTTGCCTCATTCAAGTCCTGGAGAGTGTAATTAGTTACCCAATTCTGACTTTTATTAAGATAACGTCCCAACATTTTTTTGTTTCGGTAGCATTGATCGTTTCATTGGTGCGCGGGCGCCGGAGGATGCGGCTCATTAAGACAATTAGAAGCTGATCTAACTACAACCGCGCATACGCGACGCGATGCAATAACCGCTTACAAACGCGTATAAACGCCAGATAAACGGGTATTATGGTTGCTAAATAGATTATCTAGTTCTATTGTTTTAAGTACTTCTTCTTCTTCGACCTTTGTCCACCCAATGCTGAGTGTTGTAGGTCTCTTATAGATATTTCCATTTTTTGGTTTGGTTTTGGTTTTGTGTCACGGCTATCCAGCTTCTGTCGACTGTCCATCACTTCAATAAAATCGTCGGTCCACCAAGTCGGTTGTCTTCCCACATTTATCCATCCTGCCCGGGGTTCCGTTATTGGACAATTTGTGCCTATCTTGATAACCGTTAAACAGTGTAACCCCCGAATACTGAAACGTCACTCAAAATTAAAGTAGCACTTATATTAAACAGATACTCAAAAGTGACGTTTGGCCATACGAAATTAAAAGTATAGGAGCTGCTCAAATGTTAAGCAGCCCTTAAATTTTGAGTAACGTTTCAGTATTCGTGGATAAGACTTCAACAAGACGTAAGTTGAACTACTACTTCTAGACTTAGAAGAATTTTATAAGAAAAGATCAGGTTCTAAGTAAATATTGCGTGGGGTCTCCAAAAATAAAATAACAAAGTTGTGACAAATATTGTTTTTTTTTTTTCTTATTATACTGTCTCTGTGTACCTTATTAACTCGGGCATATTGTTGCAGACCGGTTTAATATATTCAGGCTTCCAGACTTGGCAAATTGGTCTCACTCCACATGTGAAACTTTAAAAAAGGTATTGCATACTGCATTAACACAAAAGTTTTCACTCTCATTACTGTTATTTAAATCTGCTGTTGAACTTTTTGTAAAGACTTAATCCTTGGACACACTGATTGTTCATTCTTCTCGAATTATTCACTAATAAGTGCTTTTGTGTTGCCATTATCATAACAATATGCGTTGCCTTGTACGAATAAGGATTTTATTTACATAGCCATATTTTTTGTCCGCTATTGTCGCTCTATATATATTTTATATTTTATCCGTTATATATTATTTTCTTGTAAAGGACGTGAAGGAAAGTTCTAGACTACATAAGTGAGCAGTGATTTATCAGTCAATTAACCGAAAAAGCCACTAGTACAGAATGGTCTATTTTACTATAGATACAGGTTTTCTTTAGGTGCCACTGGAGCAATAAATAGTTTTTATCAGAGCGCAGTTGATCCCCATTCGTCAGCGGGGCAAGCACTTAGTGAATTGGGCCACGGTGCGCGTGAGCAACCGCGGGAGGAACACGCAGATCACGACGCCCGCCTTTCACCTTGTGTTTGTGTTGCCAGTGTGAGCGAGAAGCGATTGTATAAGCGTTTTTTACATCCTCAATATGGAACACTATGGTTCACAAAAAATGTGAACAGCTAATTAAGAATCTGAATGGAGGTCTCTAAATACGTTTTATTGTTTTAAAATTGAATCAAACCCTAATTAAAGACCTTTTCCATTTATTCAGTTGATACTTTCTTCCATTTGTACTGAAATTATATTAACCCTTTTCGTGATCACTAGAGCCGCACAAATCATGCAGGGTCACGTATCGGCCGTTGAAGTGTCGTTAACAGGCGTAAGAGCGCGTTATTTTATTAAACGCTAGTAAATTATGTGTGAGCCGAATGAAAACGCACATCATTACCGACTACGCCGAGACGCCTTATAAATATGCCACACGTTTAGTATCAAACATAATAAGTTAATGAAAGCAAACGCAATGTATTGCTGTCCCCATTCCATTCAGCCTATCGCGGTGAAGTGTCTACTAAAGAAAATAGAATACGACTCACCTACACAAAAAAAAAAACAGAATGCATAATTCCGAGCTAGTAGCAAAATATTCTCGTAACATTATCTACAAGAATTTAAAAGTCCATCATAAAAATTACAGGCAGATACATCAGCCGCCTTGTAACTCTTGTACAATCAAGATAAAAACTCTTAATGATGGAAAATAAAAAAGTGTTATCTGACAACGCGCTTCGATTTTGTGCAGTTCGTGTGAAGAGTAATGTAGTGAATTGAAGCGCATGGTGTGATCAAAGGAGAGCGCGCGCGCACCGATCACGAGTGCCATTGCTGTAATAGAATAATTAATGGGCGCCGGACCGCGCCACTCCGAGGGTCACTGACAGGCTCCCTTCCACATGCGCAAGAGTGTGTGTGAGGGCGAAATGTGAATGCAAGTTCATACCACTTCAGGGTGTGCGTCTAACCGAAATCGTGCATCCGCGCCACCATGGACGCTTTACATCCATTCACGGCGACCTATTGGATATCTATTTTATTGCCAGGTGCTGTTATCTGTACTCATTTAAAAGCAAAACCGATTGCCATTAATCTTGAAGTAATTGATCGCTCCTAAAAACAACATTCGCCAACAATTATCGGAACATTTACTTCTGCCAATTTGGTACCGCTATAACTGAACGCCAAAACTCCAGCCGCCTTGAGGTTGCAAATTCGGCTAATTCGACCCAAAGCGTGAAACATTGTGGCGCGAAACCACCCAAAAACCTTTAAATAATTTGTCGAGTTTCTAAAGTCTGTTCCACTTACGAAAGCGGCTGAAGGCTTAGTTATTATCAGCCATTCAAACGGTGGTGAACAATGCCCTCGGTTAGGGGGTCGGACAGATAAACTCATGCAAATATCCGACACTTAAAGTAATCACCGGTTTGCGGCTACTATTGTTTTCGGTGAAAAGATTCTGGTGACGCAACCCTCGGCCAACTTTGGATTTTTGCACAGCTTGGTGGTCGTTATCTAGACAATATTTGCTGAGCTTCGCCTCGTTAGGTTTCACATGTGTGTTACAATCACAAGTGGTTCAGGGACTTAGCACATGATTTCGAGAGTCTAGCACGAGATAAACAACAATTATGCAATCGATTAATATTGGTTCGATATTTGTAACATTTATCTCATAACTGATCAGGTTATGTATCAATTAATTGAAAATGAAATAAAACTAAATTAGCTAACAGAAAAAGGATGTGAGCTACATAATGAAACAGCCTTCTATCTATAATTCAGACGTTGCGTCGGAAAAAAACTTTGATTGGTAAGATCTCGTCTGATTGGTGTTTATATCATCTGATTTCTTATAAATGGCAGATGTCAGTCAGGCAATGCGATTAACGATGCTTTAGAAAGAGCACACGATAAATGGCCGTTCAGTTTTCAAAGTATAGTAGTTGATCCGTGTCGGGGTGGTCGACGTGCCCTAATGTAATGCAAGCCCGCTCGGGGCGCTCCCGACTTGAAATATCACGGAATCTTGCAGTAACCCAGATGAATATATGTATTTCTATATTGAAACTAGATATGAAACGTTTCCAATGAACTTAAGTATGCCGGTGGCTTACTTGTATGATTAATTTGAATTATCAAGAAAGGCGGCACCGGCTGTTTGATAGTGGAAAACTACGCAACATCTTGAGGTTCTTTAAGGAAATCGCGGTTTGTTTAAAATCTAATAACTGATACGGAATCTTAGAAGGATGATTTTAACAAAAACAAATGCAAAATTCCAGCGACCTCCTCGGATATGGCAAAGATCATTATCATGGCCTTCAACGTGACATCCGTTGTTTTCCAACGAAAACTTGGCAACGTGGTGGTCACCCACGACAAAGACGTGTCTCGTTAGCCGATTTTATTGCGAATCAAACCATACTTGGGACGCATGGGCCACGCATAAACAACTTAATGGCGGGCATTGGCAGGGCGAAAAATCGAGGGCAAACTATACAAGCTCTTGCAAAGGATGCTTTTGGGCATTTCAGAATTTGTGGCACGAATTGCCAAGTTACGTCATGACCCGTATGATGTAATGTTCAGGAATTCGAATTCAATTTAGGGTGAGCACATAACACTCGTGCCCATTCTTAAGGCGTAAACCGCAAATTTACACGATAAGTCGCGGTCGTTCGCTTGAGGAATTGAACATGTTTGTTCACACGTCGAAAACAAACAATGCTCCTCTATGAAAGATCTCGGCTCGTGTCGTAGGCATCTAAATTAAGCTTATATGCAAGAGAGAGGCCGCATACCTCGGAAGTTACATACGGACGTGTCGGAGGTCCAAGAGCACGATAGCGATCTGCGGAAGCTGCACTTACGGGAGCCAACTCTCGCTCCTATTGTGAGCAGCCGCCGCCGTAACGGCGATTGCCCTCTGAACTACAATGCGACCGAATGGCAACACACGCGCCTCCGAACACAATAGAAACAAAACCCCGGCGCGGACTCGCCGGGACACACCAGGAAACGTTCCGCTCTGCATTTCTATCTGTGCGGTAAAAGGAGAGAGTTGCTCGGAACAGTCTCGAGTTACGAGTGTCCGTTTGAAATGTGAACGACAACCGCGGATGTGTAACGTGAATATCGCTGGAAACATCGTAGTCTCGCAGCTCGCGTTCCGTGACAAAGTGTGAAGCGGAGGGCTCGGTGGCGCGATCACCGCAAAACCACGGTCTTTGTCGACAGTTAATAACATCGAGGAAACGCTGTAATCGCGTGGCCTACTTGCGGGCTTGCCCTGCGGTGGGACCGCTACGCCATCTCAATTTCGCGTCGGCTCTCGCGGGCCGTTTTTCACCGATATATGTCCGATGCTCGCGCGAGATAGAGGCGTGGTAAGCATAATGATGGAAATGGGAGCCGGTCCGATGCAGCGCATATCCGCCATGCCATCGGAGCCAGGGATACTATCATTTCCAGGCACGCGTTTAATGCCTCACCATTCTAGACAATATTGCATTCCAGGGTTGGCTGTAGTGTAATCGCACCTTGACATTTACAATTCCTGTAACAAAAGTGTGCGGGTTTTCGAGCGGCTATTGTTTGCGTACGTGTTGTGCGCGGCCGATGGAGGGCTGCGCGCGAGTGCGACACAATGGCGAGCGCTCGTCGTAAAAGATGGCAGGAACTAAATGGTTCCCGTCGTCATTTGACCGATTGGCCATAAAGCTCGCGGCTTCGACGATAGTTTCGTCCCGTTCTGACGACGATTGAATGCGCTGCACATGATGTATGCTTCCATACGTTGGAGTTTATTATCATCCGCGCACGCTATTTATTGTGCTGCGATAAACGTTAAGAATAGACAGTGTATGTCTATAATTCATATTACAATGCGCTCAATACGATTTGACCTCAAATATTAAATGGTATGACGGAATCTGAGAAATGTTGATATAAATATTTCAAATCAAAGTGGAGAAGACATAAATTGATGCATGTTCAATAGATCACGACAGTGGTTCACGAATGATTTAGCACGTGACGCTGTAGTTAAAATAACAATCATCACATTCACAATTTCTCGTTAGAATGACGCCATTGTTTTCCTTATTTTTTGTAAAGGGAAGTTATCCTTATCTACTGTTGTCATATGTATGTATAATTGTATATTATCAACAATTGCAACAATAATAATCACCATTCTTTTTACATAAATATTATGTCATTTAGCATTATCCTCGGAGATTCCTACCGCGAGATTACGACGACAGCTATGCAAGCGGAAATGTATAATTATTATAATTTAATTTCGTGGTGCGCGTGCGACACCGAAATCGTGACGTCACGTGAACAAGCAGACTACGAAGAAAATGGTGTGATTCATTCGTCAAATCGTGTCCGTGAGGTGCGCGGGCGCATATTGATGCGGGCACGAACCGCGCGCCCTCCGTGCATGCCTAACGAGCGACCATGCTTTACTGAAACTCATAACGGCTGCCACATACCGAGTAGACGCACGCCTCGCACTGCCACAACACTTACCTGGAACAAGAAATTAAAACATTAAGTTCAATGTTACAGAACCGCTGGATTGAATAGAGACATTAAACAACGAACGTATTGCAACACATTCGTGGCCTAACATCAGATACTATCGGCATGATAAATGTTTTCATACAATCATAAATTACAAAGTAATCCAAAACGTGGTTGTTTATTGTTTTTATTACAGCAACACCATAATCCAATATAATTGCGAGGTGAACGCAACAATTGCTTAAGAACAAACAGTCTAGAGAGACAGATCACGGTTTGCGCAAACGCAGAGTACGAGAGACGCGCAATAGTTTCATTAGAGAGTACGACATTTACATATGTTTCTGTAATTGAATTAGGTATGAAACGAATCGGTAGCTCGCGCGGCTAACAAAAAGGCGGAGTTGTGCAACAATTGGGCGCGAAACGGCATAAACGGTTCAAGGTGGTCTTTTCAATCGAACATCGATTCTATCAATTCGTAATATTGTGTCGCAACCACTCTAGTTTGTTTCTAAATGCGTATCACGTTTTCGTGATTAGATAAGTGACGATGTTGATACTAATTGAAAAAATTGTTTCGCACATTCTATGTACGGCAATTATAGACTGGAGTCCAATGAAGCAATTTCTCCTTTTACTAGCAAGGGTTCAGCGATTATAATGCATTTGCATGTTACGTTGCAAACATTTATTTGCTAGTCACTTCAAACTCGCTACGACTCGTTTGAGTGCGAATGCGGAATGCGCCTTTTAATACATTGTCTCGGCAATGGTGTTCAAGTAATACATTTCTAAAGACAATTTAGCACTCATCGTGCGCATCAACAATACTTGTGAAATAGCACTGGCATGCGACTATGCGAGTCCCTTCAATGGTACGCTAACGAACTTCACACTCGCCATCACTACGTCAATAGGAGTCTTCGGATTGATGCGTGCCGGAGCAAAAAGCGTATGGAATTCTCCTCGTAACTTAACAATGGTCGTGTTTTGCTGTCGTCGTATACACCGAGCCGAGGGTCCAGGTCAAACGAATACAGTTCTCGTCTTGGCTTTTCACTTGCGAAATGTCGAGACTGAATGCGCGCTGACGAGCTGACATTAGGCGAGGGTAACTACGCCCGACACTGAGGTCACGTTATTAATATTGTACACAAACCATAATACGCTATTCATGTATTAATAATACCCATTAAACTTAAGGTTAACTAAACCAAGCGACTAACCAGATTATTAGCAAGCAAGAAAACACGGCAAAACACACAAAACATAATTGTGTCATCGGAGCGTGGTAACTGATATTACGTCAACAATCGTGACGGGGATGTCGTAAACGATTCGTGCAACCTATGACAAAAATAACAATGTCGAGACGTTACCATCCGAAACCGATACAGATCGTAGTGAGTGCCTGGTGCTGTGCTGCAGCTTCGTGTACGAGGCATGTGAAGCGAACGCAACAAAAGGCTGGTTGCATAACGCGAGAAAACTTTAGATCACGACACGACCGCCCCGCAGCGATTATCGAACGAAGAATACCTAATGTCGATGGTAAACATAGTAAACACACAATTAACTCTTCAGCCGGAGCTTATAATTTAGCTGAACTTCCCAGCGTCGCTCCGGCGAAAGCTATGTGCGCTGTCGAAGCGCGTGCTTACACTCGCGGTGCCCTCAGCGGACCAATAATTCCTCGCTGCACCGAGATCGTTAATTAAAAAATGTTAACTCATTAATCAGGCGCCTGGCCGCACTCCGATCGCGATCGGCAGCACCGATTTATTACGCTCCAGATAAGAGCTAGTTCTCGGGCCGATCAACGCACAGATATTCAATTATTTTATTGGTCACAAACGAGAGTTTCCCATAACGAGACATTATTAGGAGAGCGGCACGACGAGATGATACATAGCTTCGGCACTAAATAATATCTGCAAGAATAAAGCGATGACGAAACGGTGGGTTAACAGTTACATCGAGGCTGTGAGGAACAATAGGTCGATAGCAGTCATTTATCTGGCTGGATTACGCAAGGGGTAATATTTTAAAGAGAATAATGAATAATTGCGCGAGTCTGGTCAGACGCGGCCACGGCGGGCCCGAGTCGCAATGATTTGCATAGCTAAGTACACACGCGGGCCATTAGACGAGGTGTCGCCGGGATCGTTAACGACTTCATGGAAGAAGCTGAGCTGCGGTTGCTCCTCTATCTAGTTATGAGAAGACAAGATTCTTGCTAGCCGCCCTCACTTAAGAAGGTACAACCGCTCCGCAACCAGCAATTTTTATGAGTTCGATCACACGGTGTGCTGCAGGGTCCGCTCGTTCTAAGAACTACGGCGTTGCACCTCGTATGTTCGGCCGCTGTTTACTGATTCATGTTCCCATAATAATGTTGTATCGACGTCGGTTCCCGGTGGCGGCGGGTGGTCGCGATAACGCGCCGTGCGCTCGCGCATCTCAGCGGGCGCATTGTCTAACTATACACTGATAAGATAATTATGGTACCCAACGCCTAATTTATTGTTCGTACTATCACCTCACCTTAATAAGGGCAGACGACAGTATTGCATTATACTTCTAGCTACTTATCGTGCACGGTGCATCGTGTAAACAATAAGTTCCATTTCATCGCTGAGTTGCATTATAAAAGTGAAAATGAACAGTTAGTATGACGTGGCCGTCGTATCCGGTGGTGGTCGGGGTTCCTAGCACCAAATAGGACACTACGCTTTCTAGGAAAAGCCTGGCGAAATGACGAACGGCACTGCACGACCAGAATACAAACAAATCATTAAGCCACACAGTTCATATTACATCCTTGATTAATCATCGCCTCGTTGTAATGGACAGCACTTCTCAGCTTTTATTTGTGTCGAGCGCATCTGCGTGCACGATCCGGTTGATGGAAAGTGTTAATTATTGGGAAGGGGAGACCTAAAAAGAGTGCACATTTCAAAGGACGCATAAAGAGCAAGTGTCTTCACTAGCTTCTGAACTTCTAAGGTGTGTATTGGGCCAAGGCGAATACTTTCAAAGGTTTAATACATGTTATGTTTAGTGTTGAAATAGAGCCCGCTGCAAACAATGTAGAAAGATGATTTTACGGGTTGCGGTTTGGTTAAAATGGATCGGTTCGGTGCGTCGCGCGCTAGCCGGTGTAAACGACCTACGACGGCAACGCGCACCTCACCCGGACTAATGGAATTCATCTCACACCACGCGCGCTGCACCCGGGCCGAGCCGTTACAAACAATGACCGCCCCACAATTACACGCCGATTCGGTTGCACAACCAGGTATTACGCACCGAAACAAAATAATCGAAAAACGGTACGAAGAAATTCAATCACAAGAGGCAAACGATGTAACGGGACCGTTAAATCGCGTCGAGCGGTTCGAGAGCATTTAGTTGTCACATGATTACTTAACAGTCGTTCTATTTGGCCAGTGTGTGGAACTTTCTGTGTAGAAAAAGGTGCGAGCGCGGGAGCTGGTGGACCTCCAACCCGCCCACCGGTACCCGAACTGGGTCACTGCCAATTTGCGAATCGGGCATCATTGTAATCGCATTACGACACGACCGCGACCGGCTGACGCGCCGAAATTGACGCCGGCCGCTGCCGGGGTCAGGCGTCAACACGACATTGTTATCTGAACTTGGGTGTCGTGACCCTCACCTGTGACACGCGTTATTCAAAATCAAGTTATTTACGCAACCACGCATGTATACGCCTGAACTTCTCTGACTATTTTGGTCATGCTTCTGAGGTGCCATGCCCGGGAGCGATGCTCTAATCAACATTATGAACATCTAAATAGGAGTTCTTCGATCCTACAAAGTGGCGACTGAGAACCTCAAGAAGTCGATATCTGATGTGGATGGGCCAATCGAGGGGTAAATAACTTCATCGCGTTGCATAAAAGATTATTACCCATGTACAGGGGAAGCGTGGTTGTATCTGATATGAGCGTCCCGTCGGCGAGATAGTCTCGCCCGTAAGATGGGAGATTACACGCGATCGCACCATCACATACGGCGTTATGTTTGAACGCTGCGAGCCGCGATGGGAACTCCAAACAACCTTAGAATAACCAGACATAAATACGTCTCCTACGCCGATATGAAGCGTGTTTCCGTTCAGATAAACTCACAGTATTGTCCGTAATTTCATTGGTGTGCTCAGTTTAGGAAGTTGTAAATATGGAATAAAATCGCTTTCTATCACTGCAGTAACTTCGCCCTGTGCCTAGTAAGGGTGATATATGACTTTAAGTTATAGGAATCACAAAACGTTTCCTACGCATAAATCTGTACAAAATCCAATAAAAACTTTATCACGTCCGTCCGTGAAAAAATTACAGTTCGATTTCCGATGAAGCATAGCGCGGTGTCGTGATTTGCGACTTCGTTGCGCGCAATTATGTCGCGCCCAGAGCTCGTTGCATATTTTAATTTAAACGAAATTAAAATAGCCCGGAACTGCACGTTCAAGGGCGCACTACAACAATATTTCACGCGAAATTCCAAAATATTTCAGCTAACACCTTATTTTCAACGAAATAAGAATCAAAATCCATTCAGAGCCGAAAACGGCGTCGAGACGCATAATGCGTGCGTTGAACTTAAAAGGTTGTGACAGGGGTATTACGGTAATTACCTTAATTTGTAAACACAAAAAACGGCCGTCGTTTCGTCGTATGTTAACTGAGCGAAAAATTAAATAACTGAGATGGTGGTGAACGAGAGAGTGCGCGGCCAACTATTAATTCGCTTAGAATGCGGATTGCGCACCCATTAACGCATCGTGCGCCCGTTCGTGAGAACATTATCAATTTTCCGTAGAAATTTATAATTGCGCAATATTTTTACGGAAACGTATTCATTCGAGCCAGCTATTCCAGAGAACGTGTTTATAAATGGGAACACATTTGTTGGTGGCGGTCTGTAGAGTTGGCATTCGCGCTATCATGGCGAAAAAATCGCTCGGATTCGGTTGAGGCGCGGCACGAGGGCGCGCGCGCTCGTAACGGCGGGCTTTGCATATCGCTTGCATGAATCTTCCCGGTGACGAGCACCGAAGGAATGCGTCGGGAAACTGCGAAGCCGGTCGTTGACTGATTGCCCAAACAAAGCTCCGCCCGCAGCCGCCCGCATATGGCCACATCTATTGTATAAAACAAAACAACAAAATTATTGGTGATTCAGCGGGCGACGCCTTTTGCGTAAGGTCACGGTTTAACACTTCATCGCCAAGGATGCCCACGATGCGTAAATCAAATCGTTAAACAAGGAAATTGACTCTGCTACGTTGACAGAGCTAGGTTTAATTAACCATCTCCTTAAACGGTCGACCTTCGATAGTGACAGAGGCAAGATTAATTCGCAAATGCGTATTGAAATGACACATCTTTTGATCGCTTTGAACTAAAGACAAATATATTATGAGCACTGATCGATATCGAATCAAATACTTTGTATCTGCAGTTCTCCACGATGAGTGAGTAGGTGTCTCTGAATCAGAATCTGATGCAAAGGCATGAGGTAGCAATAACATAGTTGAAAGCCTTCCTTATCAGGAAAGTCAAGTTTATTTGGTGCAGGGCCTTCTACATTCCGTTCTTTCGACGGATCTGAAGTTACGATCAGAAGGATGTGATCAGACGGGAACTATCTAAGGTCGAAAAGGGCACGCCTGGACATGGAAAGTGTCGTTTGGTCCTCAGTAATTGGACCCCACATAGGCTGTTCACCGAAAATGGTATGCGCGTGACCATCCAAGATATAATCTGGGATATCTGGTCTATCGATAGTGATTTACTGTGATCATTAGCATACATGGAACAGGTGTACGGTAGGTGATAATTGCGTCCTCTAACTGTGTAAACGATTGGCGCGTTTAGATAACGACGTACGCCATTTGCGTGTGCGCAGTACCGAGTACGCTCCTTATTGCTTATCTGTTTGTTTGAGCCTTTTGTGGACGGGAACGGTGGCTGGCAGTGTAGTTGTGTTTTTCCAATACTTATAACATGATAGTACACTCTTTATCATTTAGGGCGAGGTTTTTAAAGCATTTTTAAACACTGATACAGCTAGAGCAAAGAAACCTTGTAATTTTATGACCAAAATTATTTAAGTAAGGTCTAAAATAAGGTATATTTAATGAGCAACTAACTATGTACTCCCAGCACGTAATAAAAGACACATTGGTTACTCCTTGGCGGCTTCGAATCCCGTTGGAAAGTCCCAGGGCGCCGGGGGCGACGGAAGCCGGTCTTCCGGCACGAGCCTGGCAAGCCGCCGTGCATATTCAATGCGGCTAATTAATGCTGCAGCTAACTACGATGCTGATATGAAAGTAAATGTTACCTCTTTTGTCGTTCGACGGATAGTCCCAGGGCTATGGGAAAGTATTAGTTTGTTTATAAAAGTATTTAATACCGAACTCGTTTGCCCCAAGGTTTTTGTAATACTTTTGTAGACAAAACAGGCCCTGAAGCTAACTTCGCACCGTGGCATGGTTCCTTTCAGCGTGACAGAGCCATCTGAATGTAGCCTCGCAGCGTGACAGGTCATATTACTATAGTCTCCCAGTGTGACTGGACATCCCAATATAGCCTGGTAGCATGACAGGATATCCCAAACTAGTCTTTCAGCGTGACAGGGCATCTGAATGTAGCCTCGCAGCATGACAGGTCATCTAACTATGGTCTCCAATTGTGACTGGGCATCCCAATATACCCTGGCAGCATGAGAGTATATACCAAACTAGCCTTTCAGCGTGACGGGCATCAGGACAGCGTGACAACAATTTTGAAAGAAAATATGTATTACGCACAAGGCTTATTGACAGGCTTACGCATGACCAAAATATTTAACGAAATGCAGAGGAGGGCTTAGACCAATTTTGGAAGTATATTCAGACAAGACAGGAATAAACATGTAAAGTTGAAAAACCCAACTTTTTATATGTACTATCGAGGACACTCCCGCCGGATCACCACTAATTTTTGCTTGCACTTACAACATAGAAACGCTCTCTGGCCCTGCCCCGTTGACTTTGTATAAAAATAATGAATGAAAAGATACCGATCGGCCGAACGCACAGACGACACACGCCAAACGAGACTTATTGTTATTTTGCGCGCCAAAGTTGACGCTTTCCTAATAGGCCTAAACTTTAAGGGGGCGTGGCTCGGCGCCTCCGCATGATTTAAGCGAAAAAAATTTAACTGATCAGGCGGAAAAGACCACGACTGTACTTCTAAATTGTATTACTCAAGTCAGGTACACGCAGCGACACGTCAAGTTATACATTTCCAGTATAACATGCCTCGCTTTGTTTAGATTTCCCTTACAATGAGAGATCCGCTTACGCTTGTATCATATAGGACTTATTTACATTGTTGATTCAACCTTTGCTCCCAAAGCTTAGTAATATTCATATCATTATCAGCTGATAAAGTGTATTAAACGTTTCCAGACCTGCCTAAAGTAAATAACACTTTAATTACTAGTTATATGCGCACGTGGGGCTGTTTCTATAGAAGTTATCAACTAGTAGCTACTATGTGCTAATTAGTATGATATCATGTAGACATCTTGTCTATGTTTTGTAAGATATTTTCAGAAAGGTTTTATTATGTCACAGAAACAAACTGAGAGGAATGTATTATTTTGTTACTTTTAAATTGTTTATTAACTATGGATTTTAATAAGACTTAAAGTAAATAACACTTTAATTACTAGTTATATGCGCACGTGGGGCTGTTTCTATAGAAGTTATCAACTAGTAGCTACTATGTGCTAATTAGTATGATATCATGTAGACATCTTGTCTATGTTTTGTAAGATATTTTCAGAAAGGTTTTATTATGTCACAGAAACAAACTGAGAGGAATGTATTATTTTGTTACTTTTAAATTGTTTATTAACTATGGATTTTAATAAGACTATCACTGTTGTTGTTAATTGAATTTAATAGAAATAAAAGTTACCTAAAAACCATTTTATTTTAATATTTGCGCATGCGCATTTAGAAGTAGCTCTAGTACACGCGGCGACCAATCAAGTTATACAATTCCCCTTTTTGGATCTCTCATTGTAAGGGAAATCTATCCAAAGCGAGGCCATGTTATACTGGAAATGTAAAGCCTGATGTGTCGCTGTGTGTACGTATAACTTTAATCAAATAAAATAACTGATAACACTTTATGATATGACGTGTAAATGACCAAATATTATTACACACAAGTATATAGCAGAGTATTAAAATTCCTTAGACATTCAATGATACTCGGGAAATGTTTTAAGATAACCGTATCGTGTATGTAAAGAAATTGTAGATAACGTGACTTTGTTGCAAAGCCTTTCCTGAAGTATTCAGTACATAATGAAGACGAAACATAAATAAATATCGTCTCTTCTCTTTGTACATTTTTCAAACCTTAATCAATGAAAATGTAAGGGACCTCAGCAATATTTTTACCGCCTCTTCCGTATTTATAAAGGACGATGTCGGAAACCCGTATTTCCAATGCGTCCCGACATGTCTTTTGATTACTTTTATGTGTGTGTAATAAGCAAACCCCCTATTTCCCCCGAGACATGAACGCTACTGTGCCCTGAAACCTCCATGCACTCACCATGCATGAGTGCGCTACATTATCTAGTTATTACTTATAATAACTAGAAAATGTAGCGCAAAAAGCCAAGAACTATGCAATATTTAATCTACATATAATAATATGTACCTACCTATAGAAATTAAATTTCCCTATAAATCATGATCTATCAAAGGACCGATTTGTTCGAGACACCATTGTTTAACTATTGTGTCTACTTCGTGGACAGATCAAAAGATAATATTTAAAAGGAATAATTATATTTACTCTAATTTATTTATAAAGGCGGTCTTACAACACTTGGAACGAGAGGCAGCAAAATAACCAAGTGGTTGTTCATTTTATGAAGTTTGAAAGCTAATCTTCAAAAGATTACTTCCATAACCAATATTGCGCAAAGACAAGAGAAAACTACGTACCTTATGTTATCACCATAAATCCTAACGACGTCATAACCACTACCATAGTCCATAGTGGAGTACAACCACAAGATTGAACGTCAACAAGACAATGAGCACATAAAGGAGGGCAATCCATCAGAATAAGACCTGGATTTAAGCCCGTACACAATAACTTTGTGCCAAGTAGAAAGGGATTTACGCTGTAAGAAGTTGACAACAATGTGTTCTGGCACAATGAAAGCTCAAACAACATGTAATGATATAATATAGCCTGTTGCTGTCTCCATGCAGGGCAAAGTCCTCTTCAGGTGCAGCGAAGACATGGCATCACCGCGGGATTGGAGATTTCAGACATACAGGGTGTAAACCACCTCATCACGAAGCCGTAAACCAAGCATTCTGTACATTAAACTAAGTAACTTTACGCAAAAATTATTGCTGAGAAACGACTTTTTTTTTGGGGTGAAAAATCATGTTTTGTTGTAGTAGAACTGATTGTAACGCACTCAAAACGTGGTCCTGATGGATGAATTTGAATAATACGGGGGTCGTGGAGGTGTTTAAAGTAAAAATCTTACATTAAAAACTAGTATTTTGAAAAAAGGTGACAAAAAGTTGGGACTTTGACCCCCAATATCTCCGTAACTAGAAGGTTCCCGGTTAACCGGAAGGAAGGTATGATGTAGAACAAAAAAATGATTGCAATGACGAAGAGAACAAGTGCTTTTCGGCTTCGTTAAGAGGTGTTTTACACGCTTTATAGTCAATGAAGTTCAGATGGTAACAGAAGCTGGAGAATGGAACCCCAAAAGAATTGGGAGTTTCCTCGCGATGTTATCTTTCATCAATGTCAGTGAATCTAAAATAAGTAAGAACAAAGGCCAATACTTAATATAATAAACTTCGCAATATCAATAAATCATGTTTATTAGAAAAATAGGTTTTTTTCCTACCCATCACACATAATAAACAGAAATATAAAATTCTAACAGCGTCGGAGCGGAAAAGATTGCACAGACAAGAAGAAAAACTCAAGAATTTCTATGGTCTTTCTTCCTAACATAAAGATAGATATGTTTCCATTATCGATATAATGGAAACATAAACATTAAACGTACTTAACGATATTCTCACGAGTCTGCGTACGCGCACGCCCTAAGCAAAGGTTCCACGCCAGCAGTTCGACACGGTGCCTGGACGCCCTAATGGCTTCAGATGTTCCCCCACACTTCTGAATACGTTGCCCTTGGCATTTCACGGTGAATGAGTTCCGTTTGTACAATGAAACATCTGACAAAAATTCTTGAAGAACTTTCTGGATAACGTCACTTTGTTTTTCTCGCAGATGCATGTTTTTCAAACACGTTTCGTGTGAATCAGGCAGTAAATAAATCAAAAGCGTTGTTTATAAAGTCATTTAAATATCCACATTGCACATGTTGTTTTGTATGAACGCCTTTTAATATAATCAAGACTGCAGAAGTACTAATCCGTCGATTTACGTCATAGCTTCCATTGATGGTAACCACTGTAATTTAATTGGTCGTAAACACGATCAATTTACTCATGCACCGAGGAATGTACAAGCATAATGTAAGCCATTTTTCAATAACATTAATTCAGAATCACGGAGTAGCGAAAGCATTTGGCAAATGAAAAAGGAAAGTGGTGTACGGCAGGTGCGCGCGCGCATCGCGAGGTGAGCCCTTCCAGGGCGAGGGAATGGAATGCGACTATTATTAGAGGAGTCGGCGCCGGCGCACGCCACCGACCTCATGATACAGGGTGCTATGGGAATTGTTAGAATTGTTTGAGAAAAATTTGAATTCTGAAACGTTTGAGATTTTTGGCTCGAGACACATCATTACCGATCTCGATTAGAATCTTTTGGGACTGGTTTATTTGAACAACAACGCGATTCAATGCGGTACAAAGTAATCTGATTACAGACATGATGAATTACTTATTATTAAAGATGCATCAGAATGGTCGGAAATTGAGAAAAAGCAAAATCTTGTCGGACCCGGTAAAAACTCGTAAAGCCAAATTAAGATTTATTTGTTTAAATATAAACCTTTTACACAAAATATGACATTGCGTGCTTAGACATACTCGTCTCACGATAATTATTCGAATTCGTTCCAAGTGACTTTTAAAATTGTTTAGCACTTCTCACAAACCACCCTGTATCCCGTAGACTAGAGGAGTGCACGTTATCGGTGGATGCTGTGGGCATCGCTGCGCTGGCGCCGCTCCGCCATTGTTGAGCCCCCACCACCATGCTAATGTTCCTCCCAGCCGTAAGGCACCTGCTCCACCGACGACGAGAAAGCGACAAACTATCAACGATTTTCTGGCTCAAGAAATGTGCAAAGATAGAAAGAAAAGTGTGTTTATTTATTCATTTGAGCCGAAAGACGTCCACTGCTGGACATAGAACATTACCCGTTCCGTCCGACTCGCATCCAGCGGATTCCCGCAACCTTCACCAGGTCATCGTTCCACCTAGTGGGAGGCCTTCCAACGTCTTCCGGTTCGCGGTCGCCACTCCAGAACTAATCGGCCCCATCGGCGAAAGTTCGTTAATCTCCAAAAACCATGCTAAAACGGCCTCAGCTCAGCATAATGCCAGTTGCAACATAAGGTAGATCACCTGAGATGATTTTCAGATGCAGACAAGTGCCCGATAGGTCGCGTCATCCCTTGTAAGTAAAAGATAGTATAGTAATAGTTGATGGCTGACTGTGCTCCAGCGAGTACTCGCTTGTCGCAGTGACAAGAGCTACCAAAGCGAGTACTTCTCTCAGCGACTCTTACTTAGCGGGCAGATCATTCGCTGTGAAACCTTTATTATGCACAATAGCGAGTAAGCGTTGATTGCCAATTCGTTTTTCGTTGCTAGCTCTATTCGCTATTCGCTGGCAGTGGAACAGGTACCTAGTGTCCGATACTCGCGCTCAGATACAATAACAATAAAATAGCTGATATTGGCCAATACGAATTATGTTTTAATTTTAGATCTAAGCAAAGAGCTTTGTGTTTTGTTCTTTCTGTTTGAATTGTTTACTCCTAGTCTCATATCAAAAGAGAAGCTAAGTTTGAATAATTTATATCAAAGCTCGGGCTCATCTAAAATGAGACATCCAAACTTTGCCAAGATTGTTCTACTTAATAGCTCAACGTTAATGGTGTCTGTTAATCCTGAAACGAACATCCACATTCCAATCGGGTGGCAACCAGACGAAAGCGAGTGACTGGTGTTAAACGACTAGATCGGGAAAGGCAAACAGTTCCAGGTACTAATAATAAGCGAATTTCTCAGGAACGGCTCGTAAGTTCACACCTCGGGGATCACGTTACTGGTGTTTGGTCGTTAGCGCCGCCATTACTCGTACGAGTAAAGAAGAACATTCACGGTACGAGGAATGTGTCGGAGTAATTGGAATTTATAAACAGTTGACGCTTCAGAAAGAATTGTAGGATTTGTGGAAACTGACAATAAAAACGTACAAAGAGTATAGTCGTACGTTTCTTCTCTTTGTACGTTTTTGATAGGTATAAAATCGGTATAAAAGGAGTACGCGATAGATAGGAGTAGGTGATTTTATACCTATCAAAAACAACTCGAACACATCTAAACAACAAAATACATCATCCAATTACCCTTGAGAATCATTGGATACCAAAACAACCAATACAATCAACCAATTCTCGCCTAACAGTTTTTACTTGCGATCCACAAACACGGAAGCGTTCGTGGGTCGAATTTACACACAAGAATTTTGACGAGCCCCAGTGTTAACGACAAACAGCGTGTCGCAGTGATTTAAACGAAATGCGTACTGTGAACAGGGCTCTTAACTTACGCGTAGGCGAATAAATCTGGGGAACGGGCCGTTAAGGGGCAATTGTGCGTCGCCGAAATGGCGTCCGTCGGCAATTTGTCGCCCGACTACCGCCAGACGCAAGTAGGAAACGACTGAAATGTCTGCTAAGGATAGGGCTGGGTTGGGGCACATTTGGGGTCTAAAATCAGGTTAAGGCGAAGATCGAACCTCCAATAAGACTTATGGCATAAGTAACGAAGACTTTGATGACCAGGTCGTTGAAGCAGTCAGTTAAATTGAAAACCTGATGTGGAAGATGTATTAATATGTTGTTTAACTCAAAAAGGCTAAGATTAAGAAAGCCACAGTAACCTGTTTTCCTCATTGCGGTCTTTACCTCGCAGTGTATACACTGTAAAATAATTAGATAAACACTGGCAGTTACTGATAATTTCATTTATCTTTAAAGGAAAGACTAAGATCGGAAAATTACATTGTCGTTGGCATCCTTGGGATTGTACAACCAGCCAGGACTATAAGGATTAGTTATAGGACGCGTACAAACAGTTCTACTTCACGCTGCTTAAATTACTTGGTGTTAACACCCTGCTAACGGCCCGACTATAGTTAAACAGAGAATAAAATTTGGTACTTCAATGTTCAGACAGCCCTAGGAATAATGGTCAGACGACGTCCAGATAGGATTTTCGTACAACAATTTGTTGACAGGACGGGTGTTGGCACCACGTTAAGCTCTGTAACATGTTACATAACGAGTGCGGCTGTAACACTCAGCAATTAGTGTCCACCGAACCGCGAACAATATCGTGAATCAATAAAACTTGCCACTATTTCATGTCAAGAGCCAAGGAAAATGAGTAATGATAAGTGGATTATGAGCGTTCACGGCGACTAGTAAGTAGCTGCTGCGTAATATGCCAATAAACGGAGAAGTTCCACGGTATTGTAAGAAGGTATCAATTTGTGGCATCGGATTGTATGTAAATACGGTGTTAAATATGAGCCCGTTTGTTATCCACGCAATTTTACTCGTGATGCATTATTTATTTCTGCTCCTATTTCCTTACAGGACTTTCAACGCCAGCAGAACACAAGCTACGAAAAAAAGACAGAAATACGAACGAGAGTCTAGAAATACGAACCAAACTGTCCAAATGGCAAACGTTCGCCAATTCGACGATTTCGACGTATGGCAGCATCATACAATAAAGAACTCGAACACATAGATATATTTACATACTCCATGCAAAAGTTTCGAAGCCTTTTGTATGAGACACTTAAGCTCATAGATTAATTAATGTTATGTAATTTAGTAATTATTAGGAATAATACTTTTTTTTCTTTTTGTAATTGTAATGAGTTTTAACTTTCATGCATGAACAGCTTTTCCTAGCAATTTAAGATTAAGTCATAAATGGTAACCTGTGAACAGCGCTGTGGGCTATATTATTATTTAGTTATTTATGCTATCATGTTGTTATATCCCATAAAGTAGCTGTTTGTTGTTCCCATTTGATAAAATAAAAATAAAATAAAAATCTCGATCCTGGTGGACTCTATGTTACCAAACTCTTACAAATGCTACTATTACCAATAAATAATAAGTGACCAAATGACCATATTCTCCCAAGTGTATGATTAAAAAAGCCACATTACAAGTGTTACCATCCAAACCGGCTGTTAAGTGTTGCTTAAGAGTTTTTTGCGGTAATAAAAGCAACATTACTGTCGATTTGCGAGTGTACATTATTTAACTACTCAATCATGTAAGACTGGACAATGAATGTTATCTTTTTAGACCACAGCTGTAATTAAGGTCACATGCCAATACGAACGGTCTTGTTAAGGTACAATATTGTTGATATAATTTTTCGTGTAAACTTGGGGACAGGTTATTTTTGGATTTGGTTAAGGCTTTCGATTCACTCAATCATGATCTTACGGATAGTCCAACGATTTTTGCTATAGAGTCTTATGATGTTAGAGTAGAAGTCATTCAAGATGTAGTAACAACTATCCAATCAAATGATATTTTGTGTTACACAACATACGAGTCGTCTAAAATAAGCATTTTAAATTCTGTCAATTTAGTAAATGAGCGTTGAATTTTGAGATCTTGCCATTCGCTGATAAATAGCAGATCAAAGTCTTCGTTATTTGTCAACATTACACCAACGATATCATTTGAGATTCAAATAAATTGATCAACATGCCATACAATATTTCACATTGAGTCGACACTCAGTGGGCCGACTTATAATAAATAAATAATTTTATTTAACACCGCAAATAAAACCGTCCATGTAATGATGAATAAGAATAAATGTCTGCTCAATTGAAGCCACTAATGGAACTTGAAGATGTTTAACTTCTTTAATTGACTTAACAACTACCTACATGAATCAGAAAACTAATTATAGTGTGTAAATATTTCAGACTAAAATACGGACAATAAAATGATGTGAAAGACCTCATAAAACTGAATAAAATTTATGATCGCTAAATGGTTGGCTTGTCCTTTGGCTCTGTCGCCAGCACTTAATATTTATGCATTATAATTGTGTGGGCAAGTGGCGCATGCGCCAATTAAGCAAATCGATCTATCATAATCATATCTAACGTATTAATAGAGAGCGGTGAGCGGCTGCGCCCGCGCCATGCAAATGCTCTGCGAAACGTGTCAGGGAGACTCAAGTGCTTTACGATTGTTGTAAGCACTTATTTCGACCTCAACCCATAGATAATTATCTCCCTTTTATCATAAAGTGAGAATGGAAATTAATCCCATTTAAATTATAAGTTATGGTACCCGTTACGTTGGGTACAACACAAACGGCTCCAACCGATGCTTTCGCTTTCAACAACGACGCGAGTACAATGTTCTGAAACTCGCCTAAAACCCATAACTAATAATGACAACATAAACTAGTTCAATCGTTTCAAAGTGCGCTATTCTAATTTCCTTCCTTTGTAACTGTTCTCTTGAGTTCCCAACAAAATTTTCCTCAGGACCATTATGACATACCGGACAATATTAATCACAGTGTAGCTAGCACCGGAGCAAATTGCACAGCTAGAGAAAATAATTACATCGTGTGAACGATAAACACCATAGTGATCGTAGAAACACTTTCCATGTTACACAATATTTTTTAGACCAACCAAAGGGCTCACGTACCTTTTATGTAAGTAAAATTGTATATGGAAAGCGAAGGACCGGCCTTTGTACTTGAGACTTCGAGAGCGGTATCTTTGCCAGACCATCTTGAGAGGATGATACGACTATAAAGATAAAACTTGTGATGACGTTTGACAATAAATTTTATATTGCTGACCAAATTGAAAATATTATTGAGTTATGGTCGAATTGTCGAACTGTCGAGCTCTAAGCCGAAGCGCACTTTAATGTCGTCAAGTCGCAATGGGTCGTATAAATTCGATTGGTTCAAACTTCAAATCGGTCAATAATGGCAAAGATAATTTTAATAGCTGTTGTAATAGACACGATTTTAATTAAACAAACAAAGCAGATTTAAGTGGGTTTGAGTACGTAAAGCGTGTACAGGCATGTGGACACTTCGTATTCAAGTGTGGAGAACGTGTTTCGTGCGCATGTCATCGTGAATAGGCGAAGTTACATTTATATTCTGATCGTACAAAGACGGCAGCCAGATGGGTTACTTCACGCGCGCCTCAAAGAGAGTCAGCAACTGTGAAGGGGTCCGCAAGGGCCGAAGCCTGCCGGGGCTGCGGGACTATTCGAAAGAGATACCGTGGCCCCGGAACACAAAGGGCGATGAAGGAACATGGATGGGTTTTAGTCAGTAAAAGTCTGACACTCCCTCCTGCTCAGCCCAGAGCGGGAGAAGTCATTTGATGATTTCCCATCCTAAAAAAAAAAAAAAAAAAAGATGGGTTACTTACTAATTGTGATATAATTTGATCTATAGATTATGAAAGTCCCATGCTGCTTTATGCTGGTGAAAGAAAACGTCGTCGTGAGGAAACCGGCACCACTTAGAATCAAAAAATCGAGGACAATGGGACATTCACTGGGTCTGTTTTTTATAGGCTTGCGTTTAGTCTCAACTCGCCTCATGTGAAGCGATGTTGCGGCCTAGGAGCACGCTTGCCTAGAAAAAATTGATTCTGTTTACAATGATTAAGAAACAGAGAACCGTGTGGTTGATCAAGACCCTCTCACCAAGAAGATGCCTGTGTCCCAGCTCCCAGCCCAGCAGTGGGAACGTTACAGGCTAAACAATACACAAACACAAACATATGCGACTGTCGGAGTTCCAAGAAACAAATCATTGGAGAATATTTCACTCTGTAGTGCAACTATCTTCAGTATGAGCAAGTACCTAAGATCAAGAACAATGCAACAGCCAACTTCAATGGGTTCATTCCCATGGATCTCGATCCAACGATTACCATTACGCAATAACTATAACTCGGCAATTTTACATAGACAAGATCATGTGTTAGAACTGTTCCATATCGGTGCTTATATTCATCGCGGCAGGTTTGCATTATAACTGAACGACGACGTTGCCTTTACCTATCGTGTTACTGCACTTATATGAAATACTGTTTATTTTATGTGCTTTTGCATGTTATTACAGGTATTGGTCCCGTTTTATTAAATCGATTTCGTTTTTGTCCATGGTGTTTATCTATTTGCAGTAAAAGTTTTCAATCACGGCATACAGCTAGGTCTTCTAACGTAGACTCTGTTGACAGTTTATTTTGAACTGTCTTGCTGATGATATTGGTTTTATACTTAGGTTCAATTCCTATTGATCAGTATAAAAGTATGGAACATTCAGAAAAGGAAAATGGAAACCGCAGGATTCTATAACCTCCAGTTCTCGACTCCCATCGAGTACTAACTTAATCCATCTTTAGGATATACCATGTCAAACACGCTATATCAAAATCGATGAATAGCTGGTTGCTTTTTGCGCAGTAATCTTCCCCTCACGTATCTGCAATTCTGCACGTGACCTGATTTTCAATGGAAATACCACTTACACCTCGCATTTCGATCATGCTTTGACCAACACTTCTTTCTTTGCTGAACATTTTTCGATATTAGGTTTTACTTCCAATATCAAGTTAACTTTTGAATTAAGTTTTGAGGTTTTCTAACGGGCTGGTGTTCATGTCTTCAGGAAACGAAAAAGGTACTTAAAAGAAAGACAGTGAGAGAGACAATTCCAACAGCAAACAGGGTGTTGTAAGGGCTACCGCACACTATAGACAAGACTGTCTTTAGACAGACAATTACCCTACTAGTGCGAGCGAGAATACATAGTCTGTCTCGCTCGCACTAGTAGAATAGATAGATAGAGTTGTTCAGCATAGGAGACACAAACATCTAATTCTGACCACTGTGATTTTTTGAAAATGCTTGGCTTTATCTGCCCTACTATTTTCTTCAGTCTAAGCAGCTTAATATGGTAGCATGATATAATCTACTTAGCACTGTCAAGATAACAAGTAAATCATAATTAAAAGCGAGTGTTAATCTCTCTGAGGACTAAGAGGCTCGCAAATGTTTCAATGTCAGAGAAAGTGGTCTGGTCACGATGTGCAACTGCAATTTTCTAATCCGCACTTCCGAAGCAAACATTAAAAGCTCGTTTGTAGACCAACAATGTAATATCCTGTGAGCAAATAGTTATACAAGAGCAATGGGAAATTACAGTGTTATAGTGTTACGGGCCTACATGCGCCGGCGCCGCAGTAATGTTGACCTGAATTGAGGTTTTGTTCGATTACCCACATTTCGATACGGCTGTAAAGATGTACTCTTTCTTGACTACTATTAACCCGATTAGAGTAATATGAGTCCACGCTACTTGAGCTGTCAACAACGAATAACAAAATTGTTTTATTATTATAATATTCAGAATTCGACGACAGGTTCTCTTTGAAGTGTGGGTAAAAAGCAACAAGTTTATTTACATAAAAGTTTCACTAATGAATTCAATATCTACCGATTTGCGACTCCATTAGAGCGTAAACAAAACTTGACATTCACCTTTCATTGGCAATAGTTTATGGCGAGTTTCCGGTTGGTCACCGCGAAAGCTGTCGTCGTGACGAATCGACGCCTGAGATCGACGTACGGATCCCAAACACCCGAATACAGGTTCAAGATCACGATACTTTCGTTAAAGAAATCGCCAGTGAAGGTTTCGTAACCGACGACTTATGACCCCGGCCGTTATAAAACAACAACGTAACCAAAACATGTCGAAAGTTTGCTAAATCGTTGAATTCAAACGACCGATTATACTATCTTCATCGAGTTTTAGAAACCGCGTGTGTGTAGCGAAGCGTTTTTATATTTTATGAGTTTTAAATAGACTGAGTGAAGCATTCTTTCATAATGTGGTATAGATAATTATTCATTTAGTGAAGTATCGGTTCTATAAATACATGATAGTCTAGCTAGAACAAGATCGAAATAATGAATCGGATGTGAAAATTCGACTTCCAACTTATCGATGCGTTCTGCTCAACACTGAAATGTTTTCCGACCTGTGTTAGATTTCTGCATGTGTGGACCACTGAGTCATCCTACCGATTGCCGACTGCATTCAAGTTTATTTTTGACACATTAAAACCTCTTTATGACAACGATTAAATCAAAAACACGGAATATTTATGGGTTAACTCATTCCGTCTATGGTTTTGATCAAAACGTAGCAAGTCTTAAAGGGAAAACCATGTTTATGGTTTGTAAACACACGTGTAAAAGTTTTCAACTTTCGACTTGTCTATTGAGTCCTGAATTCCTGATCGCATAAATCTCGCGCAAGTAGGCAGGTGGAGCGGCGCCGGCGCACAGCCACCCACTTGTCGAGACAGAATCTGTTATGAGTTCGGATACTAAATACTGCTTCATTTTAGTACTAATATTACTTGACTACAAATGCTACAACTTCAGTTGTTGCTGTGTTTGGGCGTGAAATGAGATTCAGGTACCGCCTGCACGGAAATTGATCAGTTTTTAGTGGATATAGCCGGTTAGCTTCTGTTATATCAACTATCAGGAGGAGATTATGTGACTAAGTCCTAGACACAAATTCAGGTCAAACATTCACAGATAATGAACAAACGATAAAAACAGTTCAACGGCCCAATATTTTACAAATAAATAAAAATATAAAACCCGAAACATCTGCTCAGAGCTATAACTGATGGTTTGTATATTTATGTAAACCGCGAAGAAACGCAAGTTGAACTGGGTTTGTTTGCTAACTAGAACAGAAACATTCCAGGCGATTCGCGGCGCTAGCAATTTGCTAAATGGATCAACAGGTTTATTAGAAACGGTGACGTCACGAACAATGGCGCCGGAACACTGTCACGATTGCTCATGCTGAATATTTTTATACTGGATATTTTTCATAGTAAGCTTTAATAAACAGGGACTTTATAAATGTTCGAAATATACTACTTATGTAAAATAATGAAACTGATTGGTATCAAAGCCTTTGTACGAGTAAGGATCGAAAAATATATTTATTAACATTGTCATTGCTTTCTTTCAGTGGAAAATATTAATAATTATGGTCAGTAGATAAAAAATCTACCTTAGTTTTGATGAAATACAGTTGCATGTCCACTTTATAATTGCTTGGAAATAGTCGGAGTCCAAAGTCGTAAAGTTTTTCAGGGTATTATTTTCTTAATAAGAAAGGTAAAGATAAAGACGAAATATAGTAATTTACAGCCATCATTGTTTTTTTTAAGGGGATGGTATCTGCTAACGAGAGGTTTTCTCCATGTAACTCCTCTTTGATGAGCGAATATAAAGGTGTCATAAATATATATGTTACATAGACTCTAACTTTAATTGGTACAATTGAAATCATTCTAACTTTATTATTACTATATGAAAAAAATATTCATAGTGAAGCATTTTTTCTTTGAAATTTCGTAAGTACTCCTAAACGGCATTAAGTTTTAGATTATTTTTTTCACACAAATGTTTGTCTCTCTCTTTCTTCACAAAGTGTACAATTAGCATTTTAGGCTACAATTAAATAAAAACCACTCATTTCGCACTATTCGGCCCGCAGCGACTGACGTAACAACCACTTTGTAGTGCAAGCTGGTTAGAACTTTATTCTAACAGCATTTCAAACGAAGTTTGAACCACCACAAATAGAGTTGCTAATTTTAGCAGATACCCCAGCCTTAAGTGTAAACTGGCCATATCCGCCATTCCAATTCTATTACTACAGTAGGTACTACTTTACAATTCAATATTCCATTGTGTTTAGTATCACACAGATATCTACAAGTATCGCTATGTTCTTCGCGTGTTTACACCGTCCTAAGGTTAACACCCTTAAGCTGGCCACGATAAAGAAGAAAACAAATGTATTTATCAATAAATAAATACATAGAACATTCATCAGTACATATGTAACCCAATTTTTATGTAAGTAAGTACTTTTGATAGCATGTAAAGTAATGTCACCTTTTCATATAGACTTACGTCATAGGGACTTAAGTTTTATTAATTGTAGATACTGATAACAAGTCTTATCAATAAGATGCGCATGCGCATCTAGTAAAAATTAAGGAAAAAAACTTATATTGCGCAGTGGGATGCCATAAATATCGAATATTATTTAGTGTTTGGCAGATGTAGTCCTCTATAGGACCACGAAGGCACAAAAATGACTTTTATTTATGGCAACTTTAACACTTTTATTATGGAGAAAAATAGCTACTACCTACTAGTAAATGTACTTTTCGATTAAGTTTTTATTGCTCTATAATATCTAGCTTCACACAATATGGTATAGGCCCATAATCCTAAATTCTATTCAGGAAAAACTCGCTAATATAAATGGCTAGTACAGTATAACAACCATCGTTAGGTAACATCGATATTTTTATAACTTTATCGATTTAAAATGAACGACGACCACGCGAAGTAATACCAGTTAATTGCTACGATAAGATTATTGTACGATCATAAAATATTATCGTAATTTGTTAGTGTAGTGATCAACGCTGGTCTTATGCAATGGATGTAGCACCTTGGGCGATGCACTAGCTAGGATAGGATATTTTATCGATGTATTTGATGGCGATTTCTCCAGGCTAAGTATAAATTGTTTTGATATTGCAATATAGACATGAATATTATACTATATTATTATTTTAATATAAGTTGCCTATCTCAAATGTTTGGTAGTTCAAAATTTGAGAATTCAGAATTACATTTGAGACAGGCAACTTCTAGTCGTCTTCAAGACATTTAGATTCGTTCTGTCTGACCAATTTTTTGTGACAATAATTTATCATTTGCACAGTGTTTACGCATTTCTTCTTCTTTATCGTGTGGTTAGTGCCTAGCCTGGTGTCAGAGTTTTTATGCCGCCCATGGGTCTCTGACATGGCTATACATGCCGTCAGGAAATATCTCTCAGGCATGTTCGTTTAAGTATTCCCGTTTGAGCACCTATTTTTTGGGCACCAATGCATTGAGCACCGAAGGTATTCCCATTTGGGAGAACAATAAAAAATATTTAATTTTATTCCCTTTTGAGCTCTTATAGTGCGGTAGCTTTTAGTGATGGGGTGACATAATGTTTGTAAAGTGTAAAACATATCGATAAAATTGGCAGTACTTTTATTATCATATTAATTTTAGGAAACCAAGTAATTCTTAATACTTGGATAGGTACTATGAATACCTTCGGTGCTCAATGCATTGGTGCCCAAAAAATAAGTGCTCAACTGGGAATACTTCTGTTCGTTTCCTTACGATGTTTTCCTTCATCGAAGCAAGTGATAATTATACAATACATAAAGAAACAAGAATCCGAAAAATCAGAGGTGCGTGTCTTGTGTTCGAACTCGAGATCTATGATTTGGCAGTCCGACGACGGTTACCCCACTAGATTATCAGTATCACAACTCACGCCAAAATCGACACAAGACTTACACTTACGTCATCCAGGTAACTTCATGACGTAATGTTGTAACTCCAATAAGATGTGTGCAATTTGTTATGACTAAAACATATCGAAGGTCGTTGGCACAAGGTCGAGAATCTTCACTATTTACAAATTAATCAGTGAATTGTTTACTTGACAAAATCTCGTCATTCTTTAAAATATCTTGACTGATTGGTGCAAACAATTCTGTTGTCTTGAGGGAATGATCATAAAAATCGCACAAAATCGCCAAAAATGGAAGAAGGAAGGATGGCCTTTTTAGTCCTAATTAACATCAATATCTCCTACAAACCACCTGATAATGTATTAACAAGTTCCACCCGAACCTTTCCCGACCTGAGCCATTTAATCACAAACCCTATCAGTGTTTTAATTACCCCTCTAATCGGATAAGCCAATTGATAAATGAAGCATAGGCATATGTGTGTCAAGTAATAATTAACTGACATAGGTAATTAAGGAGGTGTTGCGACATTCGGGCGGCGTGTCAACAACCTTGCTCTATTATGAAGACAGTTTGACGTTTCTGTGTCTTGTCTATGGAATGTGAGGAGAGTAATTGCTTTGGTTGGGTTTTCTGTTACCCGTATTGTGGAGGTCGAAATAATAATGCCAGAAACGATACCTTTTAATTTGAAAACTGTAGTTTGACTCGGGACACGGAAACGGGGCCAGGCAAAATTATTTATTTATAATTATTTTGCTGTCCGGCCTGTGCCACACCTTATGTAGGAAGTTTTGATAATTACCTGAAACAAAACATTTCATTAGTTACAGTGAAAATTATTTATTTTTAGGTAGATCTTGTTGGAAAGATAACTTGAGTCAAAAAAGAGTAATATTAAAGCGCAACGGACGAAATAAATTCAGTATTCAATCACATCGATCGGTTACCCGATAAATATTCTGTTATGAAAATACCGATGGGGCGTTGAGCTAGTGAAGCGATAAATCGATTGTACGTCCCGACGTGTCGCGCATCTGTAATCGATTTAATCGCCGGATCGTATCATTGGGGGCTGCGTCATCGCGATGTTTCCGATGAACTGGGAAAGTTCTAAAATATTGTAAAACTGCAGCTTTACTAATGGTACTTAATGTTTTATATGTGTCTAAATAGCATGGTATGCTTTTAAATAGTGGCATTGTGATTTTTTTTTTTCAAACCAGAAAGAAAGACATTCCATTCCCAAGCAAACTGTAAAATTCCACATCGATTCGACTGATACCGAGAAAGCCATTCACCAATCACATGAAAAATGTGAATACACGTTTAACCGTGATCACATCACAATTTTAACAAGCGACATTATCTGTACACAAAGAAACGGAACAATCACGAATACAAGAAAACAACGTACCCATGTATCTACTTGGTTTAATTGTCATTATTGCAATTGAAGATACACAACAAATTAATAATCAAGCATCGTGGCAAATAGCTCAATAGCAATTGTTGAGTCTAACAATTGGCGTGACGGGCTGACCCGGGAGCCAATCACGGTTAATAAACGCAAATTAACTACTGATCAAACAGATGGACAGACGGACTACTTTTGTTTCTGACATGTAAATAAATAGGCCAACCGTTATGCTCAGATTCGTTTGTTATTCTTCCTAATTGGTCTACGAAACAGGTCTAGCTTGTATGACAAAGTTTGTGAATGATCTAAGACTAGCTAAATTGAATTTAATATGATAGGCTATAAAAAATAATTAATCTATCGGTAGTCGTATATTTTTATTTGAGCTTTCGGTTCGAAATCGACCGATTGGTTACATTATTTATGAGCGTTGTATAATAAACATCATCGTCTATGTTGTCCTTGAGTACTCACAAGTCACAATAGACTCATAATAATTATCATTCATCATCATCAAAGGGCTCTGTAGTTTCGCAATAAGACAGATCGATTGACACGGGAGCCTCCCGGAGCCAAGTGGGCCGAATCAATACCGATTCGTTTCGGCACTGTATCGGCCAGCCGTTGCACAACTCTATAGGTTAATACCGTTCAAGGACTCGATCGATATTGAACCGATTCGGTTCTATATTGTCATCGTACCTACTCGATTAATAACAAATGATTTAATGACGCTCATTGTGCACTGTCAACTCGCTACTCTAAGTTCACGGTTGCATTGAATCGAGTACTCGATACGCTCGATTTCATAACGATATTAATGCGAGTGAATTGGATCGTGTGCAGGAATATTCATCATGATTGTTGACAGGCGTTGCGATAGAATGGAGTGCGAATGATTGATTGGACACGCAGTACAAGACAGCTAGTGTATTACGTTTTTATTAAAAATCACGTCAATAGAACTACATATTCAAAGAATTTGCAAGGTCAGTTGGACATCAATCAAGGCATCACAAAGAAATAGACATGCACTTTCTTTTTATTAACACTGCATCGTCGCAAAAGGATTTCTACATGCTTGAAAGAAAACAGCAAATCTACTCTTCATTTTGCTCTAAAACCGCTCATCATTATGCAGCCTCATGAATAAGACAAGACACGAAATAGCCTTTTATGCGTGAATCGATTCTAATTTAATTCATCGGGAGGCGTTGTCGTTGATCTTTTCCCATCACGCAAACAATCAAGAATTCAGAAATCGATTAAGTATAATAACATCGATGTTAAGGACGTAACTGAAAAGCATCGACACTAATAACTGGATCGTTGTCCCTTATCGATACTATTTATCGCGAAGTGAAACCGCAACATTTCGTCACATCGAGAGGTTTGTATCGAATTAATTGGGACATAGACTTTAATTATAGACTACGAAGATATGATATTGCATCTTAATTGTATGGTAGTGGTCTTGGGTATTTCAATTAGGTTGTATTGACGTGATATTAGTATTGACCTTGCAGCTTTCATTGGTTATATTTTAATTGCACAATGAGTTGAGTGCACAAGTCGTGCGCAGGAGTCGATAGGTGTTCGTGACCGCCGCGTCACATGTCGACGTGAACTCCTCGCCCTTGTAGCTCAGTTAACTAATACATACTACCTATTCAACGACAAATATCAAGGGTCCATTTTATTTTGTAACCGATCACCTCTGACGTATTAATTGCTTTGGAATCGTGTCAATGTTACGTATATTATGTGACAATTAAGCAATCGATAAGATTCCCAACAAGTAAATGTGTTATTAAGATGGAAGACTTGTTTGGTTGATGATTCACCTTATACGGTTAGAATGATCGTGTCTTACCTATTTCTGTCACGAAAATGTAAGCAACACAAATACTAATACGTATTTGTGTTGCTTACATTATTAGTTGCTTAGTTTAAGTCACGTTTAAGTCGTAGTCAATCGAAATTATTAAGTAATTTGTAACGCTCAAACAGCGTATGAGTACAAAAACAAACTAGCCATTTGCTTCGACAACGTTGGGTTATAGAAGCTAAATAGTTCCTCGAAGTGGCGCGCTAGATAAATAAACCACACAACGTTTCCTTTATTCCCATCCAACGCGGAAACTAACAAACAGATGCATAAAACATTCAAGATTGAATTGTTAATTGTTAAAACATATGTAATGAGCAAATGCACCGCGGCGAGCGGCGTCGCGACGCCTGCGCCACCACTCAAAGAATTAGGTCGTTGGCGTGCGCCGGCGCCGCGCACTTCGTGCGTGCACTGTTTACCTAAGCCGAGATATATGCTCACGTTCCTTGCTTACTCCTGAACTGTTGAAAGCATGACTAATTAATTGACGAGCATCGAGTTGGCGGACGCACACACCTAACGCGATGAGGTGTTTTAATTTGTATATGAAATAGAAAGTAACGTGGAAAGTGCTGTCAAATAACCTAATCCATTGTCGACAGTCTCTGAGATTCACGCAGTTAGAACCGAGTCTGAAACTGATACTGAACCGAAAATAAAAGGATAAAAACGCGGATGTGAAATGTCACCCGTACCAGAAGGACGTACACGAAATGAAAACGAAACAAAGAGTGTTGCAAAAGTCCTTAAAGGGCCATTTAGCAAAACAGATGACAAAGATAACACTTTAAAAGTTCACAAACAGGTAGAGGAGGCAGAGTCTACTTCCGCAATTATGCGTCGCCGCCGGAGGGTTACATCTGTTCTTACTAAAAGGTTAACGAGGGGCATTAAGCACATTTTTGTCTGCACAAACGGCAAAAAGGTTGATGGGAAGCGAGCGGGGAAATTGAAGATCTCACTGTCATAAGACATCACTGTCACTGACATGGGATTTACGTAACACTGAGATTGTTCAGAGGTGCTAATAGCAGTGAAGGTTAGCTATTACCCTGCGGGGCTGCGGGACTGTTCGAAACAGATACCGTGGCCCCGGAACACAAAGGGCGAAGAAGGAACAAAAAGTCTGACACTCCCTTCCGCTCCGTCTAGAGCGGGAGGAGTCATTTGACGATTTCATTTGCCATCCGAAAAAAAATATCTGCGAGATGTTTTTGAATTAGTTATGAATGGGATTGGATTGGAGAAATACCACGTTAAATTGAATTATAATGTGATAAACTTGCTACGAATAAAACTGTATAAAGACACATCTGTCGCGCAATCCCTCCCCATTTACCATGCTCATATAACACACTGACTCTCAATTAGGACCAACTCACAAATCTAATTGAAAACTAGACTCCACGTATCGTCACAGAACAGGGTCGCTTGTGAACTCAACGTGCGTGTTGAGCGTGTGTTCCATGCTTTATAGAGCGATATGTAAGAGGAGATCAAGTTTACCGTAAGGCCCGATTACGACGGTTATAAATCGAATCCGGACCGGACAGACGACACGTTGCGAATTAACGGTAACACGCCGAATTCGGTCGCGTGCGATCTGCTGATTGGTGACTGAAGTTCAGCTTTGATAAAGGCGATCCGGCTGCTCGTAAATATCGGATGAACTGAATGATTTTAATTAAAGTTCGTAACAAGCTTAAATAAGGTCACCTGCACGAGGATGTGTCGTTAATCAGGAGACTCAAAGATCCAACGAAGAAAACCGAAACAACTTGTAAAGTTGTAACACTTCCAGAAATGTAGCTTATCCAGTTTTGCGGTCTGTGTGAAACGTCTAGCAAAGTAAAAAAAAAATTAAGACAGAAACAGTTAAGCGAATTAGCATGCGGTGTAACGGTGAAACACATCACAAATCTGTCACGAGAATTACGAGCCAACAACAATATTATGTCAACTTTATTAAAGCTGCGAGGTGAAGCTGCATTAACAGCAGTGCTATCAAAAAGCTATTGTATGCTAGCTTGAAGAACCTACGTGTAAATGAGGTTGTAGGAATGGTAAGAAATGAAACATAGAAGACTGCAAAAATTTGACGACTCTGTAACACTCACGTAGATGCATAAGAAAAAAAGTATGGCAGAAAAAAAAATAGAACTACTAACAAATAAATTGGGATAAGTACAGGAGAATGATGATGATGACGTACGTAAATCGATTGTTGCACGAAAGCACAAAGATTTTAACACTGGTGGACGGACTGATACTACCGCAACCGAAATCAAGCCAGCCACCAGCCATTCCCAGAATTATTCGGGAAAAAAGATCAGAAGTCAGAAACCAACAAGAATTAAACAATTTATGTGACATTTTCTTTCACTTTAGTATAGCTATAGCTTTACTACTTCAATGTGTAAGTATACTAACGCGACCACAAGCTAACGGGGCACCATTACATTTTACATTTCATGAGCACAAACCGCCTCGTGGGAAACGTCAACTGAGCCACTGTGTACCTCCACCAGCGTAGGAGTTTGTTTATTTGTCTATGCCTTTTTTTACCTCATTGTTAAACGACCAGAAACTTATTTTCCGATTTACTAGAAGTTTCTGGCACGTTATAAATATTTTTGTCGATGACTGTTTCAATTATAATGAGCTTGTGTTAATTGTAACTGTATTCTAAACAATATGCGGAAAAATTGAAATTAATTACAGGAATAGATTAACAATAGGTATATATACAGAATTTTATATAATAAATCATTGTTAATGATTGTCACACACACACACACACCTGGAAATAAATAACTGCGGGATTGGAAAATCCCTATGTCAAATATAGACAGAAACCCAGACAATGGAAACCTAGACCATATCAATAAGTACCATGGAATAGATAAGGCACTCGGCTGCAACAATGAACAACCACGGAAGATAATTATCTTGTAAGTGACAGTATAAGTTTAATACCCAGCTTTTTGCAGCTTTGAGCAGCGGTGGCCCAGTGGTGGTGGCCCCGACTTACGAACAGTAAGTCGTGGGTTCAAACCCAGGCAGGCGCATTACTTTGTGTAATTTATTTCATCACCACTGCACTCACGGTGAAGGAAAACATCGTGAGGAAACCGGCATGTCCTAGAACCAAAAAATTCGAAGACATGTGACATCTACCAATTCGCACTGGGCCCGCGTGGTAGATTATAGCCCATTCCCTCTCTTGGAGAGGAGGCCTGTGTCCCAGCAGTGGGAACATTAATATGCTGATGATGATGATGACCCAGCTTTTTGACAGTATAAGTTTAGTACCCAGCTGTATTTGTATGAACATGTTGAACGTGTATTTCGGGTCAGTTACAATTAAATTCCTTTATTCATTTTGAAAACACATTTTTTACATTACAAAATATTTCTTAAAAATATTGTCAATTTAAAAATATTCATAATAGTGGTCTGCCGGTGTCTGGAGCAGGGTCCAAGCTACCGGTAGTTAGGGCTCCAGAGACAGGTTTCCTTCACAATGCGAGCCGTATCGAGGAGTACTGCCTTCTGAATCAGGCCCTTAATCCAAAAAAAAAAAAAAATTCTGAGTTTTTTCCATACAGTCCATCATTCTCTCACCAAAATTGGGTTTAGTCGACGAGTCGCGGGAGCGCACATGGATGAGGGACGCACAGAACGGAGAATTGGAGAAGTACCAGAATGGCAGAAGAAAGGGGAGGCATATACCCAGCACTGGGTGATTCCGGGCTGAAATGTTGATTTCACTTTATGCAGTAATAGTACACCCACATTTCGCCAATGGGGTAGATGACACACCAATCAATTGACATACTTTTTAAGAGCTGTCAAAACGCGGTTCTCTCATAGATTTTGAATGGCAATAGCAAACTGTGACGTCACTGTTTAGTCAACTCAATGACTCAACTATTTATTGGTTTCAAAGCAACTAAAAATCGAATTTAGCAATTAATTGAAAATAAATCTGGTTTTCAGGCCTAAAATAAAGTGTTTATTTAGAGATTGGTGTCTTGGAATTATTGTTTTATAGTGTCATCTACCCTATTATGTTTAAGTCATCAATCGGGCGCAACTCCACACTCCGTGTGTGCTACTGAGATATTCCTGATGGAAACCACTGGACCAACGAAGCTGTCTCTCTTCACCCTCACAAATTACCAACAGTGACTTTACACCATGTTACCTCACCCCATTGCGGCTAGTTACTTTTATAACAGTATTTATCTTTAATTGTTCACTGACATTACACGTTAGGAACCGTTTAATTGCTATGACAACGAACAGCAATTAAAGCATTAAGATATTGGAACCGCAACTAATAACTTCATGTCACAGATGAGAAACGGTACAGTAGCACACGGTATGTTTTTACTACGTAAGTACGTACTTACTTACTGATAAAATAGGCGAGACGACAAAAAAAAAACTAATTAGTCCGTCAGTTAGATTATCAAAAAATATTTGACCCGTGTTTTTTCTTTTGTTACGTAAACCAAAATTGACGAGAATATGACGCTTTTAAAATTCTCAATACGTCACGCCTAGGTATAATTTTTAGCTAGTTCTGACGTCACGAGCCCCCACTCCCGAGTTTTGATTCGTTTTATCTTTTGTCAATATTCATTGATTTACAAAAACAAAAAATACGTGTCCATTAATTTTAATACAATACTTTTAACTGACGGACTAAATAGATTTGCAATTTTTTGATACTGTCGTCATGCCTATTGAGTAACTTAGTAGGCTTGTCTTTAACAGCTATCATACTATGATTTTAATGACACTTGGCCTTAGTCTTCATCTGCCGAGCCTTTTCCCAACTATGTTGGGGTCGGCTTCTAGTCTAACCGAATGCAGCTGAATACCAGTATTTCACATGGAGCGACTGCCTATCTGACCTCCACAACCCAGTTAGTACTGGGTAATACGATACCCCTTGGTAAGACTGGTTGGCCTTAGCACAAGGCATTTAGGTTATATTCAGCATTCTGATCGAAAATTCACAATCATGATTTGTGGCCATTTTTCACGTTCGAGTTCATCTTAGCGATTTACTCACTAAGTGGGGCCTGTTGAACTGTAATACAGGTATTTTCTAAAACCTACTTCAGGAACCAACTCTCACAATGTGAATAGACATAGTTCAAAACTGTTAAGTACTACAAAACCATTGTGCCAATGGTTTCATAACAAAATAATTCTAGATCGTGTAGGTACAAAATGTCCAATTTTATTTCTATCAATTGCCTAATCTTCAACGCATCTGGCAATACGTTGTGTATTTAGAGTCTACTACATAAGACCAAAAGTAAAAACCATCCTCTTTAAGTGCTCATAAAAACATTGATTAAAAATACTTACATAGTAAAATGGAGTATAAATGGTATTTTAATACATAATTTATCTTGTAACGGCCACCGCACATGAGGACGACCACAGACACCCAAAAATCGTTTTACGACATCATTTATTTAAGTGATAGTAAAGATTTCATCAATATTCATTTATATCATAAAAACCACAGGAAACATTACGAAAACATGACGTGATTCGAATTTCGTGGTCACAGAACATTATGATGATAATACTAGAATATCATCGATATAATAAATTGGGCATAAGTACCTGTTACTTTTTAAACAATAGAAGTTACAAATTGAGTTATCGTGCTTATAGAATTTTCTAATCGTCAAAGTGCTAGACTAAAGTCTTGACTCCAGTACAAACGAATCGAATTCGTTGAACTCGACAAAATAAAAGACTTCCAATTGCACGAGTACCTGCTTTTGGGTCAGACGAACGTATTACCCACGTTTCATTTCACTTGAAGGAACCCGTACAAATTGTAGAGGATTATAACTACTTAACATTTCCGTCAGCTTGATTGCGGAGCGTGCCTCATCAATAATTTTCGATTATAAAACAATGACAGTAAAAATGTTAATAGCATACTGTAACACGAGTCATCCGAGCTCTGTGCTGGGACATCAATCTCATGAAAATTACTGCAGCCACTCAGCCAACGTGCTCTGTTGGCTATTTTATTAATCGATGCGTTATTATTAATCAATTTGTGGTTCGAATCCTCCATTTTCAATACACTGTTGCAATTTTTATGAACAACTGAGTTCCAACTCTTTTATTCTTCCGTCATGGAGCGCGCGATTAATTTTATTTTACACACGAATAATTTCACGGCGATAAAATACAACATCGTTTCCATTCCATTAAATGGTAATATTTTAAAACATGCACTCCAACGTTTTAACTTTAACGTAAAGTTGGCAATTTATATTACAATGTGAAGGCATTGTTTAATAAAAACGGAGGTAGGTTCTTTTTGGCTGTTATCTACAACCAGCGAATGCATTTATAAATTGTTTTATTATTTAAATAACAATTAAAGACCAGCCTGACCAGTTGAAAGGTGATAAAATGAACTGCGATGCATCCTATTAACAAAACTCAATTAAAAAAGGTGAATAATATTATGAACAATTATATCCTGTTTGCCGGTTTGCGGTATTGACGTGACGTAATACCTGGAAATAAATTTATCCTGTTGCAGTCAACGCTTAAAAAACAAATACAAAAGAGCCGCCATATTGAACACATCAACTAACGATGGGAATCCGACACCGAGACACAGCGGTAACGAGACACGCTCATTTCTTTAACAATGCACAACCAAAATAGGAAAACCACGCTCGTCAAGAAATCCGCACCTGCCGATGACCTCCAGTGTAACGGGCATCCCTCCGGGCGACCAGCCACACGAATCTATGAAACGTGTGAGGTGCTGCACTTTATGTTGGCAAACCAGGGATCTACATTGACTGGTGAATCTATCCAGCACTTTGAATAAAGGTCGCGAGGTCGAGAGCACTACAACGGCTAGTTTGCAGCGTCAAAAGACTTAGGTTATGTGTGTCGAATAACTGTACAAATAAACATTGGCAAGTATCGTCAAATTAAAGTTACACGTGAGTCATGATTTAGCGATCTTGCCGATAACCTTGCGTCGTCATCTGAGAGTTACATTAAACGATCGGTTGCTAACTAGCTGGTTCAACCATTTACTGATTCAGATACCTTTGGCTTGACTAAAGTGTTGCAACCTCGCCTGTTTAACTATTACTCATTAGGTTAGGAACATACCGTTTTATACGTATAATGAGCTAAGTTTTCCCACGGTGAATACCCACAAATGACTAAATAACTGTCTATGTTCCGCAACACGTAAGATAAGCTTTGTTTCGTCTTACAATATGGAGAATTTCATCCAAAATATTAACGTTAATGTTGAAGATCTTCTTCGACTGTATATACAACATTCGACTTCGGGAGTTGAAACTGACTTTATAAACAACAATGGAAAATTCATTGATTAATTATAATAATCTTCCTCGCATATGGATACAGAGAGACAGGCATAATTATTCATATATTTGCGACCGCACAAAAAACAGCCAAAAAAACTTTAAAGCGAACATTAATAAATGTAACAGAAGTGGGCGTTCCAAAATTCACCTCCCTAACCTCGTCCAAAAGAGCTGTCAGGCACACGATCATAAGTTCGGTTGCAGCCCAACCTCCTGCCACTTCGGATTCCAAACTAACATACCAAAGAGATCGCAAAACAGATCGACCGACTAGACAAAGAAACAAAACAATTCCGCAACGCAGCAGGATCAATTAATATTGAAATAGGCAGACCCAGACACCCACCTGCCCTGCCATGGTGGAGATAAAACGCGGCCGCCAGACAATATTATGATAAATGGCACGTAGCATATGGACGCCATAATTTATGACTTATATGCAACGATAGAAACGCTTCCTTACACTTCACAGAGCCTCCATTAGATTATCAATTAACCTCTTAACATGGTGTTTTCTATTACAATTATTAATGAGCTTTCACAGTGGCGTGAAGTGGAATTGATCATTTTTAGAATTACCGTAAAATACAAATAAAACACGAAATTGAACTCGGAAGTGGATCTTGGGATGCTGAAGGTTTTATTCTAAGTGTTTCTGATGAAGTAACGACGCTGTGAATCCGCCGTATCCAATTTGTTTCAAAGCCGCCGCAACATTGTTTCTAGCAATAAATTTCCCACCACCCGTGTTGAAAGGAACGTTGATTTATAGAAATGTTGTTGGTACAGGATCCTCGAGAACGTGTTAAGCTGTCGGTTAACGTAACTAGCCTCCCAGTTGATCTTTGTTAGAAGCTTTAATATTATCAAGAACTCAATTATGAAATTACTGGGTTACATCGACATATTATCATTGCCAATCAGTCGTTCTAATGAGAAGAAAAATATAAAAGCTAAAATAATTCCAGGGCAGTGAACTTTGACAAAGGGCCGTGAAAAGCAGAATGAAGATGGCTAGTTAAAGAAACAAATGGCATGCCGACATAGTGTTCAAGAGGCTATAACATGGTGCCGAGCAATGACAACCGTGGCCTGGCACACACCCAGACATAATCCGTATTATTGGACATAATCTTATCAACCCGACGGATTCGACAAAGAACCAGGCGGAAGAAGAAAAATAATATTGAAATAAACATTCTGTAAATGGCGAAAACCGATTTAGCCGAGTTCCAGCTGAAACAAAATAGCACTATTGAGATAAAATTAAGTCACAAAGAAGCCTGGCCGGAGGTCACACTTGTCGCCCCATTAATTCCGTGTTAAACGGCTATAACTTTGCCGTTTTACGAGTCGAATATCTACTGAAATTAATTAACAATACGAGCTTCCGTAGTTGATGCTGTGCGAATAATCGAAATGTTTATTTAAATCGGCAGAGGTTAAATTTAATTTCAAGATGAACAATGATTATTGGTTAACACGATTTCACGCATTCGACCATACAATATTTTATTCCATATTTGGGACAGAAGATGGAATTATTTTATGTACTTACACAAATGATTGGGGAGTGTTTGTCAAAGTTATAACCTGATCAACGAATTTTATTTTCAAAATAAAGACTGTTGACGTTTTATTACATCACGTCTTTGGCTTCACATTTGATGACTCAGATAGATAGGAGGAGATTTCTGTTGCGAAAAGATTTTGCATACTTGACTTGTTTTTAAATCGCTTTCAACACCCATATCAATTCATGGCGGAAATGACCGGACAAACTAGCTGTATTCAATATAAGCTTTAATAGCTGGTAACGATACAACAGCTAAATTCGTTTGGGTGTCATTACCCAACCTTCCGGGAGGATTATTGAAATCCCTATTAGTTAACACGCTATCGACCGGTAAAATCTCTAAGCAACAGTTTGATCAATATGCGGTAATATGAGCTGTCAACGGCACAAGGAAAACGTTCAAGTATGTGTTGACACAGCTGATAATAATTAAATAGCATTAGATGCAACGAAAGTCTTGCCTCGGAAGAGATATTGTACAAAGGTACTTAGTTGCAAGATGTTACAACAAATTATCCAATTTTCATCCCACCTCAATTGCCCGTATTAGGAGTCACAGACATCCCATCTGTATTTGGTATAGTTGTGTTCAAACTTTATGGCGGCCCTGAAGTTAGCTGCGTGAGACGGTCTATGCATTATGATACAGTCAAGACGATGCGTCCTCTGCGCCCCGCTGATTCCAAAAATGTTTGAACAGAACCCAATGTAAATCAATTACTAAACCGGAAACTACCGAATTTTACCCAAGTATGTCTCTAATAATAACCTTATCGTCGGTACAAAACCTCGTCGGTGCCTCTCGCGTCTATTTCTATGTTAAATCTTATCATATCAGTAACCTTCACGACATATAGGAATTTATTTACGCAAGATGGATCGCTGAGCATACACACAGTTAACTAATCGCTCATTCTTATGTAATGGACCTCGTGACCGGGTCAACTCTGAAGCATAATAAATCTCAGCTATGTAACAGAAACGACAGGTCAGGCGCACAATGAATTTTGGCCGAAGAACATATTGATCGATGAATGTAAGCATGATCTAATAATACTGCGGAGTTGTGAACACGATTGATGATTCGCCCATATTTGCGACATCGGCGGAAAATTTGCGTACCTCATTCAAAAAGGCAGAATTTTTACATGAACCTACGGCAGTTGTAGTTGGCAGGATCAGTGATAGGTGTAGTTGGTAGTGAGAGGGAAGACCTAAGTAAACTTAAATATTGTTTAACTTTCATAGGTGTCGGCTGTACGATTCATTGGCTGCAAAATAAGGTTTAAGCTTTTATCTCGCTCCAATCGATAAACCACAAACCGATAAAACTGATAACGAATTATCAGAACTGCGTTGTTTTAATTCCAAAAACATGCCATCTGGACTGTCATTGAGGTACTTTGAATTTATCATTTCTCATCAGACAAATTTGTCACGCATTGCGATTAACACTCATCTCACTAGATCTTACTACGCAGGAGGTCTGAATCATCAGAATATATTTGGAAGGCGAAAAAACGTTCCTGTAAGCGGCAGTACCTAATTCTACCACCCACATGGCGAACAAATTGGTTCGCACCAAAACAAAATTGTGCTAAAACACATGTGCCTAAATTGTGCGGAAGTTTGTACTGCTGGTAAGTAGTTTGGGAAGCAAACAGTCATTTAGATTAGCGAGTCATACCACCAGGCGGTTTTTTTTTTCACAGGTCATAATAAACTCGTAAAAACGGCCCCATAAAACTGTAAAAAGTCAACAGCTTCTTGGTAAAATCTGTAATATCCCATGAGCTGACATAGTTGAACGCTGTTCTGAATTTGAACTTTTCTTTTTTTATTAGCCAGCTCAAAACGTGCAACGTTTATGCATAGAGTATCTTGTATTTTTTTCTCTTTACATATGGAATACTGATTGGTTATGATATAGAGTTTATGACGCTGGTTTACAAACAGATACACATGTAGAATTATGCAAATCCCTTGCAAATCTTTCCTTGTAACGAATATGGTAGCCATGTCGATTTCGCATAAGGAGCTTACAATAAACATTGGTTATGTTACGTACAGGGATTATTTATTCATGGTCAAGTTTATGATCAATAGGCTGCACTGTTATTGCATTATCCTTCATTATAAAGGACAGCTTTGATGTCTATCTATGTTTTTACAGAAATAAACTTCGGTTTACGCAAGTTTAGAAATCAAGTCCAGAATCTGTACTTGTATCTGCAGCTTCATAAGATCATTTCATTGTATGTTATCATATGAAATAGTTTCTTTTGTTCTAAAACGTATACAGTGAGTATATCTGGTCTGAGAATGGCACAAACTGAATCATATCACCATTTCTATGCAGAACAGTGTAGTGACACGGCTCCGGCATAGAATGCCTCTGCGATCGAAGTTGGCGTCGTTCCCAACTACCTAATAAGATTCAGCCTATAAATCTACCAGTAATTTAATACTCCACACTGTTGTTATTATTTCCTTTTTTCTTTAATGTGTTTTGAAAACTTTGACCTTAATTTTCCTTTTTCATGTCAGATGAATATTAATGGTATTCCTATTTGTTTATTTAAATTACAACCAATCATTCGCTACCATTTAAAGATTGTTACTTATAATTAATGTCATGATCTGTCTATTCTGGTCTAATGAAGTTATTTCCCAGATGAACGATATATTTGATATATTAAACGATTTAAGCACGTGAATATTGCGGAAAGGTCGTGGACGCCACACGTCTCTAATTTATTGATCTCTTTGTGCGTGGGCGCAGCCTACATGCCATTAACTTAAATAACGACAGACGATCGTTCTGTTACTAATTCGTTTTCGCATACCTAATCTAGACGTAATTAATATGGCAGTAAACCATTTCATATTTATTGACATGGAGCAAAAAATTCAAACAAAGTTTTACAATTATAAAAGATACAATCTAGAGCGTGAGTAAACTCATTATTTCTTAAATATGAAATAACTATTTTTTCTTAAATACTCGTACACAAAACTTGAAAGTTTCACAACAACCAAAAGAAAGCAACAGGCGAATTGACGGACCCACAGGGCTAAAACAAAACAATAAATCTATGTTCACAATTAGTCCAAGTCAGGTAAAAATAAGTCGCTTCAACTTGCTGCCCCATCGTTGAAGGTAGTTCCAACCTTTCCCTCGATCAACAAGCACGAAGCGCGGGAAAACAACCAATTGGAACATTCTTCATTAATGTTTTTCTTAACAGCGGGAGTAAAAAATAAAACCATCCAGGTAAAACGCAAGACATCAAAGTACCGGGGGCCATAACATTAAATAACACGTTACACTAATAGGGGCAATTAGCAGGAATGTTTACACAAATTAATCACGATGCGAACATCACATCCATCCAGCCAAACGGATAAACACATGCAATTAATAACAGATAATGTTGTACATACAGTATTTCTAATAAAACTAGCAATCGTAAAATCTTGGCCGTCGATGTGAGCTTGTCTAACAGGAACCAGAATACATGTCATAAGCAGCGGTTTCTTCATAGCAAAGCAACCTCTGTATGAGACTATAAATACTTTAGCATCTAGCTATCTCACTAAATACAATTCACCTTGGTTTTGACAAGAACGATCACATAAAGGATATATTATGTTTGCTTAGAACATTGACTAAATTCGTAACTAAACTACAACTACTTACAAAACATTTCTGAATTCTGAACAAGTTACGAGCTCAAGGTACCTCTAAATCTTGGTCTCCAATAAGCTTACGTTACATACGAAGAGGAAGAGATGTTTTATCGACGCGAACCAGGACAAAATGCCGCATACCAATTATGGGGGACCCAGCTCCGGCGTGAAATATGGCCGGCGCGGCCGCAGATACCGGTAAGATTTGCCCTAGGACTAACATACTACGCGGTGTTGAATTACATGATTTACAGCCTTCAATACCTACACAAGAAATATCTGATACAGACATAAAACAAAACGTCCACAATAAAGATTAACAATAGAGATATGTCTGTAGGAACCAGTACAGATCCCGGATACAAGAAAACACTAAACTAAGGGTGTCAAGTACAGGGACGCAATAAAAACTCTTATAGACAAAAGCTTGAAAGAGCGAACGACTGCCTTTAAACATCGCAGAGCAATAGGCCGGGAAATTGTAAGGATGAAGTCGAAAGATAAAAGTAATGATCACAGCACTGGCCGACCTTGAGACGAGAAAACACTTAAACAAAGAGTGATCACAAACAAGACTATTGTCTACTGTGCAAGTGCATCTGTGCATGTGACAAGCCACACCACGACCGTTGCCGCACCGGCCATGATGTGCGAATGCATTCCTGATTCGATACAGAGAACGCTGCGCCAGCGACGGTGCAAGTGTACAAACACATTCACACACGCGCAAATGAATATTTACACAAGTGCTTGCACGGATAACGAATACATTTTGAAAGTACTGTCGAAGCAAATAAAAATTCCCCCACAATAAACACAGAACCAATTAGCAACAGAAAAATGAGCAAAAAGAGAAATCGGTTCCATTATCGGCTGTTCACGGATCCGCAAAAAAAATCTGCTGCTGTTACAGTTTACGGTGGCAGTAAACGTTCCGTGCGCTGTTGTCAAGTTGTGTCTTCAGTTTATTTTCGTGTAATGGCCGTGACCTCTTCACCGGGAGATATCAGCGAGTGACCAGCCGCTCTCGCCCCCCTCTATCGCTTTCTTCTGACCCGCTTTTCATAAACAATACTTCGACAACGGCACACCGCTCACTCGGACGCGAGAAAGTAGCCGATAACATGCAAGAGGCGATGCCTGTATCAATTTAACCAATAGCCATAACATGCGCTTGCTGAACAACACCGCCGATGCATGTTGCAATGAAAATCCGAACGCTCGATTGGTCACAGAAAAGCAGTATCCGATTGCGAGTGCAGTTTAATTTACCGTGTGAACTTCTGCGATACACAATTTGTACGAAGCGATATGGATTTCCAAAACAAATTAGCGCTTTACAAAACCGTTATAAAAACCAACTGTAAGTGCACACAGACGTGTTTTGATGCGACACGCTACCCTAATTGAGACAGATTATTATCTATTCAGAGGCACATGCGTACTGTGCCGTTGGACTAGGGGAATGACAGAGCAGATGTTTCTTTTATTGGATTACTGGTGACGTTGAAAGGTTCGAAAGTGATTGCAGACTTCAAGAACAGATAATCGTTTCAATTATTATTTTAGATACGCAATACGAAAAAGTATAGGCGGAAAAGCGTTGTATACATCTTGTTTTTAAGTGGGTAACCAGCCAGCGCTTAATTAAATGAGGATGCAGAGTAAGAGATCTCGGCCACAAAACAATGAAGGTCATAAATCACAGTTTCCTCCGTACAACGGTTGCATCCTACGGCAGAAGCTTCGCGGCGGCAATCCGGCGCACTATCTAAATTGATGGTTTCCGGCGCACATTAGAGCAGAGTCTATCGCGCAGCTGTCTGCGTACGCGACACACTTCATTTGCCGCTGCGCGTGCGCCCCGTAGAAAGTGACGCTTTGTCATCGTCCACACTAGCCCAAAATCGAACAAACTGACGATAGAAAGAGACAAACAAATGCAGACCAGTGCAAGGTAAAACGAGAGGGTCGTTCTTTGTGTGAGAACATTGAAGTTGCACATTTGGCGTGTTGGCATCCGCGCACTCCGTTTCACGGGTTGTTTGATCTCGCACATAGGCAGGATTCCGTGGCGACACCACTATCCGGACGCCATCTGAACACCTATTTATCGGTGCGTATGATGCTGGTTTCTCAAATAGCAGATAGCAATCGAGGCATCTCGTTGTGGTCATCATCATATATGTTTACCATAATAATCGGTCACCGAACCGTGCAAGTACATAATTGAATGTAATTTCCGGTGATTTAATCATTACAGTTCCATCAGCTGACACAGTTACAGATTAAATAAAATATATTAGCCGCTGCTAGAGGGTCTCGGTTTGAATAGCTATTTCGCTTCGAATTCTATTGACAGTAATTAATTTAGGTGGGTTTATTTCCAGCGGTGTATTTTTTGTTTGGCCACAATTGATTTACACTTATTCGACATCATTAAATTCTTGTTATTACCAGCGTCCGTGTTAGTCCCACGCGTGGGTGTATGAGTGTATCAGCATTTGAATTAATTTATTCGTGTTGGCCGTTCGGTAAGAGAGACCGAAAACACACTAGATCGGGTTACGGTCGTTAATCAAAGCGGCCGACTAGGAAGAAGATAACTAGTCGTGTTTGGCGACAAAAAACCGAGAGTTGAGTGACGACATGCAGCCGACGGCGACGGCCCTCACTCCTTCTAATGGCCTTTTTAGACACGTTAACAACGTTCCCCGAGGCTGTTTTCAGTTCATCACTCCTAGAACATTGAACTCGATCCTATACTACAAGAACATTTCTATATTCCAATAAAATATTGGTTCGCCGGGTGACGTTTCGCCAGTCGACCGGCTGTCTTGAAGACATGCAAATACGAATTCTCGTTTTATTAGTCATCAGAAAAAGGTTAATTAAAACCGAATATTTTGTATCTCCCGCAGGTTTGTGGCACACTCTGATGAGTCAGAGCTAGCGGTCGGAAGGATAATCGTTTAGATCGGTCATCGATTACGTCAGCGTTGTAGTAAATATAGATAGATAGAGGTACATATTTTTTGTTCAGAAACGTGAACTAAACAAAGAAGATGGCTGAAGGATATCGACATGATAAAAAAACTTACTGTTGTATGGTAATGTTCACTCACCTGAAACAAAATAAGGCAACATTAGATAAGTTCTACGTAGGGCTACCCAAGAACAATGGGCGTAGGGTAAGACCAAAGTAAAGGTCAGGGCTGCGGCGAGTGTCCCATTAAATATTCATGGGTGTATTCGCGTATTGTATGACAAAGAAAATATTTTTGATGCGCTTGGTGCAATAAGAGGGACAATAACGCTTTGCCAGTGAACTCGCATCATAAAATGGTACAAGGTGACATTGAGAATACGTGATTTGACCGGCGGACGGCAGACGGTGGCTCTCAGGCTTTGCGGAATTACATTTCCTTGTATTCAGATATTTTTAAGTACATTCAATATTTGCGGGATCTGAGAAATGATTTAGGGCATTTTTAATTCTTGATATGTTTTTATTTGATTACTTAAATTCTGTTTGCGTTGTCCACGTAAGCTCCTTTTCTGAGAGTTAAGCTAATAAATCAGCTTTAAATTAATATTCATTGACGGTATAATGTTTTTTGGCAATTTAACTCCAATCTTGGAAATCTTTAGGGTGGCCCTGTTCTTTGCTGTCACCCCTAAGCAATTATTTTATTTTTAGCTTTAGTTTCGGGTCTGTCTTCGATATTTAAAGGTATCCCCTCGGTTATTTCCCCTCTTGCATCACATGTATCGTGGCTATGCCGCGGGGCGGCTCACGAGCACGGTTTATGCTAATATTCAGCTGCGCCGGCGCAGGCCTGGGCATGACCACCCCGCAAGCACTTGCAGCCAACATCTACGTACCTAACAAACTAACCAATGACGTTGTTTTCTTTAGTACGCAAAATAGGTAAAGGAATATGTAAATCATCAGCAGTTCCGGTCTCATCGAGTAAGGATATGGGACTTATTGAGGAAAAATCTCATAAACATTTTGCTCACCCTAGGGAAAACAAACCGGATCCCATGCTACAGTATGGATCCGCCAGCGGTTCCAAGACGGATATATTATGTATATTTGTTTATAGCATTATGTAAACTACTAACATAAATCCTTCATTCAAAAACAAACTTAAAATTAATGAGTGACTTTATAACGTTACCTAATAATTATTCAATTATTCAAACGTTATGAAATGAATGAATCACAACCACATAACCATATAGCATTTAAACATATTAATCAAATTTAAGTAAATTTTAATAAAAAAAAACTTGTTTGTATTAATTTTCAATTATAGTGTAGGAGCAGTGATATTATATTTTACATGTGCGTTTAGCCCGATGTGTGCGGAGTCGGCGCGGCCGGCGACGGCTCCAATTACCCGCCCCGCTGCGCACGCGCCGCCGACGACGATGCCCTTGGACTAGCTGCTTACTTCACACACGATATAAGTAACCAAAACAAAATATATACAGTCCACGCTATGCGTACGGAATGGAATGCCAACTCAAATTAAGTTAGAATACGCATAAATTAATCTAAATCCTGAGCACAAGGACCACGGCCGTTTCTCTCTCTTTCTCTATGCGTCTACGCAACTATGCGGAGTGCAGCTCGTAATCCCGGCTGATTGTAACGTATGGGGAATAGATCCGCGCGGCCGACGGACAAATTCGCGCGCGGTTCTCACCGTCGCGATTTACATGACATTCCATTTCTTCGCCGGATTGAGCCGTCCGAGGCTGCTGGAGATTTACGACGGCGATAGCGAGCGCCCTTCCGCCGTGCTGATAAATAGCCTCTCTAATTATATTTACGCAGCGCCGGTCGAAGCGCTATAAATCCTCACTCTGGTATGTTGGAATAACACCGCCGCGCCGCTTACAGCCAATACGAGTCGAACTCGTAGGATCCATCACCGCTGACGCGAGTATTAGCCCCAAATTAGTAAACTAGCGATAAAATGTAATACATTTCAACATTACAGTCAGCATCACTTACAGTAGTTCAGTTCACGGCGCGCTCCACAAATCACGCCGTATAAATAGAACGCATTCTTGGGCAGGATGCACGTGAACGTGACGCCCGATATCGTAGGTCCCGACTGGATGGAAATACTCCGGAAGTGTACAATTAAAGACAAGCGAGATGCGTATGACGGACGAGTCACTGAACTCGGCCCAAGGTTATGGAAGGGAGTGTAAACAGTCTGAACAGCGAACCGCATCCATCAAGCGTGCAAACAGTGTAACCGAGACACGTCAATATTAGTCGCAGAGCTCTCTAACAGATACCTACCAGCTTATTGCATTTGCGGCCGTAGATAAAACGATAAGAGCACTCGTATTTACAAGCAATGTGAAGTGGATGACGCACGAGAAATTATCGACTTGTGATATGAGAGGAAAATTCGAAAATTGTACGAGCTAATTGGTGTCTACATAATTTCACGGTAACTTGAAATGTAAACGAAAGCAACGTTTAGTCACAATATGTAAACGAAAGCAAAGCTTCATTTTTATAAATTGCAATATTATTAATGTGACACATTTGAAGACGTGTCCGAATTTCTTGGCTTGGGAAAGTCCAAACGTTACATCACGAAATCTCATAACTTTGTGATTCATGCTAACATAGTTGATTCAGAAAAATGCAATCGAGCTCACTGGGCCATCTATCTAGTCTAACACAAACACATAACGCCCACACAGACTATAAACCGCCTTTATTAGTTTTTTTTTGTTCAGTTTCAACAAACATCAATATCCGAGCTCCAAGAAATCAAGACTGTTTAGTGTTTACTACACAGGTCAAGAAAAACGTAAACGTAGAGTAGACAGAAAGAGGCTAGAAAGATATAAAAGCAGAAAGTAGGTACTCCACTGCATTCCACTATATCGTATTCTAAAATTAGCAAATGACACACGGCTGATAAAGTGATGCCATCTCGACAGTGCATACCCAAGATTGTTATTACTAAAAATATTGTCAACGATAGACAGGACAGCGCCGTCGCCGAGCCGATCATATTATCTCGGGAATTATCTAGGCATGCGATCCATCCAACTATTTCGAGATTCGAGATCTTCTCGCCAGCTCTAACATAGGCGCAGAAAAAGCGACCCTCGCGATGAAGCAATAAGACCGCGTTAATTATTGCATAGAGTGCAGATCACGTAACTAAACGTGATAAGGAAGACCAACGAGCAGCGTATCATAATCAGTCAACATTTAATTCATACAACTTGTCAACCGAGCAGTTTCTTAGTCGATTCGTAATTAGGTATATCGAGAGCTGAGGTACTTATTACTGCCCATATCTAGACGCCGAAGGTCGGCCAGACTTTCGCTACGTAGCGGCGCTGCGTGGCCACATTATGCCAAGTGGCCCAACCCGAGTGTCGGAAAATCTAGTCGCCTACACGAATGCGCGGCTAATACGCGATGCAGACACCGCGCGCTGCGGCGATCGTATTACCATACAGACAATCTAAAAGTCAATACAGGAGCCGTGTTGACATTGGCCCACCGTTACTGTTGGTTTTGTAACGATATCAAAAGCCCGCATTCCAGCGGGCGTGTTGTTGAATGAGAGGCTCGATTGTTCTCGAGCGGCAGGCGATCGCCCACGTGCGCCGAGGTGTCGCGCTGATTGCACAACCGGCGGTCGGCGCACGCGCGCTTGTGATCCCGGCACAGGTGACCATTTGCCCGACGGCCTTGCGAATGAAGGACAAGACCGGCGACCACAAAGCGACCGGGACGTCCGGAGAGCGTGACGACTGCGAGCACTAACGAACCACCACAGTCTCCCCATCAACATGTATTTTTATACCCAAGAACCGGCGAGACCGGATACATCGTATACTCGTACTACCTCCACGCCAGGGAGGTGCAGCGAATCGGTTCGCGGGTGAAGAAAAATAGTTGGTTGGCCCAACGGTAGATAAGGTATGGTATATGTGCGGCGGACGCGCTGGCCTCGCTCGCGTGCCGCTGCATACGGATCGGGTTTCGTTCCGCAAACTCGAGATAACTGCAGCACGCCGAGACTCACTGCATACTAGGAGCCGACTTTGAAACGTAGCTCTAGCCTTATTGTATCCTCTTTTAGCTACCGTCGTCTTATTTGAATATGAAATGCGAGGTTACGCTTTTAGTAAAATAATTAAGTTCCTGAGCGATTTACGGGTTAGTCATGATGCCAGCGCGTTCCAAATGTCTAACGGGTCGCTTCAGCTAAAAACAGCGTTCTAATAATCGACACTCGATCTAAAATAGCCGCGTGACAAACGAAACCGAAAGTGATGCGTGATGCAACGGACCCGAATTTAGCTGGTGCGGCTGCGGCCCAGGGCGGTGCATCGGCCGCGAGGGAACGCTGAGGCCGGCGCCGCGGGTGCCAAACGGCTGGCATTTCGCACTAATGACACGAATAAGATATTAGCACGGATAGCTCGCCAGTCGGCGCCGGCATCCAACTCAGGTATTCGGGCCGCATGTAGAATCAAAATTAACCCGAGACCGATAATCTATCTATCTATAGCAGTGGTTCCCAACCTTTCTTGGACCAGGGAACGCTTTTGGTGTCTTTATTGTTAGCAGGGACCTCATGGTCCTAGATAAACATGGACACCGACAAGAATATATCTAGGGGGATGAATCTTTAACTCACACAATGTAAAAATTGGAAAATGGGATGAAAACCTTTAGAATTAAGATAGTGATGATACAAAAGCGAACGAAGTGAGCTCGAAGTATTTAGCAATCATTCATACGGAAATAGGAATAAAATAATAGATTCTTAAACAAATTTAGAACCTCGCCTCTGATAGGTTCAATTAGGTTGGGTTGAGCTTGCATCGTCTGTGCAAGTTAAAAAGTTCGAATGACATTTTAACCTTTAGCGGACCATATTCGAAGCTCCTGCGGACTACCAGTGGTCCTCTGACCACAGGTTGGGAACCACTGATCTATAGATAAGTGATGCGTTAGCTCTAGCGATACCAAACGTCGGAATCGGGACTGGTTCCCTGCATGGCAGGCGGCGATCGTATGCGAGAGAACCGTTATAGCCGCCACACCAGAGTTATTCAATAATCCAACTGTATAATAGGATCGGCTCGGAGGCGTCGTTGATATGCAAAGCGTGTTGAGCATGATCGGTGGCGTGCATGTGCATACGTTTGTCCGGCGAGCCGTAAGGGCGCGTGTGAGGGAAGGCTACGCAGCGGTGACACGGCGGCCGCGGGTCGGAGGTCCGGCCGCATTCCGCCGCCGCATGAAAGTGAAACCGCTTCGGCGACCAACCGCTCAGCTGTAGAAAGTCCACGATTACATCTCGCCAGCGCCGGCGTCGCTGGACGAGCAAAAACTGCTATCGCGAGTCGCGCCGGGCTCCCGGGAAACGAGGCGCCCCGGGCGACGTCGCGCGGAGAAATTGCCAATAACCGCTGGCGGGCGCTAAACGATTCCTTTCATTTACTCAAACGCCAGCCAGGTATGGCTTGTTAAAATGTTAAATTTCACTTAAACTAACCGTAACCGAGTGACCGGGGGCTATTTCCGATAGTTGACTTTTGTAATATACGAAATAAATCACTTCAACCGACTAATCGTAGAAATTATCTAACGTTACTTTAATGTATCGTCATTCGTATGAAAATATTAGAAAGAACTTGCATATCCGGTTTGAGTATAAATCCAGCTTTTTACATGGGACAGGTTTTTTCATTTCTTTAATTTTTGTTCCAGCAACTACGTTCAACTACTGCAATGCAACGGAGTAAGATTATCCTCGGACATTACAGCAACCTAGATGTCTGCTCAATCAAAAAGTGGAGTCATTGAAGTGTTTGAAGACAAATTAAATACAAACCTAGAAATAAGATCAGATCGTGATTTGGCTAAAACGCGAGGTGATCTAGATAGGCAAGACCCGTTTTCGAGTGTAGCTAATCCGCTAAGTCATTCAAGTTTCATAGGCATATTCCATAATACAGCAATCGGTAGTCAAAAGCGTTTGTCGTAATCGTCTTGAATGGTGTGTAGGTTCGCTTCCTCAGACTGGTTTGAGTGCTCGCCCAAGTTTGTTGCCACTAATATCCATTTGTGGACTCATATGATGACCACTCCTTTATTGGCGTAGTAGTTTAGTAGTCTTTCTGTTTGCAACGGAAACCTACTAAGTGAATACGTGAATCTAATGAGCAATACTAAACGATGACTTTGTGAATGGTAATTAAAATCAGTTCTCAGAACCCATTTCATATGGGTTCTAATAAAGGCGGAGCATTCCTAGGAATAATTACACCTTTTATTTATGAGGGGTTCAAAGAATTTAAACATTCATTGAACGAAAACTTCCACATTTATGTGCATGTGTTGGAGATCTCTAAAAAGAGTAGAGTTTTTTAGGGAAACAGTATGGCTTTCGCTATAACCATGGACAATTCGATATTGTCCAAGTTTTCTATCTAATCCAAAGTTTTGGTAACTCATCGCACACATTTTTGTATTATTTTGATAGAAATGCAATTTCAATAATGTGCTCATTGACGTATGTAAACTATTTAAGTATGTAAACTTTTGGAATATGCTGGTATAGCATACTCCACAAAAGTTTTACAGCATACATGCAACCAATTTCGCCACATAGGTTACGTTGAACAAGTTATTTTACCCAAGCCTCACATCTGCAAGCAAAGTTTATAAACGCATCGACATCTGCGGAAATCTAAGATAAAAACTGTCGTACGACACATGGTGAGGGGAAATGTAATCGTTTCGACGACCAGTGTAACTCGTTACGAGCCGGTATATGCAGAGGGGAGAATAGTAATCATTTGACAAAAACGACAATTAACTGGTCGGGACTTCTGGCTAAGTGGGACCGGTAGTAGAACGGTATTACCCATGACTGTAGTGTCACGATTTGAACGTAAAGTAATGGATGTAGGGCTAATGCTTAAGGTGAAGTTTATAAGTGTGATAACGATCCCACTTCTATACTAGTTAGCTAGCAAAAAAACCGTTTACTGGACCAAATCTGGATTGAACAATTGCAAATGCCTTTAACTTTTTCGCAGGACTTGCCGTGTGTTAGCCTGTCGATTTCTACCATCTTCATCGCTAAGCTTGTCTTATTTGGGGTCGATGCAGCACTTGTCTGAGTAAATATTTGTTCATTCTTCCCAAGTCTTTCTTTAGCATCTCGTCGTATGAATCTGATGTGGATTTCTGCGATAAACTTTTTACAAACACCAATAACCTGTATTTGTTGGCAGACCGTTGTCTATTGGAGAATAGTGGTAAACTAGATAAACAGTTATCATTTAAAGCTACACAATAAGAAAAGATTTTTGTAATACAATGAATGTTACGTACTTACGTCTCTTGTCTCTGTACGGGTCCTTTACGTTAAGATAATTATGTATACGTACATCGTGTCATATCTATAGTGTAGTATTACTACCGTATTCGTAACTCGACACGCCCGATGCAACTCGAAACAACCGTATGATTATAAGTATTATTCCACGTCACAAACACATAATAATGATAACTATTATTACGACTGACGATACAGTAGACCTTGTTAATGATATTCCAACTATTACAACCGTGCTTCAATTAAAATAGCACTTTACATTAATTTTATTAATGAAGAATATCATTTGTCGCTTCTCGGTATTTACTAATCTATGATCAGGAAGAATAGATATGGGTGATTTTTACTTAATTTGCACAAGTTTATGTGGGTAATTAAGGCAGACATGTCAGTTTGTCTTTCAGTCGGCATTTTAGTTGTTTTTTTTTTGAGTGTGAATTGCTCAATATCCTATGCTAATCATAATGTGAACTACCATTTTTTTATGTTCTGGGAAAAATACTCATAAGTTTTTAAATTGGCATAATCAGTAACTAAAGATATATAAGCAAGAAAGTAACAGATAACACCCAATCAGCTGTTTGTTTCAGTCGACGTTGGTAGGTACAGGTACAAAAACAGGTAAAACAAAAGGAGTCATTGTGTAAGGATCCGAGCAAGAGGCGTTCTTTATCTTCTGTCTTTGCCCCATTATGAAAATGGCGCGAGTTTGTGTTATTATAGTATGTGCGTATTTTTTAGATCCACACCAAAATTATCTTACTACTATTTTAAATTGCGAAAGTTTGGATGGATGGATGTTTGCTTGTAATTCAATCATGCTGGAACGGTTGAACGGAGCTGGATAAAATTTGGCACAGAGGTAGTTTATAGTCTGGAATAGTACATAGTAACATCTTAGGCTATCCCGGAAGTACGATCCCTTGGGCAACTCCTGAACTAGAAACTACTAAAACACACCCCGCGTGTTTTAGTAGTTTAGACACGGCCTGCTAGTAACACATAATTGTTTAGTAATTGAAATAATGTTATACTTAAAGCTAAATTAAATTGTCAACAGTTACAAAAGTATCAAGACTAATAATTCCATCATCTAATTTAATAAATTAATTCATGAAACAAGGTCGGGTACGTACTTATCATGCTCATGTTAACGTACAATACTGTGTAATAAGATTATTAATAACATAATTAATAGCTCGACTAAAAGCAGTAACATCTAATGACGTGAATTATTATTAATATTTTATCTACCTCTACTCTTGCTAATTGGAGGAAACAAACAGGATTTTACGCAGCGATAAGTACTTACTTAGTAATAATAACCGAACCGAACCCAGTGCGGTTCGGTTATTATTGTTATATGTTTCATTAGCCCTAGATCTAAACAACTGGAATTGGCCCTACAGTGGGATGACGCAGGCTTTGGGTTCTTACGGACGAGCGGCACGTTGCCAACTGCAGATAAACTGCAGCCGTCGACGCTTGCAGTTGTGGTGTCACACATTTACGCGGCATGCCACAACTACAAGCGTCACGACCCGTCGACGGCAGTCATCGGCGCTTCGGCGGCTGCCGCCCGGCGCGTCGACGGCTGCCGTCGACGGGTCGTGGTGAATTGCGGCTCTCTGTTGATGGATGGAGAGGGTGAGGAAGACCAAGGAAACGATGGATGGGTTGTAACTTGTATGATATGAAAGAAAAAGGAGTAAATGATTGCGTGACAGTTGCCAGGGGAGAATGGAAGAAAAAACCGCGTTGCGCCGGCGCCGGCCCCAACTATCATGGGACAAGAACAGGGAGATGCCGACTGTTATGAGGCTTGTGTCCCAGAAGTGTAAACATTACAGGTTAATTAGGTAGTTATAAGTAATGCTTCAAAGTAGTAATTACTGTAATTAGTCCGAAATAATGCAATTTTGAGTTACAATGCCCTGTTCCAGTAACTATAAGGCTAAACTACCTGACATAAAGATATGCCGGTGCTTTTTCGTAATCTTAATCCTCGTTAGAGTGTAATAATCTAACACCTCACTTAACCGTTAAAAAGATAGTTTGGTCTTTACGACCGGGAGCAAAACGTATATTATAAAATTATTGATTGTATTAGTTTAGGGGTTTAGTTTTTTTGTTACTCATCATCTGCCTAGCCTAATCCCAACTATGTTGGGGTCGGCTTCCAGTCTATCCGGATGCAGCTGAATACCAGTATTTTACATGGAGCGACTGCCTATCTGACCTCCACAACCCAGTTAGTACTGGGTAATATGATAGCTCTTGGCAAAACTGGTTGTCAGACTTTCGGGCCATGGACTAGTGACAGTGACAGAAGACAAGATGGCGGCATTCGTTCGGAATTAGTACACACGGCGACACATCACGCTTTACATTTCAAGTATAACATGGCCTCGCTTTTTTATAGATTTCCCGTACACTGAGAGATCTGCATTAACTGTTTTGAATCGCTTGATTGTTCGTCGTGCGTACACACCCCATAATGACCATGCAGAGGTCTAAAGCATTACATTGAGTTCTCATGTAAAGTAATTTAGCGCAAAAAATGTAATCAATAATGTAATTTTCGAAACATGCAACCAGAACCGTTGTGAATTTGACGTAATTCAAGACCGTGAAAACTCGATTTTTACACGCGTTTCAAAAACCAATTCTGTAATAGAGAATAAATTGACCTCTATAATGGAACAGCACTATGCAAGCATGCACCAAGAAAAAAATACATTTCGATGTCAGTGAATAAGTTCGTTAGTTTTTATTACCTACCTATGTATTTTATAAATATGCCTCCTGCCAATATGCAACTTTTTTTGGGATTTTGGAAACCTTTGGACCATGCCTATCAATGGAAATACTGAAATAGCCTGAGAGAAGGTAGTGAAGTTGAATTTGATTACCAACAACCTTTGAAAGTAATTCCCTTTTCAAACAGTAGGTAGGTACCTACTACGATATCGAAAGTCAAACCTGCGCCATCGTAGGACGCACAAGAAGATCTTTTTAAATCATTAGATTCACCTTATTGCGTCATAAATTATGACTTTTCTGTTTCGTCAATGACATTCGAATAGTATTGTCTCGCTCACACATAGCAAAAATAATATCTCTAACGCTCCATGCGGGATTTGCGGGATCGCCCTTTTCATTTTTTTTTAAGTAAAAAAATACGCAACCTTATAATGGTGATAGCACATCTTCGGACCAAAATCTTAGTTCTTTCTTTCACAGTGAACTTTATTCTCGTTCCAATAAGGTTCATATCAGGTAAAATAAGAGTGAAAGGACGGAAGACATGCAGGATGACCTAAGCTCCTCTAGTCTTCTACATTTGACCACAATGCCGATACTTGCGCATGCGACGCGCATTTGTGCGACCGATGCCGATTGATTGGCTAATTAAGTCACGTTCGGCGACAGGGCGGCTGTTTACGGTTTATTGTGAAGCTGATGTCATGGGACCCATGGGTAGGCTGGGATTTGTAAGGTTAAGGTAAGTAGACCTATCTTTCAGTTTAGGGAATGAATGCTTTTTAGGGTACCGTACCCAGAGGGTAAAATCGGGACCCTATTACTTAGACTCCACTGTCCGTCTGTCTGTCACCAGGCTGTATCTCATGAACCGTGATAGCTACAGTAGATATTTTTACAGATGATGTATCGACGACCCGAAAAGCGCAGCGGTAGTGAGGCTGCCTTACGTTCTTAGGGTCCCGGGTTCGAATCCCGGTAGGAACAAATGTTTGTTTGATGAGCATGGACATTTGTTTCTGAGTCATGGATGTTTGAATGCATAATAAGTATGTATTTACAAACAAAAAGTGTCTATGTGTGTGTGTGTATATATTATACCAACTATCTGGTGTCCACGACACAAGCCTCGTCGCTTAGTGTGCCACTAGATGGCGCTGTGTGTAATACCTAGCGATATTTATATTTATTCATTTCTATTGCCGCTATAACGTCAAATACTAGAAACAGAATAAAATAAATATTTAAGTGGGGCTCCCATACAACAAACTTGTTTTTTTTCAGATAATGGTACGGAACCCTTCGTGCGCGAGTCCGACTCGTACTTGGCCGGTTTTTTAAAGTAAGTGTTTGCGTATCATGAATGCTCTATTTATGTCCAACTAGCTGGTGCCCACGACTTGAAATTACCGCGTGAAATTATTAAGGCTCTCTATAAAATTTTACTTCCCTATTTGAATCGGATTTTGTTAGCAATTTCATGGATTTCATTTTTTTGCACTGAACCATAATCCTTTTTAACCGACGTCCAAAAGGAGAAGGTTTTCAATTCGTCAGATTTTTTTTTGTGTATGTTCAGCGATATCTTCGCCAATTGTGAACCGATTTTGATGGTTCTTTTTTTGTTTGGAAGAATATTATTTCGCGGTGGTCCCGTTTAAGTTTGGTGAAGAACTGATTCTGATTTTCGGAGACAAGGGAACTCTTCAATAATAGACGGCAAATTGGTCGCGATTCCAAGCGATTGCAGCAATCTTTTGATGTCGGTTTTATTTTATTTTTTTGATAAAAGTAGCCGAAGTTACTCCTTATCTCAACAGCTATCTCCCAGTAAAAGTCCCGTCAAAATTGGTCCAGCCGTTTCAGGGATTAGCCAGAACACACATACAGACGACAAAAATATTTAAAAAATGCAATTTTGTTTTAAGTAGGTACCTATATATAATATACTTTCATACACATTCAGTAGCTGCTAAAAGCTGCTATTTTGAAAGTACAAACAGACATTTCAATTATATTTATTTGTATGTTCATGCATTATTGGCAGTCTGATGTCTGATAGCCTGGGATTTGCAAGGTTAAGGTAGACTAGATAGTTCAGATTATTTGAAGAGAATACCTACTTTAAAAAAAAAACTTGATGGTGATAGTCTGTGTGAGTTCAAGTTCTATAATATTTCTCATCTATATCTATACTAATATTATAAAGAGGAAAGATTTGTTTTTGTTGTTTGTTTGTTACGATACAATTTACTTAACTCTAAAACGACACAACCAATTTTGAAAATTCTTTCACCGTTAGAAAGCCACGTCTTTACTGAGTAACATAGACTATATTTTATCCCCGTACTCCCGCGAAACCGCGTGACGTCCATTAGTTTTGTATAAAATTACAGACACAAGCACAATTACTTTGAATAATAATTCTTTTCCCCTTTTGATACAAGTACATATTTTTATTGTTACCTATTAAGTTTGTTTAGAGCTTGGTAATTATAATACACATGTATTGGGAAATCTTAGTTTGATATTGGTGTCGATTCTGTTGTGCACAAACTAAACTTAATTTAGGCTCTTGCTATCTTTTTCTGTCTAATAAAACGAGAAAGAGACGGACGTAATTTAGAGCTGTCAAATTTAGTTGGAACTAATATTTCCATACAAATGAAGGTTGCACGTAAAAACATGTCGACTTAAAACACGGTGAAGCGCAAGGCATAAACTAGTTTGACATCTCTAACTTAGTTCATAGCTATAGCCGTCCTTTTCTGGCACTGCCTTTTAGTAAAAGATAGCAATAGCCTAAATTAAGTTTAGTTTGTGCACAACATAATCGACACCATTGTAAAGAAAAATAATACTGACCTTTATTTAAAATTAAGTACTTAGATGTCAAGCATATTTTTACATATCCTTTGACTAGGTTACATATTAAATACACCCAACGGTTATTTGAAATAAATAATGTAGTAATATACACTTATAAATTGTATGTATTTTTCCTATACCTAAAATAAACTAATCTAAACCAATCCTCCTTCTCAATATTTTTAAATTTGTTACCAACTGTAGTTGAAATCAGTACCAGTCACTAAAACCAGTAATATCAAATTATAAGCATTTACAAATAATTTATTTGTCATGATGACAATCCTACTTGAATATTAATTTAATGTGATAGCAAAGTTTTAAAAAAAAGCAATTCTTATTGCATCAACAAAAACTTCTAGAAAAGATAAAAAGATAGTTTGGCAAAAAATTTACAAAATATTTAAACAATAAACATTACATGTTTTATTATTTGCATTAAAAACTTATTGTTCAAGTCTTCCTGAATATCAAAAATAACATTTTGTTATCACAGTTATCATGCTTCTTCACATTCATCATCATCTTATCAATAATACCAAGATAAACACTCTAGCATTGCCATTTTGTAACCATATTGATAACAATATAAATTGCACTAGGCACCCGTATCTTCAATACTGCCAAGTTACATCTATTGTATTACTCTAAGACATGCAGTAATGATAAATATAAGATTATGGCCTGCCAGACCGTTTAAGCTATCAATAATATCCATGAAATATCTCATTCTATAGCACTTTAAACACTTTGTAGAGACTAAAAACGAATAGATAGTGTGAAATTGGTATCCTTGATTTCATTCTTTGTACTTACTTAAAACTTATCAAATTTACAACACAAAAAAACTTTGTAAATAGTTTTACCAACTTTGACAGCTGTGTGTGTGGGTAGTGTGGGGCCAATCTATCAAGACCGAGTATGCAAGCAAAAAATAGAACGTGGTTTTTGCTTGCAGTTCCTTTGCTCGTGTCCTTAACTACATTTACGAGTAATGTAAAAAAAAACTTATTGTTCGCCGTGTAGTGTACGCAGGTAGGTTGTAACGAAGTTTGAAACTGTTGAAAGTAAGTTTTACCTTGCAAAGGGTGTCTGTTCGACGTGGTAAACGGAGGTGATGGGCTCTGTGCGCATGAGGCTGCGGAGGCGCTCCTCAGGCAGTTCCAGTAGTCCATCACTGGCTGACTTGAAGTCAGCCTTACTCAAACCACTTAAAACACTCATTTTTAAAACGTGTAGACGACTACCGACCGAGTCGAAACGACGGTTACAACTTCAAAGCGTCACTAAACGATCCACAATAGTCCTTAAAATCAACGTAAACACTTATTTATGTAAAAAATGGCATCAATTAGACCACATGAAACATTTTAATGCCTCCGGTTTCTCAAAAGGTAACTGAGTGGTCTCCCTTGTCATTGCGAGAAGCGGTTACGGATTCATTCAAAACGCTCCACTTTGAATCAGCACGATAATTAAACAAACTTAAGTTTCACTCATATTAAATTGCAATGAAAAGTATAATTTGTTTATTTACACACACGCGTTCCGGAAAAACTAAAAATTGACAAGAGTGGCGGGACAGCTGCGCATCGACGAGTCGATCGCACTTCGCCGTACACGTTTCTGACGGTCCGTTGAGACTCGAGCCGAGCCTGCCCATACCATTCGAATTCCGATTCCAGCGAATGTCGTTGTTCCAACGTTCTAAGTTCGAAAGTTGCAAAGCAAGGTCAATGTGTAAATAACTTAAAAGTTTTCCTTGGAACTCGTAGATGGCGCTTCTTTGAGTTTTAAAAAGACAGAAAATATCAATGCCTAATAGCTATGTCAGTAGTAAAAATCATAACATATATATATATTTTTTAATTTGCTTTTTGTAATGTCCTTAATTAACAGTTTGTTGCTCGAAATTTATTTTATGGATCATATATTCTGAATTATGAAAACTTCTAGTGACATCTGTTGACAAACTTTAAAAACATGGTCAACAAGTTTGTAATGTTAGTACAAGATGGCGCTGTCGTAAACTTGTGGTATAAGCATCACTGGTTTCCAAGAAACTTATATACTAACATAATACTACATATATAATAATATAATAATACAATATACTAACATAATGTTAGTATATAATTTCCTTGCTGGTTTCTCTTCAAAGGCAAGGCAAGGTACGCAGGCGTGCCTTCTATTTTGATTTGTTCAAGTCTTGATTGTATATAGTTCTATCAATATGTTCTACTAGCTTCCGCCCGCGGCTTCGCCCGCGTGGTGTGTTGATAAAAAGTAGCCTATATGTTAATCCAGGGTATAACCTATCTACATACCAAATTTCAACCAAATCGGTCCAGCCGTTTATGCGTGAAAGAGTAACAAACATCCACACATTCATTCTCACAAACTTTCACATTTATAATATTAGTAGGAAGTAGGATATAATGCCTTTATTACATTTGTTCCGACTACAGTGGTAAGACAGTGCCACCAAGACAGACAACTCGGTCTGCTGCTTGGTGCTTGGGAGCTACATTCGACTTATTTCTGGTCTATCTAGGCACTATCTCCGAGTATCTCGCCACAGTCGCTACTATCCTCGGTACGTGTAATCACGGCGTCATGAGTTTCGTCGTTTTCGTCCTTAGAGTATATATTATGTTCTCTGGTTTGCAGTTCAGTGCCTTGCCAAGCGCTAGTTTAGATGTTAGGTTTTGCGGTGGGGCTGTACCACAACCACTAATAAATAAACATCGTAGTAAATAGTCAGGGATTCTAAGGAGAATACGTAGAAATAAATATTGCTTTGTATTTTTCGTCATTTAATCAATTATTTCTTATTCTTCTGCCAAGCCGTGTGTGCAACATCTCCGAGAATTTTAGAACCGGTAACCAGGTATTTGTTGAATAGCGGGTGTTCTTCTAATCTGGCCTTATACGCAGCGGCGAGGGGGAATCTGGAAGTAATGGAAAACGTTAGAGTTCAAGATTTTAAAAAGAACAAATAATCATAATATAGTAGTTTAAGTATATGATGCGTTCCACTTATGAGTACCTATATAACTCATATCATTTAATAACCTAGAATTGTCGTACTTAGTCCTTTCTTTTATTTTTACTACGGGTGTACTGCACAATTGATTCCCCCTGTCGTTCGAACTCAGGCTGGCACTATATTTGCGTAATTTAATTCATTATATTTATGTACATATATGTATTGCTTTCAAAGACTGAAGGAATACACCGTGAGAATATGGCAAAGACGGTTTGGCTTTGCCATATTCTAGAATAAAAAAATCTATGGATGATATATTCTTGAGATTGAGACGTACGGCAAACCCCCACTGAGCCGATGTTGTGTGGTGGATTACAGCCCACTCCCTCTCGTAAAGAAAAGACCTGTGTCCCAGAGGTGGGAACTATTATAGAAATTGGTAGACTAATTGATACTTACTTGGCAGCATCCAGTGGATACAAGTAATGCATAGCAATGAGAGTGGCTCCAACGCTCAGGTCAGCTATGGTTAGGTTGTCATTGATGATATATTTCTTGCCGGGAGACAGGTATGCCTCGACGATGCCGTATGCCTCGTCGATGTCTGCCTTGTGTTTCTCCGTGGGGCCGTCGAGGTCGCCGAAGAGCGCTGGTAGCTGTTAATAACATTCGTTTTTGTGAGAGATTAGCGAGTGGTGGATATCTCTGTGTCTTGTGGATTTTAGTCGTTGGATCTCTCTCTGTTAGTGTCTGCCGTTCTATCGGGCTATGAGAGGGCAGAGAGAGCGCATCAGTGCACGAACTAGACCTGAGTGTGTGCAGTCTCTTGTGATTATTCCTACCGATACCGAGTCGATAGCTAGATTCCCTGCAATAGGTCGCCATGACTACATAGCTCAGTAAATATGCATGAGACTACGCCATTTTCATTTTATAGGCCTAAATTCCTGTCACGCTGACGATCGGTCGCGTCAGCGTCACCGGCGACCAACAGCCGTATTTTGTTCCCGCTGACGTCACGACCGACCGTACGGGCACATGCACGGGACCGACCGTCAGTGCGACAAGAATTCTGGCTTTTGATTTTTAGTGATAATTGTTGTCAAAAGTTCTTATCGAATCGATGTTAGCAATTAAGAGATCGCCTATCCCTTCATGTATGTGTAATACTCACAATAATAACTTTGAGCCTGATGAAGAATACGCCAACGTTGAAGAACATGACCTGGTCGACGAGCGCGCGCGTGCGCACGTCGCTCGGGTACAGCGACTCCGCCTTGTTGCCTCCGTACACGGACAACAGGTACTTCATCGTAGCATGACTGGATAACAAGGGAATATTCATGAACTTCAAGTTCCCTCCTTCCATTTTGAGGCGAAGTTTTGTAAAATTAACCATCAAGATCTTTATTATTTTCAAAAAGTGCAAGTTTCTAAACAGTTCAAACCGACCAAACCGACAAACTGTGAAAGCTAAAATTAAGCTTTCACGGTTTGCCGGTTTATAACTAAACTCATACTGTCACTTACTTGATATCTTAGCGTCGAAATATCGGGACCTCAAAATAAAATCAACCAATCACGGAAACCCCCAAAAGAGACCCCCAACAGTGAGTAATTTTAAAAAACGAAAAGTGATTGAAAGCTATGGGGGAGACCTTCGACCGGCAGTGGGACAATACAGGCTAATTTGTGGTTAGGGGAAGAAAATACAAGATATGCTTGCCTTGCTGCTTACCTTTCTGAGATGACGAAATCACCGTCTACCAACGTGGGAATTGTGCCCATAGGGTTCAGCTGTTGAAAAAAATAATTAAATAAATTATTTCATTAAAATTTAACCGTATAAGTATATGTGTATGAATGTGGATGGGTATAGAATTTCCATGGAAAAGAGGTCCAAAAAAAAATTTCACAAATTGCGTCAGTCGCTGCGACATTTTGTACCTATGGAAGGTAATTTTTTTTTCTCCCCATTTTCCTTAAGGAAAGTTGTGCAGTTAGATGTATGAACTGATGAAACCTAAGGCGCAGTACACACAGAAAAGATGTAAGACGCAGACAGGTCTCAGACATATGTCTCTTCCGCGTCTCTTTTATACAAAATGTATAGAAGCGTCGCGACGCAAAACATACAGAAAAGGCAGGGCGCGGACACGACGCTTGCCCGTCTGCGCCTTGTTGTAAAACAGATAGAAATAGGACATGGCACGGGCGCGAGCGGTCCCGCCCCCGTTCTTTTCTGTGTGTCCAGCGCCAGGTCTACTTCAGGGCGAGCGGTTGGCGTTTCGATATCCATAGACTTGTATGAGAGCGAGCGTTTACTATTCAACGGGCGCCGCCGGTCATCGCAGAATTTCTGTTCAAACCCGACTACTGAAAAATCACGCTCTAATTAAATTCAGGGTTTGCAAGGTAAAATTGGCTCCTCCTATTGTTGAAGTCAGTTAAAATGTAGCCTATGTTACCTGGGCCATAATAACGAATCGAGCAGGCCCGGACTGGCCATACGGGCAAATCGGGCAAATGCCCGATGGGCCGGATGCCCGGTGGGCCGGTGTGGCTGGTTGGTGATCGATTCTACTTTTGCTATTTAAAAAACCATCGCAATAGATCGATTAAAATAACGTCCTCTACCTTCAAATCGAGGACCTAATTCAACTTACTCTTAGACTCCATCTGTAGACCTGTAGAAATCTGTACGCAGCTCAGAGACAACTGAACAAGGCTGCTCAAACTTTTTTGAAGGTGGGCCAAAATTTTGATTCCGTGTCAATCGGCGGGCCAACTAGTAAATAAAAATTGCCTTTTTTTAGTTAGCCCGTATTGTCCGATAGCTTGTAGATGTAATCTTGGACATAGTGTATTTTCTCCCCGTCTAAGTGCACGTTGATACGTGTAGCTATTGGTCATGAGCTTAATCTTTGACATGTCTTCCCATAAAATTGCCTATAGTGACTTATTTGAACCGATTTCTGATGACTGCTAGGGCTGTAAATATACGTCGACCTGGTTTGAAATCCTGAAAGCTTTTTTCAAAAGACCATCGTTAGCAGACCAATTAAAATGCATTGGCGGGCCATATCTACTCCTAAGGATACTTTTCGCTTGTTGATTGAACAACTCCGAGTTTTTTGTGGCTACTTTTTTTATTATCTCTTCCACTTTTGCACTATGCTAACCGTACCTTATGCACTTGCCTTTAAAGCGCTTTTTTGCATACTCATTGAAATTGATATAACCTTTGCAAATATTATTTGTTCCGACGATTTGAATGTACCTTACATCTTTACTATTTATATTATGCGTATGATTTTTATTATAATATTTTATGATGGCTCCCCTTAGTATTTACTACCAAAACGTGAGGGGACTACGAACTAAAACTGAACTTTTCTTTAGAAATGTATGTATCAATAGTTTTGATGTTGTTTGCCTTACTGAGACATGGCTAAATGACGGGATATCTGATTCCGAAGTGTTTGACGACAGGTATCTCATATGGAGACGGGACCGTGACTATGCCAACACTAATCAAGGTTTAGGAGGAGGTGTCTTAATTGCGGTTCGGCGTGAGCTAGTCGTGGACTCATGCAGTGAGTGGTGCTCGAGTGCTGAGGACCTGTGGGTTACGTTAACACTATCGCGCAAAAAACCAAGAGTTTCATATAAAATGCACATATGCGTTGCTTACATCTGCCGCCAGAATCTAGGAAACTCTTCGGCAGTCCAGTTGAGCAATTTCTCAGAGAATCTATCGGATATTGTCCTTAAGCATTCCGCTGACAAGTTTGTGATCCTGGGAGACTTTAATCAACCCAATATATCGTGGCAACTGGCTGCCGACGGTCACTCTTTATATCCTGCTGGGCTGTGTGGAGATGCGCAAACTAACCTTATTGACAATCTCAATATCTGTAACCTTGTACAATATAATTGTCACTTAAACAAGAACAATAGGATTCTGGATCTGGTGCTATCCAACGACGAGGTTATTGTCACACGTTTTGGGTATCCACTGGTGCCTGAAGATTCGCATCACGGGGCATTGTGTGTTTCCGCGGACTTTGTTGAATTGCATAGTCTTCCAGTTCGTCCTTATGCGAAATTTCTATATAATTTGGCTGACTATAATGCAATAGATGACGAACTTAATTTGGTGGATTGGCAGAATGACTTGAATTGTCGGCCTTTAGAAGAGGCCGTTCAATATTTTTATTCTATTATTGATAGACTGCGTAACACTTACATACCGAGAAAAACAGTCCTTTCCCAATCAAAGTATCCGCCTTGGTACATAAGCCCGTTGGTCAAAATCATTAAAGAAAAGGCTAATTGTCATGCTAAATTTAAAAAATATGGAAACCTTTCTGATTATCAAAGTTTTGTTTTACTACGACAACGTGCTAAAGACTTAGAAAAAGTAATGTTTGACGATTACATGAAAAAAATTGAAACAGATATATCTAAGAATCCTCGAGCTTTTTGGAGTTACGTTAAGTCAAGAAAACATTCCAACTCTTATCCGTCAGTACTACACTTCGGGCAGCTGTCTTCTGGTGACGGTGACGTAACCTGTAATATGTTTGCTGACTATTTTCAGTCTAACTTTCTTGCAAGCACTAGTCCAGGCGATAGTGGCTTTTCTCGGGATGTGGGTCACGGTAGTGCGGTGCAGAGCACATCAGATATCAGTACTATTGAAATAAATGAACAAGAGGTTCATAGGCTACTGAAACAAGTTGATCTTAACAAGTCCGCTGGACCAGACAATATTCCACCGTTATTTATAATGAACTGCGCCAAGAGTCTATCTGTCCCGCTCTCGATCCTGTTCAAAAGATCACTCGACATTGGTGTGGTACCCACGATCTGGAAGTCGGCATACATAACACCGATACACAAAAAAGGACCTAAAACTTCTGTTGACAATTATAGACCGATCTCTAAATTGTGCGTGTTTGCAAAAATACTGGAGAAAATAGTCCATAAACAAGTCTATTCAGCTCTTCAACATAGTTTTAGCGAACATCAGCACGGTTTCTTAAGAGGTCGGTCTACCACGTGTAATCTAATTCTCTGCAGTGAATTCCTGTCGGAGTCTATGTCACATCGGTCACAAGTCGATGTTATTTATACCGATTACAGCAAATGTTTTGACAGAATAGATCATGTAATCTTAATGCGTAAACTTTTATCGATGGGTATCAGGGGTAACCTCTACAGGTGGTTCATGTCATATGTTGAGGGTAGATGCCAGACCGTGGTGCTGAATGGTTACTCGTCTAGAGCTATGCGTATTCCCTCGGGAGTGCCCCAGGGATCGTTATTGGGGCCGCTCTTGTTCAACATTTTCATCAACGATGTAATTTCCTGTTTTCAGCACTGTAAAATACTGTTGTATGCAGACGACATGAAGATCATGAAACAGGTTATTACACAGGCAGACGCTCTCTTACTGCAGGCGGATTTAAACTCTTTTCAAACCTACTGCAAATTAAATAAGTTGGATTTAAACGTCTCCAAATGCTATGTATGTACTTTCACCCGCAAACCACACCCTCTACATTTTTCCTACAAACTTATGGATATCCCAATAGAAAGGGTCAGTGTAATCAGGGACCTCGGGGTTACTTTTGACTCGAAGCTTATTTTTGACACACATATAAATAATATTGTCAGCAAAGCGTCGAAAGCTCTAGGTTTCATCTGTAGGATCTCATCAGAGTTCAGAAACATCAAAACTATCAAAATTTTATATTGCTCATTCGTTCGTAGTCACCTCGAGTATGCCTCTCAAGTCTGGAACCCTAAATACAACGTCTATATCGCTCGATTAGAGGGCATACAGAGAAAGTTCTTGAGGTACATTCAATTTCGTTCCAAAATATATCTACCAAATTACTTTAAACGGTGTAAAAGGTTTCATATTCTTCCTTTGTATGAACGAAGAAAAATCTCTGACTTGGCCTTTCTAGTCAAAATTGCAAACGGATCCAGTGATGTCCCTGAGTTGCTAAGCAAGATTGGGCTGCGTGTACCTGGTTCGTTTCTGCGTAAATCTCGTTTGTTGCACATACCAACGACTAGGACCAATTACAGACAAAACTCGTACATGATTAGGGCAAGCCGTGAGTACAATGCGACTTGCCAGGAGGTTGAGATCGACATCTTTAATACAAGCGTGTCTAAATTGAAAAAGACCTTATGCAACCACTTCTTCGACAACCCTTAATCATTGATTCATGTTAATTTGTGTTCTTTTTTCCCTTATTCTTTTATCTTTAATGTACCTACTAATCCTTACCACTGTCTTCTGGTTGCATTATTCTGTTTTATTTAACTATTACGTACTCTGTATATCTGTGAGAACTTGTAATTGGCCATATTAATTTTATAAACTAAACTATTGTGTTTGCCTAGCTGTAAGTTTTCCGAAAATAATAAAATAAAATAAAAATAAAATAAAATATTGTGCCCCGCGGGCCGTGGTTGAGCAGCCTTGCCTTAGAAGCTCAGTATTTTATAGTTTAATTTTCCTGCCTGATGCCACAGAATTAGTAAGTAGGTACGTAGTAAATTGTAGCGTACTGTAAAATCACTCTAAAACGAAGATATTTTTAAGGCTAAAAATGGGCCTCTGAGAACTCGTACTACCGCTAGAAACCGCACGCGGTTCGTACTTTGAAAACTGCGAAAAAACTTTTAGCACAAAGGTTCCTTTTTTCTGCCTTCGGGCACCTGGCACTCCCATTGGATTTTCGCATGATCGACCGGTATAGACAGAGGCTTAAAAAAATTAGGAGTCCCTTGCCCCGAGGCCTTAACAAAAGGTTGCAAAAAATGGAGCATGTAGACAATTTGATCTCAAATTACATGTTATTAATATCTGAATTTCGAGGCAAGATGTAAAAATTTTCGAGCTCGCTCTTACAATCTACTTTCTCTTGGATCTTTACATTGTCTCGTTTATAAGTAGACCAAGTAACACCAATAGATCGAAACAATTCTAACCTGTTTATGGCAAGGTGTCAAAAAAATTTCGAGCTCGCTTCGCTTGCTCTTACAGGTTTCATGCTCTTGATTCTTGGCTTTGTCTGCAAATCGACCAAGTAACTCTTGTATAAAAGGTCGAAACAATTCTAACCTGTCCAAGGTAGGGTGTAAAATTTCCGAGCTCGCTTCGCTCGCTCTTGGAGCCTTACTTCTTTTTGTTTTTTATAATAATTGCCTTTCTAAGTCGATTAAGTAACGTCTATTTCTGAATAAAAGGACTAAGAAAAGCTAACTTCTCTAAAGTGGAGAGCTCATTTTTTTTTAGTTCCTAGTCTTTCCAAATAGATAACTCTTCAAAATTAGTAACTTCTACTTCTATTTAATCAAGTATTATAGATACTTAGAAGAAGTTCAGCTGCATTTGTAACTAGTAAACTTAACCCTTACAAATCCGTTTTTACTCGCACTTTTCTTTTTCAAAAGCTGGCGACGCCCTTGTTCCACAGCGTCGATATTCCTTTAGTTTCGAGCCTTGCGCAGTTGATGCTAAATTTACATTAATGGTTTTCATATCTCTTGAGAGTGGAAGGCCGACCGTCTCTCAAATGCCCGGGCCGGTTACGGGTCCCAGTCCGGGCCTGGAATCGAGTGACACCTTAGGGACTACTCACACCGATTCAGCTCTATTCAGCTTATGCCCATAGAAAACAACGATTTTGTATGAGACGCGTACCTACGCGCTGAACGCGCTGAGGGATTATTCATCAAAACCGGATGAATAGTTTAGGCGCTACGGAGGAACATACGTAAATACAAACATACATACATACCTACAAACATACATAGACTGCTAAAATCATTTTCGCTTCGCCGTAGTCGGGTAATAACTATACCGAAACGCCCGACCAAATAGAAATGAATGATGAAATAGCTGACTGCCTTACATTCAAGGCACAGGATATATAGTCCAGTTAACCAGACGACCATCTCTCTAGGTTGAACTGCGAGATGCCATTTCGAAAAGAAAAAACGCTCTGAAATAGGCCTTATTGCGCTGTTAGAACCTACCTGTATGGAAAACATAAATTACCAATATAGATTGTCATACACACCTTTAAGTGCTCAGCAGACTTGTGTTCCAGAGTGGCGAAATCGCGGTCTCGCACCTCAAGTTCCAGACCGATTAGTTCTGCGAGAATCCTCACCGCATTCGCTGGCGGGCTAGCGTCTATCTTGTACAGTATCGGTTTCGGCGCCATTTTGTTTTCTGGATAGAGGAGCAATAATACAAAATAAAATGAGGAGCTCGCGGCTAAGTAATAAGTTGCCCGGATCAATCAAAGGTTGAGCGATTGCTGGTTTGCTGGGGTTGCTCCGTGGATCCGGATGACCAATTGACCATCCGTTATAAACCGAGAATACTTCAACATTTCTTCAAAACTTTGTGTCTCGGGAAGCAAGTTGGTCCCGGCTATCATTCGTACTTAGATTGTTCGTTATGGGTTAAGTCAGTACCTATACTAATTTGCGAATGAAAGAGTAAAGTAGGTACCTTATTTTAAATGGCATATAAATAAGTCACCCAGTGCTAACGGTCCCGGCTTAGGTGCATATTTTATGTTTGTGAAATTTATTTCATCACCACAGCTCTCAAAACGGTGAAGGAAATCATCGAGGAAACCTGATGTTCTGAACCAAAATTAAAAACCAACTCACTCAAAGCCAGAGTGGCTCATACAAACGTTCCATAAGAGGAGGACAGTGGCTATATAGGCTGATTAAACAAAACATATATCCCAATATTGAAACACGCGCCTCCTGTAGGAAGGTCCGTGGGTTATAATCCACAACGCATTACGTTGGTCTAGTGTCGTGTCACATGCCTTCGAATCTAGGGCATGCCCTTTTCCTCCTCATGTTGTTTTCCTTGAATGGTTTGAGAGCAGTGGCGTCATCTAGCGTCTCGGAGGGAACAGGGCTTAAGGAATTTGAAAAATAGGCATTCGAACAAACTATTGCCGTCGCGCTTCGTCATCGTGTGTGCGATAGGAAATTAGGAACAGCTGCAGCTCAGGCCGACTATGTCACAAAAATTTTGACGAGATCGATGTTTTGTATTTCCCTTTTTTCTCGAAACTGAAAACGAGCAACCGAAAACTGAGCTGATTAAGTTATGTTTAACATAAAAAAGAGGATGTCCCTATCCATTTCCTTTTCTTAAAAACTTTTCGAATTTGTCTGGTAGGCTGGCTAATCTAATCGTAAAAATTGGGCATTTTTTGCCAGTTTCAGTTTCTTTATTAGTTAAGTACTGAAAAAAAGGAAATACAGTAGACGGAGAGTTTACAGTGGAACTTGATTTAATGAAAAAAAAAAAAAAGATTGCTCCAGAGGCATTAATCAGGAAGAAAAAATGGGAAGACATGTATGGAGAATCGCAGTCCCTGTTCCCTCTAAGTTCAGAAATACTCATTTATTTTTGTTATATTATTATATTGTTATTCTTCAGCAGAATACATAAAAATCAGAATACACGAGTCTGGTAAAAATGCAAACTAAAATATAATGACATCATACCTTAGGTGAATACACAAATGCAGACTGGTTCTTGTATGTTTGTATTCCGTATTATGTAACGCTTGTTTTTCGACGATAAACTATTTTACGTCAAGATTTGGCCGGTAACTTATCAATGCACGTGACGAATGTGACGATGCGCCTACATATGTACCATAATAATCGAAAATGATTATATTTTAGATACGATACTTATTCCGTTTTTACTTAATGATTCTTAAAAAAAATTAAAGGGCTGCCGTTGTCTCTTCACCACTCGGCTCAACGTTGAGACTTGAATATTCAAAAGTGAAATAATAATTTGGCATTAATTAAGCGTTAGTGGAAACAGGCCTTAGGTATGGCCATAATTATTTGCGTACTCTCAACAACTCCACTTCTTCCAAACCCGGGGATTACTGGCGTGATGACATGTTATGTTAATTATTTGAATCAATACAACTTGGTTAACTTACTTTGTAAAGGCTAACACAAAATAAATATTCAGATCATCTAACCAACTTTTAAATGATAGAATAAAAAAAAAACTTTTTAAAGTCTTCTGTTTTTACCATAGATGACTGTCATTATAAAATACGATGTAAGTAGATAGTGATTCAATGCTTAAAAGTAAAATATTAACTACGTAAATATTCAACAAATAATAATTGAAATACGTGCAAATAGCGAACTTACCGTCTCCGTCTGTTCACAATGAGGTACGGATAAACACTAGTCGGTTAGTCAAGCCACTATTACTTACATGGTTATAAAGTCGTGATATATATAGGTATCATCATCGCAAGTAGATAACGCCGGCCTTATACACGATTGTGTGTCAGTCACTGTACACTACGATGATTATGCAAAATTTATTAAGTATCATTATTGATAGTTACTGGAATCTCGAAAATCGAGAATGGAATTATTTAATGTAAGTAGTGATGCGTATTTGGAATTACATATTTAGTCGGTTAGGTATTACAATTATTAAAAAAAAACCGGCCAAGTGCGTGTCGGGCCACGCGCAGTGTAGGGTTCCGTAGTAGCCCGTTATATTTTAGATTTTGTTTTTCAATGCAAGTCTTTACCCGTTATAAACAAGTAACTACTTCATCTTAGTCTCTTTAATTAAAGGATTTATTCTAAGGATTTTGTATTTAGTACAAAATTATCCAACACCCAAGTTCAACGACTATTACTGCTAAACTAATAAATTTATCTTAACCGCTATAGTTTTCCTCTAAAGTTCATGAAATGAACTAGGTATTCAGGTCATTATGATTTTTTCCAGATTTTTAAGCCAACAGTTTAGCTTTTAGTGGTTTACGCCCTACTAAAAATTTGCACTTTAAATTTTAATATTTCGTATATGGAGCATTAAATAAAATAGTATTAGCAACCACTAAGTCATTTTAAAAGACCTATTCAACGATACCCCACACACACGGTGGGGTAGACGATGAAAAAAAAATCATCCCCACTTCACAATGTGGGGCTACCCTAAAAAAAAATATTTTTCAAAATTTTATTTTACCACTTTGTAATTGACATACACACCCCACAAAATTACAGCTTTCTAGTACTAACGGCCTCTTAGCAAAACCTCGGACAGACAGACGGACCGATATGACGATACAACCCTACCCCAACCCTAAAAAAACAGCTCTCCCATACATTTGGGTCGAGTACGTATTGAAGTTTTGTACTGGACAGCTGATTTTTTTTCGGGGTTTTCTTGGGGTTCCATGGAGAAAGTTGTTCAGTTTGATGGTCTGAACTGAATCACACCCTTAAATATGACCACACCTTTTTGGTACACGCTGACTGAATGCAAATGGGCTAAACATATGCTGCATATTTTGTCATCTTTTATGAATCAAAAAACCCGACTGCAAATTGTATAAAATGTCTATATATTTTTGTATTCTCCTTTTAATTTCCTTCATTTTTATACCCTACTCGATAGGTACCTACCTATGGATGAAAAATAAAATGAATGACACAATTTAGCTCCAAAAATCCGCCATTTTGTTTTTTTTAACACCTTAGTTTACGAACAACCCTATACGCGTGAAAAACAACACTTCCTTGGCAGTCAAAAGTCGTGTAAATAGTAGAATATAGTATGTAATAGTTGCGTGTGGTAATCGGACCCGTGACCGATTATACAGGGTGTAAAACACCTCATCACGAAGCCGTCAACCAAGCATTTTGTACATCAAAGTAAGTAATTTTACGCAAAAATTATTGCTGGGAAACAACTTTATTTTTGGGATGAAAAATCATGTTTTGTGGCAGAACTCAATGTAACGGACTCAAAACGATGTGCTGATGGATTGAATAGTAGGTACGGGGGTCGTGGAGGTGTTTAAAGTAAAAATCTTACATTCAAAACTTGTATTAAAAAAACAGTTGCCTTAAAGTTGGAACTTTGACCCCCAATATCTCCGTAACTAGAAGGTTCCCAGGTATGGTGACAGACAAAAAAATGATCGCAATGACGAGGAGAACAAGTGCCTTTCGGCTTCGTTAAGAGGTGTTTGGCTGAAATGTAAGTTTTCTCGTTATCGATTTCTAAGGGCAATTTCAAACCACAAATGAGCGATTAGTTTATGAAGACACAAGACATAAACAAGTAAAGAAAGATTCGATTGATAAAAGTACCTTATGTATTTTTTAAGAAATAAGCAGATCAATTTTATAAAGTTCACAAGTCATACGTACCTTACTTTCTCAAGATATTCTGTTTTGGCAAACTCACGATACGCGATGACGATGAATCTTGCGAGATAACAGATGGACGACTGATCGCAATACACAATTGTAGGAAATATCTAGAAGATTAGATTATAAAATCCTGTACCTATTCCCGATAGGATTAGGCCGAGGTGTATTATCGAGGACACTCACGCCTGATCACCACTAAGCTAGTTTTTGCTTGCACATACTACATAGAAACGCTCTCTAGCCCCCCGCCCCGTTGACTTGGTATTAAAATAGTGAATGAAAAGATACCGATCGGCCGAGAGCACTGACAATGCACGCCAAACGAGAGTTATTGTTATTTTGCGCGCCAAAGTTGACGCTTTCCTAATAGGCCTAAACTTTAAGGGGGCGTGGCTCGGCACCTCCGCATGATTTAAGCGAAAAAAAAATAACTGATCAGGCGGAAAAGACCACGATTGTACCTAATAGTAGGTACGTACCTACACCCACATTTCGCCAGTTCCTTGTAATAGGGGCGAGCCTATTACCATCAACCGGGCACAACCGTGGCTGCTACTGACAAATTCCGGATGGAACTCAATAACACTATGCCCGACTTGGGAATCGAACCCAGGGCCTCATACTCAACAGTCGCATTGCCACCACTAGGCTAAAGAGGCAGTTTTAGTTCATAACTGTACCGACGAAACGTGGATAATTACTATAGGTAGACGTTTTGTCTACCCAAGAGAAAACAGCCGTTCATAATCATATCAGCCCGGAATCGCCCACTGCTGGGTATAGGGCTCCCCTTTTTTCTGCCACAATTCCCGGTTCTGTGCATCCCTTATCCAGGTATGGATTTCACTCGACTTTGTCGAAATCGTCGACCCAACGAGTTTTAGGACTTTTGGCCAAACCTGGCATGGCCACCACTTGGTCAAAGCGTTGCTCCATCGGCCATCTCCTAATGTTGTATTATTTATTTCTCTAGTAAAACCTTTAACAACGAAAGACATTACTGACAGGAGGATTAGTTTATTGACGCGTGTTTCGATGTTTTAGTAAACATAGATACTCGTAAGAAAAAATACTCTTACATTTTCTAATAATCCTAAAACCATTACATGGTCACAAACGTAACTAGGTTACTAACTGTGACTGTTTGCGCGTCGTTTTTCCCCGTTTCGGAAATCCCAGCTTTAAGGAAAAGACGGAACGAAGATATATCCTCAAAGCTAAGTTGTTAAGATGTTTTTACTTTATTTGAAGGTAAAGATCCATAATGAACTACTTATCCGGAAAATAATTGAAGTAGTGCATCAGAGATTGCACAAGGATCAGGTGCAGCTTGGGAGAGGCCTATGATGTCCAGCAGTGGACATGTTGACCTGAAGTAGCTAACATTACATCACGCCTGGAATCTCCGTATCCGGTTAGACAGAGGAGTACCCAATAGCACACCCAACCACATTTCGCCAGTTTAAGACACATGTAAACTAATAAGCGAACTGGCCAGCGACGCAGTGATGTACGTGGAGACTCTAAGAAAAAAAATAATGAAGTGAATTTTAATTTTACGATATTTATTTTAAAAAAGAAAAGAAAATACTGGTGTCCAGCTGCATCCGGTTAGACTGGACGCCGACTCCAACATAGTTGGGAAAAGGCTAGCCAGGGGTCGGCAGCCTCTTGAGTCGGAAGATTAAAAATATACAATTTACAAAATTTCAAAGTTTTTAAAGATCCACAAAATTTTTTCTTGTCATCAATAAACAGTAGATAAAAAAAAAAAAAACAATTTATTTATTCATAAGAAAAATAATTATCTATTTATTCATATCGTAGTGTTTTTTCACAACAAATTAGTGTTTTTTTTTAAATCAATAATATTTGAGCTTCACATCCAAAGACCCGCAGGTTGCCGACCCCTGGGCTAGGCAGGTGATGATGATATTTAGTTATTTCTTATTCTTCTCATAGGCTGCGTGTGTCGTCTCTGCGAGAAGCTTGCAACCATGAACAAGGTGTTTCTTGATCAAAGGCTGTTCTTCTAATCTAGCCTTATACGCAGCCACGAGGGGGTATCTGTGAAGTAAGGGACAACGTTAGAGTTCAAGTTTCAAAGAAAAATAGTTTTCTTGCTAGCTAGTATTTTTAAGAACGGTCGTTTTCTACACTCTTTGTCAATAATCAGACGGGGAATTAGTATTTTTGAAAACGGTCGTTTTCTACACTCTGCTTTGCTCAATCAGTCAAAACATCTCTAATTTCTGTGCATTTTTGACAAGATTTTTGTCGGAGATGAGTTTGCGAGTAGATGTAAACGTTTTGATAACTGGAAGTAGTCTTCTGGACAGCTTCCTTGACTCGATTTTGACCATAGCCATCTCGACTGTGGATGTATTATATTGTGTTTCAGCATATACTTACTTGGCAGCATCTACTGCATAGAACAAATTCGAAGCAATGGTCATGGCTCCGACACTCAGGTCAGCGATGGTCAGGTTGTCTGTGCCGGCGATGTACTTCTTGCCGTGAGAAAGGAATGCCTCGACGATGCCGTATGCCTCGTCGATGTCTGCCTTGTGTTTCTCCGTGGGGCCGTCGAAGTCGCCGACTAAAGCTGGCAGCTGAATAAGAAACAGTGTTTTATTTTAGTCCTTCTGTTCCTTAAAATAAGTCTTAGTGTAGTTTGTACAGATTCCAGTTCCTTATCTGACTACCCTGAGAAGAAACAAATTCAGGGAGATGGAATGTGGAAAGATGATATGGCTCAAATGGGGGTGACTTTGTGACAGAAGTCTTCATGTACAAGAGTACCATTATGTTATATACTCACAACAATAACTTTGAGCCTGATGAAGAATACGCCAGTGTTGAAGAACATGGCCTGGTCGACGAGCGCGCGCGTGCGCACGTCGCTCGGGTACAGCGACTCCGCCTTGTCGCCGCCGTACACCGACAACATGTACTTCATCGTAGCGTGACTGAGGAATAAAGGAACATATCTAATGACCGCAAAGTGACACCTGAATCAATGCTTCGATAAAAGCACGATGTTGAATTTTCAACTTTCGGCTCTATAGGCAGTGTCCAAGATTAAACATCGTACTTTTTTCAGCGACTAGTGTTAGCGTTTCACAAGAGTAGGAACCTTGTTTTAAGTGTATCTTCGCATCTATAGAAGCGAATGTGAGCAAGCGTTTTAAATAGATATATTATACAATTTTGAGCACGCAATATATGCTGTCGCGCCAGCGACTTGAAAAAGACTGCTTTCTTTCTTTAGGTTACAAATCCGGTGAAAAAAACATAAATTGTTACCTTTCTGAGATGGCGAAGTCACCGTCTATCAAGGTCGGTACTGTGCCCATAGGATTCAGCTGTTAAGTAAAATAGGTTCATTACATAATGCCTTTAATATTATAATTTTGATAAAAAGTAGTGGCGTCCTGTAGTATATCCTTAACGTCGAAAAAAGGCGTGAATTTATGTAATTATGAATTAGGTAAAGTTTATTTATGAATTTCAGAAAACACATTATAGTTTGCAGGCTGAATCATGCTGACCCAAACATGTGAAGGACCCATCCGTCAATACAATAATAGGTCTTTACCTTGGTAATTGGACATTTTAAAACCAGCATTTTCAGATTTAATTATCGGCAGATTGGCGCACAATTCGAAATTCAAATAAATTTTATTCGAAAGCCGTGTCTAATTTCAAATTCAGTCATTTTTTTAGATGTGTTTTGTTTTTGTAAAATTGTGGTAATTTTTGGCGCCATCAAAGAGATTTGAAAAGACTTAAGTATATTTGAATGTCTTTGGGCGTCATGGATAAACTGAAAATTCGTACAATTTTCGAAAATGAGTTCCTACGGGGAAAGTCCTCTGCGCAAACAACACGACGACGTGTACGGGCCTAACACTGTCTGCGTAAACACGGTTCATTATTGGTTGAATCGTTTTAAATCAGGATATTATGAGTTGAAGAACGAGCCTCGTGGTAGGCCGGTAACCATTGTCGACAACGACGAATTGAAGGCGATAGTGGAAGCGGGTCCAACTCAATCTACGGCTGAGCTTGCTGCGGGCCTTGGTGTAAGTGTCAAAACAACATTGAAACACTTGCGTCAAATCGGAAAGATAAAAAAGCTAGATAAGTGGGTGCCACTCCCTTCCCCATTGCATCTCCACGACAACGTGCGAGCTCATACTTGACGAGAGACCATCGTAAAGCTACAATATTTACAGCTGGAAGCCCAAGGAATTAAACTTTTTTTCAAATAGACATTTTTTTATGTGAGACAGTACAAAACGCTTTCGCAGATTTCATCGGCCTCCCGTCCGGCAGACTTCTACAGTAAAGGGATAAACAAACTGCCATCAAAATGGCAAAATTGTTTAGATAATTTGGGTCAGTACTTTGAATCTTTGAGTAGCTAATATAACAAAATTTTTATATTTTCAGATCTCCAATTTCATAGGTAAATACCTAACTTACTACCTTACTTGCATGCAATGATGCAACGTAAACTGAAAGATACACTACCATGCCCTAAAAGTATGCACAGTGTATGAGCTACTCTTCTTAAGTTTGACATGGTTTTAATTTTTAAAAAAATGTTGCCCCACACTAGGAATGTCTCCTGTATCGTGGGTGCGTTTAAACTCACAAACAGCCAAACCTGGCCCACAAATACTTGTTCCACCGCGCCCTAGGTTTAATTTTTTGCTGATGCAGAGGTTATAGTTGGTGCCAGTTAAGATCGCAAAAGCGGTTATTGACCCACCTACATTTATTAAAGTTCTCAACTTTGAAATCCAAAAATAAGCCTGTTCAAGTCTTGAATCGTCATCTATCGTGATCTTCAACATTTTTTTAATGAAAAACGATACTTGGTTAATTTGTTTTGTTTCGTAGGAAAAGATATTAAGGAAAGGGCAATGACCGCTATTGCGATCTTAACTGGCACCAACTATAGAAAGAACATAAATCAAATGACCGATCAATGATCATACCTTTAGGTATTTAGGAGACTTGTGCTCCAGACCGCCGAAATCGAGATCTCGGAGCTCAAGATCCAGTCCGATTAGTTCTGCTAATATCTTCACCGCATTCGCTGGCGGGCTGGCGTCAAATTTGTACAGAATCGCTTTCGGTGCCATTTTGTTTTCTGGAAAGAGGACAGGAAATAGTACATTTTGATCCAAGTGGAGAAAGTTTGTTATTGCATTCGAGGCGAAATTAACACCCGAGCCGTAGGCGAGGTTGTTTTTGAGCCAAGAACTGCAATAACAAATGTCCACGTGTATCAAACGACGTTTTTCAATACACTTTTGAATAAATAAAATAAAAGAACGAAAAATATTTTTGTCATCAGTTAAGAAACTATGAATTTTCTTTTTTTTCCGCTTTTGTTTTCGCCTGGTTGAAGGAGAAGCAAAGGTATAAAGCTGCTGAACAGCCTAATATGAAAAATAGAAAATTCAAATGTAAATAAATAATGAAAACAAATAAATGGTAATTTGTTCATAAATGTTTTTTTATTGTATTAATCATGGTTTTTTGATGATATTATTATTATAAACATTATTTAAATATTAAAAAAAAATATTAACGCCGTAAAGACGCATATCTCTTTGCCGAGTTTATAATAAGACAATCACCTCCGAATAGAGAGGATCTACTCGCCACAGTTTCATTTTGGCAGAAACTGGCGCGCGTGCAATGTATTTCACACGTGTGCGTTTTTGTCATTTATCAAAACGTGTGAGGTAATAAAAATTTCCACAGATAACCTATATCTATACTTGTCCAAATTGGTTCAATGCCTATACATTCGGAATCGGCGGTGATTGTTTTTTTTTAATTTTGGCAAAGAGATATGCGTCTATAAGGCGTAAATATGTTTAGAATATTTAAGTTGTGTTTATAAATAGAATATCTTAGTTAAACATAATTATTTAAAACAATTATTTACTTTATGAAAAAAATAACGTTTCTTTATTGCTCTGAATTGAAAATTTAGAGCATAAACAAACGTTCTATTTTTATATTAGGCTGTTTAGCGGCTTCATATCTTTGCTTCTCCTTCAACCTAGCGAAAGCAAACCACGGAAAAAAACCGCCGGACGCCTAATGGAGGAAATCTCCTTCGACTGCCTTCGAGGTAGACTCTGGAAAGGGTTGGGCGACGATGTGATACCGTTTGCGGGACAAACATGTCCAGAGATCGCACAGGATAGAGAGATTTAGGAGAAGAAAGGGAAGCTCTACCCAGCAGTGGGACACATAAAGAATAATTTATTGTTTGAGAAATTACATTCGAAGCATTGATTCCCGAAACTCACACTAGGATAAAAAAAATGCAAACAGCAAACTCACCTACTGTTCTCAACAACGCACTGATCAGTTTGTAAAGTTACCTGTGCATAAATGTACCTATATATAAATACATAAGTTTAATCTCAAATGCAGACGCCAAGCACATCAAGCTACTACAATCTGTCAAATTTCTTTAATAGATTTTCAACTTTATCGCTAAAGCATTTGGTTCAAGGTTGATTGGGAACATTTGACAGTTTCGAGAAGCTTGATGTGTTGGCGTTGGACATTTGTCATGATAACGCATTTTTCTTATCATTAATTAATGATGATAACACTTTTTTAAATCAAAAATCGATAGAGGAATTATACATATAATCAACGACGATTGCTTTAGTTAGCATTATTGACAATCATTTATTTTTGCGTGTCTTTATCGAAGCTGGGATCAGAGCGAAATGTGTCATTGTTTTATTTAATACTAGATACTGTATTCACATAGTTTCGAGTTTTTTTTATCAAATGCCAATAAACACATTAGACGCGGTCGCCAACACAATGGTCCAAGTAAAAGAGACTACTTATGTCCTCAAGCTTTCACCAGGTGGTGATGGCACTGATGGCAACTTTGGACCGGTGTCGATGGAGGTAGATTGTCCGTTAAAAGGGGTCCAGTGGGCAGTGACCACGACCTTCAGTAATGAGGGACCGATTGAAGAAGAAATAACTCAAAGACATTTTTTTTCTCTTCGACCTGACAGGTCATTGAAGATCTGGAAAGATACCGGGATAAAACGAACAATGTCCAAGCCCAGTGATATCCTCAGTTTTGATTCGAGTCTTGCAAGCTCCCAGCAGGACACCTGCCGCCATGGCCCATCTGGAAGACCCTAAGCCGATTGCGAAGCCAGGTGGGCCGCTGCAGATGCAACTTGTTCTGATGGGGGTATTCCGATGAGATGGATGTGACCGCAGTGCCTCGACACAAACTATGCTTCACCTCTTATTCTGCTCTATGTGCAATTCCACCTGTACTTTGAGGGACCTGTCTGAAGCCACCACCAACGCCGTCGAAGTATAGCGGAGTTGTAGTCAAAACTAACTTGATTAGGTATAAAAAACTTTTTATTTTACTATCTTTTTAGTGGTCGCAAAAAAGTTTTTATTTTTCACTTTTTAGTGGTTCACATGTGGTTACCCCTTCACAGCGTACCGGCGTGATGTTATGTTATGAACTGGTGTAAACAATAGACAGACATGAGATTTCAGCAAACCCAGTCCATTTGCTATCATTTATTGAGGAGTTCCGTTGCCTATCTCCGAAGTTCATCATCAGATCTTCACCAAATTGAAATGGGACCACTCCAGTAGTCTTTCAAAAACTACTCAAATCGCTTCAAGTGTGCCTATAAAATTTGAAGAGTTCTCTCTATTTCTCCAGGATCCCATCATCAGAACCTGACTTGATGATCATGGGACCACCTGGGAAGTATACCCTTTCAAACAAAACAAAAAAGATCCAAATCGGTCCAGCCATCTTCGAGAAATCGGGGAACATACATAAAAAAAAAAGGTTCCGACGAATTGTGAACCTCCTCCTTTATAAGTCGGTTAAAAAAGGGAACAATCGACAAATCTTAAATCTTGTAAACTTTTTTCATTTGTTAGTAAGATCTGTAAAACTAAAAGCCTCCTCCACACCTTCCTCATAAACTTAACTATTGAATTACCTTTAATACTTTTTAATAAAAAATAGTACATTATGGTACAAGTGTGTAATGTTGGTGATTACCGCTGAGGCGCCATTGGTTTTTTTTTTCTATGGCCGACCAGCTATTCAGCCATTACCTATTTTTCATTTTCATCATCAAAAAATTGTAAATATTTTGCCCAAATCTATGTTATTTTAAAGAAATAGTTGAAACTTAATTATAATAAAGTTATTTAAAATATATATATTCTTTAATTAATACTTAACTTTGTTATTTCAATTTTACATCGTGGCTGTATAGAAAGTTGGAACATGGTTCAATAGAAAAATGATCATTTTTTTTTTTTTTAATAATTTGACAGTTGTCAGTTGAAAACGATTCTCCCTAGGGCTGAAAAGTATTACTTTCAAACCGCTCCTCAGGCAACTTCTGACCTACTTTCAGAGTATGAGTAATGAAAAATAATACTAAAAAATCATTTTCAACAGTGAAAACGATTTGTGAATTTTTTTTCGAAATGGCGCGAAAAATTAATCAGTTTTCCTATGCGCGCGCATCTAACAATGGCGATCGGCTATAGACTAAAAGAATGAGGTTTATATTTTTTTTCCTTTTCGCGGATAGCGTTTTAGCCACGTACAAAATGGGGAGTTCAAAGTTTTCTTTATTACAGAGAAAACAAATGTTATATTTGAGTGAAAGTTTATTTATTAAAAACGTACAAGTTGAAATGATCTATTTTCTCAAACATGCATGGAAATATTGTCATTATTTTCGAAAAATGAACACGCGAAGTATCGAATTTACGGACAAAGAAAATCAAATCAATTGCAGGAGCGTTTTTTGAATTTGGAACATTACAACGCTCCAGCAATGTTGTATGAAACGGCATGCTAGGGTTAATAAATACTCTTTTCATTACTCATGCTCTGAAAGTAGGTCTGAAGTTGCCTCTGGAGCGGGTTAAAAGTAATACTTTTCAGCCCTAGGGAGAATCGTTTTCAACTGACAACTGTCAAATTATAAAAAAAAAAGTTAATTTTTCTATTGAACCATGTTCCAACTTTCTATACAGCCACGATGTAAAATTGAAATAACATAAAAGTTAAGTATGAATTAAAGAATATATATTTTTTAAATAACTTTATTATAATTAAGTTCCAACTATTTCTTCAAAATAACATAGATTTGGGCAAAATATTTACTATTTTTTCGATGATGAAAATGAAAAATAGGTAATGGCTGAATAGCTGGCCGGCCATAGAAAAAGAAAACAAAATAGGTGGGAAAGCGGCAATCCGATCTTCATTTTTTTTTCGAGTTGATTCATTTTTTTATTTTTACTTTCCTTGTATTCGTAATGAAAAGCACAGTGTTTACCTCGGGTTAAAGATTTATTTAGTCCCTCGAACTATTAGCGCCCTCGCTGCGCTCGGGCACCAAACCCCGTCTCGGGACTAAATAAGTTACTTTCACCCCTAGGGTAACAATGTACTATTGATTGGATCCCTTTTATCATTCTTGACATACCAAGTCTCTTTGCTTAGTACAAATTGCGTTCACGTGGCTGTATGTCCATAAATGCGTTTGCCTTTCGGCACATAACATATGATAAAAAGAAAATTGGCGGCAAAGCTGAAAATTCGTCTGGATTTATTATTTACATAGGTACTTAATAAATATAAATTTAATAAGTAAAATGAGTTCCAACGGTTCAGAGAATGAAATTGAGACTGGAAGCCTTTTCCCAACTTGTCAGACTTTTTAAATCGCGTCTAGATGGTATAAACGACAAATGAGCAAAATTGTAATTACGACGCATTATCAATTAATACTTCGCGTAGTATCATCTAAATGTAATGCCTAAAAAATTGCACTGTTGGTTGATGCGTACTACTGGATGCTGCATTTGCATCGTTCGGCTCAGCGCAGAGAGCTTAAAATCCAACAACATTATTGTAGCAGCATGTTTATTTATCATGACATGTAATTTATAGGCAAACTAAAAAGTTGCCAGTCAATATTAATATAAATAAGATTAGATACCGTTTGTTTGTAATGTAATGATAGACGATTAATCATGAATAACGGATGATAGAATTATCACGCTTTGGTAAGATAAGGCCTAACTGATTCAATGACTGAGCGATCGTGACTTTTCTTTTGATTCAATTTAATTGTCACCGGCTTTCGAAACTAAAGTTATGTAGCACTTTTATTTGTTTTGTATCTTTTTTTTCATTTTTAGCTGTGGAAATTAATACTGTATAGCTAAAAATTTCATCAGTTGAAAAAAAACAAATGTTTAAATGACAGACTGTGTTTGTGTATGTACAGTCGTGGTCTTTTCCGCCTGATCAGTTAATTTTTTTTTCGCTTAAATCATGCGGAGGCGCCGAGCCACGCCCCCTTAAAGTTTAGGCCTATTAGGAAAGCGTCAACTTTGGCGCGCAAAATAACAATAACTCTCGTTTGGCGCGCGTCGTCGTCAGTGCGCTCGGCCGACCGGTATCTTTTTATTCATTATTTTTGTACAAAGTCAACGGGGTGGGGCTAAAGAGTGTTTCTATGTTGTAAGTGCAAGCAAAAATTAGCTTCGTGGTGATCAGGCGGGAGTGTCCTCGATAGTACCTAACATTTTGGGTGTCCAAAATCAAAACCTAGTAACTGACATTTTTCGAAATATAGGTGTTTTTGCAAATTTTGACTTGCTAGATAGTTTCCCATGTATTCTGCTTGTCAAAAAATCTAAAAAACATTCTCACACTAAGTTATAAATAATCAGAAACCTAGCAACTACACAAAAATGTTGAAACAAATATAAAAAAACTAATCTAAATCCTAGCATCTTACAACGACCAATTGATAACCTAGCAAGAGACTGTAGTTACTAAGTTTTTAAAATGGTAACATTCACTCTAAAACTCCCGCGGATTCCCGCGAAGCAGCCAAAGAATCAGAAAGCAAAACAAGCAAGCAAGCTTGAATCAGTCAAGCAATCACCGCGCGCGCTGTGACTTTGTTCGCGGTTTAATCGATAATAAGATAATTCTTCATTCAAGATGATTATTCGTCAATTTTGTAGGTCAAAGTTAATTATGAGTGCTTTAAAAGCTCAAGACACTGAATTGTAAGTATATTTGAGTGAATATTAAACCATTAAAAAGGAATTTACTGTAAGGTTAAAATTACGGCAGGAATTGGGGCATAAGCCCAGGGCCAACCTGAGCACAGCCCAGTGGGATCTCAAAAAACTACAAAGATGGTCCTGCGGATAGCAATCACCGGCAGCATACAGCAGCGAACAGCACCCACTGCTGCTCTAAAGGTGATGCTGGATTGCTGGGGTTACCACCACCTCTACACCTTGTCGTAAGAGGAGAGGCGACCCTAGCGACCTTCAGGCTCTAAATATCCGGCACCTTAGTAAAGATTCCAGAATCAAACAAACACGCATGAATGTGGACGCAATCAAACACCAGCCCATGATGGCATCACCCAGCGATAAAACCCTGAAAACACACTGCTTCCAAAAATACTACAACATAGAGCTCACAGAGGAAATGCGTATCTACTCAGATCCATAAGAGCTAAGGATCTACACTGATGGATCAAAAATCGACGACGGGACAGGTATTGGAGTTCTCATACGACCTAAACAATAAAATATGCCCTAGGAACGCTCAACACTGTCTATCAAGCTAAATGTGTAGGCATTATCCAAGTGGTACACGTTATAAGGGTCAAGGAAGCCACGGATACCCATATTGTATACTAGAATGTTTTTTTTTTTCTTTTTTTAATTCTATTACTAGAATGTCATGATGCCCTAGAACGCGTTACGGTACTAAACTGCAACATGAAGGCATTACAATGGATTAAAGGACACAGTGGATCACTTGGAAACGATGCAGCTGATGAACTCGCCAGGAGGGGTTTACAACACGAAAGCCTTCGGACCCGAACCCATTTTGTCCCGGAGTTGGTTAAAGAATTACACTCAAACACAAGCGGAAAAATATTGGATCTCGGCACCAGGGTGTAGGCAAACCAAGGAAGTTATGCCATCCCTGGATACATAGCTGACCAAGCGCCTTCTGCGCCTGGACAGAGATAGCGTGCGACTGGTGGCAGGGACCATCACTGAACAAACACTATGACACGCTAGGTATCACTGACAGTCCCCTGTGCAGAGCGTGCATGGAGGCGGAGGAAACGGTATTACATGACTCCACAAGCGCACCGGGGTCACCCAGATCCGCAAGGAAACTTTAACAATAAATAAATGACTGACTGTGGACTGGTGGAATAACGGCCGCTATGGCTCACGTCCAACGGACTAAGTGCAGACCGGGGCTGCGGGACTGTTCGAAATAGATATACCGTGGCCCCGGAACACAAAGGGCGATGAAGGAACATGGATGGGTTTTAGTCAGTAAAAGTCTGGCACTCCCATCCTGCTCCGCCCATAGCGGGAGGAGTCATTTGATGATTTCCCATCCGAAAAAAAAAAGAAAGAAACCGAAACCCTAACATACATAATATTATTAGTGGGTGGGCACGAAACGTTTGCCACGACGTAATGATGAGTGTGATCAAAAACAAGAAGGTATTATTTCAAAATTTCTACCACTAATGCCTACGATATGGATAGAAGAGAATTTTGACAACTTCTACGGACAGATAAATAATAGTTCCCTGGACCAAGTGACTGGTGGTTTTTTTTAAATATTTAAATATTATTATTTTGATGGTTTCTTTTATTTAAGTAACTCTTACTAGATTTATGAATTTGTAGTAGTTATTATATCATTCATTTTGAACAGATAAAAACTTAGTAAAGTACGTTGCTAGGTTTTTAAATTGCTTCACTAACATACTTTGACTTCACAAAGCCATTTATTCTTTAGTAACTCCTCTCCTACTCACAATAATCAGTTAAGACACAATTTTAGTACTGTTTCTTATAGCCAACCATATACTACACGTTTTGGAATTACTCCCAACAAGCTTTGACAAATAGTTTTGAAATGGCATGACCGTAAAGTGGACAAGTCGTTTTTTTGCTCTCCTGTAAAATTTGCTTTGAACTGCTTGCTAGGTTTTGATTTCGGACAGCCGATTTGGGTTTTGTAAAAGTGCTCAATATACGAGACCAATTCCGAATAAAATGTTAATCATCACCATTGTAGGATTTTTTCTGTTCTTTTACATTTTTAATAAATCTTTATTAAAAATTAAGTCATATTAGGTCGTTAAATATCTTTAACGTGCAATGGAGCGCAATATCCTAGAGGTCAAACGAATCGACATAAATATTACTTTACTCTATGGAATCGACCATTTACACAACACCACACTTCGCTCCAAAACACAAATTACTGACGTTGCTCAAACCCGCAAAGCTGAAGTGGGACTGGACTGGCCATGTCTGCCATATGCCCGTGTGTGGAGCCCTGACACAGCCTGAAGGCGATGAGGTAGACCTCGCTGGATATGGCGGGACGAGCTGGACAGAACCAACGCTAGGTCGAAAGATTTAGAAGTCATGGGAAGAGGCCGTTGCCCAGCAGTGTATTGGATGACACAGGCTAACAGTAAATATCTCGAAATCCGTGGCTACATCTGCAAGCTTCAAAACCGGGTATGACGTTCTCACTTTTTGGACGATAACTGGATGCTGCTGAATCCCAGTATTTTACAAGGAGCGACTGCCTATCTGATCTTCACAACCCAGTTACTAGGTAACACGATGCCCCTCGGTAAGACTGGCTGTGAAAATTTCGGGATTCTGAGTAAATGTGGACACTTATCGGAACCAAATAATCGAATTTTAGAATTACTTGAAATCCTATGAAATCTCGCACACTTATCCGCGCCAAATCGGACGAGGAGGACGACGTTATACATATTATATAACGTTTCGTTCGTACCTTTAAGTGCAGCACGTTTATTTTGGCGTTTGTTATTTCCAGGCAATTTTATTGAAAAATCAAGATACCGACTTCAGATCACGAATTCGACTTAGCATTTAATTGTTACGTTTGGACTTATAATGTTATAAAAGTCATCGACGCCAGGTCCAGAGATATTGTAATCGGGTTGTACCCGTAGCGACTATCAAAGATCTACAAAATAGAAACAGTAAGAAAAATAAAAACGAACGTTTCATCGTAACATTTATTGTTGGTTATTCTTTTTCCAGTGGTATTGCATGGCGACGTTGAACTTGGCGATGCCGGGCGTGGCGATGCTTTTGAAGAACGGCAGCTCTTGCATCACGGCTTGCCATTTGGCGGTGAGGGGGAACCTGGGAAGAGAGAGCAAGTTTTATGTTAGAATGGGTTCCGGGTTCGAATCCTGGTAGGGGCAAATGTTTGTGACGACCGTGTTGTGTGAGATGACCATGGACATTTGTTTCCGAGTCATAGATGTTTATATTTATAATAAGTATGTATGTATTTACAAAAAAAAAAGTCTGGTGCCCACGACACAAGCCTCGTTGCTTAGTGTGGCACTAGATGGTGGTGTGTGTTAATGTCAAGGAACTTATATACTAACTGGAATGAGTACGAACAAAATGCTAAAATAAACTATCTCAAAAGCTTAGAGTTTCAATTTGTACAATGGATTCAATAGAAAAGAAACGTTCCGAGCGAGAAACCCACATTGGTGGATGGTGTCTCTGTCTTGCCTTGTCACCGATGTAAACAATATAGCCGATACACTTTCGCGTTGAAGCCATTTAAGTGCTTTTTATTGTATTAAAGTGAAATAATCCGCTTTACATATGGTAAAATTGTGTTGTGCGAAGGGGTAGTAGTGAGGGGTATGCTGGATGCTGAAATTCGTTTTTCAGGTGAGTTTTTTAACTTTGGTTGTTTATTACGACTAGGGTTACCAATGTTTTAGATTGACAAACGGGAAATATCCAAATAAATTAAGTAAGTAAGTTCGAAGTTTCGAACATCGTTGTCGTGCATAGTAATCAAAAGTAAATTTTCATTTTATAAATTAGAAACATCGGACATCGCACATGGTGTCGGTAGTAACTAGTTTGCTGTAAAAATAGAAATATTGAAAAGAAAAGAGCCCGTCGCACCGTGCCGTGCCGTGACGGTCCTAAGGATCTTTCCATGCTTCTCCAGCAAAAGAATCCATTTGGCGAGCTGCAAGTGAAAATGATTGGTTTCGGAAGGTAAAATAAATATTGGCGAATGTTACTAAAACATTTTAGGTAAACAGTCATAGCATGAATATGCGATTTTCCATGTCTGAAAAAATATGTAATTTTACCGGAGTCCTCGAATCCCCGAATACAAAAGTCGTCTGGATAGACAGGTTGCAAGATAGATAGTTTGCAACTGGATATATATTTAAGTTATAGGTAATAAGTTAACATCAAAAGTTAATGACATCCACTCTTGTAGCTATCTCGCCTAGAAATATGCTATTGATTTGCAGGTCATCATCATTAGATAATAAAATAACAGTAGTCTGTAACTGTCTCAAGAGTTAGTATGATTATTGGACACCCTATTAGAAAGAGACAGAGACAACATCCACTCTCGAAGCTTTCCCGCTCGGAACGTTTTTGGGTTGCCCGTCCTCATTCCAGTTAGTATATAAGTTCCTTGGTTAATGTTCAGCGATATTTGTACATGTATACATGTACAGTACCCGGCAATAAATATTGCACATCGACCTTTGGAAAGAGACAATCGGCTAATTTCGGCTTCGTAGAGCGCTATCTCTCTCGCACGAAATACAAACAGTCCGGTATCTATTAGGAGCTGTTAAAACAATTATGATTTGCTTCTTTTGATAATTATTATTTGTATAAAATACACCAATTTTTCTATAGTGATGGCTTTAGGTTGGGGTAAAATAAAATAAAAAAAACATGTTCCCATTATGTTTTCGTATTTAATTATTTTGGAAAATTACAGCTGTAGTGTACATAATAAACAACATTAATCATATTGTTAAAATGAGACATTGTAATAAAAATAATAATAATTCTAATTCTCAATTACTTCCATTTCACTATCTGTGCTCTCAAAGAGATCAATATCACTGTCACTGTCAGCCGTATTTATCACTAGTCTATCAGTGTAATTGTCTAAACCGTGTTGAATGCTTCTATATTCATTCTCACATTTGATTGCATGATCGCAAACCTTTTTCCAATCTTCAGCCCCGATCATGTTTACTTTTTCAGTCAATAATGTTTTTACTGTAGTTAAATTCATACCCACATTTCTAGAGGCTACATAGCCTTTCAGTTGAGACCATATATTTTCTATTGGATTAAAATTCGGATGATATGGTGGCAATCGCAACACAGTGTGCCCATGTTCGGCATATTAATTGATTAACCAGCCATTTTTCGTAGTTATCGTTATTCATTTCATTGTGATAGTCACCTGTAGTGTCCGTGGATTTATACGTTAAAAAGGCACCGGGTACAAAGCCTTTTTCATTACCCGCATGAACTATTATCAAACGTTGACCTTTTGAAATTGGCTTTTTTACTCCTTTTTTCTTGTCATCACTCCAAGATTTCCCTTTAGTGTGGGATGTATGTATGTAAGACTCATCCATGTAGACGATATTTTTTCCTGATTCGCGAAATTTGCGTATTTTATCGAGGTATTCCATCCGTTTGAGACTTACATCGTGCTTTTCCATTAGAAGTTTTCGATTATCTTCCATTTTAGTGAACCGAAATCCCATCTCGTGAAGTATTTTTCTCAACGTCTTTTCAGACCCATTGTAATTAATAGCTTCAGATAATTTAGCTTTTAATGATTTTATTGTTGGCAGTTCATTAAATCGTAAGTGAAAATCATACACCATTCTTCGAACAACATCATAATCAAAATCGTCCATATGCAAACGAAATTGCTTTTTTGGTCTCCCTTTTTTTGGAGTGCTGAACTTTATTTCAGTAGAATGTGTTTCAGTACTGACTTCGTTTAATATATTGTTCAAAGTTCTTCTTGAAATTCCAGTGGCATTTGCAACTCGCTCTTGAACCTTCTTAAAATAACAACTTACATTTTCATCTTCATTTTTTTTAAATCTGTCAGTTTCGGTTACAAAATATTTATAAACATTGTAGATAATTTCGCGTGACTGACCTCGTAAAGGTTTCCCTCTTTTTCCTAAAGATGCCATTGTGCAATTTTAAATTATTTAAATTTGGGGGTGTTAACAACTCTTAATATATATTTTGAACTGGACGCGACCGCACTTTATCGCACTTGAACAACGACTGACAAACGTCACATAGGTAGTGTGCGACAGAGATAACGCTCTACGAAGCCGAAATTAGCCGATTGTCTCTTTCCAAAGGTCGATGTGCAATATTTATTGCCGGGTACTGTACTACAATATTTTTTGATGAATAAATTATTATTATTATTATATTTAATTATTTATATAACTGTGCTAAACATACCCGGAGTCAAGATTTATGCCTGGTTGCCACTCGGTCCTTATTACATGGAAGTAACACATAGCAGACCACATAGTGGATGTATTAAACACCACTACCCAAGCACAAACGTGAACCTAATTCAGATATCCGACAAAAAGAGAATCGAGCTTTAGGAAGAGATTTTTACACACAACACTGAACATTGCAAAACTATTTCTTAAATTCGGTAATACCATATTAGAGACTATCATAATAGTGACCGTCGGACTGACAATTTTGTTTTCGGATTCACATGCTGTAATGATAAAAAAAAAAAGAAAAAAAAGGGGTTTTGTATGATATTAGAAATGTGTGGTGTGCTCCAAATAAAAATAATAAGTAACAGTGAAAATTCGGGCGTCAGGAGTACACACAAAACTATGCCTAGGATAGACTTACCTGCGGGAGCTGGCTTTTAATCTTCAAGCGGGAAGGTATCAATAAAAATCGACCATGAAAGTTACAGATCTATTTTATTACCCGAAGGCTGCTGGTTGGGAGAAAAACACAAGAAAATTCCTGTTTAAAATTAACAGATATGGTTCTAACTAAAGGTGTAAAACTAAGATGGAATAATTGTTACTTTATGGCCTGTCATTATTGCACTTTTGAAAATCTAAAATAAGTACCACAAACCATACTAAATTCCGTCGAATAAACTAAACCCGAGGAGTCAAAACATGCTCATCTTGGTGACCTCCGCTGAGATGCCAACGGCGTCCATGATAAATTTTGGTAGAGGCGAGCGTTCAATTATTTAAGTTGAAGAAGAAAAATATAAGAAGAATAAGAAACGCCGTGGGGCGTTTCTTCCAAAATATTTAAATGTGTTCATCAGTAGACGACGCAATCCAAGCAAACATATGTTCAAGTTAAAAGATCCATCAAAAATATATGCTATCCCACCAAGATGTGGGCAAGGGCAATCGGCCACCACACAATTGGGACTAGATGCCGCCCATCTGAAGGTATACTTCTAGATTTATTTTAGGAGCGCTGCAATTTCGCCATCACCCAAAAATTGACGAGTCGAAAAGTGAGAAATGTCAAAGTGAACTTGACAGCGTAAAAAAAAATCACTGTGACCACTACACAAATCCAAGTCAACCTAACAATGAATTTTTTATAAGGCAACACCCAAGCTAAACAGTCACTACAAACGACGAGAATATGCATCCATGTGACGAGCTAAAAAGCCTCGTTACAATGCGTATTATATTATTATCACTTTTTATACTCACTTCGGTGAGTATAAAACATCGTGTGGATGTCCACACGATGTTTATGTAACCAGCATGCCTGAGAGATATTTCTTGACGACATGTAAAGCCAAGTCAGAGGCCTATAGTCTTGCCCGTTCTTTTCCGTAGAGATCTACGCTAGGGCATTCCCTAAAGTAAGGTAAGGTAAGTAGGGTATTCCTTAAAGTACTGTAGTTGCCCATTGGCGACTACAGTACTTTTACAGTTTTTATGTCTTGTAACTGGGACTGTAGCTTCATTTAATTTTCATTTTTGTTTCGACAATTCAAAAGTGCCAGTAACTGGCCTACTTGAAAATAAATGCTTTGATTCTGATTTGGGTGGCACATAAACTCTGCCAACATGGTTAGGCACTAACCACAAGATAAAAAAGAGACGACGTTACACGTAGCCATCTTTTCCTTAAACTCGATTCCGCCTTATAAAAAGGATAAATAGACCCTTAACGAAGCCGAAAGGCACTTGTTCTCCCCGTCATTGCGATCATTTGTTTTGTTCTGGACCATACCTGGCCCCTTATTCACAACGCTTCGATTCGATTTTCGATTCGGAAAGTCGTATGTCTATCTCGCTCGATTTCGTAATGTCAAAAAAAGATAGACATACGACCGAAAATCGAATCGAAGCGTTGTGAATAAGGGGCCTGGGAACCTACTAGTTATGGAGATATTCAAATACTAGTTTTTAAGGTCATTACTTTACTATAAATACCTCCATAACCCATTTGCTTTTAAATGCGTCCATTAGCACAATGTTTTGTATGCGTTACATTGAGTTTTACCGTAAAACGTCATTCTTCACCCCAAAAAGTCATTTCCCAGCAATAATTTTTACGTAGAGTTACTTAATTATATATGAATGTCGACATTAATAACAATACTATTGATCTCTGTTAGTAATAGAATTGAAATAATGATGTTACTAGTTATTACTATGTCTATAATTGTTATTGTGTAGTTGTCCCTCTGTTCGTAAATAGTATCTATTATTAACTTCTTAAAATTGAATGTCAATCTTGTTTATTGCTGTGCCCTAACAGGGTCCATAATTGTTCTTAGCTGTAAGCCCATTGTAACATCTTTTTAAACTTATGGTATGCAAAATAAAATGAATATGAAATAATTTGATGTACAGAATGCTTGGTTGACGGCTTCGTATAGGGTTTGTTTACACCCTGTATTTATTGCAGGTCCACTAACTTGTTCTTATTGAGTGGCAGTATGGCCTCGGCGGCGGCGAGTGTGGTCGCGACGGACAGGTCGGCGATGGTGAGATGTTCGGCCGCCACGTACTGATGCCGCGACAGGTAGGCCTCCACCATGCCGTAGGCCTCTTCCAGGTCGCGCAGGTGCTTCTCTGTGGGGGCTTTCATACCCTCCATTATGGTCGGTAGCTGGAAAAATGGGTTTAAGGTTTCACTAGCAACTTCATCCGTAAAACTTATGACGGTTCAGCTAATATGCATGATATAAATGTAATTTATAGCCTATAGCACCCACGAATAAAGTAGCTTTCTGTCAGTGAAATATTTTTTAGAATTGCATCATTAGTTCCGGAGATTACCCCTTACATACAAACTTACAAACAAATTTTTCCTCTTTATAATTTAAATACCCTGATTTTAAAATTAATCTGATCAAATTTACATTCACATCCGCTTGAACTTTTTTCACTGGTAATTAAAAAAAAATCTGTTCCATACTTTTTGACAGTGTAGATATACTAGAAATCAGGTAAACAGGCACTTTTGCAGGAAACAACTGTTTTTTATGGGGATGTTTTTAATAGCACTTTAAAAAAATGTTTCGCTTTAAAAATAATTGTACGAACTATAAAAGTCATGTTTTCTAATAAATGTTTTTTTTTTTTTCTGAGTGAATGTGGTTTAATACGATATTATTTATACACTATAACTCTATATTATTGTTATACTTAAAAAGGGTTACAGGTCGTCAAAGAATTCGTCCACATCGCTGTGAACAGGGAAAGTGCCCAGAAGGCTGGCATTGCCACGTTGGATGGCAATGCTGATTCTTTGGCTTAAAAAATAGACCCACCCTCTGGTTACGTGAAGAATCGACCAACCGTTTAGCGATTTCCCGAAATACTAGGTACCCCATGGCCCTAGTGTTTCAAGCCGGCTCAAAAACATAACTACCAATTAAATTACTGTATTTCCGCCGTTTGAGGTTTTCAGCACCTGCAGCAGCCGCCCCAGCGCAGCCCACTGTGCTGGGAACAAAGGTCCGTACGCAAGTTGCGTCCCACACCAAAGGCCTACCCAACTTCCATGGCATTATGGTCATACCATCTGCCCGCGTAGCATGACCATCACAGAAACGGTGGTCCCCACCAGTGGGGTCACGGGTGGTGGGAATACACCATTTAAAGTGTTATTGGGTTTTCCCATCAGATATTTCTCAGAAGCAGCCACGAAGTCTGGATTTGGGTCCATTTGATGGCAGTAGGCTCCCTATAACATGAGACTTAAACATAACTGGTGAAATGATACACATACTACTACAGCCATTTCAGTTACACTTTTGCTTAACCTTGCGGGGATGGGGATGAGAACTGGCGTAGTGTTGTGAAAACAGGCAAAACTAAAACATACAGCAATAACTTTGATCCTGACGAACAGTATGCCCGTGTCGAAGAACATGACCTGGTTGACCGTGGCGCGCGTGCGCACATCGTTCGGGTACAGCGACTCGCCCTTCGTGCCGCCGTACTTGGACAGCAAGTAGATCATTATAGCATGGCTGGAAACAGAAAATGTTTGTGTTAAAACTAATTATTTAAAATTCAAAATCGGATGGATGAGGTGTGGATACAAGAGGTATAACAGACTTGGGGTTTTATCGACACGGTAAACCTGTCCCTAAGTCATAGTACAGTCACAAAAGAGTTAGGTATGCAGGCTATCAATCTTCTTACTACTATTATAAATGCGAAAGGGTTATAATCAGTCTGTTTGCAATTTCATCCAAATCCGTTCCGGTGGCGTAATGTATACTTAGCAACACAAATGGTAATATTTACCTGTCAGATAGCACGAAGTCGTCGTCAACCAGGACAGGTATAGTTCCAAGCGGATTTAACTGTAAACAACATACACGTTAATATTAAGGTGGATGCTCCAGGGTAGCCCGCGAAATTCAAATTTTCTTACGTTTTTTGCAATTTGCAGGTCAGTGTTAGATTGTATGTTGATTAAAATATGATTCGCGGCAAAATTGCGGCGATTTTCGCGGTATAATTGTTTTTTGAAAACTCATCGTCTAAAGCTTTTAAGATGGCGATGACCAATCGGACACACGATTGTTATGTGACAGTTATAAGCATTTCACGGGATCAAGTCGGATCTGGATTAGCTAATGTAGAATACTAGTACCCAGCTGCATCCGGTTGGACTGGAAGCCGACCCCAACATAGTTGGGAAAAGGCTAGGCAGACGATGAGTTCAATGAATGAATTAGGAACAATACCTGCAAGTAGCCGGGACTCTTGTGCTCCATCTGGCTGATGTCGAGGTCCTTGAGTTGGAGCGGCAGGCCGATGACCTCCGCCACCATGCGCACGGCGCAGGCCGGCGGGCTCGCGTCCAGCTTGTACAGGAGAGGCGACGACTTGGAGGCTGGGACACCACAGTCACGATGTAAATAAAGGGTGTTAATAATACACCCTCAATGAAGCCGAAAGGCACTTGTTCTCCCTGACATTGCAATTTTTTTTGTACTGGACCATACCTGAGAACCTTCTAGTTACGGAGATATTGGAGGTTAAAGTTCCAATTTTTTCACAAGTTTTTTTTCAAATACTGGTTGATAAGGTTTACTTTACTTTTTAATACCTCCATAACTCGTTTGCTATTAAATGCGTCCATAACGCACAATGTTATGAGTGCGTTACAATGAGTTTTACCGTAACACGTGATTGTTCACCCCAAAAAAAATCGTTTCCCAGGAATTATTTTTGCGTAGAGTTTGATGTACAGAAGTCTTGGTTGACGGTTTCGTGAAGGGTCCATTTACACCGTGTTTTTGTGTCACGCGTCGTGCGCCGACCCCAAATGAATTGAGATAAGGGCAAGGAAATGATGGTGATGAATTCAAATAAGCTTACTAACGAGCAGACGAAGCGATGCTGCGTTTTATAATATCAAATAATATGGGAGCCATATTAAACACTTTTCTGTTGAACGCGGAAATAATGAAAAAACCAAACTTAAGCCAATATTAAGGTAAGCGATGTAAGTGTAACCAAAATTAATGTTAAGTTTTTTTTTGTATTATTAAATATTCTAAGCAACTTAACAGTCTTATATCCAAACAAAAAGCAAATGAATGATAATATAATCAAACAATGATAACCAATATATTTTATCAACGATAAGCTGTTGCTTGCGATCGTCGGCTGCTTGAAATATTTATAAAATAATATAAATTTTCCCCGTTTTTACAACATTTTTCATTGATACTCCGTTCCTATTGGTCGTCGCTTTATGTTATATGGCCTATAGCCTTCCTCGATAAATGGGCTATTTAACATTAAACGATTTTTTCAATTCGAACTAGTCGTTCCTGAGATTATCGCGTTCAACCAAACAAACAGCAGCTTCAGCTTTACAATATTATTTATTATCATTGTTTTATCTATACTAATAAAGATAAAACAATGATAATTTATTTTATAGATTATAAAATATTAGATATTGGAAAATTAAGCTACAACATAAAGAGAGAATTTAGATAATCACTTTAGATAACCTCCTTGCTATCTCTGTACGCAACATAAATTACCTTATGAAATCATCTTATTACGTATGAAAGCGTTATGAAATAAAGCAATTCATAATAATCCCTATCGTTTATCGGTATCGTTTCACTCGTGGAGGACATTTTATCTTTATTATTAAAGATAAAATGTCCTCCACGAGTGAAACGTAAATCTATAATATAATTCCTGACATATTATACCTTGCTAACTGGTAAATATTTTTATCTTGGCGTTAGTTTCTTATATAAACCGGATAATTGCGAGTCGGACTCGCGCATGAAGAGTTCCGTTCCATCCTTAGTAGGGGAGCCCCTTTTAATTAATCTTTATTTTTATTATTTGTTGTTATAGCGGCAACAGAAATACATAATCTGTGAAAATTTCAACTGTTTAGATAATTATCACGGTTCATGAGATACAGCCTGGTGACAGACAGACGGACAGTGGAGTCTTAGTAATAGGGCCCCGTTTTTACCCTTTGGGTACGGAACCCTATAAAGGATCCTGACATCAAGTTTTACCACGAATATAAACAGTGATAGCCTAGTGGTGTGACTATGGGACTGCCAAGTCATAGGTCTCAAGTTCGAAGCCAAGACGCGCACCTCTGATTTTTGGATTCATGTGCGTATTGTATAATTATCACTTCTTTCGGTGAAGGAAAACATCTTGAGGAAACCAAACCAACATGCCTAAGAGATATTTCTCGACGGCATGTAAACCCAAGTCAGAGGCCCATGGGCGGCATAAAAACTCTGACACCAGTAGGCTTAGCCAAGTTCACAATCTACAATCGCTAACGCTAATAGAAAACTAACCAAATGTATGGAAATGACATCATTTCAACGTTAAGTCACGTGGTCGAAACAAACGAATGGAAACTTTTAAGTTCAGTCAAAACTGTAAGTTGGCTACGATTAATATAGGATGTAGCAATCATGATTGTAGAAACGAATACATTTCATTCTATCATCTTAACCGATGTAAACTTGTCTACGAAGTTTCTATTCGCTTGTTTTGACCACGTGACTTAACGTTTACGATTGTAGAAAGAGAATCGATACGAATCGTACATTTTTGAATGGAACATTTTTTTTTTAAATTGTCGACGAACTAATTCATGTCTTGGGGGTCTAGAATCACGTTCTGAATCCTCGATGTCCCTTCCCTTACATCGCGAATAATTCGTGCCTACACGAAAGGAAAAATAGTAAATTAAAAATATTTGCTCACCTCTTTATCCTAAAGGGTTTAGAACGATTATTGAAATATATTTATAAAGCACTTGGTCTTTAACAATAAATATGTATTTATTTTGTTACGTATTTTTGTGATGTACAATAAAATAGGCATATAGGGTGTAAATAGACTCTTTACGAAGCCGAAAGGCACTTGTTCTCCCCGTCATTGCGATTTTTTTTGTTCTAGGCCATTACTGGGAACCTTCTAGTTACGAAGATATTGAAGGTCAAAGTTCCAACTTCTTCACAACTTTTTTTAAAATAAAGATTTTTACTTTTAAAACCTATACGACCCTGTAACTATTCAATCCATCCATCAGCACAATGTTTTGAGTGCGTTACATTGAGTTTTACCGTAAAACGTGATTTTTCACCCCAAAAAAAAAGTCGTTTCCCAGCATTTTTTTTTTTGAGCAGAGTTACTCAGTTTATTATTACATAATGCTTGATTGACGGCTTCGTGAAGAGTCTTTACACCCTGTATTTTAACATAATACAGAAATACTGGTTTATTTCTTATTCTCTTTTGCTTTTGCTTTAGTTTTCTCCCATAGTATGTGCATAATTTTAGAGAAGTAGGCAGCGCCGGGCGCCATGATAGTCTGGAAAAACTTCTCCTTTTCCAAACGAGATACCCAATCAGCGCAGCGGGGAAATCTGAAATAATTATAAAAGCGGTTTAATGCTATAATTAACTCAAACTTAACATTGTGTCGTGTTGTTTGTTCATAAAGCGGGCTCCACATCCGCCAACACCCGTGAAAGCCGCGAACCGTGGCTTTCGCGCCTTTTCATGGGCTTCGCACCCGTTCGCGCCTTGTTCCCCGTTCAGTGTCGGTATTTGCGCCCGCTTCAAAGGATTGTTTTAGGCGCGAACCTCCCGTGAACGCAAGCGCATCCAAACTCGCGCGTGAAAATACAACACTTTAAATTGCGATAATTACATTAAAACTGCTTGGTCTTTTGTCTTGCCATACGGCCGCAAGCGCGACTGTTGAGCACGAGGTCCTGGATTCGATTCCCGGGTCGGGCAATGTGTTATTGGGTTTTTCCATCAGAAATTTCTCTGTAGCAGCCACGAAGTCAGGATTCGTGCCCGGTTGATGGCAAAAGGCTCGCCCCCTATTACATGGGACCATAACTGGCGATATGTGGGTGTACTAGATACACAGGCATACCAAGATTCGCGAGGAGACTCTTGGAACACCAAGACCCCTCGCGGATGCCCTGAGAAGACCGGGAAGTATGATCTGCTTCTGGAGGGAGGTGGGCTGGTTGTAGTAATCGGCCACTATGGCTCACGCACAATGGTCCACTTTAAGGACTAAGTGCAGAAACCTATACCCCATGATATACATGCTACACCTCTGCCTAACCTTGCAGGCGTTATGTTATGTGTTATAAAAAAACTTACTTATCAGCATCTAACTTATGGAAGACCTGTATCGTGGTAGCCGTAGCTCCGGCAGCGAGGTCAGCAATGGTCAGTCGGTCAGTCGCGATGTACGGCCGGTCTCGCACGTACGCGTCCACTACGGCGAACGATGACTCTATCTCTTTGATGTGCAGGCGGGTAGGCTCGGTTATCTCACCGTTGAATGTGGCTTCCTGGTGATTTTAAAGGAGAATATTAGATTTATATAGATAGGTAATAGCAGTTTGCCTTTTACCTAATATAAAAATATCAATGGCCTTTGGTTCAAGAGATATTTTATATTGGAAAAAAATGTTGAGGATCAAGATAGATGTCGATTCAGGAGGTTAGAGCTGTGCAGGTATATACTGGACGGGTATTATTTGAGTCCATCGACACGCAATAAAATAAATAAATCTTTATTCAGAATCTCACAAGGTAAAATGCAATATGAATCTAAAAACTAACAATGTAGGTATAACAATGTATGATGCCTGTACTAGGATAATCCTGTATCACTGGCTGCAGGAGAAAGAAAGAATGAAAAAATCTCTATTCATCGTGACGTGTATACAAAATTTGAAAACAGAAGCGGAAAATAAACAAAAAATAAATTCAAAATAAAAGTTGACAGTTTGCACGTCGTGAGTGCGACAAATAGGTTACCGTTCTAACAGTAGTTATTTTTTTGTTTTATAATTTTGCAATGAAGAAGAAGAAGGACATTAGAGCGCTATTTCCGTTTAAACAATGAAGAACGTCGAAAAAGGGGTCGATGACCGTTATTGTCATTGTAAAACGGAACAATTATGGACCTAAATAAAACAAACTAAGGCTAGAGAGAAAAAGAGCTAAAGCTGTAGATGTATTTTATTAATATCGTCGCTCGTCCAATACAATACAATTTATGGTCAAAATTCCCTAAGATGCATTGAACGCGCTGTTGAATTTACAACTGTCAGCGCTCAACTAAACGCTACAAATCCAACGGATTTCTTCCCAAATAATATTTTTTTTTTTTGGAAAGACAACGGGTGAACCTCGTAAAACCTAGTAATGTATAGACTTACTCCAACGTGTCCCAGCGCCTTAAAGAACACACCAGCGTTGAAGAACATGGCCTGGTCGACGAGCGCGCGCGTGCGCACGTCGCTCGGGTACAGCGACTCCGCCTTGTCGCCGCCGTATGCAGCCACCAGATATTTCATTATAGCGTGGCTGGAAGCAACAACACACTCAATAGGATACAAGGTCTAAATTAGCTAGCTGAACTACAAAAAAATTTTAGATACAGGGTATAAACAAACTCATCACGAAGCCGTCAACCAAGCATTCTGTACATTATACTAAGTTTACGCAAAAAATATTGCTGGGAAACGACTTTTTTTTTTGGGGTGATAAATCACGTTTTACGGGTAAAACTCACTCAACATTTAAAACATGTATTTAAAAAAAACTTGTGGAAAAGTTGGAACTTTGACCCCCAATATCTCCGTAACTAGAAGGTTCCCAGGTATGGCTAAGAACAAAAAAATTATCGCAATGACGGGGAGAACAAGTGACTTTCGGCTTCGTTAAGAGTCTATTTACACCCTTTATATTGCTATCCATCCCGTTTGGAGAAAGAACTTTGATCCCTTATTTAACCCCTATAAGAGACGATTTTAAAAGATTCTTTCTTATTGGTCATCTTCGTTATATGTTCAAGAATCCCATTATAGTTGTCATTTAATTAAAGATTTTTAAATAGATAAGCTAGTTTACCTTTCGGACAAAACGAAGTCACCATCTTGAAGCACTGGCACCGTACCCATGGGGTTTAGCTGCAAAAAAATTGCGTGTTTGTTGGTAAGTTTAAGGACCCCATTCATAATCTAAAATGATTTTCCTCCCCTCCCGTCCGTTAGTTAATATCCAGGAGATTTATGTCAATTGTGTAACTATTGTGTCTTTAACTAATTAGTCGTTTAAAGGTATTTTAAGTTGGTATTACAAGTGATCATTAATAATAAAAACTTTTTAAGTTTGTCGTTTCTTCATTTGATAATTATGTCAGATTCTGGATTAAAATATAGTGAGTTGTAAGGGAAGCCCCGCTTACAACCGCGCATGAATTCGCCGCTAGAGGCGTTCGTGTAGAGTAAGGTCTTCCGAAATGTCAGATGTCATACAGTGTTCGCGCGTTGCGTGCTGTTTTATCACGTATTTATACTAATACTTACAATTGTGTTCTAGACTGAGCCATTCCTGATTAATTATGACTAAGGATCTTATTTGTTAGTACTTGGAGGTAGAATGATTTTTAAATGTTTCATGCTTGCTAATTTTAGGGAGAATATTGTAAATATGTATCTGAAGTTTACACTATGTTGTTATACGTAATAAAATAAATTTATTATGACGTTATTGGTACTTGTAAACTATAAAATAGAATTATTGACAAGACCTTACTCGACAGTGGCGCCATCTGGTGAGCTCAAAAACGATAGCCCCGATTGGGATGATAAAGATGATTAATTTCGCAAAAATCAATAACCAGTCTTTGTTAAAGGAGTCTAGCTCATCCTGCATCTCCGTCTGGGCCAGCCACGACATTACTTGCCATCAGACAGGACCAGAATTTGTCTTAACCCCAACTCCCTCAACCCTTATATTACAAATTAATTATTTAAAACTGATCAGTAGAAGCTGAGAGCAGCCCAGTGGTGGCGGCCTCGACTTACGAACAGTAAGTCGTGGGTTCGAACCAAGACAGGCGCATTACTTTGTGTAATTTATTTCATTACCACTGCTCTCAAAACGGCGAAGGAAAACCTCGTGAAGAAACCGACATGACCTAGAACCAAAAACTTCGAAGGCATGTGACATATACCAATACGCACTGGGCCCGCGTGGTAGCCCATTCCCTCTCATAGAGAGGAGGCCTGTGTCCCAGCAGTGGGAACATTAATAGGCTGACGATGATGATAAGTAGAAGATCCCTACCTTCTTGAACTCCGGCGACTTGTGCTCTTGCTGCAGTAGCTTGACGTCGTTGTACTGAAGCTGCAGCCCAAGTATGTCGCTCAGCATCATGACGGCGCGCGCTGGGGGGCTGCCCAGCACCCGGTGAAGAATGAGACGAGACATAGCTTCGAAGACCAGTAACTGGGGAATATTGGTGTATTAGATACGTGGACATATTTGACTTTGGGGGCCAAGTAGAGGACGAATTTAAATAATTATTTTTTAGTTTAAAGCTTACCTTCACATGTAATAATTATTGTCTTGTGCGAGTCCCAATAAACCCTTTTTTTTTCAAAACCACCCAAATAGACAAATCCGAAATTTAAAAAAAAACCCTGATTCTAATCTATATCAAGAGTTTCATTTTTTTGCGTCGGAGCAGACGAGTCCATTGTGGGTGTATTTGGTTTCTTCTGTTACTCATAGAGCCATCCATGTTTTCACAACATTTCATAATAAAATTACATAAGATGACTTTATTGACGTAATAACAGGCGAAATATAGGTCATTGTAATCCGACACATAATTTGCCTGTCAAAGTATTATCAAAGACACTGGTATAGGTATTGCAGTAAGTACTATGTAAACAAGGAATATAAATAGTTTATCATTGAAAATGTACCTACTCTGAATTTTAGGGTTCCTTAGCCAGATATGTCTTCCTGTCTATCCTCGGAATGTTGCACACGGTTTACTCTACTAAAATATCTATTTAGTTTTCCGATCGAATACCTGTTTAAATATTCATCTCGATTACGGAACCCTTCGTTGTGCGAGGCAATATACGCACTTTGCCTTTTTTAAGATTAGGTGCGCAGGTACCTACCATCGATCACTTAAAAAATTGTATAGGTACTACACTTGCTTAGTAAGTGTACCAATACTACCCCGCTAAAAGGCATGAAAGCTGTTCATTAAACCTTCTCAAAAATCTAGGCAGTTTATTGTATGGAATTTCGATTACTGCCCTGAAAGTCAGGGTAGTAATCCATTACTAACGCGTTTTTTTTTCAAGTTTTTTTAAGTCTTGATGACATTGTAACTTTGTAAGCAAGTGTAGTCTAAAGCAGTACACTCGATTCGTAATCTGTGCCTTACTCCCCTTGGTGAATAAATAGCTATTATTAGTGATCGATGATACCTACTCACAGACCTTGTTGAAACATCAAGAGTTCAAAAAAGTTGAATAAATTTCTCTGTCTACCCTTACGAATTTACGAGGACGCAAGCGTGAAGGATATAATAGGTACATAAAGTTATACAAACATATTTGTTTATTGTAGAAGCAGTTTTAGAGTTTGTAAATATTGAGTACAAACTATTTCAAAAACACTGGCAGTGGACTAAAATCCGATACGTATTTAACTAAATAAAAAACTAGCAACATTATTCGCGCAAAAGTTTTTTAAACTTAAGATTTAGCCTAGGTACCATAATGTTTATTTTGTTGTTATCTTAGCTTGACATAAGTACTTAGGTACTTAAAACAAAAACACATGCATTTACAAAAGAAAAAAAAACACTTATTTTTTACTTACAACAATGGAACGAATACGTCGCACCCACACTCACTTTCACGTTCAAATGTTTAATAATAAACTCATGATAAAAATGATAAACACAGCAAAGTCATTATAACCTCAAAAGGCGGGTTAGCAACCGGCGCGGCGTGGCGCCGCGTCGGCCTTGATCTTTGATACGCATGACAAAATGCCGGTTGCGCGAACGCATGGCGGAATGTGCCAAATCAAAACATATAGATTTAACCCAAAACGGTACATTGCGTATTTTGTAAGTACCTACATGATAGTACAAAATACGCAATATCAGTTCTGTTGGACGTCATGCAGGCCTCGTGCAACTCAGATTCGTTGATTGCTTTTAACATCACATCATAATAATATTTAATTTTTGTAATAAATAGGTTGGTTTTAGGCACTTTTAAAGACATTATTTTATCTTCAAGTCTTAGCTCGAAGTCGTTGAGTATTAAAAAAAAATATATATACATAATTAGAAATCATTAGGTAGGGTTTACGTTACTGACTAATTTAAAGTAGGTTTTTAATGTGTACTTATTTATTAGTTAAAAAATAAAATAAAATAAGGAGCTGCATGCATGCATGTATTTACTATGTTTATTTTCTAGAGAGGTCTGTAGTTCCAGCTATTAAGAACTGCCTATGGCAATAGTGTTGTAACAATAATATTTTTTCCAATTTTCAAAAATTATTCCATTTTTCAATTCACATGCGGTTGAAAATCTCTTATAGATTAATAACCACATTCTTTATAGTTAAAAGGGTGACATTTTGTTTTGCAATTTGTTTAAAACTTGTGTCATAATATATCCACAACTAAAAAAAAAACATTAAATAGGCACTGTGAAAGTATTTTCATCAATTAACTAGAGTTTATATTAGTAATAGGAGTGTCTGTTTGTCATGATGTTTCACTCAACGGTAGGTGTTCATTGACCAACTCAATGACTTCTCGGACCTCATCCTCGGATAAACGCTCCTCACTTTCCTGCACAATCTGTAGACGGAAAGATCATTCATCATTTTTATCATTATTCATTTGAACACATGTTTTACATTTTTAAATATTCTTATTTAAAATAAGATTAAAAAAAACATTTAAAATATAAAAAATAGTAGCCCACCAGCATCGGGAACTGGGTACGAGCTACCAGTGGTCAGTGCTTTTGAGAGAACCTCCTAACAATACAATTTTTTATATACTTTTTGACATTTATTTTTATCTATTTACAAAGCATTCTATAGGCTCTTTATCTAAATAATAAAAATTTCTCTGCCTGGTTAGACGAGACTCATCTTACTAAGAATACAATTTTTTACATACTTTGAAATTTTTAATCTGTTTACAAAGAATTCTTTGTTATGCTCATTCTCTAAATAAAAATGTCTCTGCCTGGTTAAACCAGAGTCATCTTAATCTGTAAAAGACCTGAAGGACCTGCCCTACCCATGGGTAGGTGGATCCATAAACCTGGTGTCTGTCAAGAGAATACGCTGAATTTGCGAAGCACAGGATTTCAGGATGATTGGGATAGGGCTCACCTATCGTCTACAAGGTCTGGTCTGGTCTGGGTTCGATCCCCAGGTCGGATAAGGTGCTATTGGGGTTTTCGCTCAGAAACTTCTCAGTAGCAGCCACGGTCTCTGGATTTGTGCCCAGTTGATGTCAATGGATCTCCTCCTTTTTCATGCTATTGAAACTGGTGAAACAGGGGTGTACTGTTAGGTACACCCCTGCCTAACCCTTCGGGATTGCACTTGTGATGTTATGCTTAATATTTATTTTTAACAAATAGCTCACCAGTTGAATCTCTAGCTCTGTCCGTGGCGGTGTGTTCACCATCATAAGTTTCTCAGTCTTTGTCAGTTTGAACTTCTTCATAGCTTCTAGAAACTTCTGTATTGATTGTGCATTTTGTTTCTTACACTCTGTGTCTTGCAGATAATGAACTGTCTGAAAAATATAAACATAATGCTAAAAGTTGGCTATCTAAAAATTTACATAAAAATAATAATATCTGTTTGTAATTTCAAAATAACAGCTTTATACTGAATGCATAAAAAAGTTGTTTTAAAAAAAATTGATTCAGCTTATTTCTGAAACGGCTAGACCAATTTAGACGGAACTTTTACTGGCAGATAGCTGATGTTAAAAGGCGTAACTTACGCTACTTTTATTTTAGAAAAAGGATTTGGGTTCTGTGCAAAAAAAAAACCCTGTGAAATTGTTAACAAATCCGCTTGAAATTGGGTGAGTAATATTTTTATAATAATTTCATGTGTAAAGTAGAGTATGTGTTCATTTATTTCTCGCAAATTTATCATTCTCTAAAAACTTTATATTTTGACTAGCAACGGGCCTCTGCTTCACACAAGTGTTATGGGAATTTGTCAAAACATTGCGATTTCTGTGCTATTCCTAAGTATAATAATAATAACAAAGCTCATTTATTCCATATTTTAATAAATTTTATTTGGATATGTATCCCTTTTGGGTAAAAGCCTCCTCCATCCCATGCCAATTTTCCCTGATTTGGGCCAACTCCATCCAACTCGGACCAGCTCTTCTGCTTCCTAAGTAGACATTATTATTAAAAGCTCTTACTTACACACAGATAGACACGAAAGGTGGCTGTTCAATAGAGATGAATAAATAAATATCGCTGGACACTACACACAGCGCAATCTAGTGCCACACTAAGCAACGAGGCTTGTGTTGTGGACACCTGATAGTTGCTATACTACATAGATACTTTTTTGTTTGTAAATACATACTTATTATACATATAAATATCCATGACTCGGAAACAAATGTCCATGCTCATCACACAAACACCTTTGCTCCTACCCGGATTCGTACCCAGGACCCTAAGAACGTAAGGCAGCCTCACTACCGCTGCACCATTCGGGTCATCAGAATAAAGCAAGACCTCATGCCACTAGCCAGGCATTCCTTACCAATCGTAATCCATTCTATATTATACACTAGCTTCTGCCTGTGACTTTGTCCGCTTTGAAGAATCATTTCATGTAGCACTTTGTGCAGCTATATATGATAGTAGATTGGGAGTAGATGATAATGATTGGTATGTATAAATGCGAAACTCTGTTTGTTGTTACTTTTTCACTCTGCATTCTATTTGAAAATATATTCTTTATTCTTTTCTTGATAAATAATATTGAAAAAGTCCCAGTGTCTCACAAGTCTTACTCCTAAAAGTGAATCATTCATCAAAACATACCAGTGAATGTTGGCACCTACCTCATAAGTGACTGTTGCCAGTGAACCCTCACGTTTATGCTTCTTCTGTGTGCTGTCTTTAAGCTGTTGCAAAATCTGCATCACCTCATAATTGCAAAGAAAAGCTGCATTCACCTTAGTGCTAAAAATCATGGAACAACATAAATTTAATAACATATAATTAATAACAGGCCCATGGTTCAATCATTAGGGTTGCTTTTTTTACCGCAATTCTAATTGACAATATGAAATTTTGAGTGATATAGAAATCTTCTACTGACTCATTTTGTTGGTTTCAATTCAAAATATTTAGTTCAAATCCCGTTAAACTTACGTCTCCATGAGGAAGGGCCTTTCGAATTGTTCCAAGCTTTGACCAGGCTAGTTTAACATGCCTTCACAATTTTACAGCTTATAGGTAACAAATTACTATAGGTTATAACATGAGCTGCATTAGATATTATTCGAGGATAACCTTAGAATATAAAAGTACTCTGTGAGGATAACTAAACTTGTAAACAATGAAAGAAAAGAAAACATCAAGTTGCAATATAAAAATTCTGACTTTGACATTGACAGATTGACATAATTGATTTGACACTTTCGACATGATTTCCAAATCAAAGAGTGAAGAGGGGTTTATGTTTTGGGTATGAGTCTTTTAACAAAAGTTGTTCTGTTAGGGATCTGAAAAATGTATGGAGGTATGGGGTATTGTATTGTATAACAGGCTGGTGTTCGCAACTCCACGTCCAAGCACGTATTTTGCGTACGGGTCGGAAATTTATTCGACCCACCCTAATTCCCCGAGAAAGGCCAGCAGCGCCTTGATGTTACTGACAATCTCGCGGAGAGTACCTGGGTAACCGAAGTACTTAACCCTGTATGTGGCAATGGCAACCACTGGGCAGTGCAGAAGCACGTGGGTTGCTGTCTCGTCTTCTTCCATGCAGGCTCAGCACAGGGGGCTGTCTGTGACTCCTATGACAATAAGAGGTATGAGTTTATTAAAAGAGCCGTGACCAGGGATGGCGGCTGTAATTGTGCGCAGCTGTAGCTTGGTCAGCCGAAGCGCCTGTTTGGTGAAGCCGCCGTCAACAGTAGGAAATGCTTTCTTGGCCTGCCTTCACTCGCCATGGTATAGCCACAGTTTGTGGTGTTGTTTACTAGGTTTCTTTAACAGTGTGCGTAGATACCCATAAAGGAATGGCAAGATAGGTTCGGGTCCCACCGCTGCCATGCTCGATCCCCTTCTTGCGAGTTCGTCCGCTGCATCATTGCCACGGGAATATCTGTGTCTTTTGATCCATTGGATGGTTATATTATTGAGATTATCAACCTGGTTCAGGCGTTGATGACACTCGTGTATTAACCCAGAGTTGACTATGTGGTTGTTTAGTGCTAGCAGTACAGCCATGCTGTCTGAGTATGTTGTGTGCCATGCTAAGGTGTGGTCACTGTCGCACCGCACCACAGTTTAAAACCAAATTATAGTTATTAATGATTTCAAGCACCTCTCGGCCGCGAATGTTCACAGGACCCCGCCGCTGAACACCGGCCTCGCTCTGAAGGTTGGTGCAGGTGATTTCCTTATGGGAGAAGAGGCCTCGGCAACTACATATATCTGGATATCCGCGAGACCCTGGTTCGACACCTCCTTGGTGATCAGCCCCGTGCAGCTTCAGGGCCCGCAGGTGACTGCGACATCAAAGTCGGAGAAGAGGTATGGGTATGGAGAGACTTATTTCTCTACTCAAGGGCATATGATATTTTGATTTAAGGTTTACTGATCATCTTGTAATATCGTTTGTCTTAAGCTTATACCACACGGCCACACCATACAATAGGGTAGATGACAAAAAAAGAACATGCGGGGCAGTCTGGGGACTGCCGATAGAAGTGAAAACTAAGTAATTTGTGAATTGTATCGTCGAGCTATGAGTGTGAGTGTGCGTGTAGGTTTATGTGTTGTAATTTATTTTTATTTATTTATCATCACTTTCACTTTGGGCCCTAGAATACCAGCGCGGTGAAGTTTTTTTTTTATGTTACAGGACCATGCTGAGATAGGGGCCTTTTAGCCTTGTACAGGACCAATTTCGTTTACTTTTTATTTTCAATTTCTTTTTTTATGTTTAATTTTTATTAGTAGATAATTTTATTTATTTTATGTGTTTTGTCCTGTTTCTTTCTTTCTTTGTTACTAGAACATCATCAGCCTAGCCTTTTCCCAACTGTATTAGGGTCGGCTTCCAGTCTAACCGGATGCAGCTGAATACGCGTATTTTACATGGAGCGACTGCCTATCTGACCTCCACAACCCAATTAGTACTGGGTAATACGATACCCCTTGGTAAGACTGGTTGTCTGGCGTTTTGGGCCACTGACTACCTGTAACGACTGTCAAAGATCTACAAATGACAGCCGGGACCAACTGCTTAACTTTCCGAGAGGTCTGGCAACTTTGTTCTACAAACAAAAAAAAAAAAAAAAAAAAAAAGATGGTTAACTGTAAAGTCGGTTTTCGGACGATAATTTTACGTGATAACGTCATATGAAAACATCGTGGAACAATGCTCGTGGGTGGTGCAGAATTTCAGGATTCTGTTGGAGCCAGATGAAAGAACTCTTCAAGCCCTTTTAAACGAGCCCAAACTCTGCTTCCTAGCTCTAACGGGTGCTAAGTTAGGCCGCGGATGGGTGAGGTAGTCCTGATGGGGAAGGGGGTTTCGTGGGGAAGGGGTGAGGTAGGGTTGGGGGAGGAGGTTTTTCATGGGCCCCTCTTCCCACTCTTTCCATCCGCTCTACCCCTCCCCTCTCCGCCTCTTCCCCCTTACTCTACTCTCCCCCTTGCCCAGGGCGACAGAAACTCCCTGTGTCAGACTTTTACTGACTAAAACCCATCCATGTTCTTTCTTAGCCTTTTGTGTTCCGGGGCCGCGGTATCTCTTTCGAGCGGGCTGCGTCGGTCTGTCGGCCCTTTGAGGCCTTAACCGACCTTCCCGATTATTGAGCGAATAGTTGTGACTTCGAATAGACTTACTGGTAGGGACTGAATGGATATTCTATTATGAGGTTTTGGTTTTCGCACTTAGTCCCTAGTGAACCATTGCGCGGGAGCCATGGTGGCCGTTACTCCAATCCTTGAATGGGTAAGAATAATTGTCTTAAATACAGGATTTTTTTTATTGAAAAAAGTCTGTGTTCGAATCTTATTTCCGACCGTAGGCAACTCCGGTTTGGGAAACAGTTAAATCTCGAGAGTACGTACGTCAAAGGCGATGTCGAAGACCCGAAGATGATCGTCGTAGCCATGAGCACACAATATAGGCTCTCTATCCACTCCCATGGCCATCTAGTTTTACTTGAAAAAATGTCATGGCCTACCTAATTAAGTTTTTTTTTTTTTTGCCATAATTTTCTCAATAATTACTAGTTTTGTAAATACTTATCACAACTATATGTGAAAATGATGTGCAATACATTATACGTATATTCTAGATTTTTCTTAAAAAACAGCATAACTTCTAAAGTTTTTTCAATGATTCCAAGAGCACGAAACTTTAGCCAAGAAAACTTCACGTCTGGCATGTCGAAGACTGACACACCTTTAGATGCCTACTTTCATCATTTCACAAATTTAAAATTACCACCAAATAAAGTTTTTGCCACCTACGTTTGGATCGATGGTAGTGGCATTAACTTACGTTGCAAAGATCGCCTTTTAGACAAAGAGCCTTCTAGCCTAAGAATGGTCCCAAAATGGGCGTTTGACGGAAGTTCCACTGGACAAGCTAAAACTGATGACTCCGACACTACGTTATTGCCAGTTGCCATATATAGGGATCCTATTCGCACAGGTCCCCACGTTATTGTACTATGCGAAACGTATCATAGTACTGGAGCCCCTACTTCTTCAAACCATAGGGCTCATTGTGCAAATGTACTGAGCAAAATTTCCAACCAAGATCCATGGTTTGGTATAGAACAAGAATATACAATGTTTGATTCGGATCTGTGGCCTTTGGGATGGCCGAAAGTTCGTGGATATCCCGTAACAAAGTCTCAGTTCTCGTACTGTGGCATGGGCGAACATGTTGCAGGGAGGGATTTAGTTGAATGTCATGCCAGAGCGTGCGTTTATGCTGGTTTGGATTACGGTGGTTCTAATGCAGAAGTCATGAAAGGATCCTGGGAGTATCAAGTTGGAACAACCATGGGGATTAAAGCTGCCGACGATTTATGGGTAGGACGATATTTGCTAGGAAGAATTGCTGAAAACTTTGGGATCATTATCAGCTATCACCCAAAACCTGTGGGTAAGAATCAACCAGGGATAGGGTGTCATCATAACTTTAGCACAAAAAAAATGCGGGCCGATGGAGGAATCACAGAAATTGAAAGGGTATGTAAGGACCTATGTGCCAAACACAAAGAATATATGAAAAATTATGGACTAGGAGACGGTCAGGAAAACCGTAAAAGATTAACTGGGGAATTCGAAACTGCTTCATTTGAAGAATGCAGATGGGGAGTCGCCGATCGTAGTGCTTCTATAAGATTACAGAGAAGTGTTCAATCAGCAAAAAAAGGATTTTTGGAAGACCGTAGACCTGCAGGTGACTGTGATCCATACAGGGTGTGCGCTGTTCTAGCTGAAACATGTCTGAAAACGAAATGATATGTACAAGTGATTTTGTTTCTATTTTTATGTTACATTTTTCTGGAAAAGTTTTAGTCCGATACAAAATTTCGGTGAAAACTCGCGCGCAAGATTGTTTTTGTCAGTTTGTTTCCCTATCCCACCTAGCAGTCATGAAGCGAAAAATGCAGCAGTTAATCGATGAACTAATAATTACCCGTCTATATAATTATGATGCTCTATGCTAATAATTATACACTACTGAGTGCTGTTATATTAAATCCACCCTTACACTGTGCCCGACCCAAGCGACCGTAATCAAACCATGACATCCTGCATGCACATCCTGCATACTCATGTAAGCGTTTTTTTAAAAGCCCCTTTGAATGCATCTTGTTTTTGTGTTGGAAAATATCATCAATGCTCTTGTACCCCGCTCTAGGGCCCGCTTCAACTTACCTTGCGGCCTTTAAGCCTCGTAGGGTTTTTAAATAAAGAAGAAACTGGCAGGTTATTTTTTGCAGAAACAGGCATCTTATACTTTTAAACTTCTTTCAAACAGATCAGAGAAGTGACATGACATAATTTTGGATTTTTTCAAAAAATATTTTAAAATATAAAAAGAAGTAGTGTTACAAAATTTCTGTATATTGTTTATATTATTTGTGAAAATTTTAAGTTTGACAAGATGACATCCTTCCTAAGAAAGTGTGTTTCGAAACTCAATAAGCCTATGCCATCCGTTATTGTCAGCACTAAGAGGACCATATTGGCACATAATATTAATCATATCATGAACAAAAAAGTAATGGATCGTTATATGAGACTCCCTACACCTTGTAATAAAATATTGGCTACGTACGTGTGGATTGACGGTTCCGGAATTAACATGAGATCCAAAGATCGTATCCTGGATTGTGTTCCATACAGCGCAGATGCTGCACCAGGATGGGCTTTTGATGGCAGTTCGACTGGCCAAGCCACTACAGATGATTCTGATACGACGTTAAGACCAGCTGCCGTTTATAGAGATCCATTTAGAGCTGATCCTCACGTCATCATTTTATGCGAAGTATATTTAGGCGATAGTTCAAAACCAGCTAAAACGAATAACAGACACTTTTGTAATGAATTGTGTGAAATTCATAAAGCCGAAGAGCCATGGTTTGGTTTGGAACAAGAGTATACTATGTTAGACAATGATGGATGGGGGCTGGGTTGGCCTAAAGGAGGTGGATTTCCCGCTGTTAAATATGAGTTCTCATATTGTGGTGTGGGAGCAAAATATATAGCAGGACGAGATGTAAGCGAATCTCACTGCAAAGCATGTCTATTTGCTGGACTTGATTTTGAAGGTACTAACGCTGAAGTGATGTTTGCTTGCTGGGAGTGGCAAGTGGGCACTACTCTTGGCATTAAAGCCCCGGATGATTTATGGATGTCACGTTACATTATGAACCGTGTTGCCGAAGATTACGGAGTAGATATTACGTACCATCCAAAGCCTTTCGGTCATTTGCATCCAGGAATCGGCATGCATCATAACTTCAGTACAAAAAGGATGCGTTCAGACGGAGGATATGCCTTCATAGAAGAGTGCATAAAGAGGTTAGAAAAGAACCACATGAAGCACATGAAGAATTACGGAATTGATGAAGCGGGGAACAGACTGCGATTGTCAGGAAAATTTGAAACAGCTCCGTTTGACAAATTCTCATGGGGCATCGCTAATAGGAAGGCGTCTATCCGTCTTCAAAGAAACATAAAAAAGAAGGGTAAAGGCTTTATGGAGGATAGAAGACCCGGTGGAGACTGTGACCCTTATCTTGTTTGTGGCTTGTTGTTGGAAACCTGCTTGGGAAAAACTCCTTCCAGTGGTGGTTCTAAGAAAGGTGTCTGCTGAAGAAATCGGTCTTGGAAAAATCTTGCGTGTTTATAGTAACATTTCGAAGATTTTTTTTTTGGGTTGTTTCCGGTTAGACAGATTTTTGTGCCGTCAGATTTTTGTTTCGATAGCGTGTCACTTTATCTCCAACGTACAGTTACGTACAAAATAAAAGACACAGATATTTTAATAAAGTATATTGAAAAACAAGAAAGTGAAAACTAAAACGTCAAATATATGTCATGCAAACCCATTGGCAATGTACCAACAAAAAACAGTTATCTAGCATTTATAAGCATTCTATTGTATTTTCTTTTATTTCATGGATTATGCGTTTAATCTTCATGTCCTTTGCAATAACAGTTTTATTTCTATTAAAATTATGTAAATCAAATACTTTTTTAAACTTATTTAGGCGGATCATACATACATAGTAACAAAGTTACCGCCGGAATATGAATAAATAATTATACAGTGTACAATTAAAAAAAATAAAAGCTAGTGATAATTAGAATAAAATCTATCATGTACGTCAGAATCGCGGGTGAATTTTTCAGATTAGCCTAAATATCGCAGTTATTTGGTACCTTCTGTGTACCTGTACGATTTTCAGGAGAGGCACGTAAGTACCTCTCCTGAAAAACGTACCCACACACGTGCAATGACATTTTGAAAATTAGGTACACCCGCCGTCCTGATGTCAGAACCGCGGGTGTACGGCTAATCAATATATTATGTAGCTAACTACACTGTTTAAGTAGATTTCGTACCTCTTGTGTACCTGCAGAAACACGTAATGAATAAACAAAATACTGTGGTTGCTGCTAAAAGTAAAAAAAAAACGATTTTCTTCTGTGCTAAATGACCAAGGAGCGTATATACTAACTGGAATGAGGACCGGCAACCCAAAAACGTTCCGAGCGAGAAAGCTTCGAGAGTGGATGTTGTCTCTTTCTAATAGGGTGTCTAATAATCATACTAACTCTTGAGACAGTTACAGACTACTGTTATTTTATTATTTAATGATGATGACCTGCAAATCAATAGCACTCTAGGCGATATAGCTACAAGAGTGGATGTCATTAAACTATCCATTTTGCAACCTGTCTATCTAGACGACTTTTGTATTCGGGGATTCGAAGACTCCGTTAAAATTATATATTTTTTCAGACATGGAAAATCGCATATTCATGCTATGACTGTTTACCTAAAATGTTTTAGTAACATTCGCCAATATTTATTTTACCTTCCGAAATCAATCATTTTCACTTGCAGCTTGCCAAATGGATTCTTTTGCTGGGGAAACATGGAAAAATCCTTAGGACCGGCACGGTGCGACGGGCTCTTTTCTTTTCAATTTGTATTTAAAAAGCAAACTAGTTACTACCGTCACCATGTGCGATGTTTCTAATTTATAAAATAAAAATATACTTTTGATCACTATGTACGACAACGATGTTCGAAACTTCGAACTTACTTTCTTAATTTAATTGGATATTTCCCGTTTGTCAATCTAAAACGTTGGTAACCCTGTCGTAATAAATTACCAATGTTAAAAAACTTAACTGAAAAACGAAATTCCACATCCAGCATACCCCTCACTACTACACCCTTTCACACAACACAATTTTACCATATTAAAACGGATTATTTCACTTAAATACAATAAAAAGCTCATAGATGACTTCAACGCGAAAGTGTATCGGCCCTGTTGTTTACATCGGTGACGTGACAAGGCAAGACAGAGACACCATCCACCTTTGTCGGTTTCTCGCTCGGAACGTTTCTTTTTTTTTCTTTTCTATGGAATCCATTGTACAAATTGAAACTCCCAAGCTTTTGAAACAGAGTTTTTTATTTTTTTAGCATTTTGTTCGTACTCATTCCAGTTAGTATATAAGTTCATTGCCACTGATATCCTTCGGCCGGACAACGGACATGTTGCGGTGGGCCAAATCATAATTCGAGAATATAATATTTTGCGAATATAATATTTTGCGAATGTAATAATATGAGAACAGATCCGCTCATGGCAGGAGACTGGGTTTGAATGACAATGTTTATTCATGGACATAATTATATCAAAATATGATTCGTAACCAGACCAAACATGCAGTTTTATAATAATAATATAAAAGTTTAATTTAGGTCATAAACTTTCTGTGAAATTTCACAGAAAGTTTAAACTTAAGTGTAAACTTTTACTACTACTTTTACTTTTTTTTATTACGGAATGATCGAACTTTGTACGGGTCGGATAATTATCCGACCCGTACAAAGTTCGATCATTCCGTGTTACTACAGTAGCATAGAATGTCGGTGATATTATTGTCTCTGGTTTTAAAATAGAGGTTTGAAAACCATAGACAATAATTTAAAAAGAAAACTGTGCCGCCATTTTCATTCTTTTCTCTATTCCTTTCGTCATATGGCGTATTAGGTGCGTTCGCTTACGTCCGCCATATTAAATGAAATCAATAAAATAAGACAAAATGTCGCCTTACTAAAGTGCGTGAAAATAATCCACCAACATCCAGTTATTGTGTGATTAAATCATCAAGAGGATCACAATGGAGAATTCCTACGGTGTGGGGGTTGTTAACAGATACGCTCTTTTCTTGGACGATGAGTCCGATCCTCTTGATGCGTTAAAAGCGCGAGAGCAAGCGAAGGAGCTCAAAAAGAAGACCAAAGAAGCCGAAAAGGAGAACAAGGGTAAACCTGAGACCAAACCTAAAGGTGGCGCTCCCGCTATCAGGAAGGGAATCAAGGAAACCCAAAATGTAAAGTCTCAAGAAAACAGGAGCGGTGAGCAACAGAAGCCCAAGGGCCCTGCCAGACCCACTGACCGCAACACCGAACGTCCTCCTCCGCGTCGCCGCGAGGAGCGGCCGCCTCAGAACGGCGCTGTGGAGAACAAGGAAGGAGCTCCTCGACCACCTCGACGTGAGTTTGGTGACCGCAGGCCCAACTTCGAGCGACGCAATTTCAGTGACAATCCTGAGGGAGCTGAGCGCCGTGGGCCGAGGCCGCCGCGCGAACCTCGTGAACCTCGTGAGAATCGTGAACCTCGTGAGAATCGGGACACTCGCGACACTCGCGACACCCGTGACACTCGTGACAGTCGTGAAGGACCGCGCGGGCCGCGTCCGTACGACAATAGAGGCAAACGCGAGTTTGACAGGAGGTCCGGCTCCGACAAGACCGGTGTGAAGCCGGTGGACAAGCGTGAGGGTGCCGGTCCTCATAACTGGGGCACGCTTAAGGATGAGATTGACGAGCTCAACAAGACCGGTTCCGAAGGTGAGGTAGCTGAGGAGAAAGCGTCCGATGCGGCTGGCGCCGGCGACGGACAGCAGCCCGAGGCAGAGCGCGCAGCCGTTCCCACCGAAGAGGAGCCGCGCGAACTCACGCTTGACGAGTATAAGGCGCTCCGAAATGCCCAACGCACTCAGCCGCAGTACAACCTGCGCAAGGCCGGCGAGGGCGAGGACCTCAGCCAGTGGAAGAACCTGGTGTTGCTCGAGAAGAAAAAGGAAGGCGAACGAGGTGAGGACGATGACAGCGACGACGAGTTCGACTTGGCCGACTATCCGCAGCGCGTGGGGCGCCAGAAGCGCGTGCTCGGCATCGAGTTCACGTTCAATGACACGGCGCGACGCGGCGGCGGGGGCCCGCGCGGCCGTGGGCGCGGGCGCGGCCGGGGCCGGGGCCCGCCGCGTGAGCCCGAGCCGGTGGAGGAGCGCCCGCCGCTGCGTGCGCAGGCCGCACCGCCTAAGGTTGATGACAGCAAGGATTTTCCCTCTCTTGGCTAGACTCACAGTGAGCCTTCGCTCTTCTCCCTTTCGATAGTGTTACAAATTAAAAATATTGTATGTACCGTTATTTTTGAAGTAAATATACAAAATATTTACACAAGCGTGTATTATATTACATTAAAATTCAGTTGATTTCTTCGGAAACCACCTTTCAATTTACTTATTGACTTATCGGGTTCAATTTTCAAGTTATTGATATGGGGGTGGACTAGTCTTGCTCGCGAATAACATAGGATGCTGTAGAGGGGGAGGATAATATTTAAGAGTTTTAATTTTGGATTCACATAGCTACAGTATGCATACGGAACTATAATAACAGTAGCTTTTATCATATTGTAATCACAGCTTATGATTTAACTGAGTTTTAGGGAATAAGGATTTTAAAACTTACAGACTGTGACAAGCTATGAATTAACTCCGTCACAATTTAGAGTAGAACATGCAAAGTAACCCTTGTTGCATTTTTATCATGAGTTTGTGTTGACAAATGCAGACTTTGGGAACTGTAAATAGTTGATATATGTTAAAAGATAAGGTCTTAAAATAACAAGGTTGATTTTTGTTGTTACACAACTTCAGAAAAATAAACATTTTGTATGTGTGATATTTTTCTTAATTATTTTCCTAACTTTTCTGTACTCCTCCCCCAGCCTTCGATGTAGTCATTTTAGGAATATCTTGTCGAGTTTATCTCTTCACACATACCTAATTGAAAGTCTGGGGTTAATAAAAGCAATAGTATTCAAGTAATGTTGTATATTGACACATTTTATCACTTTCACACAAAAACAATTTACTTAAAATTTAGAGATAATAAAACAATACACATTTTGAGTTAAATATTCAACATAATAGAATTATTACTTACAAAAATAAACATCAATTACACAGAAGTGAGTTGATAAGCACAATAAATAATATATTTACATTTTAAAAGAGACATTCAATACTGTTCTATAACTGCATGCTGAGACGGGCAACAACCGTTTGTCATGAACTGCAGCATTAGTATAAAACTTCTAATTTATTTATAATATAACAAAGGAACATTAATTGTTAAAAATGAACTTGCATGTCTTGCACATTCATGACTCATACATATGTAGTGTTATAGTAAAAATGGTATGTTACATCTTTAAGTTACAGTAAAGGAGAGCTAAGACTGCAAGTAGCAAACTTACATAATCAAAATATACAAGTGTCTGATGTAGATCAAAAAAAATTATTGAGAAGAATAATGTAGCTGACTAGGTGTTGCTTGTAGATTCAAAAACTTATTTGATAAAAATTACTTTATTAGCAGGTAAGTTGCAAATATTAAATTATTTATTTTCAATGATTACATTTTCTAGTACGCAACAATAATACATTCCCGAGTGTTCACAATAATTTAAAATCAACTGTTCCTATCAAGGGTGATAGCGGTTACATTTATAATATTATAAATTAGTGACGTAAAAGCGTAATTACTAAACACAGGACTTGAGTCCCATTTCACAGCCACAATATACGTTCACTTATAATAAAAGCGATAATAAAGTACAAACCTCGTAGAATACGCGGCCATAATAAATACCTAGGCACATCTACACATGTTTATTAAACTGCTAAAATATCCCTATCTTTGTTTGTCCATTATACTATCAATTGACTATTATTTACATTGACAACAATACTTGTAATTAGTCACAATTATTTACAGCTGCAAAATGTATTTTCAATAATTCATACAGTTTAGTCTCGGCCATTGAAACTAACTTAATTGCAATCATGTTATTTCAAGGATACAGTTAAGTTTCACGTATAATGATGTATAATAATGTACCTTATCTTTATTACCGAATAACACAGCAAAACAACAAAAACGCGGTTTAGAATCGAGGGCCAGATAACAGATGCAGGTACAATATTAGCCAATAACATGGCCATTATAGTCGTCGGGCCGAATCCTTATATCATGGGCTATGCAAAGCATACGCTACTACAGCGCTCTAGGTAATGCTCGTTTAGTTACAAAATGCTACATTTTCAAGAAATCGAGCTGAGCAGAGCGTCGTCCGTAAAGCGTTATAAAAGTGGTGCATCAGTCGGGCGGGTGTCTGTTCACTCGATGCCGAAGGTGTTAGTTTCCTCGACGGCGAGCAGGAGCTTCTCGTGCAGCAGGTGCGGGGTGGGGTAGGGCGGCAGGTCCAGCCGGTTGAAGCAGGTGTGCGCGCGCGGCAGAGACTCCACGCGGCCCCAGCGCTCGATGCAGAAGCGCCGCGGCCCGGTGGACCCGCGCAGCGCGGAGAACCCTTCGTACGGGATGGACGAAGTGCCCGTCACGAACTGCACCAGGCGCAGGCGCTGCTCGTTCGTGAACCTGCCAGAAAAGAGCAATGTTTTATATAGATCATGTTAGAAGGGCTCAAAATACACTTCCTCATTTTGTCTCAAAATATAAGAAAGTGGATGGTAGCCGTTCTTAATAGCTTTTCTTTCAGCTCAATTTGATTTTTTTTTTATTTGGTAGGTAGGGAACGTATATTCCACCAAGCAAAATGGCTGACATGCTGTCTACGATGATAGTAATGCCTTGACCGCACGTCGATAGTAGTTTGTGGTAGATATGTCGATAACCTACCAAGCACATGGCAGTCAGCACATGAGCTATGGTACTAACAGACAGTTAGTTTTTTTTCTTTATTACTGTGGAGTTTTTACTGATATATCGGTGTGCTAAGCCCCTTTTCGAGTGGAAATAGTCTGTGTATACAACGGGATCATATTACTACTACTAGACTAGACCGTATTCTCTTCCTGACCATCCGTCTGTCTGTCGCAGGCCCGTGTCCTTTTAATGGGGAAGCCCATTTAAATATAAAATGACATATCCAGTTTGTCCACCAATAATGATACTTAGAACTTATTCGAGTGCCATTAGTTTGACAGTTGCCATTCTGATTCAGTTTTGTATTTAGTTGGGACATGAAGTGGTGTGTACCTGTCGATAGCCTGCCAGAACCAGATGATGACAGGATGCGCGTCGTGGTACCCGCCGCGGTACTCCGTGTTGTTCCGCCAGTCCGCCACGTCCAGCTCGGGCGCGCCGGCGATCACCAGCTCCAACTCCCGCGCGTCAAATGCCGCCACTAACCGCGGGTCTACCACCTGCTCGCAAAGTTACAATATGTAGGGATAGGCAGAGGTGCTTCCTAAGAGCACACCCATATTTTTTTTATGGTTTTTTAAGGCCCATGGTAATAGGAGCGAGCTTATTGTATCAACTGGGCCCAAGTTCAGGATACTACTGAGATATTCCTGGTAAAAAAATCCAATAACACTGGCCAACCTGGGAATCGAACCTAGTAGGATCTCACGCACATGAGCCATCATCATCTGCTTAAGTTTTTCCCTAAGTTGGGGTTGGCTTCCAGGTATTTCCATCGGAGCAACTGCCTATCTGATCTCCCACAACCCAGTTGCTGGCAACACGATACCACTCACGCAGATGACTACCTTATTTTTGTGTTTTTGGGTTGAAACCTTCAGAAGGCATCCGGGCTTTAGGGAACCACCCTGGTGGTCACCGTCTGCACATGGGCTGCCCTACAGACGAGTGCCTAGTAACGTGGTCTCACCTCGTGGAAGCCGCGCACCAGCCACTCGGTCTGCTCGGCCACGCCGCGCTCCACGCGCCAGCGCACGACGCGCTCGAGGTACTCCTTCTTGTTCCGCTCGGTGACGGGCACATCGCGGCCGCCCGGCTTCAGCTCGCGCTCCAGCACGCGCCCGTCGGCGAGGCGCTCGGACACGGCGAACGTCAGCTCCAGGGATGACACGCAACGGGCTGACTGGAATGTGACAGATGATGATTAACCTTATGAACGCCAGAGCATAAACGAACGCGCGTGCCCTCCACGCCAAGCCACAATTTCACCTACCATTTTGTCACATATTCGTGTCATTTGGCATACGAGGCGCGCGCTTGCTAGTCACGTATATGTGACAATGGCGTTCAAAAGGTTAAGTATTATGTGTAAGTGCAGGAAAATTACGCGATACCACATGAGTCTGAAATATCTGTGTCAGCAATGCTGAGGCTGAATTTGTTCCCGGCTCGCCCCCTGAGGCCCTAGGTACAGTCGTCAGCCCATCAAGTTACTACAAATTGGCGAATTTCTCCAAATTATTTTAAACCATAAAATGTTGACAGCTGTTAAGTTCAAAATCTAATGAGAAAATTACAGGTGTTTATTTATTAATTTATTATTATGGCTCAACGACTTACTCACTAAAACATACATAAATATAAATAACAAACAATTTTAGTTAAAGTGAATTCGTCACTTACAGAAGTGCACAGCACTCGCAGAATAATAAAAGGGCAAGTAAGATTAGTTACTATAGAATAGAATAGGTTATCACACGTAGTAGGCAAGGGGTGTAAGACCTAAATATCACACTTCAAATGAAAAGGAAGGCCCCTATACCTACATAAAAGCTTTGTAGCGGGCACAAATCTACTTAGTCGGTTTTGAGAATTTCACTGCAAAACCTTGGGGGTAGGGGTTGGCGCTTCGTAGGGAAATCTATGTGGTTGCGTTTGTGGTGTTACATCAACGAGTCTTATGCCACTGACAGTACTCCTTTGATGGGTAGCTATGTTACTGACAAGCATATTTGATAGAAAAAACTTTTTTTTTTAAATTGTTGTGCGAAATTGTGTGTCATTTTACTAAGCGATAAAGCTGCCATATTCTGGGCTTATCATGTTACTTCCCGGTGTGATAAGATATGTGTGCTAGGCCAGAAGTAAGGGGCCAAGAGGTCATTGTAGGTCAGTGTTTCACGGGGACTGAACAAACATGGTAAGTGCGTCAGACGTAATACTTAGGTAAATGATATCTGTACTACATTGCAGACCAAGAAGATGACGAAACGAATAATTCGATGTCTTCTTTGAGAATTGGAAAGAAGTGTCTCAGAATAGGACCGACGGAAAAATATTGGAGGGCAGACTCGCCCAGCAGGCAGGACAGTATCTACAGGCTGGCTAGGTAAGTACAATAATAAAAATAGTGCTTAATTACGCCTCAATGAGCATTGGTAGTAATCTCACCTGTAGCCACCGCAGCGAGGCAGCGAACTGCGCATCAAGCGCATCCACGTCCTCGAGCGCGGGCGGCAGGCGCAGCAGCGCGCGGTAGAGGGCGCGCGTGAACCACGCCTCCAGCAGGTAGCCGTGCACCAGCGCCAGGCCCAGCACGCGCCCAGAGAAGCGGAACCTGCCGACAATCACATAATGTCTAAATAGGCGAGACGACAAAAAAAATCTTATTAGTCCGTCAGTTAGATTATCAAAATATCTTTGACTCGTGTTTTTTCTTTTGTTACGTAAACCAAAATTGACGAAGATATGACGCTTTTAAATTTCTCTAAACGTCACGCCTAGGTATAATTTTTAGCTAGTTCTGACGTCACGTGCCCCCACTCCCGAGTTTTGATGCGTTTTATCTTTTGTCAATATTCATTGATTTACAAAAACAAAAAATACGTGTCCATTAATTTCCAATACTCTAACTGACGGACTAGAAAGATTTGCAATTTTTTGATACTGTCGTCATGCCTATTATGTTAATTTTGTGGAGCATCAGTATACGACGCAAAGATCATCCGCAGTCCGACTTCACCCAATGCTGTTGGTAAGTGGGCACAAGTCTCGCCTCTATTGTGCTAATGTCTAACCACATGCTCCTATATCCAGGTTCAAAAAGAGTTCTATATTTCTGGTATATTAGGCTGGGGCCGCTGAGAGCTACGTAAGGTAAAAAGATAGAAATTTCAAAGTTCCTCTCTTTTTAGGGCAACATTTCCTTAAACTTAAATGAAGTAGGTATAATTATCTACCTTCAACCAAAAGTTATAACTAGGTCCCAAAATAAGATCAAAAATGTATACAGCACTACGAAATACACCTAGTTACATTGTATGCACAGATGCCTTACCAACTCAACCCGTCTAAAATTAACACGTGGCCTAAATAATACCTACAGTATCTGAAATATGTTTGGAAATGTCTCCTGCAAGTATTTTATTGTCGAGCCCGCCCGAGCAACGGCGCGTAGAAATCGTTACACATCAGTTAAATCGAAATATGATATTATTAAATACTTTAGAACGTGCACAAAAACTTTGTAAATCTGTATGTTTGTTTGTAACCAAATACATGGTGTTTGTTGTAATTTGAGACGCGGTCCGTTCGGGTGCGCTTGCGCTGAACGACGCTGAGTAAAAATAAACACAGAGGGCGCGCGCGGCGGTGTAAAAATAAATCATATTAACGGAAATATCTGTTGCGCTTTGTAGAAGGGATGCGATGTTTATTATTGTGGCAGGAAGATTGTCTTACTGGGAGTAAATGGGTCAGATTATATCACAACTCTTTTATGATTAAAAATGCGTTTGCAGCATGCGTGGTGTTTTTGGCAAGGCTGTCTAAATATATCAAGTGAGGCTGTTGATACATAAATAACATTGTTCAACACTGCATAGTAAATTAATACCACTCATTTTTTTGGGCAGTCGTGTAAAAAGAACGCGATCTAAGTTTTGTAGGTCAGGTAGATAGGTAGGCATAGATATCAAAACATTAGGAGGCTACTCAAAAAGAGAGATATCGGCAAATTCCCGCTAATATCTATGACATAAAGGACTAACTCAATGATGTAATTTCATGAACATTTTATCCGTCTATCTTATCTATTTTCTATTATAGGCATTAAATAAGTAGTAATGCTCGAGTGCCCATTACACACGTTGGTTACTCACTAGTCACTACATTGTCCTATTAAAGTAGTTTAGTTTAGATATTATATTATTATTGTCTTATTTATCATTATATATTATTATATAGTTCAGATATAAAATCAATAGATTGGCATTGAATGTTCCTATTATCAATTACTATATTCTAGGTTGATAATACTCAATGGAAGTACAAAAGTAATTAGGTAGGTAGGTCCGGCGACATTTATAACAAGAACATAATTGTTATTGTGAATAATAAGTCTTGTAAAAATCCAAAAACACTTTGCCCGACCTGGAAATCGAACCCTGGATCTCATGTTCAGCATTCTTGTTTTTTATTAAAGTAACAAATAAAAAGGAGATGAGAAAAACCTTACTGGAATCCAGGAAATTGGCTTACCTCCGTAAAAATGTACAAAACAAGCTCTTATTTTTAATGAGAGTTTATTTATTCATACTTTCAGCAGACAAATGCACATGGTGGACTTAAAAACTCACAAAAGGTAAGGATCAGTTCAGATCGAACTATACTACGAACTATGTATTCTGTGTCAGAACTGAAAAATGCTCGCCGAAAGGGGTTTGAATTTTTTGGCCGGATTAACTTCCGCCATTTTGTTTTTTTTTGTTTTTCAAAGTAGCGGCCACGCATAAGACCTATAATAATCGATAGCTGTTATCAATACAAACAAGTTTTGTATGAGGCAAAATGTTCTGAATTTTCACGTTTTCGAGATATGAGCTATCTATTGGGAAATCATCAAATGACTCCTCCCGCTCTGGGCGAAGCAGGAGGGAGTGTCAGACTTTTACTGACTAAAACTCATCCATGTTCCTTCTTAACCCTTTGTGTTCCAGGGCTGCGGTATCTCTTTCGAACCCGAGTCCCGCAGCCCAGCTGAACTGACCCTAAGTTGGTAAACACAGCAAACCACACTGCTTCATCATTATCAGCCTATAATGTTCCCACTGCAGGGACGGGCCTTAATTCTCTCTATGAGAGGGAATCCACCACGCGGGCCCAGTGCGGATTGGTAGATGTCACATGTCTTCGAATTTTTGGTTCTAGGACATGCCGGTTTCCTCACGATGTTTTCCTTCACCGGACACACTGCTTAGTTCGTCCAAAAATTCTTTACGCTGAACTGTGTTTTGTTTTTTCAAAGCAAGTACATATTTGCAATTTCTCCGCGCTTTGACGTGGAGTTGCGGACACCAGCCCGTTATATAATAGAATTGTAATTTCTCGGCCATCAGTAGACCCTTAACTCCGTCTATCGCAGTCCAATGCTTTACATACCGAGTCCTCCGGTTTCCGCATGCAGTCTATCACTGTCACCTTTCAAGGTGGGAACGCCATGGTAGCGAAATTTAAATTTTCTAACCTACGTTCGCGTTGTTTGCATTTGCAGGTCAGTGTCAGGTTGTATGTTGATTAAAATACAGGGTGTAAGCCACCTCATCACGAAGCCGTCAACCAAGCATTCTGTACATCAAACTAAGTAACTTTACGCAAAAATTATTGCGGGGAAACGACTTTTTTTTTTTTGGGGGGAAAATTATGTTTTATGGTAGAACGCACTCAAAACATTGTGCTGATGGATGGATTGAATAATACGGGGTCGTGGAGGTGTTTTAAGTAAAAACCTTACATTTAAACTTTTTTTTTCCGTAACTAGAAGGTTCCCACTTCCCAGGTATGGTGTAGAACAAAAAATAATTGCGAACATTTGCCTTCCGGCTTCGTTAAGAGGTGTTTTGTCCATTGAATGACTTTTTCATAATATAGTCATTTAGCCACGAGGCCCACGAGCTCCTCATAAAATACTTAGTCATTATGGTTGTATTGCCGATACCAAACATGTGAATTCCACATTATCGTTACTTGCAATTATATTTACTAACTAACAATTAAATTTTAGTTATAGTTTACTTTTATGCACTAATAATACCATTGTTTGAGAAATAACACTACTGCACCTAAATGTACACTTTTAAAATACTTTTGTTAAATAAATTATTCTTATTGATGTGCGGTCGGCAAATGGGGAAGGCTGGTCCAAAGCTGTTTGTAGATGGCGCGTCCATAGCTTAGACCCAATCTAACCAATGAGGTCAAACTATTTTGAAATATAAAATGACATTGACAGATTTTCAACCAATGACGATGTTTGGTTCATGCGATGCTAGCGCCATTAGTTCCACCAGTTGCCCATCCCATTGAATAGAAAAACAAATGAAAATTTGAATTTTGCGGGCTGCCCTGGCGGTTCCATTTATAGACATGAAGGTTGTTATTGAACCAACACTATTAACTTCGTTCTTGAACAGTCATACTTATAGCGTTTAACATGGTGTCACTGTCAAGTGTCAATCCAATGGTAATTACTGGTATAGTAGTATATACTAATGTGGTATAGTAATAAATAGTGTTATGTATTGATTGGCTTATTAAGATGATAATAGCTATCATTTGTGGCTACTAGCTAACACCAGGAAGCATGCGTTTCTTAAATTAATCATTGTTATTTGAATTAATTGCTCACTATTTAAAGTGTTCATTGTGCTGGGTTTTACTCATTGTACTTATTCACTTAGTCATACGTATACATGTATCTTTATAATCGTTTCGGGTGACAGAGGCGTTGTGCTAGCTGTTTCACAAATATATTGTGTCTGATGGACGCTACTGAAGGCACCAAACTAGTCCGGGGCTGCGGGACTATTCGAAAGAGATACCGTGGCCCCGGAACACAAAGGGCGATGAAGAAACATGGACGGGTTTTAGTCAGTAAAAGTCTGACACTCCCTCCTGCTCCCCCCAGAGCGGGAGGAGTCATTTGATGATTTTCTATCGGAAAAAAAGGCACCAAACTAGTGGCTCAGTTTTGGTGCGACACAATTTAGATTGCCATCGATACGCTACAAAGAAGAATGATCGTTTCAGCCGAAATACGTCTAGTCTTTTTTTTACGTTAGCTTCCTTCAAACATCGCCACAACGAAGAGTTCTAAGGCTTGCTCCCATCTGTCCATAGGGCTAGCCATTGAGCTATTACTACTAAATATAGAGAAGACAGCGCGAACGAAATCTGTGCTCCGTTCAACTGCTGCCGGCTGGCTGCAGTTCACTCAGTCGCGTGCTCGCCACAGCATTATATATACGGGGTTAGCCGCCCCCGCGCGCCCCGCACTGCGTACAGATTTTGTTCGCGCTGTCTTCTCTATACGTAGTAGTAATAGCTCAATGGGGCTAGCTAGAAAAATGAGTACTAGTGCCATCCACCCCTACACAATCGGCCTCCACTGAATCGTGGGGATACTCTGTAGGGGGACCTACACCCTTTCTATGAACACCTTCCAATTTATAGCATTATTGGAAAGTGTTTATAGCAGGCAGATAGTTTCTAAGCTTGCCCTAGTATTATCGTTCAGCGACACATCGCGTAACAACGTGAGGAAACCAGCATGCCTGAGAGATATTTCTCGACGGCATGTCAAGCCAAGTCAGATACCCATGGGCCGCATAAAACTATTAGGTTAGGCACTAACCACACGATAAAGAAGATCGTTCCGTGAAGATTATGCAGAAAACAACAAATCAGATTTTTGCTTAGACCTTAGATAGCAGCAATGAACTGCGGGCACCAATCCAGGTTCCTCCATGATAGGAGAACATAACATTTCAAAAGTGGTCAAATATGATAGCATTTTCCATGTCTTCACAAGATTTACCTCAGCATCATTATTAGATTAAGATCGTGGTAAAAGATTCAGACTTATTTGCAATTCAATGTCTGCCAAAATGGAAACAAAAGGCCATGGGATATTTCTTTCATTACCAGTATAATGGCCGTTTGAGAAAACATATGTGGCTAATTAAAATCATGATCTTTTAAAAGCTTTGTTTTTTTTGTTATTATAATACAGGATGTAAACAACCTCATCACGAAGCCGTCTACCAAGCATTCTGTACATACAACTAAGTAACTTTACGCAAAAATTATTGCTGGGAAACGACTTTTTTTTTTGTGGTGAAAAATCTAGTTTTGTGGTCAACTCAATGTAACAATGTAACGCACTCAAAACATTGTGCTGATGGATGGATTGAATAGTAGGGGTCGTGGAGGTGTTTAAAGTAAAAATCTTACATTAAAAACTTGTCAAAAAGTTGGAACTATGACCCCCAATATCTCCGTAACTAGAAGGTTTCCAGGTATGGTGTAGATCGCAATGACGGGGAGAACAAGTGCCTTTCGGCTTCGTTAAGAGGTGTTTTACACCCTTTAGGTATAGTAAGCAAGTAGACATCAGTCAAAAGAAAGTACTTACGTGGTCAACGCCAACATCTACACAACTTGGTGCTTATCATGCTTTTCTTGGAGTTAAACATTTTCAGTTGATTATACATACATTGAATACTCTTTAATTCGGAACAACCAAAATCAATGCACTACTGCGCTCAAGTGTCGGCTAAGTAAAGCTTCCAGCCTTCCAGGACCCTTGGGGCCCAAGACTGTTTTTCAACGAGTGTAAACCCTAAAGACTACTAAAGAGGTGGGTTTGTCGCTTGCTCTGGATGCCTATGTGAATTGCTATAGCATTCTATAAATAACTCCTAGGATCCCGATAAAAAAAAAACCGGCCAAGAGCGAGTCGGACTCGCGCACCGAGGGTTCCGTACAAACTTTTTAAAGGACAAACTTCACTTTGCTGTTCGATCCCTAGAAACGGCTATTGCACTAACCGCAAATAATAAGTTTGTAATAGTAAAATCGCTTTTTTTTGTTATTAAACTACATATTTACGGTTTTCAGATTTTTCCCTTTACATGTGCTGTAAGATCTTGCTTTGTGCCAAATTTCGTGATTCTAGGTTAACGGGAACGGTTAACGTTTTGGGAAACCTATATGGTAGTTACCATATAGGTTTCCCAAAACCAGTTTACGCGAAAGTCTAAATTTGCCCATATATTTTTATCATGTTGACTCAGTACCTTGATTTTTATACATCTAATAGGGACCTCAGCATCTGGTTAAACTTGCTAGGTCCAACCGTTCCTGAGAGATCGGTGGTGACAGACGGACAAGCGGACAAGAAAGTGATCTTATAAGGGATCCTCTTTTTGCCTTTTGAGGTAACGGAACCCTAAAAAAGAAAAAACTCACCATTCATGATGATTATCAACAAAAGCCGACATCGGTGACACGTGGACCGTGTACGTATCATTCGCTGAGTACTCAAAGAGTCCGTAGTAAGGGTTGAAGAGTTCCCTCGAGAGGAGGAAGAAGAACTCTCTGCTGGGTCCGCCGTAGTCCAAGCCTTCTTCTCCGTCCCAGAGCACGCAGAGTTTGCCCTTCTGTAGCTCCTTCTTGCCGCATGACATTATTCTTCTGAAGGCGTCTTCCAGAAGATGTTCGCGACGAATGTGCAGTCTGAAAGGAGGTTGGTTTTGAGTTAAGTATGATTTTAGAAGTGGGAATTGTAATTAATTACGTATTATTTAAGAAAGACTATTGGGTTGTGGAGGTCTGATAGGCAGTCGCTCCATGTAAATACTGGTATTCAGCTGCATCCGGTTAGACTGGAAGCCAACCCCAACTTAGTTGGGAAGAGGCTAGGCAGATGATGATGAATTAAGAAAGACTATTCAAAAATAATGAAACTCATGAGGAGTGTTAAAAAAAACATTAAAAAACTCATGAACGATCTGTTTTATTCAACGTCGTTTTATGAAATGCCCTTCACTATGGAAGTGAAATAGCTTTTCGGGAGCGGAATGCATAATATAGTAGGTCAACATTTTTTCTAAAGCTCTCTGTGATCTACTCCGGTCGCATCCAGTATCTGCAAACCTTTAGATCAACAAAATTCAAAAGACTACTCACTTTAGCTTGCCAGGTCCTTGACCATATCCTTTGCTCTCAAGTTTCCTGTAGAAGGCCCGGAGTTTGGCCTCGAAGTCGCGGCGCTGAGGCGCGGGCGCCCGGGTGCTGCGCGCGGCGGCCGGGGACGCGGCGGGGGAGGGCGAAGCACCCGCCGACGCAGCTGCCACGGAACACCCGCCAGCGGGCACGTAGCTCATGATCTCCTGCTCGAACAGGCTGCGGAAGATAGAAAAGTTTTGGTAAGAATAAGGTCTAAAAGGAGCTGTTTTTGGCGACTTGGATTTAGTCAAGATCAGGGACCAACGATGACAGTTGACCAGAGAGTGAAAAGAGAGGTGTCAAATCGTTAGGGTGAGTGCACCTCGGTTTTTGTTACAGAAAACTGATCAGAAGGCAAACGAGTTGTATAAGAGTCTACACTCTGTGTCAGACCTTAATCATAAATGTTTGTTTAAGCAACATAAGTACAATTTTCATCTTGTCTGTATTTCTAACAATTTTACGCTAACCTACGGACTTGGCCGCTATAAAGGTCTACTACACAGTAAACACTAAACTGGAAAAAAATCTCAAAATGGACTTTATGGCCATAACCATAATTCTTCCATTTTAAGAATTTTACATTTTGAACGTGATTAATTTTAAGATTCTGCTAAAGTGGCCATTTTAGGCCCCCTGACGTCTGGCAGTCCGTCTGTCGCCGCAGTCTTTAGCGATAGGGCTGAAACGGTGTGGTTAACCGTCAAATATATAGTGGAAGTATAAGTGAAGCTTACGACTTACGAGTACGTAAGCTATAGTTCAAGTGGCCCCTTGAATGTATCATGTGTGATGATAGCACATTTATTAATTTATTTGAGATGTCCATGCACAATATTACAGGTAGGTGTAGGAAAATCTATATTGCAGTTTTTAAATAAAAAGAAAAACAAAACTTATTTAAACATAAAACTGAATGATGTCCCAGGAGATATCATGTCTTCATTGTTAACTTTGTATGTACGTCATAATGTCAGTAAATTATATCTAAAATTAAAAAGTATAAACCTTCATCAATACATATAAAAAAGAACAAATTTTTCGCAACATTATAACGTTTTCTTACATCTTACAACGAGATAAAAAATGAAAAATTAACAATTTAAATTGAGTATGTTTTTGTTTGCAAACTGTGTATTATAAACCTCAAATAATTTCCTTTATTAACACATAAGGAAATAAATTATATTATGTACATTTGTAGTTGTATTTTAAAACCCAATGTAGGTCGTGTTCAAGGTTTTGTAATTGCAACGTAATTTAGCGGCATAACAAAGTGTTTAGATCCTTATTAAATTGTTACCACGATTATTTACCCGACTGCGCCAGAAGGAGGGTTATGTTTTTTGAGAGTATGTATGTATAATTGTTTGGCACGCTCTGTGGCCTGAACGGCTCGATGGATTTTATCTTGAGAGGTGTTGTTAGATTTGTATTTACTGTGAGAGTGACACTGTGTATATCAAAATAATAAAAACAAAATGGCGGATTTTTGGCGTCAAAATCAAACGTTTGGCACGCACTGCAGCCTGAACGGCTCGATAAAGGGTTCATCATGAGGATTTTAAAATGGTACCTACTTAGGTATATTTAAGTAAATAAAAAAAACAGTGTAAAATATAAAAAATAATTTTAAAAATTAAAAAACCCGACTGCGTAAAAATAACTAATAACCTAGACTAAAATCATCATCAATCATTATAGGTCCCGACTGTTGCAGTCAATATGTCCTATATCCTGAACTTGTTTTATTCTTTTGAGTTTTTATTTAAAGTTATTAGTTATTTTTACGCAATCGGGTTTTTTTTTATTGAAACTATTTAAAAAAGTACTGAAATAAAAAATATCATGCAATAGAATCGTACACACGCTAGCCGTATGACGTGTCAACGTAATGATAAATGCATACAACCAGGCTATCGCACATGAAATCTTTGCAAAGGTCGAACCTAACAATTTGATGAGTTCATTTTCAACCTTGTTACATGCAAAAAGATAAATCAGTAAACACTATACTTAATGCATAATTGCGTCCCTCTACACAGCAAACGGCACACATTCTAAAGAACCCATCTTCGCCGACTCAATCTTACCCGGTCTCGTAATATCAATTAAAAGTAAGCCCAACATGTGAAAGTGAGACTCCTTCGTTATTTACTAGAGCGTAGACTATTAAAAGTATAATAATAAAGGCGACCGTCGAGCGGTGTGAAACTGACTGACGCTCATCCATATCGCGGCCGGCCAGCACCTGACGCTAATGTGGGAGGCTTGGGACACGACTGTCTTCTAAAACAATTTACAACACCAGCCATTATTAAAAACTTCATTAAACAAACGAGATAAGAGCATCTACAGAACATCTCAAGTCCGTACTCTCGCACTGGTCGGCCAAACTGGCCAAGTGGCCACTAGGAGCAATGAACCGTGATAGATTATGACCAAAAAGACGAGAGCAAGGCCGGCCCACATAAGACAGAGACAAAACGCCGGGCTCTAGGCCCGTAATACCCGTAATCGATTTAGGAGAGCGGGAGATTTAGAACCGCAACGCCCCTCGCTCGTGATCGAGATTCGGTAATTAGTATAATAATTTCATTTGGGCATTGAGCCCGGAGAATTATACGTGAAGACACGCCGCGCGCGCACGCACCTCCCAGAGCCTGCCTGGATCATTAGATATAGCTCTGTGTGCTTAGAATCGTAATCGATATTTTTTATTGTTAGGCCCGACGCCAAACAAAATTGGTAGACAAAACAAAACTGGAGAATTTTCGAAGTAATTCGATGTTGAAACAATGAGTTCGCCGAAACGTAGATCGTTCAAAATCACGTTCGCGTCAGCCATATGAACCTATCGAGCCCTTTTACAGAGGAACCTTCGGCTAATGTTTGGTTGATCTATTAAAGCGGACGTGCGAGAGGCACTATATGTCAGACACGTGTGTAATATGTTCTATTGATCGGTTGCAGCGTGCTTCGGCTGTTTGTTGGGTCGAGTCGCGACTCGCGCGACAATGGTAAAGCTACCTGAGGAAACTTTGAAGTGCCTGTTGCACCAGCGCGTGCGGCGTGCGGCCAGCGGCAACGCAAGGCCGTCTCCCGACCGGCCGCGCCTGTTTGATGGGAATGACCTAAAATTACCCGCAACGATACACATAATATTATCTGTGTAAGTACGTGTAGGTTGTACGGTTTGTTACAAGATTGGTGAGAAAATAGTTTCCGGCACGCAAACCGAGAGCGAATTAGAATCGCATTTTTGTTTTGTAAAAGTCAACAAAGGGAGGTAGTTTTGTGGTGACTTGAGAGATTCGTGTGTTCGTGATAGCATGATGGGGCAGTCATTACACAAGCATCCGGCATGGTCAACATATATCATCGAATGCCACCAATCCCCGAAAGTTAATGAGTATCGGAGGCATTCCCCCGGAGCCGCAGAGGGGCGGCGCACGCGCCTCGGGCAGCGCGCGCGCCGGTCACGTCCCGGCGGGCCGACAGGTGTGCGAGGAGTGGCTCGACCACGCTCATTGTACACACTCTGTGATAGCCGAGCAGATAACGCGGCCGCTACCCGTGCCTGACGTCTCCATTCTGTGTCAGGGCTGAATCGAAGATGACGCTGCGAGATCCCGATCTCGTGTCTGTAGTAGTTATTTAATTAACAGTGACCGTGTCCAGACGATGGTTGATAAGCCTCGTCAAAGTTGAAGTTATGATGAGGGACAGGTAGAAGACTTATACGAGGTCTATGAAACTTGGATGTTTTGGTTTGTAATAAATGGCTGGGCTGCGTGCACGTGTGTAGTGTAAAGGCGCACTTTCACCGCAACATGCGCCTGCGCCGGCCCCCGGCGGCCGTAACTCATCGCCGAACAGCTGCCATTGATGACTCCTAAGAACACTTCCAAGTCGTTTGGAAACAATGCGTTTCCCTCCCGATGCTTTAAAATAACATATTGACTGTTGTCTGCAACAATAAAACTTGGAAGAGTTAGCGAAGCACATGTCGCGACATATGCTGCATCTGACTTGAAATGCTCTTTATTTTTACTTGAACAATATACCCTCTACTTAATGATTCTATACTTTGACTTTAACTGGTAATTCAAAAATATGATATGAAGCTTCACATTAGGCTCGCAGCTTGTAATTAAGGTCCCCTAAACATAATCACCCATGATGAGCTCTCCTCGCCGGGGGCCCTCGCTGGCCACGCGCTAGAATGCCTCGCTGGGGGAAAGGAAAGCTGATTGCAGGCCCCAGTGGCCCCTGGTCACTTGTACTCTATGTCATTTACCCGAAGCGTCAAGAAAACTTAGGAGAGATGGAGTAATTGCTGGCAACGTCTGTTGTATCCGTCACTAATTCATAATTGTCATACGGTAGGCAAACGACTTGGAAAGGCGTTCCCTTAATATCTTGTCTTAATAATGCTGGTGGAGTTGCGACAAGTCATTATCTTCATCGTAAACTATGTTAGACTTCTCACAGATTAATTAAATGCCCATTGAAATGCAGCCAATAACACCTGAAAGCTTTAAAACTTTGTATAGAGCTCCCGCGTTCTGTTGATATTTTAGTGTAACTCGAAATAATATCAAATTACTTCCGACAGCAAAATCTAATATTGACACGTAGATCCGAATCGAATTGCTTCGTAACAATAGGTGTCTTGTTTATACGTTTAGTCCCAAATGATTTCTAGAAGGCAAAATGGAATTATGAAATGCTCGACATTGGTGCGACCTCAGTGGAATTAGAAGCAGATACGTGTCTAATAATTTTGCTAAATTACTTCCTATGATGAATGTGTAGCGTCAAGAAACAAAAGCTTGGCTTTGTTTGTGTTTCGTACAAATAAACCGGTGTTTTTGTGCTCAGTACCTACTTGGATCACGATAAACCTTATTATTGAAGCGTGATGATGACCTAATATTCTGGCGACAAACCGCTAATTAAAATGGAATTCGTGTAGGCATTCAATATAACATTATTCTGCTCTTTATTTAACAAACATTGCCATGAATCCCAATGTTTTCCCTAAGAATTTCATCAGGAGGACAACAGTGCTGGTCATGTGGTTTGTCGTAGAGATAAAAATAATGATATGCTTTAATGTGAATCCATTTAAATTGAATAAATACATTAAACACTTGACAAATGAGAAAATTAAATATGAGCTTGAAAATGTGTAGGTAACTTCCGTAGCGTCCCTTGGGATCAAAGGACCAAGAAATTATGTTCTTCTCTTGCTGTTTATAAATTAGGTTTTTGTTCTAAACATGCACATTTTAAACTGACGCCTTATATTATGCAGGTAACTTAACATTTTTTATTCCATTCATAAATCATAGCGGTCCCGTCTCACCTACAAATTAAAGTTTCCAAGAAATTTTATAAATTGAAAAATCCTCTGAGATTAAAGCATTATGTGATAATAGGGATGCTGCATAAAAATTAAATTTGCGTTAAATTAAGTCTTTTATGGAGAATATTAATACATTAATGTTCCTGTCTTAGTTTTTTTTTTCAGAATGGAGGTGTGCTAAAGCTTCACGAATAATCGATTAGTCGGCATCAAAAGCTCTCATAAAGCCGATTACAAAATCGACATTGATTTATGTCACATCTATTACACATTTAAACATACAAGAAATGGTTGTAAGAGATTTTAATTGATCATAAAATTAACTACCATTTGATCACAAAGCTGTCGACATCCCAAAACGATTCAAAAAAATATTCTAAACAATATTTCCGGTTTTCAAATCCCAGATAATTGACAAATAAATACCTATGTGTACAGTTATATTATCACAAATCTTGACAATACCAAAACTGGACCAAACCGAAACTAAGGAAAAACATTTATTGCATTGAAGTGTGATTATCATGGAGCTGAAAATTGCATGGATATGCATGGCCGCCACGTCACGCCAATTAGGATATTACGAAGGACTTCCGTTGTTGGCAACATACGGACAGGCAGATTATTTATGTAATGATTACGTAAACACACCCTTTTATTTTGCTAATATCCTTATTTTATTGCCGGTTAGTTACACAATACGTAACACTTAACACTAGGTTTAACGTGCACTGTTTTTTTATTTATTCTGCACCACTGTACGAGTATAATACAATCAATTATTGTGTATTTTAAAGCATTTGTTATCGTGGTAGGTATTTGAATCTACGCTACTAAGTAATTAGGTACTCCTTAATTGATAATCCTGGTATCGTATTCAAGTGCAAGGGTACTCGGACTTTATAACTTGATAAGTTACTAATATTAAACAAATAGTAACAAACAATGCCCACAAGGACAGTAAGTACCTAGTTGTACTTTGTTAACTCATAGTCAGTTCTAAGAACATGTGCGTGGAAATGGCAGTATAAACACAAATTACTAAACTCTACTAAGTATTAAACAACCACATAATTTATGACAGGACGATAATTAGAAGATGTCTAAACGCTAGAGGAAAGCTAGAAGTAGCTGATAACTTAAAACTTATACATATCTATTGTTATAAATGTTTGACGAACAAACACTATCAATGAACTAAGGTATCAAAATTATCCAAATGTAAGTAAAAGCTTTGGTACTTAATTGATCACTGATACCGTATGTAATAAAGCAAGAAACATATGTATTTACGTTATATTACTTATTTAAAGGTGTGTTCACCCTACATTTCTTTATAATTAATAAACGTTTTTATGCGAGCTCCGCCGGAAGTCGACACAATGGCGTAAGTAGGGGGAAACAACGACTGACATGGGACTTTGTTAAACTCTGACCTCCCAATCGTCATGGCAACCGTTCAATTATTAAAGTACTAACATTTAAGTGGGATACTGTTCTAAAATTAAAAATACTGGTATTCAGATGCATCCGACGCATGTCGACTCCAACATAGAAGTTGGTGACCCGTTGTAAAAGGAGAATGGCGAGGTTGGACCCACGTAATTTAAAAATCAACGGAGCGCCGTTCACGGTCTAGTTTATATCAATTATAGTAAAGAGTTTATCAGAGTTCTATATAAAACATATTGAGTTACTAGGCGATGGGAATTAAAAGTTACGAATGATTTGAATTTATATAAAAATAAGTCATCGCGCAGTTTCCGAACGCAACGTTTGACATTTACCTTCTTACAACTGAAAAATGGAACGTCAGTGTCAAATTCATCAGTGGAAATAGTCTGTGGATCATTCCATTGTTTTTTTTTAGTTCAACGGCTACGTGGAATACGGATAAATGCTATTATATGCCATTCTACTACTAAATAATACCCAATAAGTCCGTGCCTTAAGTTAGGTTATAATCTTCTACCTTTCATATCTTTTTTCTCCCAACTTCTATACCTACTTTCCATTTGCTTTTTTGTTAGTCTTAAGTCTTTCTTTAACTATTCATTAGTTTCCACAATGTACGCTACCCCTATCACTGGGTCCCGAATTACATGCAATCTCGATATTCTCCTTTAAGCCGTCTTCCACCACTCTCACTAATATGTTTAACGCTAACCATGTTTGAAACTGCATCCTGTCTCTGTAATATTAAAACGGATGACAGAAACAGAACGATGTTTAGCACTAAACGAATTTAGTGAGTCGTGGTGCAAGCGGGCCTTAAAAAAATTTTGGTTCAATGAATGTAAGCTGATAATCTGATAATTTAGAAACAACTCTTCACTTTCGCAAAGTTTTACTTTCTGTAACATGACTTTCGCAAAAAAAAAAGAAACAATTATGAGAAAAAATAAAACTGCGAAACTAGAGCACTACATACATAAAGTGTAGATTAGAACAGTTTTTACGGTACGTGAATTTACAGTCACAAAAAAACGTAATTATGTCTCGAAAGACCAAAAATTCACGTGACGTAAGCCGTCAAAGAATTTTTAAGGCCCTATTTCTAATTACACAAGTTCAGTATGTTTTATTTACAACTGTTGACATAAAAAGCCAGTAAAGGGTTACGAAGTTACGATCTTTATATAATCGAAATGTGGGTAACTCGTGCAATGAGTAATGTTTAATGACAGGAAACGCCAGGACAATGACCGATTGGCGGGAACACTCCTGCGCATCGACTGAAGCGCTGCCTTCGCTTTGTTTCTTTATTTTCTAATGTAAGCTTGAGTACACTACATAGTAATCGGATTGTAAATATTTGTTTTTTGACTGTAGATAGGGAAAAATGAAAAACAGTTTTGGTGAAAACCTCTTGAAAGCTTAGTCAGCTTTAGTAATTCACGTTGGCTATGTGACATATTTTATTTGTAAACACTAGTAGTTATATATTGTATTTGTAGGGTGTAAAAATATGGAGAAAAGACGCGAGTTTATGTACTTATGTAAAAATATACTTTATACCAGTGTTTTCATTCTGTCATGTCATCACATTAAAACCATCTCCTTTTTAAATGAAGTTCAAGGTGTAACGAAAACGTTGAAAAAACTGATATGACGAGTCTATTGTGGGCTGTCAACAATCCAGTCCTTGGGCACGTGAGTGGTCACACCAGTTAGACTCGTCCTACAATGCCATTCCAGCCGACTGCCCCTAGTGTCCAACTAAGCCCTATTGTAACGCACTTTGCGTTTGCGCAGAAAAAACGACGCCTTGGTAACAGTAGACGGAGAATTTAAAAAAGGGCTGTGTATTGACTTAATGATATATTTGTCGTTGAATTTAAAGCAAAGGATGCTATTGAAATACTAAAAGTATTGTCTTATCAACCTTGATTTTGGCTCTATCATCCAAACAAAAATTGGGACGACCTTACAATTTATTAAACTCCTTTTATATGGCATACGCATATCAACAATTTTAATAATGGCCCATATTTAACCATGAACCGAAGTAATATGAAAATAGTGTTATAAAAACAATGAGCATAAAAAAAGAAGATTCTCCACACACGGTATAATCTATATCGCGCTGTTTGTCCAAACGCAAGGACCGACGCTAACGCGGCCAAAATTCTTTAAACGCCAAGAGAACCTGCACCTCGAAAAAATAGTTTTCGGGAAGAAATAAAGTTCAAATTCGCTTGGCCCAATGGATCAGATGAATTTGTTTATCTGTATCGCATCGGGTCAATCTAAGAGAATGATAGTTCCCATATCGAGTGGATTACGACCGAAACCATTACGCTTTACGACGATTTGATTGGTACCCGCAACAAACGATATAGGAGCACGCCAACACCGTATAAAGTATAATACCGACACGTAAAAAGCCCACAATTTACGACTTCTCGTAAAACTTGTGTCCTATTGTTAATTTAAAAGCGATGAACGGCGATAACTCACATTAACTACGTTTGTTTTAGGCATCGATAACGGCGTACGAGTAATTATTTTACGATTTGTTTGTTTTACGAATTACTTGATATTTCTTATCGATTCCACAGAGTGTGAGGTGTTTGCTAGAATGATCCCCTTTTGGTGATAAAAGAAAATTAAATACCACGCCTGAACGTTTTGAGAAAATTGCTTGAGCATTGAGACGTATAATGTAATCTAAATCAATATAATGCGATGTATCAAATCTGAATTAGAAAGAATACTTGATTTTATCCAGAAAGAGAACAACTTTGAATGACGTGTTCATAGAATTGAACCCATTCAACAAAATGTAATAAAGCAGATAACAAAATTGGAGCCACAAAAGAAAATGAAGGACAATGCTTGAAAATATGAATAAGTAATGAACAGAACGATGGAAATAGAACCAAGTAAAGGTTACTGAAATACGTGCTGACGTCAATGTTAAAATTGATCTGGATATGTAAGTGTTATCACACGTGAATATCACACAAAGGCATTTCCTGAATACGAGTCTTAGGCAGAGTTTGGCAGATGTCCCACTTTCGCGGAATTTAGACATTTTTAGCCCTTTTGATGTATTGATGCTCGGATCTAGCTTCAAAATATTAATAAGATAGAAGAAAATACTTCTGCGTTAAAATGATGAAGCTTTCCCTTTTCTCATTTCAAGATGAAGACACTCAAGCCAGCGAAAATAAAAAGGTTGGGATTGAGATAGGTCTGTACTAAAAAAATGCTTATCCGCTGCATAACGTCCTATTGAACATTGAGAGCGTTTCTTTGACAATCACCGGTGTTCCCGAAATGTTGCGAGCACAAAGACCAGCACACAATTGGGCACCTTTCTAGGGCACCTCGACAAAGGACCAGATTATATTGCAAACATCTTTGTGGTGTTTACCGTGGATGTTTATTGCGAAGCTTCGGCACTGGTTGAAGATATAAACGCATTACGTTTGAATATGTTTGGGATACAGATTACGCTTATGGACAGGTTGCTAACCCTTCGTTTTCGGGAGCTCTTATGGCTTTAATATTTCCGTTTACTACAAGCAGTTAGAGTATAATAAAACAGATGACGCTTTATTGTCCTCTGAAGTGAACTTTTAAATCATTTGCTTGCAATTTCAAATTATATAGCTGATAGTGCTGTTACCAACCTTTTGTGCGTTAGCCATTCCTTCGCTTTTAATACCCGTACTTAGTGTACCCGTGATTTATTAAGTATCCAATTCTGCATTTAATTTACGGTAATATTCGCTTCCACTATTGTCATTGTCAATTTCAACGGCGGCTATTAACTTCATTATCTCTATTCAAGTGTCAGTAGCGATTAATGATCATTACTCACTTTTATTTATCTATATTTGACGCTATAAAAAGGATATAGACGAAAATTCCAAATTAAGTATTCTCACGACCATTAAGTTTAGAACAGGATATATATTTCTGGAGAAGTTGAGAAAGGAAGCTGTGTGTCATAGGAATTTCGGTGTGATAGTTAAGATCAAAGTTAAAACTAGTTGAAGGCAATAACCCGACCATGTAACTGATTATTTCGGAATTGAAGATTCGGATAAATTATTTCAATATGGACGCTGCTTGAAAGTAGAAGAGACAAAGCTTCATAAAGATACTAAATAATTGATGCGCCGGAAACAAGGTGAGGTATGTTGATTTCCGGCCGAGCCAAATAAAGCGAAACCCATCGAGTTTACATTTAGACGCGCATTGTTACGACCATTAGCATTCCTTGAGCTTCGTCAAGCTTTTCGTTCCCCTCAACTGCTAACCATTTTAGTTCTTAAATGCAGATAATAATTAGTAAGAAAATTAATACAGATCAATCTTGAACATTAAGGTCGATATTATTACGGTCGGACGTTGCCACATTTACGGAACTTTGCCCTATTAATTTTAGATAGGGTCCGATAACAGCAGTCGGGCACCGGTGTTGGCCAATGCCTTGTGACGTCATAATAATTGGCTATCCCGCGAAATTACACGGTGCACCACTTATTCGCAAGTCTGCGATCAGAATCGTGAGTTACTATATACTAGTAACGACTTACTGTGATCAATGTCTGTGTCCACTCACTGTTCCGTGATATAAATTGTAAAATAAGCTTTGTGGACTCTCCCTTGTTTATGCGAGAAAATAGGTCGTCCGGAAACGCGAATGACCTCTACGTTATTATCCATGGGTTCAAAGGGCTGACAGACGTATGTATTTTTATCCCATACAGTTACATTGTTTGGTGTTAATTTATTACTTTTTGGTCCTTCTGAACTGTAATTAATTTTAAGGAATTATAAAGTCTGATTATTTTGCTATATTTTTCTTCTGACTTAAGGGGACTACAGGAGCTAAACGCGAGTTTTATAATGCAAAAAAGCATATGATTCACTGCAATAAACAAAAACCAGAAAAATATATAATATTCTTCAGGATATATGCTAGTATGATAGTGTTTTAAAAACATAATACAACTAATTTTACTCGATAAAAAAAAATCACGAACTTATCTCTAAAAATTTCTTTTAACGAGTAAAAACCATACTCAAATACTTGCGATCATTCTGATTGTTTGGCACATAATTCTACAAGCAACATTTATTAGCATGATAGTGTTTTATTCTTTTAGTCCAATCAAAAGATTTTTTGTAAATCGCAAAAAACCACACATTTCGCACTATTCGGCCCGCAGTGACTGACGTAACAACCACTCTGTAGTGCAGGCTGATTAGAACTTTATTCTAACAGTATTTCAAACGAAGTTTGAATTACCACAATTAGAGTTGCTAATTTAGCTCCTGTAGTAGCCTTAAAACATGGTATCAGAAACTGACAGGAATAATTCGAAGACTAGGACTATACATATTTTGCGGAATCCTTGACACTTGTTTTTGTTTAATATGAAAACCATAGAGGTCCAAAAATAATTATTACTTGGTGAGCACTAAATGATTGATATATGTAGGTATTCTATACTCGACACCGGTAGTTCATAACTGACGCCTAGTTTCTTTATTACCTTCACCTAAATAAGCTTTAGAACAGTTTCACTTAGAACAATAAGATTATTACGTAAAATAGAAGACTGCATAACACATAATCATCAAAAAAAAAACCATGCGTGCTGATCTCATTCGCAATGTAATTCATCAAAATTTACGACTAGTAAATTGCCCAAATTACACTTAAGGGTCATCTTAGATTCATATCATGGCGTGACTGTAATGCTTCCATTGCTATGTAATGCACACTTATTAAGTTTGTTTGTAATCAACTCTATTTTTGAATCCTACGAACAGCCTTCACCAAGGCTAGTAGAGGACATTAAGGGGCAATTTCATGCCTCCAATCGATACTGACAATGGTAATGACTGTTGGAAAAATCATAAACTGTTTACAAATAAGGACACATAATGGGAACCTTATATAGATTGAAAAAAATGAGTACGAGGGACATTCAAATTATTGGAAGTTGCAAGTTATTTGGATGAACGTTATTATTGTATGCTAATTTACCTGTGGTCTATATGTATAGGGACTGTAATTAAAACAGCAACTTGAGGGGAAAGTCCAGACTATATAATCTGTGAGAATAGTCTTCTACAATTAACAATGATGAATGAGAGACGATGGCACAGATACGTGGCGTAATTTTTGCATAATCTATTGGAGGTTTCTACTTCGTGAGACAACGGAAAACAACAGTTTTGAGATGAATGAACACATTAATAAAAACGTTCGGTTTGTTACGCATGCAGCTGAAAGCGCACGCATCTTTACGATGCGACGAACGTGCGAATAGGAACACTTGCGCAAGCGCATACACTGACGACTCGCCGCTTCACTCTCGAGTTATGGACATTTATTACAACTAACTATTTATCTACTCCAGTTGCGTCTATGATAAATTGTCATGATAACCAGAATTTTCAGATGCCACTTTCTCCTCCCGGACGAGTAAAACGGTAATAGGAGAAAGATTTGGAAAGGTCAAATTTTGGGAAGCTGATCTCGCTACACCGAATGCAAATTTTGATTACTTACAGGCTGAAGACAACGCCAAAGGTTTTCGAGATGACCCCCATGGTCTTCTTCCAACCCTTGATGAACTGGCGGCGGCGCGCCCCCCGGGGCGGCACCGCGCGCGCCCCGAGCTCCGTGTATGAATTAATTTTGCCGGCCTTCGGAGCCCGCAATCAAACTCTTCATCACTAGCTCAGTCACTTCACCGATCAAACTTGGTACCGCACTGCATAAACTCCATAACTCATAAAAAAAACTGTATGTCCAATTTTTAGAAGGGTCCCACCCTGGCCTGTCGTCGTACGGCCCTCCTCATTACAATACAATCCTCTCCTGACGACTTATTTCGATTGTCCAATTTGAATATCAAATCGGTGCACAGTCACGGAAGGTTCGATTCACGTCGCACTCGTAGTGATGAGTGTGCGGACGATGCGCTCGGCGTGCGTTCAGCGTGGAGGCGCGGACTACACTGACTGACGTTACGATACTGTGATTGTATCGTAGTTCGTAGAGCCGGCTGCGACCGTCGGGGACGCTCTACGGCCGCTACGGGGGTGTTGTTTGACTTCGTAAGCTCGCCTGAGTCTGACTCACGCTGCAATTGCGTTGTTTTACGGCGTAATGTTTGTCCAGGCGGCTGCATAGCATTTCGTTTGATGCAGTTTCAATTTGAAGGAAAATCTCTACGCGGAAGACACCTCGGGCACGTTGTCGGATTTTGCACGCGACAATTACGCACGATTCAAAAACGGTGCTCGCTTTCATGTAGCTCATTGAATGCCTAGAGGTGTTTCTTGCGTGAACGTCTGGCCCTTAGACCGCTGTCAGAGTGCTGGATAGAACTGGAGTACAGCGAAGTGACGTAATTGTTCAATAAATTATAGAGTAATCGCCTACGCATGTTTGAAAAGTGCAAGGATGTCGGAGTGCAGTCTTTTCGTGCTTTGCCAATTTGTTGATGTCAGAGTGAGCTCAGACTCCTGACTCATTGTTGTGCAGGCATAATAAGACCTTATATTACGATCCACATCAAGAACTTACTTAAAATATTATTGTTATTCATCGATGAAGTAATATAACTAAATGTTTAAACTTTATGTATGATTTGTTCAAAGCATGAGTAGGTAGCATTTAAAATATCAGCAGTAAGAAACAGAAAAGCTGTAATTTACGACTGACACTAAAATTCCACCAACAAACCATTTGAAAAGGAAACAAGCTATTTAAACATTTAAGGATAAAGGCAAAATATGGATTATTAGAGGAAAAATAATATGTATTTCTACAATTCGCACCTAGTCGCTTCTAGCTGGGTATAACTAGAACAACTTGTACCCTGGCATTAAGTCATTCCTTTACATCCTCGGCCCTGGATGAATGTGCGCGAAACAAGTGTCCATCAGCACGCAAGCCACTTACGATCTCAAGCTCAACCGGTAACATTATTACTAGTATTTATGAACTATTTATAACCGCAATCCTGGCTTGAGACACGTTAGGGAGCGAACACGAACATGAAGGAATTCTTTGACAATTTATTGAACTGCATACTATTTGAATTAATGCCTTGACTGGCATGTTGATGTCGGTCATTCTACGACATGACTTTGTCTGTTTTTAAATACGAGTGTTGATTATTTAAATTTCAGCATCACTTGAACGAAATGATTCATCGTACTCAGCTGAATTCAGGATTTGAATGTAACGAGACGATGAGATCACTGGATAAATACGCACACGGTTACATACACTGAACGATATGAAACAAATTATAGTTTAAACAAATCCAAATAGCATAGCAGAAGAATTGATATTCTAAGGATAAAAAAGAGGGAAGACGCAATAATGGATAGAGTACAAATTATTGCACAGCTCCTTTACTATATTTTTGATATGTGAACAATGGTTGTCTTATTGACGAAGAGTGTTCCTGTACTAAGCAGTAGAACTTCAGTAACTGCGTCAATAGAAACTGCGCACACGTGTGTACCATATCGCTGACCTAAATCTGCGGCAGTATGTTCAAAGTTCATCCCATTCTTTTCTCTACACCCGTATGTCACGACCCGCTTTGTAACTCCTGTTTGTTTTGCATAAAAGATGTTTATCGAAGGGGCATTAAAAACACGGGTATTAGGAACAGAAATAAATGTTATCTGGTAAATATGAAAACAAGCAAAGATTTGAAGTGTGTCGCATGGCACTCAAACATAACAGAAAATCAGAAAGAAATGTAGGTCTACTTTATGTACATGCACACCTCTGCTTAACCTTTGTTCGGGGATCAAAAGAGATGTTTGCGAACGAAAGGACCAAAATACTTTTCGGCCGGAAGGACCAGAACCGTAACATAGCTTCAGCACATTTTTGTCACCTTGCATAAAAGCTTCATAAACATTTTACTTTGTTAAAATGTTACGTACAATATAGGGTGTAAAACACCTCTTAACGAAGCCGAAAGGCACTTGTTCTCCCCGTCATTGCGATCATTTTTTTGTTGTACACCATACCTGGGAACCTTCTAGTTACGCAGATATTGAGGTTCAAAGTTACAACTTTTTTTTTAAATACAAGTTTTTAATGTAAGATTTTTACTTTAAACACCTCCACGACCCCTGTACTATTCAATCCATCCATCAACCGAATGCTTGGTTGACGGCTTCGTGATGAGGTGGTTTACACCCTGTATAATTTATCGATAGGTTTGGACGAACCACTTTCTAAACACAGTTTCCCTGACATACTTATTATTAGTCTATTGTCCCCCTAAAATGTCCTTGAGGGCTTAATGGGCCATGCGATAGCTTGTGACGTCAGGGCTCCCACAAGGGTTCTATAATGTAGTTTATGTTTATCAATATTGCTAATACGTGTCCTTGCTGTCCATTATTTACCCCTAATTGGAGTTGGAGCAAGGTAAGGTAGATGGAATAACCTACTTTTAGAAAACTGAAATGAACAGGTGACCTATAAACTTTGTAAGACGCGCGGATGCCTGTTTACAGATCTTAATATTTCCAAGCAAAACTTGCTCTTGAGTGGGTATGAGGCTTCACCTGTTGCATAAGTTAGTTTTCTAACCAGTAGGCTTAGCCAAGTTGACAATCTACAATCGTTAACGCTAATAGAAAACTAACCAAATGTATGGGAATGACATCTATCAACGATAAGTCACGTGGTCAAAACAAACGAATGGAAACTTTAAAGTTTAGTCAAAACTGTAAGTTGGCTACGATTTATATGGGATGTAGGGATCACGATTGTAGAAACGAATACATTTAATTCTATCATCATGATCGACGTAAACTTGTCTATGAAAGTTTATATTCGCTTGTTTTGACCACGTGACTTAACGTTTACGATTGTAGAAAGAGAATCGATACGAATCGTTTGTAACTTGGCTAGGCCTGCTGTAGGCTTAGCCAAGTTGACAGTCTACAATCGTTGACGCATAGAAAACTAACCAAATGTATGGGAATGACATCATTTCAACGTTAAGTCACGTGGTCGAAACAAACGAATAGAAACTTTTAAGTTCAGTCAAAACTGTAAGTTGGCTACGATTAATATAGGATGTAGCAATCATGATTGTAGAAACGAATACATTTCATTCTATCATCTTAACCGATGTAAACTTGTCTACGATGTTTTTATTTGCTTGTTTTGACCACGTGACTTAACGTTTACGATTGTAGAAAGAGAATCGATACGAATCGTTTGTAACTTGGCTAGGCCTGCTGGACGGAAAAAACCTAATTCAGGTAAAAATCTGCTTCTCTCCCAAGTTTTATTTTATATCAGTTTTAGTTCAGCTTTGTAATAAAACTCTGAAATTCACCTAGAGTTTCGTTTAGCTAACATTAGCCTCAAAATTTTACTTATGAGCTAAGCTGTCGTGTTACCAAAAATTATCTTCCTCAATGCTTGTCAAATTTAATATTAGCAAAATAATGCAGGATTGAATCGCGTGTCTAAACGAATTAGCGACTTTAAAATGTGGTCCTTTTGAATTGTGGTCGTTCATATGGCCTACTAGTATTAGCATAAAATACAATGTTGTGTTATTATAGTCACGGTGTGGCCTCAAAGCGACGGAGTAGTTTCAGAGATTTGCTCTTGTCACAAACGTGTGACATGGTTATTAGAAAATTTAACTGCGTCATTAAAACTTTTGACAGCATAAGTATAAGTGTTGATGATTGTTGCATAACCTTAGAGCAAATAATTTCCCTAGAAACTTATGATCTAATATTGTCTATTTATAGTATTGGCTGTCATAGTTTTACAAAATTATTCAACATTTTAAAAAGAAGATATGTAAGTAACGACTAATATTATAAAGAGGTTTTTTTGTAAGTTTATTCATTTAAAGGGAGTGATCTCCGGAACTAATTTTTGCAGACGAAGTCTCGAGCGAAGTGCTATGTATCAATATTGGGACATCAATACCTATTGGAGACCACGATGACTCCTCAAGCAGACCAGTCAAAACCAGAACATAAAAAATACTGACGAAAGAAAAACTAATGACGTTCAATACTACGTATAGCATCTACGGTTCTTCCCTATAACTAATAATGCAAGGTAAGTGAAGGTAAACTTGTAAAAAAGGACGGTACTTACTGCGACCATTTGCTTCTATCTTGCAGAATAAGTGTGTCCTAAATAAATGTATTTTCTCTCATTGCGAATTTGTTTTGCAGATATTCATTGCGCGAGCTTTTACTTCTTATTGAACATTCATTCGCGCGGCGAACATTGGTTCGCGAACTTCTAAAGAAAAATTGTTTTTCATGCTTATATTCACGAACTCACTGTAGTTTATTATAATACCAAATTTTTTACATAGCTCTGGCCACAACGGCGATCGCATATGGATGTTCGTTGCGTCACAGAATAAATAGTACTTACAAGTATAGTTGCGTAACAAAAGCTCGCGCAGCGAATGTTTGCAAAACAAACTCGTAAAGCGAATGTTCGCGGTGAGTACCTTCCTTTATAAAGATTTAGATGTAACTTATATAGTCAGTACATCGACGTCACAGATACGTGACGCGTTATTATACCTTAACAGCTGTAGCAAGACATGCAGTCTAAGCCAGTTGACACATCGGAATTACTTGTAATTGAGTAATTTATTGTTTATATGCAGGTATGTTTCTTTGCAACTATTTATCATGAACGTTATTTCCTAGGTGGTTTCCTACCCTACGTCAGTTACGTGTATAATATTTTGCTGATTGATTGATTTAGGTCATACCCTTTTCCCATGAATGAGGTTAATGCCGATGTATTGGACAGTTTATTTAGGTACTAATATTACTTTAGTTCGACCATCTTTTATTAGGTACTTTAGTTTTTACATGTTTGATTGTTTTTTGCTATTATTTTCTTCCTATAATTGAACAGCCTGGGGTCTAAAAATTAAAAAAAAAAAACAACTACAAAATTGTAGTGTTTTTTTTTTAATTTTTACCACCAGCATCGTCTGCCTAGCCTTTACCCAACTAAGGTGAGTGGACCATTGAAGGCCAACTATTAAAAAGTCGTAGTTATTGACATATAAGGACATATTCCTTCTACTACACACAAAGGTCGACTAAGAATTCCTCCCGATTGATTTCATCCATGGTCCTCCCACCTTTGAGATCAGCTTCCAGTTCGGCTTTTAATTTTTTGCACCAATAAATAAAAAAAAAAACGATTCTAAACTGTATTCATGCGTACAGTGCCTTCGCAAGTAATTATGGCAGCATTCCCCCAGGATCTATCGATATAGCGATCAGCGCGGGAGGCCATGTTTATGATCCAGCTGAGACTGATACCAAATGAGGATATTTTGATCTAAGATTAAGAATTAAATTTATTATGTATGTGACTGAAGTTGCAAAATTAATTTCCAGCGTCGTTAAATCACATAACATGATTTGTTTTTTTTTTTTTTGTTTTATATGCTGAGATTTTTGTGAATACAATGCAACTGCCTAACTTTTAATTAAGTAAATGAATAATTGTTCAAAAAACGCTGTTTCCCATTTTCTAGAATAATGATGATGACGTATAACGAATTTCAGATATTCGTTAATATTTATTTAATTGCTTCATCCTTGACTCTGTTATAATCAATTAACTTAAATGAGTTAGATGAAGACGATTTTTTTTAGTACTACCACAAAATCATCAATCGCGAATAGACCAGAGCTGACTCAAATTAGAAACAGACGCCAGCAAATCAGGCTACCTGAAACTGTCAAATTTCTACAATCAACCTTGAACCTAATGCTATAGAGATAAAGTTGAAAATCTATTAAAGAAATTTGACAGATTGTAGTAGCTTCATGTGCTGGCATCTGTACTAACTGTAAGTAACAACGGACATGACCGTCTGTTGTCCCTTGCACTAGGCAGAAGGATTTTGAATGCTGTACTTAGCGCCAAGGGTGCAAATGCCAACAGTACAACAATATTTAGACTCATTTAAGTGCCGATTAGTGTAAGCAAAAACGGGTAACAGTATTACTTCATTAATAACTAACTAACTATAGTTGGTGCCAGTTAAGATCGCAAAAACGGTCAATGACCCACCTACATTTATTAAAGCTCTTAACTTTGAAATCCAAAAATAAGCCTGTTCAAGTCTTGAATCGCCATCTATCGCAATCTTCGACATTTTTACTAATGAAAAACGATACATTTGTTTTGTTTCGTAGGAAGAGATATTAGGGAAGGGCAATGACCGCTATTGCGATCATAACCCATGATCTGTCCACGAAGTAGACACAATAGTTAAACACATGATTTAACTGGCACCAACTATAGCTATTGTCCGCGGCTTCGCTCACCTCATGGTCGTAAATTAAGTATCCCATGGAAAGGTTTTAAATATAGCCTATGACATTCGGGAATAATTTAGCATTCCATTTTTGATAGATCCTAATCGGATTAGTAGTTCCAATGATACCCCTTGGTATATACAAACTTACAAACAAATTTTACCTCTTTATAATATTATAGATAAACCTCAGTAGAGTCAGTGTCGATTCTTAGTGAATTACATAATACACATAAATCAATAGGAAAATTATATATTGTTCATTTGTTTAGCTATTATTAACAAACAATCGTCCCATTACGGGACAATGGCCTCAAGATATTTTCCTGTTAACTCTATCCTGTCATCCAGTGCCAGTACACATGTCCCTGCGCAGCTCATAGCAACGTCGGCCGACCCCATTGTTATTTTCTCGCAATCCCTTAGGCTTAGAAGACGATCAGGACAAGGAAGGTCGACCCCAAGTCACCATCTGCCTAGACTTTTCACTTTGTTGGGGTCGGCTTCCAGTCTAACCGGATTCAGCTGATTACCAGTATTTTGTATGGAGCAACAGCCTAGCTGACCTCCACAACCCAGTTAGAACTTTTTAATACGATAGACAGATAGGCTTTCGGGCCACTGACTACAGCTGGAACGACTGTCAAAGATATACAATCGAAAGACAACGGCTTAACGTGCTTTCCGAGGCACGGATTAAAGTCGGTAGTGTTATGTGTGGTCACTCACCCACGACCCAACCTAGCAAGCATGGTTTAACCTGAAGATTGACCTGGCCTGACCCAAAGTAAATGGGACAAATGCACCAGGCTAGGAGGAAGAAGAAGAAGACTTAGCTCCATCTCTGAGCAAATCCTAACCTTTATGGAACTACATTGAAGCTACTAGCTAGTTATTTGTTCAGAGTCCGCCTAGGCAACTGGCAATCACTAACAAAGCATTCTGTTTCCAAAACGACTTTCAACAGAGCTGATTAATGCTTTTGTCAGTTTATTATGCCCGAAGAATTGCTAAACTTAAGTGGCAGTGGGCACGACACATTGCTCGCAGAACGGATGGCCGATGGAGCCGAAAAGTTCTGGAGTGGCGACCGCGAACCGAAAGACGTTGCGTTGGAAGGCCTCACACTAGTTGGACCGATGACCTGGTGAAGGTTGCAGGGTTCCGCTGGATGCGAGTCGCACGGGACCGGTCAATGTGGCGACAGTTGGGGAAGGCTATTGTCCAGCAGTGGACGTCTTTCGGCTGAAATCATGATCATGATGATTATACTGATCCTGCGACTATGTTATGATTTCATAATAAGATCTTATTTGTACGATAGTTCATCTGAAATTCCTTTTTACATGTTTCATGACTGAAAGCAACATTATAAAGTTCCTTTGTCGTGAAAGACGTGATGACTGAAAATCGGCAACATAGTAATAGTTGTGAAAATGACCTCTGAGTTAGTTTCGGCAGTTTCCTCTTAGGTACGAAACACCGGTCCTATCTAGTTATCAATGTTAAGCAAATGATGAGATACCTATATTACAGTACTAGCTTCTGCCAGCGGCTTCGCCCGCGTGAAGTTTGATAATTGTCCCATGGGATCTTACTACCGGGATATAAAGTATCCTATGTTTTAATCCAGGTTATAAACTATCTGTGTGCAAAATTTAATCCAAATCCGTTCAGTAGTTTTTGCGTGGAAGAATAACAAACATCCATACATCCATACTCACACACTTTCGCATTTATAATATTATATAGGAAGTAGGATTTTACAGGTATTTTTGAGAGTCATGATAATTATGTAAGATATGTTCATTATAATAATGATTATTTCAATTATCCAAGTCACCAACCGGAAGCAACTGATATGTTGCGTTTTTCGTAATTGAAGAACATTATTAAAAAAACAATGTAACGTTTTTCACGTTATCCTGTAGTTGTTACTGAGGAAAACGTACCTATATTGTGGCAAACGGGGTTGTACTCGTGGGTTAATTATACTACAGTATGACATGCTATTTGTAAGTCAACACAATGTTTAGGTATTTTAAATACAATACTTTGAATAGGCGATACGACAAAAAAATCGAATTAGTCCGTCAGTTAGATTATCAAAAAATATTTGACCCGTGTTTTTTCTTTAGTTACGTAAACCAAAATTGACCAAGATATGACGCTTTTAAAATTCTCAATACGTCACGCCTAGGTTTAATTTTTAGCTAGTTCTGACGTCCGAGTTTTGATGCGTTTTATCTTTTGTCAATATTCATTGATTTACAAAAACAAAAAATACGTGTCCATTAATTTCCAATACTCTAACTGACGGACTAAATAGATTTGCAATTATTTGATACTGTCGTCATGCATATTGTCTTCGTTATTAAATCAATTAAAACTGACTGCCTCGTTGGTCAAGCGGTCGTAAGCCCGATTGCAGGGCATTAGGTCCTGGGTTCGACTACTAGGTCGGGCAGTGTTATTGGGTTTTTCCATCAGGAATTTCTCAGTAGCAGCCACGTAGTCTGGATTTGTGCCCGGCTGACGGCAATAGGCTCGCTCCCTATTACATGGGACTTAAACATAATTGGCAAAATGTATACTATTAGGTACCTACACGTCTGCCTAACCCTTCGGGGATTCATTACAGGCGTGATGTTAAGTTAAAACTGACTGAAAACGAAAAGTTGGTTCAATGGTTTACCAAACTGAACAGTTTTAGCTGAAACAGCTTCAGTATCGCTAATTTCAGAGATTCCACAACACAACTTCAAATCAGGCCTGTAATCCCAAGATCCCAAATTTCCATTACTGTTTAAAATTTCGATGTTCGGTTCATTTTCAAAGAAATTGGTCCTAAAGGTCTGTACTGTACCTCCCTACAGATTCTCAGCCAATTCTTTTTTTATTCAACTAGGTATACGTCATCTCATGTATCCCTGTCGGGACGAGGTAGCTGATGGGTCATTGCGCACGCGGAATGGTCTGCCAGGCCGGTTTGCTCCCGTGCGCGTGCCGTCCGCTGTCATGTTCTATGATGTGGTGTAGATAGAGTAAGGAAGCAACCACACCCATCGAGAAGACATCGGCTTAAGACGGTCAGAATGAGCTTTTATTGGATATGAAGCTCTTGCAAGGCATACAAGCCTGGTGTCTCACTTATAAATACAGTCTACATGTTTAACCATAGCAATCGTAGCAGTCATTTCAGTATTGCCATCATTTGAATGCTGCCGAGTTAAATAGACGAATACTTCTCGTATTTCAAAATTAGTTTTTTTTTTATAATGCCTTTGCTTTGTTTTTAAGACTTTAGTACTTAAGTTATCGGACAGGAAAGTTCTTTTAAAGCTGTGATTGATTGCGAAGCTAAAGACCCCATATTAAAACGCTCTATTAAACACCAGAAATGGTCCTAAGAGACGCACCTCTCATTATGCGCGTGCGCACTTCAGTTTACATGTCAAGACGGTGCGATGGTAAACTGTGGTGGTGTAACACGATACAGAGGAGAGCAACATCGCTTCCAATCATTATTTATGATGTGAATGTGTTTATTCGAAACAAGATATCAGCTAGGAGATGAGAAAAACCAGGTTCGAGGTAGCAAACCGCACTATTAAAATACACCGTGGTAATATTTTCGCCGCGTTTTTTGTTCTAACTTTTACCAGAAGCAGTAAGCAAGCCGTAAAACCAACATGTATAGTAAATAAATAGCTAAAACAGTCGTAACTCCTAAGAGTCGTAACGTTGCTTAAGCCTACAGTTAAAACAAAATTCCGTACCATTGAGGACATTTTTAGAAATGATATCCTTATTTTTATCTTCTTGCATTCTAATGTTTTCAGTGGTGCCATAAAACGGGCGCCGTTCATTACATGGAGGTACTTTTACTTTCACCGCTCGGTAACAAAGAGACAAGGGCGCGGGACTGTATTCAAACGTTCAATGTAACGTTACTTCGTTTGATAATTACTACGCCCGCCATTAGGTTGTTGAGAAAAGGATTTTTGTTACATTTGTTATTGTTAGTGACACGCGTCCTTCCGAAGCTCCGTCTACGGCAACCGAGGCCTTTTAACAATTGAATTCGGTTATACCTAACTAATTTGTGTAAATGTTTGAATGAGTCATGCTATGACAAATATTGAAAACTAAAGTATTGATTATTTAGCAGCCAAAGCAGCAGAAGCTGTTTGACTTTACGGCATACTAAACTGTGTGTGTCTGTTATACATAAATGACATCATTCTAACTTTTAAAGCCTTGCAGTATTCCGAATTTACTAAATGTCAAACAAAAACTGAACCAAATATAATTCTAGATTGATGACAATAGGAGCAAACAAACACATTGTATCAACTTATATCGCGGATAATTATAGCCCAAGCTCAGGAAAGTTCAAAGAAATGGTAAATCAAAGAATTGAATCCCCAGAAACGGGCGGGTGCGCAGACGTATCTACCTGCGCCTGCGTCAGGGTACTAGTGCGTACCGTTAGATGAAAAAAACGCCATTGTGGCCCCCGGCTGTTGCCAGGGAAGCAAAGGGTGCAGCGGTTAGTGGGCTGACTTTATAGGCAATTATTTTCACGGAATAATATGTTCAAGAAAGTTTTATATAGAGCCAGTGGGTTCTTTTGGTAATTTAACTTTGACAAATTTAATTTAACTATTTTTTTTTAAACAAGGTCTAACATCACAGAAGGTTCCGAAAAACAAATTAAATAATTCAAAATTCGCAAAAACAAGGTTACAATTTTCAGCAAACACAGCAAATTATTCTTTGTTTAGTCAGTCACAACTTCACAAGGCGATTTATAACTAATTTCTCATTAAATTCCAAGAGATAGCAAGGATACCGATGACCATAAACACATATTTTGTACCAAAGGAACCCCAAGAAGAAGAGCTACACAAATCCGTGAAATAACGACAGCTGCGCGATATATTTGTGACATGTGAAAGCATCCTTAAAACTTTTTGTAGAACAACAATTTAAAGCGGATAATTCGACGGATACAAACCAAACTGTAACATAACGGGAATATTTAAACTCAAACACAACAGTAATATGTGTTTAGGAATGAAAGATTACCGTTACCGTAACGCAACTGTGACCCAATTGAATGAAGGAGATTACAGAACTGTTAACGCACTAAAAGTAAAGCAGTCTGTCAGCAAATCCTTGAGTAAACTCAAAACTATAAAGCCGGAATAGTGACATAGAAACAGTCCCCATTTTAAAGGCAATAAAATGCGCCTACAAATGGATAAAAAGAAGCTATAAATGGCAAGAGGGTTTTATAACACGATTCCTTTTGGCTTCCTTTTCTTGTTTTCCCCACTGATTTTTGAGTTGGCATTTAAACTTTTGCAAACTTTTACCCTTTGCTACTGAAGCTTTACAAACATTTCAAAGAATAAAAGTTTTAATTGCTAAACAAAATCAAGACGGAGTTTTTTAATTAAAGAAACCCGTCAATATACACTCTATTTATCCTCATAAACACCTGACATATTCGCGAACCTAAAGGGTGTAAAAAACCTCCTAACGAAGCTGAAAGGCACTTGTTCTCCCCATCATTGCGATCATTTTTTTGTTCTACACTATACCCGGGAACCTTCTAGTTACGGAGGTATTGGGGGTCAAACTTCCAACTTTTTGACAAGTTTTTTTTAAAATACGAGTTTCATTGTAAGATTTTTACTTTAAACACCTCCACCACCCCGCACCAGTTAATCCATCCACCAGCACAATGTTTTGAGTGAGTTACATTGAGTTCTACAAGAAAACATGATATTTCACCCCAAAAAAAAAGTCGTTTCCCAGCAATAATGTTTGCATAAAGTTTCTTAGTTTGATGTACAGAATAATTGGTTGACGGCTTCGTGATGAGGTTGTTTACACCCTGTATAATTTGGAACTCGACACAAGAACCAAAGTACCTAAGTACGAAAAAATTCGTGGCTCCTTCGTCAGATTCTGACAGCATTCCGTTACCAGACTCCCGAAAGGATCGCCAATACAAGATTCCTGCACAATTGCTGCGCATTGTCGCGAGTACACCTGCGCGCACGCATCTTACGGTTAGATGTTCTTGGCGAATCTTTTATTTACCTCGTGGGAACTGTGTTTTGAATGGCAGTTTTTTTAGTTTATTGCTCTATTCCACCTTTGAAGATAATCTGAATAAACATTATAGAATTTAGGGTTTATTTTTAAAAGAAAAATAATTTATTTCCAGACTAGACTAGTGGCAAAACAAAATCATATTTAGGATCTGATAAACAAATAACGCTGTTTGCATTAACATTTGATGCAAATAAAGCAGAAAATCCTAAATTAAATTATTATAAAATCAGAAAATTTTACAGAACGGTTGTTGGATCCTTAACTGGTAGATATTTCCAAAAAAAAACCAGAAAGAGCTTAAAGTTAGTAAGGAAAAAACAGAACAAGATCAAAGGTCACATAATAACAAAAAAATATATAATATTTACTGCGTCTGTGACCAATTAACGTGTTTCATATTATTATCCTATTATGATTCTGCTAAAGTGGCCATTTTAAGGTCTTTGTACTCCAATTAAGTTGCTCGCAGCAATTAAACCTGCAACCAGATTCCTACATCTTATATTTTTAACCCTGAGGACCTAGCCCACAAGCACTAATTACCTTCAAGCTCAACATAAAGGGACGTTTTATCTATATATACATCACATTGTCCAGTGAATCCATCGCAGATGTTATCTTCCATCGGGGGCCATTGTTTGCAGTACTAATTATACCTAATACCTTTAGCGAGTGGGTGCCGATGGTTCTGTTGACATGTGATTAAAATTTCAGGCCAGTATCTAGGACAAGGCTGTCTTTGAGGCCCCGTTTGTGTTTTGGATCACATAATAGACATAGATTATGCGTGAAGTTTACTTAGGCATATGTAGCTTAATTTTTACTTTATAAGTACATACAAATGCCAACAAATCGGGAAGCGTAGTTATTACGTAGGTTATAGATACGCCAATATTCTTTCCATCATGAAACTTCCTATATTATCAAGCAGGAATATTAAATTCATCGCCAATATATCTAAATATAGACCGTTTCTTTGATAGTAAACATTTGCGTCAACCCTTGGCATTTGGGAAATGTCACCCGGATCGTTGTTGTTATTTGAAACGCCTTATATTTGTCATACCTACCCAATATATTATTATGAACGTGACCTTAATATAAACGGGACACACATTACTTTTATATATTTCAATTATGACGCAAAAGTTAAGCAATAAAGGTACATTGTAGAGAAATGACGTAATACGGATGTAAACACCAACACTACTTGAATGCTTGTCTCCGAATATTATGCAATATTAAGTAATGTACCCTAATAGCCTGGTATTAGAATAAAAATAATATAATTATGTCAAATCATCATCTTCCTGCTCTTATCCCATTCTACTTGAAGTCGGCGCAATACGTTTTCTTCTTCCATTCACCCCTGTCAGACGTCACGTCATCATTTACTCCTTTCTCTTTCATATCATTCCTCACACAAACCATCCATTTTTTCTTTCATGTCTAATATGTACTTAAGACTTAATAACTTCAGTTGTTTTTGGTCCTTGGATTCGGGAAATCAAAATGACTGACTTTCCATTTGATATTCCAAATATCGTTGCTACAAATTAATTTCCACCCACTAGAGCAGCAATAACAAGTCTCATCGCCCTTCGTTTCACGTGCTCGCGTGCAGACCCTCAGATAGAAGCTATTTTCATAGCCCGTGTGGCTGTTTATAATTAACTGAGTAGGTTGAAGGGTTTCCACGTCACGTGACCACAACATCACGTGAACTGGAAGCCCCTTGCAAACGCCCACGTCACCACAACCCTATTACGTTTAATTTTCCATCCCCAAGCAATTTGTCGACATTGTACTCACTCGATTGTTTACAGTTACTGCTGAATTCTGTGAAGACCCTTACCTGAAACAACAACATAATGTTTTTAATAATAAATTGGGAATGGGAATGTTTCGCAAACCTCCTCGACGTTATCAAAATAATATGGCAAGGATATGTTTGTTTGTTTGTTTTGTACGAGCTCGCGAAGGATCAGTGAACGGACTGAAATAGTCGACGCGTGCGATGGGCGCGCGCCAAAATAGCGCCCCACGCTGCGCAAGCGCTTCTTTGTGAAACCCTATATATTTGCGTGGGGTTCCACTTTCCAGCATAAAACTGATTAGGTAAGTACTAAGTAGATACTTTTAAATAAAACAAGATGGCGAACGGTAAAAACAGTGCTCGACGATCTAAGCATTGTTGTATTATAAAACGAGAAGAATCGATGTTAAATAATGGATGAGATGAGTATTTAAGTTACAAGGTCTCAGGAGCCGTTAAGAAGCACTCTGGCTTCTGAGTTATCGGTACAAGAAACGATTGTTTATTAGCGATAATTGCGGCGCAAATAAATTGTGTTGTGAGAGATGAGATGGGCGCTGAAAGGGATATGGGTCATGAACATAACCTGTATAATATAGTGTACATAATCAGGTACCTACTTGTAAGTAGGTACCTGATTATGTACTCGCAAACCAACTGAAAGATCATGACCACAGTCTTCACAGGGACCAACGCACAAACGCTTACCACGTTTTCAGTAAGTACGTCATTCTGGACAATCCAAATAGAATTTTTTCATCGGTATTAAAATAAAACACTTATTTTCTATATGAGTGCAGAACCTACACGTTCTAAACATATGGAACGGCAGTTTTTTTTTTAGATTTACTCAATTGTCAATGGCAAACAAATCATTAAAGGGTATAATATTTAAAATACATGAAATGGTCAACTTTGCAACTCTGATAAAACAAAATTTGCTGTGTCGGCGTTATATTGCACTTTGTATTTCTCAGAACTTCTTTTCATGTACCAGGTCGGTCCTGTCGTAAAAATTGACTATTTGCATGTATTTATGTCTGTCTGTATGTCCCTCCTTTAACATAACACCCTCACCCTGTAAAATCTGTGGGGAGAACTATATCTGAGAACCATTTGACGTGAGTTGAGTGTGGCCTTACGTTCTTAGGGTCCCGGGTTCGAATCCCGGTAGGAGCAAATGTTTGTGTGATGAGCGTGGACATTTGTTTCCGAGTCATGGATGTTTATATGTATGACGGCGCGTTTGATTATTTAAGAGTGAATGTCAACCGGATATGGCTAACGCCATCTGTCGAAGGAATCGGTTGTCATTCACTCTGACGCAACACCAACAGCTAGTGTGGGGGGGACGAACGGTGCGACGAGTCAGTTTGAATCCGAGAGGCGACCCGTTCGCACCACGACCCGTACGCGCTACGTTTTTGGTGGAGTGTCTAGTGATTTAATGTTCCTAATAATTATTGATCCTTGTAATAAGAACCTGATTATATTTTGTGTAAAATACGTAGTATAATTCTCCTCGCCCGATCACCCACGTCCTAGTAAAATCGACCATGGATCCAAATGATATTGTGGACCTTCCTGACGTCCCTTTATCAGAAGTGGGATGCGAAGGGCATTTCCAAGGAGAAGATATCAATGCGCACGTGGCATCGTCGCACAATTTACTGCGCAACATGGAAGCCTTGTTATCTCGCCTCTTGAAGACTCCGCCGCCCACCGAAGATTCAAACCGCATGACAATACAACTAGTGCGATTTGACCCAGATGAAAAAGATGCGGACATAGAAGGTTGGTGCAGGATAACGGAAATAGTAGTGAATAGTAGAAAACTAGATGGTGCGGAACTTCTGCTAGCGCTAACACACGCTCTGAGAGGACGGGCAGCCACGTGTTTAACCAGATTGCAAACTTCACAGTTAACATGGATGCAAATAAAGGAATTACTCCTAGCAAAATTTGGAAAACCAATGCTACCGCAAGATCACTTCGACGAGATATTAAGATTCCAACTTGGTACGAAAGAAACCGCAAGTGAAGCTGCAACACGTGTCTGGAGCATGATAGAGCGCATTCCTCGCACCGATATGCCGGAAGATGTTATCACGGGGTTTGTAGCTTCAGTGCTTTGCCAAAAAGATGGTACTATACGACGAGAGCTTCACTCTTGTAATGTATCTACCAGAGCTCAGTTGCTAAGAGTTCTCAACAGTGTTCCGTCGAAACGAAAATACGAAGGACAAGAAAGTAGCGAGACCGAAGTCAAAAGAAGCCGCTACAATGAACCACGCTTTACTGGATCGTGTCATCGGTGTGGTGTATCAGGCCACCGAGCCATGGACTGTCGCAGACGCCGCGAAGAGCCTGTTGCTAAAGCAACTACGAAGACAGCCGAGCAGCCTATGAAGACGCAAGTCCATCCGCGTCCTGTCACTTGTTACGTTTGTGGTCAACAAGGCCACGTGGCATCGGCGTGTCCAGACCGCAAAGGGAGCAACGAGAAACCGGCTGTCAGGGAGGTTCACCTGTGCGAGCGAAGGCCGGCAACCGGCACCTTCACTACGTCCGCGGGTGAGCTCGTTTCTTTTCTTTTTGACAGCGGTTCCGCCTGTTCATTGGTGACTTCCGATATGGCTAGCAGGCTACCGGGTACATTATGTAAAGAACTTGTTCATCTCACGGGTATTGGAGATAATAATGTAGTGAAGTGTGACTTGCAGATACTTAGCCCCATCAAGGTTGAAGGCATTCAATTAGACGTATTGTTTCATGTAGTTCCCAACGCTGCTATTAGCGAACCAGTTATTTTAGGCAGGGATATTTTAGACAAGTGTGTTAATGTCGAAATTAGTAATGAGCACATTTATTTCTCGTTACGTAGGGAGGTTAGCATTGTAGAGAAATCGAGTCAGTATGATTTTACTAACATTGATACAGATTTACAAGGTGAACATAGGGTAGCCCTCATCAGATTATTACAAAAATACCGCGCGTTCTTAATAGAAGGCATACCAACACGTCGCGTCTCTACAGGTTTCATGCGAATAGAGTTAATTGACCCAAATAAAACTGTACAGCGGCGTCCTTATAGGTTGTCACCAACAGAAAAAGAGATAGTTAGGGATAAAATAAGACATCTTTTAGAAGCGGGAGTTATTCGCGAGAGCACATCACCCTTTGCCAGTCCGATACTACTCGTTAAAAAGAAAGACAATTCTGATAGAATGTGTGTAGACTATCGAGAGCTTAACGCTAACACCCGGCCAGAACATTACCCGTTGCCGATAATTGATGAGCAAATAGATCGTCTTCACGGTGCTTGTTATTTTTCGTCATTGGACATGGCATCAGGCTACCACCAAATTTTGATAGACCCTGAGGGCGACAACATAGCTCGTACATCTTTCGTGACCCCGGAGGGGCAATATGAGTTCCTTGCCATGCCCTTTGGTTTACGAAATGCAGCGTCGGTCTATCAAAGGTGTATTAACAAAGCTCTAGGTACGCTTAAGGATACGGTGGCATTGGCTTATATGGATGACGTCCTCTGTTATTCCGATGACGTCACACGCGGCCTTGAACGTTTAGACCTTACACTTAAAGCTCTATCTGAAGCGGGTTTTTCTCTAAATGTTCATAAATGTAAATTCATGAAAAATGAAGTAGATTTCCTCGGTTATGTCGTTAAATCAGGTCAAGTAACTCCCAATCCTAGGAAGGTCCAAGCACTAACTGATGCACCTACTCCACGAACAGCCAGTCAAGTTCGTCAATTTTTAGGTCTTGCATCTTATTTCCGGCGTTTTATTCCAAATTATACCCGCTTAGTAGGTCCTTTATACCCCCTAACAAAACTAAAAGGTCCGATAACCTGGACGAGCCAACATAGCGAGATCCACAAAACCATAGTTAGCATATTGACATCTGAGCCGGTCTTAACGATCTTTGACCCTAAATCCCCAGTAGAGCTTCATACAGACGCGAGCTCAGAAGGGTATGGTGCAATTCTTATTCAGCGACGTAATAATCTACCACATGTGATATCCTACTTTAGTCGTCGGACAGCCGAAACTGAATCTCGTTACCATTCCTACGAACTTGAAACCTTAGCGGTGGTCCGAGCAGTCGAGCATTTTAGACATTATCTGTATGGACAGCACTTCACAGTTTTCACGGACTGTAATTCTCTTAAGGCGTCAAAGTCTAAAACCGATCTTACACCCCGAGTCCATCGGTGGTGGGCCTTTCTCCAGGCTTATGACTTTGACATTGTCCACAAGCAAGGGAATAGCATGGAACATGCCGATTTCCTCTCCAGAAATCCACTCGACGAACCTACTGCAAACCAGCCCGATACCATTCTGTCCAAGAGAAACAAGTCTGTCCAATTCGTTGAACTTCATCAGGATTGGCTGATAGTTGAACAAAAGAGAGATAGTGAAATCCAGGACCTAATTATCAAGCACAGCAACAAAGAACTCCCTGAAGCCGTTGCCCATACTTACGATGTTCGAAAAGGGATACTTTATAGGAAAATTGAACGTAATAAAAGTAGCTATTGGCTCCCCGTTGTACCGCGCTCCCTCACTTGGACTTTAATCAACCACGTCCATACAGAGATTAAGCACCTCGGCGCGGAAAAGACGCTAGACAAACTATACGAGCAGTATTGGTTCCCACAAATGTCAAAGTTAGTGCGCAAATTTGTAGATTCTTGTATAGTGTGCAAAGCATCAAAGGGTCCATCGGATGCTACCCAGATAAGACTTCATCCGATTCCTAAAGTTTCTACTCCTTGGCATACCATACATATTGATATCACGGGTAAACTCAGTGGAAAAAGCGATCGCAAAGAATATTCATCGGTAATTATCGATTCCTTTACCAAATATGTTCTCCTTGAATATACACCCTCGTTAGATTCAGCAAGTGCTATTAAAGCTTTAAAAAAAGCGGTTTGCCTTTTTGGAGCACCTAGACGTGTTATAGCTGACCAAGGGAGATGCTATATAAGCGCCGAGTTTAGAGAATTTTGTAGGGACCATTCCATAGACCTTCATCTCATCGCAACAGGATCTAGTAGAGCAAACGGACTGGTAGAACGCGTAATGCGCACCCTGAAAAGCATTCTCACTATAATTGAGAACGATCCAAACAAAACTTGGCGAGATGAACTTCTAGATGTGCAGTTAGCTATAAATAGTACGCGATCTAGGGTAACTGGATTTTCACCCACAGAACTAATGTTCGGAATAAAAGCTCAATCGTTAGGTATGTCAAAAATTGTACTTGGTTCCGAACCCCAACCCCGATCAGACTTAGACACCATCAGACGTAACGCCTCTGATAACATTGCGAAAGCAGCTTCAGCAGAAGCAGAACGGTTTAATCGAGGCAAGGCAATCGTGAAGCCATTCTCTATAGGCGAGTATGTTTTTATAAGGAACAACGAGCGCAATCAGACAAAACTTCACAAAAAATTCAAAGGTCCATTTTTAATTACCAAGGTGTTAGAAAATGATAGGTATGAGCTGAAAAACATTGATGGGTCTAATCGGACTTACAAATATGCGCACGAAAATCTGCGTTTAGTACCCGGGGGCCATGACGGTCTGGTAGAGATAGCTACCTCATTGATTAATAATGATGAGGAGGAGGCCGAGACGGCGGAGCAGGGCCAGATCGATAGGACACTAACATTAGATGACGATAGTGACACACTATCGGTGTCCAGCGGTCATACTGAAACTGCAAGCTCAGTAACCCTCTCAGCATCAGAGCGTGAAGAACTTCAAGGTTAGTAATGTAAGTTTTTTGAGAATTCATTACTGTACTGCTACAGAATGTCTAAGATGCCGTCATATGAGATGACATGTAGAGAGCCAGTTGTCGGGCCAAGTTGTCATATGAGATGATGACTGGTCGAAGGATCGCTGTCACTCTCTGGGCTAGATGTGGTCATATGAGATGACAGGTAGAGAGCCAGTTGTCCGGTCCACGTTGTCATATGAGATGATGACTGGTCGAAGGGACGCTGTCACTCTAAGCTGAGTTTCATCATATGAGATGATGACTAGTCGAGGGCTAGGTTGTCCGGTCCACGTCATCATAGATGATGACTGGTCGAAGGGACGCCTTGGCCAGTGTTGATCAAACGTAATCGCCTCCAAAAAGACAGAGACAGTGTACCTATCATGTCAGGATAGGACGAGCAAAATGAAAGTGGTAATCCCAGCAGGTTTTATTTTCCTATTGTTACAGAGTAACTCAACGCTGAAAGAAACGGAGCAGCACGAGGACGTGCTAATGTCAGTCTGGCCGTGACGGCGCGTTTGATTATTTAAGAGTGAATGTCAACCGGATATGGCTAACGCCATCTGTCGAAGGAATCGGTTGTCATTCACTCTGACGCAACACCAACAGCTAGTGTGGGGGGGACGAACGGTGCGACGAGTCAGTTTGAATCCGAGAGGCGACCCGTTCGCACCACGACCCGTACGCGCTACGTTTTTGGTGGAGTGTCTAGTGATTTAATGTTCCTAATAATTATTGATCCTTGTAATAAGAACCTGATTATATTTTGTGTAAAATACGTAGTATAATTCTCCTCGCCCGATCACCCACGTCCTAGTAAAATCGACCATGGATCCAAATGATATTGTGGACCTTCCTGACGTCCCTTTATGTATAATAAGAATGTATTTACAAACAAAAAGTATCTATGTAGTATATCAACTATCTGGTGTCCACGACACAAGCCTCGTTGCTTAGTGTGGCACTAGATGGCGCTGAGTGTAATGTCCAGCGATATTTATTTATTTATTTATAAGACAACAATACGAACTATCAGACTTTTAAACGTAGGTGACCTAAACTCAAAGAATGGACCACTGCGATATATCATATTCAATATACTTTACATAATTATTGTTTAAAGTTTCTGATACGTCATACCTCAGAACTGCAATGCGCTTTGATTAGTATCACAGAGACATGCAATCAAACTAATACATTGTTACCATATAATTAGGGACAGATACATATCGAAACAACAGAAGCATAACGAATGACTTTGTATTTCAATATCGTAAAGTAAAAGTGTAAAAAAAGCCTTTCCCAACTATGTTAGGGTCGGCTTTCAGTCTAACCAGAAGCAGCTGAGTATTTTACATGCAGCGACTGCCTATCTGACCCGAAATCGATTCTGGGTTAAAAAACGCTACGCTCACTTTTTATTTATGTCATAAAAAGTGAGCGTAGCGTTTAGTTCCTTGGGGTTATTACCCCAAGGAACTAAGATGAGGTTAAATAATTCAATGGTTCGACAGAGTAAAAGGTCAAAGTTCGAAAGCCTGGATGAACTACCAACCTACAAATTAAATTCTAAACCAACATGTTTAGTAAACACTCAATCAAAGATAAACTTTTTAGCACCGACTGACGTGCTAACATAACAAATGACGTCACAGGTATCTTAGGAACTCGATGAAATCAAACAAAGTGGATCGAACGCTCTTGAAGTCGTAAATATTCGGGAATACGATGTTATGGACGAGTGCAGCTGAAGTGTTGACGGCCGAAAGAGCTTTGTGTAGCAAATAAGCTTTCAAAGTTCAAATTAGTTTTCAAAGTTATTTGTGAAGGGAATCAAACGACTGGAGTCCAATGAAGATTTTATTTGCATTCCATCTTGTGCGGAATTAATATTATTGAGCACGTAACACTCATTTAAAGTATTAAGAAACATAACCAGAATTTGGGAAAAGCTCCTTATATATCGAATGAATGAGAAAAGTTTTGAGTTTTAATGTGGCTGACTATAAGAGTAGGAATAGACCAAAATAAACGTTGGATAGACTCTGTGAAAGTCGTATGGCTAGAGGGGTGACTCCTGAGATGACGAATATACGAAAAGACTTGCTGCGCCAACCCCAGATAAATTCGGTTGAGGGCAGGAGAATGATGATGAATGCTTTCCAATTAATATTGGCATCCTATCCATATCCATCAAAAACAGGTTCATCTTTAAGCATCCGGAAAATCTTATTAAGGTCTACAATAGCATTGATTAGCTACAGTGGCGTGCCCAGTAGCCTAAAATACGGCAAGCCCATAAGGCAAGCAGACTGTTTAGAAACCCTAACATCATGAAGAGTAGCAGCTTGTAAGGACAAGCCAAGCTTTTAGGCTTGCATGAAAGTACCGCCACAATCTTAATACTATGTATTTAGATTTGAACTGTCTAAGTATTCACTACGCAGCACCAAGTTCAAATGTTCCAATCAGCCACTTGATTCAGTGTCAATTAAATATTTAATCAATCGCCACAAGTAGGTTACGAGAATCTCGTTCTGGGGGCGATTGTATGCAAATACCCGCATCGCATGCTCTTGCGCAGCGAGGGCAGGCGATCCCTCATAGCTGGTAGCAATTGATTAATATAATCTTGCGAAACCCTTTGTTATTTAGTACCTACCGCTTATGAAAGGGCAATTTAGTACTCCAATATTGTTCTCGGTAATTACTTCACAAATCAGAGTAATGGACTGGTATCGAAGTTAGCAAAAATTTTAAAGTTATAGTGCATTTTAGCGGTACGTTTCTCCCTGGTCTATATTTAATTTCCCTTTCAAAAGTCTTACTACCTAACAGATAAACAACGATTTAAAGTAAATTATATCTTAAATGAAACGGTTATCTTCGCAAAAATTCAAATGAGAAAAAAATCAAACGAAAGCAAGCCAGACTCTTAAGTGGCGCCATCACTATTGGTATGCATAAGTGCAATAAATTCCTTATTTTGTCAAGTCTTGCAACCACTTCACATGTTATGGAGGCCATTCCATCCACTCCACTTCCTCAAACCGTCACTCTCACTATTATTTGAAGGAGCTCTTCTATTACTCAATAGACGACACAAAATACACCGACAATGCTGATTGTCAGAAGTGATTATTAAAACAATGGACAATTAAATGTAAAAGTGTGTGCACGCGCATATCTTGTGGAGTAAGTATGGTGTCACGGTGTACAAGTGCGTGTTGACACCATTGGAGTTTAAAAAAAGTTACATGTTCTAAGACTGTTATTTCTACAAATGTAATTCAATCGTCTTGTATATCTTTGATAAGGAGTCCGAAAGTTACACAAAGCCATAGAATAGTGAACGTGTTGTCATGCAAGAAGTATTCACACTTTTTACCGTTTCATTCATCTTTTATATCCAAGCGAAGTTTCTCATTTTCGTCTGATAGTGCAAAAAGCTGAACGTTAGAACTATTCAAGGGCCTTCGAGCATCAGATGAAACTATTGCTAGTTTAAATATCATTGTGAGCCTTTATGTGTTTTCCACGCAAGAAGATTTTCATCATAATTCATTTCGTCATTAATATCCTGTTCAAATTCTAATTCAACTTCAGGTACCCCATGGAGAAATTTAAGAGGGAACAGGAGCTGCGATTCTCCATACAAATGTATTTCACTTTTTCCTCCTGAATAAGGCCTCTACATTAGAGCAATCTTTTTTTCATGAAATCAAGGTCTACTGTAGACACGGCCCTGTCATTTCCTTTTTTTCAGCAACTAATAAAGTAAAGAAATTATGACCCTCCAAAAATTACAAAAAATGCCCCATTCTTACGGCCGTGATTAGAAGACTACACACACACAAATCACCTATTAACAAACCTATAATCAACATAATATACAAAGACAAACAAATCATTTTCAAACGAGGTATCATAAACCTAAGATAAAACTATTATTTCGCGGGCCAAAGCCGAACATTACATAATGATCATTACAATAGTACTTAACGACCTAATTGAGGCACAATTAGCGACTTGAATGAACAGCGTGTGAAACAAACACCTAGGTACTTGACTTGCAGTTAGAATATTATTAAGTATGATTACTTATTGTGAACTAAGTGGCAACATTTTCAAGAGTTCTTCTTGCTTTTCAGAGTATGAATTAGTTACAGTAGAATTTGCTTTTTTGAATAAAGGATTCCGCCCACTACACCGTACCATAACATGACCGTGCTAGGAACGTAACAGGCAAAAAAAAAATCTTTGTATTGAAAATTATGAGACTTTGCCCACGTCATGCACGTAGCGTATTGGCACCGGCAACATATTCTCGCCGACAATAATTGTTGACGCTGTTGAAATTCGCACATATACATGACATAGATTAGTGTAATCAGCCTATCAAGTTCCCATCTGGGCCTGAAGGTACCTTTGTGAGATTGAGTAGCACATAACATAAAGCTCTTCTTTCTTTTCATCATCATCATCATCATCATCAGCTTCTTACCCTTGTCCCGTGTTACTTGGTGGAACATTTTTTTTTCTTCCATTCTCCCCTGTCAACCGTCACGCTAAAGCTGTAATTCAGTACGGGCTATTAATTGGTTCTATGGTCCAATAATTTGAGCACTTGATTTTTTGCTTCAGTTTTGTTTGAAGTTCCTTTTACAATGATCTCAATAGGTCCGTTAAGTTTGTTTTTTTATTAATTCAATCAATTTGAATTACAATGGAGAAGAGTACTTCAGAACAGGAAGCTTCAACGTGAAGCCTGATCTGCCCCTATTTCTAATTCATCAGCATCGCTTAGTTTAAGAGATAATAGATTGCATGAGAAAAACTTCATATTGTGATTAATAATAGGTACCTAATAGAGATTTAATCTTTCTAGCATCACTACAAAGAGCTGAAGAAATTAATTCCACATAGATTTAGGCATCTTGAACAGACGGGTATATATTATGTCCAACACAAGTAGATAACAAAGTGGATAACAAATTACAATTAAAGCTTCGAAACTAATACAAGAATAAACAATGTACTTAAGGATTCCAATTAAACGCATCTTCGTATTTAACTTTAAGAACAAACTGCTGTAATTCTAATTACCATGAACAATTTTTCGGTACAATGGCCATCGTTATTGGATTTCGGCTTTGATCTAAAATTAGACATTAAAGCGATAATTTAGCCAATTATTTCAGAAGTGTTGGTTAACTCACACTGAGTTCAGACGCAGAACGTAAATAAAGAGAAGTAGTTCTAAAACTAGACGGTTTTAAAAACAATGAATAATGTTCTTCATACAGTGATGCCGATGAATGTGGGAGAGACGTCTTGAGTACAGTTTTAAGTAAGAATTTGGATGAGAGAGAAGAGAGGGAAGGTTAAAGAAACGATAGGAGAATAGGGAAAGATAATATAGTCATTAAGGTAGTGGATACTGGAATGAAAGCTGATAAGGCTTCAAATAAGGGAAAGAAGGATGGAAAACCCAACGCTCTGCAACCGCCTGCAAAATAGTCTAGTTTTAGAGGTTCCAAATCGGGTGAGATAATATAAACCTCTTTATAACCACAATATTTGTTGCTGACTAAGGTTAAGAATATTTGCTGCCAATTTGGAGGACCCACTTCAATAATTAAACAAATCTTGTAAAGCATCAAGAATCTCAACGAGTGTCAGAAGACCTTTTACGCTATCTGCAATATAGTTAGGCCAAAATGGTATAAGTGTCTCTTCAAAATATAGATAAGCTTTTTCAAGCTTTTAGTACTTGGCAGTATGTTAAGATGAATTCTTGCAAGTTAATGTTGGACAACGTCCTCTTGGCATTATGATCTTTGAGGGTTTGTATACTCGTTCTTATGACAATACCTTTATTTATTTGCTAGAGATAACCTAATGCAGTTAAGATCGACTCAACAAGAGGGAAGTCTTTGCCGTTCAACGGTATCGTTCTGTATCTTAAAATTTTGTATGAAGATATAAGTTGGGAAGCTAAAGGACCACAAGCCGGAGCCGCAGCGTTTAATTAACATATCACTAATGATTTTGGTCTTATCACATAGTTAAAACAACTGGAGCTACAAAAGAAGGTAGAATGCATGCTATACGCTTCCAGTCTAATTGAGGGATTTTATGGACCAAATGGGGTAGTTGCAAGTTTTGCAACAGTGCAATATCAACGCAAAATACCAGCCATTGTTCACTTGTGACCAACAAACAGTTACAGAATAATGTTCCATCCGTCTGAGTTCGGCTGAAAACCCAGTGGAACAGATATGCAAGATCTACTTAGACACGCAAACAGCGGATGCACTAAGTTATTAAAGGTATACAAGTTCAGGTGCAATATTTTTATTACATAATTGCGTCCATTACCGAGCCGATACGGTTATGTTTTACCTTGACATGCGTTAGGTTACATAGGGTTGGCGAAAACCTTAATTTTAGTCTTTAGATTTCTGCAAAAATCATCTAAAATATTCCTATTCCTGTATGAATGGTTGCTAAATTTTTCGAGCTTAATTCGATCGCTCTCATTTTCCAATTTTTGCATAGTGTGAGTTATAGATTCACCCACCTAGATATAATCCTGTTGGTGTCCATGTTTATCTAGGACTTTATGGGCAGTTATGGGCGATATTGGCAGATATTTCAGCACATTATCTGTCAACGTTCGCTGTCCCCTCGGTGTGACCGCGTATTCGGACCACAAAAAAGAAAATTCAAGAAATCAAAATCGATCCCAAACCGACCACTCGCTCTAGAAATCTAAAACAAAGAACCAATTCTTTCGAAATTGAATGTTAAGGGGTCATGGCATTAATTCCCATGACCTTCCCACACAGTGATCTGGATAATGACAGGATAGAATACGATAATCTGTCGGTAAGCACGACCTAGTTGATGTGTGTGATTATATCGACTCTGTGTGGTGATGTGCGGTCGATATGTGGGAAATGGTTTTCACTGACGTTGTTACAGTTTGAGCTAGTTATTTATTAAGGTTTGATATGAATATTATTTATAAAATTCTACTTTCTATAAAGTAAACAATGAATGATTATGAAGCAAGAACACGAAGAAGAAGAAAATTAAAGCCCGTGGAAGGATTTTCTGTTTTTTTTTTGTTGCGGTTTTCATTATTGGACAGGTAACTTCTAGAGAAGCCTGGATCAAAGTCCGTCAGGAAAGAACACTGGAAGAATTGTGGTAAGATTTTGTGCTCAAAAGCTTCAGAGACATTACATAAACTAAGTAGAAGTAAACAAGTTCAAAATAAACTTTGATTCAGATTATCGCTCTTTTACTTCACTTCAAGTTGGCACTTGACACAACAACAAATCATCGGAAAATTCTCAATCCATGATTTGCAAGAATAATGAGAAATGCAAACGATGTTAGAAATTAACAAGTCAGTGGTCAAGTAATTAACAGATCCGATTTAAATGATTCATTTATACCTTTATGCGTTAAATGGAAAAACACAATAACAACATATTCGCGAAAACGTTTGCAATGAAAAGCTTCCATTACATAACTAATGCTTTTATTTGTGTCGCATTCTTTGAGTTTGTCATCGTTTTTAACGAATACTAAGTAATAAATTAATGATTGTTATGTTAACTATTTGAATACAAAGAATCTAGCTGCGCTGTATGCTACAAGGATCTTTTGGCGTTTTAATGACGTTGACACCGGGCGCAGTTTTTTTTTGTGTAAATGGATAGATATGTACAGCTCTGCGTTTTTTTTTTTTGATAAATGACACATACATACAGGTACATATACATACATCGACACGTAAAAAATGTATAAAAAAAATCCATTAATCCACGCAAGCTTCAAAATATTCCTATCGAAAAGGGAGAATCCGATTCATTTGGAAATCGTACCAACGCAAAAAACGTCTTATGAATAGCAACTTCCGTTGATGCGTAAAAAACGAACCTTTCCGACCCACCTTCAAATACCACCACATAATCATATAACTTAATCGCCATACAACCAATCATTTGAGAAATGAGAATGACTCAAGTAGTGGATTGCCCGCGAATTTCGTCCGTGTTATAAAAATATTAGGTAACTATTTGAATCGGGTTTTATTAACAATTTCAAGGGTTTTATTTTTTTTGCACGGAACCCTAATCCTTTTTCTAAAATAAAAGTTTCATAAGTTACTGCTTATAAAATCTGTCAGTAAAAGTCCCGTCAAAATCGATCCAACCATTTTTATCCGGAATAAACAGACAGATAGAACAAATGGCGTTTCATATGCATTCATTACAAACAGATACTTACTTAAATTTTATTTATTTGTATAGATTCCCAGTTTCTTGGGTAGCTTTCCGCTAATTTTCCCTCTTATTCCACGCGAAATTTCAGAGCGAAAAAGATCGTCGACCTTTAAGTATGCTGACAGCGCATTGTACAGGGTTTCGATACTTTCGATACAATGAGAGGCCAGCGTATACTGGAAACGTATAGCTTTGAGACTTGTGAACTTTCAGGCCGTTTATTTTGAAGTATGAAAGCCAGCATTGTTTATGGTGATGGTATCCATCCTGGAAACAACTATCGTCGTCTACCACATGTATGGATAATGGGGTCTCATCATCCTCTACAAAACCATATGCCCTATACCAACTATGTTGAGAATGAGTTCCAGTCTAATCGAATGCAGCTGAATACCAGTATTTTACATGGAGCGACTGCCTATCTGACCTCCACAACCCACTTAGTACTGGGTAATATACGATACCCCTTGGTAAGACTGGTTTTCAGACTTTCGGGCCACTGACTACATGAACGACTGTCAAAGATCTACAATTGACAGCCGGGACCAACGGCTCGTGCTTTCCGAGGCACGTAGGAAACTCGGTATGTAATGGGTGGTCACCCATCTACAGACCAACCTAGATAAGCGCGGCTTAACCTGAAGATTGATCCAAGCGGCTGTTATTGTATAAAACTTCATCATACTGCAAAAATCCCCCAGCTTCTTTGGTAGCTTTCCGCCGTTCTCTGAAAGGCTTCAAAGATATTCGACGCAAACTAACGAAGATAATTAACCTAAAGCCATAATCATACAATGAATCACTAAGTACTAACCTAACCAAATGCGTACAGTTCGCGTTAAATTATTTCCATGTTGGAAAATTTGCTCCGTAATTTATGTCCGTTTAAGGACTTACATGGAAATTGATCGCGAATATTAATGAGTTATGTAAATAAATAGTTATTTTATTACTTATAATTATAAAGGACACTTTACTCTGAACTGGGTGTGGAAAATATATTTATTTTGCACCTGGAAACCTTCCTCGCGACCAAAAGTAAATCAGAATACTGAATAGCTTAAACGGTTGGGTCCGAGAAAAAAATTCTGGTTGTGTAATGGTGTAAAAAAAGGTTGTCTGTAAAATCGGTTTACGGACGACAAATTTACGCGATAACGTCATTTTTCATGATATTAGTGATTTTAACTTAAAAAACAAAATTTCATACACCTCTTCAAACACTTAAGGACTGAAATTCTAACAACACCGTTGCGTTAGCTTCCAACCATACGCCTAGACAATAAATTTTGGGATTTTTACTTCGAAAATTAAGGACTTTCCATACACAACCTCATCCCCCTTTTTACTCTTTGGGGGTGGAATTATTAAAACTCTGAGACACGTATAAATTAGTTTTCAATCGTCATCCTAAACACGAAATTTCAAGATCCTAACTTTAAAACTGACGGACTTTCATACAAACTTTCATTCCCTATTTAACTCCCTTAGGGGTTGAATTTCGAAAAATCCTTCCTTAGGTTTTGTCAAGATTATAAAGAGAACCACTGTGCAAAATTTCAGTTTTATAGGTCCAAGGATTTGGGCTGGGCGGTGATCGCCTGGCGTGTGGAACGGTGTGACACTTTTGTGTGCGTGCAGCCGGTGTTTATCGATTTATAAGATGTTATCACGTCAAAAGACTTGATGGCAAGTTGATGTAAAGTCGACCTATTAACACAGGTTATAATACCTAGTAAATTTTAACGTTATTTAACTTATTTATACTTAACTATAGTTAGTCGAATAGTCGCACTTAACTAACAAATGTCTCGGTAATATCGAGCTTTCAAGATCTAAATAAATATTTTCAGAAAATCCGTCCAACAATTAGAGGGTCTAAAAAAGACTCCAAACGAAGCCGAAAGGCACTTGTTCTTCCCATCTTTGCGATCATTTTTTGTTCTAGACCGTACCTGGGAACCTTCTAGTTACTGAGGTATTGGGGGTCAAAGTTCCAACTTTTTCACAAGGTTATTTTTAAATTCATGTTTTTAATGTAAGATTTTTACTTTAAACACCTTCACGACCTATTCAATTCATCCACCAACACAAAGGTTTTAAGTGCGTAACATGAGTTCTTCCGAAAAACGTGATTTTTCACCCCAAAAAAAAGTCATTTCCCAGCAAAAAAAAATGCGTAGTTACTTAGTTTGATGTACAGAATGCTTGGTTGACGGCTTCGTGATGAGTCTGTTTACACCCTGTATAGAGCCAGATCAGCTTCTTTCATTAAATGAATTAGTGACACAGAATGATTAATGTGTTTACGGTCTGACAAATTCTGAATGCAAATGGACACAACCGCGGACGCGGACACAGGGAGTGAAAACCGGCAGTTGAAATGAAAGTAAATTCACTACAAATGTTTAAATTAACATAGAGCGTTAAATTGTACAACAAATACTATTGTTGTGTCAGATTTATTACAAAAATACATGTGTACCTACTACTTTACACTAGACTATTCATCAATGAAATTGAACGAAATCAGCACTCCTAAACCGCGGTCAAAAACTGTCAGTGTCATTCCTACATTATCGGTATGTTATTGACACTAACAGTTGAACTCTGTTTAGGATGATCGCGTTCGCGTTCATTTAATTGGTGAGGTCCGGTTTTAGTGGTCTAAACTACTTCATCTTTTTTTTTTTTTTCGGATGGGAAATCATCAAATGACTCCTCCCGCTCTGGGCGGAGCAGGAGGGAGTGTCAGACTTTTACTGACAAAAACCCATCCATGTTCCTTCATCGCCCTTCATGTTCCGGGGCCACGGTATCTCTTGCGAACAGTCCCGCAGCCCCGGCAGGCATCGGCCCTTGCTGACCCCTTCCCCTTTGCTGACTCTCCTTGAGGCGCGCGTGGAGCACGAACGGGCTTCGACACGGCCTGTCGTCATGAGACGGACGGACGGCGAGCTAGCCCATAGCTCCCCGTCCACAGGCCCGCGCCTACGGTGGTCGGGGGCCACCACGTGGACCCCGACGCCCGGGGCGTCTCCCGCGGCGGCCGGGACGTGAGGATCTCATACTTCATCATCACGTTCCTGCTCTTGTCCCATGTTACTTGGAGTCGGCGCAACACTTTTTTTTCTTCCATTCTCCCCTGTCAACCATCACGCTATAATTTACTCCTTGTTCTTTAATATGTAGTCTAATATCTAAGTCTGACAACCAGTCTTACCAAGGGCTATCGTATTACCCGGTAATAACTGGGTTGTGGAGGTCAGATAGGCAGTTGCTCCATGTAACATACTTGTATTCAGCTGCATCCGGTAAGACTGGAAGCCGACCCCAACATAGTTGGGAAAAGGCTAGGCAGGTGATGATGATAATGAAGTCTAACATCTAGCTCAGCTCCTCGCAGTATAAAGTGAAGATGTCCCAGCTAGCAAAAAATAATCTTACAAATATCCCAAGACCATATTTTTTTCAGTCTTATATCACACTTACAGACACCTATAAGTGTGGATTTGGGCGCACTTTATAAGTATATTCACCCTTGCAAATTGCCTTGTAATGGTCTTGCGAAGTGTATTTTTACACTTACAAGCCTCTTGCTGATGCTTTTATAATGACAAATAAACTTACAAGTGACTTACAATGGCGCGCTGTAAGGGTAAATAACCTTAAAGTCCTCTTACTAATAAAATAAAATACTATTTTAAGGGTAATATCGCTTATAGTCCTCTTTGTGATCTCCTAATAAGAGTGTTATCACAAACCGCGAACTCCTTGGAACTTTTGTGAAAATTATAAAGTATTATATTTAAATTTATATTTCCTACAAAAGGCTACTGTGTATATTTTCTAATTTCTTACTCATGTATTTGTCACGCACTAAGTATATGCGATTATTGGGTTGCGAAGTAGTTTTTCTCGATTACTTTGAAATTTTAATAACAATATTTTTATGGGCCTTTTCAAAAATGTGTCTTTTACTTTATATATTTTTTAATCATTTGTAAAATAATATCAAAATGTCGCCATTACGACGAAACACGACTTATAAGTGCTTTATTAGAGCAATATAAGTCCAGTACTCTTGTCTAAGGTTTATATCGCTCTCGTAAAAGTCCAATTAAATCTAAAACCACTGTCATCGCGGCCATGTTGCTTATATTTTTAGGGTTCCGTAATATGTAAAAGCAAGCCAAACGACGAAGTCGAAGGATCTAATAGAAAATTAATGATAATGTGTACTAAATATTAAAATAGTCTATGACCTGATTTCATAACAATTTCTGGAGTCAACACAACAAAGAAAATAAATAACCCTTAATAGGGAATTGTTGTAGACCTTTTAAAGTGCTACTACTCTTTATTATATCTTAGGTGAGATAAATCACACTTTTAAAATACTAGTTTACAGAAATCTAATAAAACACTTAGTGTAGTCACTTCTAAGGTTGACTGTACTTATAAAATGAATTTATAAGTATTAATTAATAATCAAAGGCAATTAGACTTGTAAAAGGCGCTTATAATACCACTGCTCTTATTTATATCATATAACGTGTTCTTAAATACGTCTATAAGACTATGTTATAAGTATGAATGGTCTTAAAACTTAAATAGACTTATAAAATAGCACTATAAGAGTTCCTGCCTTAATCAGAACACGTATAAACCTTATATGAAACCATCGCTCTTAAAGCTTTTGTTTGTAAGGGTATTTTGCTAGCTGGGGTAGTAGCAACTACAGTACCTTCACAGTTATCATGCCTGTGGAGTATATGGCTGGACTGTAGGTAGCTTATTTTTAACTATGCAAAAGTGCCTGTCGAGGGTTTATTTGAAATAAATGCTTTGAGTTTGAGTATGAAAATATTACGTTGTTCTGAATGAAGAATCCATAAAGATAATTTTAATGATACAAAATAATCTTTTGCCCTTTGCCATTTGCGAACTGTGAATTAATTAGAATTCTCAGAAATATAGCTAATTAAAAGCTGTCAAAGGAACTTTAGCTGTCAACAATGTTGAAATAAACAGCTTAAAATCCTACTTGGAATTTGAAACCTTTGTCAAGAGTCCTTGAAATGTGAACATCTTAAGTTCAATACAGTCGACTTCAAAACTATTTTACTAAAGTTAATTTTACGAATAACATTTTCTAATCAAAAGGAATCTCGTCAAATCTCGACTTAAAACCAAGGATCATGGTGATTTGTGTTTTCTTGGTAAAAAGATTGAACGATGTTAAGTACTTCATTTCACGCAATCTATTTGCAGTTTATTGATTACCCAAAGAGCAACAATGACGCAGTTGATCACAAGTTCACGAATATCGTAGTTGTTCAGAATTACCTGGGATTTATCAACATTTCCTCCTACGACAATTTAGTTACAATTGGACTTTTCCGTATTTTTCATGATTTCAATGACCTGCGTCAATAACATGTAATTTGTGTAATTTATTTAATATTTACAAATCCTGTCATCATAACATCTTGAATTTCGATAGTATTTACTTTCAGACATAACATAGTTATGTAGTAAGTATTTCGTTTTAGCCCCGACTGTACCTTAGGTACTTCAATATTTATGCTCCATAAACGTCGAACGGAGGACCTCGTCATAAATATACGACGCACGAACCTAGAAGTTATATTTCTTGGAAGGCCTATAGAATATTAAACTTATCAAGACAATGGGATCAAATACAAAAACTAGTGGGTCTTATAAATTATTTTATTGTCATCTTTGATAAACGAGGCTAAAATTCTAAGTTAATCATCGGTAGCTAAAGTTTAGTTTTATTCAACAGAGTTCCTAGTTTCAGTTATCAGTTACTGTCATGTTCTCTATAGTAACATTATAAAGAAGTAAAGTTGATATGTGGGAGGTGATTTTTTAAACTGCCCAACCATCCGCTTTCAAAAATTCTTCCACTGATGGAAAGCTAAGCTATTGTCGAGTGTCAGGATATGTTTTTCGACGAGGACGAATTCGCGAGCAAAATCTAGTCATGAATAAAAGTTTTGTTTTTAATTTATAAACAGTTACTCAGTACACAGCTGATCGAATCTTCCCCTCTTTGAAAGGCATTTTTTTCGCAAACGGTTAGGTAGCTCCCTCTAACCGTTAATACAGCTGTCTTGATAAAATCTTGAATGCCTAATTATCTTGCTAACCCACAGTTGCATTGACGATAACCCCTAACACGCAATAACAAGGCTTGCTCCTCTGATTTCATTTTAGTTGTATTGGCGATAACCCCTAACACGCAATTAAAGCACTCCAGCACTGCCCTAATATCCTTTAAGGCGGGGTGGTCTATTGTATCCAATAGCACACATGACTCGCCTCGGTCACGCGGCACGTGTAAACACGTGACGTTGCCTATAGTTACCTAAACCAAAACAAACGTAGCCCTAACCCGTTGATAACTAACAAGAACAAAGGTCATCGTTAGACACTTCCATTTCTTTTGTTATCGAGGAGATAACCCTGAAATGCTGCGGTAGCTCAGTAGCTCAGTGTTGCTAGATCATGCTTCTGATTTTTCCCAAATTCAAACGTTTTGTTTTCCCCATATCATCACCTGCCTAGCCTTTTCAACTATGTTAGGGTCGTCTTCCTGTCTAACCGTATGCAGCTGAATACCAGTATAAGTTTCGTTGCTTTTTTCCCCATACTGTTTCTCAAACAGTAAATAAAACGAATGGAAAGACATAAAAACTCTGTTTATTCACAAAATAGGTCAACGCATATTTAAACGGAATCGTGGAGGATTTATTTCAAAACATCCAACACTTACCTTCTTTATAAAAATATCAAATAATACTTATATGTACATGTACTTATATTATAAAGTCGTTATCAGAATTAAATTTTTGCTACATTTTAACCGTCGGTTCAAATCATGTTCAAATTCAGTTCATATCTCTTCATACACTGTTTTAGACTTTCACGTTTTTTCACTACACTTAAAGTAACCTACGGGATGATATCCGTAAGTCGGTCGGTCGTCGGTCGTTCGTCGGTATTCCCGCGATCATGATGCTTGCAACAGCGTCGAAATATCGGGAGCTCATCGAACGAAAACAAAATCACGGATATCACCCCGTAAGTACTTTAAGTATATCTCTTCATAATTTCCCTCTCCCCAAGAACGAAAATTTTCCCAGAAAACAGGAAAAGCCTCCCACCTACCAACACTGGTAACTCAGTTATCGAACACATTATGCCTCAACAAATGATCTTACGTGTGATAATGGGATAAACAAATATTACTAGCCAGTGTTATCTTAAAGGCTTGTTCAGATACGCTAAGTGTAAGTTTTAAATTGAGTTGGAACTTTAACTAATGAGTTAATGGGTCAATTATTAGTGTATGGGTGATGTTACAAAAATGTATGTAGATGAGATAAAGGCTGAACTAGACACAGTGTTCCTTAAATGGCGAAAGACACCTACATCAGTAAAATCTAAACGCACTATTTAGACTATAAATGCGTCAGTATCTTTATGTTACTTTCTCACGGCTGAATAATAGATTTCGGAGCAATTTGGCTCACAGGGAGACCATGATTAGGACATGAAATACTTTTTACCCCAGCATTAACAACGTTCTCGTGGGCCAAATACCTACCTCAATGCGGGCGAAGCCGTGGGCAAGATCTAGTAATACTTATACCGTTAGCTAGTAAGTAGTAGTAACAGAGAGAAGCCAAATCTCTACAACTGAAAATATCACTTGCTTGAGCCAAAATAAAAGCATTTGTTTTAAATATACATAGGAATAGGCGAGACGATAAAAAAAATCTAATTAGTCCGTCAGTTAGATTATCAAAAAATATTTGATTCTTACGTAAACCAAAATTGACGAAAATATGACGCTTTTAAAATTCTCAATACGTCACGCCTAGGTACATTTTTTAGCTAGTTCTGACGTCACGAGCCCCAACTCCTGAGTTTTGATGCGTTATATCTTTTGTCAATATTCATTGATTTACAAAAACAAAAAATACGTGTCTATTAATTTCCAATACTCTATCTGACGGACTTATAAATAGACTTGCAATTCTTTGATACTGTCGTCATGCCTATTGCCGAAACAAAGACAAGAACGAAATGTAGCTAATACAGTCCCAGTCACAAGGCAAAAAAACTGTGAAAATACTGTAGTTGCCATTCCAAAGCGTAGATCTCTATGGAGAAGAACGAGCACGAAACTCCATGGACACTGTCGTATCTGAACGCGCTCTTATACATCCATTTATCTATTTATTCTGCCCAAATACATCGCATCCATTGTTCGGGGCCTTGTTACAGCAATTCTATAATTCCGTACTAGGTAAACCGACACAAGGATAGACAAACTAAACTGTTTTGTTATTAAAATGTTATTAACATTGTCAATTATATAAGTGCCGTTTAACTACGGAGGGGGTTTAGTGCCGTCGCAATGCGAAACTGCCTGTTTATTTTGTTGTAAAGCTTTTCAAATTGCTTAATTTTGGAAAGCTTGCTTCTTAGACTGAAGATATTTCATAACATCACGCCTGGAATCCCCGAAGGGTAGGCAGAGGTGTGCCTAATAGTACACCCACATTTGGCCGCTTGTGTTTAAGTCTCATGTAATAGGTGGCGAACCTATTGTATCAACACCACCGTGGTTGCTACTGAGAAATTCCTAATGGAGACACCCAATAACACTTTGTCCGACCTGGGAATCGAACCCAGGACCTCAGGATAAGAAGTTTAGACAAACGCGGCAGAACAGATATTTCATGGTATCTTAAATCTATTTGCTAGAAACTGTCTTTCACAATCTCATTAGTAGTACCTTGTAACGACTTTTTTAACAGACCTCTGCCTTTCGGTACTAAAATCCTTCACTCATTATACTATTTTTTGTCTTCCACAACTTCTTTAAGGATCTTCTTCATAGTGATCAACCTTTTGCTAGTATAACGAATTCTGACTGACTGACCAACAACACCTTCACAAATAAAATGTGCCTAGAAAAATATTAGTTGAACAAAATAATTGCTGTGAGTTTATTAATGCTGCATGCCCAAACACCGGCGCACTTGACGGTCTTAGGACTGCATCAGAGTGTGGAGTTCACAACTTCACATAGCTGAATTATGGGCCAAAAAAATTTGCCATCCGGGTTCATGCCATGAGGGTTCCGTACCTCAATAGGTAAAAAAGAAACCCTTATAAGATCACTTTCTTGTCCGTCTGTTTTTATTGTTTTCCCTAAAATGTTTACTATGCCTCCACACAGTTACTGCTTACTTATCTATCGGTAAGTTGCGAAACTATTCGTTTAGTATATCACCATACTAATTAACGCGTCTTTCTATCTTTTCGACAACTAATGACTGTTGTGTACTATCAGCATTTCTTTCGGTTCCAAACAATTAGGTTTTTGTGTTGCGACGGACGCTTGCTTACCAACGTATACGATAAATGGATGACATTTACGATTGATGGAAATGCTGACTATTTAAATGGATGTCGAAGTTTTTGGGTTAAACGATAATATGTTTTGGAAGTACAGTCGGAAACTGGACCTAGTTAGGTACTTCGTTGAATTCTCCTGATTTTTTTTTAACTAATACATTGATTATAGGATCGTATCTTAGCGTTCCCTATTCATGGTTCCTGGACATCTTGTTTATTAAATCTGATATTGTTGTCGTTTTGGCCAACCTATCATCTATACTAATATCATCAAGAGGTAAAAAGTAGTCTGTATGATGTAGGAGATTATCTTCGGAACTACTGATCTTTTTCCAAAAAATCTTTCACTAACGGGAATCCGGTTAATTTCCGTGGAGCGAAACCGCGAGCAATGGCTAGTCCATAACAGATACTGCTGTTTCACGGTACGTTGATTCCACAACCGATTTACTCCAGGTAGAGAGTATCTAGCACAGAGATTGGAACATGTTTTCAGAAGTCATGGGTCCATAAGCCTTCATAAAGAGAAAATATTCTGCACAATAGATCAACCTGTCTTAAATCTAGATCTAAGACACTGATTCTGCGAGAGGGCAAGATTTATAATCTGGGAAAATACAAACAAAGGTAAGAGAACCATGCATACTTAGATTAATTTTGAAATCTCATGGATATATGCCTGTCCCTTTTACGGAAATTGACCTAGCTTTTTACCTCGTATTTGCGTTTGTATAAGGGTATGTAGACCTAACGGAGACAAAAGGAACTATTTGTAGGGTTGTCAGACGCAAGGACAAAGATATTATCCACTCTATTAAGTTTAGAACTGTAAGCAAACGCTACATTCAAATTGGTTTCAACAAATCGCCAATAAAAAGAAGGCTAGACCTTCAAATTTGAATTTATTTTAGTGATTATTCGGAGTTTACTCAAAAAGCTTGGGTAAAACAAGTTTACCCGGGTAAACCTAGGTTTACTTTTTTACTTCTTCTTCTAGCATTACCCGTAACAGATACACTAAGAAGAAGAAAAAACACTGAACTAGCCAGTCAGCCCTATCACTCCTTGCAACAATAACGGTACACTCAAATGCATAGTGCATTCCGCAAGCATTCACTCAAGAACTTAATGCTTGTTTTTATTCATAGTCCTGACCATCTGTGTACTTAGATCGAGTCTCTAGGCACTATGAAGGCTCATTGTCACAAATCATAGTTGCTGATGAGCTTGTAATTTCTTTTTATAGAATTAAATTGCTAGTAACACGAACTGGTTGAGCTTTAAAGTAATTAGATGCTAGGATAGTTTGAAAAATGTGTGTGAGTACTATTGTAAGCAATCTCACTGAGCTTCCGCATTTAATGTCGAGTGAAAATTAAGTGAGTTGGGTTATTATAATTATAGGTGGAAGTTGCATGTCAAGCCTAAAAGGTTGCTATGTTTACATAAATAATACCTACCTTAATTTTGACAAAAAAAAAATAGAACTTGTGTATTTTTCACAAAACCTTTTAGTTTGCTCTGAGTGCTTTTCCACTTTAATAAACTAAACCTAATTACACACGTCATCTCGGCATTGATGTAAAAATGGGTGATTCAGTTAATAGCCGTATAATTACTTAATCGCACCACAGCCATAAGAGCAATTTAACGATGACTACAACTACTCCCTATGAAAGCATGACACATAAACATCACGCGTGTATTTCCCCCGTATGCTCAGACAGAGATGTTGCCCACATTTTACCAGCATAAAAAAGCAAATCATGACACATCCAGCTAAAATCTCATATTATGACATCATTTAATCGAGTTACTGTAGTACTTGCGATCATCGTAATTAATGGCAGTACATAATCAAAGAAACTTGAAAGAAATGCGTCTAATTCACCACTTAGCTAATGAAATTAAACTTTATTTCTTAAGACATACTGTTGTAAATTAAGTGGCAAGAGGAAAATAGATAATTGATTGAAAAAAAGAACGTAGTAGGTAAGTACTATCGAGGACACTCCCGCCTGATCACCACTAAGCTTATTTTTGCTTGCACTTAAAACATAGAAACGCTCTCTATCCCCGCCCCGTTGACTTTATAATAAATAATTAATGAAAAAAATACGATCGGCGACACATGCCAAACGAGACTAATTGTTATTTTGCGCGCCAAAGTTGACGCTTTCCTAATAGGCCTAAAGTTTAAAGTGGAGTGGCTCGGCGCCTCCGCATGATTTAAGCGAAAAAAATTTTAACTGATCAGGCGGAAAAGACCACGACTGTACATACCTGAAATACCGAACTTTGCAAATCAAATTCAACTTTACGCTAGAAGCAATCGAGTCGTAATTTGTGTGATTAGAGACAAAAATGGGTAATTGTATTTTTTTTTTAAGAACTTAGTGTCTGAAATATACCACTTGCAAACTTAATTCAACTTTAATCATAAATAGATAGAGTTGTAAATTGTGTGAGTAAAGGAAAATAGATGTATAATTTTGCAAAAAATAATGCATCATACGTGTTTCCGAGGGCTAAGCGTAAGGAATAATTTGCAATCATTAATAACTGACCGCGGTCTCAGACGTGAGGTAAAAACTGAGCTAGACCTACCATAACATGTTTATAACTTCCACTGAGGAAATCATAGGTAATGGAGGAAGTGCTTCTGCTACTGACGGTATAAACTATTGGGATGGATGGCATTAGACTGAATGAGCATTCATTTTCTTTTCTTCTTTTTAAATGTCATGATTCATGGCATCAGAGAAAACAAGTGAGCATTGCTTTTTTTCTTTTTCTTTATTAATAAAATATTAGTTTATGTCCGCGGCTTTGCCGGCGTGGAGTTCGATAATTAATAAATAAATATCGCTGGACATTACACACAGCGCCATCTAGTGCCACGCTAAGCTTGCTAGGCTTGTGTCGTGGACACCAGATAGTTGATATACTACATAGATACTTTTTGTTTGTAAATACATACTTATTATACCTATAATCATCCATGATTTGGAAACAAATGTCCATTCTCATTACACAAACATTTGCTCCTACCGGGATTCGAACCCGGGACCTATAAGAACGTAATGCTCGGGTCGTCATGTCATGTCACGTCAATAGGCATGACGAGCGACTTGATGATAATTATAATACATAATACAATAGTTGAATTGATAGTTATGTGTTTGAGCCGGCTTGAAACACGAGGGCCATGAGGTACATAGTATTTCGGGAAATCGCCAAGCGTTTGGTCGACTCTACACGTGACCAGAGGGCGGGCCTATTTTTTAGCCAAAGAATCAGCATTGCCATCCAATGCAATGCATGGCAATGCTGCCAGGCTTCTGGGCACTTTTATTTCCTGTTGACAGCGATATATGCAGACGAATTTTTCGACGCCCTGTACCACTTTTGATACAGTTTGTACATTTTTTATTACTATTATGGAGTTGTAGTTTGTAAGTAATGTAAATAATACTGTTATTTTGTAAATAAAATCTCTATCAATCTCAATTCATGATTCAATTTAAGTGCAATAGCCTCTATATGCTTTGATATTACTTCTCTGCTCGGTGCCCAGTGACTCATACATGATTGAAGTATATTTCAATGGTTAAAATATTGACAACATCGACTAAATATGCCATTCACTAGTCAAACGAAACCGTATTATTTTCCTAATTATTGCATGTAGAAGGGCTATGGCATCAGAACCTAAGACGAACCTTATTCGACTTAGTTAAGATTTATTTTTGTTTGATTATTTTATTTGTAAGGTGTTTTTTATAAATACGCACGTATTTATTTAAATACGTGCGTATTTATAAAAAACGTAAAAAAAATGAATTCGTAAAAAAAAATGTACAAACTGTATCAAAAGTGGTACAGGGCGTCGAAAAAAATCGCCTTATAAACAAAATCAAAAAGTTAATATAAACCTTAGCACATTACAATAAGCTCCAATGTAAAGTGGAGCTTATTGTTTTAGGCGATTTTTATAAATACGCACGTCTGGCGTTCAACCGCAAACGCGGCGTAATATAGAGACTATTATAAAATACTTCTACTGTTCATTTTCTGCGCAGTAGCAATATTACAATATAAAGGGTGAGGCCTCCCATATATTTTCTATTTTATTGCCATTCCTTGCATATTTAAAAATATCACCCGATTGCAATTTATTGTCTTTTCATAAGGCTTTGACAGGTTGATATAAATTCCGCTATCAATTACTAGTTTAAAAAAAAAACGTTTGAATAAATTCGACTTTTAAAATCTAGTATTAAAAATACTTGAGAGGTGTCAAGGGACACCCGGATGGAACGAAGTTCTTTTCGATTAATTAGTGAAGGAATTGTAATAAAATTTTATTTTTTTTATTTATAATAATAAAACAAAACTGGCGAAAATATCTGGCTTGTTTTCTATATGAGAGAGAGAGAGACAGACAAAGAAACGTGCGCACGCCGCACGGTTTACAATAGCTTACTATAGCAAAAAGTGTCGTTACAACTTTTCGTCTTAATTTTTTCCGTCTAGCCCCCTTTCGCAACGCGCGATAAGGAACTTCGTTCCAAAAAAAAAACTAAATTAAAAGTCTAGTAAAAATTAGGCATGAGTGACATTGGTGTCATGACATAATAATGTAAAATAAACAACAATTTTCTGTATAAAACGTTTATATCGTACAATTATAAGTTATGCTGGTAGTCACTGCATCACATCATCATACAATGATTCATATTTATAATTACAACCAGTTGATGTCCGCGGCTTCGCCCGCGTGGATGTCGGTTATCGCGACCAAAAGTAAAGCTTCCAGACGGCATATTTTTTTTCGACACGATATTTTAGCCAAATTTGACAAATTATATACTAAAGCCCCCCTCGGGAACCACACTATCCATCGGTGAAAACAGCATGAAAATCGGTGCAGCAGTTTTTGAGTTTATCGCGAACAGACAGACAGACGGGGCGGAGGACTTTGTTTTATAGTAATTATACTGTAGTGATTGCATTATTACTATTTTGCAAACATAATTAGTATACTTATCAAAGAAAAACAATGAATGCATTAAGTACGCTATAAGTATTACTACTCAATGACTGTATGAATGGAAAATACATAGTTGTTTATCGGCTTGTAAAAAGATATCTATATACAGAAATGATAATGATTTATCGTTTCATGACAAGGTGCTGATAAGTGAAATTTATTTATAACTGAACTTATAATAGAGAGGTATGCAAGAAGACATGCTGCGCCGACCTCAAATGAATTGGGATAAGGGCAGGAGAATGATGATGGACTTGGGAAACTGCTTCGTTGGTCTAGTCCAAGCAAGCGCCACTGCTGAGATATAATAGGTCCTGGGTTTAATTCCAGAGTCGTCAAAAATGATTAGGACTGAGATATTTCTAATGGAAGAATCCGATACCACTTTTTTTGTACTTTTTGGCATACCCAGCCTGTTATGCCAACACCAATTAATTAAGAATAAAGCAAATAAAGGCTCCCACACACAGGCGCGTTTTTGCGTTTTCGCGTTTCTGCGTCACGCGATATTTGTTTGTAGTACATTATGTATTGGGACGCATGCGATCTGCCATGCGATTGCCGCGATAATAACGCCGCAATAGAAGTAGGACGCAGAAACGCAAGCGATCCCACACACATGCAGGCGCGTTTTTGCGAATCTGCGTTTTCGCGTACTTGCGACCCAATACCTAAGTTAAAAAATTACTTTTTCTTCAAATGTTCTAAGAACTCATATCACAATATCGCAGGACGCATAAACGCGCCTGATATCGCGCGATAATAACGCGCCTGTGTGGGGAAGCATTATTGCAATATCGCGGGACGCAGAAAAGCGAAAACGCAGAAACGCGCCTGTGTGTGCGGAGCCTTAAAGCAGTGATAAAGTAAAATCTGTCACATTACGAATTTCGCACACTAACAAAGTTTCAGCCATTAGCTAAAAACCTCAGAAAATACCATCAAACCTCGCTCTAGAAACAACTTTTCAACCAGTGAATCAGAATCAGGACACGAAATACACCACTACAGTTATACATTCACAATCTGTGACTAATTATACCGCGCAGTGTAAATAGCATAGCAAACTACACATTACTGGGCAGACCGAATGGCACCCAGTGTAACAAACTGTGCCACTGAATTATATGGAATTACAAATATATTAGTGTATTTCAATTTTGGTGGTAACTGTGCCAGTGATTGTGACAGGAAGTGTAATTTTTGTGGGAACGTGACACATTTATGCACTGTCTGGAAAATAATTGACCCATTGTTGTGAACATACGAGAAAATTTTGTTTAGTTTATTGCATTCAAATTCAAAATAGACCTACATGGACACTTAATATTATGAAACGTCAAAATATAAATGTAGTTGCACAGTTCGGGTTGGTCGTTAAATAAATTATATTTAATTAAAAATTTCCCAAATCCCATGGTAACTCTTGCAAAAATATTTGTTTTAACAATGTTGCCATTACTGTCACGCCTCGTCGTCTGACCTGACTACATCGTTGGTCCAGTGGTCGCAAGCGTGACTGTCATGCGTGGTGACCTTGGTGTCAATCCCCGGGTAGGGCAGTATAATTGAGTTTTTCATAGAGTTTTACTCATAAACTCCAAAGGTGTGAAATACATAAACTGACGCCTTTTTCGTGTACGGACGGGCAGAAACTATGGTATTCATCATACCAACAAACAAACAAACTAATCTTATTGAAGGGTATCATATTCCCAGTAACTGGGTTGTGAGAGTCAGATATGCAGTCATCATCATCATCAGCCTATTAATGTTCCCACGGCTGGGACACAGGCCTCCTCTCTATAAGAGGAGATATGCAGTCGCTCCATATTTATATCGGTATTCTGCTGCTTTCGGTAACACTGGAAAATTACCACAGCATATTTGGGAAAATGCTAAGCAGATGGTGATTCATTTTTAGTAAATTTCATGGGATTTAAAATTTTCCACCTATAAAGTACATCCCTGCTTACCCCATCAGGTAAAACTAGCGTGATACTAATTTTATGTATGTCCGGTTGACCTATAGCCTCGGTATTTTCTTCGAATAATTATGCACCTTGCCACCGATTTTATAAGTCGGTTATGTAAGATTTATGTCAGATAAATAAATAATTACATAATTCACCGTTATTTTAGTTAATGATTCTTCAGAAGTGACATTTATTTCTGCAGTAATCTGCATAACCGTTTACTTCGCTAGTGTAATTGAAACAAATTTACACCAATTCGTGGAACTTTGTATGACACTCCACATTTAAAATCGTCTTAGAGGTACTAATTTACTACACAGATCTGCCTACCTCAACGTATAAATCAAGCGTGACTGTGTAATGTGAAAAACTAACCTATAGCAACATAAACACCACGTGTTTCGTACTACGTACGATAAAAACCAAAACAATATTATGACTATATTATTTCGAGACCAGTAGCGCCATCTCTTGATGTAGATATGAACTACGGCCAAAACAAAACAAGACCGTGTCGAGTTTTCCTTCTTCTATTTTTAAATTGTAGGTAAAGCTTCCGCATTCTACGCACGCTGGCTTTTGCTTCCGAATCGGGATGACAAGATGAAGATCATGATATCTATGGACTACGTAATAAAGTCTTAAATTCATTAACAAATAACGCACAACTTAAACCGCTGGGTTCTAGAAGCTTGAACTTTTGGCGCCAAGGGTTCCGTACCCAAAGGGTAAAAACGGGACCCTATTATTAAGACTCCACTGTCCGTCTGTCTGTCTGTCACCAGGCTGTATCTCATGAACAGTGATAGCAAGATATTTGAAATTTTCACAGAAGTATTTCTGTTGCCGCTATAAATCATGATCTGTCAAAGGACTAATTTGTTCGAGACACCATTGTTTATATATTGTGTCTACTTCGTGGACAGATCAAGGGATAACATAAAAACAGAATAAGATAAATATTTACGGGGGGCTGCCATACAACAAACGTGATTTTTTTGCCATTTTGCCTAATGGTGTATAGATAATGGTACGGAACCATTCGTGCGCGAGTCCGACTCGCACTTGGCCGCTTTTTACTTATTTAAATAAATATTGATGATTTATTTTAATGATTATAATAATTCTGTAAATACATGCGTATTACGGCCGCAAATCATATTTTGTTCAACATTCAGCCTGACACTGATGGCCCGCCAAATTGAAAAAAAAAAACGGAAGAAAATTTTAATTTCGCGGGCTTCTGTAGGATTTAAGAAACGAGGGGATAATAGTTTGTCGTAAATATATTTGGAGAAATCTTTTATGGAATAATGCACCGAAAATAATGACATGGAATCACACTTGACAAAAGTACTTCAGAACATATTTTTCTAAAATTCAAATTTACTCCATAGACATATTTCCATAAAGTTTGTATTATCCAATAGCTTCCATCCTTGTCACTAAGATCTAGGCCCTAAGGAAACCAAGTCACCAGTGAGTGCGAACGTAGCCTCAATATTTTGCGCAGACCGCAAAAAAAGTAGTGCCGTAGCTTTTGATGATTCCGTCACTTTTGACAAATGTATGCTGTCGCCATCGAAGTTTTGATGCCGCGTTCAGATACAAAACGGCAGCGGTACGGCGTGTTGTGGCCGTCAGTGCGATCGAGCGTTGCTACTGTTGCGGTTTCAGTCACCTTTACAACGCAGACGACACACTTTTTAACCGACTTCATTGTGTGCACAAGTCTGCGACTAACAAAAACTTGCAAAATTTGCGTGATTGATGTGTTTGAGGTGATCAGTAGGATCCTTTCCATCGCCTGGCAGACGTGAAACATCGAAATTGTTTTGTACAAGTAATTTGCTTAAAAAAACGTCAAAAGAAAAAACAAACAGAAAATAAAAACAAAATGACTCCATTCACAAAAAGAAAATCCTTATGCTGGAATCGAACTCGAAGTTACGAGATTATAACCCAGCGCTCTGTGCCCCGAGACCAGCTAACTTGTTGTAAATCGTGGCGGATATGTAGATCGTATGCTGCTTTAACAGGTCGGTAATGTTCGGGATTGTTCGGAACGGGTTCGATTGCCACGCTCGCAATGAATTTTTCATTTGTTTTTTTGGTTTACCAGCGCCTGAAGATGTTTCCCATCAAAAAAGTAGTCACATACATCAATCACGCAAAATTAGTCGCAGAGTTTTTGTCTGTCGCAGACTTGTACACACCTGTCGTCTGCGTTGCCCCTTTACATAAGTGCGTGTACTGACCTGAGCAAGCAAGTAAGCTGCACGTCGTTCTGGTAGCGCGCGAGCGCGGGCGCGCCGTCCTGGCGCACGGCGAGCAGCTTGTCGCGCAGGCCGGCGCCGCACGCGCCGCAGCGCTCGCGCAGGATGGACATGATGTTGGGCTGCCGCAGGAACGCTACCACCTGTCAACACAAACTATTTTCAGAAATTTTCCTGTGAATCTCCTGCTGAAGAAATATATAATGAAATAAGCAGCACCTATGCGCTGGTTCTGGTGGTAGTTTCCCTTATTAAATATTTTGTTTGTATCGTCATCTTCCTGACTTTGTCCCGTAAATAAATAAATAATTATCGCTGGACATTACACACAGCGCCATCTAGTGCCACACTAAGCAACGAGGCTTATGTCGTGGACACCAGCAGGGCTATTACGTATCTTTCTGATATCCAGTGACTATCAAGCTTCGGTTGTACACCGAACTTTGATGACAACCGTGAATGTCATAATATTGGTATTACGTATCACACTGAGTGGATATCACTTTACGGTGACTAACAGGGTCATACATAATACGAAACTAACCTTTTGACAGTTAATTTATGAACACTGAGCCCAGTTACTATCATTTCGAGCTGTCAACAGAGATACGTAATAGCCCTACAGATAGTTGATATACTGCATAGATACTTTTTGTTTGTGAATACATACTTATTTTACATATAAACATCCATGACTCGGAAACAAATGTCCATGCTAGTCACACAAACATTAGCTCCTACCGGGATTTGAACCCGGGACCCTAAGAACGTAAGGCAGCCTCAGTACCGCTGCGTCAGATAGAAATAAATTATTGGTACAGTAGTTATGGCCCCAACTTCGTGTCTTTGGTCATGGTTTGGAAATGTCAATGGAACCGATAAGGAAGCTATACACGGCTTTACCATGTTACTGCATTAGGACCGATTGAACTCAATCTTCTTATTTAATTGCAATTACGAAGAATTATTTAATCAAATCTAGCTAAATTAGTATCTTGATTAGATTTTAAACGTTATTCTCTTTACTCTAGAGTTTATAATCTTTTGCTACCCAATATTTACCTTGTCATTATACGCAACAGGTATCTCTTGATGCATGCTCTGTACTTGTGCATCCGAAGCTGACAATGGAGGCCGTGGGGGAGGCGTGGGTGCCTGTGAATATGAGAAAATCTATTAATTTATGTGCTTAATTCAATATTGCTGAAAATATTTACGAAAAAAAACCAGTACAGGTATACCGGAGTACCACTGCGCATAAACGACTTAATTGGTTTACTGCCACAAATACGACAAAATAACCAGGTAAATAAAAAACGAATCAACAAAAATAACGCCAAATGAAAAGAAAAAATAACAGCACAGAAACTCTTAAACAGGCAAAATCAACCAAAAATAAAATTTAACCAACATACAATCACAGACAAGACAAAACAGGCATAGACAAAAATCTAGTCGAGAACATAAACAAGCCAACTCAAACAAAAATGGACAACCACGAGTAACATGCGCGAAAACGAGACAACACAACACAGTGAACATTCAAACCATGCTAGGTACGAAAAACATTCGATAGAAAAAATAAAATAAAAATGGCAATAAGTACTGAAAATGTATGAAAATTTACTAAACCCCAGACGTATATGGCAAATAGAAAAGGAAGTTGTAATTGGTATTAAAACCATAAATATTTCTCTAACAAAAATGCAATGTACAGACGCATTCAACGATTTATGAATATTGGCGTTCTTGTCTTTTTAAGTGAGTATGGACCAAATGGAATGACAATATACCACAATCATCGCAAAAACATCGCTGTGTCTAATTACTTCGTAGAAAAACTGATGGATAAATGAATTCCCATTTGGAGTATTCAGTCCTACATATGGCACAGTATACTGGCTACATTAAAAAATGCATTAAATGGGGACACGGAGTAAAAAGACGAACGAAAATGAAGAAATAATTAACAAATAGTGTTGTAAAGCAAGCCACTAGCAAGCATATACTCGTATGTTCACCGGCGCTTCGATGGCGGGGCGGCGCCGCTGCGGCAACAGCGGACTGAACGGTCCCGCCGCCGCCGAGCGCGGCACGCGCGGGTCGATGAACGTCGTGCGACGCATCACGTGGTCCACGAAGAAGCGCTGCCGTGCCAGAACACATGTACACACACTTATGAACAGGCCTCAAAGATCATCCATAGGATCAGATATCTAAACTAATATTATAAAGAGGAAAGATTTTATTTTTTGTTTGTTACGATTTAACTCAAGAACTGCTCAACCGATTTTAAACATTCTTTCACCATTAGAAAACTACATCTTTACCGAGTAACATAGGCTATACATTATATTGATATCATGCAAATTAGCCGAGTAATCACAATTTTCGCGGCCGAAGTGCGCGTTGTCATCATAAAATCGAAAAAAAAAAACACATCAAACTACATGGCATTTATGAAACGTGAATAGATCGGTGCTCGGACCGGGTTGGTCGTTTCCTCTGGAGGAGACCGGGAAGAAACTCCATGGAATAAGACACGAGGAAGGTAGTCTGTAACCTAGTCATCAATCTATGTGCCCATCCCCAAATATATGTTGGGTCGGTACACAGTACACTGTGTTTGTCGTATACCTACATCTCTCCATCAACTCTCAACATTTCTTTCCTTGTCATAGCTTTCACACAATCTACAGATCATCGTATCAAATCATCAGATCATCTGCCCAGCCTTTTCCCAACTATGTTGGGGTCGGCTTCCAGTCTAACCGGATGCAGCTGAATACCAGTATTCTACATGGAGCGACTGCATATCTGATCTCCACAACCCGGTTAGTACTGGGTTATACGATACCCCTTGGTAAGACTGGTTTTCAGACTTTTTGGGCCTGTAACGACTGTCAAAAATCTGCAAATGACAGCCGGAACCAACCGGCTTAAAGTGCATTCCGAGGCACGCAGGAAACCCGGTATGTAATGGGGTCACCAATCCACAGACCAACCTAGGCAAGCACGGCTTAACCTAAAGATCGACCCGAGCCGAGCGGCTGTTATTATTTAGCCACGGGCTCCTCATCATCAAACATGGACGCAAAAACCTGTTAATATTAATTCTGCAAAATATACTGGGTAATTTGTTAAACGTGGACAATATTTTAAGGGCTTGTAGTACCTACACATGAAATGAGCAACTTTTACTATGGGAGTTGGGACCAACCATGAAATCGTTAAAAATAATATCAGTTGCTCCATTTATTTATGGTCGCATAACTTAACAAAATTTAGGAGACAGCTGTTTGTTTTTCATATTTCAGAGTGAGTCCAATAGTAAAAAAAACTAGCTCATATTTATGAATACTTCACTCTCTTAAAGTATTGCCCACGTTTAAACAATCAACGTGTATAATTCTAAATAGTTACACAGTCATCTGTTCCATAGATTTTGACCATGTGGTATTACACTTTAGATGTCAGCAAAAAAAGAAGGGGACCCCTTCTTTTTTTGCAAGGGCTGATGCCTCCCAGGGCTGCGGGACTGTTCGAAAGAGATACCGTGGCCCCGGAACACAAAGGGCGATGAAGGAGCATGGATGGGTTTTAGTCAGTAAAAGTCTGACACTCCCTCCTGCTCCGCCCAGAGCGGGAGGAGTCATTTAATGATTTCCCATCCGAAAAAAAAAATGGTATTACACTTTTGTATGGGACAGCTGTTTTTTAATGACTGACGAAGAATGTCAAAGTATGGTACAATCACATAAACATTTTAAGTCGCGACATCCCTTACAGAAAGAACATCCCATCCTCTGGTAAACATACAAGTATTGTCACCCACCTTCCCATTCCGGTCCAGCTTGGTATCCCACCCTAACGGCAACTCCCTGTCCGCCTCACTGAACATATTGACAAGCGAGACCAGGTCCCTGTTGTGTTGGTACCGCTCAAAAGATGAAGTGTCTCTTCGGATCTTGGAGATCATGTGCTTTAATGTGGAGTTGCCGTTGTAGAGGGCTGAGGCTTCCTGTAAAGTAAGATAAGATGGTTTAGTTCGGAGATACGAAGAGAACAAAGGCTTCTTGTTAGAGAAGTAAGATCAGACTACGTGCGGTCGTATCAGCAAGTGTTACACTAACGATGGGGCACTTAATATCGTGTCCTGCGTGTCCTGTTGTTTGTTCACTACAGGTACTGATAGACGCTACCGAAAGCGCCAAACTAGTGGCTCAGTTCTGGGCCGACACAGTTCAGATTGCCATCGACAAGCTAAGAAGAAGCAAGTGAATAATCAAACACTGTTTTAAGCTTTCATGGTTCATAACTATACTTAAAATGTCACTTACTTCCCGTAGACAGTGACATTTTAAGTGAATAATCCTCACGCCATCAAACGTAAAATTTTAAGCGAGTTAAGAATTAAGCAACACCTCTGTACTATAATTTATTTAAATAAAACATATTAAAAAAAGGCGCATGCTGTGACTCTGACTATTCAAATAGCAGAATAATTTCTGGAGCCCAAAAAAAAAAACGTTTTCCTGCCGCTTTTTGTGACCCTAGTTTCACATTGAACAGGATAACACAAAAATCTGACTATGCTTTTCTCAACTATGTCGGGGTCGGCTTCAAGTCTAACCGGATGCAGCCAAATCATCATCATCATCATCATTTCAGCCGGAAGACGTCCACTGCTGGACATAGGCCTCCCCCAAGTGTCGCCACATTGACCGGTCCCGTGCGACTGGCATCCATCGGCTTCCCGCAACCAGAACAAGCCGAATACCAGTTATTTATTTGAAGCGATCGCCTATCAGTCGTCCATAAATCCAGTTACCGTAAGACCGTATGACACAGACCTGGTTAATATGCAGTATGGAGTAGAAGTCTGGGCGCGCCAGGAAGAAGGCGGCGGGGTGCGGCACGTGCGAGGTGTCCGCGCGCGACGACGACGCGCCCGCGCACGGCACGTGCCCGTGCGAGTGCGAGCTGGGCGCCAGCGCGGGGGGCGGCGACGCGCACAAGCCGGCTTCTTCTTCTGCTAGCTGTGTGCGCGTCATTGTACGACGGATTGACTGGTAGCTAGAACGAGACAAAATGGAATTACAATAAGAATACACACGACGTAGCGTAGTGTTTCGACTTAAGGTGACACTAGTCGCGGGCTCGAACTCACTGGTGGGCGTGGCCTAAAAGCACGCTGTCTCACCTGGCAACGTGCCCGACAGAGTGAGTTCAGTGAGATGCACGATAATTCATAATAAAAAAGCGCGCAAAAAAAAATATGAACAGGCCTTTGGAAAATCGAGTTTTATGAAAAACGACAGCATAAATCAATTACAAATAAAATTTATTGAATTCTTCTATTATAGTTGTGCTTTGTCGTTTTTTTTTTTTTAAATTTGACACTTTTTTTATTACTAATTTACGCCCAAAGTTGCGTTAAAATTGGCAATAAAAACGAATTTTTGGTAGTTCATAACTTTTTAATGCCTTTTTATTTTACTATTCTGTTTCCGCACAGACAAAATTAATAATGAGACAAAACGATATCATATTTAACTTTGGATGTACTATGTCAAACAGTGGAGTAATACTCTCCCGAATTTCTATGGAAAAAATGTCGACTAGTGTCACCTTAATAACAAATAACACAGGGTTCAAAGTTATTGAAATGAAACCGTGTAAAGCAGAATTATTTACCAATAATTTGTCATTCATTTTCATATTCTCGTGATTGTGAGTAAAACCTACCTATACATATTAGTGAAAGGATTTGTGAAACTCACCGCCGATCTAACTGACGTCTTTGCACCTCAGGCGCAGGTGACCTGGGAGTAGTCCCATTGAGGCCAGGCCTCTGCCACGTAGTGGTCCTGTTGATGTGGTCGATATAGAATACTCGGCCATGACTGTCCATGCGTGCCTCCCAGCCTGGAAGATAATGGCACTTGTTTGAGTAAACAGACAAATGGGCCAGAAAGCTAATTAACCAATGGGCCAAAAGACCATCCAACACCCCCCATTGGACTATGTATTCACTGTTGGATATAGGCCTCTCCCCAGTTGTGCCCAAGAGATTCTTTTTCCGTTTAAAGTCTGTATCAGCTATTTGATGTCGACTAACAGGATAGTGCCTTATGATTTAAACCTCCCTAAACTACAAATTTTATAGGACAGAGCTATGTTAGGCATAATTTTCGTTCAAACTAGATGGCGCTAGTTGTGTGCATTTACATAATGTTTCCCAAATAGATTAACATAATAATAGGCAATAAAATGAGACATTACCCACCTGCCGGTAAAGGTTCTTCGCATTCAATAATCCCACCAATCATATTAGCAGGAAAATCCCCCGTCAAAGCCATCTGCCTCGATGCCCTTTCCGGGATTGAAGGCAGCCTTATACCGGCCATGTGCCGCAAAGGCGTGGGTGATGCCACCGCGTTGTCATTGTCATCTATATCCTCCACTGGCCTCGGCCTCCTTAGGACCACATCCTCAGGAGGCCCTGCGTGCACTATCGTGAAGTGATTGCTGTTCACAAATTCCATATTTGGCGACCTAATTTCTGAAGTTCTCAGTTCATTCGTGAACTCAACCATTTCGAAGTTTTCTTGTAATCTAGCTTCAGCGTTCTGTACGGGAGGCGGGTGTAGGTCCGGTGGAGGCATCGGCCTCGGTCTCCTCGCGTGGTGTGTGGGTGTGGGCGGACACTGCGGCACCGCTCCGCCAGCTAGCGCCGCCACCCTCGTCAGAACCCGCGGGTGCGGCCGCACTGGACTCTCCAAACTGTTAGCCTTATGAGGCGAGTGCTTCGGAGTCCCCTCACACCCCAAGTTCTTTATCAAATGCCTCGGTAAACTCGAATGCTTCGGCGTTGACGAATCGCAAGAATGTTTCCGGTTCATCATCATAGTTCCCATGCTTGGCATCGTCTTAGCTGACTCATCGACCGGTGACGTTGAGTGTGAGGAGTTGCAGGAACTGTGACCGTTCGAACTGTTGTTATCTGTCTCTCTAGTCGGAGGATCTACGTGAGACGAATTTAGGAACGCCGTCATCATCGTCGGTGTTGCGCGACCAGAGTTTTGCCGCGTTAGAGGTTTGTGACCTTTCAATATCGTGATTTCCTTCTCCTCTATCTGATTCCTATTGTCATCCTCAAACTCAGAATGATTACTTATATCATTTAAAAACGTGTGTTGAGCTTTCTCTTCAGACTTGGCATGATTTGGCGTTCGGTTCACTCCGTCCACTACATCTTTGGGAGGACTGGGTTTTTCTTTCCGTGCGAATGTTGTTGTAATATAATTATCGGGACCTATATCTTTTATAAACAGTATCTTATTCCTACTTACGCTCGGAGCGCCATCAGGTACATCTTTAGATCTCTTCTCCTCGTTTAACCTAGATAATTTCATAGAAGAAATTGTGGATTCACATAAGCTGCCATCAGTTTCAGGTGTCGCTAAGGGCGCGACATTTTGCCCTCCTCTCCAAAAACTCGCTGTTGACGACGTAGCTAACTGGTTGCCAGAATAAAATTCTCCTGGTTTAAAATCATTTAGTTCTCCTTGTAATGCAGCTGAGTTTGTTATGTTGTTGTCAGTGAAGAATTGTTCATCCGTGTCTATCAATTCAAAGTTGAACGCGTCTTCGGGCTTTGTCAATTTTTTTGGCTTTCTATGTCTGGGTACCTGTGGCGGGGATAACGCGTGCATTCTCTCGAGCGGCTTGTGTGATTGTCTGGGTGGCAGGGGTGGCACCGGCGACTTTTCCGCTTCACAGGGCACATTAGCACTCTCCACGTCGTAAACGAACTTCATTATTTTGCAAGGATTCTTTGGTGACCATATTTTATAATACTCGGTGCCTGGTGACGTGGGCGAGTCAAAACCGCTGTTGCCTATTGATTTCTTCTTGACGCCATTGAGTGCCTGCCCGCCACCAGTGTCCACTGGCGGAGGACACTTCTTCTTCACGCCCGACGACGTGGCTCTACAGTCTGCACTCCGAGATTCACTATTTACATTTTGAGATTCATGGCTTAAATTACTAACTAGAGATTTACTAGGATCACATTTTGTTTGTTCGAGATTGTTCCCGTTACTTTCTAAAGCACTAATTGAGCATTTGTTGACGTTCTCGCTGAGATGTTTGATGTCGTGACTGGTGCCGGGCACGAACTCGATGCGGGGAGGGTTCTCCGAGTTCATCTCGAAGCTCTCGTTGTTGTAGGAGAAGGGCGACACGTGGTCTCCGCTGCGCTTCCGTGACATTCCCTCCTTGAGCCGGAGGGGCAGCTTCTTGAGGTCCACTTTGAACCTTGTGGGGAGCGCTGATGACTCCGCCGCGCACTCCTCGCCCTCGCCGTTGTAGTAGCGAAAGCATAGCAGTTGTTCACAGTCTGAAATAACCAGAAAAAAATAAACTCAGTTAAGTCCTAATTATTACTGACAAACAAAAGGGATATACATAATTAAGTTGGGCGAAGCGTAGTACAGCATGACAGGCGTGTATGTGAGTAATAAACAGTTAATATAATAATTACCTTCATAAGGTTGATTAGGCTCGTCAAGAAGCCACATTATGTCGCCGCTGGCGCATCCGGTAGCCGGCACGCGCCCGACGACACTAACCGAACCCGCCGACTCTGCAACCAACAAACAATCTTTATTATTAATAAATAAATTAACAAAATATATAAACACTCAATGAACGACCCAAAGATCTGAATGAGAAAAATAAGAACAAGCCGACCCAAACCGCAAGAAATAAAACCCAAGTTATGAATATGAGACACTTCTCAACCATGTTATCTTAGGTACCTTCATAAACTTTATAAATTGTTAATGTTTTTAAATCAGATGCATATTCAATGAAGCTAATTTGCATAAAATAATAAAAATAAACCACCAAGCTCACGTTAGCGAAAACAAAAGCAAAAATCTCATTTAGAGCGGCCGGCGGGCGGGCGGATACCAGCATGAAATACAAAACGCGCAGGTGCAAAAGAGTCGACATTAAAAACAAACAACAAATGAGGCAAGTACGCAGTAACAGAGCTCAGAGAGCCCTCCGCTTTTTTATCTAACAAAAATCAAGCAGGCGTAGGCTGGCTGGGCGCAGTTCGGCGCAGGCGCATCACAAATTATGCACCCGACGTAATCACCGGATGCGGGAGTCGCCCGCACATTTTATGCGAAATAATCGAAGCCACCGAATTGCCAGTTAATTGGGGAAACACGACCATAAATTTCACGGGGGCAAATTGATTCCGCAAGTAAATTTACCAGGCTCAGCCGGCCATTACCATATTTTGATTGGGCTAATATACGAACGGACGGTTAACATCTTCCTGTCGCTGATTAAGTGTTCGATGCAGTCATAAATATCGAAACTTAACGTGTGCACACGTTAGCTTCCACGTCAAAACTTGACTTTATTTTGAATCGCGCCAACGTCCTGCTCAGGAAAACATCGCGATATCTGCACGAGAAGGAAAGGGCACGTCGTGAAGTAAACACTCAGGCGGATACACGTAGGACAGGATAAATCGCAGTATTATCTCGAAACTGTTTCCGTTTCGAAATAATTACTGGGTTCTAGAGGCAGCCGCGAGATCGATCGCTGTCATTACTTTTTTTGTTTTTCCCTCATTTGTTAGAGCTTTTTGGGTAAGGACATTAGCAGATAAGCACGTAGCTCCACAAGTTGAAATTTGTTGATGACGGCAATTTCCTTCGGAGTGGTGTGTTTTAAGGGGTGATGATGGAGTGTTGTCGAGTCAGAGTTCACGTGGTGGCGTGATCGTGGACAGTGACGCGCGCGGTGACACAGAGGGCGTCTATTTCCGGGCGGTGACGCAACATCCGCGCGCTTCCGTCCGCAGGATACGGCAGGAGATACAAATGTCGCGGCGCTGCCGAGATCAACCGCTGTGCTTCCGCGGGATTTGCGATAATGACGATAAAACACTATGATATAAACTACACCAGACGTAGTAGGTATTATGTAGGTTACACATCAGCCGTCAGCTTTGTCATCGGCTGTGATTTCTGTTCCCTATTATAAGTATGTTGGCACAGCACAACAGTCATTAGTAATCATTTGATATTGACAGAGCGCCTTAATTTGGTAGCAACAAGAGCAGCTTTCGTACCTTAGTATTCTGCGGGTTTATTGATTGATTACCGACTTTGATTGATGAAACGATAGGTGCTTCACAAAGCTGGTTCAAAACAGCGAATAAATTCGGAATCTTTCAGACTACTAGAGTTTTTTTTATGATAGAAAAGAACATTAACTTTACATTTCTAGAAATCACAACGGATGACAAAATGTAAATTCCTGGATTATCTCTGAGGTTTATTTTTAAACAACTTATAGACACACTCATCAATTTTCTGGTAGGGTGACGAGGGAGAGAAAAATTCGCATTAGCGCTATGTTTCCGCTCATTTTCGGGAATAGAGAATCATAATCGGAATTACAAATAAAAATTATGTAGATATAAATAACATATGAAAATGAAACATCTGCTGTACAGTTCACTTCCCGGAGTTTTAGAAAAAAAAATGCCTTCTGATGTATCGAGTAGTACATTACATACATATGTTCGTTATTTACAAGCTTCTTGCAGCGAACAGGCGATGACGGAGTTATAAATATTTGCGATATTGAAACTAAGTGCATTACGGGAGTAGGAAACAATAAACAGTATCCGATATACCTCGCGAATACACAAAGCAATTTAACATTCAAACATCTAAAAGCTGAAACGTAATAAAGCAAAATCCACTTGGACTTTGAATAAAAACAACACCGCTTTCATCGCTTATTTTGATTAACAAAATCATAATCCACCCGTAGCCGGTATCGATCAACAATTTTATGAGCTAACGATAACAATGTTGTAATGCCACTTTCACATCTCTCATCTGTCACTCATATGTTGACAACTACACACAACTACACAATCATGTTTCTTATATACTAGTCATTAATCACATTTCAACTCTAATGCGCGTACGCAGCTATTTCATACCAGAGCTTAATCAAATTAATTAAACCGCAGCCAATATTGCACAGCGTTCATGGGAACTATGCATTAGAAATTCAAGCAGCTCCAAGCTCCCTAGTAAACACCGCCATGGGAAAAGCCAGAGGAAGTATTTATTAAAACATGAAAACAAATTACCATGCGATTAAATTTAAAATTCATAGCAGCAATTACATGAATCACGATTAACGTCACTTATGGAACGCATAGAAGATTATCAAGAAGAAGTGCAAGGGCAATGCGGACTATGTGTCACCTAACCGTCCGTTTGGCGGAAGCCAGCAGTTAAACTAAACGCCGGTCATTCCACGACCCCTTGAACACATCTGTCACTTTACGCCTACGCCCCGATGTGTTTAAGTGAGTTTTTTACACGGCGACATGATATGTCTTAAGTAGTGCCCTCGGTTTCACACGATGTTTGTCAGATACCTCGTATCCTCGAATTGGGTAAACAATACGGCTGTCGGTGATGATGACAGTTGCGTGTATGCCAGTTTTTTGCTTTTGGGAAACAAGAAGGAAAGGATTGAACGGTACAAATGTTCACTTGATCCCATGTGTGGCATTGACAGAAGTAGTAAAAGGTTTCACGCCAGCAGTTTAGTTTTTCTGCCTTATCCTTAATGGATACTCGCTATATCACAATCATTCATCGTCTAAGGATTATAACGATTATCACCATAGCAGTCTCTTGTGATTGGCACCTACAGCAAATAAACCGTATCTTTCGCATAAAAACGAGTTGCAATCACCATAATTACAAATGCACCACATTTTTTATCCAAGCCAAAAATAGACCAGACACTTACCCGTATCCGTCTTAAAATAAACGAAATTACATTTCGAAGTGAAGGAACGACAGTTTAAAGGGGTCGGCTCGATGACGGAGCCCCATTAAGCAAGTGACGATTTGACAGTTTCACGACTCTGTTAAACTCAGTTTAGAAGACGCGAGACGTTGAACAGAGCTTTGTTTCCATTTCACACGAATACCTTTCAGCGTATTAACAAGTTGTTGACGAGAGGATCTTAAATCAGTTTTATTTTTGTCTTCACATCCTTTAGGATTGTAAAGATGTTTGCAGTTGCAGGTTGGACGTCATTCAACGCGTTTGTATTGTGTTTGTTTGACTCTGAGAACTTGTGTTGCATTGCTCACAAGTGAAAGTATTGGTGTAAAAAAATCATTACAAGAAATTAAAACCGTAACAATTGTGAGAGAAGAACGAACTAGAGACAAAGCGAATTTAATAAATGAGTGAAGAACCTACTAGCCGTCAAAAATAAAATTGGCCGTTGTTAATACTGATTTGAAAATACCTTTCCGTTCATTGAAAAGGTCCATTAAGGACCGGTTAATTTTACGAGTAAAGACCACTTAAAATTCTGAAGGGTGGGCACAAATCGGCTCGGATATTGAATGTTGCGGACAGAGCCTCGTCTGGGTCCATTAGCACCTACACTGATAACTTACGTTGACATTTACCGCCTTGACTCTACCTACTGTCAATAGGATGACGAATGTGTCAATGCACCCAAGTTTGATGAAGGACGTAAAGCGTTAGAAGCAAATAATGAAGTTTTGTGGACCAACAAAAGTTAAGGATGTAGGTACAAAGGCAAAGTAAGAGGACTAAAACAAATTATGAATAACTAGTCTGCAAAAACATTCACACGTTTAAATTAATTGCTGGCGTTTCATGGAAAAGACAATCAGCTGCTTGGCCTTCGTTGATTTTCCGCCGTCCATATGTAAATCCGGCGTGACTCATTAGAGTCTAATCGCAATAGTAGAATGCGCGTACGCCGGGCCCCTGGAACACACTCCGATACTATTGGAACTGATTGTGATTCATTATAATAGAATATTCATTAGCACGTGAATGAGGGCCTCACGTTATAAGCAATGTGTGATGTCATGACAAGTAGTAGGTATTGAGATTCGAGAAGTCCAAAAGACCAGCCTTGAAGAACTAAAGTGTTCTACTTCTTCTTAGCGTTTCGATGGCAATCTAAATTGTGTCGGCCCAGAACTGAGCGACTAGTTTGACATTTTCGGTAGCGTCCATCAGTTCCTGCAGTGAACAAACATACTAAGTGACACATGACACGATATGAAGTGCCCCATCGTTTGTGGAACAGCACCACATTAACACCCCAGGGCAGATTCATTAAAGAGTCTCCATCTGAGCAGGTTTTCTTGTCTGCGACCAACCTGGGTCCGGAGTCTATTTATAGACTTCCAGGTCAGCCATGGCAACTCATGTCCAGGTGGGAGATTTTCAGCAGGTGGAACGAATAGGATTGGTAAGGATGCACTGCCTCGACACAGCTTTAGTCTTTCCGTGGAGCGCTCGCCATTGTGGGGTGACACACTTCAGAAAGCTTTTTCGGCTTATCAGCCTTTGCGACACGAGGGTATTTAGGTGTAAAGGTGTCGTGTGTTCTGCGAACTTCTGGTGGCACTATTCCTACCAGTGGGTATAGCATCTGTACCGGGGTTGGTTTAAGGCAACCAGCGATGATCCGGCGGCACGTTTCGTTCAGAGCTGTATCTACTAACTTTGCATGGGCTGAACGGCTCCACACGGGGCACGCAAATTTGCCAGCTGATAGCGCCAGCGCAGTAATCCGCAAGACATGAGGCGAAGCTCCCCACTTAGAATGATGGTATTGCAGTTTTTGCTGAAGGTCAAACTAAAGTGTTTAAGCATTAATTACTACACTTAACTACCTACGCTAGGTACAAAGAACCTTGTGGTGCCTGACTGTGCAAGCTCGCCACCTCACCCGCCAAATAAGGCGTGATATTATCTGACCATTTGATATGGTTGTCACCTCATAAGGGCCACTGAATATGGCCGGAAAACACTGCGCCCATGCGTTAGCCATGGCTCTCCCACAATGGCTGCGCTAGTTACCCAATAAGGGATCCAAGTGTTAGACGGAGCTGCCCGTTACCACCATCTATGGTGATATGGATGCGGCGAACCAATAACTAACCGTAGAATTAAAGAAATCAACATTAATTTATACCTACTGTGTATTTATATTCATTCGCCTAGTTTATTATCATTGCGGTTAGTAAAACAAATTCAGATTCCAAAAGATGTAATTGAAGCGATAAACGGTCGCGTGGGCGGCGCGGGCGCAACTCTGACTGTATCATGATAATCGCCGGCCACTCAATTATGGTGGCCAGGTCTAATAGGGCATTTAGCTGTCAATTACAAGTGATCGACTCGCTCGCCAGATAAGTGTTCCAGATTGATACCATTGTCAACGAGCTAGACGAATGGGAGATTAGAAATTTTGTTTACCGGTACCTACTAAATTGTACTTTTGCGTCACAAATGACTTTGAATCACAGAATATCTTCAACCAAAACAAGGTATTTTAGTCAATTCTGAGTACTTCGCATAAATTATAAATATAAACCCGGTTTTCCCCAACTATTGTTTCGAATCGGCATTCTTCTTCGGAATTTGAGGTAAACATTCTCCGCGATACATTCTAAATATAACATAAAGAAATGTAGTTTAGATTAGCGCAGTATCGATCGCCACGTGCGGTCCATTGATCGTGCGGATGGTGCGGCGGGCGGAGGGGGGGGGGGATTCATTCATTCATATTGCGCACGCGCATCGATCGCGACCTCGCCGCGGCCGTGCGCATGCCGCCCGCACCGCGCGCCCCACCTCGCACTCACCGCTAAATACATGGTTCACATTACTAGTGTCATAATCATAAATTATTCGGACGCCTTGTCATTCCGAACTAATCCATAACAGAGCCAATGAACTCTTGCGACGTCATTGTTATGAAAGATCGCGCTATCTTTAATCCTCGATCGGGACCGATCTCTAATTCTGTTGACAGTCGTCCCATTCAATAATAACGTCTTGTTGTCAGTGGGACGTCGTATGACTACGCCTACACCGCAATTAAGTAACGTGGAATGTTGATCCTAAAGGTGAGTGTAGGTGACAACGAAAATATTAAATTAACTAGTCGATTAGGTAATAAAGTAAACGTGCGTTTGCCTGGTGAATTAGGCAAGTGCTAATATTTGCGGACACCTACATCCGCCAACCTGCCGCATGCCGGCCGGCCGGGCCGCGGCTCGACGAGTCAATAAACTCCCACTATGTTTTACTAGCTAACACTACGAAATGGAGTAACTAGAAAGTGCATGGGGCGAATCCAATTTGTTTTTGCGCAGTACAGATAGAACGCAAATATTGAACGGCCTACTGACAGGTTTCATTCATACAAATTGCCACATTTACCACCTTCGTGTTAATGATGGAATGAAAATCAAACCCAGATGTCATACATCCGATGATAGTGGTCATGGTAATTTCCGTGATATATTCGTAGTAACGAAGGATTGCACATTTACATCTGATGGTAGGAGATGGCAGAATCTTTGATATCAAAGTAAAGTGTTGCAACAGCACTAAGGGCATACTTATGTAAATCCAATGCAACCAGCGAGGTAAACCAGTACGTATAGGATAACAAATAACAAGACGGTAATGCAACCATACTTAAAATGCAGCATGCGCACAATTTCGTTACAGAATTTTTTTAGTTAAATAAAATAGCATAAACATAAGGAGGATGACAACACTGTGCGATGTGCACCAACATGGATTCAATTCAACAATTTATCAGCAATTTCACATCAGAATATCGATCCACAAACATCGCCTCGAATTCCTTCCCTATTGTGATTTCAATACGAACACTTCTCTGTATCACATATTGTTCCCAATTAGAGAAGGTTTAGCACCGTGCCAAATAGGGGACAATACTAATCTATGTGACAAGTGTGTGTGACAGTTCGCGAGCGGGGGCGGTGCCTCAGCGCCGTGTGACGGTGTGGCGGTGCCGCGGTGGTGCTGTCGCTGCCAGGAGTGACGCGTCACGTAGGCGCGTGCGCTCGGCATGCGCGACGCGCCCACCGTTACGCCGCCGCCATTATAAATCTCCTACGATTCCGCGGAATTTATGGGAACGTTGCCAGCGACATCCTCGCCCATCGACATCGACCGGTTATCGACTGGCCACTTACCTACTCCGATTCCGGACACGTAATGGTCGTCGTAAATTCGACTACCCATTTCGGAATGCAACACTCATTTAATTTTAAGGATACCGAAATTGGTTACGTTTCGATTGTACTCAACGTTTAACTTCCGTGAGAGAGTGACTGTTGGGAGTGATAGGGTAAACGAACCACTTGTGTGCGATGGGGAATTCCAAGCTAAAACTTCATTCAATAAGATATTCAATGGGCGTAGTGCTTTCAACGTGTTAATACAAATACGCAAGCGGAATCGGGATTCAGAGTGCGGCATGCAAAAGAATAAGCGACATCAGACGAGAACCGGGACGAACGACCTCCACATCTGCAAAACGAATACAAATGCCCTAATCGGGTAGTCGACTAATGCAATCAGTCAGCACAGAAGTGTAATAAATCATGGGAAAATAACGAGAAACTCATTTGCATTCATTGCAAGATTGCAATAAAAGTGCACACGACGACCACAGCAAAAATATAAGATCGTTAAATCAATAAAATACGATGAAGGAATCTTTTTTATCTATATCAGTGACATCATTGTGCCCAAAGGTATTACAAATTAGGCTGTTAATTAGCATATTCATGTGGCAGCCACTGACAAAAGTTATAACAGTTACTAAATTTGATTGTTGGAGCACCTTCACCGAATTGCGGCGGTATTGTCGCGCGGCCGGGCGGCCTTTCAACGAGCCGAATACTTACACGCACTTCCTGTACTACGGGTATTCAATTGGCAAAAAACAACGACCACTAATAATAACCGTTTGTAAGGCTTGTAACAAGATGATAACATACGTGCTCGATCAAATTCCCTCGGATAGATAGCATCGCGTGCCATTGACAGTGATCCTCGTCCAAATGTCAAAGGTCGCTGTTCACTAGGATTTCCGCTTATAGCTACACGTTAACCAATACATGCTATCATGGTAACAATAGTATTATCATAATCTGTTGTGTTAGCACCTACGTCTTTTGAAGTGATCTCTACATCTTCACAATTTCGGAATATAATGTGGGAACTAATTCTTACATATTTGCAAACAATGGTTGTGCAAAAACATGATTCGCAGACAGGTATCGTGTTATTGTGCAGTCTCATTAACTGAGTTTTTAAATTATATTTACTGTGAGAACAGAATTAACAAAGGCTTTTGAAATGTTGGTGTATATTTTGAGAGGAGATTGGGTGAACGCGAGAAAAAGTTGCTTCACGAAAATATCAAGATAAAGCGAGGCTTTCAGCACAAGTCTGACAAAATGTTAATTGTGTAGATTCCCGACTAATTGACGAGTTGTATAATAGGCTGCCGCGCCTTCCTACGTCTTGTGGCGTCAAAGTCAGACACAGCGTTCGTTACATTAGAGATGGTACTATTTTTTCTGAGAAAGGGAAGTAGACGGCAGACAGGTGAGCCGGTAACGGTGGAATGGCGACGAACGAGCGGCCACGTCCCGCGTGGCCACATTCCTGGATAAATCTTTATCTAACCGATGCCGCGCCATCGGGCAACTTGGTCGACGACGAACCCCAAACATTCCTGTGTTCTACAATGTCCTGTCTCAATCAAATAAACTCACGCAATTTAAGCATTAGTTTAGGAATCCGGTGATTTAGAAATATCGCACTGACTTTTATAAGTATTTTTTATTAGGTAACCAGTAAATATGAATTGAGGAATTTCTGTGAACTTGAGCTTTTCACCCAATAACATTCAAAATAACCAAATCACTAATACGCCGAAATTCCAAAGACAACATGCCGTAAGGTTTGCAGCGAACATGAATAATGGGTGTCTTTTTTTCCGTACCTCAAACTAGTTTGCGTGCAATTTCATCAGCTGTCACCACTCCGTGCTGATGTTTCACTTGTTGGGTAACAAATTCATATTCAGTACTCAATACCTACCTAGTTAAGTATTCAGGCAGATAATTTTAGTGTCATATTCACAGGCTCGTGTAACGAGTGCAATCGTAAGTAGAGCGTTGCATTCCCACATGATAAGTACCGCTGGTTGACGATTGTGGTGCCTTCTCTACGCAGCGCGCAGGGAACTGATTTATCTTTGCGATTCGCTTCCGTTCAATTGTTGCATGGGCCGTGCGAATTACGCGAAACTTAACTTTACTGTTAAAACTGTAAAAGAAAAGGGGATTCAGGATACTGTTAGCAACCGTACCTATAACCTCGAAGATAGTGACTTACTTAAATTTCTGTTTTTTGAACTTCTTTCTCTTTATCTCTTACTTTTGTTAAAATGATCCCTATTTATTTTGCCACTTTCATTTCAATCAATATGTAAATGTAACAGGCCACAGGTCAAGTTAATATCGTTGGACCTTCATAATCGATACGCATCTATAAATAAATCCTCAGGAATAGAAGGTCGCAGACTGTCGTTTAGTTCACCGAGATTTTTCTCATTTTTGCGAAAGATGGCGTTAAATTTTAATGATGCTTAATTGGCAGATAAAATTCTGTTCCATCAGTGGAATTTCGGTTTCAACACTGCATTGTTACCTCAACGCAATCTCAATGTTGCAACGAGTTTGATGCAAAAATTACAACGGCAAGAAATAGATCGTTGTAGCCGTTAAGCTGCCTTACAAGACTCCTTAACCTTTGTTGACTTGTTCTTAACTAGCTTAAAACAGCAGAGGTTCATCTGCCATAGTGGTCTTTGATATCCAGAAAATTTATACATAATGCAAATGATTCCATAAAGAAAAAAAAAAAAATCATCAACCGAGTAAGACGTTCCAGCGTCCTTTACCACACCTCTATTATTATTTCGAAACGCCATTAACAATCACGTAGTACCACTTTCTTCGTTTATAACCTAGGCATCGTAAACATGCAAATAGTACTGGCACTCGGCACTGATACGATCGATATCCTGCATGTTCCCACGCGATCTCCGCGGAAGTCCGTATCGTTCTGTCAGCGATGCTGGGCTGGTCTGGACATCGCTCCGTTCTCACGCTGGCCTGCGTCCGGAACCTTGCCATTATGCAGATATGTGACCTGCGACCAAATTAATAATGCGTGCGAAATCGTCGTAGCTATCCCAAATGAGCTATTCCCCTCCAATACTTATGTAACCGAACTGCCCGTATGTCGAAACAGAAACTGACGGGATGTCCAACGTTTTTAGCGCGTTTATTCGGCAGTGTTCCGGTGTTCTACGGAAGCGCGTTTGCAGTTTCAAGTTCCATTTTTAACATACCTACCAACACTTGCTTATATTTCGATGACATGACGACGTTCCAGTTATAGCGCAAACTGTTGAACGACACGCGAAACTTCCTGTTTCCCTTACATGCTAAACCAGTACATCTTCACATTTAATAACATGCATTTAAAACATGGCGCATGGTGTCCGCATTCGGAGCTGCAATATTTTGCACTCATAAACGTCGCGATAACGGCCAATTTAAAAAATAATTTGCTTTTAAGTGTTCATTTTATAAAAGGAGCAGTGAGTGCAGCTTTAAGAGGGTCGCTTATTATTACAAAGGTTTTTATGTGTCTGGTAATCCGCTTTATCTGGGTTTGGGCATAATTATGGTAATGCGGTCGTTAATATTAATTAATCCACACATTGCTCAAGCTGTGTCACTGGAGCCCTTCGTGCGACATAAGAGGTGCATTCTCGAGTTACGGACACCCAACACCCAATATCTCACCTTATCTGGTAGGCTTATGTGCCTTAAGCAGATCAAACGCATCATAATATGAAGTTATTTGAGGCGAGATTATCTCGTAAATAAGCTGATAAACAAGACAGGTAGGAAATTAAAACGGGAGAGCAAAATATATATAACTTTTTATTGTTGGGCAGATGTTCACAAGAAAATAAAACACCGAAGTAGTACAAGCTAACCTACTGAGGAGCATAAACGAGTACGAATCGCAAGTTTCAACCCTGTGATCAAAAGGTGAACACTATTGAAAAAGGGGCCGAGTAGAACTTGACAAGGAGACAGTCGGAGTTCAATTAATTACATTTTGAAAGTAGACAACGGTTCTGAAACTGGCTGCATAAAGACTACATTTGTACCTCATTCTCATTTGTGCCTTTTGACCTTGCACAGGAACAGGACTAATCAAATTAATAGTTCGTTATGTTTCTCATGTTTACTTTTTTAAATAATTGTGTCAAACCTAATTCTATATTTTTGTTTCTATTATGTCCTGTGTGAGATTAATAAATACTTTTTCTTTCTTTCTTTTCTCCATCAAACTTCTAATGCTCATCGATGGCGCGGTGGCTTGCCTTAAAAGATTTGAAAGTTTGACATACACTTAACAGCTAAGCACCAAAATCGTTTCTAAGCCCTTTAAAAGATAATGTGCCCATAATCTGATAACCCATCCGTTGTCACTTTTAGTGCACTACCTTCCCTAATTATGTCAGAGAGCTTCTCAAACTTTCTATGCCTTTTCTTTTAATTATACTCATTCACACGTCAGCGAATGCCTTTCACGACACAACGAAATAATATGTCGTGACAAACCTCATAATTGCATGTGTAAATGATAGAATTAGTGACCATGTAATGTTCGTGGACGTATGGGTGTTTTATTGTTTATTTGTAGATATTGAATTTGAAAGCACTGTGTGTGACACACTAACAAAAAACATTACTTTCAAAACATCATAGAAAAAGAGCTCAGTTCTTCATAAAAAGTCTCCGAGACCTCACAATTCACTGGATTTGATTCTCACTTTGTGTCTTCAGCGTCCAAAATGAAACGCAGTTATCTAATGTCACCACAACTTAAGCTCCACATTATTATTAGCATCTAGAAAGCAGTTTAAAAAACTGCCTTCACTTCTCAAGAGCCACAATTTAAACTCGGTCGCGATCGCCGACGTGCTCTATCAAAAAACCAATTTGCAAAACGTTAACTTGACCGCTTAGTAGACGGAGCGCCCATTATGAAACACTTGGAAGATTCACTGAAAGCACCACCCTCGATACACGAACACCAACTTGAAAATTGTAGACTATAACACTTCTAGCTTCTCAGCACTATCTGCTTACCTTCGTATTCATTTTCCGGGATCAAATCCAAGGGTTGAGGCATTTTGACTGATTTAGAAAATGAAAGTGCACAGTCAACTTTCCCCCAATGCGTTATTGACAGATGACGTTCGTTATCACTATGCATGCACGTATCGGTCGGTGGAGTACTGTGCAGACATCGCCCGGCGGAGCATGAGCGTTAGCGACGACAATGCGAGGCAACAAGTAAAATAACCGCACACTTTACTGTTTACGAGCCTTTTATTAGCTATTGAAAGCATCCTCGATTACAAAATAGCACAATTACATTAGATTACTTTGTTGCTCTCACGAATATGTGATGTACCGATGAGCGGAGACGCAGCGTTCGGCAGGCGCTATGAGAAACTGAACTATCGATCTCTGGTTAGATAAGTGCACTTCTTTACCGACAGTAGCGCTATCCGCGGTAGGTACTATATTTTTATTTATTTGTTACCTACCTGGCTATCGAGCTTTCAGCTGAACAAAGCTGTCCAGCGGAACTACTGTAAAATAATGTTATGCTTTCGTTTGTGTGGGGATTTAGGATAAAATGATTCATTTGAATGGCGGAAATACACAATCAACTTAAATGCATGATTCAGTTAATTAAATGTACTTTAATCCACGGGTTTTAAGGACTTACTTTAAATCGTCGTTGTCTGTGGTTCTCAACATAACGTGCAGACACGTCAGCGGTTGATCCCATCACAGCACGGTTCTCAAACTATTTCGCCATTACTGAACTATTCCAATTAAAACTAATATTAACTAGCTAAGTGATTAATCAGTTGAATGTCATTAGAGATAAATAGCGGCTCTAGTATAAATACCAGACGTCCGGTTAATATCCGCATCTCTATTGCAATATTTTTTTATGCTTTCTTTATCTATTTACATTTTCATCTTAGTCTGACAAATTTTATTAAAAGTACACTGACGAACAATAACAAAAGTAAATAGCTATTTGGGATACGGAATATTATTTGCCAACTTCTGCATATTGCACATATTAACTTTGTCGAGCCCGTGGAACTGTAGTACTATTGCGAGTGAAATAAAATGAAAAAAAAAAAAAAAAAAAACTTGATTGAAGCAGTACCAAGGACAGTAGTGCGTACATGTGTCGAAGTGTGACACTAATTTACATAGCTTGTGACCGGATGTCAGGCACCGGCATCATTTGTTCGTGCGGTGCATGTTCGCGCTTGTTCTGATGCAGCCGGTCAAGGCTGACCTTGGTTTAGACCACCCGCAAGTACTAGACTACAAGGTACATCTGCACACTGTGCTCATTGGTCACACCTTTGAAACTTTGGTCAGCTGCACGCATAGATTGGACTGCAGTCAAATCAAATGTTTTAGGAGTGGACCTAACCACAATAGCATCTTCCATTAGTACTTTAAGCCTCGACCTATTGTATTCAATAGCGAGACTGCGTTGATTTGCGGTGTGAAGTTAATCTGTTTGCTGGCTTGAAGAGGAACCCACGCATACAACGGGTCATAAATTCATAATAGTGTGGAATGGTCTGTTCTTAACATTCAGACAAAATGCTACAATGAATATAGAGTAAAATTCGAAGGAATTTGATCCCGTTCCCAAAACTAAACAGATGATTGAATAGATTCGAGAATTTTAGGTGAAAAAGATGAACGAATATCAAGATCAAGAATTTCATCACGAAAATAAAGTGTCGAGTGTCTAGACAGGAAATGAAACCGAACATCCATAGAAACGAATTCCCAAGGCGATACTCGCTGGACATTGGCTCGGCTCGGTGTCTAGTCTAGACAGGCCCATACATCAACCGAGTGCAGTTCAATCTTCCAAACACAACTTAGACATTCTACTACATTGAGTAGATCCTTTAAACGAGTTTTTGAAATTTCTCGAGGTGCAATAATGCAGTAGAGCATAACGTCAGTAGAGTTAGACACAGCGATGAGCACATCGACGAACCGCCAACTTAATAAAATTCAGTTGCAATTGTTTCAAACGTCCTCGTTAACAATTTTACGCATTCTGAAATACTTTTTACTATATTTGAAGAACGAAAAATTATGCCAACGGTAAACTTTATCCAAATTGGTCGACTGCCTTTCGAGGTTACAGAAATTTTAATAAATCGACATTTTTTCTTTAATGTGGACAGCAAAAGCTTCACATTTGGTTCTCACAAAGAATACAATAGTACCTATATAATTACGGTGTATCAGATTTTTGTTAAAAACTAGCTAACTAATAACTGACAGTAAGTAATGGCGTATGCAAATGACTGTGGGATTTTTTAGGTTAGGTAAATATTAACGATGCGGGTCACAATGATTATGTTCAATGGAGCCACGGACTCAACTGCAGAATAAACAGACATTGCCCTTATTCTCATTTATAGTATGATTTGGAAATTATTTGATTGTTCTTGCCAAACAATCGGTTTAGAGAACGATGCAACAGTCTTTATATAAAACATTTGCAAGACATCAATAAGCATTTTGTATTTTTTCAGTCGGCATCAAAGCTAATGTAAATAATTGAAGTATACCTCAAGTCAGACAAGTACGGGCTTCAAAAAAAAGATAATAATGTATCTCAATCCCAATTTTAATCCCGATCTTTATTTGCAACCAATGAACGACCCAATTTGCCAATCAGATTCTTTGAGGGAAGTCAGTTTTGTGGGAGTCAAAGGACACGGATCAAGAGAAATGTACCTCTATTATTAATTATGGGAGTTAAAAGTACATACTTTGTCAATATAGATTAACACAAATGTACTAGCATATTGCTGAAAACTCCTTACCTCAGGTCATCAAATCAGAGATAGGTTAGTTAGCATAACCTCATGACCCAGAACATGGACAAACTATTTAATAAATAATGTACTAATTCGGAACAGTTAAAAGGGACGATACTTCCTCCGTCTTCTACTTTACAAATTACATGTTAACGAAATGCGACCTACTCCAAATATGTAAGAAAAGGAAACATTAATTTTGTAGACCTAATTTTGACCGTAATACCGTCTTTTTAATAAGTTACTAAAGCATAGTTTGAAAATAACTGTTATGAGAAATCGGAAAAGGTAAATCTTGTTTCTCTTTTCAAGAATGTAAGTACCTAACATGTGGGCAATATCTCCTTATAAAATCCCGGAAAGATTTTTAAGTTCCGAAATAAAAATATCCACAAGTTACTTACTTGCTTGAAGTTAAGGCAAATAAACTCCTAACTATTCCGATTCCTATCTCTACTGATTACCCTAGGACATCGAAAGGCTATCTAGTCCACACAAGTAGCTACAATTTGGCACGGGCTGCGCCGCAGCGTCACATCCGGCCCGATGACCGCTCCGTTGCGCAAGCGCACCAACATGGGCATTGTATGCAAAACGTTCGCGCACACCACTCGCCAAATACCGAATGTTAACGGCACTTTACTAATAGGGATTTAGGGTAGGTATCGGGATGTTGGGCAGATTCTTAGACATGAATAGATTAAGTTGGTAGCATTGGAGATTTTGCTAGGATTTCCAAATGCATTCCTTAGTCCTGCAAGATAATTGCACTTACAATAGCAATGCATTTCAATTTGACAATAAATTCAACAACATTTACTGAGTCATTTACGTTCTGGAGCAGACAATTAGATGAATTTCGTTCGACTTCGATAAAAAGTGTGTCAAGTATGAGGAACTGATTAAAAGCTCAGAAATCCAAAGTACATTCAAAATTGATGACTGATGCAAGCTTATTTTACTTTTATATCTATTCCGTTCCATTGTTGGACTTCGCTGTTTATAGTTTCCCGGGAAAGCAGTATAATATTGTCTGACTAACCGATATTGTATGCTGCCACATAAAAGATGAATCAATGAAAATACCGAAGAGTACAAAACACACCGACATAGGGTATTATAAAAATTATAAACTTAATCGGCTACCGTCGCTATGATACATGTCCATAATGATTTTTTGTACTCCAACGCTGGCAAACTTCCGGATGTGCATACATAATGAGATTAAATCGTTCTTCGGGCAACAAATATACAGTAAAAACACAAAAGGCTGAAATCACACACCCGTTCAACGAATGATGTTTACCCAAGCTTCGTCGGACAAACACACTGGCCCTTTGAAATGCGCATACGCCGCTTATCCGCAATATCAAAAGGACCGGAAGGATTTTGTGCTTCTTTCCTCCGTTTCCTACGCTAACTAACGTAAATTTTTTGAGCAAACAACCTTTATGATTTTCCTTTCACCGTCAGATTAAAACTTCAAAAGATATATTTGACAGGTCGTAATAAATTGATGCTGAATCTTTAGCAAACAAAATATTATGTTTACGATAAATCCATTTTGTGCGTATATTCTGGGAAAATATTCCATTCTAGAGGTGCTGGTATTTTTAAGAAAAATCATTAATTTTAGCTATACGTAATAGATTCTCCGCTTTCGTTAGGAAAATCAGTTTCGTATTTTTTAGGGTTCCGTACAAAAAATTAAAAAAAACGGAACCCTTATAGGATTACTCATGCGTCTGTCCGCCTGTCACAGCCAATTTTCTCCGAATCTACTGGGCCAAATCAGGTGAAATTTGGTAGGATGGTGCAATCCTATTACCCAAACACAGCTGTGCAAAGTATTTTTTTTTTATTATATAGTCTTTTTTTAAATAAAAAAAAGTTTTGTAAACCTTACTGTGTCATATATCAAATGAAAGGGTTCGTTATGAGAATCCCAAATATATTTTTGTTATTATTGTAAAATAAATGGTTTTGATTTTATTCATGAAAGAAGACGAAAATTGACCATGCATCCCCCCCCCCCCCGGCTCCGTATTCACAACGCTTCGATTCGATTTTCGATTCAGAAAGTCGTATGTGACATTACGAAATCGAGCGAGATAGCTCGATTTCGTAATGTCAAAAAAAGATAGACATACGACTTTCCGAATCGAAAATCGAATCGAAGCATGGTGAATAGCTATGCTGATCTCCGAAATTGAGTCCTCCGAGTCTAAAATTTTGAAAAAAAAATACAAAATATAGAGATTACCTACAGGAAAACCTATAAAAATGCTTATTTTCATTTGCTTACAATGCAATAAAACGTTCTTAATTAGCTTTAAAAAAAATATTTTCCCGAAATAATATTGAAAAATAATCGTTGGCTCTGTCTTCATCTTGACGAAGCCACAGAGAAGCAACGTTCATGTGAAACAAATCCTGACCGGGACCGGACATCCGTCTTTGTCGATATTCCCGTACTACATCAAAGGGAACCACTCAATTTTAAACACAAACAAGTTTGAACCTTAAAATTGAGAATAAAGAGCCGACACTGGCAGTTTGATAACAGCCACTGTGAAACTGCTCCAATACATCTTGACACTCGAAGAGATGATTAAATTGCAGTGGACAACGTTACAATAGCGGATGCGGAAATAAGTCGTAGTGTTACAAATTGAGATGCACTTCACGCCCAGAGAGAGATTACGATCACAATATCCTATTGTATGATGAAGATATATCCTACTCTGTATTCACCGACATTGACATATTAGAGTTCAATTGATTAAAGATGACACGTGTTTAACATTGTAATAAACACGAGGAGTCAAAGTAAATAAGGATAATTATACTAGTCATAGTAGTCTATCTATGGATTACCGTCGAATGTTATTGATTGATGAGCTTGGCCTTCAGTAGATCGTGACGATGATTGCGAAGCACTTACCTGGAACAAACGAGCAGAAAATAATGTTAACGAGCTCTGATGAAGAGTTACAGAAATAGATAACGATATTAAATTTGTCACTTTGAGAGTGGTCACTCGCGCACTCCGTAGGTGTCGCCCACGTCCAATCCATTTCCGTTGGGGACTTCAGAGACGAGACACGTTCTTCCCTTGAAATTCTCGCAAACGTTTTGTTCTTTTTGATCCTATCGATCCTACATGACAGTATGTTTGCCATTGGCCACTTGATAAAGTATTTTGAGCACCTGCACCTGATCGCAGCTAACTTATAGTTCCGATAAATGCACCGGTTGATTGGTTATAAGAACCGTCGACCTTGTCGGAGGACTCGCTCAGCGGACGTGGATGGTCGTAAAATAAAAACGGCTCTCGCAGTCGCACAGACAAACAGACAGACGACTATAATATAATAATATGGCGAGACGCTCACACGATTGACGGCCGATAGCTCCTCCGACAGAACGCCCGGCATCCGGCATTCAAGGTGACACGGCCCATCCTTGCAGATCCGGTCCCGACAAAATAGTATTATCAAAGAAACAATAGTCAGCGCCTAATTATCATGAGAAAAACATAGAAAGCTATTTCCCATTATCATAAATCAATAGACGGATAATCTTGACAGTACATTTCGAGTATAAACGCTTGCAGTTAAAAGCGTAGTCTCCATAAATCCTAAGAAATATGAAACCTTTAACATTAAACGCCACTTACTGACTGCTTTAATGTCCAACATTATTATAGTAAGCATTCAGCATTAAGCGTTAAATCATAATGATGGTCAATATAATACAGAATCATTACTTAACATGAGATTTGAAATTAAAGTCCGTAATGTAATCCGCGGCAGTGTCACCAGGGCCAAGGCAACGCTCATGCAGAGATAGTTGAGTAATACAAGTAATGGATGGTCGAGCCGGAATGTTAGTCAGACAGTCTAGTGCGCAATGGATTGTCGTTAAATTGAATTAGAGCGCACCACCGGCTTGCGCCCGCGCAGTTCGACGACCGATCGCCCACCACATTCACCATACTTATTGATCCCATTCAGCCGATCCTTTTTGATTGATCAACCTTGATGTGGGAGTGACAGCGTTCCAAACATGTGACAGAATTTATGATTTTTGCTTGTAAAGAGATTATTATTATTGATGCAACGCCCTCGTGACGACTTTACGTTGCATAAGTAGTAAATAAGTATTTCTAAAGATTCTTTATGTATCCGTGGGCAGCAGGAAAGTATATAGAAATACGAAGGCGGGCGTGGGTGTAAGTCGGGGGCGGCGACATTTCTCCCTCCAGCGACAGCCTAGTTAGTGCTCAAATGAGCTGGTTCTTATTAATGTGTGATAGTGACGCGTGACGTAGGCTTGCATAATACAATGCAAGTAGAATTATAGCAGACAGGAAGTGAACAATCACAGTATGTTATGCAAACGCAGAATACCGCACATAATACTTGTTTTTACGTAAACTATGTGGGGGACAGGCAGCAGGCTTATGATTGGCAATATTTACAAGAGATAGACTACCGACCACAAAATTACAACAAATTCTCCGACTACCATGTGTTAAGAACGCTGCTCGAACATAACCTAATGCACTGTTTAAGTACGTGAGGTCATCCCAAATGTTCATACTACTTTTTATGTAGGTAAATGATGATTGAAAGACACCTTGAAAATGTCAGGGTAAAGATTTGCTTATGGACAACACAATTATGCCATTTATTATTCTAAGCAATGGCAAAAAAAGGACGATATGATGATTACCTGGTCACCTTTCGTTTAGTGAGAAGTTTATCTTTTAACTGAAATACCTAAACTTTCTGATTATCCTGAGGGATCTGTCCGAAGCCATTGATAAAGCCGTCACAGCTCTGGCCGGATCTCATCTAAAGCCTCTCCTATCTATCGAAACACGACACGTCAAAGAAGAAGACACGGTACCTATATCCTAAAAAGGTGTTGCTAAACAACCGTAAAGAAAGAGGAACAATTTCTAACAGCTATAGCAAAGTACACCATGCTATTTATATTCATAAGAATAGAGAATAGGCAACAGCAAAAACGGTTACTTTCACCACACGTGTGTATGTCATGTGTCATACTTCACCATTTCATTACTTCGTAATCGGTTAAGTTACTGTCACTGCTCATAATCATATGTCACTCTGACTTACTGGTTATACAGGATTAATCAGGAGCCCTGATACAGCTAGACTGGGTCGCGGCAGATCGAGGAGGAGGTGAGACGCCTTAGATGGCTAACTGTCTCTTAAATTGGCGAGATGAAGCACAGAATCGAAAAAAGTGAAAAGAATGCGGCGAGGTATTTGACTAGGAATATGAGAGTCCTGGATACTTCCAGAAAATAAAAGGTAGATAAATACAATTCAGTAATGTAATCTTCAACAAGTTTTAAAGTGATAAATCAAGGCAAGGGAAATATTTCTCTAATAAATTCCAATACGCGGTAAGAAACCGCAAACCACATAACTTCGTAGCTTTCTTACTCGCCTATTCTATACACTGACTTGACTGGATATTATACATATTTTTAATGGTGCCTCGTAAATAGGAAATAAATATTACTGGGCAATCATTTTAGGTGACTCAAGTTGCTTTTAGAACTCGTTTTCAGTCTGCAGACCCTTGGTGGTAAGGCTAGCAGGGTAACAGGTTGCTACTTAATATCTAGGTAAGCTTTACAGCGAGAGGGAAGCAAACTACTTACTATCTTTGTCATTGATTTTGTTGACAACAGTCGATTACCAAACGATTTCACCAATAAACGCCAAACCAAGAATGATAAATGACTGACAAAATATTCATAAACCGATCTCCATAAAAAAAATTGATGCGTATTTTGGCAGCCATTAAGCTTAAGAGGGTGCGAGGGTACTTGCTAATCCGTCGGCCGAGTGTATGGGCACGTGCGTCGGAGAACTCACGACCTTCCAAGATATTTGTGAAGATTAGCCGAACACCGTATGTCATCAACGAATTTATTAAACAAAAGCGCTATAGGTACGTCGTTATGGTAACGCCGCTGAGTGTGTTTATAGCATCCGCCTTCCTGCTGTGGACCGACGAAAATACCGTTACGCCCGCATAACCAAACTCCATTGATTTACATACGCAAATCATGACGAATTGCCCACAATGCGCAGCCGAAATACGCCGATGTTCATCCACAACACAGAGCAAAGTGATTCATGGCCCACTTCCACCCACCGAGGGCCCATATTCGTATGAATGAAGATGTTATCCTTAGACCTTTTCGGCAATTATATGAAGTTACGCGTTGCCGAAGGTTGTTCGTGAACTCATTCCAAGGGCACTGTTTGGAATGCAGTGGTTATAAAAAACACTCTTTCAATTACGAGAAGCACTGTTCGTGAGCCAGTTATGTTATAGTGCATTGCAAATGTCAACGACATGCTTTGTATCCCTGCGTCTAGAAACAGCACATTTATATTCAGATTCAGATCAATCGCCTCATCTCCTGTTTATTAAAGTCTATTCAACGACTAAACTAGTAGGAAACTGCATACAAGATGTCGCGCAGCAACATATAGATACATTCTATTGCGTCCTACGTGAACGGAATGTCCGACGGGGAGACAGTTTAATAATATGTTGTGGATTCTTTTAATAGAAACTAATAAGCTCTAATGGTTATCGCATACTATATGTACCGGTTGAGTTATGGATTAAGTCATGGCGGAAACGGCCTTCAACAAAAACAAACTAATGCTGTACGGTGAGGTTTAAAAAATTTACACTCGTTAGTGCATCCGGTGAATTACGATTGCGCGTGGTGTCTTTTTGCTCCAAGTTCGATTAAAAAAAATAAACTGATCAATCGGCCAGCATAGCACACGGCGAGGGAGAATATCCTGTCGCCGCGGGAGAGTGGGGAGGAGGTTGCGCGCAGGCATCCATGAATGGCCCTAACGAACTCGCTGGCCTTGGCAGGACGGCCCTGCGGCCCTCCAGAGTTCCGCGGCTAGCTACGGACACAAATTTACCATCCAACACTATAAAACCATTAATACCTCGTGATATATTGCTTTCTTCTGAATTGCTTTCATAAACATTTTATAATGATGACTTATTGCATTAGCACATTCAGCAGCACATAATCTCCTGTAAAAGATTTGCATAAAAGCCGAAGTAATCTTTTTTTGAAAGAAGAAGCAGGAAAATCGTAAAGCTTGTTTAATAACGAAACATGATGATGTTTCGATAGGGTGATACATACCCATGATGTAGTACATTATAAAACAGGAAACGCTTCAAGTCTTGCACACATACGCGTGTATGAGCGCGGTAAACATCTCATTCACGATCCTTTGATTGAGTTTGAATGAGTGACGTGCTCAGCGTTTACAATTCGCCTCGTAACAGGAAGTGAAACGAGTTCAACTATATCAAGGACGCTAATATTGGAACATGATTTGTTACTCCATCACTAAAGCAACTGTTTCAAACTTATTTTTTTTCATAACCTGTTTGATGGTAACATCGGTATTCGATTCGTTATTTCATAACACTCCTGTAGCCAGTTTTATTCTTTTAGGATAGTCTGTAGTGTGTCTAGTGATGATGTAGTTGTGCAGGTAAATGATTGGTACGACCTTGAACAGGCCAGGATCGACATGCTAACCCACTTAACGCTGCGTGCCTGCGCGTGCCGTCAAGGGATTATGGCTCGAGCTAATGACGCCACCATTTACAACATCTGGTGATTTGCTTTTATTTGTTCACTCCTATTTACACGAAACTAAGACTAACACATTGATGAATAGGGCTCTTTTCAATTTTATCATTCAAGTTTTGTCTGCGAATAAAATTCAGTGCCATGTCCTCCTCCGGGAAGATTCATACATAGTATTGCAAGTACACAAGTGCTAAGGATTATCTTAAAGACTCAATTATGTTCTAAAGATCAAACAAAGAGCACCGAATACATTCATGTTCTCCATTCCGTTATGCCACTAGAGGTCAATAACACAAACAAAGCGGAAGTTCACAAAGTAAATGCAGTGTTTGTTCGCCTCCCGTAAGCTTTCGGAAGCCATAGTGCTGCGGACGAATGGTCAGGTAAACATTAAGAAGTTCCGTCCCACTGGTGACGATCTGATGGTTCTCAGGCAAGCCGCGGAACGTGCGGAAGAAGCAACGTTACGCCGTCATGTAGCCGACCAACCGTCTCTCCAAATTAACATTAAAGCAAGAAGAGCAATGGCTCTCATTGGCCTAATAATTACTAACGTTAACGTCACTTGTAAACAAACGGAGCGACGCCTATAGGAGTTGCCAATAAAGACACGCCCTCGCATCAGTGTGCGTACATCGATTTCTTTTAAAACTTTGATTGGTCATCTGGCCAGCCTGGGGAACAGCGTTCTGAGTCTTTCAACTTTTGTGTGATTTACTCACAAAAAATGTATTGAAATTGGAAGGCGTGTAAAGGCAGAGGGTCAACTCGTGATCGATGATTGACTACGGTACGTTTGTAATAAGCTCCTAACACAAGCACGAATTCTGATTCACGGCGCTTGCACTGCGGAGTAAATGCCAGATCCATTATCATTTGGTGTCAGTTAAAATTGCCGTTGCAGATCCGTGAAGGAACGTTGACCTGGATTTGTGAACGGCTTGCCAGCATATGATACTGCACTCATATTCAATGCACAAATGACCAGTTTAGCAATCGGTTCACACACGGATCTGCGTCTTGAAAACAGAATAAGATGTGAACAATGCCTCATTATAGACCGGTGTTGTTGCCACCGTGGTCTGAACTAAGGAAGTCAATATCTATTAGCTCGTCACAATAGGTGAGCGACATCCGAAGCTCATTACTGGCATACGTTTCCGTTGGCGATTCGCAACACGCGAATAAATCGCGGCCTATTGGAATATCAGCAGGCTTATTACGTTAGGTGGTGAGTACATACTGTTCGATTCTGTTATATGTAAGAGCAAAACCAAGCTTGCTGGCAATAAAATTAGCAATTTTGTGACGCTTTAGTCTCATTACGGAACACTGCACCACCTGCTTTAAAACATGTGTCTCCGTTATCAAGAATCCAGTTTCCAAGATTATTAATGCTATGTCCAAGGCCATCTACCACCGATGATCGATGCCATCTTCAAACATTTTACATGGACGTAAAATGTTCTTGTCTTGGATCATACGACTCTTTTGTCCGAGACAGTCAGTAAAAAGATGCTGCAAATAAATCTAAATAAATAATGTGTGATGTCTAGCTAATATTACCTTTTATATAAACCTGTCGATGTATTCGTGTTATTAGCGTTAGTAGACGCGTAAACATACGCGGCCTTGGACAGCGCTTGTTTACGGATACAAATGCGTTGGCAAATGAACTCGAATGTGTAGTTAATTTTGTAAAACGATGACACCAATGTTCTGCTGAAGACTTTTAATTGGTGAGTAAGAACCTGCTAACTCCAATAGAAAACTAGTTCTAAACAGCAAATATAGGTACCTGACAATAAACAACTGCACAGAAGTTCCCCTGTATTGTTTGTTTATTTGTTAGCCTCTGGCAAATCCTAACCTGTGCCGACAGTAAATGCATATCCATAAACCAAAGCAAATAGAACGTGAGGACGCATACTATCCAAGCGCTAGTGATCCGTGCCAGCAATCCTCAGGACATAAAGTAAGCAAACATGATTTGTTTTGTGCAAACAGCGTGTGTTATCTCGGCGGTTTACAGCCGTATTATCTGTGCGCACCACCGCACCACCTACGGTGAACATAGTAGTCACAAGAGACGTACGTGCTTTTTCTACTACACAAACATTTGTCATGTCAATATTTGTCGCATGCCCCCGCGAGTGTTGCAAGAGGCCGCCCCAGCCCACCTCATCCTACAGACTTTTGATGAGCACAAACAAACGCGGGGATCAAAAAGCGAGACCACTCGTTCAAACAAATAAAAACACATGACAGCTAAAGAGGCGATTTAAAGTCGGCGAATGATCAACGTGAGTTCGATCACAAAGAAATAAACGTGAAATTGACGTCAAACAATGAACTTGCGAGAAGAAATCCGACGAGTGAACCCATGATCGCTGATTTAATGAATACATTTTACAGGGCAGCAGTACAACGAACAGCGGAAAGCGCATAATGACTTCCGTTCGACGGACAACGAGAAACATCGAAAATAAAACGACACGCCGAAATCAACGGACTTGGAATCGCGAAGATTAAAACATTCGATAAAAACACATTGTCCACGAGCAGTGAAAGTAGACGTCAAGATTGTGAAAACAGATTGTGAAGAGCTCTGAAAATGTTTAGAACGACGTAATAAATTTAATAATACCCAAAGTATTTTTTATTAGACAACGTTTTCAACTAATATTTTGACAGATGAAGCTATAAAAACAAAATGCTAATTCAGGAAATCTGTATACGTTTTACGATTTAAGGGACTTTGATAAACGGATATGGGAAGTGCGGTCGACATAGCGCAAGTACCCCACCGTTCATCGGCTCGCGATTCTAATTTTGATATATCCTGCGGGTTTCCTGCGCAAGCACCGACCGGAACCGGCCTACTCTCCACTGGTAATAAATAAACCATACGGGTTTCCAACGTCGTCACTCATGAACTTATAAGCAACTGGTAAATCTAGTACGAATCTCTGCCCTCTCTGCTCTTCGATAGTTTTCAGGAAATTTATGTAGAAACACGGTTTTACGTATTTTGCCACACCGGCAAATATGTAGATGGACACTAATTGAAATGTGATTTCCGTATAAACACTAGAGCAAACAATAAACCTATTACTAAGCTGGACTCGCACAATGATCGAGTAACACCATCAATCACCCATTCACAAGTCCGACGTTATTGTCTACTCGTGTGAGCTGTGAATGATAACAATACGGTCTACTAACCAAAACAAAACGCCTCGTATCGCCACCGATATACACAGTATATTTACATACCATACACACTATAAACACGCGTACAAGCGGCCACTTCGTCAGTCGTCAAACATATTCATCGCAAACTATTGCTGTAAATTAAAAACATAAATGAAGATGTTTACAATAATTCTATTTGAGCTACCTTCGGCCATCAAAATCATGTCGGAGGAGAAAATTTGTTCAAAGAGAGGCCACTTATTTAAACGATGTGAACTTCAGAAAAGAACCATTGTATGTAGATCGAACTTGTGAGATAGGGCGAAAATTTCACATTGAACTAGTCAGTAATCAGTTCACATCCTCTTTAGAGGCGCGTACTAAATGTGCAAGTTAACACCTATTGTTTCCGTCGATGAGTACTCTTTCCATTCACCACACCTAACGAGCCCATTGACTGTTTCTAGGAACTACTTCGATTGTTTAGTTCTCAGGACGGCACCTTTGGCCACTGCAACTCGGAATATCTCCATCCAAATGTTTCTTCGAAATAACACTATGATTTTTTTTTACTACTTTCAAAGTTAAGGAAAATTATAGGGTGAAGCAACAATGAAAACGCAACGCAAATGTCTGTGATTTTATGCAACAGCTCATAAGCTACATGCAAGGTTGAGCATAGACGTAAATGATGGCATGAAGTCAGTCACAGTCCAGAAGATCGTCATGGGAAAACGAGTCTAGATGTGACTTCATACTGTAATGGAGATAGATTTGTAATCAAGTTCTACTTGTAGCGTTCCACAGACTTAATGGAGCTATATCCTCGTGGGAATACTAAAACTTTAAGCAATTCACTACTAACAATTTGTCTTTTCTAATGCATTTGTTAAATCAGCCGTTCATTAATAAAATAACACTGAGCTTATTAACAAGCATGTAACAATCCTTTGATAACTTACACCTACACTATAAGACTTCAATAGAACAAAAACAAAGATAATCATTGCAGAGATAATTGAAGCGGACCTGTTCATTAGCAGAGAAAAAACGATAAAAAGCATTGACGTTCACAAACATGATACAAAAACATTCGGAGAACAAGTTAGCCGCTATAAATGCAAACCATAGCACGACTGTCGCAAGATAATGTTGAAGACCGCACTCATTAGCGATTTAGATTGTAACATATTAAAAACAATAACATCTGTGGCATTTAACGGTGGAACATTAATTCAAGACCATAATATAAAATGTATAAGGAATCGTGACTGCAGGCCGAAAGAAGACAAAACTCGGCAGGGGGTGATACTGATATCCCAACGTTTAATTGGACAGGCTACCTTTTACGGCAGATTTTCTTCAAAGTAACAGAGACTCACAATCTCGGCTGGCGTCGCCTGATGTCGCGAGACAGGAAGCTGGGGCAAGGGGCGCGGGGCCACGCTACACGATATCCCTTTTACGCGGACCAATTAACGGACCCCGTCGGACCGGATGTGCGTATACACATGCATTAGCACCTCCACCCTTCACTAATCTTTTTATGAGAACTAAAAAACGTCTTGAGAAAATAACAGCGCCGCGAAATCTTAGGTGTCAAGAATATTTTATTGTCAATAATATGGTCACATACGCAGCGGAGACGTGACTTCATTGACCGGATTTCACACCATAGGCAATCGTCCTTGGTTGAGCTACTTAACTCCTGAACCGCCTATGGTACAGGACAATAAAACTTGCTAAGCATGTAATTACATCCATAAGTGGAGGACACGAGAGTAATTGTATTCAATGCGCGTTCCATATGGGCACGGCGGTACGTCCAGACGGAACGTTTCTTCATAAGAGCACCATTTATTTTCGAGACGTAACGCATTTCAGTGTCGCCAAATCTGTCCGACTATTTACAGCTGGAGTAAATCCACGTGTCGGATTTCTGACATTGTTGTGAACCTAAAATAGGTCAAGAGCTTGTGGGAATTCACAAATACCAAAATATTGGAAACATTGATGCAATGAAATGAGTGAACCGAGTTGTTTTGGTGAAACGTAAATTCCTATTTCTCGGCTCAAGGACTTATAAAATGAAAATGAAATGACAAACATACTTACTTACATACTTTTTTCAAAAATAGTGTGGGCAATTATTTTTTGTTCCAAAAATAGCTTATGTACGCTTTTAAAATGTTCCGAATTCAACTCACGCCCCAAAGCGGTCTTAACTGTTTTTGATGACATCAGTAAAATACAGATTAAATATCAAATAAGGCTAAGATGTAGGCAGATAAGGACCCAATCTAACAAGAAATTAGGCTCGAAATGTTAAAAAAAATTGTTTGACTACCTTAGACCTTAAATCTTCAGGATCCTAAAGAAAGGTTTTAGAGAGCTTCAATAGTTAGTTAAGAAGCTAGAGACATCACAATGACATTAACAACTAAAGGAAACACTTTGTTCTATTATTAGTAATTGCTGCAAGCCGGAAGTACGCCCGTGCCGCCAATTACAAAGCCAAGGTATGGCAGACGTCTGTTACTTCCGTTTTGGCGTGTACCGGTAGCCACCCCTAGCGAGGGCTGTTCCGGAAGGGACACATTAATAAGTGCTTAAAAGTCAACCGCACTTTTGTTCTCAATCCGTACGCTTCCGGTTTTCTCAAAAAGAGAAGCATACAATAATACTGTTTATTTAGAACAAGCATAATAAGAACAAGTACGCCAGCCAAGAGTTGAAAGCGTCTATTTTTTCCAAAACCATGCTTAAAAAAATGAATAAATTCCGATTTGACTCGGTAGTCTCCGAATATTCACCGTCGAGAATGAATACTAAACAATTCCTTTGAGAGGGTTCGTGTGATGCTGCGCGAGCGCACCTATCGCGAGCTCATAGCCCATTACCGGCCGATCGTATAAACTTCGAACATAATTTATCGCTTCCTCTCTGTGTTTTTCACTCGGCAACAATGCTCGCCTCTCCAAGTGTGAAGTTAATGGCTTTACGACGTGTCGAGGTGTAATTTGCTTTAACGAGTTTGTGGATACAGCATGATAGCATAACACATTATCACTGCAGTGTTAGAATACCTAGGATCATTCCAATTGCAAACCGCAAAAACGTTACATCCTACAACAGTTGTTGTAATGCACCCCGCTGATTAAATGCAAGGAAACAGTGCTCTAAAAAGAAATCTAATTAAAGAGTCCAAAAGTCAAGCGAAACAGCGGGATTCCGAATTGTTTCTTAGCGAGCTCGCCTCGTGAGAAACTGTCTCACAATTTCTTTCACTTGTCGCAACACACCACTTGAATAATGGCAGTTAGCGTCTACGTCGAAACTCCGTGAGAATCATTTGACGGCCACAGAGAATTAAGCTAGCATAAAGTTTAATGATATATTTGCAAGTAACAACATATTAACAGACTGGAAGCTGAGCAGTTGAATGTTCTTTAAATGATTTACTTCAAATGAGACAATGGATCTCGAAATCCTAGAGTTTAACGTACTTTCCACTCTGTATTTATTAGACATCATGCCCATTAAATACAATGGTGAGAAATATACCCGTAGGATGTGTATAATGAGACATGACTAGATAATTACTGGACGAAGGAAATTATATTTAAATCGAGTAGATGGCATTCGTAAAAGTAGATGAGAATAAGGAAAAGGGAGCAAATTGTAAGCTTAATAGAATTGTTACTTATACTAAATTAAGGAAGTTGAGGGGTCACAAAAATCGGATTTGTTGCATCGAAAAAATCAAGCAAGATCCAGTCCAGCCAGACAGCCACAGCCAGTCTATTGGCAGAACTGTACTTGTCTTCATTAATGGGATAATGAAACGCGGCCGCTGTGAGGAGATAGGGTGTGTCCATTTAATTTCCGCTGACCATCACGAGGAGCTTTCAGAGCTAGTTAATTTATGTAATGTATTAACAGTGCCATTTGAGAGAGTATGATGAAAATATTAATATCAACCTAATGGTATAGTATCTACTAAATCTAAGATCTAAATCAATTCAACCCAGCAAGATGCTCTTAACTAGCGGTAGATACAAAAAGAAGTAAGACCGCTAGTTAATTATGCGACAACATGCTCTATAAAAATTCTCGTCAAAGATAAGACACTTGATAATTCTCTGAGATAAGACGGTGCCGTCGATCAGCTTCCTGTTCAATTGAGACTTAATTACAGAGCCGATCTCACTACGCCATCATATAAAATAAGATTATCTTCCTTCATATTTGTACTTCATGTAATTTCCGTAATAAACATTTCTTGCACCTGTTTATAGTTACAAAAAGTGTTCGCCACAAGTGACCATTTAGAAACGTATGGAGTAATATCGTCGTAATGGGATGAAATGAAGGAGTGTTCCGAGCGAGGCGTGTCAATTTAATATCCGCTGGTGGGCCCATGATGGATGGCTGTTTTATTAGCCCCCGGACGGAGTTTACGTGCTTACACGACACATCAATCGAGATTACCAAGAAAGCCGCTAGTGTTCTAGCTTTCATACGTTCGAAAGCTAACTACGATATACAAATTGGCGATTAATGGGATCAAAAAATCTTCAACCTCGATCGAAATGTTTAATTGACGTCCATAGAAGGGAAATCGCGAAACGGTGTCATACCGAAACCGATCGATATCACGCGCAAACAATAGGGACTCATCAATTTCAAACCGACGCCGACGTGAGTGGCGAGAAAAAATTGGCGAGAATTAAGTCCAGGTAGAGTTTGCTTAGCGCCTTATTAAACGGTCTATTGTGTTGCAACGGCGCCTACTCTGACCATTTTTTGCAGACAATTTATAAACAAAAACGGAACGCATCTGTCTCGTTGAGGTAACCCGCTTTAGCCTTGAATATATAAATTCAACTATTTTAGGATCGATTGCTATAAAGAACTCTACGTAGTCTTCTTAACTTTAGGCTATGTCGCCATGAGTTTAGAAATTTTAATTAAATTGAAAACTACGTTTATATCATTTCCTTAGAGGCACAGAAGTATCTATTCCGGACGTATCTAAATGTTCATGATAAGTAAGTACTTAATTACAGGAAAGCTATTAGAGGCGAGTTCTAGTCGGTACACATAGATAAGCAATATGAATGAACACTATACATATATTTTTATTCTAACATGTATTTCTGATACATTGCATTTTGAATTATTGCTCAAGCTAATTGTGCTAGATACAAGAAGACACGATGGCGTAGTACACCTACAAATATTAAAAGTACGTGGGCACCCCACCTACGAGCCAGCCCACAATCCAAAACCGTATTTTTCGTTCAATAAGCCTAAAGCCTACGTGTCACCTTTGCTAATGCTCGATAACCTAGCATTAGTAGTGAATGAAAGAAAAAATCATAACGACTTACTCACCGTATATGTCAAACTATGTCTGCCGTTGGCGGCTTTCCCGAAGGCTGGTTTTCTTATAGTAAAAGCGTCCAGCGTCTCACTGCGGGAATAGCATCGCAACAGAAACAAGCAGGAAAGCAATTTTCACATAAAAGTCAACTGTCAATCAAACTTTAACACAGACGAAACACGTACGATTTGAAATTTGAAAACGTCAAAATGTTCGCACGAGCATGCGCTCGTGTGTTAGCGCGTTCATGGAGGGCGCGCGGCGCGACTGAGCGTGAGCGGCGAGAGCGCGGCACGCGCCGGTGGGGGCTTCATTCACAAATCGAGTGGCGGGGACCGGAGGCGCGGGGGCCTGACCCATAGGCTCATTCATGCGATTACCAAGTCGGTGTGGTGACCTGCGGCCTGCCGATGCCGCCTGCGGCCTAGCGCTACGTGCTTCGCCTGGTCCACCACATCGAACTTGTGAGTAACCATTTCATCAAACTCATTGTAATGCAAAGAAAACCATGCCAGCTTCCTGTACTTGCCGAAACACCGATTCGTGGAACCGCATAACGTAAGTAGCAATTTGGAGAATTTTATTGCACACAACAATGAATATACAATAACAGTCTTTGGCAATACGACCGGCCATACGTGTGCGCAATTGCGACAGCGACCTGACACAATTAATGCGACTACAGAACCGGCGAAAGTCAGGAGAAATTCGAGAGTCGTATTTGTATTATGGAGGACATCTGTGCATAATTCAGATAACGCTGAATTAAAGACATGCGTATGCGTACCCGATGTCTCGCGATAGACTCCATAAAGATCGACATTGCGGGTATTCGCTTCATAATAAATGACGACAATTTTATCGTTGTATCACGATTAAAACCGCTACGTATAAAACGGTGACTTGAAATCAGATCCCGTTGCGCCACCGACGGATTTACAGCAATAATGGCTTTGCAAGCAAGAAAATGACAAGCAACAGTGCCGGTGAAAGGCTCTAAGTACAGGCACTAGCGGTTTATGTAACAAAGTGGCTGCAGCGCACGTGCCCTGCGTTACTTCACATTATTGCGATGCTTATTGCTTTTTATTTCGCTGAAGACGACATTAACATTCGTACGGCGTGTGATGATCTCAGAATATTCGACGTAGCTTTAGTCAAAAATAACAATGTTATATGTTCCTCGAGGCTCATAATTTTGTGCTGTCTTGGTTGCATGACAGCAACAGTGGTTTTTATCGCATCCTACCAATGATACGTGATTTTTTTATTTCATCCTTGACCTTTCGTTCTTACGTCACACCCGGTTAATACTACAAATGTAAATAGCGCTTCATAAACCGCGAGAGAGACTGCAAGGCGCCCTCGTAACTATTATACGTATACTAGGGAATGACCTAAGGTGAGACACGTCATTTGATTCATTATTCACGTTTTGAGGCGTAATGACTTGGCAGCAACGAATTCAACACGTGAATAAGAAGAATACTTTTGACTAGACAAGACTTCGAGATAAACCTAAGACCAATAGAAAAACTGTGGCTGGCTGCTAATACAGAAACAGGATTAGAGATGCACTTAAGTAAGATAAACTAGCGACTAGCCAGAACATTAATGCAAACTTTGAATAACGGCGTTGAAATACAGCTCAAGTGGGAATCCTCGTCAATTTATAAGGCCCATAAAAGGCTAAGCATCGAGTTTGAAATGTGGAATAATAAAAATTCTAACACGTACCGAGCTCACTAGTTGGCTAATTACATTTAAATAAACAACACACAGCATCAGGCTGCGACGCAACTTTATGGACAAGGTAATAACTGGCTGCACTAATGTCGCCTAATTAACGGTATAGCTCTCATAGGAGGCCGCCCTTAAACGATCCTATCTCTTTCTAAATCTGTAACTAATAAAGCTTTAACAGTGATATATTGAACACAAGCTCTTATAAATTCGTTTATTAATACTCAGTGCAGCCATTCGAATGTCTTGCGAGTTTCTAAAACTGCAATGCACATAAATTTAATTATTTTGCATTATGGACCTGTTTGGAAATGCAAGAACATCGATTAGCAGAGAAAACTGACAAATAATTATAATCGTATACGTGTATAATTACTTCGTTAAGCATGTATGTCAGTGTTAATAACGATATCTTTCTTTAAACGGGGTCCGGTCCTCTAAAAAAGCTTTGCTTGGTAAGATTTATAATCAGTAATTTATTGACTAAGAATGTAGCCAAAAGAAAATTCCATTCCAAATGCACACCAGTTTAAGTGCTAATGCAAGACTCGACCACAATGATTGATAGAATGTGTTTCCTCTAAGCCAGAGACACATATGAAAGTAATGGATGCTTCATTGAATTAGTTATGTCAGCTAAAAGAAGTGCAGCTTCCCGTGGATAGTGAGTGACAGACAGGGGGAGCTGGGCAAGACACTTAAGGCAAAAGCATTGATATCAACATTACGATGAGATCATCAATCCGGATTTTAGGATAACAATGGCCACAAGATAGCACCTTGTGACAGTCCTTTGATAAAATCGTCCTATTGAACTAGGATCTTTCTACGTTTATGCAATAACATTGAAACTAATTATTATTTTTCAACGTAGTATTCCAGTGATTAAAAACTGCAAGACAATGACTTTGTCAATTTCTTAGTACTTATTTCACTTAGGTAAGTACTTACTTTTAATAATTGGGCTTGTTTTCTCATACACTAATATAATAAAGAGGTAAAGTTTGATCTGATTCCGAAAATTCTTTTATTAAGCAATGGAAGCCACATTATCCCAGAGACTTTAATATAGACTATGATATGTATGGAGTTAAAACGTTCCCCTGGGATAATTTCCGACCATAAGGCCAGCGAACCTGCGGGCAGCAGCTAGATTTTTATTACGTCATATTTTTATATGATCACAAAATTGGATCATGTGGGGAAGCAACCAAAACTAGCTCATAAGTGTTGGCCGGCAATCGATTGTCAATTGGTACCCGTTTAACTTTGTTGAACCTGATCGGGCGTCAATCACATTAGGCTTGGTTAAATGGACAGATCATGACTTCGCAAATCAAAATTGAATTTGACTTGGATAAGAATCCGAGTATGTTACAACTTACAAGAGATTGGTGCAGCAAAAATATTTTTTCGCACAAGACAGTTTAACATATTATTGTTTCAGAGACATTGGGATCACATTTGGTCTGATAGCCTCTCTATCTATGGTATCATAAATCTCTTTGTTGTTTCGTCACACTTATCCTAGAAAACACCAGCTTATCTTGACTGCAGCTCAATAAGATTGTAGAACTCCTCATTTTACCCACGTCAGATAGCATCTACAGGGGGGTAGGGTAGGTCGATTACTCACACCGCTTCCTGTTGTCAATTAATGCAATGACCGGTACCGCAGTGCTCGTGTACAGTTATAACACCAATCCTCGCCGAGCAGGGACTCGTATAACACTGTCTCTACACGCTGGTTGCTGGCTAACGATTACCAATTACGCAGTACGTGCAATCATTGGAATAATGTGGATAACACCTAAACTAACTTTATTGTCGCCTGTCGGTCGCCAATCGCGAATATGGCAGAAAGCTTAAGCCAGTTATTCCAACTTGCATTTCCAAAAAGGAACTTCATAATGTGTGCAAGTGCACGGTGAGAAAGGTTTTGTTCAGATTTTCGCTAATATATAATTTAATTTACTATTGCCCTCTATTTTATTAACAAACATTCTCAACTTTAAAAAAAACAGTCGTCTAAAGACGAATTTCCAAATAGCAGAGAAACACCCATATAAATAAGTACTTTTAATCTAAAGTAAACATTAAGTACTGATACTTACTATGAAACTACCCTAACGAAGACAAGGAACATAAACAAACCTGTAAAAACTAATTTATTAAGTACCTAGTCTCATATAACAAAAACAATGTAGGTACCTACCTAACCCATCCAATTAGTGAAATGTATCGCTTTCAAATTAGCGAGAATTATGAACAGGAACTCGTGCATGACTCACTTCATTGAACTCGGCGGGAATCAAAACCGGTGGATATGAATGACATCGGTTGAATGAATGATATCAAAGATCCAGAGCCATGTGAATCTACACATTCATCGAGTAGGTTTCATGCCATTTCAAAGTTAAATCGTAACTTCAACGGTTTTTGTTTTAAAAAGTTTCCACAGTAAGTTAAAAAATGTGGAATCCTTAAAAGTCGCAATAAATTATGTTGCCGTTTTTGGCTCCTCCTAGAAAAACTCAATATAACATAATAAGCAAGCATAAAACAAGCCTATTCTAACATTAAGTAAGTTAGATGCAAACAGCTAACAAAATACCCACGCGAGTCGTTCAAACTTTCATATTAAATTCTAGCATTTGATATTCGTTTGCCTATGAAAGTCGATCACTGAATATTTTCATCGAGTCGCCTTTGATTTTACATTCATATTACATACCACCGTTTCTCCGAACTCGCCCCTGTTTACTTGGAACTCGAGACCTAGTAGAACGTAGCATTTTAATATATCCTGCACAGTCCGGACATTTTATTGAATATTTGAACCGTCGTCGGTGCTTCGAAACCGGCACTCGTCACGAACCGCCGTAATTTTGACATCAGTCGTCTCAAATCGCATGTCTAATGCTCATAGCCCTTCAATTTACTGACACGCTTTTGAAACTGAATGAATGCAGCAGTAAGTTAACATTAGCAAAGGTGATAGAAGAGGGTCCTGGTACTAATATTCGTAAAGAAAATTTCGTCGGAATCATTTCTGGATTTCAAAAATAAAGTAGTCATAAATGTGTATCTTACCTGTGCAACATAGTGCGATGTAATCGTTCGCCGTAGCAGCTCTTTGCGGCAAGCTCCATGCTATCTTGAACTCGTTTCCCTCCGCCGTCCAGCTCAGCGTTGCTCTCTCATTGGCACCGTATAAGTCCTTCTTTTCATCCACTTCGCTACTCAACGTCTCTTTGTCTATGGCATCTATGGCACTGTCTTCTTTGGATGTGTTGGCACTTGGTTCTTCGGTAACTACCGTCATTGGACAGTCTTCGGCATTCTCGACTACTGGTTCGACGTTTTCGACCACAACTTCTCCGTTTTCGACTACTGTTTCTTCATTTTCGAGCACTCTTTCGTCGTTTTCGACCACTGTTTCTTCATTTTCGAGCACATATTCGTCATTTTCGTCCGACTGTTTTTCATCTGTCATGGGACAATCCAGGTCATGGTCCATGGACATGACTTCTCAATAACACGATTTAGTTACACATTTTTTTTTGTTTATTTGACTGAAGTTTTGTTATTCGGGAAAAAAATATCCAATATGTTAGGAACGGAAAAGAACGTGCAAAAGAATGGTACAATGAGCTCACATAATACACTACGAAGCAATAAAATAAAACCCTCAAAACAGGATCGAAAAATCGCGAGAGTAGCCAAACAAACTTCACAAAGTTACAAGATGCAGGAGCAAGAATGTAGGGGTAGTAAGTGTGAAGAGACACTGAGACTGACACACTGGGGGGTGTGAGGGGGTAGCGAGACGAGCGCGGGGCGGGGGCGGGCGGCGACGTCGCGACGCCAGCCCGGCCGGCGCCGCCGCCGCCGCCGTCGACCTACTGCCCACTAATGCGGCCTATTCAACTCTCAGCAAATCACTACAAGTGTAATGATAACTGATACTGTTATCATAAGGATTCTCACACAGATTTTCCAATTATAATCCGAGTTGTTATATATAAGGGACAGACAGAATTTGCTAATAATAATATCATCATTTTATTTATTGAGAGCATGTTTGAGGTTTATTATTACTAGTGTAAAATAGAGTTAGGATGATCAATTACTTTACTAAAATAAATTAAAGGAAATTATCAGTGGTATCAATTTTGCCACTGTTTTCTTAGAGCAACCACCCAAAAAAACATCATGGGAAAAAGTGGAAATAAATAAATGGTAACATATTTTTTTGTATGTTTGCTAAGGCTGGCTGAATTGAGTGGTAAATCAGAACAATCTACATACAGAAACAGAAAGTATGATATGAGATAATCTATACTTCTCAGGTTAAGTTTGTGAGGTTGTAGGGGATAATCTCTGGATTTACTGAACCAATTTTGAAAATTGTTTTACCAATAGAATGCCGCGTTATTTGTGACTGTCATAGGCTATGTATAATACTAGAATAAAATAAAATGTCCACCCCTGCGAAGCCAGGACGGGCCGCTTGTGCATAATAACATAAACAACAGTAAGATCATACAGTTACCATGCATAACAAAAAGGATTTTAATTATTAAAATCAGAAGGGGATTCATGTTTTTTTTTCTATTATTATTGAATTAACTGAATAAAATTGTATTGTACAAATCTATAAATGCAATTTAGCAATAAGTAGACATTGCATTCCTACACATTTAATTAAGAAATATGAATAGACTGGGTAATATTAAACATTACTGATATTCACAATTTTACAAATTGTTGGCTGCGAGTTGATTCAAAAGAAATTAAGAAAGAACTTTAACTTAACTTAACTTTTTTTAAATATGTCTAGAAAACAATGTCTTGTTCTGTAAAAGATTGAAATAAATGTGGAAGAGCAAGCTATCAAGCTATTATGAAACTGAAAATAATAATTGCAGCCAAAATAAATAGGAATAAAATCAACACAGTTGTTGTTATTATTAAATGTTTATGTAGATAAACTAATCGCTTTGTAGTGTTAAATTTTGAGATAAGAATTTGTTAGTTATTTTTCTACTTTTGTAGATCAATTTTCTAGATCACTCAGATACTAAGAGACACATGAGAAGGAAAATTATATAACAGCACTACATACACTTTTCGGAAAAATATTTAGAGTTTTTCACACAAAATTCACAGTCTGTATTTTTTATTAAATATTTTCGAAAAAAATGGCTTTTCTCTAAAGCAGGCGATTCTTTCCGCAGCGGATGACATTGACATTTGATTTGTTTAGAAATTGAATGCGGATCTCACGGAAAAATGGTATTTACAAGACTTTCGAGAATTATTGTTCCAATTACATTGATGTAATGTTTATTTTTAATTTGTTTTAAGAAAGCTTTAAAAAGCAGTCAAGATTTCACTTTGTTTTATTGGAACACGAGTAGATGTTCTGTTTTCATTACCAAACGAAATGATGGCTGTCAAAGATTGCGCTCCAAAACACACCTCAAGCTACTTTGAATTCTTAGCATTGGTTTTTTTGATCTTGTAAAACAGAGATAAATATAATATTGCAACGTTCAAAGTTCTAATATAACTTACGGGAACGCAATTACTAACATTTTCAAACGATGTCATAGTTTGGTCATAGTTCAAACTGTGATCTTTGTTTTTCGAAATAACAATAAAATTGAATTAGGTATGGCTTCAAATGCGCCTTCCGATTCAGAATCAAATGTGAGTGGTTTCTACCGCTATAGTACTACTGAAGTAATGCATTTGTATACTTCCATGCAAGAGGTAAGATGAAAGTATTATTATATGTTTATTCATTTCCTTTTTAGATAATAATTTGTTTTAATTTAATAAATATATATTTGTTAAGGAATCCTTTATCCACAGAGCATGCAATCAATCAACCAGGACATGTTAGAAGTAAAAAAAAATCTTAAAAACTTGATACAAGTAGCTGGTCCCTTGGAGAGTCAACTGTCTGTGCTGTTACAATCATTGCCAAAGCCTTATCTAAACTTTCCTATGGAAACTGATTAAAAATGGCAGAATTTATAATATTGAAGTATTTACCTACAATATTGAATAGGCTAGAAGGCTCATAGATCCAACATCAGATATTTTAAGGAAGAAGTCAAACACACACCAAGTGACAAGCTACGCTTCTTGAGCTACTAATTTAAGTGTACTATAATTATATATGTAAGTTTAAAAATAAATGTCTTCTGCACATTAGAGTTATGTATTTCATTATTTTGTTCTGTTCCTTTCCTTGGTTGTTTCTTCCATGTTCTACGGGATTGCTTGATGAATGCTAAGTCAAGCTATGCTATTTCTACATGCACAAAGTAAACCTATGATTACTTCTTGACTGTGTATTTTAAGTATAGAACTGGAGTGATTATGATAAATAAACACATTACTCTCCTCAGCAGGTTAAAAAATGGCAAGTGCATTAATGTTTTTTTGAAACCAAACTATTTGCATGCAATTAAAAAAAATAAACTGTCATTTAAGACATTTTAACATGTTTCATGAGCAACCTCAAACAATGTGGATTTTGTAAACTACTTCTAACTTCTAACTTTATGGAACTGCTGTAAAAATGGGGGGAGAACAAGTCATCGTGAGCACAAGACCGAAGTCGCCGAGTCGAACGGAGGCCATCACTAAAGCTTTGGTCAACCGCCCCATATATTCAAATGGTGTTCTCATAGGCTAGTACCAAGTTAATTCTTTATTTAAGTTTATTTGAGTACCCACCTGTTCCAATAGCTTTCGCAGTAAACAGGATCAACATTGAATGCTCCTAACTAACAGTTTTAGAACTATGGAGCTGTCCTCTTATCAAGCCTTTGTGAATAATGCAATCTGTTTTGGAGAATGATAATTCTATTTTGCCCCACCCCAGTGGGACAGAGTTAAATGTTTAAAAATGTAGGCTGGTAGTGTTAGATCTATCTATACTATTTAAAGCTAAGGAGTTAGATTGTTTAGACATGGTTCAACAACATCGCTAGGCAGGCTAGGCTTTTAACATCACGCTACGACCCTTTGGAGCCGAGAAGTGGGTGAAATCAGGACAGCAGAAATCTAGCTGCTGAGGGTGTGATTCATTAGGAACAAAGGGTTTCATAATTTAATGCTGTAAATTAGAAACAATAATCGAATTTAAAGAAAAATTTGATTCACCCAAATCTTAAAGTAATTTTAGATAGATTAGTAATTATATATTTTTTTGATTTACAGCATACGACTTCAGAGCAATAAGTAGTGGAGCCTAGTGTTAAGTTTACCACTGGGCCGCAGTCGAGGCCGATATCAGCTGGTATCGGCCTCGGCTTACGAGTATAGTAAGGTCGTGGGTTCGGTTCGAACCGGTGAAGAAAAACATTGTGCGGAAACCGCTATGCCCTAGAATTATTTATATTCTAAGGCCGGTTTTAGTGCTTGACCGACCGTCGGTGCGTACGTCGGTCGCGCTTGTCATTTGTATGAAAATTCACAAGTCGTGACAGTGCTCGACCGACCGTACGCACGCGTATATTGCTACGCACTGCGTACGAGGACCGTCGGACAAGCGCGTCCGCATGCGTGCCGTCGGTCGACTGACGTGCTATGGAAACATATTAAAGATCTAAGCATACATAAGGACAGACGCGGCGGGCGACTTTTGGCACGGCATCCCCTGTGTGGTTGTGGGGTACGAGTCTCGGCTTAGGGCGTCGCTGGGGAGGGCATCAAAGGGACAGGCTGGATCTGAGTGAGATTATTAATTTAAAACTACAGGCACATGGGCGCCGGCCGGCTCGAGCAAGGGGCGTGAACGGGGACCTCGCGACGGCGAGGTCGGAATGACGACGGTTTGTGTCTGTGTTTTTTTTTAGGTAGGTACTGGTTTCCGGTTTCCTTGCTGCCTTCTTGGGCGGGAGTGCGGGTTGGTAGATGTCACACGTCTTAGGCCGGTTTTAGAGCTCGACCGAACGTCGGTGCGTACCATCGTTCCCGACGATACGCATAACCGATCGTCAGTTTGTAACGTTTAGTGCTCTCCAGACCAACCAAACCGGACGGGCTGGTGCGGTCACAAACACGTACATGATTATCGGTTCATTTGTGTGAGTTTGGCAACAGCAGTTCCTGTAGTAATTTTGGTGCATTGCATCTCCACTGTTTTTTCTGCTCCGTGCCTATTACAATATTTTAACCTAAAATAACGCTTATTTTGGATTGATTCTATCGTTAAGTTTTCACTTCTATCGGTATAATCCCCAAAGACTGCCCAGTAGTTTTTTTTTACGATGATACGCGCATCTTCCGGTCGGTCCACCGATCGGTGTAGCACTGAACGCGTTAAAATGACGCAACGGATTTTGATGCTGGTTTTTTTTAATAGATAGTGATTCAAGAGGAAGGTTTTAGTGTATAAATTGCGGGCGGGCGAAGCCGCGGGCATCAGCTAGTAGTATATAAGTTATAAGTCCCTGGCTGAATGTCTCACTAAAGGCATCCCCAGGATAGTCTAGTTAAGCAGAAGCCAGCCTCATAGGTTTACCTGCAAGATGCCAAGCCGAAAAAATAAATGTGGAAAACCTATAGCCCCCTCACTGAGAGCCGTCGTGACATTTTGACGACTATCAATATCGGGAGGTCAGGTACCTTCAGGGATTCTGTATTTTTCAACCTGTAGGTATAATAAAAACAATCATTGTTTTTCTTTAGGAAACTGGGTGGAAGACCGAACAGAATGCATAAACAACGGCGCCCTCTACTTCCCTCCAAAAGAAGTAATAGACTATAAAAAAATGATACCAGAAAACAGGCAGCCTGACTTTAGACAAAATAAATTAAACAGCACACAGGTCAGTTATATCCGGTCGGTCAGGTCGGTAGGTTTGTTATGTTTATCGGTTGTTTCTTGTATTAATTAGGAATTACGGAACTCTAAGAAACCGGCCAAGAGATTATTCTAATCTATGCGGCCAAGTGCGAGTCGAACTCGCGCATGAAAAGTCGTTCTATCCTAGGGTCCGTACTATCCTATATATATTTTTATTTGTTGTAGCAGCAAAAGAAATTAGTTTAGTAGTAGGGTCCCGTTTTACCCTTTGGGAACGGAACCCTAAAAAAAGAAACCTACTAGCCACTCTTCGTCTCTCTGACCTACAAAGTATACTATTGTTTTAATAAACTATTTTTACAGAGTAATTTCCAATTAGTAATACGGCACGACAGCCATGATGCGTGTGATAATTACGCGACAATAAACGACCTTGTGTACAACCACTTGCCGAAGCCTCTATGTGGGCCCGTTCAGCGTTACTATAAAAGAGCACCACATCAGTTCTATCCCCAACCTGACCTCATGGAATGTTTTGTAAGTTCCTTCTTGGTTCCTGTTATTCCAATAGTTGCCGTTGTAGTGTTCGCAAGCGCTACTGCTGAGGACCTCGTGGGTTCGATTCCCAGGTCATGTCATATGGTGATAATAATTTAATAGTACACTATGGTACAAGTGTGTAATGTTTGTGATTACCGCTGAGGCGCCATTGAGACCCGAACCGTTAGGTGAGGGTCTTAAGAGAGCCGAGGACGGTAATCATCAATACACACGTGTTTCATACGACGTTTTTCAACACACTTGTGAAGAATAAAATACAAAAAAATCATTTTCAACAGTGAAAACGAGTTGTGAAAAATTCTTCGCAATGGCGGGAAAAATTAATAAGTTTTCCTACGCGCGCGCATCTAACATTGGCGATCGGCAAAGTTTTATCTAATAAAACCGGCCAAGTGCGTGTCGGACCACGCGCAGTGTAGGGTTCCGTAGTAGCCCGTTATCACAATATAGAACGAACCCGTTGGTACAGCGCCATCTAGCGGCAGCTTTGTGAAACTTATGATAATTTATTATGTTTTAGCCCGCGAAATTCAAATTTTCTTACGTTTTTTGCAATTTGCAGGTCAATGTCAGGTTGTATGTTGATTAAAATATGATTCGCGGCTGTAACACGTATATAGTTAGAGAATTATAATCATCAAAATCATCAATACACCTGTAATGAAACTGTGACTTTTTCATTGCTATTATATCTAATAATCACAAGTGAATTATAGGATTTTTTTTATTTTATTGGTTGAGTTCTCAGATCAACAAAAAAAGGTTGTTGTTGATCTGATGTTGAGTTGCTCTGTTCAAAAGATTCGGTACAAAAAAGATCGTGTTCTATAGTACACATAAATTAATGTAAGTACCTATTGCTTGCTCATTTCATGCAACTTCGTATACAGATAATTTCAACTTGTACGTTTTTAATAAATAAAACTTTCAGTCAAATATAACTTTTGTTTCCTCGCAATGTAATAAACAAAATTTTGGATTCCCCATTCTATACGTGGCTAAAACGCTATCCGCAAAAGCCAAAAAAAAAGAAACCTTTTTCTTTTAATCTATGGCCGATCGCCACTGTCAGATGCGCGCGCATAGGAAAACTGATTAACTTTTCCCGCCATTGCGAAAAATTTTTCACAACTCGTTTACACTGTTGAAAATGTTTTTTTAGTATTATTTTCTTCACAAGTGTGTTGAAAAACGTCGTATGATACACGTGTGTATTGCCTTACCTCTTAAAACCCTCACCTAACGGGTCGGCTCAATGGCGCCTCAGCGGTTTTACACACTTGTACCATAATGTACTATTATATTTTTCACATGCAAGCAATCCTCGCACCATGCAAATGTGTCTTTTTAGGGCAATGTGACCGAGTGGGGGTTAAGGAAGCATTTAAAACACGAGTGGAAGTGCACAGATGTGTCCGACTACATATCATCGCTTTACGATGACACGTATGTGGCACCACGGCCGTACGAGTACCTACAACGAAGCGAGAGGAAAGCGAGAAACTCGTGAGTCGATATACTAAATTCGTCTAGTGTTTTAATCAAAAGAACTGTCTCTGGTTCCTGACCGGACCTGAGCATGAGGTCCCGGGTACAACCATGGAGTTTGGGATTGTGCCCGGATGGAGGGTCGCGGCACCTATTACATGGGACATAATTCCATATGCGAAATATTGTGGTTTAACTATTACGTACACTTTTCCTAACCCGTCGAGGATTACATGCGTGATTTTATGTGATATAGTATGTTTATGATAATAATAATCAAACGATATTTTACAATTTTACGTTTTTTATTGCAGGAGTTTCACAAAAAGTTTCCGTTATAAGATGACAAAATCAAAACAATGATAACATCAAGAATCATTTTTCCACTTTTTGCAAAAAAATATTTAGTCTTTACAATATCACATTTTGTTCAAGAATAGGACAGTGACGTCCATATAAAAATTGTTAACAATACAATAATTCTTAATGCTTTCATATCGCCAACATCTGGCACCAACACGAGATCAGCAAATACGTCTTACAAACTAAGTTTAGTCTCAAACGTTACATCTAACAATCGCTTACAACTAACATCATATAACTTAACAAAATGTTCTTAACATAATGGCAGTTCACGGAACTTCATAAAAATGTATAAAATAAAGAGGTAAGAGCAAGACAAAAATACGTACGAATTTAAAGAAAACAACATGTTAGAAATTTTAAGGCAGTTCACTTATTGACTAGTCGTCAAGCGTCAGCGAGATGAGAAGGAATCTACCTTCGGCAGCTTTATCAGACCAGACCCGCCAGGGGTCTTGAACATACTGCTTTGTACGTATTGCTGATGTTGAGCAAACGCGTTCGCAGACATCATGTTTTGTTGAGCAAATTGAGCCTGAGGTATGTGGACATGACCATTGTACTGCATTTGAGGGAATACTGGCGAACTTATTCGGCTAAAGTTTTGCGGCGATTGAAACCCATTAAAATGATGACTCATGGGTGGAAAGCGATCTAACACCATTGGTTCCCCGCAGACTGACTCTTCGCGGGAGGGAGGCTGCGAGAATACGTTGCGTTGGTTCACGCTTGACGTCTGAGATTCGAAACCCGAACTTTGGCTCGAGGAACGACTCCCGTCTACATTGAATATCTGACGCTCGCCTTCGGAGCCCCAGTAGCCCCCAGCCACCCAAGAAGTACTGTGACCCAGCTTGCTCGGCGATATTACAGGCCTAGAACGTGCCATAGGCGTCGGAGCAACAAAACTGGGAGTAGCAGTAAATTTTCGCAAAGAAAATATAGAATTAGTATTCTTTTTTTTAGTCTTTGGAGGACTGCCTATGCATAAGGAACTAATGCTTTCATCTAATTCAGAGTCGGAGTCGTCCTTTATGAGTTTTTGATATTTATTGAATGAAGGTTTAACAAATATCGTGTCCGATACAGAACTTGGACTTTTGCTGATAACAGAATTGACACAAAATGTGGAGTTCAGTTTGGGTTTCGACCACATACTCTCAGCTCTTGGTGTAAAGGTTCTGCCAGTCAGCATGCTAGCATTCAGAAGGCCGAGATTTTCGTTTGAGGACTCGGAGAAGTTGTGTAAGCCGAATTTACTTAGTGAGACATCGTCATCACTGTCTAAATGCGTAGTGTCGTCGTCCTCATCAATAAGTGTACTAGCTGAGGAGGAGGAATTCACCAGGTTCTTCATACGTTTTGGTGAAGTTGGGGATCTCACTTCTATTCTTCTAAGTTCTGTCTTGATAGATTTGTATACCAATATTGCTATAAAGGTACATAATGTCTGCAACAAAAAAAAAAAATAAGTTCTTATTTGTAAATTTTAGCTAGTTTATCCAAATTTTATTCATTTTTTGTTTTATTTCTTTGCAAATTTGAAACACCAAATAAGATCACTTGATTGTTTAAGATGCATCCACACTGCAGTTACTTTTTTAGGGTTCCGTAGTCCTGACAAGGAACCCTTATAGTTTCTCCATGTCCGTCTGTCTGTCTGACCGAGGTTGTGCTAAGAGACGCCGTGCAACTCGCCGTTGCTGGAAGTTACTCTTTGTTATTGGCGGTATGGACACGATGAGTAACATTCAACAAATAGTAACAAGTAGCCCCACAATTTACAGATAGTTACCTAATGTTACAGTGTTGCTCCAGAAAAGTAACTGCGGTGTAGATGGTAACTATAAAACACTGATATGACAAACACAGAGGTTCACTAGTATTTTTTATAACGAGACTTAAAAATCTTAGATACCAACCTTTACAAAGCTCAAATAAATAGGTTCCACAGCCAAATAGCGATGTCCAATAGTAGCAATGACAAAAATCAGCCATTGCAAGTCAATTAAAATAGTATTCTTCAAGCTGTTCACATTCCAGATGAGTCCAATTATTTGTAAAAAGCACACAAAACTCCCTAAAGTCTCCTGAGTAGTCATATTAAATTGGTCTATATGTATCTGTCTAAAATTAAAACTTTTTGGCATCATGTTAACAATATTTATGTCATAGAAATAATTTTCTAATGCTGGGAATGTCATAGTTGTCTTCATTTCAATGATAGAGTATATTCTTTGTAGAAGACCTAGTACTATCTCCTTTACATTAGTTATTGTACTAAGTAAATTCTTGTATCTTAATGATAAGTTTGTGTAAAGTTCAAAAGAAACCAGTATAAAAAGTATAACTGCTATAAGCATTGAGGTATTGTTTATAAGTTTTCTCAGCGGTTTGTTTTGTTTCAACTGCTCCTGATCGATTTTATCTGATGTCCTTGTTTGTAACAATTTGGACCCCAGTAGGGTTTCTTTCTCTTTATGTAGTTTTGTTTGCAGAACTTTACGGCAAGGACTACATAGCTTGTATGCCTTTTCTAACTGCAACCTGAAAATTAGAAATACTGTAACAATTTTCCATAAAGATATTGTTTATTCCCTAACTATTATATATATATTATATTAACCTACCCCCTTTGAGCTTGCCACCAGGGTGGTGGCTGGCACTAACTAGTGGCGTTTACCACCCTGGTGTTGGTGGCACTTGTTTAGTGTTATCTGCCCCCTTTATAATTATAGTAAGGTGGTTAATTCTCATTACGTACTGTACATTATCAATTATATAGATTTTTTATTTCAAGTAAAAAAATTGCACTAGTTAGTGCCAGCCACCACCCCGGTGGCAAGCACAACTCACGTGAAAATATTTTTCTGAGTATAAAACCACTTGGTACACAATCAAATTAGATGGTAATTTAAACATCATCAGGCCTGTTTACCTGTTCCAAATGGAGGCAGACATTTTAAATTTTAGTTATTAAAAATCACAAGCAAAACCAAAGCTGTGTTTCAAGACAACTCCAGATTACAACTGGTATAAAAATCTTCTGATTTGGTGAGGATTAATATCAAACTGGATCAGTAAACATGACTTCTTATAGTGACTGATAACAGTAAATTAAACAATTAACAGCAACTGAGTTATGTACCATGTGCTAAAAATTGTGGCCTCTAATGTGTGGCCATGAGAACAAGTGTTTGCACTTCAAATAGTGGTTTATGCAAATAACTGTCTCTTTGGAATAAATTAACATGTTTGGGTGGCATTTAAAGAAACAATGGATACACTGTGTAAAGAATGATACGCCAAGGAACAAAGTGTCTGAAGAGATAACGAGTAATAGAGAAGTATAGAAGAGGACGACATGCTGTACCAACCCCAAATGAATTGGGATAAGGGCAAGAGAATGATGATGGGTGGCATATACAGCATTTCAAAAAATCTATTTTTATCTCAGAGGCTTGCCCAACACAATACACAATGGTCCACTTTAAGGACTAAGTGCGGAAACCTAAACCCCTTACCCAACAGTGGGTGAATTTGAGCTGTGGATAAAACTCTGGACTATAGATGTAATGCAAATATAAAACTTTGCTTTGGGTTATTTATTTCATCACCAGAGGACACCCTTAAACTTAAAACATTTCAATTAGACAGTTAAAGGCACTTTTGAAGGTCAAAAACAAAAGGATGATGCTTCAGTCCCAGTACTGTAGTTCTCATAGAGAGGAGGGCTGTGTCCCAGCAATGGGAATGTTATAAAGTGATTGATTACTTGCCACATAAAGAGTGAAGCCTTTAGAGTGTTCAATCATTTTAAAGCAGCATTTTTTTGGTTTCAGTAGTTATCTTGACCTTGAAACATGAATATAATGTAGGTGGTTCAAAATATATTTACCTATATGATTCTATTTCATCATCAAACTTCTTCTCGTTCATAGGAACAAAATTGGCTAGTTGTGCTACTTTCAACTGTTGGTTTATATTACACATCTTGCAGAGACCATTCCTGGGTGGACTATTCCGAAACACCTTTGGTGATTTGTTACCCTGGTCATTGAATGCAGATATTGGTTTATTGTAGTCACCGTCCTAGAATAATGGAAATTAAACAAATTATGAGTAGAGCCAAGTAATTAGTCCGTATCTTATCAGGAGCCAATATCCTACACAAATATTGCTTTCATACAGGGATTTTGAATCTGGTTCAAGTGAAATTTGATTTTTTTCAATAATTGTCTATCAACCACCTAGAGATTAATAATGGGAACAAGCAAACAAACTGCCAGTTCCTTAGTTTTTTTAGTAACATCTCTAATGACCTACAAAGCTGAAATATTGCCAATTTCTATCAAACAGGTTATGTACCAACAATTTAAAATTTCTTCCAAAATCCGGTTATTGTAGGCGTTTTTAAAGAGATTTAGAGCTAATAAAACAATTTATATTATGTAATACATTATTGTAATCGTATTATCACGCCTAATCAGTAAATAACCTTACCTTGGTGAACCCATTGTACTGCTCACATTTTGGGCAAGTCCAGCTGTTGCGGTCTGGATATTTTACCCAAAAATCACTATTACAGAACCAACAGTTTACGCGCCACGGCAAAGCAGACCTGTTAAACAATTAAAACTTATTTTTTGATTCTGTCGGGCGGGAAAGCGTTATCTATAACCTCACCAACTTACCGTAGTTTATAAAGTAATTTCACAAGTAACACAGTAAAGAAAACAACGGCTATACTTATTAACACTGACTCCATTTTATAAATATATTTCATTTTTGTCAAGCTTTATTTCATAATTCTTATGTCCTAACCTAAAAATACACCATTTTCTTTGCCATAGACTATATTTTTGGGTTTTTTTTTCGCTTGCTTTGCATTGCATCAATCAAGCATTGCATTGGCTTTGAACCATAGAGTCAAAAAAGTAAGCCACATATTTTACACTTGCTGTAAAAGTGTAAACTTGAAACCACTAGATCGCTCAAGCCTTGATGCCAGCTTCTTTTGTGTTTTACTCATAATCATCATCACTATGTACAGTCTGAATTCACCCACTGCCGGGTGTAGATCTCTCTCCACGTTTACTCCCGATGGAAATATTGTCATCTGCTCAACTCGCCGTATGGCCAACATTTCGTATCCCAGTTCTTGGATACCACTCGGTCACAGCTTTACGCCATCGGTCAGCATGCACCGTGCTTTGCCTTGCCCAACTCGATTATTTTGAGTTCTAAAGCGCAGTCAACATTCAACATAGAAGACCTTTTACGTCTTCGGATTTCGACACACTATCTGGAACATAAATCATTGCAAATCAGTGCGGCGGGTGGCGGCGGTCCCTACAAACTAACTTAACTTTAGGCAGTTTAGGCACGTGATAAACCAAGCTGATCGCTCTGAATATTCCTACTTTATAAAGGGTGACTGGATCTGGCTGGACCCCCCATAGCAAATTAGCACATAGAGGAGGTCATTTACTAATTATTTAACCCTAAGTACTTTTGCTAGGGAGCTAAAGTTTTATAGTTTGGGAAGGGTGTGTAATATATGGCATAACTGACCTGCAAATTGCAAAAAACGTAAGAAAATTTGAATTTCGCGGGCTTCCCTGGAGTATCCACCTTAAACGCCCTTCAGTGCAAAAATGCCAAGTGTCAAATGCTACATTTTAGTAATCTGTGGTCAAACGCCAAAATGAAACTACATTTTAATTATCTGTGGTCAAACGCCAAAACGAAACTGCTGGCGTGAGACGCGTGAGACCAAATGAGACGGACGCGGACGTAAATTATGTCGTTGTTATCAAGGAAATTATATACTAACTGGAATGAGTACGAACAAAATGCTAATAAAATAAAAATTACTCTATCTCAAAAGCTTAGAGTTTAATTTTGTACAATGGATTCAATAGGAAAGGAAAAAAAAAACTTTCCGAGCGAGAAACCGACAAAGGTGGATGGTGTCTCTGTCTTGCCTTGTCACCGATGTAAACAATATGGCCGATACATTTTCGCGTTGAAGTCATTTAAATACTTTTTATTGTATTTAAGTGAAATAATCCGCTTTAAATGGTAAAATTGTGTTGTGTGAAGGGGTGTAGTAGTAAGGGTATGCTGGATGTGGAATTTCGTTTTTTCAGGGAAGTTTTTTAACTTTGGTTGTTCATTACGACTAGGGTCACCATGTTTTAGATTGACAAACGGGTAATATCCAAATAAATTAACTAAGTTCGAAGTTTCGAACATCATTGTCGTACATAGTAATCAAAAGTATATTTTATAAATTAGAAACATCGGACATCGCACATGGTGTCGGAAGTACCTAGTTTGCTTTTTAAATACAAATAATGAAAAGAAAAGAGTCCGCCGCACCGTGCCGTGCCATGCCGGTCCTAAGGATTTTTCCATGCTTCTCCAGCAAAAGAATCCATTTGGCAAGCTGCGAGTGAAAATGAATGGTTTCGGAATATTCAATAAATATTGGCGAATGTTACTAAAACATTATAGGTAAACAGTCATAGCATGAATGTGCGATTTTCTATGTCTGAAAAAATGTATAATACCAACGGAGTCCTCGAATCCCCGAATACAAAAGTCGTCTGGATAGACGACAAAATTGGTAATTTGCAACTGGACGGTACAGACATACATTTAAGTTAACATAAAAAGTTAATGACATCCACTCTTGAAGCTATTTCGCCTAGAATGCTATTGTGTTACAGGTCATCATCATTAAATAATAAAATAACAGCTACTCTGTAACTGTCTCAAGAGTTAGTATGATTATTGGGCACCCTATTAGAAAGAGACAACATCCACTCTTGAAGCTTTCTCGCTCGGAACGTTTTTGGCTTGCCCGTCCTCATTCCAGTTAGTATATAAGTTTCTTGGTTGTTATTGACTTTGACATCACGTTTTCCTTTGGAGTAAATTAAAAAAATGAAAATTGACAGAGACAGACATCACATCACATTTTGACTTTTATTTTGAGGTTACCGTTGTTGCGTCAAAAACACGGGATAAACATTTCGAGACGGACGGCTGAAAATCATCTTTAAATCATTTTATTATACTGTTTTCTAAAGTTTTCATCTAATTTTTAATAAGCATACAATGACACCGGAATCAATTTTACTTTTATGCAACTATGACGACCAGCTGCACACAGGTAAATATTATAGAAATTAATAACCGTGTTCATGTTCATTATATCTTTAAAATTTGCTTTTTGGCTTATTAACCTCTTCTTTCAGATAATGAAACTGTAAAAAACCTTTGGTCGGAGAAATGGGCAGTCAGAGACATAGAGATATGTAAAGAACTATTAGGAAGCGGTCTTGAAACAGATGAACTAAAGGATGTTATAAAAAAGTATCAAAACGATTATGAAACTATAGAAAATATTCTTTTTGTGTCAGTCAGTTCATTTTTAACGTTTTGTGATCGCAATTGGAACCCACACCCAGAAGCATTTAGTATAGAAGACTTTTTCGGTATAGAATGGCCTAAAGATGTAGATGCTAGTGTGATGCTCCAGAGAGACTCGGAGCCAATATATGTGAATATTCTTCATCCAGAACTGTTGTACTTCTCCACACAAGTTTTCAATGTGCTGTGTAATGCTGATCAAAGTTTGGTGAGTTTATTTTCTTATTCATCAGAGAGAATGACTTAACATTTTATGGGAATCTTATCAATTTTGATTGTTACATGAACTAGCTAAAATGACAAATCAAGTTGCTATACTTTGCAGTTTATAGTTTCCATAAATAACATACACAGAGGGTAACATGTAACATGAGATGATGGCGGGATGCCTTGTATGGTTTTCTTGTTAATTGGTGGGAAGAGGCGCAACACAGAGAAAGGTGAAAGGAATGGGGGGGGGGCTTTGCCAGGAGTGGGACAGCTTGGGCTAACTTAAAAAAAAAAAAAACATGCCAAATCAAGGAGTTGTCAGAAAACTTGAGACATCTCATCTTCAATTGCCCCACAATAATAAGTTCTGTATTTTTTTAGCTTCATTTATGGTGGTACTTCAGAAGTAAAGCAGTCCATCAGAGAATTCTAGATGATACCAGTGCATCATTATACGCTGAGCTAGAAATCATAATAGCCAAGCTGTCAAACCTCCTTCATGTCATACAAGACAAGCCAAGGCTTCAGATCCTACTGTGTATGGAGATAGGCCAGGCTTACCTCTTGTATGGCAGGGTGCAGAGGACTGAAGAATACCTGAAAAGGGCTAGCGATCTTGCAGGGTTGAAACTGGAGTTAACAGGTACTGATATTGGTGTAATAGGATGTGATTTAGTGATAAAAGGGAGGATTTTTTTGCCTATGTCAAAACACAAAATTTAGTAGTTTTTCAAATTCTACCCAAAATGTTAGATCATTAGTTTTCTGTTTTTTGGTGACCCCTTTTGTCAATAGGAGGCAAAATCGATGGGGAATGTGCACGTAATTTTTTCTTCACTTAGATCAATAAAATACAGTACTATCAACCTAAGAAAAGTATTAAAAGTTAAGTTCAACTACTGCTTGTCGCACAAAAATAATATTAAACTGCTGCAATTTTCTACGACACTTTAAACGTCCGTAGCTGTCGCAGCCATGATGTGACGTCATTATCTACAACTGCCTTGTTTACATCTAATTTTTTTGGCCTTAATAAAATAATTTTACCAATTGTATGTGCTTTATTCAAGGAAAAATTGCAATAACAATATTATAATGAACTTTTAGCACTTTTCAAATAAAAGTGTTTTATTTGACACAATGAACTTTGACGTCAATACCGGCGTTATTGAGGGTGGTGTGTTTTGACAGTGCGTTCTGTTTCATCAAAAACATGCTACATAAAACAGCAAATTGTAAATAAGTGATGTATTAGAAACTTAAACAAGTGTACCACAATGTTTTTATGCGCCAATACAAGACATTTTTCATAAATAAAGAGGTTTTGTATTTCATGCATATTCCCTATTGAGTTAATCTTTCATCTACTTTGCCCATTAAAAATGGATAATTAAAACAAGTCATCTTTATTTCTAGGTATCCTTGGAAAAAGAACAAAGTTTCAACAAACAATAATACCCCAGCTTGCCCTAACCAGTGAGCTGGACTCCAAAATAGAAAGACCAACGGCTGAAGAGAGTCATGGCGGTTCCGAACTGCCTCCTGACCTAGAACTGCAAGATGATGTTAGAATGAACAAGATAGCTTATAATGAAACTATCAGCCAAGCAGAACTGCCAAGCTTGGAGCAGATTCTGTGTTTGTTGACTGTGTAAGTATTTTACATTTTTAACTAGTAGTGAAAATTAGGGGAGTACTTTTGGCTGATTGCTTTTTACAGTTATGCAGTTACATGGACATACCATAACATCACACCTGTACCATGAAATGTAAGGTTCTGCCATATTACTTGCTCATTTAGCCCTATGTTTAATAATAATAATAAATATCTTTATTTCCCAAAACACACAGATAATTGTACCTTCAGTTTACAATTTTGAATTAGTGATAGAGAATACTTACATTAAACATTTGGATGCTTCAGAAATCTGTACACAATAGATTAAACTCTGACCCTTAAACTAGGGTATCCTGTATCTTAAGAGACAATGTTTGACAATGAGGTTCCAATTGATTGATGCATGAGTGGACTGTGTCGATTTACCATCAGAAGGGAGAGAAGTTATTGGTTACTTTAGTAACCAATAACTTCTCTCCCTTCTTTCTTCCGTTTTTTATTGTTAATTTTTTTAATAATGTAGGTATTAAGGCCTTATTACATTACACGATTTGTCGGGCCCTGCCTGCAGGGACAGGCTAGTGTAATAAGAAAAAGGGAGCTAGGGTCCCTAAATCGGGTGGTCGAGTGGTCCCGCCCGCCCTGCTTCCCTGCCGCGCTGCCGATCGTGTAGTGTAATAAGCGGCAGGGAGCTAGGGAGCTCAGTTGCGTGGCCGCAAGCGCAGAGTCAACACGTCGATCGATCTACTTTATTGATATATACCGAGAAATGCCTTATCTCTGGAGAAAGGAGCACAAGGACTATTCAAATAAAGACGTCAAGAGAAGCGAAGGCTTCAAAGTACTTCTAGAAATTTATAAAAACTTCGACGAGAATGCAACAACAAAGATATTTAAAAAAAATACTTTTTCTCTTGGGCGCAAATATTTTGGGTCCGTGGCTTAGGCCCCCAGTGGTCGAGGCACCCGTGGCCGACGCCCCCGATTCGATAAATTTAATTAAAAGCAATTTTTGATCAAATGTACTGTCAGGCACAAAAATCATCATCATCTGCCTAGCCTTTTCCCAACTATGTTGGGGTCGGCTTCCAGTCTAACCGGATGCAGCTTTATAGAATTTTACATGGACCGACTGCCTATCTGACCTCCACAACCCAGTTAGTACTGGGTTATTACCCCTTTTTTTTCGGATGGGAAATCATTAACTTCGGAATTGAGTCTTGTACCTGCCGAGGAAAAATACAAACAGTCCGAAAATTTCGAAGTTTTTTTGCTCCTCACCAAGTTAGCACAGGCTCCTCGAGGTCGAAAACATTCTTTTTTTTGATTCTACACTCTAGGCTCCTCGAGGTCGAAAACTTTTTTTTTGATCCTATACTCTAGGCTCCTCGAGGTCGAAAATTTTTTTTTGATCCTGCACTAGGCTCCTCGAGGTCAAAAACTTTTTTTTTGATCCTACACTCTATGCTCCTCGAGGTCGAAAACTTTTTTTTTGATCCTACACTCTAGGCTCCTCGAGGTCGAAAATTTTTTTTTGATCCTACACTCTAGGCTCCTCGAGGTCGAAAACTTTTTTTTTGAATCTACACTCTAGCTCCTCGAGGTCGAAAACTTTTTTTTTGATCCTACACTCTAGGCTCCTCGAGGTCGAAAAGTTTTTTTTTGATCCTACACTCTAGGCTCCTCGAGGTCGAAAACATTTTTTTTGATCCTACACTCTAGGCTCCTCGAGGTCGAAAACTTTTTTTTTGATCCTACACTCTAGGCTCCTCGAGGTCGAAAACTTTTTTTTGATCCTACACTCTAAGCTCCTCGCGGTCGAAAACATTTTTTTTTTGGTCCTGCACTCTAGGCTCTTCGAGGTCGAAAACTTTTTTGAACCTACACTAGGCTCCTCGAGATCGAAAACTTTTTATTTTGTACCTGCCGATGACTGTACTAAGAGAAAAAGCACAAAAAACAAATGAATCGAATTTTTGTTAAGGAAGAAAACTTCCTTTTTGTAGCTTGGCCTTGCACGATGCCACAGAATAGCTAATAGTACTACCGATACCGACCGCCAAAGTTAACGCGTTAGCACTAAAGCAATTTTTTGACGTCTAGATAAAGTCGGCGCCATAATCCTAGACGTGCAAACATTTCCACGTTCGAGTAAGGACTGAGGTAGGACGCGATTTCTAGCGTAAGTGTAATAAGCGGCGCCCTGCCCTGCAGGCAGGGCACACGATCGGCAGGGCCCGACAAATCGTGTAATGTAATAAGGCCTTAAGGCCTTGAGTAAGTGAAAGGGTGAGGGTGAATGTTTGTGGTTGTGAGTGTGTAGGTGTTTGTGTGTGAGTGTGGATAAGTGGTGTATGTGGTGTTGGTGTGTGAGTGGAGGTGTATGTGCGAGTGTGTATGGACGCAAGGATAGAAGAATTCGAGCAAAGATGGAGATGGGTGTGTGCTTTTTAGGCGATGTTTAGACCCCATGTACGGACGGCAGCATTAATTCGGTACCCCTTTTAGTGAGTGTCTTGATGCATGCGTGCGTTTAGGAAAAAAAATATTTGTGCACAGTAAAAGTATTAAACATATAAGCTGTTATTTTCAGCCAATATTTGATGAAGGCTCAGCCTAAAGACGAGTTGATGAACGAAGAGCTTGCCCCCTATATTGATGCTGTTCTAACACAGAAAAAAGGTGCGTGGCCTACGAGGGTAGCTGCCCTGCTAATCAGGTGTAAACTGGAGGCGAATCATAAGAGAACTGTGGAGAGAGCCATGATGCAGTGCGAGACTATTGTCAATGATAAGACTTGCGCCAGTTCTACAACAAGGTACGTCTTAAAACGTTATATTATAGTAATAACAATAAATTATTCCATTTTAATTCCCCAAATAGATTCAGGCTTGGATGCAGGATGCAGCACTAGCACATGCAGGAAGTGCCAAAAATAAGCATGCCACACACCCAAACCCATAGTCGATACGTTTTTCAACACCCATGAGGAATCCTCAAGAGATATTATTGATATAATGATATTGTTGAGTCAACTTTTTGTATTTAAACTAGGTACTTATATATTTTACATAACATTTAATGTCATGGATATCCACAATGTAACACCTGATTTGATTATTTATATAATGTTAACAACGTTTTAGTGAGTGGATGTATTCTGTACTCATATTTAGTCATTCCTATTATCGAGTATATCTTTACAAATGCAGATTTTTATGTTTCCTAGATTATCTTACCTATGGGCTACTGGCTTACAACCTGCATGGGTGTGGAGACAGCAGCTAGCCGACTTGTATCTTAGCTTAGGACTAGTGAAAGCTGCTCTGGAAGAATACCTCAAGTTGCAACTGTGGGAAGATGTCATTGTGTGTTATACTTCACTGCAATTGAGACATAAGGTAGAAAATCATATATTTTTTGGTTTCTGTAGCCTATAAATTTGACTTCTTAACTTTAGCTAGGTACTTGGTCGCGTAAAATTGTATGTATTTAGTATTCACACTCAAAAATTGTTCTTTTATTTTCAGGCGGCTGAAGTTATACAACAGCAAATTGATATAAATCCAACAGTAAAATTGTATTGTCTGCTTGGTGATGCTACAGGTCAGTTTTTTTTTGTTAAATTTAAAGTCAACAATGTAACCATAGTTACAGTCAAAACTGTTAGCCAGTCAAAACCACTTTTGACTGGCGTCAGTCAAAATCCTTATGAAGTTAAAATGCGTTTTCTGCATTAAAAATATGTTGTTTTAGAACGCCTCAGTTGTAATTACCTAGTCCTAGAATGTTTTTCAGAGGGTCACAAAAAAAACCTAACAACTGAATAAGATTCTAAGCAAGTGTTGGTTATAGTTAAAATAGTTTTCACCGGTCAAAAGTAGTTTTGACTAATTATTAGTTTTGACTATGACATGTAGTTTCGGTGTTGCCAACTTGGGTTGTAAAACCTACTACTTATTCCAAAATATTAATGTCACATTTTTCCAGATGATGTCAAATACTATGAGAAAGCGTGGGAGTTTTCAAACCACAAGAGCAGTAGAGCCCAGAGACATTGGGGCAACTTCTTGTTCGACCACAAAGAATATGAACAATGCATACCGCACTTCGAAAAATCGGTCGAAATCAACTCTATACAGGAGCGAGTTTGGCTTAGATTAGGGTGAGTCATCGTTTATGTTGAGTTGTTAAAATGAATCCACCAGGAGAATCATCATCATTTGCCTAGTCTCTTTTAATCCACCATGAGAATGAGACTAGAGATTAGCAATTACATAATTATTCTCCCCTCTCAATCTACGTAGTTTCACACACACCGGCTGATATTTTTAAAGCCAGTTTCGGTAGATTCTGAACCACATTCCAGTGAATGCTAAAAGGAGTCGTGCACTAATTTTGTAGACATTACTTGTAGAATCTTAAATTATCTCTGTACGTCATTTCAGTTACGCTGCCCTGGAGATGGAGAACTGGGAGGTATCGGCGAAAGCGTATCGCCGCTTCACATACCTGCAGCCGAACACGTTTGAAGCATGGAATAATCTCGCCAAAGTTTATGTAAAGCAGGGAGACAAACATAGAGCTTACAGGGCTCTGATGGAGGCGCTTCGATTCAATTATGACAACTGGAAGGTTGGTTTTTATTGAGAATTAGCTTTTGCCCATGGCTTTGCACTCGTTATGGACGGAAATTATTTCTCGGGAAAGCCCATGACACTCGGGAATGATATATCCTCCCTTTTTGCAATCAGAATCATCCAAACTCACAAAATCTACTGCTGCATAATATTAAAACTATGTGATTTCTTTTAAAAAAAATATTTGTCGTCTAACTTGTATTGCCTAAGGGCTGAGTAGAGTAGATGTGTTTTCAACCACATTTTGCCAGCTAAGTTTAAATGCCTCTTATGTATTTATTTGTCAATTTTTTTTTAATACATGACAGCTATTTCGCTATGTACATTTTGCTCCTTGTCGGACTTTAAATAGCTTATTTTTTACTCTCTCTCTAGCTCTGGGAGAACGTCATCATTGTGAGCATGGACACGGGGCATTTCGAAGACGTGATTCGCGGTTGTCATCGTATGCTCGATGTCCAGCAAAAGTTTGAAGATGTGGAGGTACTAGGACTATTGGTGCGAGCTGTTATTCAGGACAGTAAAGATGCTGATGGAAACAGTGCTGCTAGGTATGAAAATGTGTGATAGACAATCAACCGTAGTAGATCCATTGTAACTTTTGGATTTTAGTAGCGCTTTTATGTCGTAGCACTCGTAGCCTACAGTACTGTAACAGTTATTTTACCTCAGACGCCAGCAACATAACAACTACATATCTTAATGTAACTTGTATGCAGATAACTGTGAATTTAACATTTAAGGATCGGTTTTTTTTTAAGTTTTGCCATTCTAACCACTGAGATGAGGTAGTCGAAATGTTGTTAAATGAATATTTTAATTTCCCCTTTTCTTACTAATTATACATTTTTCTAGATTGCGAAAACGAGTTTTGGAGTTGTTCGGAAGAATAACGTCAGTTCATCAAAATAACCCCGAAATATGGCAGTTGTACTCGGATTTAAGTCCAACATATTTATTGAAAGCGCAGCGCTTATTGAAGGCGTACAAAGGCTTTACTTTGGTAACTACACAATTTAATAATTATGTCTTAAGAATTTGATAAAATGAAGATTATTTTGAACTAATTCAAAGTTTTAATTTTTCAGAGTGGCAACTGGGCTAACAATCCCAATACGTGTAAAAAAGTGATAGAAATGGCTCGGTCCGTTCTGGACTTAAGTAAAAAAGCCAGGGAAGAGTCAGAAGAGAAGGACATACTTCAAGCTAATCAACAGCTGTCTTCTGCAAGATTAACTGGTCAAGCGGTTATCAGGGCATCGGAGAAACAAGACTGGCCCGAAATTAAAAGTGACTTGGAAGATTTAAAAGAGTTATTTTCTAATGTTACAGAATATATGAAATCAGTAATGTAAATGGTGTTTGTTTGCTTTTGCGCCTGATATAGTGAACCTATATCATCATTCTCCTGCTCTTGCCCCAATTCATTTGAGGTCGGCGCAGCATGTCTTCTTCCATACTTCTTTATTACTCGTCATCTCATCAGATACCTATTATGTTTATCATAAAAGTTCATGTTACTTATTTAACTTATTTACGAATTTTTGTTTCGTGAACAAGAAAGAGCATGCTGGCTCTGGCTACAGTCGTACCGCTTACATGCAGACGGACCGCGCTCCTTTAGGGGTTCAAAAAATTTACCGGTACATTTCATAATTTTCATGAACTCGTTTATATTTAAATATATAGAGTTCTATGCAATAGTCTGCTCAGAGCTGTAGCCTCAAAAGGTATCGTGTCCTGACTTAATAAAGGAATGAATTTAATAATTGACGAAGGCATAACAGACTTAGCTGTTAATCTCCACTGACAAGATATTACCATTTTTAATGTGAGTCTCAAAATATTTCAGGTAATATCTACTAAAATAGTTTTTTTAGTGTTACGTAGGCAACACTTAATCAAAATTGTCAAGTTAACGTTTCGTTCCTCATCTGAAACTCAAACGCGCTATATTATTTTGTTAGTTATCTCTATAAAATTTTAAATTACCTTACTTGAATTATACTTTGTTATTTTAGTTTTAGAAAAGTACAGAAATTCGACCTATATTATGTCTAAATTACAGAATTTTCAGAAAATAAACCTTGAGTGAATTAGACAAGAAGACAAAACTAAACGTAGCTGTCATAATTTGTGCGAAGATTGAGGGGGTGTTACAGTTTTCTTTCTCCTAGAAATTCTAATTAATTACCGTGCATGTATAATGGTGCATTAATTAAAACCCTTTCACCATGGCTATGGCTAACGACGAGGAGATATTGGAGGGTTTTCTCTGTCCAATATGTAAAGCCGACTTGAAATCCGCCTCCCAACTTACGAGCCATTTCGAGAGTTTACACTCTGAGGAACAGGACGTCCTCAGATCCTTGAAGGATATCTTTGGTAAAGCGAAGAAGATAATACTGAACAATGACGATTCTGATTTGAAAGAGACGTTTGATCGGGCGTTAAAGTTTAGTTATCAGGAGCATCGTTACTTGGATGAAGAGCAAAGTATAGGTGTGACTCGTAGTTCTACGGATTATTTGAAGGGAGTGCGGTCTGCGCGGCTGGAGAGGTACGCTACTGAGACCAATAAGCTGCTCATAAGGCTGGATAAGCTTGTGTGTAACATGCCTACTGAGCACAGTCAGAGGAAACTACATGAACAGGAAGTGAGTTGGTCTTTGATATCCTTTGTTGTTTTTTGTTTCATGCGAATGTGATATTGATTTTACATAAGAATTAGTTTGGTGTAGGTACTGCTGTATTATGAAAATAACACTTTGAAATGATTCATTTATATAAGCCAAGGATAGGCAAGTAAAAGTTACAACACAAATATGAAATACTTAAGTTCTTATAAATAAGCTTTTTCAAAACGCACACTGTTTTCTGTTTCAAGGAGGGATAAAATTAAATGGCCAGTTATGGAATTATAATAGAATTCTTACTATAAATTGCCATGTAACTGTAAGTTATCATTATTAATATGCCCTAGGTCATATTAAATGTAAGATAAGCTATCATAACAAAGAGATTATATGAATGAAAATTATAAAAATGTGTCCACCTAAGAATAATTCAATTGTTTGTAATATCTGTTATCTAATAACTTGCTAATCCTCATTTGATTTATCTAGCTGCAATAGCTTGGAGCTACAGTTAAAATTGCTGCATTGCAGTAATAAAATGACCAATTTAGTACCTTTGTTTAAGTAAATTGTGTCTCATTTCCAGGTAGTCCCCTGGTTAGATGGGTCCTCAGTGAAGCTATGCCCCAACTGTGCGAAGACCTTCACCCTGACGCGGCGGAAGCACCACTGCCGGCTATGCGGCTCAATCCTCTGCCATGACTGCTCACTGTTCCTAGATATAAATGTAGCCAGTAAGTATTTGTTCTATTTTATTTATTTATTTTGGACAGCAAAGCAAGGAAACTGATGGCCCTTCTCAGTCTCACACTTTTACCATATTTTTTTCCTTTTTTCGGTAGCTAATGATTGATCATTAACTTCCGAAAAATGTTTAGATGAGACTCCCCCTGTACTGTTGCTTGCTATCCACCGTTTTCATTGGCTGAATGTTGAACATTATAAAATTACTTCTTTAGGCATGACTGCAGGCAGATAGGCAGTCGCTCCATGTATATTACTGCATACGGCATTCAGCTGCATTAGGCTAGACTGAAAGCCGACCCCAACTTTCCAAAAAATTTTTTTCTTAATTATTTGACAGAAACTACAGAACGCCATTTTTTTTTTCTGATTGCAAATCATCAAATGACTTCTCCCGCTCTGGGCGGAGCAGGAGGGAGTGTCAGACTTCTACTGACTAAAACCCATCCACGTTCCTTCATCGCCCTTTGTGTTCCGGGGCCACGGTATCTCTTTCGAACAGTCCCGCAGCCCCGGCAGGGCTTCAGAACGCCCTTTACTGCGATTCTTTCATACATCTTTTCTCCGTCACTCACGCCTTTTGTGACGACACATTCGAAAGACAAAAAAATAAAATTAAGTCAGAGAGAGAAAAAGGTTTTATCAGCCTTTCGATGTGATAATGTATAAACCTAACCTGTTACAGGAGCAATAGTAGACCCCTCAGTACCACAGTCATCAAGCCAGCCAGACCACGAAATAACAGAGAAGAACGGGCTCCGACTGTGTGAGCACTGCTACAACCTCATAGAATTACGGAAGCAGGTGCAGGAGAGTCGGAACGCTAAGACTGTGCTGGTGACAGCATATGAACAGATGAGAAGTTTGATGGATAAAGCTAGGCCTGATGTAGCTATGTATGAGAAGGTACTTATTTATCCATACTTAAGTCCTTGCCGTTTTCCATGGAGGTAGAGGCAGAAACCATATAATTCCAACTACGGTCACAACTAATTACAATAACCAATTCTTTAAAGTGTATTTCTCCTACTGTATTGATTAATGCTTTACGTTTCCTCGAACATTGTTTTGTAGAAGCCATACTATTACAAAATGGGTCTTATCTATAGGTAGAAACTGTTATCTCATGATAAAATTGCTTTTGAATTTTGCTAAGTCTCTAAATACACAATAAATAGATACTGTTGCTTAGAATATAGTAGTTGGCAGTAGACAAGGTTGATAATAAGTTAAAAGATTAGTTCCTGAGGATTTCAGATACATATAACTTCTCAAATAGCTATAGTTGGTGCCAGTTAAGATCGCAAAAGCGGCCATTGACCCACCTACATTTATTAAAGTTCTTAACTTTGAAATCCAAAAATAAGCCTGTTCAAGTCTTGAATCGTCATCTATTATGATCTGCAACACTTTTTCTAATGAAAAACGATACATAGTTCATTTGTTTTGGTTCGTTCGAAGAGATATTAGGGAAAGGGCAATGACCTTTATTGCGATCTTAGCTGGCACCAACTATAGCTAATCATTTGCCCAGCCAATGTGCTTGAGTTGAGGGTGACATTTAACAAATGGATGCCGGATGTTTTTCAGCTTTCATGATGATAATAAGTTGTCAAACACTAAGAGTATTTGATAACTTATCATCGTATTATTTCCATCTTTAGACAATCACACTTTACCTGTACAAATAAATAAAATTTATGTGTATGTTCGTTATTTCAAAATAACAGCTTTTCACTGAATGCATATGAAACTATATGCTATATATGCTGTCTGTTTTTTCCGGCTAATCTCCGAAACGGCTGGACCGATTTTGACAGGACTTTTACTGGCATATAGCTGATGTTATAAGGAGTAAATAAGACACTTAAATTTTAGAAAAAAAATAGGGTTCCGTTATATAAAAAAATCTCGTGGAACTCCTCCGAAACGGCTTGACCGATTTTTATGAATTTTTTAATGTAAATTTGGTAGGTCTGAGAATAGCTCGTAGACTGTTTTTTATACCCCTAGGTGTATTTTTTATTCCCACCACGCTGGTGAAACCGCGGGGCGCAGCTAGTAGTCTATAAAACAGACCCATTTACTATTTCCCCAGATGTGTCAAAGCCTCTTCGATGGTGAAACGACGTACAACCTGGCCGACGTAAACAAGATGCGTGGGCGCATCGGTAAACTAGCAGAGGGCATTGACCTGCTCAGCAAGCAGATAATCACTTTCCCTGCCGAGCCGGGTACCCGACAGGCGAGGTTACAGACTGCCATCAGACAAGCTGCGGCTCATTATATAAAGGTAGATTTTATTCAAACTTGTGCATCAACAATACAGGGTGTAAACAGACCCTTCACGAAGCGGTCAATCAAGCATTATGTAGTCAAATGTCAAATGTAGGATTTTTGGCGCCAAATTCAAATGTTTGGCACGCTCTGCAGCCTGAACGGCTCGATGGATTTTAGCTTGAGAGGTGTCGTTAGATTCGTATTTACTGTGAGAGTGACACTGGGTATATCAAAATAAAAAAGAAACAAAATGGTGGATTTTTTCGCCAAATTTAAATGTGTGGCACGCTCTGCAGCCTGAACGGCTCGATGGATTTTAGCTTGAGAGGTGTCGTTAGATTCGTATTTACTGTGAGAGTGACACTGGGTATATCAAAATAAAAAAGAAACAAAATGGTGGATTTTTTCGCCAAATTTAAATGTGTGGCACGCTCTGCAGCCTGAACGGCTCGATGGATTTTAGCTTGAGAGGTGTCGTTAGATTCGTATTTACTGTGGAAGTGACACTGGGTATATCAAAATAAAAAAGATACAAAATGGCGGATTTTTGGCGCCAAATTCAAATGTTTGGCTCGCTCTGCAGCCTGAACGGCTCGATAAAGGGCTCATCATGAGGATTTTAAAATGGTATATATCAGTAACTAAAAAGTGTAAAATAAAAAAATAAAAAACCGAAAAGATAAAAACAAGTTCAAGAAACAAGACATATTGACTGCAACAGGCGGAACCCATTAAATAATCTAGACTAAAATCATTACATCCAATATGGGTCCCGACTGTTGCAGTCAATATGTCCTGTTTCTTGAACTTGTTTTTATCTTTCCAGTTTTTATTTAAAGTTATTAGTTACGTTTTATGCAGTCGGGTTTTTTAATTTTTAAAATTATTATTTTTTCATTTTCATCATCTAAAAAATGGTAAATATTTTGCCCAAAACTATGTTATTTTAAAGAAATAGTTGAAACTTAATTAAAATAAGTTATTTAATCAATATATATTCTTATAATACTTCAATTTATGTTATCTCAATTTTACATCGTGGCTGTATAGAAAGTTGGAACATGGTTCAATAGAAAAATGAACTATTTTTTTTCATAATTTGACAGTTGTCAGTTGAAAACGATTCTCTCTATGGCTGAAAAGTATTACTTTTAACCCGCTCCTCATGCAACTTCAGACCTACTTTCCGAGCATGAGTAATGAAAAATCATGTTTTGTGGTAGAACTCAATGTAACGCACTCAAAACATTGTGCTTATGAACACATTTAATAGTAAACCAGTTATGGAGGTATTTAAAGTAAAGGAGTGCAATAAAGTGTTGAATATCAATGTTAAACATTGCCATTCATTATTTCAGGAAGACCTCCTATCCCTAAGAAAATTGCCAACCGAGGCTCAAATAGAAGAAGTACGCAGACAAAGGTACGAGCGAGCTGAAAAACAGATCCAGATGGAAAGAGACAGGATGGAGCGACAGAGAGGGAAGATGCAGGAGTTGGCAGGACCCAGCGCGTCCAGGGTCGATAACAGTCAGGACGACGATGATAACCCACTGCTGGAGCAGATGAATATCATCAGGGAGTATATTAAGGAGGCACGGAAGGAGCTCAAGTTTGAAGAGGTTAGTTTTTTTTTAAAATATTATTTTATGGCTGAATCAATCAAACATCCTGCCTGATGTTTGGGAATTGATCACACTTAACGTCTGTCACGTCGTTCCGTGTCAATCGGTGTGATAGCCTAGTGGTGTGACCGTCGGACTGCCAAGTCATAGGTCTCGAGTTCGAACCAAAGGCACGCACCTCTGATTTTTCGGATTCATGTGCGTATTGAATAATAATTACTTGCTTCGGTGAAGGAAAAACATCGTGAGGAAACCAGCATGCCTGAGGTATATTTCTCGACGGCATGCTAAGCCAAGTCAGAGGCCCATGGGCGGCTTAAAAACTCTGACACCAAGTTAAGCACTAACCACACGATAAAGAAAGAAAGAATCGGTCTCAGTCAGTCGGAAATATGTGTCTTTATTTTCATTCAATTAAAGCAAATAGTTCAATGCGAATGCGGCGGTGTTGGCCGGATTTAAGGACAGTGTACTCAATCTGAAATGTTCCCAGATGAGTACACTGTCCTTAAATCCGGCTCGAACAGACAAGACAGAGTCTAGACAAGAATTTGAACAACAGAGAGAGACAGACTAGACAAGAATTTGAACTAAGTAAGAACCATCAAAGACAGCAAATCTTATCTCTTATTTCTCTAAGGGTGTAAGTGGTCACCTCCGCCCGTAGCCATTACACACAGCACAGAGACGCCTTGGCGGTGCTGGTACAGGCAGCATTCCCAATACTTTCTATACAAACCAAGTATTAATTTAAACCAGTATTATAGAACATTAGTTTTAGTATGTGCGAAACCCGAAACATGTGTCTAGTATTTTTATGTAAAGAATCTATGTGCAAAATTTCAAAATTGTATCATGAAAAATCAAAAAGTTATAAGCTTGCTATGTTACCTGGTTGTCCGTACAAAAACATGGTCACCGCAGGAACAGTGTCGCTCGGTGTCCAACTTGTAACCTTTTTTATTAAAATATTTTTGGGACAAAATATAACATGGTGTAAAAAATATTGGAATCGATTCAGTTGCTTTTTCTGAACAAACTATATTCAGCTTTCGCATATACTAAAAATAATGTTGTTTAAACAGGGTGGAATTTTTCAATGCCACCAGCATAGCTATTCACAACGCTTCGATTCGATTATCGATTCGGAAAGTCGTATGTCTATCTTGCTCGATTTCGTAATGTCAAAAAAAGATAGACATACGACTTTCCGAATCGAAAATCGAATCGAAGCGTTGTGAATAGCTATGCTGGAGGGAAATTTCTCTAATTACTGGAGATAGCAAATTTTACTCAAAGGAAACTTATCTTTATTTTTAAAAAGAAACAAATCTTATTCACAGATTTTAGAAAGTTCGGTTGCCACACTCGGGCAGCAAGCACGAGGTCCTGGGTTCGATTCCCAGGTCGGGCAAAGTGTTATTGGGATTTTCCATCAGGAATTTCTCAGTAGCAGCCATGGTGTCATTTGCCCGGTTGATGGCTATAGGCTCGCCTCCTTACATGGGACTTAAATATAACTGGCGAAATGTGGGTGTACTATTAGGTACACCTCTGCCCAACCCGGAGATTACAGGCGTGTTATGGTTTCCACACGTCTCCTCTCCGCTTTTCCCCGCTTCGGTGGAGTCTCGGCCTTACTCGCTGTGCTTATTTACGCCTAATATTAACGTAACAAAAAGAAGAAAACAAGAAGTTCGTTTTTTAGATCATATTATTTTGTACCTTATCACTGTTTTCTTATTTAACCCAAAGGTTGTAGAGAATGCCTTGTGGCATTAAATCCGCCTATGTACTATCGAGGACACTCCCGCCTGATCACCACTAAGCTCATTTTTGCTTGCACTCGCAACATAGAAATGCTCTCGGGCGTGGCTCGGCGCCTCCGAATGATTTAAGCGAAAAAAAAATTAACTGATCAGGCGGAAAAGACCACGACTGTACCACTATTGTGCATGAAGTTTAAGTAAATAAATTAACTACGTGTTGTAATGTTCGCAGGTTGGTATATTAGAAAAGAACTTGAAAGAACTGAAAAAAGAATATCAACTGCAAAAGCTCTCCAACAAGTCCTAGTCATTCCAAATGTATAGATTTACGTATAGTACCTATGTATATCACTATTTGTATTATAATTTATTTATCTTGTCAAGATACACTGTCGTTATATTTGTACTTTATGACACATAAGAATAAAGTTTATAATTTATTGGTGAGCTTTTTATTTAATCGAATGAACCTGGTTTAAAGGCAATCTTGTGGCTTCGTCGATTATGCTCAACTCAACAAAGAAGATGGATCGTTTTTTTTACCCGACTACGGCAAAGCCAAAAGGAAAGGTCATGATTTTAACAGTCTATGTATGTATGTTTGTATTTACGTATGTTCCTCCGTAGCGTCTAAACTATTCATCCTATTTGATGAATAAGGTGTCAATCGATTCGTTATTATGGCCCGGCTACATTTTAACCGACTTCAACAATAGGAGGAGTCGATATTACCTTGTAAACCCTCACGTAATTTTTCAGTAGTCGAGTTTTAGTCGTAAGTATACCACACAAATTCTTGTTGCCTCATGTTAACCAACTATCACCAATAAAGAAAATCTAATTTTTAATTCGCACCCGTTCGTTCCACTACATTTTCTATTAAAACTAATTAAATGTGTAAGGCTTGGACCATTTAATTAATTTGCTTAGAATCGCGAATGGATAAAATAAGGAATGAGTATATAAAAAAGTCTAAAAGTGGCCTGTCCCTGAAAAGTGGTGTGGTAATCGGTTATCGTGGTATGGACATGTGATGCGGAGGAATGAGGGACATGATTTGATTTATGATGGCTATAAGAGTAGAGGTAGACCAAGGAAACGATGGATACCTGCCGGGGCTGCGGGACTATTCGAAAGAGATACCGTGGCCCCGGAACACAAAGGGCGAGGAAGGAACATGGATGGGTTTTAGTCAGTAAAAGTCTGACACTCCCTCCTGCTCCGCCCAGAGCGGGAGAAGTCATTTGATGATTTCCCATCCGAAAAAAAAAAAAAAAAGGGAAACGATGGATGGACTGTGTGAAAGATGATTTGACTAGAATGCAAATGACTGCTGAGTTGACGAGTAATAGAGAAGAATAAATAAATAAATATCGCTGGACATTAACACACAGCGCCATCTAGTGCCACACTAAGCAACGAGGCTTGTGTCGTGGACACCAGATAGTTGATATACTACATAGATACTTTTTGTTTGTAAATACATACTTATTATACATATAAACATCCATGACCTGGAAACAAATGTCCATGCTCACCACACAAACATTTGCTCCAACCGGGATTCGAACCCGGGACCCTAAGAACGTAAGGCAGCCTCACTACCGCTGCGCGATTCGGGTCGTCGAATGGAAGAAGAAGACATGCCCGACCCCAAATAAATTGGGATAAAGGTAAGATGATAATGAGGAAATATAGTGGGACATTGCCGGGACTATGGCCGATACGCAGTCTTCCTAGAACTAATGCTGCGACCATATCTAGGTCCCAATCTGACTACATGCAGTCAAACTATTTTTTGATATATAAAATTACATTAAGTACCAGATTTTCAACCAATGACGATGCTTGGTACCAGCTGTACCTACTAGCGCCATTAGTTTCACAGTTGCCTTTCCAATTTTAAATAGGTACTTACCTACTACTACGTAGTACGTAGACTACATGGTTTATTTTGAACTGACATCTGCTCGTGACTTCGCCCGAAACATCCCAGGGCGGGCTGTCTCGACAGAGATAACGATAAAATCGCTAACTTACTATCGCCAATTACTAACGAATAAATTCAGTTGAACTAATGATGCTTGCGAGAAACGCATCTTGGATGTAAAGACTTGCTTTACTCGCAAGCATCGTTATTGCAACTGTTTTTTTCATTGTTATTTTAGCGATCGAAAGTGAACGATAATCTCGTTAACTCTGTCGAGACTGCCAGCCCTGGGCACTCGGTTATAGTGTAGCTATTCCCATTAGTGAAAGATTTTTTGAAATCAGTTGAGCAGTTTCGGAGATTACCTCCTAGGTCCAAAACACTAAACTAACAACATAACCATTTTATAATCTTCTTCTTCTTATACAGGGTGTCCTGATAATTAATGGATAACCTTGAAATGGCTTATAGACTTATGGCCATTTAGAAAAAAATACGAAAAATTATCTATCATAAGTAGTATACCTGCAAGTTCATTTATTTTGTGAATTATTGCTATTAATGTAGACAAGGAGAAAATATTCCTGAACCAAAAAAATTGAATATGGGGTCCCATTCTTATGCAGGCCCTACATCTGCGAATTTTTTTTTAATACTTATAGATTTTTTTTTGTGTATAGTAGGTAGGGTAGGTCTGAGAATAGTTCGTAGGCTATTTTTTTATACACATCAACATTTCCACGCGAACGATGTCGCAGGCAACAGCTAGTAAGTAGTATAGACTATAGATGAATGATTTTGAATTTCAACCTTGTACTATGCTAGCACCACGAAGGCTAATCATATTGTAAAAGTAGTCAATGGTCAAACTGTTGTCATATTTAGAACGTCAATTTTCTCTGTCTATTACAAAGAAATTTTCGAAATTTTACTAATTCTAATCAATACGTACTTAATAATATTATCATTGGTCCCTACGTCACGCCGAAATTAATTTGATTATTACTTTTGTATATAGTTACCTACTAAAAGACAATGGTTGACTACGAAAGTAAGCTTGATGTGGAGGAAAATACTTCTGAAACCATGCAGCCGACAGAAATATTAATCAGTGAAGAAAATCTACCAGTGAGTAAGAAGGAAGTGAAGCTCCCGCCGTCTGGAATCGACAAACGGGTGTTGTATCAAGTGATATTCAACGATGTCGATGTCACTCCGGATCCCATTACAAGTCCTAACTTTATAACTATGGAGGAATCTGAACCACACGCCGCTTTTGATGTTAAAGTTCGAGCCAGAAGCGAAGCAGCTATTAAATTATCGAGATCCAAGTCTAAGACGGGCATGGCCGCCGAGGGACCGAAGGTGTTCGCCACAACTATCAACCTTGACGACATAGAAATCGATCACACACTCAACACTGAGGAGGGGATAGACTCCAGTGACCTCGATCTTTCCATAGCGCCGTCCGCATTTTATTTACCAAAAATGAACCCGATTACGTCTTATCCACCCGAAATAAACATCACACTTAAAGAAACGGAAACAGTATTCTTATTTTCGTTACCAAGTTTAACTTACGATAAAGGAACAGGTGAAGGTAATTTAGTTGAAGAAGAAAATGCTTACTATGAGTACATCACCGTCGGAAAAGGAAGAAATCGAAAAATGGTCGCTCAAGAAAGTCAAACCAAAGAAACTATAAAGCAGTCGAGACATACACTTGCCAAGAGGCCCCAGAAGAAGAACGCTTCGGCATTCGCGTCGATGTGGGACATGCACGATACGTACACACGTTTGGCACAACAATTAGCCCAGGAGGAGGAAGACGAAATGGTTATGTATCAATCGGCAGCACGTCACTTATTACGGAAAGTAAAAAAAAAACAGATAACAGGCCGAGGTAAAACATTTGAAGAAATAGGAGCAATGCCGGAATTTTATGACGCAGTGCTTGTAACAGAACGTGTGCTCTCTTCACTGGAATATGATGCCGCTCAGAAAACGTTCCGAGGGCTCTCACCTATGAATCCATTATCATTAGATTTGATATATATTTACACGTTAAAGCCTTTATGGACTTACGAATGTGAGGACTCCATGAACAAACCAATCTCCACTATATCTTTTAATCCAAAATGTCCAAATATATGCGCAGTAGCTCATGGAAAATTCGGGTACGCTGATTATTGTACAGGCGTAGTCTGTATTTGGTGTACCAAAAATCCACGGGAACCAGAGCGAGTTTATCATTTTGAGGATTCTGTAACATCTGTGTGCTTCTCTGACAAGAACCCAAACTGGTTGGCATGTGGATTTTGTAATGGTGATGTGATAATACTAGATATTACTTCGTACACTATTAAGACTTTAGCTAAAAGCAAACGTGATACAAATCCTTGTTTCGAGCCAATATGGGTAATTACTTGGCGCACTATAGACAGAGACGACTATGTAATAACAACTTGTCAAGACGGAAGGATCCGGAGGCTGCAAAGTACCAAAACGCATGACTTTATTAGTTCACCCTTGATGCAAATATCCACTGTTGAAGGAAAGTTAAAGGGACTGGAAATAGCCAAACAGTGTTTAAAAGTGGACGTTCCTATCACAAGATATCCGGCTGTGTTGTCCATGTTCTGGCACCCTACTATTGACCATATTTACTTGGTGGGCACGGACGAGGGCTGCATACACAGGTGCTCCACGCACTATCTGAACCAGCACATGGACGTTTACCGCGCCCATGCCGGCCCGGTTACGGACATGTGCATTTCACCTTTTATGAATTATTTGTTAGCATCTTGCGGCTCTGATCACGCTGTTCGACTCTGGATAGAAGGCCTGGACGACGTCATAATGACATTAGTTTGTTCGAGTGCAGTGAACGGGATCTCTTTCTGTCCAGTCAACTCCACGATTATACTTGCCTGTAGTGGGAACTCGCTATCAGTGTGGGACCTTCGTCGGAAAACTCACATGCCATGTGCGGAATATTTGTTTCCACCTAATGTCACACTGACATATGTAAGGTTTGAGGATTCAGGGCAAAACGTCTATGTCGGGGACACATTAGGTAGAGTTACTACATTCCATTTAGAAGACACACCGATTCCCCCGTTTGATCAGAAAAAAATGTTGGATGACGCTATAAAAAATGCTCTTTGCACTAGACCGGAAATGTTGAAGCAACTCGATAAACTTTTAAGGTTTAAAGAGATGGAGGCAGCTAAGAACAAAGGCTAAGAAGGCAGAACTGATAGCTTCATCTCCGGTCCCCCGGACTTCAGGGTTTTTGTCCCGAAGTCCCATCTCAAAACCTATTTGATGACGGCCAGCGCTGTCTGTGTGTCCCAGAATAGGTACTTTCGTATAGGTAAGTTTGGTCCTGGATCAGAGAACATACTAAAAATAAAAGTTTTGATGGTACGGCACCCTTAGTGCGCAAGTCCAAATTGACCGGTTTAAAAAAATGTTTAATTTATTATTTTTTAGTTTGTGTTAACATAAGTAGTATTATAGATTTATAATTATGGCCATAATGTATTTAATAAATAAAACGGTTACCAATTAATAACGAAGTTTTACTTACCACCCTGTCAGTGCAGACTTTAATAATCATAATTAGCTTTTGCACCTATAGAGCTCGAACCCGATTCGTTTTTTTTAATCAACCTAGCTGGAGCTTATCTTCTACTGGAAAAAAAAACTAAGAAGTAGGTACCTAATGTTCGGACCTATTTTTGCAATGTCCCTGACCTTCGATCAACAATGTTGCTATAGTTGATCGAAGTCCTTAACCTTATGTCAGACTTTTTAAAATTCGAAATGGTAACCCTAGGTATTAATTAGGGTACTTAACGGTATCTATACATATAATAAAATCGTTGAGACCAAAAAATCTGTACATTGAACATTTAAAAAAAAAAACCAGCCAGGGTGACTTAAAATAAGTAACTGAACATATTAAAACCATTTTAAAATTTTTGTTTGTTTGTTTGTTTGACCGCGCATCACGTGAAAACTACTGAACCGATATTGTTAAAATGTTCACAAATCTATTTAAATAAATTCAGAATAACATTTAGGCTATAGAAGTTTTGTATTTTTTTGGAAAAAGGGGGTGAAAAGGGGGGGTAAAGTTTGTATGAAAAAAATTTTTTAGATTGTTCTAGAATCATGAAACTGAAAATAAATACTTATTAATAAAAATAAAGAAATACCTGTTTTAGCATTTTTTTTAAATCTCATCCAGATACGCAAAAAAGAGGGTTTTGTGTTTAAAATTAATAAACTTCAAACACCTATACAATCAAAACCAATCAAGTGTAACCTTTTAAAGTTGCTAGATATACTTCATATCTAATGCAAATAAATATAATTTCTCAGTTTTCTTGAAATTTGATTTTTGAGGTGAATACGAACAAAATAGCGGAACTCAAGAAAATCAGCTTTCCTCGGTATAAGTAGTTGGTACGAAATATTGTGCGCGCATCACGTCAAAACTACTGCATAGATTTCTTTAAAGGCTTCTTCAATATTTAGGCTATATAATATCACGCTACTTCCTTAAGGGGGTAGGCAATTTTGCATTATGTCCGTATACTTCAATTGTTTGACGTTTCAGTCATGACGTAAGTACATGAGAACGGCTATTTGTAAAGTCAACGAAGTAAGTAGCCTAGCGGTTTCATCACCGCTCTGTAAACTATGTGGTTGCAGGTTCAAACCCCCTGATATTATTTCACGTGATTTGTTTAATTTTTTTTTGATGCTGTGAGATTTTCTATATCTTTTTGTATTTAAATTGTTTGCATTTCTTATTTTTTTCGTGAAATATTTTTCCAAATGTAATATATGACGGCGCGTTTGATTATTTAAGAGTGAATGTCAACCGGATATGCCTAACGCCATCTGTCGAAGGAATCGGTTGTCATTCACTCTGACGCAACACCAACAGCTAGTGTGGGGGGGACGAACGGTGCGACGAGTCAGTTTGAATCGGAGAGGCGACCCGTTCGCACCACGACCCGTACGCGCTACGTTTTTGGTGGAGTGTCTAGTGATTTAGTGTTCCTAATAATTATTGATCCTTGTAATAAGAACCTAGTTATATTTTGTGTAAAATACGTAGTATAATTCTCCTCGCCCGATCACCCACGTCCTAGTAAAATCGACCATGGATCCAAATGATATTGTGGACCTTCCTGAATCCCCTTTATCAGAAGTGGGATGCGAAGGGCATTTCCAAGGAGAAGATATCAATGCGCACGTGGCATCGTCGCACAATTTACTGCGCAATATGGAAGCCTTGTTATCTCGCCTCTTGAAGACTCCGCCGCCCACCGAAGATTCAAACCGCATGACAATACAACTAGTGCGATTTGACCCAGATGAAAAAGATGCGGACATAGAAGGTTGGTGCAGGATAACGGAAATAGTAGTGAATAGTAGAAAACTAAATGGTGCGGAACTTCTGCTAGCGCTTACACACGCTCTGAGAGGACGGGCAGCCACGTGTTTAACCAGATTGCAAACTTCACAGTTAACATGGATGCAAATAAAGGAATTACTCCTAGCAAAATTTGGAAAACCAATGCTACCGCAAGATCACTTCGACGAGATATTAAGATTCCAACTTGGTACGAAAGAAACCGCAAGTGAAGCTGCAACACGTGTCTGGAGCATGATAGAGCGCATTCCTCACACCGATATGCCGGAAGATGTTATCACGGGGTTTGTAGCTTCAGTGCTTTGCCAAAAAGATGGTACTATACGACGAGAGCTGCAGTCTTGTAATGTATCTACCAGAGCTCAGTTGCTAAGAGTTCTCAACAGTGTTCCGTCGAAACGAAAATACGAAGGACAAGAAAGTAGCGAGACCGAAGTCAAAAGAAGCCGCTACAATGAACCACGCTTTACTGGATCGTGTCATCGGTGTGGTGTATCAGGCCACCGAGCCATGGACTGTCGCAGACGCCGCGAAGAGCCTGTTGCTAAAGCAACTACGAAGACAGCCGAGCAGCCTATGAAGACGCAAGTCCATCCGCGTCCTGTCACTTGTTACGTTTGTGGTCAACAAGGCCACGTCGCATCGGCGTGTCCAGACCGCAAAGGGAGCAACGAGAAACCGGCTGTCAGGGAGGTTCACCTGTGCGAGCGAAGGCCGGCAACCGGCACCTTCACTACGTCCGCGGGTGAGCTCGTTTCTTTTCTTTTTGACAGTGGTTCCGCCTGTTCATTGGTGACTTCCGATATGGCTAGCAGGCTACCGGGTACATTATGTAAAGAACTTGTTCATCTCACGGGTATTGGAGATAATAATGTAGTGAAGTGTGACTTGCAGATACTTAGCCCCATCAAGGTTGAAGGCATTCAATTAGACGTATTGTTTCATGTAGTTCCCAACGTTGCTATTAGCGAACCAGTTATTTTAGGCAGGGATATTTTAGACAAGTGTGTTAATGTCGAAATTAGTAATGAGCACATTCATTTCTCGTTACGTAGGGAGGTTAGCATTGTAGAGAAATCGAGTCAGGATGATTTTACTAACATTGATACAGATTTACAAGGTGAACATAGGGTAGCCCTCATCAGATTATTACAAAAATACCGCGCGTTCTTAATAGAAGGCATACCAACACGTCGCGTCTCTACAGGTTTCATGCGAATAGAGTTAATTGACCCAAATAAAACTGTACAGCGGCGTCCTTATAGGTTGTCACCAGCAGAAAAAGAGATAGTTAGGGATAAAATAAGACATCTTTTAGAAGCGGGAGTTATTCGCGAGAGCACATCACCCTTTGCCAGTCCGATACTACTCGTTAAAAAGAAAGACAATTCTGATAGAATGTGTGTAGACTATCGAGAGCTTAACGCTAACACCCGGCCAGAACATTACCCGTTGCCGATAATTGATGAGCAAATAGATCGTCTTCACGGTGCTTGTTATTTTTCGTCATTGGACATGGCATCAGGCTACCACCAAATTTTGATAGACCCCGAGGGCGACAACATAGCTCGTACATCTTTCGTGACCCCGGAGGGGCAATATGAGTTCCTTGCCATGCCCTTTGGTTTACGAAATGCAGCGTCGGTCTATCAAAGGTGTATTAACAAAGCTCTAGGTACGCTTAAGGATACGGTGGCATTGGCTTATATGGATGACGTCCTCTGTTATTCCGATGACGTCACACGCGGCCTTGAACGTTTAGACCTTACACTTAAAGCTCTATCTGAAGCGGGTTTTTCTCTAAATGTTCATAAATGTAAATTCATGAAAAATGAAGTAGATTTCCTCGGTTATGTCGTTAAATCAGGTCAAGTAACTCCCAATCCTAGGAAGGTCCAAGCACTAACTGATGCACCTACTCCACGAACAGCCAGTCAAGTTCGTCAATTTTTAGGCGTTGCATCTTATTTCCGGCGTTTTATTCCAAATTATACCCGCTTAGTAGGTCCTTTATACCCCCTAACAAAACTAAAAGGTCCGATAACCTGGACGAGCCAACATAGCGAGATCCACAAAACCATAGTTAGCATATTGACATCTGAGCCGGTCTTAACGATCTTTGACCCTAAATCCCCAGTAGAGCTTCATACAGACGCGAGCTCAGAAGGGTATGGTGCAATTCTTATTCAGCGACGTAATAATCTACCACATGTGATATCCTACTTTAGTCGTCGGACAGCCGAAACTGAATCTCGTTACCATTCCTACGAACTTGAAACCTTGGCGGTGGTCCGAGCAGTCGAGCATTTTAGACATTATCTGTATGGACAGCACTTCACAGTTTTCACGGACTGTAATTCTCTTAAGGCGTCAAAGTCTAAAACCGATCTTACACCCCGAGTCCATCGGTGGTGGGCCTTTCTCCAGGCTTATGACTTTGACATTGTCCACAAGCAAGGGAATAGCATGGAACATGCCGATTTCCTCTCCAGAAATCCACTCGACGAACCTACTGCAAACCAGCCCGATACCATTCTGTCCAAGAGAAACAAGTCTGTCCAATTCGTTGAACTTCATCAGGGTTGGCTGATAGTTGAACAAAAGAGAGATAGTGAAATCCAGGACCTAATTATCAAGCACAGCAACAAAGAACTCCCTGAAGCCGTTGCCCATACTTACGATGTTCGAAAAGGGATACTTTATAGGAAAATTGAACGTAATAAAAGTAGCTATTGGCTCCCCGTTGTACCGCGCTCCCTCACTTGGACTTTAATCAACCACGTCCATACAGAGATTAAGCACCTCGGCGCGGAAAAGACGCTAGACAAACTATACGAGCAGTATTGGTTCCCACAAATGTCAAAGTTAGTGCGCAAATTTGTAGATTCTTGTAAAGCATCAAAGGGTCCATCGGGTGCTACCCAGATAAGACTTCATCCGATTCCTAAAGTTTCTACTCCTTGGCATACCATACATATTGATATCACGGGTAAACTCAGTGGAAAAAGCGATCGCAAAGAATATTCATCGGTAATTATCGATTCCTTTACCAAATATGTTCTCCTTGAATATTCACCCTCGTTAGATTCAGCAAGTGCTATTAAAGCTTTAAAAAAAGCGGTTTGCCTTTTTGGAGCACCTAGACGTGTTATAGCTGACCAAGGGAGATGCTATATAAGCGCCGAGTTTAGAGAATTTTGTAGGGACCATTCCATAGACCTTCATCTCATCGCAACAGGATCTAGTAGAGCAAACGGACAGGTAGAACGCGTAATGCGCACCCTGAAAAGCATTCTCACTATAATTGAGAACGACCCAAACAAAACTTGGCGAGATGAACTTCTAGATGTGCAGTTAGCTATAAATAGTACGCGATCTAGGGTAACTGGATTTTCACCCACAGAACTAATGTTCGGAATAAAAGCTCAATCGTTAGGTATGTCAAAAATTGTACTTGGTTCCGAACCCCAACCTCGATCAGACTTAGACACCATCAGACGTAACGCCTCTGATAACATTGCGAAAGCAGCTTCAGCAGAAGTAGAACGGTTTAATCGAGGCAAGGCAATCGTGAAGCCTTTCTCTATAGGCGAGTATGTTTTTATAAGGAACAACGAGCGCAATCAGACAAAACTTCACAAAAAATTCAAAGGTCCATTTTTAATTACCAAGGTGTTAGAAAATGATAGGTATGAGCTGAAAAACATTGATGGGTCTAATCGGACTTACAAATATGCGCACGAAAATCTGCGTTTAGTACCCGGGGGCCATGACGGTCTGGTAGAGATAGCTACCTCATTGATTAATAATGATGAGGAGGAGGCCGAGACGACGGAGCAGGGCCAGATCGATAGGACACTAACCTTAGATGACGATAGTGACACACTATCGGTGTCCAGCGGTCATACTGAAACTGCAAGCTCAGTAACCCTCTCAGCATCAGAGCGTGAGGAACTTCAAGGTTAGTAATGTCAGTTTTTTGAGAATTCATTACTGTACTGCTACAGAATGTCTAAGATGCCGTCATATGAGATGACGTGTAGAGAGCCAGTTGTCGGGCCAAGTTGTCATATGAGATGATGACTGGTCGAAGGATCGCTGTCACTCTCTGGGCTAGATGTGGTCATATGAGATGACAGGTAGAGAGCCAGTTGTCCGGTCCACGTTGTCATATGAGATGATGACTGGTCGAAGGGACGCTGTCACTCTAAGCTGGGTTTCATCATATGAGATGATGACTAGTCGAGGGCTAGGTTGTCCGGTCCACGTCATCATAGATGATGGCTGGTCGAAGGGACGCCTTGGCCAGTGTTGATCAAACGTAATCGCCTCCAAAAAGACAGAGACAGTGTACCTATCATGTCAGGATAGGACGAGCAAAATGAAAGTGGTAATCCCAGCGGGTTTTATTTTCCTTTTGTTACAGAGTAACTCAACGCTGAAAGAAACGGAGCAGCACGAGGACGTGCTAATGTCAGTCTGGCCGTGACGGCGGAGTGAATGTCAACCGGATATGCCTAACGCCATCTGTCGAAGGAATCGGTTGTCATTCACTCTGACGCAACACCAACAGCTAGTGTGGGGGGGACGAACGGTGCGACGAGTCAGTTTGAATCGGAGAGGCGACCCGTTCGCACCACGACCCGTACGCGCTACGTTTTTGGTGGAGTGTCTAGTGATTTAGTGTTCCTAATAATTATTGATCCTTATAATAAGAACCTGATTATATTTTGTGTAAAATACGTAGTATAATTCTCCTCGCCCGATCACCCACGTCCTAGTAAAATCGACCATGGATCCAAATGATATTGTGGACCTTCCTGACGTCCCTTTATATAGAAGTATGGAAAAATAATACAATCATGCTGCGCCGACCCCAAATAAATTGCGATAAGGGCAGAAGCTTGATGATGATGATGATTTCTCCAAAAAGTAGTATAGCGAACATCAGAAGCCTGATAAATTCACGTGGTTTTGCCGTGCAAGAACTGTGCTGTGCTATTTGCAATAATCAATAATCCATACGCAGTTTACGTAGATTATATTTACAGCTATATTGCTGCTGTTATTGGCTTCATTTCATGCACCTTGGTGAGAATTTAAGACCTGCCTGGACTGTCATCGAAGGTCTAACGATGTAGACGGAAGGCAGTTGCAAGAGGTCATCAAGAGTTTACAGCATCTATATCGTGTTTGGGCTCATTTTATGCACCTTGACTTAGCTGGAGTATGACTGTCATCAAGTGTCTAAAGATGATAACGTAAGGCTGAGGAGGCTGGCGAGGGAAGCCCTTATTTAGAAAAAACAGAATATTTTAGCGATTAATGCAAATATTTCAGAGAAATTTAATTGTTACCTACTTGATTCTATACTATACCTAATATTATAAAGCACCCGCGTAGCATGGCCGCCGTAGAAACGGGTTTTGTCGACTGACAATCGACAAAATGACAGATAAATGACAGATTTTGGAAAGACTTCTATCGTCCTAAGCATGGCGATGTGTGACATGTGGAAAAGAAAGGTTTCTATTCTTTAGCGATAAAAGTCTTCAACGTCGAGCATGGCGACAATTTTTTGTCTACTTTTGACACTGGTTGTAGGAATCGTTTCCCGCGTAGCATGGCCGCCGTAGAGACGGGTTTTGTCGACTGACAATCGACAAAATGACAGAAAAATGACAGATTTTCGAAAGACTTCTATCGTCCTAAGCATGGCGATGTTTGACATGTGGAAAAGAAAGGTTTCTATTCTTTAGCGATAAAAGTCTACAACGTCGAGCATGGCGACAATTTTTTGTCTACTTCTGACACTGGTTGTAGGAATCGTTTCTTGGCAACATATGTCAAAAAGTCTACAACACATCAGACCTAGACAAGATTATTTTTATAAATATAATTTGTGTTTGTAAGCCATTTTGTTGCAAAAACATGTCGGGGTCCTACCTTCGCGACCTCCTCAGTGTTATGCCAAAAGAAACGCTGTACGAGCTTTAACCGGGGTTTTCGATATCCCGGAAAACGAGTTCTTTGATGATAATGCTTTTTAGCCGATTTCAGCCACAGCGACTGCATTCGATGGCTTTCTAGGGTGGTTGTCGAGTGCTTTGGTGTGCTGCACTGTCATGTGCTCTCAAGTGGCTAGCATACATCATCATCAATCACCCACTGCTGGGTATAGGCTTCCCCTTTCTTCTGCCACACTTCCCGGTTCTGTGCGTCCCTGATCCAGGTGTTTCCCGCGACTTTATCGTCAACCCAACGAGCTTTAGGACGGCCTTGGTGTCTTTGGCCAAACTTTGGCCACCACTCAGTCAAAGCCTTGCTCTATCGGCCATCTCCGCGTCTAGAAGTTCTACCCAGGTCCACTTGAGGCGCACCGCCTCGACCGACGCATCGACTTTCGTCCGATGACGGCTCGATCCAAGAGGGTTATGCCGAGTATGGCTCGCTCCATGGCTGTTTGTGCCACTTGTACTCGGTGGACTGTCTCCTTTGTGAGCGTCCATGTCTCGGCACCGTAGTAGGTCATAAAAGTAATGGCAATCACACGATGCGTCCTATGATAGCTGTAATAATCTGGAGGGTGCATCTTTTTCCTTTCAAACAAATTGTAATGTCATCGTTCACCTTGCCTGATATTAACCACCACCCATGTAACATTATTTTTAAGTAAACAACAAAAACTTTGTAAGAAACTATTTTCTTACCAACTGAACATTGATGGATATTATAAGATACAAATCATGAGATTGATAGAGATGATATGAGATTACAGGAATGCAAGAATCCTGTGATCTCTTTTATGGTGATGAACATAATATCAACAAACAATCTGAAAAAATATCTTCTAGATCGCAGATGCCGAGTGCAAAATCCTCAATGTCACTAGCTGTTTGTCCGTTGCTTTGGAAAGACATTCTATGTCTTTGTCTTCGTACAAACTCGAGTCGATGGGTCACCGCATGTTCGGGCATGTCAAGACATTAAGACATGTCAAGTTGTATAGAAAAGAGCTTTGTCGTGTCTTGAAGAGTAGAGATAGAATTGCCATGCTACGCGGGCTGAAGTGTTTGTTTGGTTGGTTGAACACGCTAATTTCAGGAACTACTGGTTCGAGTTGAAAGTATCTATTAGTATTGGATAGCCCATTTATCGGAGAAGGCAACAACGAACAACAACGTTACAACGTTTATATAACATCACGCTACAATCAATAGGAGCAGAGCATCAATGAAAAATGTTGCAAAAAAAGGAAAAAGATATTCCTTTTGAGATCTTTCGTTGCATGCGCTGCGTAAACGGTTAAAGTAACGCAACAATCGTGTATGACGGAATTTTTCCTCTTAAAAAGTTCTATAAAAAGTCCGCGATAGCATTATTATGTCTAGATAGACATAATAATGCTATCGCGATGACGGAGAGACGATGATGATGAGATGGTTAGAGAGAGTGTGAGACACCGTTAAAGATTTTAAGGTTGTCTCACACTCTCTATCCATCTCTCTGTCTCTCTTATATATCGCAGACGAAGTTGCGCGGGTCAGCTAGTATAACTATAATGTCGTATATATGTAAGATATGGGTTCCGCAGAGCATATCGCACGTTCGCCCGACGCACGTTGCGCTTTGCCAAGCGTGATTCCGGCTTGCCGCTCATGGGCTTCACCCCACCGTACTTGTCTGCGGTCTTAATCACCCGCCTTGGGTCACAGTTTTGTTATTACGTGCCATTACTTTAATTGCAACAACTGTTATTTACAAGCAGGCATTATGGCTGGAACGATAATTGGGAAGCTGAGAAAAAATGATTTGAGCTGATTCCGTTTCTTCCTTCCTATAATTTCCTAGTAGGTACGGTTTCATACTGCAATCATCAATTCGGTCAAGCATTTTCAGTTGTATGATTGGCAATGATGCAGTTTGGTTGTGACGGATAGTCTGAACTGAAGCCCGAAAGCCTGGCAACTAGTCTTGCCAAGGGTCATCGTGATGGGTATTATCCAATAACTGGGTTGTGGAGGTTAGATTCGCTCTATGTACAGTACTAGTTGGGGTCGACTTTAAGTCTTATCGTATGCAGCCGAGCCGTCTACAGTTGAGGAAAGTCTGAAGCATCCCTAAAATAGCTTGTCCTTCATGAAGAAGTAGATACATCCAATAAACTTAGTCCAGGCAGCTAAGATATAACGATGACAATCAAATTTGGGACTCCCGAACTGCTAACGCAGGAACAAAGGGCACAAACTCCCAAGACAATCAAAACAACGCTTAGTCATTCGCAAATTAAACGATCGCACCGTATCAGGAGGCCCTACATTCAGATGTAAAGTTTATCCACCCCGCGACGCTACCGGCGCAGACGCACCCGAGCGTGACGGTGGCCAGCTCGGTGCAGACAGCATTAGTGTCGCGGGCGCGTGCGCGGGAACACCTGGCTATCAGGAGTCCCCTAATACAGTAACAAGTAAGCCAGTAACGCACCTGCCAAACTATCACTTACAAAAGCAAGGGTTGAGCAAGCCTCCGTTCAAAATGAAGAGGATCTTCAACAAATTCAGAGAGAGTAAGTTGACTCATAACTTGCGTAATGTTTGTTAGTTAACAGTAATTATGATATAATTGTTACATGTGCTAATTGACGCTGGTCAAGTAGGTGAGCGGCTGTGAGCCTTCCGGTAAAGCACTGAGGCAGATTGTTAGAGAATTCTTTCTGTTTCTTTGTTTAATTAATGATTATGCACGGATTTTAATCTAGCTTCACATCTTCACATAACCAGTTTTTTGCAACTAATATCCGCTTACTTTGAAGATCTTTGGACTAGTGACTAGCCCATTATAAACGTAGGTATACCTACTTATCAAAGTCTGACCGCATTTTTACTCTGCAAAAAATACCGCGAATACACGCATATTTTCATCTCGTTGTACTTACTATAACATGAGTGGCCATCATGTAGCGCGTAAATTAATCGTCTTCATGGGTAGTTTCCGTCGCTCCCATCGTCCGAAACAAAAGCATAACGAAGCTAAAGAGCAACATGGTACGCTATCAGATACTAGAGTCAGGTTAATTTCTACCCGCGCCGCCTACATTTCGTCGGCGCGCTGTGTCGATGAGAGCATGCGTGCGCGTGCGTCCATCGATACACGCTGTATCGGTAATTGCATCTCCTTTTAAGAATGTAATAATAAAACTGACCAAGCGACCCGTGGCATATGGGTATTTAGTGCACGAAGATTGTAGAAAAGATGAGTTATTTTTTTTGTTACTTAATTGATTTTAATGGCAATGTTGTTGTTCATTGTCCGTCTTATTATTTTTAAAACGTGTAATTACTATGCTTGTAAAATAAAAAAAACTTTTTGGTTAAACTGCACGAGTAATTTTAATGTCTTGCACACGAAAAATGCAAAATTGTTAAACATATTTCACGAAAGTAGGTGAGATCGTGCTGCAGACCGAACAGCGAATGCAATTTCGAGATTGTTTCGCTGGGCCGTCCGCGTCACCGTGACAGGACGAGTGTCCACAGGCGGCGCAGGCGCAGGCCGAGGGTCGAGAGGTCGTGCGCGCAGACGCGCTCCGCCCCCCTAATTGCCGCGCCCCACGCAAATAAATAATTTTTATCCACTGCGTCGAGATCACGCTCCTTCTTGACCTTAAATTATTGTACTTAAAACTCTTTTTTCTGAATTTTAATCGGTTTCCCGAATGCCAGTGAAGCAGGAATTCCATGTAGATGCCGAAAAGCAGCGAGCGATGATCGCGCTTTTATGATACCATCGCTACGTCGAATTGTTAATGATACGTTTGGGACTGGCCATAGATGTAATAATTAAACGTTTTGCGATGTGGGCATCGTGTAATCTACGGTTACAGATGATATTGAGAACAGCTTCTAACAAGTTACGTTTCCCAGCAATAAGTCGAGACAAATGCGAGGCTGTGTTTAGGCGCTGTAAAACAAATGATATCATAAACGAGTCATAGAGCATTGCCCGAGCAGCGTCGTCCACTTAACGTCAGTCTAAACAAATTGCATTCCCAGTTAAGATAAATTATGCGAGATTTTGTAATCCGAGAAGAATAGGAATGTGGCCAGTGAGCTAGATTCTATTGGAAGGGACAGCTTCCTTGACCATGTCACGTCAGTGCGGATAGCTTGGACACAATGGATACGCCAACATGTGACGGAACTGCGTCGGATCAGCTTACGCGTTCACTGCATACTCGTAATCAATACTGTCCACATTTTTTCTGGACGTTTAGTTAAAATAAGCCAAGTTAAAGTATGTACTTTTTCTTAGCGTATGCTCAAGTGCTCATCTGCCGCATTGATAGATTCTTTTCGGATGTGGTGGAGCTGGAAACCGTCGTCGTCTTCGTCGACTTATCCGTCCATATAGTCATCATGACGGTCTCATATCCTAGATACTGGCTTGGATTTATTTAACACCATCATCTTGTAAATCGAGCTACTAGTCTCGCTTATTCTGTGTACCTAATTTGCAGTTTCATTGTGATGACATCCTAAGCAATGTTGCATAATAAAAGTGTTCAGATTAACTAAATCATCCTCTCTATTGTGGCATACTTACTTTTATTTATTAGTAGTATTGTTATTTTTCCTATGAAGGCGTATTATAACTGGTCGGTAGTCTGTACAACAGCTATTGTTGAGGCACTTTTGATGTAAGTAGAAGTACTGGTATGTTTTGATTGATCAGACTTACTGGTCCTATACCTACTGTGTACTTTTATGGATGTATCTTACAAAAAAATAGGAGTAGAGAAGTAATAATGGGGCAAAGTGTGCGCGTGAAGGGGATTTACGAAAACAAGTGTTTCTTTTTGATTTCGAGGTATCTTGAGCTTTCTAAGAACAAAATTCATAAGTAGCATTGACGAATTCTGTTATACGACGAAGCTTAGGTTGCATTTAAACATCAATAAAAATAGTCCACAAAAACATAACCTTAAAAAAATATAGGAAAGGCTTTGCTTTCTAATCCTGAGATCCCAACGTGGCTAGAACTGGCGGCTACTTCTGAGTTTCAAACATCTATGTATGACCCTCAAGACTAGAATGTCCTCGGCATTTTGCGTAATACGCAAATCACCATCAATTGTTATGCACTTACTTTGGCCTGAGATAGTAATGCACATAATAAAGGATTTAAACATAATTGCGTGTCCATTTTGTAAAGATGTCAACACCGACAACACCCATCGTCAGTAGTCGCAACGGGTAGGTGGGACGAATCGCGTAGCCCGTATTTGTGATTACCTATTCGCTACAGTCATACCATGTTTTGTGACATTAGGAAAGCGTTCCACTAACCTCTACGGGTTTCGCTTTCTATTGTCAGTAAATTCAACATTATTTGGACGATCGAATCCTAATATTGGCAGACAAAAAGTGCCACTTTCTTTAGCAAAAACCAGTTTGCACGCGACTAGATAAATAAGAGATTTAGTAGTTGGTCTACCGGATTGAGTTTGAGTGTAATGCTGCTATAATTTATGGATAACTTAAGTATTTGTTTAACGGGCTAGCCGACCCACACCAGCTTCACCCGTTGACGGAGTTTCATTTATACTTACTTTCAATCCACCCGCGGGGTAGAAGTTTCCAAAATTATTTCTTAGCGGAGTCCGATCCATCCAGTGATATGTATTTTATAAGTACTTATAGATAATTCCGAAGTCCTGTTCAAGAGCCTTTTAAAAGTGAATCGATTTTGCGCAACATTCGCATCTACATTTTTGCCGCTTCTTACGTGGATGGGTGGGGGAATATCTAGGAATACATGCAGTCATTACAGGATGCTCTGTGATGCACACAATGCATGATTCGTGCAGGTGTGCATCGTATGCGCCGGACGATGGTAGGACAACTCAAACGGAGATGCAGAAAGCGTATTCCTTCCAAAGTTGCCGAGGTAGAAACTTTTGCAAAAATAGTTGGTGAATAGCAGATTAGTTCTTATAGCTTTAGCAGAAGTCACCAAAATTGTAACGTTAGCGTTGGTCAGCTATGCGTTTTTGTAAGTTTCTTAGGAAAAAGTTTCAGTAAGGACACTAAGGACCTTCTTTCTGTGTTGCCTATTACATGGCCTGGCGGGCTCGGGACGCAGAATGCGCCCGCGCAGCAATTTTGCCTTTTCGCCGATTGTGGCGTGCAATGCGATGTAGGAGGTGCATAGGGGAAGTAGAGTTCGCAAAGCAACCTTACACTAATTATCTTCCCACATATTTCTTTAAATTGATTGTTTTAAGAAATATTTAAATCATAAATACTGCCAAACTGCATGTCATGTTCACATTTCGACGTTCTTGCCAAACTTTCCGAGTTAAAATTACCTAATTTTCAATCCATGCTATGTCACGGTTGTTTAGTACAGTCATGATTGTGAATGACTATTGATGTCGAATTATCACTGTACAGCAGAAAATAGCAGCTTGAAACTCTCAATCAGTTACATAATATCGCAAAATCACGGATCGATTATTAAATAATACGAATCGGTGCCAAAACATTGCGAGACTTCAAAGTATTACGTGTTCTTCCGTCTAATTATCAAAATACATAAAATATTAAGTTTATTACACAACGATATCTAAAAACTGCTAATAATGTATTATTTTACTTTCACTGGTCAAAGATTTTTTAAATTGGCAACACTTTTGTGCTATCGGAGCAGGAGGCGCGGGCGCAGCGAGCTGCGTTCCCACGCCGCAATTATCGGTTGCCTACACTTACCCTTAATTCCCTGCTGCCCTCCTACCAGTTCCTCCGATGGTCCCTCACAGATGCGTTCACGAATTTGAGTCACGGACGCAAATCATGTGTGCGATTTGCGATTATAAAGGAGAGAATACTAAAGGCTTTCAAGGGTGTCAACAGGATGAGTTTTTTGTAGCGAGAAAGTTGTGTGACCGAATGGTTAGAATCTGATAGATTAATTTCAATTATTTATGAGCATTATATTGTCTTTAATGTCTACAGGGCCCATCTAGTTACAATAATTTTATTCACAGCCTCATAAAGATTGAGACCTTCGATCGTTATGACTACAAAGTCAACAATAACTCAAGATTGACTACGAAGAACCAAACTATTAGGTATACTTAAGTGTCAACCAGTTAAGTTATCCAAATGACCAATTAGAATTCTTCATAATGAGCTGTCACAAATTACCTAAAACTTGTTAGCGGAGACATCACATAAACATTCAAGCACACTTTAAGTTAATTAACTAAATAAATTATCAAAACTTGGCACCTTTTAATATGAACTTATGTTAGATTTTAGCGAGATAAAGTTAATGCTTAATAAGTTTTTAACTAAGAGGAACGTAGGCGTTCCTAAAATATTTCGTGGACGAACATAATGACTTACCGATAATGATCGCCATAATAACACGTTCAAACTAATGGCTAGTTCATATTGTAGTTTATATGGTGAATTTTAAATGTTATTATCGAACATCTATAATTTCTCTCGGCATAAGTAACTCAAAATGAGCGAACGATACCTATAAAAACCATAAATGTTAAAATTATTATTGTTACCTATAACGTAACTTAATTACGACAAAAAATGCCATAATGTCGCAGTAACATAAATATTTTCAGATACTTATTGGTTAATATTTTGTCATAAATTCGTATGTCAATAACAACAAAATAAATTCAAATCCGTTCAACTCTTAATGAGTTGATATAGGTAGTTTACATTTAGTTTACAGTGGTGGTGCCTACCATATCCAACGAATAAATGTCTTTGTCTTTTGTCTTTGGAAATCCGAAAAGATTCCGTATCTTTTCGGATGTCCAATGTAAACTACGTATAAGGCAAAATATAAATTCTCGCTTATAAGTTTTAGAGGAGTTAAAATGATACCTTTAGGGCGATTACGTATCTCTGTTGACAGCTCGAAATGATAGTAACTGGGCTCAGTATCCATCAATTAACTGTCAAAAGGTTAGTTTCGTATTATGTATGACCCTGTTAGTCATCGTAAAGTGATATCCACTCAGTGTGATACGTAATACCACAGATAATGGTAATACCAATATTATGACATTCACGGTTGTCATCAAAGTTCGGTGTGCAACCAAAGCTTGATAGTCACTGGATATCAGAAAGATACGTAATAGCCCTGCAGGTCACTATTTCGCTGAATATTATCTACCCTGAAACTTTTGAAAAATATAATACCTACCTAGCTCATACCGTGATTGTCGTGACGTGTTAAGTATTTGAAAATCCATAATTTGTTTGATGAAGTGCGTTGCTTGCGCGACGGGATGCCCGGCGGGATGCGTGTGCGCACGTTTTCGGCAGTTGTCGTGATCTGCGCGGCATTCCTCCTCATTGTGGGGACGCATTCCCCACATAGCGATATGCTCGTGATTTCGGCTTAAACGCATTGTCTTCCGTTTTCACGCTTCTTAAGGCACGAAGAAAATCGATGAAATATTTTTGGAATGCTTGCTAATGTATTGCATTTTTAAGGACGCTGTTGCTTAATTAACTAATAATGGAACAGTAACGGTATAGCAGTAACTATGTCTTAACTAAATAGGTACTTACCGCTTTTCTGTATTAGTTCACTATTAGTTTTGAGGATACTGGTGACCTCCGGCGATGACAAATGAAGTCATGAACAAAATCCTAGAGCAAAACCCATAGGTACGTATTACCTAGTTAGTTCAAGTTAGTTAGTTAGTTATATCGAGACGTTTTTCATGCGAAAATCCATTTTCCCACAACCTATAAAACAATGTAGTACCTACCTACCTGGGACCATAACACTTAAGTTATTTACTAATAAATACCCGACGTGGGTGGCCAGCGAAGGCGTCTAATGAAAGTAATTAATTTCGTCTACTAAACGATTATAACAGCAGACATAAATACCTTTTCCCGCGGAACCTTACCGTCGTGTACCAGTGAAGCTATATTTTGTAACGTATTGTATAATTACGTGCGTATTTCAAGTATGTAATAACAATTATTATGTGAGAGCGGTCTGGACGCAATAAAACCGTGAAATTGGCGGCGGAATAACGTACGCGACACAGCCTCAAGATTCAACAAACTGTCTCACTTTCCAATTTCGTGGAATGTAAAACGCGTAAATGTTATAGCTGTCGCAGTTATTTTATGGTGTTCGTAAATAAAGAAAGTAATAACATTGTCACCATCTGGGGTAAACAAAAATGTTCAACAACGCTGTAGGTATTTTTAGGGATCTGTGAATGACCCGTGAGTAAAACAAGTAGAATCTTAAATAACGACCTTTTTGGATATAAATATTGGTTACGAAAATGTACAACTCTGAACCCCAAGGTAAATGATTGTAAATTGATTGTGAATGAAGGTAAATTATTAATAAATCATTTGAAATGATTCCAAAAGATTTAGAAGAACTTACAGCATTTTAAACCTACGTCACAGAGCAAATATAAACACTAGTAGGTACTATCGAGGACACTCCCGCCTGATCATCACTAAGCTTATTTTTGCTTGCACTACAACATAGTAACGCTCTTTAGCCCCGCCGTAGAAATAACGAATGAAAAGATACCAATCGGCCGAGCGCACTGACGACGCACGCCAAACGAGAGTTATTGTTATTTTGCGCGCCAAAGTTGACGCTTTCCTAATAAGCCAAAACTTTAAGGGTCCGTGGCTCGACGCCTCCGCATGATTTAAGCGAAAAAAAATTTAACTGATCAGGCGGAAAAGACCACGACTGTACATACTACAGATGCAGGAAAAAGAAATAAAAATCTGTAAAATAGTTCAGTTATTCCGTTCATTCACCGCAAAAAATTAATGCAGATCAAGAAAACGCCCTTTTTCAACCGACTTCTTGAGAATTCGCCCTAAGCTTGGGTGGATAAAAAAAGTTGTGAAAATATCTGGAAAAGCAATGGAGTTAAGACATATAACCAGCTGATTTAGCAAGCTGAGGTCGCTCTGACATTTTGAGCAGACGATACCTTGAGTGGAACCTGCGTAGTGTGAAGCGTCCCCGGGGTAGAGAGATCGACAAGCTTCAAAAGGCTGCTGGACAGACTTAATGCAGACATCGGCTGTTGATATGCAATTTAGGAAGCCATTTCCAGCAGTAGTCAGGGATCGCCTAATGCGATAGAAATTCCCAGGAAAATAACTAGAAAGATAATTAGGTAATATTTTTCCTGTTTTCAGCGCCCTTGGAGTGGATTCTTAACATATGACTCCGTAACCTACGTGGGGGTTTTCATTGTGGGGTAGATATTCGGAATTAACACTAACTATTAAAAACATAGTAATTGATTTCTTTGTAAGTAATCCGATGAAGCTTTCTTATTTGACTCTCCAACATAAGCAAAGAATTTCAACTTTTAGTGCACTAACGTCTAATCGACTGAGAAGAAACTTTCATAGCATAATGATAATGACGGATTCAGCCAGTACACACCACAAAACAAAAAAGGCGAAAATAAATCGTAAAATATCTCCGTCGGTCGGTCGTCTAATGCGAAGAAAACTATATCTGCATTCAACGCGGATTTACACAAGTGCAAATATGCATTGCGTGCATAGTTTATCTAAGAAATCCGCGATGATATATAACTTTGTACACAGTTTAAGTCCAAGTAGAGCACAATAGAGGCAATAAAGTTTGCATTATATTTTAACAACAATAATATCTAAATGCACACGGGAAAGCTTTAATTTATGATGTGTATTTACGATGGCCACGTTACGGTAAGTTAAACAACGCACAATTGTAAAGGAATCTCGTGTCTATTAAGGAAAAAAATACAAATCAAGCACGAGACAAGATAACGAAAAACAAACACAGGTGTTTATTCTGAGCGCTTCGAAAAGCGTGAGAAGTGTTAAAACGCTTGCCTTCAGAACTTATTGTTCGACTCTTAGCACCTGACAATTAGTGGCTCGTGACTGCCGCATTTATACAATTTCACCCCATTTCATTAGATACCACTTGCAGTTTGAGCATGGATAGTGTATTGACTTATGCAAATGAAGCCTTGACGGATGACTCTACCTCTGACCGAATGTTTGCGGCGGCTGCAAATCGTGTCCCGAGGCTAATTCGACGTCTTCCACTGCGCTCGCATGAGTGCGCCCACTTTGAACTGTGAGAATGTGCCGAGATTTTTTTAGAGGAGGGCGATGTCGATAGTGTATCAGTACGGGGAGCCAGTGTTGGGCGCGAAGCCGCGGACGGTGGGCGGCGCGCGCATCGGGGATTTATGCCGAGAGACGAGCGCGAGTCGCTGGTGCGCCTGCGCACGGGAGCCGCCGGGTAGTCCGGGAGCGCGCATCCCCCCGGGAGGGCATTGTTTCGCGCACTCGCCCACTTTCATTGTTATGACTGCAACTTGATTATTTATGCCCAATAATCCGCTCAGCTGACTATGGTATAAATCTCGTTAATAGTATCCGGTGAGGCATTAAGCACGGCCGATTGTGATTTTTAATCGTTTATTATTTAACTTCCAGAAATCACGTTTAAAGATTTACCGCCACCGTATAGTGAACGAGTGAATGATTTTGATGGTAATGAAAACCAAGGTTTGAACAATACGGTATGTTTCTTTGAAACAAAACTTGAACATTTTAATAACCGTGAATTGCTGTAACAGTAAAAGTGACTTGTGAATTCCAGAGTAACGCACTTCCAGCATGCGAAGTCTTAGACTTGCTAGCGGACTGCAAAATATCGTCTCCAATAGATGACAATCCCGATACCAGTGTTGAGTACGCCGAAATCAGAGATATGGGTCTTTGGCACTCCACACCTTTAGCCCATCGTCATAAATCCAAGATATCACTTACATGGGTGTTGAAAGAAAACTTAGAGAATGCGAAACTGACGGGTGATAAGTTTCAAACTGAAGATAGAATTAAAAATACTATTATCAAAAGTGAAGTAGATAAGAATCACAATCAGAAGCCAAATGAAATCGAACGTTACAGAAAGTGCAAGCCCAGAGATGTTAAAGATAGGGTCGTGGGACGTAACGAGTATTACCATAATCTTAGGTTTAGGAATGCGTGTGAAGAGTTTGCTAACGTGCAGGACACATACTCGGACACAAGTGTGGGTACAGAAGAATACGCGAGGAAGAAGCACAGACATCGACACAGAAGAAAGAAAAGGAACCAAAGTGGAAAATTTGGATACGACATCCGAGATTTGGACAGCTTTCTTACAGAGGTGAGAAATTATTTCGAATTATTGATTGATTGAGTTAAAACCGTGCCAATCACTTAAAAGCTCGTAACAAACGATAAGAACCCTTTTAAACAATAATGTATCACGTAACCCAATTTAATTTGTAAAAAGTCATTCATCATTTTTTGGCATTCGTTATAGCGATATTAACGGATCTTTTTACAAAAGAATTTAAATGCACCTGTAAATCTTGATCATTATTCATTTCTTGGGGTTATTATGACGTTACGATGTACATACGGTTTTTGTGCGTTACCTCGGAGCATAAACCCGATTGTACAACGTAAGCCGCGAAATTGGCGCAAAATTGGACAACGCATAAATTGCAAGTCATTTAAAATTTTCGATATCCTACCCGAAGTTTTTATTATAAATTCGGGCGAACAGTTTTGGACTGGCAGATTTTGAAGCAATTTTATTTCTGTGGTATGTGTTCAGGATAATGGGCCTTAAGTGAATGTTTTTAGGGTCGTTGTAATATAGGGTTACAAGATAATCTCGAGAGGAGAGGGCCATTCATCAATGCGGTTTATTTAAAACAACAATATATCTTTTGTGGGGGTTAAACGTTACAGTGTTAATTGTGCCCGCGCCAGTTCGATGGTACGGCAATACAATATTGAGACTTTTAAGAATCGTCATACGTGGTCACGATCATTTGTAATTGACCTTTGTTGAACACGAGATTGAAAGCTCTTTGGAAAATTAAAAATGTCGCGTGTGCGATCAAAATCTATTTAATTGTTAGATTGGGCGCGTCCAGCATTGTATTTCCATAGCACCTGATATGTTTTGGTATATATTTTTTTTAAACACATTAATTGGTTTTTTTTCCTGCGTCTTGAATGCATGATATTATGATTATTACAGCAATAAATAAAATTCCTGTTGGTTGGTATTTCTCATCGCATTTAGGACTATCTCTGGGAGAGTTTATTTTCATTTTGGTACCGTAGGTATTAAAATATCAACAGGATGCTACGAGCTTAATTTTATTTATAGTCTTTACATAGTATAAAACAATGTCGGTCCCGCTGTACGCTTAGATCTTATAAACTACGCAACGGATTTTAGTGCAGTTTTTAGTAATAGAGTGATTCAAGAGGAAGGTTTATAGATGCTACAATAGCACTGCACCCGCGTCTTCGTCCGCGAAAATTGATATTATATTATATCATGATATTAATTATAATTTATAGCATAAGTTACTCGGTGATAATGTAGCTTTTTAACGGTGAAAGAATTTTTGAAATCGGTCTATGGGTTTGACGCAGAATGTGCACTTGACGCAAAATGTGCAATTCGCAAAATGTGCAATCCGCAAAATGTGCATTTCGCAAAATGTGCACTACTTAAAATAGCACTTCTCAAAATGAGCGTGATATATCACAATGGGTCAAAATAAAAACCTGCTAACTATATAATTTTTTATTATTTTGCAAGATTTTTAGCACGATATTTGGTAGTTTGTTTCAAAATGTTAGGCAAAACTGTAAAAAAAAAGATATCCAATTTGATAAAAAAATATAACAATTTTGTTGAATTAGAAAATAATGATTTTTCAGTGCCAATCCTCGTGAAAAAGATTATTTTTTCTTATAATTCTTAAGGTTTTTTTTTTTTTTTTTTAAATACATACGTAGAATTAACATGATCATGCTAAAAATCGTGCAAAATAATAAAAACATATAGTACCTTAGCAAACGGTTTTTATTTTAACCCATTGTAATAAAATTCACACTCATTTTGAGTAGTGCCCATTTTGAGAAGTGCTGATTTTGATAAGTGCACATTTTGAGAAGTGCACATTTTGCGAAGTGCACATTTTGCGTCAAGTGGACATTTTGCTTTGTGCACATTCTGCGTCAAACCCCGTGCGAAGCCGGGGCGGGTCGCTAGTTAAATATAAATATACATAATGGCTATGACGACTGCCTTGTTGGTCTAGTAGTTCGCAAGCGCGACTACTGCGCATGAGGTCCTTGGTTCAATTCCCAGGTTCAGCAAAGTGTTTTTGGGTTTTTCCATCAGGAATTAATTTAAACATAACGTGCGAAATATGGGTGTAGTACAGGTTTACCACAGCCTACGTGCCTACCCCATCTAAGAATACAGGCGTTATTTGCGATGTTAAAGTATGTAATATTCGTAAGATACATACATGCGGGTTATACACGATATGGAACAATAAATGGCCGCGGGCTTTTATAGTTTATTTTTTACATGACACTTAGGGGATTGATTTACTGCGTTTTATCAGTCGTACGAAAACGATGTTGATTTGTTGATCGTTTGACGTTGTTGATTTATCTTCACAATAACGAGAACATGTACCTATTACATTTTTAGATTGAAACATATTTATATGTGCAATTGTGCATAGCGAGTAAATACCCCCAATAAATTAACTTGCCATTATTATACAAGTCTCATGTACATTAATAGGGACAGAGAACAGGCTGAGTTCTCACAAGATGTTGTTACAAACGGTTTATTTTTCTCAAATCTTCTCAAGCTCTCATGATAAGCAATCATTTCACTAAAGTTTAATCACTTGTAGTTCTTACGGTCGACCAAGCTATTTGGTTTACATTTTACAATGTAATTTGCGTGTTAAAACGTAAACCAAATACCTTGGTCGACCGTACCTACCCAAGCCTTTCTTTCCTCCTTCCAGGCTACAATAGACCGCCCAGGCAACATCCCCGTAGTCATCGCCTACCCAAGCACTCTGTACCAAACGCAGAAGGACATCCAGCAAGAGCTGCCATTACCGCTCGGTACAGTCGTGAACGCAGTGTTCAAGAACGAGCAGTGGCTGTATGCGCAGACGCCGCACGGCGACGAGGGGTACGTGCTGTACAGCGCGTGCTTGCCGCTGGGGATACTGCCTAACAGGTGAGACTGCGACTGTACATGGTAATAACGCAGTGTTACACAACGAGCAGTGGCTGTATGCGCAGACGCCGCACGGCGACGCGGGGTACGTGCTGTATAGCGCGTGCTTGCTGCTGGGGATACTGCCTAACAGGTGAGACTGTGACTGTACATGGTAATAACGCAGTGTTACACAACGAGCAGTGGCTGTATGCGCAGACGCCGCGGGGTACGTGCTGTATAGCGCGTGCTTGCTGCTGGGGATACTGCCTAACTGGTGAGACTGTGACTGTACATGGTAATAACGCAGTGTTATACAACGAGCAGTGGCTGTATGCGCAGACGCCGCACGGCGACGCGGGGTACGTGCTGTATAGCGCGTGCTTGCTGCTGGGGATACTGCCTAACAGGTGAGACTGTGACTGTACATGGTAATAACGCAGTGTTACACAACGAGCAGTGGCTGTATGCGCAGACGCCGCACGGCGACGCGGGGTACGTGCTGTATAGCGCGTGCTTGCTGCTGGGGATACTGCCTAACAGGTGAGACTGTGACTGTACATGGTAATAACGCAGTGTTACACAACGAGCAGTGGCTGTATGCGCAGACGCCGCGGGGTACGTGCTGTATAGCGCGTGCTTGCTGCTGGGGATACTGCCTAACTGATGAGACTGTGACTGTACATGGTAATAACGCAGTGTTACACAACGAGCAGTGGCTGTATGCGCAGACGCCGCACGGCGACGCGGGGTACGTGCTGTATAGCGTGTGCTTGCTGCTGGGGATACTGCCTAACAGGTGAGACTGTGACTGTACATATTAAAAACGCAGTGTTACACAACGAGCAGTGGCTGTATGCGCAGACGCCGCACGGCGACGCGGGGTACGTGCTGTATAGCGCGTGTTTGCTGCTGGGGATACTGCCTAACTGGTGAGACTATGTCAGTACATGGTAATTACGCAGTGTTACACAACGAGCAGTGGCTGTATGCGCAGACGCCGCACGGCGACGCGGGGTATGTGCTGTACAGCGCGTGCTTGCCGCTGGGGATACTGCCTAACAGGTGAGACTGTGTCTGTACATGGTAATAACGCAGTGTTACACAACGAGCAGTGGCTGTATGCGCAGACGCCGCACGGCGACGCAGGGTACGTGCTGTATAGCGCGTGCTTGCTGCTGGGGATACTGCCTAACTGGTGAGACTATGTCAGTACATGGTAATTACGCAGTGTTACACAACGAGCAGTGGCTGTATGCGCAGACGCCGCACGGCGACGCGGGGTACGTGCTGTACAGCGCGTGCTTGCCGCTGGGGATACTGCCTAACAGGTGAGACTGTGACTGTACATGGTAATAACGCAGTGTTACACAACGAGCAGTGGCTGTATGCGCAGACGCCGCACGGCGACGAGGGACATAGGAGAGAAAGAAGGTCCAAATAGATACGAACATAAACTTACGCCTTTTACTCAAGGGAATAGACAGAATAACACCATCTGCTATGTTCCTGATAGTACTAATAAATTGGAATGAAAGCAGTATAAGATAAAGGCGAAAGCGAAGACGAAGCGGTAGGCTTAATATAAGCGTGTTTGCATTGATTAAAGAGCGAAATTGGTCTGTGCGTCTCTATCAAAAACCTCAGAGATTTAAATACTATAGCAGCTCGCTTTTCTATTATTAGGATTAGGCCAAACGTATTCCACACCAACACTAACCATAGCACTCACAACTTTCCAGAACATCACCACAAAAGAAGACGCCATGTTGGGAGAGCAGCACGGACATCTACCCGCGTCCATGCGGCAACCTCACGGACAACGAGAAGGAACAGCTGCGCGGGCGCACCCGCTCCGAGTGCCGCTACCCCTCCAAAACCCAACGAAGCAAGTCCAAGAACTCGTGCGCAGAAAAGGACTTTGACACCTTATACCTAAAGACCAAATCCGTTTCCTCCAACATAGACAAGATACACGAAAAAGAGAATAGGGAATACAAACAAGTGAAGAGACAGACTCTGTTAGTAGTGAACAGTGATTATACAGGAAGTGTTTTAAATAAAACTTTGACAGTGCAGAAAGGTGATGTAGTGGTCTTAGTGCAAGGTGGGGGAGTGGAAACTGATGTGGATGCTGAATGGTTCTATGTGAAGAAGAAGGATGGCAGCCAGGGGTTCATCCCGGCTGTAGTGGCTGGACATGGCTATATTTAAGTATTTAGGGTTCTGTCTGTAGTCCCGACAAGGAACCCTTATAGTTTCGTCATGTCCGTCTGTCTGTCCGTCCGAGGTTTTGCTAAGTGACCGTTAGTACTAGAAAGCTGTAATTTTGTAGAGGTGTGTATATCAAATACGCGAAAAAGTGGTAAAATAACATTATGGAATTTTTTTTTTTGAAGTGGGGGTGAATTTTTTATTCGTCGTCTACCCCACGATAAAATGAATACCCCATGATGAAATGACTTAGGGTTTTTTAATACTATTTTTCGATTTAATGCTTCATTTACGAAATATTAAACTTTAAAGTACAAAATCCTTATTACATTCAGAATAAAGAACAACAAAATCGTTCTATATTGTGATAACGGGCTACTACGGAACCCTACAATGCGCGTGGCCCGACACGCACTTGGCCGGTTTTTATTATACAGCAAAGGGAGCTTCTAAGTTCCTTTAGTCGACATTTGTTGTGTTTTGGATGAAAGGAAAAAGATATGTTATAGAGTGTTTAAAACTAATGTGTGTAATGCTGTCTGTTTTAAATGAGAGCAAATAGGACTTTAAATGTTCGTAAACAAGAGTTCAAACTAGTATTTGAAGCTAATGTGTATGCTGTGTAGCAATATACAGTCTTGATGTGTTGCCAGCATAAAAATGTAATTAAAACTGATTATCTCTTACGCTTAAACATTCTCACTTAGCAATAATATTGTAAATAATAAAGTTTAGTCGCATCATTCATTCATTTATTGTCTGATAATAAAGATCACTAATTAATAACAGAAAAATACTTAAACTATTACTTAGACTTACCTATCGAAAGTGTAGGACCTGATCTCTATAATTGAAAGTGGTGCAGAGATCTATTTCAGGACTAGAGCCAGCGATGGCCAGAACTTTGTTGGGGCTGGTTCTCAGGACTGTGGAGTACACTGTGGTTGCCGAAACAGGTAGTTCCACCTTCACTTCTCCGGAGTAGTTGAGCTGGTACAGGTGCTTGGCTTCTCCTCCTGCGAAGACGCAGTCATCGTGGAAGAATGATACGTGGATGCCGTGGTCAGGGATGTCGAAGACGGTGACGGCGTCCAGGAAGCGAAGGTGCCAGAGAGCCAGGCGAGGTCCGCCGCCGCAGACCTGACAAAAAAATTACCAGCTGCTAAACATTTATGGTAGATTTGTGAAACACAAAACGCACATAAGACAAAGTATTCATTGCCTATTTACTCCCTGATCTCCTGATAGATTTATTTGTGGTATTAACCTAGTAGCGAAAGAGAGCGCGAGAGCGGAAGGAATTGGAAGAGGCCTTTGCCAGGCAGTGGAATGCTATAGGCTAACTAAAATAAAAAAGCTAGCCGCCTATTTACATACTACTTAATTTTCTATGAAATTATTGATACTAAAGTCCCGCAGAGAAATTGTCACATCTGGGATAGCTTAATAGGTAACTTACCCCCGAATACTGAAACGTCACTCAAAATTTAACTAGCACTTATATTTAACAGATACTCAACAGTGACGTTTGGCCATACGAAATTTAAAGTTTAGGAGCTGCTCAAATGTTAAGCAGCCCTTAAATTTTGAGTGACGTTTCAGTATTCGGGGGTAAGTTACTTTTTACAATAAAAGTTAAATATTCAATGGGAATATGCATGAAATTCTTTTTATTTATGAAAAATGCCTTGTATTGGCGCATAAAAACATTGTGGTAGGTACACTTGTTTACGTTTCTAAAACATCACTTATTTTACAAGTTACTGTTCTAAGTACCATGTTTTTGGTGAAACAGAATGTACTATCAAAACACACCGTCCGGTTTTATTACCAAACAGTTTTATTTGAAAAGTGCTAAAAGTTTCACTAAAATTTAATTATATTATTGTAATTGCAATTTTTACTTGAATAAAGTACATTCAAGTGGTAAAATTATTTTATTAAGGCCAAAAAAATTTGATGTAAACCAGGCAGATTGTGGATAATGACGTCGCATCATGGCCGCGACGTCGAACTGACGTTTGAACTGTCGTAGAAAATTGCAGGAGTATAATATTATTTTTGTGCGACAAGCAGTACTTGAACTTAACTTTTAATACTTTTCTTGGGTTGATAGTACTGTATTTTATTGATTTAAGTGAAGAAAAAATTACGTGCATATTCCCTATTGTCACATTAGTGATATCTAAATAGGTAACCTTTTACAATAAAAGTTGAATATTCATTTGGAGTATGGTGCAAGAACACAAAGTATAACAGCTACACTCACAATCCAGTCATCTCCTATAGCAGCAGATCCTACCCACTTGCCGACATCGGGCCGGCTCACTTTGCTGTTAGTATGGGGCTCCACTTTATTGTGACTCTTGCAAGTGCGGGCGTCCCAGAGCATGACTGAGCCGTCCTCACTGGCTGTGATCAGTTGCTGGTTGCTGGAATTTTAAAAACAGAAGATTTCAAAGTTTGAAACTGACAATTTATTCATCTAGTCATTCTTTTGCTTTGTAGGCAATTTCTTTTTTATGCATCTAACTCAGGTTATTATAAGGGTTAAGGATTAAGTTACAAGCAAACTGAATATTGATGCATTGATTTTAGGAAGAAAACTACCCTGCCTTTGTTCATCTGTCATTAAATCGACAAAATGACAGATGAATGCCCTTGTTCATCTGTCATTTTGTCGATTTAATGACATATGAACAAAAGATTTGTCGATTCTCTTTCGTTTCTATGGTGGTCATGCTATGCGGGCTGGACATATTAGCAAACCAGCCTGAGAGACATTTCACAATGGCATGTAAAGCCAAGTCAGAGGCCCATGGCACAGTGTGTTATGGGAGCCGAGTTGCGGTCATCACCATTTTCGATGCTTATTAGAAAGACATTCCTATGAAATAACGTTTAAAAAAATCCCGGTGACTTTACCTATAATAGTTTTTGAGAATTTAAAAAAATCGAGAAATGTCCATAGAAACCAAAAAAAGTGATTACTTCCATTCTATCTATTATTTTATTAAAAACTGATAAGCGGTATAATAGAACATGACGAAAGGAACAAATTAACGTATAAATAACTGGTTAATCAAACTCGTGTAAGCAGTTTTTTTATTTTTTATATCATTTCATAATCTTTTTTTTTCTGGCGAAACTTTGCATGGTCGTATTTTCTTTTAGTGTATTTATATTGTATACATGTTTATGTATATTCAAAAAAAACAGAGGCTACAAAGGCTGGGCACCAGAGATATCGATTTTCAAAGATTTTCTTAGGGTTGTCAACAAAGTGATTGTAACATTTTGTTTGTTTTTTTTTCTTTTATGATGGGCATCGTGTGGTATTGGGAAGGGGTCCGCCCTCGTTAAGCTATGCTAAAACCCAATACTCATACACGATGTCCGGAGAAGCACACCACACACGTAAGTTAGATCGTAACTACAGTACTTGACTTGTTTCATCGAGCATTAGAATCATCAGATCCATTGATATCGGCTATGTCCCTTGGAACACGAAAAAAGAAAACGAAACATTCGACTCTCCCCGAAAAAGTCATTTCCTTATTAAAACCGTCAATGGAAAATGTTACGTTTCATGATCAATTACTACTAAGTTCCATAGGTAGGATACCAGGGAAATGGCAACAGATAATGAACCTCTTTCACTGCCATCGGAAGAAACTTTAACTTTTTCTGATGATGACATCATGGAATAATCCTTTTTTAATACTTCTCGAACATTTTATACTTTCTCGAAAACTGGCACTTATTGCACTACGATTAACATGCAACGTATTTCACACTCGTACTTTTTTCTTTTCTTTGTCGAACACTTTAAATTTATTGTTTCAATGTCTATAGTCGGCAATGTTTGATTTGTTTTAAAATTTCAGCAAAGAGGCGTTAATGTTTTCTGAATATGTATTTAAATTGTGTTATTAAATTTGTTAAGAAATACTTTTATGAACAATTATTATTTGTGTTCTAAATACAAAATTATTAAAATTTTATATTTTTTATATTAGACTATTAGTGGCCTTTGCGAAAGCAAAGCGCGAATAAAAAGAAAATTTATGTCATATTTTGCTAATAATTATGGCAAGACTATTTTTCGTTCTATTATTTATAATTTTTGTTTTAAGTGTTCTCGGCTCCTTATCACCCTCGTCGCTGTACGACTCGGCGAGAATCTCGTCTCAAATGCAATAACAAACGATACGATAAATGTACTAGGTATTTAATATAATGTCACAATTATTACTACGTACAACCCTATTTCCATAGAAATTCCTAAAATACATAGAAACGATTTATCTCCTTTGCCCCATGAGTTTAGTTTGTGAATTGGAATATGATTACTAACAGTGGTGAGTATATTATGTGAAAAAATAAAATGCTACATCGCCATAGTTTTATAAAAAAATAAATAAATGTGAAATTCAGAAAAAAAATCCTTACTCTTCAATAATTTAAGCTACAACTCTCTAATTTAACATGCAGTTATATAAAATCCTACAACATCATTATCAATTAAAAAGAAAACTAAAAATTTTATATTTTTTGAGTAATCTTGAAATTAAGATTTTCTTAAGGTCATTGCCCTTTCACAAAAAAAAACATATCTAAATAACTAAGCAAAAAAATACTGTAGGTATTTTTAGCAAGGCTGTATCATGGCTAGATCTATCGAATGGACCCATAAAAGAGACATGACCGCAACTCAGGTCCTTTAACACACTGTGCATGGGTGGCATTAACCTCTGACACCAGGTTAGGCACTAACCACACAATAAAGAAAGATGGTAAGTCAACGATGAATAAGTGTAATTGCATATTTAAAAAAATACACTCACTTTCCATGAACAGAGTGTATAAAGTCATTATGTCCCTTCAAAGTGGACACCACTGTTCCATCCTCCAAGTTAAAAACATAGACATTGTTATCACCACATCCAGCATACAACCTTGCTTCATCTTCAGACAACCATAGACTATTCACATCAGTCTGCTCCAACGATGATGGTTGTGAAGGTATCCGGATAGTCCATGAAGGTTTACTTAGCTTCGAACTGACTGCATTCTTCCAATCCCATCCAAAGATTTCATTAACTGTACCCGCAATTAAAAACTTTTCTGTGCTAGCCAAGCTACAGACTTGGCGGCCAGATTCGAGGGTGTGGGTGTATTTTGGCTTGTTGTAACCTGATGTGAGCAGCTCTACGACGGGATTAAGGATCCGATCCAGGCTGAAAAAGTTGGATCAAGTGTAAAAAAGGGAGGTGGAGGATGAGAAAGAGATCGAATTTATTGTATCATTCAACAATTATTAGACAGGCAGATAATTAACCAACATTAATACTCAGAACACTCACTCAAAAACAGCAATCTGACTGTAAATATTACCGGCAACCAAATATTGCCCACAAGGTGAAAGTGTTTGCGAGAGAACAGTGTTGTACAAAATTTTGTCAAGCATGATTAATGTTTCTAATTGCACTCAAATGCAATTACAATTTATGAATAAACAATATTTTATTAATTTGATTTCGGTTTCGCTAGCTCTATTTGGAGTATAAACAAAACATAACCTAAAAGCTTAACGTCAACGTCAATTCAATGTTTTTTCAACACGACTGCCACCACAGAGCATATACAAAATGTCATAAAATAATACAGAATCATTTTGGTTCAATGGGTTTAAATATTTTTATCAAAGTGTAATGACGAAATAATAATTCAATGTTGATGGTGTAACTTGTCTATTTGATAAAATAAGAAGTGTTTTTAAATAATAATATTTTTCTAATCTCTCTTATCTTTTTCTCAAAAGGGTAACTCTGTCACAAAGTCGTCAAGTTCGTCAACCATAAAAAAAATCAGAACCAGCCAAGATGGACGTGTGTCTTAGGAATAAAAACTAAAATAACGAGGTGCTTGTAAATGGTGAGATATTTGTGTAGGTAATTGACCCATATAACTTCGTTGATGTGTCTGCGGCTTCGTAGTGAGGTTATTTTACTTTTGACACCTACATTGTGATTGTGCGACAGAACCATACCCCTCGCACAGCATGCCATAAAATTGATTTATGATTTTTAGGTAAATAAACCGGCAAAATGTATAATGGTATTGGTTTAACGACGCCACGGGGCTCCGGTACGAATGGCTATGTGCAAAGAAACTGGGCAGGAGTGCGGAAGACCAAAGACTCGGTGAATTATCGCACCGAGGAAGAAATAGCCAAGTTGGACTCCGCGTCAAATAAACAACCTAACCGGGAGATCCTCGATCATGAGAGGAAGAGGAAGATAGAGGTGAAGTGTGCGGAACTTGAGGACAGTCTCGAGGAGCAGGGGTAAGTAACTCTCTTGTAACTTTTTACTTTGAACCTATCTTGTTTTGAGTAAGTAACTTTACGTGACGTAATAGTTTCTGAGTTTAATATGTTTCAGTATCGTTTTTCATGCACTTTTTATCGTCCACGTCATTCGGAACCAATAATTATGTTATTTTAAACTAAAACTAAACCAAAACTCTGTAATTATTGCTTGCCTATTAGTGTTGAAACTTCATCATTTGAAATACAAAATTGTTATGCTTGTTTAGGTTTAATAAAATTGCATCAAATTAAATGATGTTATGTTTATGATATACCAATCATGGTGACTTAATATACAAATACGAAAACATAATAACTCAAAAATTCAAACTCTGATGATTTTGCATGTTATCAACTTTGTATAAGAGGTACAATCCTGAGACAGATAGAGGCTGTAGCGTTAGTCATGGTGTCTTGTTGATACACTTGGGGCATAGAACTCAATAAAATCATCTCAACTTTTTAAAATTAGTTGTTGAAACTCTGAAACATACAAGCCAGTCACCAAAATAAAGTTTGAATGTGATTAAGTATGGATCTGTTCATTCTGTTTATCACTTGAGATCAGTAGGGCTATTACGTATCTCTGTTGACAGCTCGAAATGATAGTAACTGGGCTTAGTGTCCAACAATTAACTGTCAGAAGGTTAGTTTCGTATAATGTATGACCCTGTTAGTCACCGTAAAGAGATATCAACTCAGTGTGATACGTAACATTCACAGTTGTCATCAAAGTTTGGTGTACATCTGAAGCATGATAGTCACTGGGTATCAGAAAGATACGTAATAGCCCTGCAGAAGGAGTATTCTCGCCATTTAAAATGTTTAAAAGCTATGTGCAACCTCTGTTCTATTTTTCTCTATGATGATGTATTCCTCAATGATAATTTCAGCTTATAATGCGGGATAGAGACTTAAAAAGTTGTGAAATATACAATGATATTTGTACACAAGATATGTGAAGTCTGTAGTGACCGTCATTTAAAATCTTGTTGCATTAGTAAATACATACTTATAGTGCACACAGTCATGTTGACAAGTTTAGTTTTTTAATGAATAATACAAAAGATATGATAATCATACATAAAAGAGATAGCTATCTTTTATATGATAGGCCTTCAAATGTTATTTAAAGATTAAGATTTTCTTTATGCGGACTAAAAACAAGATGTCCTAATTGGGACTTTTTGAGTCCTCAAACTCGTGCATTTGAGGACTCACAAAGTCGCTTTCTCTGTCCCTATATCCCTATGTATGCTTATATCTTTAAAACCACGCAACGGATTTTGATGCGGGTTTTTTTTAATAGATAGAGTGATTCAAGAGGAAGGTTTTAGTATACAATCTGCTAGTTTTATACAAATTTCAAGTAGCTCTTTGTTTTCCTTCTGTTTCTAATTCCCTAATCCCTATGCACGCAATATAATCTAAATATAGGTTACCACTGCAATGTTATCAATAGTTACAACCTGGGAAGTTATTGTAAAAATAATCTAGAGCTTAGTTATTTATATCAGAAACACATATATTTATCGCATTGTTTCAGTTTGTATTACTATTGTAAAGCTAAAAAAAAAACTGTTGTGAATTGTCTTTGGCAGTCAATTCCCACAGTGGCAGTAGCGATAAGCGACATAAATGTTGTAATGTCCATAATACTATCGCTAATGCCTACGAAAAAGCAGGAAAAATAGTCCCACATGTAAAAAGATTGCTCAACCACTCTATTAAATTCAGGGATTGAAAACGGTTCCAAAATACCCGCATAATACTGGTATTTTGGCGTTCCAGTACCTATACCGGAACAGAAACCAGAACCTAAATTGGAACCTTTATTTTATTTATTAGGGGACAATAAACAGCTACAATATGTGTTGGAACAGAGTAAAGATAATACAAAACATTAACAATATTGCAGCCCAAATACCGGTATAATACCGGTATTTAGGGGTTCCGGTACCAATACCATAACCTTTATTTTGACAAACAAAGTAGACGTGGACACATGAATGGTGGCAAAATGGCACTAATTTCAGTAAATTTCGGTTATGCAATCCCTGCTCCGAACACACATCCCCTCTTCCGTAAGGAACCTTTAAATCGGGTGATAAGGAACCGGTATAATATCATCCGATTTAAAGGTTCTAGGAACCGGTATTTAGAACCGGTACATCGGAACCCAAACCTGAATACCGGAACCGGAACCGTACCGAAAAGAGGAACCTTTATAAGAACCTAAATGAAGAACCAAAACCGAAATTGGTACCGGTTTTCAATCCCTGATTAAATTAGTAATTTTAGTCGCTGTTATACAGTGTTGAAATTCATTCAGTTAAGTATTAAAAAGGAGAACCTGGAGCTGGATACTGTTTCATACATTTCGACCGTTTAGATATTGCACTGGTTCTTTGTCTCTTACAACGGGATATCTGTCGCAGGGTAATGAGGAAACCAGGGATTTTAAGAAATTCCAAGATAACGAAGATTCTAATCGATCACGTCTTACTGAAAACATTTTGTGAAATAAGGAAACGCTGAACTTATTCATATTCGTTCACCTAAGTCATTTCGCTAAATTGAATCTAGTATAAAACAGACTTCAAAAAAAAAAACACAAATAAATACTTGACCTCTGAAGCTTGACCTTTGTTTGAATGATTTGGTGTTTTTGTCACCGGCTTCTTCAGCTAAAGTTATTTTTCACTTTTTTGTGTTTCTTTTTGTTTGTGTTTTACTTTTTGAAGTCGGTTTTATTTTTTTCAAAAAAATAAAAAAATATTTTTTTTAATGTATTTTTCCATTTTGAGTTGTTCCCAAACAAGTCGCCATAAATTAATTTTTACATTATTAACAATACATGTCATGGTAACAGGCTTATCCCCAATAAATGGAACTTAACATTTATTTATTTATTTAATTACACGGTTGTATATAAACCAATTACTGTAACTAAAACTAGAACTAAAAGAGTAAGAGATAACATAAAATTAAAATATACAAAATAACAAAGCAAAGGTTCACACATTCATAATACAATAATTCATTCATAATTCCTTTCACAATACTTCTGACATGCCAATAAAATATTTGTCCATCCATCCGCAAACATACCTAACTTTCGAAATCTGAGTGTATTGTACATATCTGCGTACCCCCTCAGAGCATACAGGCGTGATGTTACATCATGATGTTGTATAAACAATAAACATCCAAGCGATTGCAGCAATGACGACAGATTTGCCATCTATTTTTGAAGAGTTTCATTGTATATCTCCGAAGATCAGCATTAGATCTTCACCAAATTTAAATGTAACCACCTCAGAAGTATACTCTTACAAAAAAAATAATTTTGAGAATCGGTCCACAAATGGGGGAGAAAGCGGGTAACATACATAAACAATAATACATACACACGAACATATAACCTCCTCCTTTTTTGAAAGGTTAAAAATATCAAAAATGGGATTCTAGAGTGCTTGTGCGCCACGCTAACCTAACCATCCGATTACTGCCGGTCCCCCTCGGAAAAACCACTACTAACCTACCACACACGAAATCCCTCGTTCCCTTATTTTCTTGCGAAGTATTCAAACCAGGGCCTGACCCACCACCTCGCCTATAGCAGTATTGCTTAAATGTCATGGGCTCTATTGGCAACAGATGAAATGAAGATTCTTGACGTGTGCTCTTGCACACACTGAAGTAAGATAAAAATTAAACACCTATGACAGGAGTTGGTTGGCATTTTGGCAAGGCAGATTCCTCCGTAGATTAGTACTTCATGTTCATATTCCGTTTTAAAACTACGTAGAAAACTAGAAACGATTTACCTGTCATCCCTTACAACAGTTACAACAACCGCATCACGGACGTTGCGCCAGAGTTGATAAATAATTCAGCACTGTGAGACAAGGCCGTCCCTTTAAACAAGTCAAAGAGGGTTTACCCCGTTGCGCGGGCTTTCCATTTCTTGCTCCAGTGTGGTAATAATTAATGAACGCAACACGCTAACTGTTGGCGCCAGGTAAGGTGTGACGTGTCCTTTGTTTCTTGAACCATTTAAATTTTTGTTTAATCCTTTTTGTAAAAAAACTCCAAACTGTCGAAACTGGCCCCTGAGAAAATACAATTCGCACCGGTAGGTATCCACACCACGAAAAAGGCTTTTGAATAAGATACCAGCTATCTGCCATTTTGAACCGTAAGCGTATTCGCCTTGACCAATATTCCGTATTGTAAAGTATATCTGCTGCATATTCAAACAGCTACAGGTTGATAGAGGCGTTTTCCAAATTCCAGGAGCTATGCGGATGCTGAAAATTCGAAAGCTGTTTAAGAGTCTTGGTTACAATTCTTCCTTTGGCCACACGCTGTGCTTTGTATATCGTTGCAAAAGTCCCGAAGCATACAACCTATCCTGACGTTGGAATTTGCGTACCGGGAGGTTTCGAAGTTTGCAAATTCCAAAGTTAGGATTTCAAGTGTCGCTTCCCTTTCAATAATAAGAGAAGGAATCGAAAAAGAAAGAAAGAAAAGGAAAAATAATCTCCGCCTAATCAAAATCCCAATCTACCGTGATTAAGAAAGAAAACGTACAAAACACTATTTCGAATTTGTAAAATTTGTCGGCATTTGTAACTCGAGTATTAGCAAGTTCTCTATTAGCATTACATGCACTTGCACATGTTCACTTAGGTCACGTTGCCTTATCGATTTATTGCTCAATAAAATCCCTTGTTTTATTTTGCTCAATAGAAAGTACCCCTCAGGCTATCCGGATAGATCGCACCCTTGTGTAGGGGCGATGGCCGCTGCGCCGGAGTCTGATCAATAGTTCAACAGTGCGCGACTAGGCCGCGGTCCCGGCCACCCTTCGTGTTATATATTATTCAATAAGCAGTCCTCGTCCGCATTCAGTTTACAGTCGTGCAACGAGAACGTCTTATCGGGTTTTATTGTTTTCAAAAAGTAATTCTACGCCGTTATAGCGGCTCGGCGTATCATGCACTGGTAGGTATTACACTGGGAAATTTATTATAAGATTTTCATCCACGCTTGTCGGTACGCGCTCGCTCAGTGAGACATTCGTGAATCCATTGGCTGCAAGTAAACCGTCCAGGCGCGTTCGGCGACGCGCGCGTGTTGTTATTTAGTTTTTCGTTTGTATTGTAATATTGAATTGGTGAATAATGAGTGTGTCACTGGTGTGGTTGCGTAGGTTGCCGAAGGAGGAGATCGCGGCGCGCGTGGCGGCTTTCCGGGCGAAGCTGTGCACCGGCGGCGCTGGAGACAAGGACGTACCCAAAGACGAGTTCGGGAGAGTTGCGTGAGTAATCTTTTATTTATCACCTGGACTTGGGAATGCTCCAACTGATTTTTTATTTATTTATTCAAAGCTAAAAAAAACGTGGTAGAAAATAAAAAGAGTATTTTTAAAGGAAAAGTATGTATGTATTTTTTTAGAGGATTTGTCATAGTGGGAATAGGAAGTAATTGATGCATTAATTCGTACTAATGATCACGCTAACATTATAATTTACTTCATAACATAAATCGAGACGAACAAAAACCAGATTATTAAGATCACTTGCGCACGCGCACACTACAGTGATGAAATTATGAAGAAGTAATTTATTACAGTTATTATAATTTAGCAAGGACAGAAAAAAACATAATGTGCGAGTATCGAGCATTCAATTTAACGCATTACGTTTTTTTTATCGGATTTTTTAAAAGCAAAAACGTGATTAATTTTCTAGTTGAAATGGGCAGTTAATAAGCTGGACGGAAATAAATACGAAAATACTGGTATATTACTAATACGAACATTAGCGTTCCGTTTATAATTTTAGTACGTACTATGTCACGCACGCTTTCACAGTTGGTATGAAGGGATACACTTTGGATAAGTATTCGAGATTCTACGCATTCAATTTGTCAATTGGTGTGTCAATAAAATAAGTCGTCTCCTATGAGTATGACATGGGAACCGGAAAACGTTTGAGGAGTTCTATAGTCCTTCTGCTAGTGGGTTTTCTAGCATAAGGATTTTCACCAGTATATTTTAACGTGTTTCTTCATCATCATCATCATCATCCAGAGCCCGAATTCTCCCACTGCTGGACATAGGCCTCTCTTTGCTTGCGCCAATCTCTACGGTCCTGTACTAAGCTATCTTATTCAGGATTTAGGTACCCGCGATGGCAACGATGTCGTCTACCCATTTTGGCGCAACAACACTTTGGTATTTTCTCTTTAGACATAGTTAAAAGTATCTGAAAATAATACCATGCCTCTACGTAAAACATTTTTACAAATGTCTACAGTTGCTACGTAATCCAATTAGTCATAATCCGATGCATGAAATTAACGAATTTCAGTTTTACTTCATCTTTGAACGCAGGGAAAATCACCTGCTTGGATGTAGGCGAAATAATCGCCACTTTAATTAATTTGATTGCCAATTTACCACCGTTAAATTAATTTTCACCGGGTTTTACTTGTTTAATTAGATAGCCGTGGCTTGTAACACTTTTTGACGTAGATCGAAATAATACAAAGATATTATGTCATTCGTACGTCACGTGTGATCTCTATATCTTCCATTTTTATTTGGAGAAGATCATAATAGGTGGAATCAAAGTGGTCAAACATCAGTACTTTATTGTTACTGCTGGATCTTATACCATCAATATTAAGTTATACGGACATTATCTAGCCTTTATGTATCGTCCGATCAATACTTGCAAGATTCAAACTCACAAATGGGAACTGATGCAAAATAGATCAACGAACTACCGATGTTGTACCAGGTAAAATGTGCCTTCATGCGTGAAAAAATTATGCACTCGGATCGATATAGCAATGTTCGCACTATAACTTCAGGTAAATGTTGCTCAATACATCATAAAACGAAGACAATCTATTTATGATACTCCGGCGATCTATTTCAGTTGCTCCACATCGATAACATAATTTATAACTAGTAGCGTATTGTCTCGTAAATGTCAGGTAAACCTTTGTCTCATGTATCGGCAGGATCGTTACGTGTTATGATCTGAGTATTGTGCTTTCACTTGCCCTAGAAATGGGAGTTTAGTGTCTTTGACAATTTTTGTTTTATCGTTTGCAAAATTTTGTCGAAAAAGGGCTTTTGGGAAAATTACTTCCGGCTGTCAAGTTGTAGGAAAATTGGGTAAAAGAAACCTTACAATTTGACACGTTTATTATTCGGTAATGGATTACTAACGTTTTTAAATAGATTACTTTCATTCTAACTTGCGATGAATGTTGAAAATGGTCCCTCAAGGCTCATTTACAGGAGTTTTAAAAAATGTTTTCCGTGTAAATGTTATTTTAAGTAGCACTTGATTGCTGGGAATTTTCCCTCCTGAAAACCCCTAAAGAGTTAACTACGGGCACATTTTACCGCCGAATAGAAATAATTGGGTGGCTCACACAATTTCTTCTATACGCTCAGTTCTCATAAAATCGTGCCCAGAATTATACTCCGTAGGTTTTATTGCATTTACTTCGTTACCAACTTGATTAAAGTGGTCTTTATATCGGTTATCAACAGGTTAGTTTATTGATTGAATATTTCATATCAGAAAAGGTTCAATTCCACGAGAAAAACCCTATTCCAAACCAATTTATGGTGTAGTCGCGCTCGTTTATATAATAATAATAGGCTGGAATGTTGTAAAACAAAATTATAACAGTAAAACAAATATCTTTGAACTTGTTGGTCGATAAAAGGAAAAATAGCTATTATAACGTGTTAAAAATATTCAAAGCTACTAACTACTACTAGCTACTAAGTGGACTATCCCAGAAAATCATCATCCTCGTCTCCAAAAAATACACTTAACGAAGCCGAAAGGCACACGTTCTCCCGGTCATTGCGATCTTTTATTTTTTTTCAAACCATGCTGGGAACTTTCTAGTTACAGAGGATTCGGGGTCAGTTTCAACTTTTTCACAAGTTTTTTTTAAGTTAAGTATTAATGTTACAAATTTACTTTAAACACCCCCATAAACCCCGTTATATGCGAGTGTGTTACATTGAGTCCTACCGTAATACGTGATTTTTCACACAAAAAAAGTCCTTTCCCAGCAATCATTTTTGCATAGAGTTACTTAGTTTGATGTACAGAAAAGCATCTGTACATCAAACTTTTGACAGCTTCGTGAAGGGTCCCGTTTACACCTTATATTTGCAAATAAACTTTTTACACTGTATTTTATTAAACAGAATCATAGCGTCAATATTTTAAAACCTATCCTACGTATACGCGTATCTAAACTCGCGGAACTCTCACGTAACCGATATTCTAGGGTCCTTGCATATCGATCGCGATGACGTCTGTCCCCCACGCGACCCACTCCACGCGCGGTAAGGGGGAGACAGGTCGCAGGACTTTTAATATGTCGGAGTCGCACCCCGCTGTGCTTCGCTCTTGTTGTAACTAAGTTCAGAGCTGAGGTAGTACAGGTAGAATTATTCATTATCCGTGTATTAATATTCTTTTGTGATCTTTCAATAATGAGATTATTTTGCAAAGTCATCAACACCAAAAAAAGTTGAAACAAGATGAAAATGTAAAGATTCGTTCCAATCCAACCGAGTGGATTGGAGAGCGGACAACGGACAGATAATAATGGGTGTAAAAATACCCTTAACGAAACCGAGGAGCAATGGGAAACTTCTAGTAAACGGAGATATTGGAGCTTTTAGTCCTTTATTGGAACCTTTTCACAAGTTTTTTTAAACTTAACTTTATCATTTGCATCAGCACAATGTTTTGATTGCGTTGAATTGAGCCCTGCCGTAAACCGTGATTTTTCACCCAAAAAAAAGTCGTTACCCAGCAATAATTTTTACGTATAGTTACTTAGTTTGATGTAGGTCTGTACAGAATGCTTGGTTGACAGATTCGTGAAGGGTCCGTTTATACACCAAAGATAACCTTTATCCGTGGTATACACCTTGAATCTATCAAAGACCGTAGTCCAAAGCCAGTCCGCGGTCCGGAACGCTCGCTTTAGGGACTACTCACACTTATTCAGCTTATGCCCATAGAAATCAACGTTTCTGTGTGAGACGCGTAGGTGCGCGTCGCGCGCGTACGCGTCTCATACAAAATCGTTGTTTTCTATTAGAGTGAGATTATTATAGAGAGCAGCGGTGGCCCAGTGGTGGCGGCCAGACTTACGAACAGTAAGTTGTGGGTTCGAACCCAGACAGGCGCATTACTTTTGTGTAATTTATTTCATCACCACTGCTCTCAAAACGGTGAATGAAAACATCGTGAGGAAACCGGCATGTCCTAGAACCAAAAAATTAGAAGACATGTGACATCTACCAATCCGCACTGGGCCTGCGTGGTGGATTATAGCCCATTCCCTCTCATAGAGAGGAGGCCTGTGTCCCAGCAGTGAGAACATTAATAGGCTGATGATGATGAAGTGTGAGTATAGTCCCTTAACCGCACCTCAGGATGGAACAGGTGTTTTTTTACTGCATCAGATCAGTTACACCTATAGTAAGCTCATTTCGTATTCATGAGTTCTTTTACCCACCTCAAAAATTCCAAGTGAGCCTGTTTATCACAGTAATAGGAGTAAAACATGCCAATAACATCGCACAGAACTCATGTAACAGACGGAAAATAAACCCTCGAAATAAATTATCAATTTACGTACTCGTGGCACGGGTAGGCACCGTACTTGAGATCGAGTTTTCTACCTCGCCTGACCGAACTTATGAAGTTATGATCCTAAAAATAGAACAGTTCTCTTGTGTTTTCAGTACATTTTTATTAGTCTGGGGAATTTTATATTGCTTCATGTGGCCTTAATGTCACGTGTTTCATTAAATGAACGTATTGTTTATTCCGAGGGAGTGTTGCGAAACTTTTTCTTTCCAGCTAAAATACAAGGAAAACGTGATGGGCGGGCGTTTTGGGGTAATAAAGGAACGAGTCGAGTTTGAGTAATCGTCGAAAAATATTAAATTTAGTAGGTCGAGTACTAATGCGAGTTTTTGAATGCTAGTGCTTATATTCTGTACGTGTGAATTTTACAGTAAATTATAATGATTACTAGCGACCCGCCCTGGCTTCGCACGGGTGCGCTGTAGTGTAGCATCACTACATTTTATAAAACAAAGTCCTCCGCCGCGTCTGTCTGTCTGGTTGTTCGCAATAAACTCAAAAACTACTGCACCGATTTTCAAGCTGTTTTAACCAATGGATAGAGTGGTTCTCGAGGAAGGTTTTAGTATATAATTTGTCAAGTTTTTTTGTATACATTGGCTAAAATATAATTATATTTGTTGGAGGTTTGCGGGAACGGGATCAAAATTTCATGATTAATTTTGTTCGCGATAACCTACATCTACGTGGGCGAAGCCGCGGGCATCGGCTAGTATACATATAAACCATCCTCTTGAATCAATCTATCTTTTGGCTGACAACATGCATTAAAATCCGTTGCGGAGTTTAAAAGATCTAAGCGTACAGACAGCAGGAGCGACTTTGTTTTATACTATGTAAAGACTAAAGATGTGATGATAACCTCACTTGAGTATATAATTGTCTTTCTAGGTAAACGCGAGATTCTTTAGGCTAGGCTTGGCGAGATTCTATGGTAACAATCGTGTTCTCCTAAAACTAAAAATATCTGTCCTCAGTTGGTGTCAAAAGATCTATGTTTAGGTGAGTCAGTTTTATGGATATCATCGTATCACAGTTTCAGTCAATAAGGCCATGGAAAACTGATTTCATAGGGTGGGGCTTACCATTAGACTAATTGTTTTTGTGTTAACTTGCCCCAAATGTAATAACTTGTTTGCAAAAAAAAAAATATATCTAGTTTTATATCCGCAAAATACTAGGGTTGGATGTAGAACGTGCAGGTGCAATAAAAGAAAGTAAGAGACAAAGTGCGCTTGCCCCAAATTAGAGTGTATTTAATTCTGTTTGAATTTATATACGAAACATTAAAACGTATCCCGCATTATAAACATTGCACTATAACAAAAAGCTAGCGCGTACGACGAACATAAAAGCCCACTAATAAACATTCCAAAATTCAAACAAATCATAAGTTCATAACGTAGCCGCTATAAAATCTGAGCGTGTACGTAATTTTGACACATTTATAATATAAGTCACGCGATAGCAAAACAAATTAACGGAAAAACTTACATAGTAATTAACGGTAGCGGCCGCGGGATAGACATAGTGCGTGCCAGAAACCGCGCCTCCGTGCTTATGTATAGCTAAAGATACTCGTACCGTGATACATGGGTATTTGGCACGAGATGAGACTAGTCTGCCAGGATCAACACGGCTATTGGCAGTCTAGCAATGAGCGATCAGGCACAGGTGAGCATTGTAACGGTCAAATTATAATAATTCTCATTTTCGAATTCTTCAACTCGACTGTGACAATTGTTATTTGTCAATAAAGATTGTAAGTGACTAAAAAGTGCATGAGATGAATAAATGTTAATAAAAGCTCGTACAATGCTCTGCGAGTCCAATATAATAACGCCTTCAGAGTTATGTTGGGACTACCGCCCTTTTGCAGTGCATCGGGGATGTTCGCGGAGTACGGCGTGCCTGATTTTTATGCTCTTATGCGGACACGAATAGCATCCCTGATGCGGCGAGTGCGCGGCAGCTCTAACAGCTTGGTGGCTATCATAGCCGACAGAATAGATAGTCCAATGATGTGGCACTGGATGACCACCCATCGAGCGTCTTACAAATATTTAAAACAAGATCCATACTATCTATATCTGTATATTTTCATTTCATTTCATTTTATGTATGTTTTTGTGTCTTTCCTTTTTATGTTTTGTGAATGTTTCTTTCTTTATTGTGTGTTTTATGTACGTGTATATGGACTTTTGGTCTGAAATAAATGTTATTATTATTATAAATGTTGACGAATGGAGAGGGAGAGGAAGACCAAAGAAACGATGGATGGATTGTGTGAGGAATGATATGAAAGATAAAGGAGTAAATGATTGCGTGACGGTTGACAGAGGAGAATTGAAGATAAAAACGTGTTGCGCCAAACCCAAGTAACATGGGCAAGAAGATGATGATTAAAGAGAAAGATACGTTTCATATTCTGTTTCATTGTATTATAAAATAAAGAGAGAAAATATATTATTTAAGACACGCACAGGAGAAAAAAAAAACCCGACTGCGTAAAAAGTAACCAATAACTTTAAATAAAAAACCGGCCAAGTGCGTGTCGGGCCACGCGCTGTGTAGGGTTCCGTAGTCGCCCATTATATTTTAGATTTTGTTTTTCAATGAAAGTCTTCACCCGTTATAAACAAGCAACTACTTCATCTTAGTCACTTTAAAGGATTTATTCTAAGGATTTAGGTACAAAATTATCCAACACCCTAGTTCAACGACTATTACTGCTAAACGAATAAAGTTATCTTAACCGCTATAGTTTTCCTTTAAAGTTCATGAAATGAACTATCATCATGAATTTTTCCAGATTTTCCAAGCCTGCAGTTTAACTTTTAGGGGGGACGGGGGGGGGACGCCCTATTGGCACAAAAATTTGCACTTTAAAGATTAATATTTCGTAAATGGAGCATTAAATCGAAAAGTAGTATTGGCAACCCCATAAATATAGTAGATTGTATCATAAGGGAGCAAAATAATATTTTTACGGCGAGGGTGCTTTTTTGAATCCACAGCGAAGTGAGGGATTCTAGAGTAGAATCCCGAGCGTAGCGAGGGATTCTTTAGTAGAATCCCGAACGTAGCGAATTCAAAGTACCAATTCAAAGTACGTCGCCCGAGCCTAAAATATATTTTGCGCCTGAATGATACACTCTATTTTTCATCACCCACTATGAGAAAATAAATGGCGCCTCATATATTATTCACTGTCACTTGAAGAACTCATTTTTTAAAAACAAAACCATGAATTTTTAACAATCCGAGAAAGTTGACGAAAACGCGGGCTGTAGTTCGCGCGTTTTTAATGATTTCTTTTTTTTTTATTTAGCCGGCGGCGCGGCTATAGGCCGTCGTACCAGCCAGTCATTCAAAAAAAAAAGTGCGCGGCAAAGATAATTGCGGCGCACTTATAAAGAGGATTAAAAACTCATTACTGCCCGCTTAAAGATTCTTATGTGAAATTCAAAAAGTGCGCGGCAAAGATAATTGCGGCACACTTATAAAGAGAATTAAAAACTCATTACTGCCCGCTAAAAGTTTCTTATAGAAAACACCACCTAAAGGCGAACCAAGCCGTCCTTTTCGAATAGATGGGATGAAAATCATTTTAAAAGACCTATTCAACGATACGGACACGATGGGGTAGACGACGAAAAAAAGTCATCCCCACTTGACATGTAGGGGAGGAACCCAAAAAAATATATTTTCCAAAATTTTATTTTACCACTTTGTCGGCGTTATTGATATATACACTTCAACAAAATTACAGCTTTCTAGTACTAACGGTCTCTTAGCGAAACTATAAGAGTTCCTTGTCAGGACTACGGAACCCTAAAAAACTGAAAAGAAAAAACAAACAAATAATAAATTCTAATACGCAACATATTGACTGCAACAGTCGGGACCCATATTGGATGTAATGATTTCAGTCTAGATTATTTAATGGGTCCCGACTGTTGCAGTCAATATGTTCCGTATTTTATTACTTATTATCAGCCATTTGTGTCCCACTGCAGGGCAAAGGCTTCCCTTCCCTCCTTCCTACTTATTAGAATTTATTATTTGTTCTTGTTTTTTCTTTTCAGTTTTTATTTAAAGTTATTAGTTACTTTTAGGCAGTCAGGATATATATTTTTTTATATTTACGCTTTTTAGTTAGGATTATAATAAGATGGCGAATTTCGTATTTTATTTATTTTGGTGTACATTTATCACTTTAAAGTTCACAAACCTACCTAATCATCCGCGCATATCTTGCATTGATAAATAAACAGCACATTTAAAAAAAAAATATGTTCATGATTTACGATTTTAAAATCCTCATGATGAGTCCTTTAATTTGGTACCCATATTGCAGTATCCATTTTTTTTACACTAGCTTAAATTACCCGAGGTAACATAAAAATTCTAACGACACCACGTACATCGAAATCGGTTTAGGCGTTTAGAAGTTATGGTGTAATAAAGAAACTCACAAACATACATACTTACAAATACATACATGAACCCTGAAAACATAACACTCCTTTTTTTGGGCAGTCGTGTAAAAAGAAGAAAAATAACGTGTGTAAATTTTCACAAAATGATTTATTAATTTCTCTAAAAATTTGCACGTAGGTAACTAAATAAATAAAAAAAAATAAGTAACCATTACTTCACTATCTCGATTGCGTGCGTAAAACGCTTTTGTTCATTAAAATATTTTTATGATGCTAGTTGCCACCCTAGGACGTATAATAATTACTCCAATCACAACTCGGTATAAGAAATAAAAAAACTCTATAAAACCTGGTTGGCAGGCAAACCTTCCTAATGATCCAATTATAGTTCTTTGTGTGAAAGTTAATTGTTTGGCCCCATTCACGGCAGAGAATAGAGCCTTCTCAAAGATCTTTCCCTGCCTGAATGCCGTGGATCCATTGTTTTATACTTTTATCAAAGAATATTAACAAAAGAAAATGATTAGTCTTATTTGTATACCACAGTTAAAAAACGTATACCGTATAGGTACCTTTTTTTTTTTTTTTTAGGATGGGAAATCATCAAATGACTTCTCCCGCTCTGGGCGGAGCAGGAGGGAGTGTCAGACTTTTACTGACTAAAACCCATCCATGTTCCTTCCTCGCCCTTTGTGTTCCGGGGCCACGGTATCTCTTTCGAATAGTCCCGCAGCCCCGGCAGGTACTGTATAGGTACCTTATCTCTGAAAACGCGATGGTAATACTGTGTTACTAGTATACTGCAAACGCACTGCAATGATGCAATCGCTCGCAGATGCAGGCGTGTTGCTATCGCCGCGTGAACTCAAACCTGACTACGCCATGCTTACGGCGCTATCCTAAAGCTGCGTAAACACTGCAAACAATACTAACGTCGCGGTCGCTTACGGCTATTTTCAATAACTTATACCTTATCTCTGAAAACGCGATGGTAATGCTGTGTAAATAGTATACTGCAATCGCTCGCTGACGTAGGCGTGTTGTTATCGCCGCGTGAACTCCATGAAAACGTGATGCCAATGCCGCGTAGCCTGCAAACCTGACTACGCCATGCTTACGGCGCTATCCTAATGTTGCGTAAATACTGCAAACAATACTGACGCCACTGTCGCTTACGGCCATTTTCAATAACTTACTAGCCGGTTTCAGTAGATTACTATCTCTGTCTGTTTGACATTTTGCTTACTGGACGGTTACAAACAAAACGTCACTGAAAAGCTTTCTTTGATTTTTCTATGAATCAAGTGACAGGTAGGTGACACGGATAGGATATTCTTTGTTTATAGAAACACCGTTAGCTACGGAAGAAGGGAAACAGTTATACGTAAGTTATAGAAAAAGGCCGTTAGACTGTGTTAACGCTATGCTGAGGCCGCCGCGTCAACGCAATGTTAGCAAAGCAACGTAAGACTTATGGAAAGTCTGCGTTGTGTCAACGCTGACGCTCGATATACGCTCACGGGAAATCTTGTACAGAGAGAAGAGTACATATTAATTTTAAAGAAACAGTACACAGCTGCGGCAAGGTGAACAACAAATTGGGTCAGTGTTTATTGTATAGCATTTTTATTATTTGCGTTATCGTAACATGGGGAATAAACTCTAACATGTGTTTTATTGTAAAACTAGGTCTTGTTGATTTAGTTGTCGGTTTTCTCACAAATCACTCGGCACGTGTAAAGTAACTCGTAGTTCAAGTTTGGAGCTTCAAACGAAGCTTTTCTTTGAGGTATTTTCTTCCTTAAGTATACGTGAGTGCGGCTTACACCGAATTGGTAAAATTGTGAATTGAATTCGAGAACTATTGCTATTTTGAACGAGAGTTATTGTTATTTTCGGCGCCAAGTTGACGCTTTCCTAATAGGCCTAAACTTTAAGGGGGCGTGGCTCGGCGCCTCCGCAAGATTTAAGCGAAAAAAATGTATCTGATCAAGCGGAAAAGACCACGACTGTACCTAATAGTACACCCACATTTCGGCAGTTATGTTGAAGAACACTAAGTTACTGCTACTGTGAAATCCCTGATGGAAAAACCCGATAGCAATTTGCCCGACCCGCGGGATCAAAGCCAGGACCTCATGTTCAGCATTTGCGTTTGTCACCCCTAGACCAACGAGACTAGACCCAAAATATTTTGTGTCTCGTTCTAAATTATGTAAGTAATGCTTAAACAATTTAATGTAATAAGCAGTTATTTGTATGAATCTAATCCATTATATTCTGTAAACCACGGAGATTATATGATCTACACAGAATTCAAAACATATTTAGTGCACTGAAATTACTAGCTAGATTGATATACTATTAAGATGTGAATGAGCTCGCCAACGTGTTTGTTACACAACGACGCTCATGAATTACTGCTAATTATGCCACATTACAACAAATAAATTACTCCTAGTAAGCTGCTCTAAATGAACTAGTGAAGTGAAAGAATCTCAACAATTTTACAATATATAAAAATAGTACTATCGATCCAAAAATAATCTTTTCGATGTTCAGTTCAATTGCGTGTGGATACGTACTGTTCAAGAATAGAATAGACGCGGCCGATATGTTATGTCGTCAGTAAACAGGCGCGACCGCGGATAATCCGATTTGATACATCACTACTAATATGACTTTTATATAGAACACATGTATACTAGAATAATATAAGGGATGTGATGCCTATTAAAAGTGTCGTTGACTGCGCGGGTTCAAATACTCAGGTGCCAATTTGTTGATGAATCAAAAATAATTTCATTTCCGAACGGCAGAGGAATTGAAAATATTTTAGCAAATGAGAGTAAATAACTTGAGGGTTGCACAAAAGGGTGTGGGGGAGAGCCCTTTATGTGGTAGTCGCGACAGGGCGCGTATCCGATGTTTGCGCAGGCTGCGCGCGTCTGCGTGCTTCCTGTTATGGCGCTCGACGCCCCGCAGTAGCGCCGCCGGCCCGCTGCCGGCCGCTCAGAATGTAGCCTCTACGCTCCTCTGCTCAAACAAGTCTTCCGCGGCCCAGCCGCCATGCATTAGTCTAAGAAAAAATATTATTAGGATTAAGAAAACAAGTCTTCCATTAGTTAAGTAAGTAGAATAAGATGCAAAGGGGCAGGGCTCCGCGACGCGACGCGACGCACAATAATAGGGTCGTGTTCGAACGGCTGTGGCGTGGCACGTTCCAGGCCGTGCTGGCGGGCGGGCGCCGCGGCCGTGCCTCGTCGCTGGAGCCGAGCTCGGACGCGGCCGGCATGGCGCCGCCGCTCGCCCGCGCGCCGCCGCCCCTCGCGCTCGAGCCCACGCTCCGCACCATCCTCGAAGGCCTGCGCAACTCGTGCTGCTGCCATTGTAACTGTGCCGCGACGGATCGAAACAACTTTAACGACAATTTGCAGGTCTGTCTCTCCAACGATGAGGAGAGGAAGTCCATGCGATCCGTCATAAGGTGTGCACATAGTTTTATCGATTACCTTATAGGCTATTTATTGTACTAATTTGGGTCAGCACCCGTCGAGCGATATGCATTCCGTTCCACGTTCAATTAAAAGTTACATGATATTTGCAGTAGAAACAGGTATTAATTGAAATAAACACGATTTCAGATTTCACACATTTTAGATATACTATGCGTAGATATTGATTCAATGCAATGTGAAGATTTGTTTTTATTTAATAAAACTATTGGTTTTAGTGGAGATTGTCATGCTAAAATTATACTATTTCCCTTATTTTTAGCGCACTTAGGTGCTGTGCAGGTAAATATGCGTTGTGTTAGAAGGATTTCATTTGATTCTTACATACAAAATTAAATAGTATCTATCTACATGTAGAATTATTATTTTGTTTATTGGGATATTCCCAGACTTATGAATGCGGTCGTTCATATTATGTTGTGTTGTTTGTCAGCGTTCGCGAGACGCACGCGGTCGCGGAGGCACAGCAGGAGAAGAACGCCCGTCTGCGGGACGCGTTCGGCATCTCACCGCGCTTCGTGGAGGGCTCGAGCTTGGACCCCGAGCGACGTGCGCGCGATCACGCAGCTCGGTACCCGCTGGTCAGGACGCCCAGCCATGAGCGTGACGACCACCCGCCCAAGAGGAAGAAAAAGAGAAGGTAGGTCCATGTCATTTTTAAGTCATAGCATAAGGTCCAATGAGCAAAACGATCAAAACTATCCATTCGCATAATTATATACTCTAGCCAAACCGTCCTACTATATGTCCAACCAAAGACATAGGTAAGATAGAGAATGGTACAGCCACAACACAACAAATTAAAAATAATATAATAATGCTGTTTAAAATGTTTAATTAAACAAATACTGAATGTTATGTCTGCCTTTCCATCAATGGCTATAGGAATATTTTTCACAGTACTATGGAGCTGTTCCTCATCGACATGATCAATCCAATATATGATCATGATCAGTCGACTTTGTAAATAGAGTTAAAGAAGGCCTTTGACTCACTGACAATTAAAGACTTGCGGCTTGTAAGGGCTAGAGCTAAATGAAATAGATATAACTCCCTAGTGTGCACAGAAATAGAATGATGAGCTTCGCTATCCATAAAGTCGGAAAATTCAGGGTATGTAACGGTGAGTTTTATCATTATTGAGAAAGGAATGCTTTAGGGAGACAGTTTGGGCCCTCTTTTGTTTTGTTTAGCCTGAAAACCTCTCAATTCACCCAGCTGGTTCGGGGCTTGGCTATCTAGGACAAATAGATGTGGTAATATCCCACCTGCTTTACATGGACCGAAACTGTTCATCAGCGTTCCCGAGACGAAAGCGTTCTCGGATGCGCAGGAGGCGAAGAACGCTCGGATGCGCGATGCTTTCGGCATCTCGCCGAGCTACGACCGGCGGATACTGCGGCTCTCCAGGACCCCCAGCTCTGACCGCGGAGATCACCCACTGAAGAAAGGGAGAAGGTATGAGTCTCGCGGTACCTTCTCTTTTTTTCTTCCTTTCCTACATCCTTTGTGAAAGGCAGACATTCTAGACGTTGTATTTCTTTAAGTTTGGCTGTGTCACGACCACCGGTAGAAAGGGAGTCTCGCTGAGCTTTTTTTTTTCTTTCCTACTTCGTGTTATTTTTTTTCTTCGTTGTTGTTGTTTGGCTGTTTGTACTGAATACGCTTTAACTACAAAGTAAATATAGTTTCTTTCTTTCCTTCTTTACGGATCTAGATGTCTGTGGCCCTGGTAGACGTATGGAGATCGTACAGGATACTTTTGGCTTGGTAGTATGTTCTCGTAGGATAATATCTGATACAACTGTCACACAGACACAATGCAGTTATTCATCATTATTTGTGTTTTGACTAAACTATTTCTATTCTTTTGTTTCGATTTCAGTTTAGTCTCTGTAGTATTAGATCGTTTTGCTTGTGGGACCTTATAATACAAGACAGACGATATATTCTTCACACACAACAAGTCACCAACCTAATTAATCCAGCTTAATTAGGTACAAAACTCATGAAATGGCAGGTTTGACTTCGAAGTTCAAAGTATTGTATTAATAACCACCTGGGAGATTCAAAATTGAGACTTACTTCAGAAGTATTAATTTTGAATCACCTAGGTGTATGGCGTATCAAATATACATAAATATAAAAAAAACAATATATGTTCGTACCCGATAGACTCCTGAACGACTGAACCGGATAAGATGAAATTTTGCATAGTTATTCTACATACCTACGACAGGGAAGGTTTCTGAAAAAAAAAAGGATTGCAACCCATGCCGGGCACACCTATAGTATATTATAAAAAAGGAATGTTGTACACCATTCCTATTTTAACTCTAACTGTACAATTTATTTGTGTATTTATTTACTTAACACTTTATAATTTAATTACCAAACAGACACTACTCATTACTCATTTATTTACATCTTAAAATCCATTTTCACTCAATATTAAATAAAAATTTTTTCAGTGCGTCACCAGAAGCTAAGAAGTTGAAGAAGAAAAAGTCGAAAAAGAATAAAAAGGAGAAGTAAGTTACCCTTGTAAACAATTTTTATAAAAATATTTGTTTATTTATCTCTTTTTGTATGATTTTTGTAAATGTTGGCGTAAATTTCATAGATTACATTTGAACCCAGACAGGTGACGCTTCGGTTGTCAACGAGGCAAGTATCAAAACTTTTACCTTTTGCCTTAATATATTTTTTTAATGAATTCAAGTATCAAAAATGTCTGGTCATCATTTCAGTGAAAGAAAAATGTTATGGAACTTCATGAATAGGTATGGTATGAAGTTGAATATAAACTTTTATGATTATATTGAACAAAAACGTTATTTTATGTTGATTCCGGATGTAAAGATTTTATTTTATTGCTCTGTTTCAGCGAATAAAGATAAAACTTTATTATAGTTTAAAAAAAAATACTACATGAAAATCTTAATACAATGTAAATATAAGAATTGCATCTCGAAAAAAAATATAATTATTTTGTGATTGAAATTACTAGATACATAATTGTATTTTGTAGGGACAAACAAAATACGATTATGTATATAGTCATTTCAATCATAATTATAATACAAAACACTTATTTTTGTCAACCTGTAACGCCCCACTGCTGAGTTTAGCTCTTATAGATTTGCACATTACAAAACATATGTAACCTTATTTAATCCAAAATTCCATTACCATTTGTCGAGATATCTATGGTATATGTTTCTTGTCATAGACAAGAGTCCGGCAAGAAAAAGAAGAAACGCTCCAAGTCTCCGGACACCGAGAGTTCGAGCAGCTCGGAGGGGCAACAAGACAGCGACAGCGCAAGCTCCGAGGATGAACGAACTAAAAAGAAAAAGAAGGTAATTAACACATCTACTTAATCTATGTTATGTCGATGCCATACTCTCTAGCTACTCAGATAGGACTGCTGCAGTTCAAAGATTATGTTTGGTTTGCTTCAAAGAAACCTATGCTTCAATACATGTTTACAGATTCATTTTGGAACTAAATTCTTAGCTTGATATTTTACTTTTGTTTTTAAACTTTAAATTATTTGTCTTAATGGCAACCAAATTGAAATATTTGTGTTACATTTTGTGTAGTAAAGAGCAGTTGTGATTGCTCTACAGCAGTTGTATGATCTTGGAATGTCGAAAACATAATCTTTGATTCTTGAGATCTAACGTTATGACTCCGTGTGGGGTTTGGGGCTACAGACAACTCGGTATAATGCCACACGATGCCTCGTTTAGATTAACTCAGGGTTCTTCCGCGTGCCTCCAGCCACTCGACTCCACCGCCTCTCAGGCAATGTTCCATCCTTCAGTAAACTAGTATAATGTTATAGCGACTTCGCAACGACCGATTAGCTCGAGTAGCACATTGCTTTCTTTACTTTTTGTTAATGTGTAACAGACACATTGGCCTGATACAATGAATTTTACATTCTCGGCACCTCCTTTGCATAAAATATTGGCTTCACGAATTTTGGTTTGTGTATAATTTCCTCACACGGCCCTGTCTCCATCTCCCTACTTGCATCGTTCTGTCGAACTAACTGTAGCAGCCTCAGAGTTGACCATTGTCTTAGTTTCCGAGCTTCCGATGTGCATAGCTGGTCGCACCGCGCGACGTTCGAACGCTCCTCTAGCGGTCGTGTGGGGCACACGAATATTATTTAAATGTTATTGTCTTCTTACCTCATTTTATTTTATTTTCTGTAAATACAAGAAATAGCCAGTAAAAATTATCTGTTTAACTGTGCATCATTTCATAGGATAGCCATCTTTATCTGAAGAAATAACGTATACTGTAAGTATATCACAAAGCAATAACACTCAGTAAGACACTATGTTAGGTGATACTAAAATTATGTACTCCGTGATAATTTTGGTAATGCATTGTTAACTATCGCATTTGTGACTAACTATTGATCATGAGATTCCATACAATGTGCGATCGTGGGTCCAAGTGTGCGCAGTTACTTATGCATGGTGTGTAGCTCTTACAAACAGATGGTGGTTCAAACTTGTTCGTGTTACGCGACTGTGTGTGCTACAAAAATCTGCTCAACGCCTATCATAACACGACACCTATTCTATTGTGATGAAAAACAATAAAACTATTTACATTTATTGATTTGTCTTGACAACGCACAGACAAATAGTCATCTATATTCAAGAGTGAACATGTTTTCGTAGCACGCGCTAGTTATTAATATCCAGACTGTCTGATTATTAAAATGTAACTAATCCATAACATTCTCCCTCTTCTCATTTACCCAAAACTAATTAAGGATGCTCCACATGTTTAAATGGTATACAATACCACCACCGTTTGTTAAATAAGGTACGTTACCGAAGTGTTATATTTACATTTGATTTTTGTGTATTACATGTATTTATGATTATGTTGAGCCGTATTGTGTTACTAACATCATTATAATATAAGCGAGTAACGCACCGGTGCCAACCGACTCAGTCTGTTCTGTTTCCTCTATCTATATATGTATTTATTTACTTTGAATTCACACTTCGAGAATGTTATGGATACGCTATTAGATAACATTCTAAGAGATCGTCCAGAGTAATACACTTCCAAACAATTACATGTTTATTTATACTTGCTTCCATCAATAGCTTTAAGTATAATTTTATTTTCTACTATTACCTTTTGTTTGATGCCTCTATTTATTACTATTCCTTATTAGAATGCATGTGTACAAGTGATATATTTTTATTATGTTTCTTTACTGAAATTCTTCATCTGGTTCACATGATCCCCTGAAGAATTTCTCGTGTAAATTTAGTGTACTATGTTTATTTGCCATTACCACTATAGTCTATTGTATTGGCACTGGTGTTGTATGCCCGTCTACTGGAACCATGATCTTTACGCTTGTTGTCGAATTTTGAACAGAAAAAGTCGAGCAGCCGACGACGCGGCAGCAGCGAACCATCGAGCCGTGACAGGTGAGGCATAGCCAATATCGTTTTCAAAATTATTTTAAATTATAGCATCACAGTACTAATTCTTGTATTTGTAGTTCCCCAGTGAAAAACACTAAAGAAAAGCAGCGGGATCGCTCCGTCGAAGAGAGAAACCACGACGTCCAGTACAGAAAAGCAGACCGAGACCGCGAAGAGCGAAGCAAAAAGTACGACAAGCGAGATGACACTCCCGCGAGAGAGAGAGAGACGCGACATAACGACCGGCGGCGCGAGCGCAGCGCCTCCCGCTCGCCCGAACCGCGCCAGCGCTCCTACATCACCAAGGTACACAACAAGCGCCAGCCCTCCGCCGACTCCGACCGGCGCCGCACTGCCAAGCGCTCCAAGCGCGACCAGCGCTCGGAGCCCGACTCGGAGCCCGAACCCGCTCCCAAGAGCACTAGACACAAGAAGAACTACACGCGCGAGTCCAGCTCCTCCCCGCCGCCGGAAAAGAGGCGGCGGAAGAGTTCCTCTCCAGAGTACAGAAGGCGAGAAGACACCTACTATAACAGGAAAGAATCAGTCAGAGAAACCAATCATAGAGAAGACAGAGATGAACGAAGAGCTCCCAGGAGAAGTGAATCTCCTACTTCTAGACATAGCAGGCGCGAGGACTCGCACCCCAGAAAAGAAAAGGATGCCAAATATGAAAAAAATCATAGAAATAATCATGATCGTTACGAAGAACCGCCGACGAAGCGAAAAGATAGGGAAACTAATGATGAGAAAACGCGAAGAAAGAAGGACAGGAGTGTCTCTAGGGAAAAAAGAGATACGTCTCCAGAGTACAAAGAACGCTCCCCAGTCAGCAAGAGTTACAAGAGCAGAGAGTCTCGGAAAGACACCGAAAAATCACATAAAAGTTCTCGATCAGAAAAGCGGCATTCATCGACCGAATCAGAGCCGGAACCACCGCCTAAACAAAAATCAGAGAAAACTTCCAAAAATAAGGCTCGCTACTACAAGGAGAGAAGTGAATCTCCACCACAGAGGGAACAGCGGAAACGAAGTCCGTCTCCCGAACACAAGAGGAAAGAATCCCCTCCGCCGAAAAGTAAAGCAGAGAAATACTTGAAATCAAGTCGAAAATCAGTAGAAAGCAAACGCGAGAGCAGTAAACCAAGGCGGAAGTCCCCTTCGCCAGAAGAAAAGCCTCGACGCAAGTCTCCTTCACCAGAGGAAAGACCACGGCGTAAAGCGTCGCGGAGTCGGTCCAAATCTCCAACCCCACGGAAAAGCTCAAAAAAAGAGAAGCGAAAGAGTGTGACGCCAGTGAAGAAGAGCAAAAAGTCTTCCGAACGTCGCTCTGCGGAGCGTCGCACGTCGCCAACCAAGGCGGAGCACAGGGAGCGCTCGGACAAGGACAGGACCCACGAGCGCAAGGACGCACACCGCGACCGCTCCCGCTCGCCGCGCAAGAGTCGCAGCACCTCCAGCCTGAGCTACTCGCCGGCGCGCCGCAGTCCCGAGCGGTACCGCGACATCATAGAGAAACTACCCGAGAAAGACAAACGCAAATACATCAAGTCCCCATCCGATCTACAGCCCAAGAAGAAGAAAAATAAAGAAGTGTCAGACAACTACAAACCACAAATTGTGTGCATGCGCAGCTCGTCCAGCGAACACGACGACTCCGAGGTCGAGTTCCTGAGGCTAGACGACAGGGACCGGCAGGAGGACTTAGATATCAAAGAGCTCAATAGACTGAAAGAAAGACTGGCGCAACTCGCTAAAGTATCCATGGAGCGGAGGAGGATCGAGGAAGAGGCCGCTCCATCGACGTCCACGTCGCAGGCCCCGCGTAGTAGTTCCAAGCCGAAGGAAACCGAAGCAGTTGTAGAGAAACCCAAAAAGAAAAGTGTTAGCCCTATTATAATAGAAGCAGTGAAAGAAAAATCACCAACACCTCCAGTAGAAGTTCAGAAGAGTCCGGAGGTCAAAGAGACCCCTGTCAAAGAAACTCCGAAAGAAAAGAGTGCGCCTGTGAATGTAGATTCTTCTCCGGAGGTGAAGAAGGTTGAAGAGAAGAGTGGGGCGGGTGCGTCGAGTGCGCCGCGACGTCGCTGGTCGCGGTCATCGTCGCGGCGGTCGCGGTCTGCGTCCCGGCGGTCGCGGTCCCGGTCGCGCTCGCGCAACAAGTCGTCTCGCTCGCGCTCGCGCAACAAGTCGTCGCGTTCCCGCTCGCGGTCTCGCTCTCGCTCGCGATCCTCGCGGTCCAGGTCGCGGTCCTATTCTTCGTCAAGGTAAGTCTTTCGTATTTATTATAGTCTCATAATCAGCGATTTATTAGGGCGCTTTAAGAATTAATTTAAATTGAATCATACTTGACTGTTAAAAACCTTTTTATATGCCTAGTGTTGTATGGGTATGCTGAGCCAAGAGTACTCGGCAGACCTCTTTTTACTGATTATAATATCTAATAAAGAAACATAAATAATATAGTAGGACACAAACTTTTAGAAAAACTCTTAGTAGAAAGTCGTGTCTGTCACTCATATCTGGGTGATAGGTTTATATTTAAAACCATACGAATATGGGACATACGAATGGCCGGGTATCGCACCTACTTCGTGTCGAAATAAAAACCCTGCTTGATAAGTATTTAAAATCGCGTTTTTACTTATCAGTTTTCTATTCATTTTTTTTTTGCCCTGGTCCTGGCAATATATTCCTCTGACATTTCTCATTCAATACCCGTGATGTGTTGTTACAGACGGTCCCGCTCAAGTCGCTCGTCGTCGTACAGCAGCCGGAGCTCATCTCGCTCGTCCCGCAGCTCCTCTCGCTCTACTCGCTCATCTAGGTAAACATCACCTTTGAGCTCTCCCCTACGATAAACTAGACAGTCCGACGTGGTTCTAAATGAACGTATATTTTTCTTGTGAAGGAAGATTCATAAAATCTGTCAAATCCAGTATGGTTTTTCACAGTTATTTTACGCCTATGACTGCAGCAACCCAGAAGCAACCTTATTGTAAACTAGAATAAAGATTGCTTTAGTTTTGACAAACTTATTAGTGGCAGCAACTTAATAGCAAACTTAAAACAAGGCGAATAAAGATCACAATGCAAAATCAGCAGTGAATAACTGAAAATACTGAACTGAGGTAACTGCGCGGTGCGAGAGCTCTGTCATTCGATCGTTGATAGACGACAACACCTCTAGTTACCTCAGCCACTATCTAAGTCAAATCGGAGGCCTTCATTACATTCATTTAGAGATTCTGAAGTCGTTGCAATCGCTAGCGTTTCTTACACCATTGAACTAAAGTTTAAATTGCAATGGTTTGAACACTCGTAAAATGCAACGACTATACCAACAATAAAGTTATGTGATATATTACTTTGAGCTTTGGACTCTCGCAATTTCAAAACTTATTGTAAAAGTAATAATAAAAAATTACATCACTTATAAATTTTACTGTGTTTTTATTTGTTTTGTTCTATACCTTATGATAAGGGTGACCTCATCTAGTTTTTTTTGTTTTACACTAAATACTGTGTGTTTTTATAAGTGGTGAAATACTTGTTCAATCAGTACCATATTGCATTTGGACACGTACATGTCAAATTTTCCATTTGACTACGAACTTTATTGTTGGATTTAATATAATGTTATGAATTATTACTGCGTAATAGAAATAACGCAGTAATTCGAGACGGTAATAATTGAATAATCTCAATTGATTCTGAACAAACATCTTTCAGGAGTCACGTTATTAGCGTTTGACGTTCTAAAATAGTCCATACTTACTCTAGTATTTTATATTTTTAACATTCCAAATGCAAGAGATGAGTTGTTTCTAATAATGTCTAATAAAATATTTAGAAAACTTCACAACAATCAATCAAACAAACATATAAAAAGAAACTGCTCATTTCTCCAAGAAAAAACCAAAAATATTAACATACAATTTCTCTTTCCGCTAAATGAAACTCGGAATACAATCAATGCATGCGATTGGTATCGATCAGAACAATGACCGGCGTATACGCGGATTACCGTAGATCGACTGAGTCGCGTGCGCGCACGCGCTCTCGCTCGCCCTCCATACCGCGCCGGGCTGGCTCGCCCAGCTTCTTGGATAGGCGACGAATCACGAGGTATCAGTTAAACAAGAACAGTGCTTTTATATTACGCAGCGTCTTGCGATGCTCACATTAGACTTAAAAAATCACATCCTTTGATTGTCACAGTCACAAATATATGACAAGCTAAATTGTGTCCAAGTGTCCCTACGCCTGCACTTACAGGACTCAAAAACCGCTGTGGTTACAAGGCCACCAGTAATTTAATAAGTCGGACAGTTGATACGAAAGAAGAAGCTGAATTGTGTCGACTTTGGAGGGCTAGGCACTATTTTACTTGTCATCTATCTGTGACTGTTGTGCTCAAAGCGAAAGACTGCTAAAATGTACAGATATTATGCTGTCTGCTAAAAGCACTGTGTTCTTGCCAAATAGGGATATTGTAAGTGCATTAAGTGATGAGATTCTATTTGATAAATAATCAATATTTTTTATATAATTCTGTATAGAATTGTGTTCAAAGCTTGTCAAACGAATGTCACATTTATTGCACTGTGTGTTTTAACTTTTTTCCGTGTGTCGCTTTTATCCTGATTTTATGATAGGTGTGCTTGTTATTTTATTTTGCGTTTTTTGTGTCATATCATGGTAGCTACATAATTCATTTTAATTAATTTACCATTTAAATGTTTGATGTTAAAGGGGTGCTCCACACCAATGTCTGAATTATGATATTTTATTTCTATTTATAAAAAAAAAACTTACAATAGTTTCATAATTATAAAAATGTATAAACATTGTTTATAGAAGGTTAACAATAAATTCACAAATTCAAATATGCGAATCTGTTGGGGGAGAACCTTGTTACTTACTAACACACATTACGTGGTTCCAAAGCACTAGTAACACCATGATACGGCATTTTATTCATTTTTTTTTCCTATTATCTATTTTGTTTTTGTTTTCTTTATAGAAAAAAGTCGCGAAAATATAGCACGGGTTCTGCAGGCACGAGTAGTAGCTCCGAGTAGTGAAGTGAATGTGCTAGTGTGAATTAGAAATTAGTTTAAGTAATATTATGTATTGTATTAAAATAATAAGCCCCATTTTCACTTAATATATCGCTAAAACCTTTTTTATTTCTCTTATTATAATCTGGATGTGTCCATGTCTATATTAGGTTTAAAAATCATGTATTTGAATTATTCCCATTGGCTGTGAAAGATATTTGAATACTCATTCTTTGTCAGTCTCTCTCAATCTTACTATAACAACTTTAGTTGTGTGAGTTCTTCTAACACTGATCATGCTAACCGGGTGTGCTACTAGTTTTAAGATTTTAATACTTTTCCAATTTATGTTTTATTTTAAACGTAAATTATTAATCCCTTTTATTGAATCTCTTGATCAATTTGAATTTTTAACATAGAATTTAACAAAATTAAATCAAATTATTTGTGATAAACTAAATTACCAACTTCAACTCTACAGGAACATAATTTAATAGTTGTTTTTCCTCCGTAGCGCACCCATAATAGATCTTACATACCCGTCAAACAAATTCAAGTGTAGAAGAAGATAACGTGCCAATGAGATATTCACGTAAAGGGAGTTTACACAGATGCCCGCCAGGTGTAGACAGTGTGCTATTTATGTAGAACATGCTGCCAGTGTTTTCTGTTTCAAGATTATTCATTTTGTTTTATCACATTAAAGTTTATTGCGAATTTTCTGTTGTTTTTTTTTTTTTAATTTTCTTATTGCTGCATGGTAGAGAAGCTAGAAGTTTCTGTTGAACTTTAGAAGAAGCTTTCGATTGGATGGATGTATTTTTTAATTTTAATATTTACTTTTAAAGAACTTCGAAAGGTAAGTTATTATCCTAAAATTGCATCTTTCATTGTCATGATTTAACAGTTTTGTTTAGAGATAATTACCTAATTGCATTTGTCTGAGTAACTTTTTAAAACATTCTGAATGTTAACTTATTATTACACATAAACGCTTTCAAAATGTAGCATGTTCACCTAACTGTACTAACGCCCATGCCTCTACTAACACATTAACCGTGACAGCGCGCGAAAGCGTCCGATCCCGTACCGGAGGCCCACGCCGTCGACGCCGACCTCCACGGTCAGCAGCCGCAGCTCGCAGCACAGCTGGTCGCGCTCCCCGAGACCCGACAACAGAGAGTGACCACCAACCACGCTCATGAGCTCACGACTCACTAAACACGCTTATTTATTACACATATGATGTTAGGAATCCTTAAAACTCAAGCCCAACGACTATAATGCACTTGAATAAGTTAGTTTTACTATAATAGATGAGAACATTCCCTATTCACAACTCCAAAAAACTAGGTTTATGAGGTTTGAATGTTTGGTCGAAATTGTAAATACATACCGCATGTAAGGTAGCTAATAGGCCAAATTATAAACTTTTTGATTGATGTTTTATCAAAAAATAGAATAAGGTAATTTTATCTAGTCAAATGTGCTGAATCTACCATTCCTTATTGGAAAGGAATACTTGATCTCTTTATGTATTTATTTTGTTTTATTTTTACTTGTTGGTAATTTTATTTAAATTATTCTCTAACTTATTTTGTTAATGGAAATACTCTAGTCAAAAACCGAGTACCTACTTTTATGTAAAGTGCAATATATTTTATTGTCATCTCATTTACACTAAATTATTTTTATTCATTTATCTTTACTAGTCATTTTACAATAATTTATTACTATTTATTAAAATTGTAGGTGTTAACTAAGTTATTCTAGCGATGTAAGCAATTGTATTGTAAACCATTGAAACTGCCCATTTGTTTCAAATATCCTAAGCAATAAATATGACGATATTCAATAATAACAGTTTAATAAGAATATCAAAATATACACAGAACTCATACATATTTGGTTACATCTCATCATAATTAAATGCACTGCTGAATTGATTTTGCAGATTTGAATTTAGTGACATAGCGATAGGAAAGTCCACAAAACCATGTATATTCAAGTAAACGCCTACTGGTGCATAGATAGTGGATGGATTGCTGTTGTCAAATAAAGTTTCCTGATACAATAACATTACTTTTCATTAACAAAACATTTTGCAACAATCCATATCCCATATCCTGACAAATATTGAAAAATATTATACCTCCCACACAGTCGGATTAAATAATAAAATTATCAATACAAGATTAGATTAATGGTCCTCTCACCTTACTAATTCAATGTTGCATAACTAGTAATTACAATAATAATAATTGACCATTCCATATTAACCTTTGTGATGTTCATTGGGTTGTTTTATAAAACTTAACAAATATGTGAATGCATCAAATGCGGAATATAACTTACTTTATGTTCGGACAGCGTAGTGTTAAATTAAAGTGTGTCAACTAGCACGGGCACTCGCTTATCAGTACAAAAACACTGTCCCATACAATGTCGACAAAACAAGCTAAACAGACGAGTTTACATCACTAGAAAGGTCATCAAACTGGCCTCAACCCCTTGATCCCATAAATTAACAACTGCCACTGACACTTAAATATTTATAAAAAGATTTATACAATAATAGAATGTTCCACATTCATCACAGAATATAATAACATCCACCACCTTGTGTTGAGTATATCAAGTTCCTTTCTTCAGTTCTTTTTCTGGCTCTGTTGTCGTCTCTTAGTGGCCAGGAACATTGCCCAGCCGAAGCCTACAAGATTCATGAATAGAACTCGCAACTGTAACAAATTTCATTATTTCATTAGAAGGCTTATCAATAAACATGAACATCCAAATGTAAATAGGAATTGGACACATGAGGAGGAACTATTAACGAAAGCATGACCCTTATTTTTTTTTTTAAACTAAGGAGCACTCTGTTACAATATCAATTGTAGGCAAAGTCATCCTTTCTTCTTTTTTTATCGGTTTGATGATTCTAAAGGGAATCATGCACCCATTGTGTGCCGGAACATGGATCTATGTGAGACACAATGGCTTTTTACTTGTTTCTATAATTACAGCATGCAATGCAATTTTTTTTTTTTACTTTTGGAAAAAATTGTAAAAATAAATGGAGATGAGCTTCACTTACCATAGGAGGCACAAATGCTAGGTTAATAACTTGGAACAAAGTCAACCATTTCCAGTTAGCTTGTAAAATAGGCAAGTACAGAGCTAACAGCTGCTTGACTGCAGCTGTGTGGTTCTTTCCCTCAAACCTAGCCAGTGTGTACAGTGAAAATGCTTGCATTACAGGTGCAAATATTAATCTTTCAAACAAAAGTTTCTTGGCCAGTGGGAATGCAACAACTTCTTCAGCGAAAAATCTCTCAATGAATTCATAGAAGTAATGCGGGATTGTGCCACCGAATAATAATCTAAAATATAAAAAGGGTATTAGTATGATTAGAATAATGATTTCTATTCGAAGTTTTACAAGTTCACAAGTCATAACACAACTTATGTAGCATGTACCCACATGCTACGAAAGCTTTATCTAAGCACATATAGAAATATTATTTTGTGCTTTTGATTTACAACAGACGTAAATGCATTAAGGTTTTGGTAAGCTTAAGTTTGTTTCCAACTTAGAAACGATTAAAAACTCATTTTACTTACCCATAGAGACCAAATGCTAAGATTGGATCTATCTTGATATTGTCACCAGCTACCAGCTGAGACGCAATGCTGCCGGCTGTTCCCACCACGCAGCTGAAATCAGTTATTTATTATACAATTAGCATCATTCAAGATCATAGGTCAAGCTCATCCAAACAAAAGTGCAATGTAAAATAGCAATAAAAAACAAGTTAGACTTTGGAATCAAACTTTGTACGACCATGTTATCTAGACAATAATACTTCTAATTCATGAATTACACAGATAACTTACCTTGTAATCGCTTTAGTTTTAATGGGATGTATGTACAAGTTTTGTAAATACGATGCCAGCAAATTCATAATTGGTTTTGATAAGGCCATTTTCGCTTATGTTCAATGCTACGTTACTTCAAGTATCACAGTAAGCTCTCTTAGATCTAATTTGATTATTGTGGACGTAATTACAGAATAACTGATAATGAAAGTATTTTGTTATCGCTTATCAACAAACGCAGTGTTCCAACGAGAATAAAGAAAAACCGTATGTACAACTTTTGTTTTGGCATCTGTCAGTGTCAACTTCCACAGACGCAAGAGCAAGAAACTTATATACTAACTGGAATGAGGACGGGCAACCCAAAAACGTTCCGAGCGAGAAAGCTTCAAGAGTGGATGTTGTCTCTTTCTAATAGGGTGTCCAATAATCATACTAAATCTTGAGACAGTTACAGAATAACTGTTATTTTAATAATTAATGATGATGACCTGCAACCTGCAACTCAATAGCATTCTAGGCGAAATAGCTTCAAGAGTGGATGTCATTAACTTTTTATGTTAACTTAATTAAATGTATGTCTGTACCGTCCGGTTGCAAATTATCCATTTAGCAACCTGTCTATCCAGACGACTTTGTATTCGGGGATTCGAGGACTCCGTTAATATTATATATTTTTTCAGACATAGAAAATCGCACATTCATGATATGACTGTTTACCTATAGTGTTTTAGTAACATTCGCCAATATTTATTTTATATTCCGAAACCATTAATTTTGCTGGAGAAGCATGGAAAAATCCTTAGGACCGGCATGGCACGGCACGGTGCGGTGGACTCTTTTCTTTTCAATATTTGTGTTTAAAAAGCAAACTAGGTACTACCGACACCATGTGCGATGTCCGATGTTTCTAATTTATGAAAAGTACTTTTCATTACTATGTACGACAACGATGTTCGAAACTTCGAACTTACTTACTTAATTAATTTGGATATTTCCCGTTTGTCAATCTAAAACATTGGTAACCCTAGTCGTAATAAATAAACAACCAAAATTAAAAACTTCCCTGAAAAACGAAATTCCACATTCAGCATACCCTTACTACTACACCTCTTCACACAACACAATTGTTCCATAGTTAAGCGGATTATTTCACTTAAATACAATAAAAAGTACATATAATTTATGACTTCAACGCGAAAATTTATCGGCCATATTGTTTACATCGGTGACAAGGCAAGACAGAGACACCATCCACTTTTGTCGGTTTCTCGCTCGGAACGTTTTTATTTTCTTTTATAGAATCCATTGTACAAATTTAAACTCTCAACTTTTGAGCAAGTTTTTTTTAAATGATTTACCATTTTGTTCGTACTCATTCCAGTTAGTATATAGGTTCCTTGCGCAAGAGATTCTTTTTTTTGTCATAGACTAAAACGGGTGGGGTCATGGGGTGTATAACCAACACAGGTAACTTTCCAAAGTATCTTGGAGTTTTTATGGATAGATCCATGGCCTTTCAGCAAAAACTGCAATACCGTTCAGCAGAAGGTGCACACTCACAAGTCTCTTACGGCAACTAGTCTTCAAAGTTATTTTGGTATTATGCCTCATGCTTGGCCTCATGTCTGGCAAATTTGCGTGCCCCGTGTGTGGAGGCGTTCAGCTCATGAATGAAACGTACCAGATTATCAATAGTAGCCCGCGAAATTCAAATTTTCTTACGTTTTTTGCAATTTGCAGGTCAGTGTCAGGTTGTATGTTGATTAAAATATGATGTATGTGAAATACTTAATACGTTAATTAAAATTATTAAAGAAACAACAAAATTCCACGCTAAATTCAAAAAGTATGGGAACGACTCGGGCTACCAATCTTTTGTAATATTACGGCAACGTGCAAAGGACTTAGAGAAGTGCATGTTTGAGGATTACATGGCCAATGTAGAATCCGCTATTCGTAACAACCCTCGAGCCTTCTGGAGCTACATAAAATCAAAAAAACAAAACAACTCCTACCCTTCTGTGCTGTGGTTTGGAGACCGGTCTTCTAGCAATGGTGAAAAAATTTGCGACTTCTTCGGCGAGTATTTTCTGTCAAACTTTAGTGAATCCACTAGCACTGAGAGTAGTGCGGAATACCATCGTACCAGTGAGCGGACTGATTACAGTCCATACGATATTGCCGCTATCGAGGTTTGTGAAAACGAGGTTATGAAATTGCTAAAGCACTTGGACTTAAATAAATCTGCTGGTCCGGACAAGCTCCCACCGGTTTTCATATTAAACTGTGCTGCAAGTCTCTCGGTTCCTCTTACAATATTATTCAGACGATCTCTGAATACCGGGGTTATGCCCGCTATATGGAAATCGGCTTATATTACTCCCATTCACAAAAAGGGACCGAGAAACTGCGTGGACAACTACAGACCGATATCCAAGTTAGGCGTGTTTGCTAAAATATTAGAAAAAATAGTGTACAGGCAAGTTTACTCTGCTCTCAGGCTCAGTTTCAGCGAACACCAGCATGGCTTCTTGGGTAGTCGGTCAACAACTACAAACCTTGTTCTCTGTAGTGACTTCTTGTCAGAGGCTATGTCTAATCGGTCCCAAATCGAAGTCATTTATACAGACTATGCCAAATGTTCCGACAGAATTGATCACGTAGTTCTCATGCGTAAACTTCTATCGATGGGCATTAGGGGTAATCTTTTCCGTTGGTTTAGGTCGTATGTGGAGGACAGGTGTCAGACTGTTGTGCTGAATGGGTATTCATCAAGATCAATGCGTGTTCCATCTGGAGTTCCTCAAGGATCTTTATTGGGGCCGCTCTTATTTAATTTATTCGTCAATGATATTTATTTCTGTTTTCTCCACTCTAAAATACTTCTATACGCGGATGTCATGAAAATTATGTCTAACATATCCACCATGTCAGATGCTCTATCATTGCAGGAGGATCTAGATAGGTTTCAGTACTACTGCATCACTACACAACAAGCTACTAACAAGCTCCATTTAAATGTCTCCAAATGTTACGTGTGCTCCTTCACTAGGAAGCCCGTACCTATCACATTCGACTATAAACTTTTAGACAAATCCCTAGCTAGGGTAACACAGTCAGACTTGGGTGTATTATTTGACTCACAATTATTATTTGATCAACACGTGGACCAAATCATTAATAAAGCATCAAAATCACTAGGGTTCATTTTGAGAGTCTCGTCCGAGTTCAGAAGCATCAAAACCATTAAAATTCTCTATTGTACTTTTGTTCGCAGTCATCTCGAGTATGCCTCTCAAGTTTGGAATCCCAACTACAATTATACATTAATCGATTGGAAGGCATACAAAGAAGATTTTTGAGGTATATTCAATTCCGGTCTAAAACTTATTCTCCCACTTACCTCCTACGCTGTAAAAGATTCCATCTACTTCCTCTTTCTGAACGCAGAAGAATTGCAGACCTGGAGTTTTTATTTAGAATCGCTAACGGTTTAACCGAGCTTCCCGAACTGCTGAGCAAAATTGGACTGCGGATTCCTTCTACTTTTCGGCGCTATACCCGTCTATTGCATACTCCTGAGGTAGGAACGAAATATAGACGAAACTCAAACTTGATAAGAGCGAGTCATACGTATAACGCGGTCGGCCAGGACGTCGACATCGATATTTTCAGTAATAGCATCTCAAAATTAAAAAGGACTCTTAGTAATTTCTTTTTTGATAACATTAACTAATTCAATGCAATTTGCGCTGTTTGAAACACATTTTTACTTATGATACTGTCTTTTCAAACACTGTCTGCCTTCTTAAATATTTTTGTTTTTGTTTATAAGCTCTTTTCTATCTGTGAAAACTTTTAATTGGCCTTATTTTTGTTACTCTTTGTCATGTGTAAATTTTTAGCTGTAAGTTTTCTTAAAACTGTAAAATAAAATAAAATACGTATGTAGTTACAGAATTCTAATAATTAAAATCATCAATACAACCAATGATGACCCTGTAAAAAGTCTCTCTTTGAAAAAGTCATTCTACACAGTTACCTACATGAACATAAAGGGATATATTGATCCGTACGTGTTACAACCGCGAATCATATTTTAATCAACATACAACCTGACACTGACACTGAAATTCGCGGGCTACCGTGGAGCTTCAACAACCCCGGTACAGAATACAGATGCTGCACTGGCAGGCATAGCACCAGCAGAAGTTTGCAGAGATGGCTCTTGTGAAAGAGCCAGAATGGCTTCAGACACACGACACCCTTTCCGCCAAAATACCCTTGTGTCGCAAAGGCTGAAAAATTGAAATAGCTTGCTGTGAAGTGTGTCACCCCACTCACTGGCGAGCGGTTTACGGAAAGACTAAATCTGTGGCGAGGTAGTGTATCCCTACAAAACCCATTAATTCCACCTGCACATCAGTTACCATGGCTGATTGGCTGACCTTGAAGTCTTTAAATAGACTCCGGATCCAGGTTGGCTGCAGCAAGGAAACCTGCTCAGGTGGATGTTCATTGATGACACAAACCATGTGGCACTTAATTTCGTGTCCTGTTGTTTGTTGGTTACAGGAACAGATGGACGCTACTACAAAAGTACAGAAAGTGCCAAACTAGTGGCTCAGTTCTGGACCGACACAATTTAGTTTGCCATCGACACACTAAGAAGAGAAGGACTAAAACCTGACGCTACGAAGATCCTTTTCGTAGATTTTGGGTTCTTCTCGTCTACCCCCGCGAGACTGTATGCTGATACCGCAGCAGCAAAGATGAGCACGAGAATTAATATATTTTTGTAAATATACCCTAACGCCTGTAATCCCCGAAAAGCTGCGCGAGAGGTGTACCTATAGTTTCTCCAGACAATCATCAAACCAATTCATTTATAAAACATGCAAAGTATATTCCATAATTATGCATAATCTTTATTTTGTACAAAAGGTTTACATTAACTATGCAAATTCAAATAGTTAATTCGATTTTAAATATATTACTACAATAAGAAATTCAATTTAAAATATTTTCATCACAACACAATTTCCAGTCACATAATATATTATTTTTACATTGTTTAGAAAATCGGTGTTAGTAAATATTGAATTAATAAAAAATTGTAAGTGTGACAATTACATAGCATAGCCAACCTGTAGCCCAATTTATCTAAATTTACAATAAGGCAATTCATAAGTTGTTAGTTATATTAAAATTTTATCTAAAATAACAATATTATTGCTTTCTTTACAATCCTACTCTATGATTAATTTATTTTCGATACATTATAAAGAATTTTTAATTTTCATCATAAAGTTTATCAAGCTGCTTTTGTAAATTATGTGATGTTACTGCCGGTGTATCAGGGACATGATACTCTCGTTTTTTAGCAACAGGCGTGTTAAGAAAGTTCATTTGTTCCTTCATTTTCATGTACATGCTTAGAGCTCTGTTCCCCATGTCAGCTTTCACCGGCGTGATAGTTTCGTTCGAAACATTAGGCATCGATTTACAGAAAACTTTTTTCCTTAAACACAAATTCTTTTTTGGTATCTTGTATGATGGTGATTTTGAACATGATTTGATTACAGAGCATGGTTTACTTACGACTGGATTTCTTTCAGGACTGCATTTCTCTGTTTTTAGAACTTTGGGAGCGTCTTTGGTATCAGTTAAAGTCTGGTCTCCATTCTCACAAGGTTTCTTATCATTAATTAGCTTTCTTACATACTGCAGAGAAGTCAACTGAGACTGTTTAATTTTATTCAAAGCAGTAATGCTATTATCTATCATCTTTAAGTTATGTTCAGTCTGTTTCTCAATTTGCAATAAATCTTCAAGCTCTGTGCTCATTTTGCCTGAATTAGCAACAGATGCTTTATTGAGGAGATCACATAATGATACTATGACACTCTCTTCTCTCTCGCTGTTCTCTTTACTTTCTGTGGGTTTCTCAAAGCTCATGATAGTGTTATCATGGTAGACGGCAGAGTTCTCCAATTCACTGGAGTGGTTGAAGAATTCTTGGACATTTCTGTACTCTTTGAATGGTGTCGATGCTGGTGGTGTGACTGCAGCTATATTCTCCAGTGTTGGTTCCTCTGCAATTGCTTTAGTTTTTTCTTCTGCTTCGTTTATCTCTTTCTCTTTTTGCAAGAAGCTGGCATCACAACTCGACTTCCAGGATTCGTTAGACATGGGAGTGTCAGGGACAACAGGGATCACTTTTTTCTTGATCAAGGGTGGCTTTGGTGGAGGAAACTTTTTGATACCAGACTGGTTGGAGACATTTTCCTTGTTTGCTAGTGTCATCCGACTTTTGATTGGCTTATTCAAAACTGGTGTTTCAGCTATGTTGTTAATTCCACTTATTCTCATATTGTTGCGAGCTGAAAGGAAATACAAATAAGTGTGATAAGCAAGTATAAAATAGTGATGAGTAGAAGTTGTTCAAGAAATAATATCTTCCAAATACCTTGTAATACAAATAGAGACTTCTTGGGTCTAAAGTCTGGCCTTGTGAACTTTGGTGATTCAGGCACCATTGTTGCTCTGATGTTGGACACAGGCTGTAATTAAATCAATAAATAAAATTAAAATGGTGTGTGTAACCTTTTAATACAGGGTGTAATGTAACAGTATCCATCACCTAGCCGTTATCTCAGCAATCAGACAGTCACATCATACCATATGACATTGTGCAAAAATTATTGATGAGAAACAAATTTTATTTTTAGTTTGAAAAATCAATCACATTAGTATTCAATGTAATGCACACAAAACATTGTGTTCGTGGATGCACACAACAGTGAAAGGGGTCGGTCATGGGGGTATTTAATGTTAAGATAAATAATGTATGAACTTGTATTTGTAAAAAACACATGGACAAGGTTCCCAGGTATGGTCTTATATATTTTTTTTCACTTTAAATGTTATAATTAGTTTGTTTCGTAAATTTTTGGTATGTCTGAAGGTGGTTCCCTGCAATCCTGCTATACTGCCGGAATGCAGATCCACAGCAAAACAACATCATGCGTTTTTTCTTTAGATAACTTTAGTCTATTTTATGGATCCACATTCCATACCAAAAGTTAAGCATCTTTTTACAACCACTATAGCCTGAATCCACTTACTATGAAAAAGGACCAATATTATAGGAAGCAATATTCATACTTACTTTAGGCTTGGGGTGAAAATTAAGCACTTTCCTGACAGGATTATGTTTCATTTTTCCATTGGCTGTGTGGCTCACTGTTTTGTCAACTTTTACTGATGAGTTCCAATTCTTCTTTTTAGTACTTGTGGCCCCCTGGGCAAGTCTCCTGGGAGACTGTACTCTTAGGGCTGCAACAGGGTACAATAACCAGTTTTAGATTTATACAAACAGTTAAAGTGTGATGACATCATCATTCGTCTGCCCCTATTCCAATTTGATTGGGGTCAGCCCATCATATCATTTGTTTACTTCCATAATTCTTCATAGGCAGTTGTATTAGTAGAAGCATACTATGGCTACTTTATGAATTGAATTGAAAACAATTCCTTACCATTTTTATTTACTTTGGCCATATAAACAATGAAGTCAGCGGAATTGTTTCACAGGTTGATTACTTACATAGAATGTCAGCTCTCATTTCTGCGATAGTTAGAGGCTTTAGAATCTTCTCAGCGGTGCGAGTGTTTACAATTGTTTGACGAGGTTGCTTTTTTGCAGTCAGAGTCTGCATGCTGTCTTTGGACAGGATACCTACATAATAAACAATAATTATACTTGTGTCTGTGTTATTAAGCTATAATTCTTGCCTAGTTTCTATAGGTCAAAAGATATTTTTAGTTTACATTACAATAAACTGGTTACTTTGTGTAGTCCAATAAACTTAGCTTTGGAGATTTCACAAACTTGTACTTACCGCTAAGCCCAGGCAGCAATTCAGCCATTGACTTAGGTTTTATACTCGTCGTTGTATCCATTGTGATAGATATTATCACTCAGCCACCAATTATATTTTAAAAACAATTTAATTAAACATGAAAACATTCAAATATTTTTATTGTCAACCGTTTAATCTGTCAAACCGTTTTGATTTGGCTTGAATTTTGTATTCTGTTGTACGCAGATTTCGGATCTGTTTCACGGCGCATTTTCTATTTTCCAAGTAAAAGTCAAAGTTTTACGTAAAACGGAACTATTTATTTTTATTTATGGCAATGCTCATCATTATCATCGAATGTAAAGCGCAGGCCACACCGCCAGCTAGCGAGGCTCGCCCGGTTGGCTCAATCGTTTGCTCGCTAGCTTGCGGTGTGGCCTGCGCTTTAGGATTCGCTCATGTTACGGAGGTTGACTTGACATAGCGCTAACTGATAGTGATGCCTGTCGCATCATAACGGGGTGCTTGACCTAATTCTCTTGCGATGTTGTATCCGCTGGCTGGTATAGTTCCACCAGATGTACGCCGTGAAACAGCAAGTCATATCGAAACGAACGACCACACTCCTAGAAGTAGCAGCAGTTCTATCTAGGGCATTATCATCGACAATAATTAATAGAATGTTACCATGGTCACGAATACACGACAACAGATGCTACAGACTGTCAGTGTCAATGTCAAGCCATGCTGTCTGACAATTTTATCAAAATAATCCATGTAATCTAGCTCGCTTTTCGCGTGTCACTCACTCACTGTGCATTATTCATTGATTGTGCCGGTGGCTGTATCGGACTCATTTGTGTTTTGTATTGAAAATGGTGACTTGTGTTGAAATTCACGGGTATGCAGAGTTCGAGAAATATGCTGAAGCTATAGATCCAAATGGTCCTCCAGTAGTTTTTTATTTTAGTGGTGAAAAACTGCCGTCTGGGGAAAGTTGGTGTAGCGATTGTGTTGAAGGTACGTGCAAACACAAACCTACTAAAGCTGTCGCATTAATTAGATTAAGTTATTGCCTATTCACCACTGAAAACATTAGGGCTTTAATGTATTGCTGTTGCTGAAGAAGTTTAATAATGACATGACAAAATAACATTTGCATTGACAAGAACAAATTATAGACTAAAAAACCTATAGATTTAGATGCCGCTCTGTCCTTTGAAGGAGGTTATAAAATCCCAAAATTGAGACCTCTTTCAAGATATGCCAAAATATCTACTTGATTATCTATTAGTCATTTTCTTGTCAAATTGCTGGTTAATTAAAAATAGGCAATAACATGGAAGAACTTCAAAATTATGAGCAATTTACTCAGTTTGTTGATAAGCTACCAAGCAAAGTACCTAAAGTTTATTTCTTTTTCACTGGTAAAAGAAAAGAAAATGGCCGCAGTTGGTGTATGTACTGCCAATTGGGTAATGGTAGTTCCTGAGATGAATAATTTATTTTCATCTCTGGATAGTTTTTCACATTACCATTGTATGATTGTTATTTTTGTTATTATTGTACTCCAAAACTGTTACAGAGCTCTTTCACAATATTCTTGAAACTAAGTTATTCTGTAACTTATACATTCTCCAGTCAACCTGCGATCATGGTGCTTGCAACAGCGTCAAAATATCGGGAGCTCAAAATAACAAACATTTACGGAAGATATCCCTTAAGTGACAGTATAAGAGTTTTAAACCGTAAAAGCTGTAACAGTTCTTGAAACCATGAGTACAATGGTGGTCTGTTATAGATCTTATATCAAAACTTTTTGTTCATAGCCGAACCTGTAGTGAAGGCATACCTGAATGAACTGAAGAAAAAAATTCAATTTGTCTATGTTGATGTTGGTGATAGGGACACGTGAGTATTGCATAATGCTTTTATATGCTACACCATTCAGCAGGCAGCAGTAGCATAACCAGCCTATAATGTTCCCACTGATGGGATACAGGCTCTTCTCTATGGGAGGAAACGGGGAGTAATCTACCATGCTGGTCCTGTGTGGATTGGTAATCCACTACACTGAGGCAAAGAGAGATAACAGCATAATAATTAGGCTATGCTCCCGGTAAACCCTGGCCCTCGAAAGTACCGGTACTGCTTAGTTTTAAAGATCACCGTGGCCGCGCGTTTCGTTGGCGCGGCCACGTCCAAACCCTTATAACTTTTTAACCATAACTTTGACAAATTTATGGTTTATTTTTTTTAACAAAAACGCCGTGGTCGCGCTTTCGAAACGCACACCCAAGTCCAATCTACTGGCCTTTTCACACCTAATCATACGACGGTAACTCAAGGAGTTTACTTGTAGCCACTGAAGCATTCCACTATCCACCTCCTGGCTGCATCATCAGATCAGGTCCAAGATACCAAATTATAGTATTTTCGTCTGAAATACATGTACTAAACTTAACCATTTTTATTAAAGGTATTGTGGGTTTAAATTACAGACAATATAACAAGGACAGCCCTTCTCTTTTAACCTTTTGATTGGCTGAGCATAAATGCACGCGCGTGCCCTCCACGCCAAGCCACAATAGGCATGACGACAGTATCAAATAATTGCAAATCTATTTATTCCGTCAGTTAGAGTATTGGAAATTAATGGACACGTATTTTTTGTTTTTGTAAATCAATGAATATTGACAAAAGATAAAGCGCATCAAAACTCGGGAGTGGGGGCTCGTGACGTCAGAACTAGCTAAAAATGATACCTAGGCGTGACGTATTGAGAATTATAAAGCGCCATATCTTCGTCAATTTTGGTTTATGTAACAAAAGAAAAAACACGGGTCAATAATTTTTTGATAATCTAACTGACGGACTAATTAGATTTTTTTTGTCGTCTCGCCTATTTCACATTTTCACCTCTCATTTTATCACATATTTGTGTCAATTCGCGTACAGTGGCACAGGGCACGCGCTTGCTTGTCACGGATATATGTGACTGTGGCAGTTATCTCTTATCCAATTTATGGTAGGCCATACTTTAATAGGCTGGTGTCGTGAACTTTATACTTAGTTCAGGAAATTGCATACCAACTGTACAATTTCATGACATCTTGCAGGTGGAAGGACAAAGCTTGCCCATTCAGGACAGACACCAGGTTGAAGCTCATGGTAATCCCCACAATCGTCCGATGGAAGGGAGTGCAGAGACTAGAGGGCTCCCAGTGTAACAAGAGAGAACTGCTTCAAATGCTTTTTGAAGAAGATGAAGACTGAAGGTGGTCATTTAAAATAATCTGGTGGAGTTTTACGTAACCCTGTACATAACATGTATTTTTAAGAAAGGTGGCTTATTGTTTAATAAACATTTTACAAACTTATTTCAGCCTTTTTAGTTAACTGTAGTAAGTACTGTTTCAATATTTTGCAATGTCTTGGATTTGGTGAAACAGGATTATTGTAGGTGAATATTGGGAATGCCATAACCAAGGGTTTGGTCATAACCATTGGCGCGTTCAATGACCCTTGATTGTGTGGATTTGGAACCGCAAGATGAAAATGTCTCTTTCAATATTCATTATATCAAGTTTCAACCGTCTTTGTTATTCGAAACTACAACACGTCTAAACAAATAATTTTCATGCTATTTATAATGAGAGAGATTATAATAATGAAAAGTATTTTTTCTTATCATGTACTTAATAAGAAATGCCAAGTAATTGCTAAAGGAGTGAGATTAAAAAAAATGCTTGTGTAATCAATGTTTATTTGCTATTACATTACTATACAATTCCGTTATCTAAACTATTACTTATTATAATTGAGCAATCACTGTCTTTGAAGAAGGTATTGAAATATACACAGTAGGTACAGATATCACTAATTTTGGTCACATCGAAATTGAAGAGTCGTTGCGCCTTAAAAATTCAAAGTCATAACAAAAAGGCACAACTATTGTAACATGCTTGTAGGAAAAAAAAACCTGTTTGTGCAAGTACAATTTTGTATTACCTACCGCAAAAAAATATTTTGTCAACAATTTCATTCGTAATCGGATTATTATTTATGGAGCGAGAAATACCCGGTACACATTAAGATATAAGAGTATTGTTTTCCTTTGATAGATGCATATTATTTGTGAAATTCATCAGACAGTATTATTATTACGATAAGCAATGGCGACGCCCCTGGAGCGGGAAGCAATAGGGGGCGTTCCTATTGTTTATCGCCATCATATTGCCCCTGCTTGGAAATACTTGTTTACTCATATTGCGTGTTATAATCTAGATTTGTTCCATTCTTAGATAAAAAGGTCACCTCTAACTTTTATATAGTTGGAAACTATCACAGAAATGCTTCCGTTTAAACATGTAAATGCATTGCATTTGTTCTTAATTTCCTAGCTTTTATACCACTTATCTCCCTTAAATCATTCTAGAACATTGTTTTCTTATTAATTAACTTAAAACTTAGTTGGGACGTAAGAACTATTTACTTATTTAACTATTTAGTAAAATTAAGTAGTATAAAAATCACCGGTACTATAAAATATTTGACAAAAAAGGTACCTAGTTGTGTAAGTTTTAATTATATAGGTATTATTACGGAGAAACCAGTGTGCATGACTATGTAGGTACTATATTATGTATGATGAATGCAAAGCGGTAAAACTTGTTCTGGGTAAATACGAAGGAAACAGAACTTTATTTCCTGTATTGATTCAAATGTACATTGAATTACTATTACAGTTAGGCTCGGTTTCCATCGCAAGCGGAGCGGACCCATTATTGACTTCTTTTACCTCGCAAGAGAAAACTGCTTACATGTGTTTCCAAACTCTTCGTTTCGTTTCTTGTGGGCAAAAAGAGTAAAAATGAGCTCGCACTGCTCATTCTTGTTTCATTTCTCTATTGCGCTGGCAATCAGACGACTTAACTATTTTTTGGTGGAAATTCAAACCTATTTCATGAAAACGAAGTCCGCTTCGCTTAATTTCCGGCTCATTACTCTTTCGCGGTGGAAACCGGGCTTTACTAAACGTATACATTTGCATCGTCACACAGCTCGTAGTACAGCTTTGCAAAAAAAAAGGTTCCGACGAATTGAGAACCTCCTCCGTTTTGAAGTCGGTTAAAAAGAGTCTGACGCGGTGATAGTTTGAACTACAAAATTCCTACATGGCAATACCGCGTTTTCTGTCAAACTCTGCAATGTCATTGGCTTGCCGCTGCTCAGGGTTGCCAGAAAGTCGCTAACAACGCCCTAATTTTTTTCATAGGTACTCTATTTTGCCAAACTGTATGTGCTTGGATTGAATGATACTACTTTCGTCGATCTGTCACAGCAGACGCGAGAGATTTAATTAAACTGTTCTAGAACCCGTTATTATTGATGATGTTATCAGATATTCATGCTATTACCAAGGGATACCGGGTTGTGGAGATCTGTAGGGCTATTCTCTCTGTTGACAGCTCGAAATGAATAGTAACTGGGCTCAGTGTCCATCAATTAACGGTCAAAAGGTTAGTTTCGTAGTTTCGTGTATGACCCTGTTAGTCACCGTAAAGTGATATCCACTCAGTGTGATACGTAATACCAATATTATGACATTCACGGTTGTCATCAAAGTTCGGTGTACAACCGAAGCTTGATAGTTACTGGATATCAGAAAGATACTTAATAGCCCTGCAGGTTAGCAGTCGCCCTATTTTAGAAAGTAGGTACTGGCATTCAGCTGCTTCCTGTTGAACTGGAAGCAGACCTGAACATAGGAAAAGGTTACGCAGATGATGAGGATCCATGTTTTTACAGTCATTAATAATTTTGACGCTGCAGTTTTGACAGCTTCAACCTAGATATTTGTGCCGACGCTACGACGCGGTGGCCGCGGTAGCTTGACTGCAGGCAGCTGCCACAGGCAGGTGGTCTTCGGTAGGGTCATCACTACTCATGTTGAGGTCTTTGCTCGGAATGGAGATGAAAACGTCGAAGAAAACCTTTTTGCTGCGCAGGAACGCGCTCTTGTTGTCGAAGATTACTGAATCTGTTGAAAAACAGGTAACAAATGGATAATTTGTACATTACAATGCTAAATAGATCGATGAAATTAATGATACTAAGATAAAATGGTCAATTACTCCCGTACGGACATGGCTATTTTAGCGCGTGGCTAAAATTGGAACTAATGCCGCCATCTTGTTTTCAATAGGTCTGTAGTCAAAAGATCCATGGTACGTGAGAAATTGACCATTTATCTTAGTTTCATTATGAAGGAACATGGATGGGATTTATGGCCATTTTCAATAACTTACTGCTGTTCAGTTTCGCTAGTTTGCTATCTCTGTTTGTTAGACATTTTGCTTACAGACGGTAAGAGACAAAACGTCACAGAATATCTTTCTATGATTTTTCTATGAATCAAGTGACAGGTCAGTGACGCGGATAGGATATTTCAAGCTAACTTTGTTTATAGAAATACTGACAGCTGCGAGACGTGGATTATACGTAAGTAAGATAAAGAAAACGGGCTTTAGTCAGTAAAAATCTGATACTCTCTTTCGATCCGCCCAAAGCGGGAGGGTCATTTGATGATTTCCCATCCGAAAAAAAAAGACAAAAAGAAGTGTAAGTTACAGGTGGCGGGTCCAGTGACGGCCATGACGCCGACGTCGGAGGGCCCCTCGGTGAGCTTGCGCGGGCCGTGCACGACGCTCTCGTGGCCCTCCTCGTCGCGCCGCTTGATCACAAACTTTATGTCGTGGTGGTCTACTCCGCACTCCCATCTGAAATCAAGTTGGAGTGGTTAGTTGTGTGTGGTTTTGATAGCGTAGCATGACCACCGTCACCGTAGAATCCGCGGTAGAACGGGTTTTATCGACAAAATGACAGATGAACAGAAGAAATCTGTCATTTAGTCGATTCTTCCGTCGACAAAACCCGTTTCGTCATCATCATGCTGAGCGGGCTGGTTGACATTTGGGTTTAATGTGTTGTAAGGTGCTGAACCAACGGTTTGAATGTCATCAGATTGTAGAAGGATGAAGCCTATTCGATATGGCGGATAGATAAGATAGAGATAGAGTATAACGATGTGGGTACTTTTCCGTTGTAAAATAGGTACCATTTTCTCAAAATTTTCAGTCTTAGGAAAAATAACTCATCATCAAAGGCTAGGCATACCAGTATTTTATATGGAGCGACTGCCTGACGATACTGAGAAAAATCAGTAATTCTTATAAGTTTGATTGACTTGAACTGGTGTTCAAATACATTCATCACCTGCCTAGCCTTTTCCCAACTATGTTGGGGTCGGTTTCCAGTCTAACCGGATGCAGCTGAATGGTAGTAGTAGTATTTTACATGGAGCGACTTTCTGACCTCCACAACCCAGTTATTACTGGGTACTACAATACCCCTTGGTAAGACTGGTTGTCAGACTTTTTGGGCCACTGACTACCTGTAACGACTGTCAAAGATCTACAAATGACAGCCGGGACCAACTGCTTAACGTGCCTTTTGAGGCGCGGAGGTAACTCTGTATGTAATGGGTGGTCACCCATCCACAGATCAACCTAGGCAAGCGCGGTTTAACGTGAAGATCGACTCGAGCGACTGTTATTATTAGCACGAGCTCCTCGAGTTGCGAACGTTTTGGTGTTCAAAGGTAAATTATACTCACTTCAAAACACTGTCAGCATCTGAACACAGCAAGTCGATGACATGCTTCTCTCCAGTCTTGATGGTGACGCGCTTGAACTCCTTCTCCGAGTCGAAGGTCTGGTTGCTGGAGTAGTAGCTTTTAGGAACTTTGCCACCGGGCTTCACCTGCAAACGGGGAAACATCTTTTAAGCTAAGTACCTACCTCTAAAGCATTGGACCTCTATTCTATTCTAACGAGTTTTAGCACATTTTATTTCCTCTTTGGCAATTTTAGCACATTTTCTTCAATTAAGTAGATACAACAATACGGCACGTTATCATGATAGAAAAGCCCTGTCAACCAATTGTTTTGTACGAGAATCGAATCGCAAGTTTTTCGTAGATCCCCAAATAGCCAATGATTAATTCCTACGTGTAGGTCCTATGGTTAAGTGGCCCTATGGTTGGGACGTAATGATGCTTATATCACAATCCCCGTTCTTCATTATTACTGACGAAAAGCTGGTTCCACAATGAACTTACAATAAGAGCACATCTAGGATCCCCATTCTCATCCACCATGGTCCCGCCATAGTGTTGCGGCAGCTGATCTTTATCGATCATGGAGAGCACCTGCGCCTGCCATTTCTTGGCGTCCGTGCCGTAGATTTTGATCTTGGAGATCGTGTACTCGTGCATGAACTTCTTGATCACTGAGAAAGCTAAGGAGAACACTTTTGGAGCTGGAATAGAAAGAAGAAGGAGTTACAATGAGCAAAAACAAAAAAGGTCTTGTGAATTCTTTTGGCAGACTGTATGGGTGTCGCAGGCATATCGTAAAACACGCCGTATTACATAACGGCGCTGTTATGTAATGCGACGTCTACACGGTCAGCCGGATTACAATTCGGCTGTAACAAAATAGGTACGCCGCATTGAATGACCACTTCGCGTTCGTCAAAGCGGCGTAAATGTGCCGCCCAAATACAAACGGGCGCATCGTCGATACGCCGCTTTGAAAGCGAGCTCGGTACTTAGGGCACACGACGTTAGGTTTGTTTAGGTTACTTTAAACCCTGCAGACAGAAATAGAGCCCCGCGTAGCGGGGCAACGTCGACTACGCCTTATTTTCGGAATTTTAAGTATTTTATTCGTTTGTTTCTTTTTGCTGACAATACGGCTAAACGTTGGACGCCGCTGCGTGACGGATACCTAATTAATGCAGCTGTCTGTACATTCGAAGTCAGGAAGGTTTTCTTTCCTTGTTTGCAAAAGAAGAATTTGCCTGATCTCGTGCAGACGCAATTTTCAAATGACGACGGTAACAAGAACTGAGTTGAGTTACACATAGGTAATACGCGTGCTAAGATAAGTTTTAAGTCGGGATTAGAGCAAAGCCGTTAGTAACCTAAGCTCGTAGACCTATTTTAAGAACATAATGTTGACAAATACACATCAGTAGGATTTTGATATCATTGCAATAAGTAGGTACAACAAAATAAGTACGTACCGTTAACAATGTAGCAGATCTTCAAGATCTCAGGGTAGTTGGCTTCGTACAGCTGCAGCAATGTGAACACCATCTCCGCTGCCGGCTTCCACGCGTACTGCTTGATGTTGAAGCCTTCCAGGTCGAAGATTACTGTCACCTGGAGATTTATATTTATTTAATTATTGAAACTTTATGGGCATGTAAGGGCGTTTTTGGGGTCTATCTCTTGTAAATTTTGACGCTCATGAAGTGATGATTATCAGCTTAATTTGCTTAAATGACTTATATAAATAATAATAAATATCGCTGGACATTACACACAGCGCCATCTAGTGCCACACTAAGCAACGAGGCTTGTGTCGTGGACACCGCAGATAGTTGATATACTACATAGATACTTTTTGTTTGTAAATACAGAGGTACTTATTATACATATAAACATCCATGACTCGGAAACAAATATCCATGCTCATCACACAAACATTGCGCCTACCGGGATTCGATACGGGACCCTGAGAATGTAAGGCAGCCTCACTACCGCTGCTTTTTGCAATGTACAACTACAATATTAAACACATTTATAAATTAAAATAACTTAAAGCAAAATAACTAAAAAATGGTGTCAAAAATTCCTCTTCAACGCAAAGTTGCATTTACAAACCAGTTGATATAAACATACATATAGGTACATGTAGGCCGATGAACACACTACACTCCTCTCCTTTCAGTCGGGTAAAAAGGCGTCTGCTACATACCAAAAAACATGAATCGTGCAACCAGATAAAATAAATATTCTGGTCCAGTTCGGACTGACTTGGCCAACACCTCTATCATTGACCTAGGTCAGGTCAGTTTCCACAAAAGGTTTAATTATGATCATAGTAATTGTGCGACGTTAATGGGAGCTTGATACAACGTATAAAGTAGGTAGCTATAGTACAGGTTTCACAGGTAGTAAACTAGCAACAGTTTAACTACACCTACGTCGTAATTTGCAGGAGGAGCAACTGTACGACTGCTGTACTTAGCCGTTTTCCTCAATTAATTTAGTACGCTCGCTTGCTTTATAACAACACGGATTAGCTGTAATTACTGACTGATTGTCATTTTAAGTAGGTACCTACCTTCCTATCTAATCTATAATTTTCGTCATTAGATAGATAGGTATTAAATTAATATAGTGGCATTAAAATACAATTAAAATAGTGGCATTAAAATACAATTAAAATAGTGGCATTAAAATACAAGGCCGAATGAAATTATCTAACGAAACTCTGGAGACGTGATGGGGTCGACATACAAACAGGAAAATAAAGTTGTTTTTTTTGGGTCTATTGCCGCAGTATTGTAGAACTTATTTTATGTATACGAGTATAAAAAAGTGCATTATTTTCTTGTTTTGCAAAGCATAAAAAAACAAAAAAGCGAGTTATAAGTAATATTCCAAGTTACCTTTTTTTATTATCTTGTTTGTATTCCGCGCGCGCATTTCGCTAGCTAATTTAACTAAACCCTTTTTTTTTCGGATCGGCGGGGCAGAAGGGAGTGTCAGACTTTTACTGACTAAAACCCATCCATGTTCCTTCATCACCCTTTGTGTTCCGGGGCCACGGTATCTCTTTCGAATAGTCCCGCAGCCCCGGCAGGCTTTGGCCCTTGCGGACCCCTTCCTTATTGCTGACCCTCTTTGAGGCGCACGTGGAAAAAACGAAAAACACTGCCCGACCCTGTAAATACAATTATGCATCACATGTTTGAGAGATCTGTCCATAACATACCTTCAATGCATTCGCTCCATGCTCCTCCGCCTGCTTCCTGGCGGTAGTGAGGTAGTTCTCCAGGTGCCTGAGGATCATGCGGATGACGTCCGTCTTGGTCACGGAGTGCAGCAGCCCCCACACGTCCAGCCCCACAAACGGGACTATGATAACTGGAAAGGAAATGGAAAAACAAAATTAATCAATATCTTGGATCTTGGAAAGAAAGAAACCGTATTAATTAGGCACATACCTACCACAAGTAAGTAAATCTAAACAGAAAAAAGAGAAAATGTTGAGTGTATCATACTGCGTATAATGTAATTTAAATAAAATGGTGCATGTGGTGTTAGCCTGTAAATAATTGTTGCACTTATAAATGTATATCGTGTATTATTATGTAAATGTAATGTGTAAACAATTGTAGGCTTAACCTTAATAAATAAATAAACAGCTACGCCAGTTCAGCAAACTTAGAATGTTAGGATTCTGGAAAAGGGACGTAGGGTATGATGTAGGGGCTGGTCAGGACTCGGCTAGCCAATGTGCAAAATGGATTCTAGGTGGTCTATGGTTTATGTATTCTTTCCCAGGTAGCTGATTAGGGAAGTATCCGAACTAGAATGGGGCAGTGCGTTTCTATTTCATTCCTATGGTAGTGGACTATAGAGGGTGTAACAAGACCCATAACGAAGCCGAAAGGTACTACTGTTCTCCCCGTCATTGCGATCATTTTTAGGGTTCCGTACCTACCTCAAAAGGTAAAATAAGGAACCCTAAGATCTATAAGATCACTTTCTTGCCCTGTGGATTTACGGACCTAGCAAGTTGAAATTTATACCAGATACTGAGGTCTATAGTCCCTATAGGTGTATAAAAATCAAGGCTTTGAGTCAACACGATAAAAAGATATGGGCAAATTTAGATTTTCGCGAAAACTTGTAAGTACCAAAATTTACCTTAGTTTTTTTGTTCTAGACCATATCTGGTACCCTTCTAGTTACGGAGATATTGGGAGTCAAGGTTCCAACTTTTTCACAAGTTTTTTTTTTATTAAATGCATGTCTTTAATGTAAGATTTTTTTTTTACTTTAAACATCTCGACGACCCCCGTACTATTCCATCCATCCACCAGCACAATGTTTTGAGTGCGTTACATTGAGTCCTACCGTAAAACGTGATTTTTCACCCCAAAAAAAGTCGTCACCTAGCAATAATTTTTGGGTAAAGTTACTTAGTTTGATTTACATAGGTAATGCTTGGTTGACATAAGTCTTCGTTAAGGGTCTTGTTACAATCCGTATAACCGTATTGTATCTTCATGTTTCATGGAAGCCTTCCTATGCGTCAATCTTCATAAGACTCTTTCTTTCACCCACGAAAATAGTAATGGAATAAAATATTCTATTCTTAGATGACGGGTAACTGTACAATTAATGATCATCATCATCATTTCAGCCGAAAGACGTCCACTGTTGGACATAGGCCTCCCCCATGTGTCGCCACATTGACCGGTCCCATGCGACTTGCATCCAGCAGATTCCCACAGCCTTCACCAGGTCACCGCTCCACCTAGTGGGAGGCCTTCCAACGCAACGTCTTCCGGTTCGCGGTCGCCACTCCAGAACTTTTCGGCCCCATCGGCCATCCGTTCTGCGAGCGATGTGCCATGCCCACTGCCACTTAAGTTTGGCAATTCTTCGGGCTACGTCGGTAACCTTGGTTCTCTTGCTTGCTTGGATGTCTTCATTCCTGATTCGATCACGCAAGGAAACTCCGAGCATAGCCCTCTCCATTGCCCTTTGACTTTAAGCCTTCTGATGAGGCCCATTTTGAGCGACCACGTTTCGGTTCCGTACCTATGTGATCACTAGCAACACACACTGGTCATAGACTTTCGTCTTTGATAGTGATGATATCATTAAATTGTAAACCTTAGGTACATCGCTCACCAAGTGTTCATCTTATTTCCTAACCACAGATTATAGAGTGCCAGGGCCAAGGCCAACTATGTAGAAATCGAGAGGAAGTTCACGTCGCGTAACGCCGCAGTGTGTGAGTGACAGTGACAATGACCCAATTGTTTCGCAACCGGCGCGTGCGCTTGAAATGTAAGAGGCCGGTCTGTGTGAGACAAACATTTGAAGATGCGCCCCCGAATCAAATCAACTTTATGTAGAATCAATGTGATGTGTAGTCGTATAACATAACACTTTAACAGTTGTTGTGCCCGACAGGGTCCATGTGAACTTTATTTTAATTATAAGGTCTTATAAAACACAATATAGTATACAGTCTACAAGCTTGCGCAACACGGATTTAATATTGTAAATAAATGGCTTCAAAATAACTCACTAACTCTAAATGCAGAGAAAACAAATTACATTAAGTTTTCGATGCGCAAGCATATAGCCAATATCCCCTCAGCGTTGCACGCTCATTGTTGCCCAGTCCCTGCAGATAGCCAGTGTAAGTGTCTCAATATTAAGAAGACTGATAAAATAAAATACCTGGGTATTATAATAGATGAAACCCTTTCCTTCAAACAACATATGGAAGCTCTAAATAATAGAATTCGGAAGCTGATATTCGTATTAAAAAAAAATACGATATATTACAGATCCAAAAATACTTAGGCAAGATATTTTGCTCTTTGTCAGTCAATTCTGACTTACTGCATTACTTCATGGGGTGGGGCAAGAAAAACTCTGTTATTGCCCATTGAAAGAGCTCAAAGAGCTATTCTCAAGGTGGCTACTTGCCGCCCTTTCCTTTTCCCCACTAACCTCCTGTATAAATCTTGTGAAGTACTAACAGTTCGACAGTTATTTATTATGAGCACTGTACTAAAACAACACGCAGCACTTCCATACAGCACTGAATTCACAAAAAAAAGACGGAAAGATATAGTTTGCCCTCAAAAAAGTACAAAACACGCTTTCACAGCCAAGTTTTATATGTACCTCGGACCGCTACTCTATAACAGGCTTAATGAAAAAGGAAGCATCTACTCCTTAAATCACAATAACTGCAAGAAAATCCTCAAGGAAGCTCTTCAAACTATGTCCTATGAAGACACAGAGAAGTTATTACTTGTGCTAAAGTAAATATTATTGTTCACATTATTGTTATTTTTAAATTAGTTTGCTAAGTTAAAATAGTAAAATTTAAATACCTTTTACATTGTTACCAATATTATTAATAAGACATATGATTATTTAATCAATTAATGTTACCTCAAATCGCCTGAAACACAGGATTACCTAGTTCAGGCTCAAAGCATGGGTGAACTTGACATAGATTTAAGAAAAACTGTAAACATTTACCTTATATTTTTTGAATAAAATTTTATTATGTAATTTTAATTTTTATTATTATTTTTTATTAATATGTTATATGCAAAAAAAAAAAAAAACACCAAGCCGAGGTGCAAGTACTTAATCATAACTGGCGGAAATAGGTGTACCTATAGTACCACCGCAGTTATGTTGAAGTATCATGTGTAGCGGGCGTGCCTATTGCCATCAACTGGGCTCAATTTCAGACTCCGATCTCCTACTGAAAAAATCCTTACGATGTTTTGTAGTTTGAATATTACTTACGATAATTATGTTATCATTAGGAAATATTAGTTCCTACGGTTCGAGGTAATTAAATCTTATCGTAAAAACTACTGAACCGGTTACGTAACAAAAACACGTAAATTCGTTGCAGGAATAAGTTGGCTTAATGATATAATTGAATGTGTGTGCTCTTTGATCAAGGTATTCCTCGAAGCGCTCCCGTTTTGAAACGCTCCCATCTAAGCGCTCCCGTTTTGTTCCTCCAAGGGGCCACGTGGTGGCCCCCGACGCCCTGGGCGTCTCCCGCGGCGGCCGGGACGTTGAGAGGTTCTCTCCCTCTTACGTTCCGCCACCTCCTTCTCTAGCATTACTGCTTCGCACAAGGAAGCAACTTCGATGTCGATGATGCACACATGAGTTTTTAAAAATTATCGATATAATTCATTACGTTTACTTCATGCTTTTCCCTATTTTTAAACGTGTGAGCGCTTCGAGGAAATAAATTTTAATATTTTTAATCGTTCCTCGAAGCGCTCCTTTTGGGAGCGCTTGGAGGAACAAAACGGGAGCGCTTAGATGGGAGCGTTTCAAAACGGGAGCGCTACGAGGAATACCTCCTTTGATCACGAATTTGATTTAATATAGGTACCAGGGAGGTTACTGTACAATTTAACAGCATTTTGGGATAAATCAGGAACAGTTAAACTCAGACAGACATTTGACATGGGCCTTATTGAATACTTTTTTGTCACAAATTTGACGACCCGAATGGCGCAGCGGTAGTGAGACTGCCATACGTTCGTAGGGTCCCGGGTTCGAATTCTGGTAGGAGCAAATGTTTGTGTGATGAGCATGGACATTTGTTTCCGAGTCATGGATGTTTATATCTATAATAAGTATGTATTTACAAACAAAAAGTATCCATGTAGTATATCAACTATATTCTGGTGTCCACGACACAAGCCTCGTTGCTTAGTGTGGCACTAGATGGCGCTGTGTGTAATGTCCAGCGATATTATTATTACTATTATTTATTACAAGCCCGCCACGAAATGGTGACGCAGGCTAATCCCAAAGAGACCCAATAACTACTAAAAGCCAACAGTGGTGATCACTAGAATATCGCCGAGGCATCGAAGCTCTACTAGCCCCGGAGAATCGAATAGCTTGGTTTCATGTCAAGCCAAGAGAGCCGATTAAAGAGTGCAAAGAACTTACTTGGTGATCCTTCTTTATCGAAGCCGGTGCTTCCACTGGGAAAGTGTTTCAGTAGAACCTCTGGGGCCTGCCACGTTGGAAGAGTTGTATCGATGCCCCACTTCTCCCGCCACTTCTGGGACTGGAAATGAAAGAAAAACCGACTTTTAGTAAGGTGTCATTATCATCATCATCAGCCTATTAATGTTCTACAGCTGGGACACAGGCCTCCTCTCTATGAGAGGGAATGGGCTATAATCCACCACGCGGGCCCAGTGCGGATTGGTAGATGTCACATGTCTTCGAATTTTTGGTTCTATGACATGCCGGTTTCCTTACGATGTTTTCCTTCACCGTTTTGAGAGCAGTGGTGATGAAATAAATTACACAAAGTAATGCGCCTGGCTGGGTTCGAACCCACGACTTACTGTTCGTAAGTCGGGGCCGCCACCACTGGGCCACCGCTGCTCTCAAGGTACGGTGTACGGAGTCCCTAACTTTATAATCTTTTGAGATCATGCGTGCATTGTCACCCAGTAGAATGGGACAACGATTCTACTAGGGGTCGGCGCAACACATTCTCTTCTTTCATTCTGCCCTGCCAGACCTTTCGATATAATAAGATAAGATAACTTTATTAGTTTAGCAGTAAGTCGTTGAACTTGGGTGTTGGATAATTTTGTAACAAATACCAAATCCTTAGAATAAATCCTATAAAGTGACTAAGATGAAGTAGTTGCTTGTTTATAACGGGTGAAGACTTGCATTGAAAAACAAAATCTAAAATATAACGGGCTACTACGGAACCCTACACTGCGCGTGGCCCGACATGCACTTGGCCGGTTTTTTATATAAAACAAAATACTGTTCTCGTAAGTAGTTTGTCTATCCAACCCACTTAAATATTTAAGTGAATACTTAAAACACACATCTCAAGAGTTATAAACGCGGGCGATTACTTACCTAATTAATTTTGCAATTTGCATAAATTATTTCCTACGCGTGAAGGGCGTCAGTCTATCAATCCTTTTCTTAAGGTGGCGGTTCGCGTCGCCGCAGAGACAAGCGACCGAGACCAGAGACTGAGACGGGATACCGCGACCGTTACTTGACTTAAAATGTATAAGCATCAGTTCGCGAGCGAGACAGAGACAGGAGATAGAGACGCGCGACAGGTGCTGCCCTTAAGTTGAAAGCGCCAGGGTAGCCCGCGAAACCCGCGAAACAGGTGCAAGAATGACTTTTTCAAGGTCAAAGTCATTCCTGCACCTTTTCAAGGTCAAAGTCATTCCTGCACCTTTATGCGCTTGGAGGGTTGTATTGATGATTTTGATGATTATAATTCTGTAACTACATACGGCTTACAGTCGCGAGGAATATTTTAATCAACATACAACCTAGCACTGGCCTGCAAATTGCAAAAAAATAAAGAAAATTAGATTTTCGCAGGCTGGTTGGAGCATCCACCTTAATTAAACTATAGCTGTTGCCCGCGCGACCATCGCCCGCGTGAAATTATTGTAAAAATCAATGTTCTGCCATACAAATGATGGTGTGCAATATACTTTACGACCTATTTTCATACCTACCAAATACACATAAAAAAAAATCATAAAATCGGCCGAGCAGTTTCGGAGGAGTGCAACCACAAACACGTGACACGAGATTTTTATATAAACTACTATTGCACGGAACCCTAATCCTTGTTCTAAAATAAAAGAAGCCTGACTTACTCCTTATAACATCAGCTATTTGCCAGTAAAAGCCCCGGCAAAATCAGTTCAGCCGTTTCGGAGATTAGCCGAAACAAAAAGAAAGATGGACAAAAATTGTAAAAAAATATTGGTTTTTGATATAAGTACCGTATACTACTTTCATATGCATTCAGTAAAAAGTTGTTATTTTGAAATTACAAATAGACACTTTGATGTTATTTATTTGTATAGATGAAAACTGAAGTGCGTTGACTTGTTACATCACCACTCCCCAGCAAGTACCTACCTAGGCAACTTTGTTTGCCTAGACCTTACCTAAGTCTCCTACCATAAACTAGGTTATGGTTGACCATTAAATACTAAGTGACTAGGTTTATTTTATGTAGTAATCGTAAAGGTACAAGTAACAGTCATTACATAGGTCTTACATTTTGTTACATAACACCTAGCTATGTAGTAGCTAGGCACAGAGGCACCAATGTTTTAAGACACGCGAAGTATCACTCAACGAGACAAAGTGGCTTTTATGTTTTTAAAGTCATTACGGTTATTTTGAGATCTTTTTGAATGGGACAAAATTACTGTTTTGGAAATCATCATTCAAAGCAAATTAACATTTTTTCTTTCATCCAAATCGACCCGAGACACTTTCGATTATAAAACAAGGACCGAACGATAGTTTCGGACTGTTGGGGCTTCAGATTTCTCAATGAAACTCCCGGAATGAGGTATTGGTGTTTTAATTAGGTATAAACTATATTTTTACAATAAAATATGCGGAGCGAGAGGTTGCCGCTACGAAGACAGTTTTTCAACACAAAAGTAAAAAAGGTAGGTGGTAGAATAAAAATAAAGTCACAATATTCAGTTCAATGTACGGCGCGCGCCTACCCCTTTTGTGGCGGCAAAGGTGCGACACAAACACTGCACTGCACTGCACTACACTTAACGCAGGCGTAAACATCCTCCCCCCGTTGAAACTCCCGAAGTTTCAACCCTTCAGTAGGTCCTCTTCGGTTGGTAAGGGGCAGAGGCGAACCAGAGGGCGCCGTATAATTCCTCTATTGGTGTTGATGTCGGCCACACGTGAGACTCCATCTTGTCCTGGGAAGAGTCTTGCGATGCGTCCAAGTCTCCAACACAGGGGTGGAACTCCATCTTCTTGCAATAGGACCATGTCTCCGATTTTGACTGAGGAGGCGTTGGTCTTCCATTTACGGTGCAGTTGCAGCTCGGCTATGTATTCGCGCTGCCAGCGTTGCCAAAAATGTTGGTATATTTGCTGCAGCCTGGCATAGCGCTGCAAGTTGGTTGTGTGGCCATCTTCCACAGGTGGTTCAGGCAAAGCGGTGAGTGCCCGACCAATGAGAAAATGCCCAGGAGTAAGGCAATGGAAATCGTCAGGAGAGGCAGATAAGGGACAAAGAGGTCTACTATTTAAAACAGCTTCCACCTGAGCGAATAGAGTTTGAAGTTCTTCATAACTCAAGTGGGAATTACCCATTACTCGTCTAACATGATATTTTGCTGAACGGATACCGGCCTCGAAAATACCGCCAAAATGAGGAGCGTGAAAAGTGAAACTGAATGCCTTCCGAACATGCAAAATCAGATATGTTGTTTTGGTAAGTCTTAAAAAAAATGTTAAGTTCCTTAGCTCCCGCGACAAAGTTGCGTCCATAGTCGCAGAATACTTCCGCTGGCCTGCCTCGTCGTGACACAAACCTTCGGAATGTCATGATAAAAGCGTCCTTTGATAGATCGCTTACGGCTTCAAGGTGAGAGATTTTATATCGAAGGCATATAAAAAAACAAAGATAGCACTTGACTAACGAAGCACCACGTCCCTTTCTGTTTACAATTAGGAATGGGCCAGCGAAGTCAATTCCCACTGATCGAAATGGAAAGTTTGGCGTGACACGTTGTGAGGGCAAATGTCCCATTATTGGAGCAAAAGTCTTGCCCTGCAAGCGTCTACACCTGGGGCAGTTACGAAAAATACGCCTAGCTAGATTTCTGCCATTAATCGGCCAAACGTATTCCCTAACAACGGCCAACAACAATTGTGGTCCAGCATGCAATTCGCGTTTATGTTCGTACTCGAAAATCAATTGGGTAAAATGATGCGAAGCATGCAGGAGAACAGGGTGTTTTTTATAGTAATTATAATCAGATGAGCCTAGTCGGCCACCAACTCGTATGATCTTGTCTTCACTTAAAAATGGAGACAATGATAAAATATTTGATTTAGAACTTAAAGCCTTATTGCTACATAGCAAAATATATTCACAGAGAAATGATTCTTGCTGTGCGAGACGACACAAATGATGAAATGAATTATTTAATTCGTCAACAGTCAGATTGTCGAGCAGTTTATCTTTATTCATTTTTAAATTATTAATAAATCTTAGCACGTAAGTGAAAGTTCGTTTGTTTTTAGTTAAATTATTATAAGAGGAAAATGGTTTAACAGGAAAATGTAACTGATCGGTTGATGGGTTCCATGCCATGCCTAGGGTACTAGTTGACTCACTTACTAGAAGGTTATCATCAGTTTGAGTATTTGAATCGAACAATGATGGTAAATTAGTCTTCAATTTACGACGATTAAAGCAACCATTCTTTAATTCTTCAGTTACAGATTTGGGAATATAACGTAAGATATCCTCGCTTTCAGAACCGGTAATGAGATCGTCCACAAATAAATTATGTTGAATGACATCCTTAACCATAGGATCAGAAGATTCTTCACCAATCTGCCATAGAGACCGAGTGCTGGAACCTTCCATTCCGTAAGTCACAGTACCTAGCTGAAGCGTTTTGATGGGCAAGGACTCATCCTCTCTCCATAAAATAAGTTGAAGGTGACGGTCCTCCTCATGCACGCGGACTTGACGGTACATTTTGTCAACGTCACCCGACAGGAGAAACTTATGTTGTCGAGCTCTTATTAAAATGGAGAATAGTGAGTCCTGCATATTAGGCCCAACCATGAGGATGTCATTTACAGACTGACCAGATGAAGTAGGAGCAGAGCCGTCGAATACGACTCTAATTTTCGTGGATTCACTACTGTCTTTGAAGACAGCGTGATGGCAGAGGAAGTAAGACGTAAAAGCTATAGGTACAGCGGATTCCGAAAGGTGACCTAAGTCTGCGTACTCACGCATAAATTCTATGTATTGCGAATCCACATGTGGTTGTTTGCGAAATTGCTTTTCTAAATTTAACAAGCGTTTTTTAGCTAGTGAATAAGATTCACCTAGACAATCAGGCGTATCCTTTAGAGGTAGACTGACTGAGAATCTACCGGTTTGTAAACGAAAGGTATGCGATAAGAAATGTGTTTCGCATGCCTTCTCACTATGACTAATAAGTGGTTGAGTTTGGGGGACATTTTCTAAGTCCCAGAATTTTGTTAGTTCTTGATGTATTTCTTCAGCAGATGACACATAAGAAACGACTGAATGATTTGAATCTATATCAATTTCCTTTAACTTATTGTTTTTGGGTAAATTAAAATACATAGGACCTGTTATTAACCAACCGAAATGGGAACTTCTCAATACAGGTGAATTAAAACCGAGAGAGAGTTGATCGCGGCCAATAATGTCCCAGAAAATATCGGCACCGATGACAACATCAACAGGCGCTGGTTGGTGGAAATGAGGGTCCGCTAAAAAGTACTCACTCGAAATGTTGAGTTGTTTTATGTCAACGGGTATTCGAGGTATGTTACCAGTCAACACTGGCAATACCAGAAAAGAAGATGTGATAGTGAAATGCTTCATCAAAGATTTCAACTGAACTGCACAAGTTTCTGTAGCTTGAGTAGTAGTTTTATTGCCTATGCCAATTATATTGACATGCATAGTGGAAGTCGGTTCTAAAAGCAGTTTTGTTTTAAGAGATTGAGTAATAAATGATGACTGACTACCGCAATCCAAAAGAGCACGAACCTTCTGTGTTTGCTTGGTCGTAGGATTAACTACCTCAATATAAGCAGTAGATAGAAGAACTTGATGGTTATTTTGATTAGAAAAATTAACAAGAGTATCGTCGGTGATGTCAGGTGAAATGGTGATAACACTAGAAATATTTTTGTTGCTTGATTGTTTATGCAAGAGTCTATTGTGTCTTGTATTGCACATGCGACACGGATGCATGCGACAATTGCGTGCAGAGTGGCCAGACCTTAAGCAGTTATGACAAAGATTCAATCTGCTCACTTCAGTGATACGGTCATCCACACTCTTAGCCAAAAAGGTGGGACAATCATAAAGGCGATGATTACCATTACAAACGCCGCATGATATGTCAGAAATATTATTGTCTTCACTGTTAGAAATGTAAGACTGATGAGATTTTATTTTATTATTAGAATTTGACATTGTCTGAGTCTTGGATTTAGAGTATGAATAGCTGCTATTTATTGACTCAAGTACGATAGCGCGATCAACAAGAAACTTGAAAAAATGTTGCAAATTAGGTGCATTGGTATCCAACGTGCCCCGGTACTCCTCCCACTTGGCCTTGGTGCAGCTATCCAGCTTGGGGCTAATTATATGAATGAGTAAAATATCCCAGTCACGTGAACCTATACCGAGACTAGTTAAAGCGCGTAAGTTTTTATTAACATGATCCACAAAGAATCGTAGTGATTTATCAGACTCGCTTGTGATTGGTTTTATGTATAATAATGAATTTATATGATGAGTTACTAATTGTCGGGTATTGTCATATCTGTCACATAATAATTTCCAAGCACACGCATAATTTGTGCTGGATACCTCCAAGTTAGCAATAATGCGCGCTGCATCGCCGGTCAAATACGAAATAAGATAATGGAATTTATGAATGGGAGCGATGCGGTCGTTATTATGTACTATAGATAAGAATGTATCACGAAATTCAAGCCAGCGAAAGCAAGACCCGTCGAACTTAGCAATTTGAATTTGAGGTAATTTAAAACCTATGTCATGATGATCATGATTGCACGGAACTGTAGTTATCTGACTTGAATTTAAATCCTTGTTATTAGCTTCATCATGACGGTTCGAGTTATATTGTTGTGTAACACTTTGAGCAATTGCTATGTTGGATATAAATAGTTGTTCGATAGTATCACGCTCATCAATCTCATTAGATAAATTATCAGAGTGTAATACTTCTATCTGATTTTGCAAGTCATCAAAACGGCTATAGATAGATTCAAATTTGTTTAGTTTTAATGTTAACTCAGCTAACTCAATCTGAGTAAGCGTTTCTTTAGATGTAATATTTGATAAAAAGTTTCTGAATTTAGTTATTTGACCTTTTATGGAACTACGTTTCACTAAAAGATCCTGTAATTCACGAGGATCGTTTGTGCTAGTTTCACCTCCATAATCTTTACCCATTGTGAACTCAAAACTTACAAAAAAAAAACGGATTTAATAAACTAAACAAGTTGTTTCTTAGTAGGTTTGATTATGGAAATATTCAGACACAAACTAGTTGATGAGAATGTAAAATTAAAAACTTAGCTCACGCTCCTCGCCTAACGTCACCTGAGGCCGGCCCGTGCAGCGGTGGGGCTCCCGTTGTCACACGGTGACACGGCAGGCGGCCCGAAGTTATGTTACACGGAGAGCTCGACCTGGAATGTTCGGCGATGTTGGTGAAATATATGCCTATAGTTGCAGCTATAAGGCTGAGAGGACACACGAATAGGTAAAGAACTACGATAATATCATAGGACAGGCCTATAATGTATTCCTATTGATAGTTAAATCGTTTACTAATAGATAATGATCTGAAAATGAACTACGTATGGTGTATTCATGTAATATTTTAGACACTACAATGACTACAGACACCAATGCACTCGTAGAAGCTATTTCAAATACTTATCGGATAGATTTATTAAGGATAAGGGATATAAAGGTAAGGTAACAGGTAGGTAACAGGGAATTCACAAGGAAAAATGGGCACTTAGCTGCATTGGCCGAGGCTGCGGTACGATGCTGAATGCTGATCGCTGGCCGGCGGTGGCTGCAATGGCTGGTGCACCTCCAGGGAACCCAGGTATGATTCTTGATTTGGTTGAAAGGTGGCTGCGGCCCAATGACTACACCGGTAGCGCGTCGTCGGGTGCTCACGAAGTCACCTTCCGTGAAAAATGCAGGTTTGCATTGGCCGAGGCTGCGGTACGATGCTGAATGCTGATCGCTAACCGGCGGTGGCTGCAATGGCTGATGCACCTCCAGGGAAGCCAAGGTATGGTTCTTGAATTGGTTGAAAGGCGGCTGCGGCGCAATGACTACACCGGCAGCGCGTGGTCGGGTGCTCACGAACTTGTTTTCCGTGAAAAATGCAGGTCCTGTCACGGTCGCCAGATGTTGGGGCTTCAGATTTCTCAATGAAACTCCCGGAATGAGGTATTGGTGTTTTAATTAGGTATAAACTATATTTTTACAATAAAATATGCGGAGCGAGAGGTTGCCGCTACGAAGACAGTTTTTCAACACAAAAGTAAAAAAGGTAGGTGGTAGAATAAAAATAAAGTCACAATATTCAGTTCAATGTACGGCGCGCGCCTACCCCTTTTGTGGCGGCAAAGGTGCGACACAAACACTGCACTGCACTGCACTACACTTAACGCAGGCGTAAACACGGACATTCTGGCAACTTCAGAGGAAGTTGAGGTCCTCCGAGGAGGCCTCTTCTCCACCTCTCATCCGTCCTGACAAGAGCGTCGCTTTTGACGACTCTGAGAAGGCAGAATGCCTGGCCGACAGTTTGGAATCACAGTGCTCCCCTAGCACCCTTCCAGTAGACAAGCAGCATCAGAGATGGAGATGGAGAGAGGATGCAGAAGTCGAACGAAGAGCTGCACTCCCTCCCGTAGAAGACCCCGACGACCCCCTCCCTCCGGTCACTCCCGACGAGGTCAAGGATATCATAGACAAGCTCAAGCCTCGGAAAGCCCCTGGCGCCGACGGCTTCACCAATAGGATTTTTAAAACCCTCCCCGCTCAGCTCATAGTCCTCTTGGCAGCCATCTTCAATGGCGCCTTGAGCAACAACTTGTTTCCCCAAGTGTGGAAAGAGGCCACCGTCATCGGTATTCCCAAACCTGGGAAACCGAAAGTTCAGCCTTCGAGCTACAGGCCGATCAGTCTCCTGAGCGCGCTCGGCAAAATCTATGAGAGACTTATTTATAAGCGACTCAGAGATTATGCCGAGACAAAAGGCCTCATTCCCGACCAACAGTTCGGTTTCAGAACCGAACATTCTTGTATACACCAAGTCCACCGCATCGTCGAACACTTGAGCGCTGGTTTCCAGCGTGGAGCGATGACGGGGGTGTTGTACTTCAATATAGCGAAAGCCTTCGACAAGGTCTGGCACAACGGCTTATTATACAAGCTGAACAAACTCGGCGTGCCGGACCGTCTCGTTCTCATCTTACGAGACTTTCTGTCGGATCGCACCTTCCGCTACCGCGTGGGAAAGACTCTATCTTCTCCCCACCCCATCCGAGCCGGAGTCCCTCAGGGCTCCGTCCTCTCTCCTCTCGTTTTCACGCTGTTCACCAGCGACATCCCAACGAACAAGAAAGTTCAGGTAGCTCTATTTATTACACCGGCCGCTCTCAGGTTTACATCCATCGTGCACTTCAACAAGCCGCCGATTCCCTCGGCGCTTGGTTTCGTAAGTGGAGGATCGAAGTAAACCCTGAGAAGAGCCAGGCTGTACTCTATCAGAAGTTACGCCATCAGCGACCGTCTCCTGCCCCCATCACTATGATCGGCAAGCCTATCCCTTGGGAGAAGCAAGCCAAGTACCTCGGTGTCATCCTCGACGAACACCTGACCTTCGCGGCTCATATCAAAGCAGCTCGTAACCGAGCAGCCTTTGCCATGAGCAGACTTCACTTCATGCTAGTCAAAAAGAGCAAGTTGTCACTCAAGTGCAAGTTGCGTCTTTACACAGCAGTTATCCGACCTATCATGACATACGCTTGTGTCGTATTCGCTCATGCCCATCCCCGCCACATCCACAGGATGCAGACCTTGCAGAACCGCTTTCTCCGTAAGATCACCGGAGCCCCCCCGTACGTCCGTAACGATAGTCTTCATTTAGATCTTAGAATCCCCACTATTCAGCAATTCATGAAACGTCTTGCAAAGCGTTTTTTCGACTCCTCTATCAAGCATAGGAACCCCCTGATCGCATCGGCCGCCCGATACGACCCATCGCGTATCAGCTCAGTCCGCCGTCCTCGGCACACTCTAGTCACCCCCGACGACGCTATTACCCTCTTACAGGAGAGTAGCAAAGACACCAGCACCGTACGTAGAAAATACAAATACAAACCGAAGTCATACCGACCTCGCCGCCGAGGTCCGGCGCGTAATCCCCGATCAATTCCCCCCCGACCCTTGCTAGAGCCAGCCCGCGATGCTGAGCCAGTAATGTCAAACGAGCCCCTAAATAATGACACTCAGATCCAGCCTGTCCCTTTGCTGCCCCCAGCAACGCCCTAAGCCGAGGTTCGTACCCCACAGGGGGTGCCCTTAGGCGTGGTCGCTTAGTTTTTAGTTAACTGCCCCTGGCTGGAGGCCTTAGCTTCAAGGCATCCACAGGTCTAGTCCGGTTAAGCAGTAGCCAGTCTCTTCTAGACTGAACTGCGAGATGCCATTCCCAAAAAAAAAAAAATAGTTTCGGACAGTAGCATACTTCGGACAAAAGCACTTTGATAGCTCATATCTAGGAAACGTGACACTTTAGAACATTATATATCTCATACAAAACTTGTTTGTACTGATACCAGCTATCGAGTTATTCGATTAATACAGGGTGTAAACAACCTCATCACGAAACCGTCCACCAAGCATTCTGTACATCAAACTATTTTTTGGGATGAAATATCATGTCTTGTGGTAGAAGTCAATGTAACGCACTCAAAACATTGTGCTGATGGATGGATTGAATGGTAGGTACGGGGGTCGTGGAGGTGTTTAAAGTAAAAATCTTATATTAAAAACTTGTATTAATAAAAAACTTGTCAAAAACTTGGAACTTTAACCCCCAATATCTCCGTAACTAGAAGGTTCCCAGGCATGGTGTAGAACAAAAAAATAATCGCAATGACGGGGAGAACAAGTTCATTTCGGCTTCGTTAAGAGGTTTTTTTCACCCTTTATTTCTGTCAGCAATTTCTCTGATGTCCAAAATAAACTTAGACAATGTACCTTTTAAATTACATACATACGAATTCAGAAAAGTCACGATATTTAAATGTATCCAAAAATACATTTTGTGCAAGGCATCTTACTTAATTTCTATTAATAACTTCGCATTTTGATAGCCATCAAATAACCGGAAAGTGTTACCTAACCGCGGCCTTGATTTGAAAGTATTTTGAAGCGAGTATTTTAATTTTATGTTACGTAGTTCAGCTCAGGTCAAGTGTAGCGATGGTGTCAGTAAACTTCCATTTATTTAAAGTTTTGGGGGTTGCATGTGAGGTGTATTATTATACCCTTTAAACCCCTAAGTGAGTAAGTGTCACTGTCTGGTTGTAGAAGGTGGCGGGTCCATTAAATCAAATTCCTCTTTTATAGGTTATTAATGTCCACGTTCCCCAAAACCCGTAAAGACAACCTTCCGTTCACTGAGCAGTAGGTAACTAGGTCGGCCGTTCATTCGTCTCACTCGCGTGCATTTCTGCTTATCGAACGTTAAAAAATGTAAATTCTTAAAATGGACTTTATGGACATAACCATAAAGTTAAAGCTACTAAAGCTAAGTGCTAAAGCTGCCATGTTAGACCCCCTGCCCATCGTGCTTACATTGTGTCCCTACACTACTATTAACTTAGGACATTATGTTTATACAGGGTGTCACAGCGACGCCCAAACAGTTACATATTCAGTAAGTAGGTACATCATTCTGTATCCCCCCACACAGTTTGACATCATTAATTAAAAAAAAAACACCTGTTCCATACATTTTTACCGATAGATTCCAGTTTTTAGGGAACAGCAGATTTTTATGATATATTTATTTTTTTGGGTTAATGTACTGTATCGTTGTAACCATTTGTGCGTTGGTGTCCCTTCCACCCTATATAAAAAGAAAACAAAATGATGAAAACTTATAGATTATTAAACATATGGAAACGGGTATTTATCGCGAATTTGACCTTTAATATATGCCCGACGTCCGCTATAGCGGAGCATATAGTGGACTCAGGACCCAACCACTGTATGGAGTTACATAACCCAAAAATCCTTGCCAATGAGAAGCACTATTATAAGAGAGTGGTTCGGGAAGCGCCCGACCGTCAGCGCGACTAGAATTCAGGCCTTAGACATCAATATCATCTGCCTAGCCTATTCCTAACTTCGTTGCGGTAGGCTTATCATCAGGTGTCTAGCCTTTTCCAACTATGTAACGGTTATATTCAAGGCTACTCAAATTATATGGCGTATACATAAATATCGCAAACTGTGGCATGTTAAGACTTAAGATTTTTTACTTGTATGATTAATTATTTCATTGTTTGAATTTTCTGTAATAAATTACAAGTATGTAGATAGGTACTTACATCTCTGAGCATTTTTTCCGCCGCCTCTGGATCCCATTGTCTGGCTAAAAATAAAAATATGAATATTAATGTTTATTTTTTATGAACTTTAATTTAACAATCAACATTACCTAATTGTACATTAAAATAAACTAAACTAACTAACTTAAACTATAAATTTTAAAAAATTGGCGTCAAAAAACTTCTCTTTAACGCTGTCAACTGGTAATCCAGTTGATAGCGTTAAAGAGGAGTTTGTTGACGCCATTTTTTAAATTTATTGTCCCCAAGAGACTGGCGGCGTTACCACGCTGTATGGCAACGCTAAGCCTTTGGCCAAGGTAAAAGCCAGCCCTAGGGTCACGGGAACTGTCGTTTTGATTTTTTTATTGATACATGATAATTACCAATTTTTGGTTTACATATTTGAATACAAAGATTTTTTTTCTAACAACATTTATCAATTATTTTTCAGAGAAGTTTGGGTTATATAAAAATAAAACGAAAATGTTTTCAACAAAATTCAATTATTAGCACCTACACTAATACAAAGTTATAAGGCAAATGTGAAATAACTCAAGATAGATACTAGAAAACGAAATAAAATTCATGGTCAAGTAAAGGGCTGATGTTGCGTAGCGCTACAGAAACTGCGTAGCGCGTGCGTAATGCCGTAGTGCGATCGCTACGTAATTTCGGCCTACGACGTAGCAGCGTAGACCGAAATTGGGTAATTACAGAAAAACGATGACGGATGATGAAGCCTATTGATTATCCTTATTTACTTTGCTCATTTATTTTACCTAGTATCTACCTTATTTGCTAGACTTCTTTCAAAGGTCTGGTGGACATTGATAATGCATTAACTTGTTGTGTAAAGGAAATATAGGTACTCATTTAACATTCTAATTTGTATAATTATCTACTGTGAAGTGTCACGCGTTTTATTTCCAACAACTGGGGATAAGGTTTTGTTCATATAAATCGGTTGGTTTCTTGTATCTCTATCAACACATAAGTTAATTGTAAATATCAGGATTATAACAGTCAACTTACCTCTGAGCCATCGCAGCAGATAATGGTCGTTGTGTTCCGACTTGAGCACATCCTTTACGCTCCTTCGGAACTGAAACAATTAACAATATTATTAAAATGATGAAAGTAAAAATTAAACTGCAGAAAAACCTCATCTACTTTAAGGTTCTGGCTGGGCTGGTTCAGCACTTTATAAGAAAAAAACGTTGCTAGGCAACCATATTGACGAGACACGAGCTTGTCAGAACTAGTCAACACGATCAAACGAGATATATTTTTACTTCTATAATTTCGTATCAATCGATTTGAACTATAAATCATGGCAGAAGCAGGAGATAATATATCGTCGTTTAGTGCCGATGGCGGCCAAGATACCGTAGGGCTTCCGCGAATTGTGATGGTGACGGAAGGCTCCGACACTTCGATCTCGTCACCCTCGTCCACCTCCCCGGAAGAAGACAACTGGGCAGACCTCATTAAGTCATCAGAGATACCACCGGAATACTGGCACATACAGAAACTCGTCAAATACATGAAAGCTGGAAATCAGACCGCTACTATGGTAGCTTTATCTTGCCTAAAAGACCACGACCTAACAATAGAGGTTAATCAAAGAGCTATACAAGAGATCGGAGGACTTGAACTCCTCGTTAATTTACTGGAAACCAGAGATTTGTGCTGTATTTTGGGAGGTTTGGCTGTCCTCAAAGATATTACTCCCAACATTGAAATACGAAAAAAAGTAACGGACCTAGGAGCAATCCCATTATTGGTGGGACTGTTATCGGATCCGGCAAGAGACGTCCAGATTCTGGCAGCGGAAACAATCGCTAATTTAGGGAGAATAAGAAAGAGCCGGAAGTTCTGCAGAAAATTTGGTGGCATCCCAAAATTAATTGATTTACTAGATATTAGAGATAGGTAAGTTAACAAAATTTTAAACTTTTACTACTTCTTATGTTTAAACAATATTATTGTTTTTAGGGCTTTGCAGTCACCTCGTGAAGAGTTAAATCTGAATGAACTTCAGTTTCTGGATATCGCAAGAGCAGGAGCAAAAGCGCTTTGGTCGATGTCTGCTTCCCAGAGGAACCGTGAAGCTATGAGGAAGTATGGCATGATACCGCTGATTGCCAAAACGATGAAAACTATCCACCTTGATGTTGCCATCCCCGCGGCGGGTTTGTTGCAAATGTGCGCGAACGAAACATCTTTCCAACTGGCTATTCAGACTGAGAAGATGGTGGATGATTTGATCAAACATTTAGCGAACGAAGACAAAGATTTGAAGGTATGCAAAGATTGATCGAGGTTAGATTTTGAAATTCCATTATTTTTGCTCATAAATAATATTTAAACGCTTAATGCATTAAGTCCGCCGTCGTGGCGGACTTAATTCATTAAGCGTTTAAACATTTCGCGTCTATACATTTGAATACTTAGAGGATTCATAAATATTAAATTGTGTGCAATATTTTTAGACGTACTGCAGCTTAGCGATCTACAAGTGTGCAAGCGATTCTTTAACGAGGGACATGATCCGTGAAGCCGGGGGGTTGGAGTTGTTGGTGGAAGCTGTATCAGACACCACTAACAGACCAAACAAACCTTTAATGGCCGCTGCAACTGGTGCTATATGGAAATGTGCTAGAAGCGACGCTAGCGTCCAAAGACTAGACACCCTCGGAACCGTTCCAATACTGGTCAAATTGTTAGATGATGAGAATGACGGAGTACTGACGAATGTAGCTGGTGCACTAGCAGAGTGCGCTAAGTTCCCCCCCAACAGGGATAAAATTAGAAATGCTGGTGGAATTCCGATGCTTAGTAAGTAACCTATGGTTAACAAGTACGGTAGTTCAGATATTGACGCATATTAAATATTTGTGTTGTCTGAAGGTTTTAATAATGGCATAGCACCAATGAAAGTATGAGACTCCAACTTGTTTTATTGCAGTTCACCACCTCAACAACACTTTCAAGCCGCTGCTGGAAAACGTTCCACTAGTTCTGATGGAGTGCGCTAAAGAACAAAACTGCATGCACCAGATCGATGAGCTGGACGGCGTGAGACTCATCTGGTCTTTGCTGAAAAACGATTCCAAGAAGGTGCAAACGAACGCGGCGTTGGCACTGAGCCCCTGCGTGCAGAATGCAGCAGATTCTGGTGAAATGGTTAGGTCCTTCGTAGGCGCTTTGGAACTTACAGTCGACTTATTGGATTCTGATGACCATAATGTTCTGTCAGCCATCTGCGCTGCTATTGCTACTATCGCAAAAGATCAGGAGAATCTGGCAGTTATTTCCGATCATGGTGTTGTTGGTAAACTGTCTAAACTTGGTAAGTACCGGTTCTCTCCTACTTCTTTGTACACACGTCTTTGATCTGAAGTTTTCGAAATGTAAGTATCTCTTCCTTATTTCCTTTTCAGTGAACACGACGGATGACCATCTCCGAGCGAACCTCGGGGTCGCGATAGCGTACTGCTGCGATTGGGCGCAGAACCGGCAGGAGTTCGGCAAGCGCGGCGCCATCACGCCGCTGGTGAACTACATGACGTCCCGCGACCCCAACGTGCACAGGTCTACAGCACTGGCGCTGTACCATCTCTCCTACTACTCGCTCAACTGCGTTACCATGCATGCCGTAAGTAGAAATGCAGAAACTTATATCTTGAATTTTTTTATGGGAAAACCCGCACCCTATTCCAAACCACTGCAACTCCTGAAAGCCACAATCAAAAGTGGCAACCACCAGAAAAGCCTGAGACAATAAAGCTCCACGAAGTCCTAGAGAAACAATTTAACTGTTTCGGATCCCGCAAAGAAATTAATCAGAAAAAAATAGCAGAGGAGTTGAACTTTTGGAAGCCTACCAAAATTTATATAGGAGTGTCCCGCACTAGGTAACTTTTAATGAGTTTCTACCCGACTACGACGAAGCCAAAAGGAAGGCTTATGTTTGCTCTTTATTGAGTCCAGTAAGAAACATTCTTCTAAAATTAAAATTTAGTTGACTACACCTCTAGTTTGATAGTCATACCCCTGAATACTGAAACGTCACTCAAAATTTAAGGGCTGTTTAACATTTGAGCAGCTCCTAAACTTTAAATTTCGTATTGCCAAACGTCAATTTTGAGTATCTGTTAAATATAAGTGCTACTTAAATTTTAAGTGACGTTTCAGTATTCGGCCATTAGATAAATATTATTTCTTTGTTTGCGTGTAATGAAAAACTCACACAGAGCCTACATGAAAAGAAAAGAATGGCCAGACATGGAAAGTACGATAGTTTTATAACATTAGTAGGTAGCATATCATATCATAGGCATATCAAAGAATTGGTATAGGCGTCAAGCTGTTTTTCGCAAGATCAACATTCGTTCTTCGGTCTCGGTCGGTTAAAAAGAAAGTCTCGGTAAACCTAGGTCTAGGTACCTAGCCAACATACCTACCTAAGTTTGTAAACACAAAATCACATTTCTTAGATTCTGGTTTTAAAACTGGTTCAGAATTTATTTGTGACTGTAAATTAAATCATGTTTCATAAAATCTCAAAGTCAAGTTTTATTATTATTGTATGAGAGGTGCGTTTTGACGGCCATGTTTTTTTACCTCCTTTTTATGAAATTTAAGTTTTGAAGGTTTAGTAACAAAACAACTACTACGTGGAATTTCCATAGATAAAGCGGCAAATAAACAAGATTACTTGCAAACAAGTGCGACTTAATTAAACTTAAATCGAGTTCAAGCAAGAATATACAGAACCAAGTTGAACGTTGAAAAATCGAAAAGCCGATGACACCTCTAATCTGTATCGTGCTGTATATCACTGAGAACTGCCTGAGTTTGGTTGAGGAATATTGCAATTTTGGAATATTCCAAGCCGGGAGCTCCGAAATCCGAATTTAAAACGGAGGTTTCTTTCATTAAACCCGGGTGTACTATTTGAAATGATTCCCTCGGATTAAAAATTGTTAAGAGACAATATCGCTGCAGGACGCTTAGAAAACGCTGGTGTGACGACTTCGAAGCGTTTGTGAAAGATTGGCTGGAAAAACCGCACAGAGAGAAAAGTGGAAGGCTGTAGGGGAGGCCTTTGCCCAGCAGTCGGACATAACAGACTAAGGAAAAAAATATGAAGAAAATATTGCATTGCTTTAAGATCATCTGGGAATGCAAACCTGTTTTGGGCTGATACAAATAGACCACGTATTTTTTACTGCCCTTTCCCCTTGCAGAATTAGAGCCCTTATGAAAGACAAATATATTTATTCGAAGGATATGGTTCGATACAAGGTTGGTATGTAATTCATTAAATTCTAAAAGCTACATGTTCGGTTTGGCCTTCATGGTATACGGGTGTAAACAACCTCATCACAAAGCCGTCAACCAAGCATTCTGTACATCAAACTAAGTACTTAACTTTACGCAAACATTATTGCTGGGAAACGACTTTTTTTTTTGGTGAAAAATCATGTTTTGTGGTAAAACTCAATGTAACGCAGTCAAAACATTGTAGATGATTAGTTATTATTAATATGATGGATTGAATAGTACGGGGGTCGTGGAGGTGTTTAAAGTAAAACTCTTACATTAAAAATTGTATTAAAAAAAAACTTGTCAAAAAGTTGGAACTTTGACCCTCAATATCTCCGTAACTAGAAGGTTCCCAGGTATGGTGTAGAACAAAAAAAAGATCACAATGACGGGGAGAACAAGTGTCTTTCGGCTTCGTTAAGAGGTTTTTTACATCTTTTATTTTTCTGTGTGTTGTAAAAGATAATCTGCGGATAAACCCCGGTTCTGAATGTAAACAGACTGTGAGTCATCCTCATCACTCATCCATCATCAATCATTGGCCGGTTCATGATGACTAATCACTTGCCCCTGTTTCGCGCGGATGCAATAGTGACATTATGTCTTAGTAAATTTGTAGGTATTTTATACACATGGGTAATGTGTATAAAATCATTCATTTCATTCAAATATTCAGGAATAAATTAGAACATTATTTTCAAACTCAAAGCATTTATTTCAATTAGATCATTACGGCACTTTTGAATGTCAAAAAAACAACAAAAAAAGCTAAGCTACAGTCACAGTCAAAAGGCATATTAACTTGAGAAAGTACTGTAGTTGCACATTCCAAGGCGTAGATCTATATGTAGAAGAATGGGCAAAAATCTCCATTGACACTATTCAATCAAAATATTGTTACAAAATCTTGGTAACATCATTCATGTTGAGATTATACATATATGTGAGAACGATGTAGAAAGACGAGACGAGACGATTAAATCAGCAATTTAAAAATAAGAGATGACCAGTCCCCAACTGACATTCAACTCGACCATATTGAAGGGAACTAAATGACCCGACACACACGCTACCATCAGCAAGACAAGTTTTACAAGATTATCTAGATACAAATAAACAAAATTGAAGTCGTCGCCGTCATAATTGTGTCAATCTTTTGCAATTGAATAGGTAACCGTAGATTAGGTTATGCATCTGACATGCTGGTTGACATGCTGGTTAGGGCAGATGCATTATTCTACGGTTATTCTATTTGCAAAAAAATTACATAATTATTTTTTATTCCCGTCTGCCACCACCGGTCTACCACTGGTGGTGGTTGCGTCTGTTCAGTCGCAACCACCACTGGTGGCAGATGACACTTAAATTAGTGAAATCCTGTACTAGTGGTGGCAGACTCGACAATCAAATAGCCGTCTGATACCACCAAATACTTCAAATAACAAAAACCAATTTCACCTTTTCTATTATCATAATAGGCAACTGGGCCCACGTTAGTTTAGATATTGGGACGATTGCACTACTGAATAGTCTCTAGGGGTTTATTGTTTTTTTTTTTTTTTTTTTTTTTATCCACATACTACCAGGAAGTCAGACTTGTTGGGATATTTTATCCCAAACGTTTGTTCCCGTTTCAGTTACACCATGTTGTGTTACACTGTTACCCATTAGGAAAAAATATCCCAACAAGTAACACTGTAACTGACAAATGCGACTGAACCGACGCGCGACGCAACCACCAACAGTGGTGGTAGATGCGACAAATAGTTGCAACTACCACCAGTGGTGGCAGACCGGTGGTGGCAGACGGGAATAAACCGGTATAAAATACCTACTTATTTACTAAATGTCACATTTTTGCCCTACATAGTAATAATAAAAATCTGGTCTGCAACAACAGATCAATATAATATTATCATACCTACATGTTTACATAAAACGTCCTTATTTTGCCCTTTAAGGCAAGACTTTAAACATTTAGTTTTGCCTTATAGAGCAAGTTAATGTTTAAACTTGATCTTTTGTTAGTAAAGGCGTCGGTCAACATATTTTATTTAAATTTTATTACAGAGATGCAAAAACGTAAAATAAATGGATAAACGTAAGTACCTAAATGTCATTGCCATGCGGATCCATGATGTTATTGTATTTTTCGGCCAAGTTTCACGACCGGTCAGACTCACGAGAATCTAGTCTATTAAACTTGACTTTAAAGTGTTGATTAACTTTAGGAATTGATTAATTTTTAGTGTTTTATTTTTGCCGAAGGTAGCCCATTAAGGCCATTTGAAAAAATAAGTTTTTCATATGGCCTTCGGGCTACCTTAATTACAAAATAACTAATTACTTACTTCCATAGATATGTTACCGCTAATGTTCGTAGATCAGTTAGAGTGCAGATTAACTAATAGTCTGTAGATTATTATTTATTTAAACTTTATGTACAAGCTAGTGGTAGGGGTAAGTGTACATAATAATAATACCAGCCTATTACTGTCCCACTGCTGGGCAAAGGCCTCTTCTCGCACAGAGAAGGCACGAGCATTGATCACCACGCTTGCTCAAAACTGGTTGGCGATTTCAGACTTATATTAATTATAAGTCCAGGTTTCCTCACGATGTTTTTCCTTCACCGATGTCTGTGATGTCCAAGATAAATTTAAAAAAGTACATATGATTTGAAAAAGTCACATTGGTACTTGCCCGGATTTGAACCCACAACCCCCCCTTAACCTCTGGGCTATCACGACGTACGAGTACGACGAAGTCTACATAGGCGGACTTAATGCCACAAGGCAATTGAGAATATTGAGATAGTTAGTGGAAAAAAATGTTTCAATTCTTAAATTAACTAGATAATCTGCAGAATTCTTATGTAATCTTGAGACTAACGATCAAGCACACGGTTAAGTTAATCGAACAGGTTCTTTGCAATACATTCGATGTAGGTAATTCGTTATTTGTTTTGTTTAACGCATTAACAAAGTAGAGATCCCATGATCTCGCGTTTTCCGAAGATAGAAATTGATAGACGATGATTTGTCGAAGCGCAAATGTTTACTGGGAGATATGTACAGAGACGCCAGCACATCAAGCCACTACAATCTTTAACTTTATCGCTAAAGCATAAGGTTCAAGGTTGATTGGGTAAATTTGTCAGTTTCAGGTAGCCTGATATGTTGGTGTCTGTACGCTACATTGGCATTTTATTTGTCTGAACTAGTAAAATTAATAAACGTAATAAATAATTAATTAAAACATTAATTAAATAATTTTAAGTATTTTTTGTTTTGTCTTCCAGGCTGGCGTAGTCCAGTTCCTCTTGGAGACAATAGGATCCAAGGACCCAATCCTACAAGAGGCATCGGCGGGTTGTCTCTGCAACATCAGGAAACTGGCACTGGCCACCGAAAAGGTCAAGTTAAAACAGTAGTTGTTTATTTTTAATGTATTTTGTAAAGGTCTCATATTAATATTATTGAATTAAAAGTTATTACAAAAAAAAAACGGTTGTTTATTTGGGTTTTTTTAACACCTGGATCAGGGACGCACAGAACCGGGAAGTGTGGCGGAAGAAAGGGGAGGCCTAGACCTAGCAGTGGGTGATTCCGGGCTGATGAGGATGATGATATTTGTATAAGGTTATAATATAAGGTTACCTTCCCGGTAAATTGTATTTGGTCTTATATTTTGAGGTTAGTACAACAAAATTAGGGTTAGTTATTAGCTTAGTAGTACTTTTGTGTAAGGTTTATTAATTTTTGTATTAATTACCCATTAATGGCCGAACATACACGTATAGTTATCACGTTGTTATGGTCATTAAACAATCTTAATGGCATCAAATAAAAACTTATTATTCTTGAATCATTTTATTGTTGTGAATAGGTATAATTACGAACAAAGTTCAAGTTTATCCGATTCTAAATTTAGGAAAACACATCTTGCACTTTAAAATGCATCAGCAGTACAGGCGGCAGGCGTTTCGTAAGTAGGTAAATTAAATTAAATAATTTCAAGTGAAGCCGTTTCTACCAAAAAAATAAAGTTTAAAAAACTAAAACCCGACTACGGGTCTAAAATGGACGAAACAAGAAAATAATTCAATTAGAAATCCAGAAATGCATAGGTACAAAAATGGTCAGGGTAGAGCCGTTGAAAAAATAAAGTTTAAAAAAAATATAATTAAAAAAATTAAAAACCCGACTGCGTAAAGAACAACTTTAAATAAAAATAATAAAAAAAACAAGTTTAGGAAACAGGACTGCAAAAGTCGGGACCAATTAAATAATGTAGACAAAAATCATTACATCCAATTTGAGTCCCGAATGTTTAAATTATATTTTTTATTTTAGAGTTTTTAGTTACTTAGATATACCATTTTAAAATCCTCATGATGAGCCCTTTATCGAGCCGTTCAGGCAGAGTAGAGCGTGCCAAACATTTGAATTTGGCGCTAAAAATCGCCATTTTCTTTTTATTTTGATATACCCGTGTCACTCACAGTCAATACGAATCTAACGACACCTCTCAAGTTAAAATCCATCGCGCCGTTCAGGCCACAGAGTAATACACATCATCATCATCATCATCATAATCATCATCATCAGCCTATTAATATTCCCACTGCTGGGACACATGCCTCCTCTCTAAGAGAGGGAATGGGCTATCCACCACGCGGGCCCAGTGCGGGTTGGTAGATGTCACATGTCTTCGAATTTTTTGGTTCTAGGACATGCCGGTTTCCTCACGATGTTTTCCTTCACCGTTGTGAGAGCAATGGTGATGAAATAAAATACACAAAGTAATGTGCCTGCCTGGGTTCGTAACCACGACTTACTGTTCGTAAGTCGGTGCCGCCACCACTGGGCCACCGTTGCTCTCCATGAGTAATACACAACAAAATAATAAAACCCTTGAAATTGTTAACAAAATCAGATTCAAATCATCATCATCATCAGCCTATGAATGTTCCCACTGCTGGGACACAGGCCTCCTCTCTAAGAGAGGGAATGGGCTATAATCTACCACGCGGGCGCAGTGCGGATTGGTAGATGTCACATGTCTTCGAATTTTTTGGTTCTAGGACATGCCGGTTTCCTCACGATGTTTTCCTTCACCGTTTTGAGAGCAGTGGTGATGAAATAAATTACACAAAGTAATGCGCCTGTCTGGGTTCGAACCCACGACTTACTGTTCGTAAGTCTGGGCCGCCATCACTGGGCCACCGCTGCTCTATTGATCTTAGATTCAAAGAGGAAAGTAAATTTTTATAATCATTTCAGGATTGCTGGGAACAGCTAGTTTTAATATAAAGACGACTAGTCTGTAGTATGGGACGGTCCTTACAAAATATGTATACGAAAGCGAAAGTGATGTAGAAAGATTTTTACAGTGTGCGTTGGCCTTTTAAGTAGTGGGTATTTCGGAACACGATCTAACCATGATAATCATACATTATACAGCCTTTCTTATGTTGAAGGGATTCGGTCAATTATTATCGTACATTATTCAAGGCGTTCACACATCATTACACTCATTAATCACGGGCTTAAAAGAACTAATTGTTGATTAGCTAACCAATATAATCGAATAAGTACCACGTATGGAAAATTGGGAAATTGGAATAATGCCAAATGGAAAATCACGTTAATTTACGTAAACAGTCACGTCTTAATTACATATATTTTGGAGATTAGGTACACAGTTCTTATATATGCAGACGTAGATAATTAATTCATACAAAAACTATGTAACATTGAATAAAAATAGATGAGGAAACCAAGCATTGTGATCACGAAGTTTGATCTTTGACATTGAGATTTACAATTGCTGTACATAATGATTGCTTCAACATAGTACCTAGTTATATGTACGTATACAATTTGTGGTCATACGTACACCACGAACGAAACTGAAATTGCTTCATACTCACAAAGAATATTTATTATGCCCTTTTCACCTTACTGATTGAGATGAACTTTAAACTTTAAGGTCTACAACTTCAGACATATTGTTATGATAGAGCTTTGACAATAGGTGTCCTAGATGAGAACTAGAAATGAGCTGTCTTCTAGTTAATACCATAGTTAATCCAATCAAATTGATCAAAACATCGTTTTGTAGCAGGGTAGTTAAGATAAGTGGCAGAGCACCGGTGTCCCAATGGTGGCGGCACCGACTTACGAGCAGTAAGCCGACGGGCTTCCCAAGATGGCGCACTATTTACTTTTATGCACCTGCATGATATGGGTAGGTATCAATTAAAACAGTTTGCAGAAATAAATACGATCCAAAAAGACGTCATACCTACCTATATTTAAAAGCTTTTGTTTAAAATATTTTTTATTACTACAAACTTGTTTTATTTTGCACAACATTTGAGGAAAGTTCGCTCCAATTGCATTTAAACTGTTTAGGATCGAAGTTTAGTAATCTACTTAGTATGCAAGTTACAAAAGTAACTTTCCTTTCTGAGCTAAGCAAATGTTTAATATTTGTTCGCGAGAGATCCTTACACACGTTATGCATTTGCTGAATATTACCTAATTGTCTAATTTATGCTTTTATGTTACTGTTAATTTAAAACTGTAATTCTGAAATAGTGGTGTCCATTTCATATTAATTACTAACTGACCCGCGCAACTTCGTCTGCGTTACGCGGACTGCGGACTTTTTAAGAGGAACAATCCCGTCATACTTGCATGATTGTTGAGTAACTTTAACCATTTACGCTAACCGTTTACGCAGCGCACGCAACGGAAGCTCTCAAAAGCAATAATTTTTCGCTGTATTTGCAACAATTTTCATGAATGCTCCGCTCCTATTGATTGTAGCGTGATGTTATATAACGTATAGCCTTTTTTTTTCCCCCGCTCTGGGCGGAGCAGGAGGGAGTGTCAGACTTTTACTGACTAAAACCCATCCATGTTCCTTTATCGCCCTTTGTGTTCCGGGGCCACGGTATCTCTTTCGAACAGTCCCGCAGCCCCGGCTGGCATCGGCCCTTGCGGACCCCTTCCCTTTTGCTGACTCTCTTTGAGGCGCGCGTGGAACACGAACGCTCCGTCGACACGGCCTGTCGTCATGAGACGGACTAACGGCGAGCTAGCCCATAACTCCCCGTCCACAGGCCCGCGCCTACGGTGGCCGGGGGCCACCACGTGGCCCCCGACGCCCGGAGCGTCTCCCGCGGCGGCCGGGATGTAAGGTTCTCTCCCCCGTCTCACGTTCCGCCACCTCCTTCGCTAGCATGACTGCTTCACAGAAGGAGGTGACAGCCTCCCATTCCGTCTCGCTCCGGACCATGGATTGAACCAGGGCCGGAAGCGAGAGGTCGCTGCCGCCGATCGCCGCTTCGAGGACACGGCGGTACTGCTGCCCAAGCGGGGCACACCTCCACAGTGTGCTCCACCGTGACCTCCGGTCGATCCTCACAATTGAAGCACCCGGGCGTTTCTTCCCGCGCGATTCGGTGGAGGAACTTCCCGAAACATCCGTGTCCAGTGAGAACCTGCGTCAGACGGAAGGTGAGGACGCCGTGGCGTCTCTCTAGCCACTCCTAAAAGAGGGGAATTATCGCCACTATTGTGGCGTGCCCTGCACGCAAACAGTCGCTCTCTCCATGTCGCCATGAGATCCCGCCGGAAGTCTGTCCGCTGAGCGACAATTTGCCGCGGAAGCGGAGTTTCCCCCCGGCGTAGCGACTCCGCGCGCCATTCATGCAGGCGCGCGAGAACTATCGCCTCCAGATCCCATGGCGGCAATCCGGCAAGGAGGCTCGCCGCCTCGCGGGAGATGGTACGGTATCCACGGACCAGTCTTACGGCTACCACCTTTTGGGGCGCGTTTAGATAGTGGGGGCTCGCCGCCTGTTATAACGTATAGCCTTCCTCGGAAAATGGGCTATCCAACACTAAAAGATGTTTTTAACTGGAACCAGTAGTTCCTAAAATTAGCGCGTTCAACCAACCAAACAAACAAACTCTTCTCCTTTATAGGAAGTATAGATTCAAGTAGGTAACAATTTAATTTCTCGGAAATATTAGCATTCATCCTTAAAATATTCTACTATGTTTTTCCAATTAGGGGCTTCCCTCGACAGCCTTAGGTTTTCATCCTTAGACATTCGATGACAGTCATACTCCAGCTCGGTCGAAAGTTCTCATCAAGGTGCATGAAATTAGCCCAAACACGATAGAGCTGCTGTAAACTGTTGAGTACCTCTTGCTACTGTGACCTTCGATGACAGTTACACTTCAGCTAGGTCTAGAGATCTCATAAAGGTGCATGAAATGAGCCCTAACACGTTGTAGCTGCTGCTAACTGTTGCGGACCTCTTGCAACTGACTTTTGTCTCTATCGTCAGACCTTCGATGACAGTCCAGGCAGGTCTTAAATTTTCACCAAGGTACATGAAATGAGACCAATAACAATTTAGCTGTAAATATAATCTACGTTAACTGTGTATGGATTATTGCGAATAGCACAGCACAGTTCTTGCACGGCCAGGCAGGTCTTAAATTTTCACCAAGGTACATGAAATGAGGCCAATAACAATTTAGCTGTAAATATAATCTACGTTAACTGCGTATGGATTATTGCGAATAGCACAGCACAGTTCTTGCACGGCAAGAACACGTGAATTTATCAGGCTTCTGATGTTCGCTATACTACTTTTTGGAGATATCATCATCATACTCTTGCCCTTATCCCAATTTATTTGGGGTCGGCGCAGCATTCATTCTTCCTTACTTCTCTATTACTTTTTGGAAAAATATTTTACGAAAAAAAATAAGAAATATAGAAATGCAAACAATTTCAATACAAAATGAAATATAGGAAATCTAACAGCATCAAAAAAGAAATTAAACAAATCACAAAAAGTGAAAATAATGTTGAGGGGTTTTAACCTGCAACTCTGCCTAGCGGTTTCATGACCGCGTGCAGCATGCAATCATGCAGCATGAAACCGCTAGGCTATTTACTTCGTTGACATAAGCTACAAATAGCCGTTATCATGACTTACAAAATAAAAAAAAAAAAAACGAAATTTCTATAGCCTAAATGTTATTCTGAATGTATTTAAATAGATTTGTGAACATTTCAACAATATCGGTTCAGTAGTTTTTAAGTGATGCGCGGTCAAACAAACAAACAAAAATTTTAAAAATGGTTTTAATATGTTTAGTTACTTATTACTTATTTTAAATCACCTTGGTTGGTTTTTTTTTAAATCTTCATTGTACAGATTTTTTGGTCTCAACGATTTTATTATACAACATGTAACGTAATTAACGCACACCCTCAGACACCCCAATTAGTTTATTATGTTATAATCATAATACATGCACTGAATTTTTAATTAAACATGTATAAGCAATGATTATTTAATAAATTAGTTTTCCTAATTCCGGAAGAATGTTGTAGTCACAGTACAAATCAACGAACGCACACAGTCGCATACGTAGGTCTCATACCTACGTATGCGACTGTGTGAGTCTTGCTAGCCTTGTAGGTATTCGCTCGCGTTCGAGACAGCTGTTAACGTCGCTCGTCGCTCGACTCAACTTCAATAGAAAACTTCAATACATTTTAATGCCTGTTTTCTTAATTGATGTTTTAATTTAGAAAGCACTTCGTCATTTTTTATCAAAAGCGTTCACTATCCAATTTTTTAAAATAAACCAACGATTTAATACGTCCCCACAAAAATGTCGTCAAATCAGCTGATTGGGGATTCTCATCGAATTAAACCCATATTTCGTTTTGAAAACGAGTACGTGTACGCCAATCGGCTCCCCTGTCGATGGCTGTGTTCGGACGGAACGTTCCATGGCCACGAAGTAGCAGCTAATATAGTCCTACCCTTTTTTTTTTTTTTTTTTAGGATGGGAAATCATCAAATGACTTCTCCCGCTCTGGGCTGAGCAGGAGGGAGTGTCAGACTTTTACTGACTAAAACCCATCCATGTTCCTTCATCGCCCTTTGTGTTCCGGGGCCACGGTATCTCTTTCGAATAGTCCCGCAGCCCCGGCAGGCTTCGGTCCTTGCGGACCCCTTCTCTATTGCTGACTCTCTTTGAGGCGCGCGTGGAACACGAACGCGCCGTCGACACGGCCTGTCGTCATGAGACGGACGGACGGCGAGCTAGCCCATAGCTCCCCGTCCACAGGCCCGCGCCTACGGTGGCCGGTAGCCACCCCGTGGCCCCCGACGCCCGGGGCGTCTCCCGCGGCGGCCGGGACGTGAGGATATCTCCCTCTCACGTTCCGCCACCTCCTTCGCTAGCATGACTGCTTCGCAGAAGGAGGTGATGGCGTCCCATTCCGTCTCGCTCCGGACCATGGCACGAACCAGGGCCGGAAGCGAGAGGTCGCCGCCGCCAATCGCCACCTCGAGGACACGGCGGTGCTCCACCCAAGCAGGGCACACCTCCACCGTGTGGTCCACCGTGTCCTCCGGTCGATCCTCACAATGGAAACACCCGGGCGTCTCCTCCCGCCCGATTCGGTGCAGGAACTTACCGAAACATCCGTGTCCGGTAAGAACCTGCGTCAGGCGGAAGGTGAGGACGCCGTGGCGTCTCTCCAGCCACTCCTCAAAGAGGGGACTTACCGCCACTATCGTGGTGCGACAGTCGCTCTCTCCATGTCGCCATGAGATCCCGCCGGAAGTCCGTCCGCTGAGCGACAATTTGCCGCGGCAGCGGAGTTTCCCCCCGGCGTAGCGCCTCCGCGCGCCACTCGTGTAGGCGCGCGAGGACTATCGCCTCCAGATCCCATGGCGGCAATCCGGCAAGGAGGCTCGCCACCTCGCGGGAGATCGTGCGGTATCCCCGGATCAGCCTTACGGCCACCACCTTTTGGGGCGCGTTCACACCGGGGCCCCGTAAAGGGCCATGGACCGCACGACTCCCGCGTAGAGCCTCCGGCAGGAGGCGTTTGCCCCCCCCAGGTTGGGCAGGAGCCGCCTGAAGGCAGCCCCTGTCCGCTCCAGTTTGGGGGCCAAACGTCGGAAGTGCTCCGCGAAGTTCCACCGGCTGTCGAGGACGAGACCTAGGTACTTCAACGTCGACTCGACGCCGATGGATACCCCTCCCGCCGTCACTGCTGATCCCGGAGGTGGCGCATTCCGAGGCCCATGAAAGCACATGGCCTCGGACTTGTGCAATGCCACCTCGAGACCCAGTTGCCGGATCCTCTCAACGACTATCGCAACCCCGCGTATCATTATTTCGGCCGCCGCCTCGTGCGACCTCCCCTGTGCCAGCACCAGCGTGTCGTCTGCATAGCAGACAACGCTGACGCCGCTAGGGAGGTCGGCGCGCAGCACCCAGTCGTAACCGATGTTCCACAAGGACGGGCCTAGAACCGATCCCTGCGGAACACCGCACGACATCTCTCGCCGGTTCCATTCTCCGCTGCGACCGGGGTAGATGACGGCTCTGTCCGTCAGGTAGTCCCCGACCACACGACGGAGGTAGGTCGGCACCCGGTGATACCGGAGTGCCTCCCTTATGCAGCTCCAGGGCATGGAGTTGAAGGCGTTGGCGATGTCGAGAGACACCGCCAAGACAACCCCACCCCGGGACACCGCATCCCCCGTCGTGAGGGCTCTCACACGCATGATGGCGTCCACCGTAGAGCGCCCCTTGCGGAAACCAAACTGGTGTTCCGCAAGATCCGGCCCAGTCCTCGCAAGGTGCTCGGCGAGGCGGTTTGCAATAACTCTTTCAAAGAGCTTGCCCACTTCGTCGAGCAGCACCACGGGCCGGTAGGGAATATAGTCCTACCCTGCGGTCTACTCTTGTACCATACCTTTGGTTGACTTGAATGTTCTGCCAGCTAGAACCACATTATCACCACACTGCACTGTGCCACAGGCCTCACTATTAGTCACCATTTCACTGAACATTTTGTGTCAATTATTCGAAAGACATCGCGATATTTGCATACACTGTACGGAAGGTAGCGCGAGACTAAATATTGTTTACATTTATTTAAGTTAGCTTTCATCGCCCGCGCCGCCCGTTGTCATGATGGCTATCTCGCTCTATCCCACGTTTTTAATTTGCACGAGAAAGGGGACGAAAACTGGTACGACATATTTTGCATTTTGTTGGTATGGGTAACTATTGTTTCCTTTGTATCCAGTGTCTGTAAGTGTGTGCGTGCGGTTAAATCGCCTCGCCAAGTTTACTTCAACTGTTTTTGTAAAGACTTAACTTGCTTGAAATACGGTTCATTTTTCTTTATTTTGTATTGAATGGTGGAATTTGTATTAATACAAATAAAACTGCACTTTTAAAAGTCTTATTGCCTTGAGTTACGGTCCATTTCAGTTTGCTTGGACTATACAGGGGTAGTGTGACTATAAATTAAGTAGCTTTAATTATTTTTGGGATAAAAAATTACCTATATTAAAAATCATAGAAATCGATTCAGTAAACGATTCTGAACAAAGTAATTTCAGGATGTGCGTTAATTGTGTATGTATAGACATTAGATACAGGGTGTAAACAACCTCATCATGATTGCTGGGAAATGACTTTTTTTTTTGGGGTGAAAAATCATGTTTTGTGGTAGAACTCAATGTAACGCACTCAAAACATTGTGCTGATGGATGTGTTGAATAGTACGGGGGTCGTGGAGATGTTTAAAGAAAAAATCTTACATTTAAAACTTGTATTTAAAAAAAAAACTTGTGACAAAGTGGGAACTTTGACTCCCAATATCTCCGTAACTAGAAGGTTCCCAGGTATGGTGTAGAACAAAAAAATGATCGCAATGACGGGGAGAACAAGTGCCTTTCGGCTTCGTTAAGAGGTTTTTTACACCCTTTATAAGTACTTCTATTATGAAATGAAATGTACGCAGCCGTTCAAATAACAAAAAAAGATACTTAACTAGATTATTTATAGGATAATTAACTGCATTTTATGATCTAACCTTGATACGATGATTTAGTGGGATAGATTTATAAATACGTTAATAGTCATAAATACGTAAAACGTCTGACAACCAGTCTTACCAAGAGGTATCGTATTACCCAGTACTAAATGGGTTGTGGAGGTCAGAATTCAGATAGGCAGTCGCTCCATGTATAATACTGGTATTCAGCAGCATCCGGTTAGACTGGAAGCCGACCCCAACATAGTTGGGAAAAGGCTAGGCAGATGATGGCAGATGATAAGATATAGTACGTTGGAACACTTGATAACGTGTCCTGCCCGTTGATGGCTGTTCTTTTTGTTTGCACATTACAGGAAATGGGGGACTGAAATGACCACTGTAGCAGAATCATAATAGAATAATAATATGAATTACGTTACAATTCGATAAATGGTCACAAAGTTACAATCTGCGTCTGGAGAATTTTAACGTTATAATCATATTACCTACCCCTTATAGACGCTGCTGAAGGTACTAAAGTCGTCTGTTCGAAAGAGATACCGTGGCCCCGGAACACAAAGGGCGATGACGATGAAGGAACATGGATGGGTTTTAGTCAGTAGAAGTCTGACACCCCCTTCCGCTCCGCCCAGAGCGGGAGGGGGTCATTTGATGATTTCCCATCCGAAAATAAAAAAGGTACTAAAGTCTTCGTCTTATTTAGGAAGATTATAATAATAAAGCTTGCAATGAACAGCGACAGGATAGCCAAGAGAGTAAGAGCAACTTTAGTTCTTAGATTCTTCTGAGGTACCTGGCTGTGTGCCGGAAAGTGGCACTATTGCAAAATTATAGGCTCAGTATCGCAACTTTAGCTCGTTACACGTATTCACCGAGATTTCCCCATAATTATTATGTATCTAAGAGCGAATTTCATTAGTATAGATGATCGCGAGTAGCGTATCTAAACCACGTCAGTGTCAATAAACCATAGCAACAAGCTACTAACACTGCATGCTATAGGATGAACACGTTATGCTTCATTGCTAAAATTCATCACAAATGTTTTAAGCCCCTGTCACACCAGCCAGAGTCAACAAAAAAAGGATTCTAATGTCTACAGAAGTGACTTATATAGTCCCACTATTCTCGTTTGCATTGAGAGTTGTGCAACTTTCTTTTTTTTAATAAAACAATAAAATAACGTTATCATATGGGCATACCGTAAACGTATTGCAGTTTCAATTCGTATTCACTTGAGATTATTACTTCATTCAGTTTCCACTGGAAGGCGAATGAAAGGAAGGTTGCAATGAGTGCAGTGCCAACACCTAGTTAGCGTTTGGAATACAACTCATTTTGCAAGGACATACGATTTTGTAATATTTATGTCACTCTTATGCAGTATTACTTATGGCCTATATTAGAGCTTAACTGAGAGACAATTTACTATTCAACTAAACATATATGGTTGTTCCACAGAAGTGACTTTTTTGTTTTCGGTAAATTGATCCACTTTGAAAAGGAAGAAGAAAACGGAGAAAGAGAAGATATTGGAAGAAGAAAACGTGTTGCGCCGACTCGAAATATGTAGAATGAGACAAGGGCAGAAATGTGATGATGGGCTCAATCGATTCGGCCAGAATCCTTTTCAAAATAGCCATTTCGAAAAGGATTCTGGCCGAATCGATTTGCTCCTGATTGATTTTTAAATATAAATATCGCTGGACATTAACACACAGTGCCATCTAGTGCCACATTAAGCAACGAGACACCAGATATTGTGTCGTAGACACCAGATAGTTGATATACTACATAGATACTTTTTGTTTGTAAATACATACTTATTATACATATAAACATCCATGACTCGGAAACAAATGTCCATGCTTGCACAGAAACATTTGCTCCAGCCGGGATTCGAACCCGGGACCCCAAGAACGTAAGGCAGCCTCACTACCGCTGCGCCATTTGGGTTGTCACACGATTTGATTTGATCTTGGACCTTTTGCTTATCCTGCTTTTCCACAATACTCGTAATGTAAGCACTCTGTAAGGTCGTTTATTTATCTTTCGTGGTTTTGCAAAACTGCATGTCATCGTTCGAGTTTTGAAATTCGTAATGCATCGCCAGTTATTGCTAAAGATTTTATAGAGCCGTTCTTAAACGTTACAATTTTTTCAGATTTTTTTTCGGTTTGATTCGGTCAGCTAAAAATAAAATAAAAATAAAATTTTATTAATCGGTTTAAAAAAAAGAGGTTGTCAATTCGACCCGTATCATGTGTGTAAAATTTTAGAAATTGCATAATATTCGATGAGTTTTTTCAATATTGATATTTTGAAAGTCGGTACTTTTTTACAAAAAGTTTTTACGTACACACACCGAAACTTAGAATGAATTTGAAAAATATTCTTGAATGTCTTGAAATAAAACAATTGATGATGATCCATGACCATGACGTAAATATTCTTTTGACTAAGAAGTACTAATATTAATACGGAACCATAATTTATGTACGCTCGGATTCACACTTGGCAAGTTATTAATTAACACTAAGACGCTAATGTTCGCAAGTATTTCATTTTTCACGCTTTACAAACCATTTCATTTGGCAATACAAGATAACGGTGTTCAAGATTGCGTAATTAAGCAGAGATAATTAAATAGATGTGAAAATTATTTAAATTAAATCCGGTGTTCCGAAAAGCTAGGGTTGCAGACATGCATTTAATTGCTTGCTTGCAATGTTATTTTTCTACTTAATTATGAAATGGCGAAGATAAGGGAATTGCGCTGTAATTACTGATGAGCATGTCAAGATTATGCATAATCTTTACAATATCAGACTAATTAGTAAATAATCTAAGCTTAGGCGGACTGGCAGCCCTGCAACGTGAAGACTCTGTAGTCAGTACTTACAGGATCTTTAGATGAGTTACAATGGGAATTACCGTTACAGTAATCGAAGTTGGACTCTAACCAAATAAAGTCATTGGTACCGGTGTAAGTCTATACTTCTATACTATCACTACATAGTATAAAACAAAGTCGCTTTCTCTAAAACACAAAAACACTTACACACACACAAACTCTCACTCGCACACTCATACACCCCACACTCCACAAAAACACACAGACACTCACACACTCCCCCTCACACAAACTTCCACCCCCACCCCCCTCTGATAATTTTGATTGTATTATATTTATAGTAAGTCTGGAACAATTGTTTTCTCGTTTATATGGGCGTTGATAGCTGCGACACAGTTATAAACTTTTGTAGCTATCATCGTTTTCTTTGTAATTGTGCCAATTGTCTATGTTGCACAATAAACTTTTTCTTTTTTTTCTCTGTCCCTATATCCCTATATATGCTTAAATCTTTAAAACTACGCAACGGATTTTGATGCGGGTTTTTTTTAATAGATAGTAATTCAAGAGGAAGGTTTTAGTATATAATTTGCGGGCGGGCGAAGCCACGGGCATCAGCTGGTATTATAATATTATAAAGAGGAAAGATTTATATTATTGTATGTAACGAATAAACTTAAAAACTACTGGACCGATTTTAAAAATTCTTTCAGCAATGAATAGCTACATTTTCAGCGAATAACATAGGCCATATTTTATCCTCGTACTCCCACGGGAACGGGAACTACGCGGGTGAAACCGCGTGACGTCCGCTAGTGAAAGATAAAGGTGGCCCCAGCCAGGATTGTTTTGGCGTATGGAACAGAGCGTCGAAAAAAATATTATCAACTAAATACACATTGGTGACAATGTTACTAATGGGATAATTATGTTCCTTTCAGTGTATTATTCAGATTGGAACAAAACATCATCATCTCGCCTTTAATCGGTTAGGGTTCTTACAGACGAGCGGCACGTTGCTAACTGCAGATAAACTGCAGCAGTCGCCACCTGTCGACGGCTGCCGTCGACGCGCCGGGCGGCAGTTGTCGACACACATTTACGCGGCATGCCACAACTGCAAGTCAGTGCAGTCGTCTACGCTTTAGCGGCTGCCGCCCGGCGCGTCGACGGCTGCCGTCGACAGATGGCGACGGCTGCAGTTTATCTGCCGTTGGCAACGTGCCGCTCGTCTGTAAGAACCCTTAGAACATTCACATTTCGCAAGTTATGTTTAAATCCCGCGTAATAGGGGGCAAGCCTATTGCCATCAATCGGGCGCACTCCAGACTCCGTAGCTGCTTCTGGGAAATTACTGATGGAATAACTCAATAACACTTTGCCCGACCCGGGAATCGAACCCAGGACCCCATACTCAGCAGTCGAGAAGACCACTAGACTAGACCAACGAAGCAGTCGACGGGTAACAAAGAAAGAAAATATAAAAAAAAAACATTTAATTAGGACCAAACATTTTTTGGGCAGACAATATTGTGGCCATTGCGGGATTATCCTGGATGAGGTTGGCACAGGAGCGTGGAGCTTGACACAAACAAAGAGAGGCCTATACCCAGCATGCAGTGGGTGAAGTCGGGCTGTGGATGATAATGATGCAACATTTTGTAAATTTTATACACCCACCAAACACATCATCATCATCATCAGCCTATTATTGTTCCCACTGCTGGAAAACATGCCTCCTCTCTATGAGAGGGAATGGGCTATAATCCACCACGCGGGCCCAGTGCGGATTGGTAGATGTCACATGTCTTCGAATTTTTTGGTTCTACGACATGCCGGTGTCACGATGTTTTCCTTCACCGTTTCGAGAGTAGTGGTGATGAAATAAATTACACAAAGTAATGCGCCTGTCTGAGTTCGAAACTTCGAACCCACGAATTACTGTTCGTAAGTCGGGGCCGCCACCACTGGGCCACCGCTGCTCCTAGCTGCTCCTCCCACCAAACTGCGCGAAAGCAAATATTTAAGCAGGTTCTTACCTGCTAAAATATTTGCTTTCGCGCAGTTGGAACACTAAAGGTTCATATTTGGATTGTTGTGTAAAATGGCCTTGATTCGACGCGGACTTTTTACACGTCAATATTTACTTGTTATGTATACGATGCTAAAGAGATGACTAACCTCTACTTCGTCGAAACATGTCCGAAAAACTGCTAGGTTAGCCAACTCTTATCGTTAATTTTTCATGGTTTTATCCGACGGGTATTCCCATTAGAGTATCTATAATGTTGTGCAAAATGACTACATCCTTGCTTGACATTGTTGTTTTAGTCTGTCTGTGAACAGAGCAACTGTAGTGAGCTACAATAGTTTGTTGAAATTAAAGATGAACTAGTTGTGAAATCTTAATATTTGAATCGGATTTTGTTAACAGTATCAAGGGTTTTTTTTTTACGGAACCCTAATTCTTTTTTTTAAATAAAAAAGTAGCATATGTAACCTATGTTAGACCTTATAACATTAACTATCTGCCAGTAAAAGTCCTGACAAAATTGGTCCAGCCGTTTCGGAGATTAGCCGGAACAAATAGACAGACAGGAAAATGCAAAAATGTTTTTTTTTGTTTTTTCATATGCATTCACCTGTTAGTTTGAAATTACAAACAGATATATGTCGTTTTTATTTATTTGTATAGATAAAATTTGATATGCTAATGAAGCAGGTGGATTAAAGATTGATCGAATGATTGCAAAAATCAGACCCGATAGACCGCTATCAACGTTTTGAATACCAGCTGTTATCATTCATGAAACATGATAAAATAATCGATTCGAGAAAGTATTTCTATACCATTAAACGACAGTTACCACCGTGTTTGGACACATTTCTATTGTAACTATTTATAAGTGCCAATCAACATTCATAGTAGGTAACAGGAAACCTTTCCGCTACTGCGCGTTCGAACAAACATTTTGTCATTTGTGTTATTTACAAATGTTGGAGCAAAAAACAGACGACAAATATTTGACCAAACATTACTCTTGTAAAAGTTGTGAGAATTGACCTTCACCGATTTACACCTGTCTACAGTATTGACAATTTATTAAGTCGATAGGCCTTGGGTTAAGTTGCGAGTTGGAAAAAGCTACTGAGTTCTGCACCCTTGGGTTTTTAAAGTTTGTAGAAAGCATTTATTTTTTTATCGAAGTCACTTCTGTATCAAAAAAAAAAAGTAACTGGACACAGAAGTGACTTCGTTAGCAATTTTTGCAGAATAATACTGATTTTTGAAAATGATCATATTTTGACGTGAATAGACATGACGACAGTATAAAAAAATTCCAAATCTATTTAGTCCGTCAGTTAGAGCATTAGAACTTAATGGACACGTATTTTTTGTTTTTATAAATCAATGACTATTGACAAAAGATAAAACGCATCAAAAATCGGGAGTGGGGGCTCGTGACGTCAGAACTAGCTAAAAATTATACCTAGGCGTGACGTATTGAGAATTTTAAAAGCGTCATATCTTCGTCAATTTTGGTTTACGTAACAAAAGAAAAAACACGGATGAAATATTTTTTTATAATCTTACAGACGGCCTAATTCGATTTTTTTTTGTCGTCTCGCCTATTGTCATCACTGTTTATTGCGATTCGTATTCTGTAGTACCCCATTTTTAATGTCAGGAGAGCGTGTGAGCCTAAATGAAACAATCGTTTTAATAATTACAAAGTACCGATTGTTTACTAACATACTTGACTTGATTAGTCTTGACTGGTATTAACAATAGGTACTTAATCAATTAGCTTTCTTTTTAACACCTTTAGCTAACAATAGAAATTACCTACGGCTACGTTATTGCATTTTATTTGGTACATTAAATTCTTATTCCATTATCATTGCTATTAAAAAAACATTCAACAAAGAAAAAAATTGAAGAAAATAAAAAATATCGTTCAGATTTTTACGCAAAGACACTGGGAACCCCAAAAATCAAAAAGTGTGCATATAAAGTTAAGTTTTAAAAGTACGTAGTACACTGGCTTGCGCAAGTGCTCATTGAGATTGCGTTGAAGTAGCGTGAGGTAGCGGATCCTGACCTTCGCCAATGAGGTTTTGCAACGTGGAGACAAAACCGTCGTAAACATCGGCGACACTGTGCTGTGACAATGGACACATTGTGAATGACGTGACGTCACGGTAAAGGCTTACGCAGACGAGGGAACTTTTGTCTGTGGGGGAACAAAAATACCTGATATGTGGGAACGTTAAGCCGTTGGTCCTGGCTGTCATTTGTGGATCTTTGACAGTCGTCACGGGTAGTCAGAATCCTGGAAGGCTGAAACCCAAAGAGGTAATGTTACCGAGTAGGTGACTAGGCGTGGTTGTTCGATAGGCAGTCGCTCCATGTAAAATTCTAGCATTCAGCTGCATCCAGTTAGACTGGAAGCCGTTCCCAACATAGTTTTTTTGTTTATAATAACTTTGTTCCACACTAGAGTTTCTCCTGTATCGTGGGTGCGTTTACTAGCATTTAATCTCACATACACAAACAGCCAGACCCGGAACAACTACCAGTAGGCGCTACAAATATTTGTTCTGTGCGGGTATCGAACCCGCGACACGCAGCGCAGCAGCCAATCCCTCAGCCACTACGGCAACCGTGCGTGTGATAATGACTATAGGTGCTCCTCTGTCCCTTCGGGTCTTCGGGAAACAGGTCATGCGTGATGATATTATGTTGATTAGGTAATAATCATCGGCAAAACGCATAACTTTTTTTTTTTTTTCATTTTAGTTACTAAAACCCTAACACTAATTGTTTAAGTTTTTCTTACTGTACTAACATTCTATGGATTCTGTAAATCTGAAATAAATAGTTTTTATTTTATTTTATTTTTATTATAAATAACGCAGCAAATCAGCTAACACGCACTCCCCAGAAAAAAAAGACTTACACACCGTGTTTCCGGACGATATCGATAAACTTCGACCGGTCATTGTACTCATCATTATGAACAACTTTTACTATGGGACCTAACCCTGAATCGTGAAAAAAAATCAGCTGTTCCCTACAATTATGTTCGCAACTCGTCAAAATGTATGGAATAGCTGATTTTTTTTTCGCGATTCAGGGTTTACGTCGGGATACGTCGTATAGCGGATATAGGGAATATTTTCAAACAAAAATACGATGTTCGTCGTCGTGTCCCGCTCGTAAATATTTAAATAAAACCCCTCGTCTGCAAATGCCCTAAGTAATTAATAGGTACCAACAACAATTAGCCCTTGGGTCAACTGAAGTTACTCATTGTTGACATAATAACACTCTACGCGTTGTGTAGATATCCATCTTGGATATGCAATGAATATGCATAATAGGCAGATCTAGAAATGTTGAAGGTTTCCGGCGTAACCTTGACCGCGAGTGTTTATTATGTAAAGCTTAAAAAAACTCATGAATAACGTCTTCACGTGCCATCATATCGTCGTTGATATTGCAATCCGTTCTATGTCAAATTTTTATGATTTTTTTATTTTTTGCTAATCGGTTTTAAATCTTAATTATGAACGCATCCGTAAAACGTTCTATGTGAACGGCCAATCAGAACATTTCATTTCAGGCTAATGCAATACCAACGCAACGGTTTTTCTTGACAATGAGTTTTCTGTTTTTAGTAGATTTATTTGTAAGGTAGTTTTATATCCTCTATATTTTTTTGGTGTTACTAATAGTAATATGTATAATAACTAGCATAAAATGTGCTTGTTTACTTATATTTAAAAAAGCAAAATGTTACATGTCATGACAATCTTAAAAAATATTACCCCTAAAACTGAATGTAAAAGGTTCTATGTCACATTATCTCTTTACAGAAATCATTGTAGTAGGTACCTATTCTATTTTAATCTCAAACCTTGAGAAACCAAGTTACATATCAAACAAAAAAAAAACAATTATTGCCGTAATCCAATAGTTTCAACAAAATAGTAGATTGTTACACGAGGGTCAAAAGGAATCAATTCCCATACGAGGTATTAAGACGCCCGAGCGCAGCGAGCGCGCCTATAGTCCGAGTAGGAATTGATGTCTTTCACCCGTCGTAAGCACTCTACTTTTCATTTCGAATATAAGGAAAGTAAAAAATAGTAGTTTTTCTAAAATATTTATCGATAATAATAACATGAGTAGTACCTTTTCAAAATTAATTGAGAAGTTAGAACAATTTGTGAAATTTCAAGTAACATTTTTGTTTGGAATATTTAAGCTTTTTGTTACGTTATGACAAATTTGGCCGCGCTGAATTTCTGTAAAAGTAGGAGAATACTGGAAGTATTTGATTAGACGGTGGAATCCATGGCGCAGACTCCCTTGAAGTAGTTGGTTGAGGCGAAGTATAGTCTTAGTTAATTTGTTTGAAATTTTAGTGTTATTTTGGACAGAATCCTCAATGTAGCCTTCCGCGACTGTGCTGGATTTCCATCCTCCATATCTTTTTACCTTTGTCAAGTTCGCCCCAGAATCGGCTAACAGTGTCGCTGACATTCTTCTATAACTATGCCCGGTATACTGTTCACAGTTTGGTAAATTCAAATATGTTGCTATTTGCTTCGGCATACCTTAGATTTTATTTTTACCGATCACTTGTTTATAGCATTTTCCCTTTTGGTAGTTGAGAAAAAAGCGCAAGCGCAAGCGTTTTTATACAACATCGTTTTATTTTCTTATCTGCTCGTGCTGCTTAACCTAAGAATAATGCATAATTCAACAAAATGCATTATGTATTATCCTTAGGATCCCTGGGAAGTCTTTTATCTATTTATCATAGTGTCCCATTGTAATAGGGGGGCGAGCCTGTTGCCATCAACCGGGTACACATTCAGAACGTGGCTGCATCTGAGAAACTCGTGATGAAAAAAACTCGATAATATTTGCCCAACCTGAGAATCGACCCCCGGACCTTATGCCTCAGCACTCTGGCTAGCGAACACTAGCCATAACTGATGGCGAAATTCGAGTATACTATTAGCCCCCGAAGAGTTAAGCAAACGTGTTCGTTTGCTTAACTCTTCGGGGGTTACAGGCGTGGTGTTATGTAATGTCCAGGCAATTAGTAAAAAGGTATCTAGAGTTTAAGACTCCTGTAAGGTGTGTAACATTTTGGTTTTGAAATTGTACCATGTTTTCTGAACCGAATAACGTTTTCACTTTTTTTTTCCACAAAAAAATATCTTTCGGCTTCCTGAAGTATATTTGCATGAGCCATTAACTAGCATGTAGGTAGCATTACGTATCACAGAACCAAGCAGAACAAATTAGAACAGAGATTGCACATTTGCGGTGTGGAGAGTGCACATGCAATACACTACAAAATGGCGCGCTAGCTTCTAATATAAATGTAACATGTTTCCTGTGTTACGTGCAGCTACAATAATGACAAAGAAATTACAAGTATCAGCAATGGTTGATACAGTCATTTTAAAGCAATTTCACTTTCGCAGCAATCTAACCAGAACTTTATCGTGAAGCGAAAAAGATCACTGTGATTTGACAGCTGTAAAATATCTTTGGAAGGACTGTACTCTACCAGTGTAAGTACCTATATTCTTGGAATTTTAGGCTGGACATAAAAAATACAGGAAAGAGTCCCAAGCCCACCTTCTAACAAGCAAGCGTGATACTTTCGAAGTTACAGGTTACAGTAGGTACACGTAAACATAGTGAAATATACTGAATAAGAAGATGGCTTTATTTCAGACTAACTTTTGTTCTCGGCTTCACCCCCGTTATGTACGGAAATTACCCAAGGAAACGTTTTAAATGTAGCCTATGGACACTTGCGGATAATGTAGTAAGAACCCTAGGGTTCTTACAGACGAGCGGCACGTTGCCAACAGCAGATAAACTGCAGCCGTCGCCACCTGTCGACGGCTGCCGTCGACAGGTGGCGCATTTATTTGCTCGTATTTTACACCATACACCCACTTTCTGTCACAAACATCGTCGTCGCTCCGCCGGCCTTCGGCCTACGGTCCTCACGCCAGCTAGCAAGACTTTTAGGAAAAAAAAATGAAAAGTAACCGGCTATTCGCTTCCTCTTCGATTAAAACTGAGTCAGCTTAATATATTTAAATAATTCGCCTAACTACTTAACCTAAATCATTTATTTATTCGTCGACTTCGTATGTCCAATGGATCTAAGTCACTATTAGAATAGCATGAGCATCAAAAACGCTCCTCGCGTTATTTTTATAATAAAAACTTAATTATTCATTTTATTGATAAACCCAGCTACTTGTAGTCAATTCACTTCCAGCAGATTGTCTTTTTTACGATACAAAACCTTTGAATCACGCAGTACGCTGTTGGACAGCCACCAAATTCATTACAATATGTTTGTTTGATTAATTTATGAGTACCTATACGAATAAATCTCCGTCAGTAACAAGAGCCGGTGTGAGTGAACCGCTAATTAATGCAGATATGATCCATAAATTAAATGACTTACATGTTTACTTAATTCCCGATTAGTCTTGATCACCGACAGGCACATTCTGACACATACATTACATTGAAGAAATTGCGCTTGTGTTGACGGAAACAATTTAGTTATTTACATAACTCAGATCGAGATACTATCAGACCACACCAGACATGATCTAAATGCAGTATAAACACCTTCCTTATATCACGTGGTGTATAAAGTTATATCATAAGTGCAAGCAAGCATGTAACTACTTAGTGTACCTAAGGTATGTCTACTTTATACTTATGTCAATGATTTATTGTGATAATGGTAGTAACTCGGATAAACGTAACTTCAGATTACAATATTATGATTCAAGTATGTGATACAATATTAAGAGCTATTCTGCAAATAGCTCATTGTAGATGGCGCGTCTATGGCTGGGTCCCAATCTGACCAATGAAGCCAAGCTATTTTGAAATATAAAAACTATTACCAAATTTTCAACCAATGACGATGCTTAAAACTAGCTATGGTAGCGCCATTACTTGGCGACCCTTGAATGTTGAGGTCACTTCTTCTATGGCACGGGGACACGGAACTACAGAAGTGACTGAACTCACTTCTGTGGATACACATAGTATACTTGGTAAAGGATCTATTCTTTAACTATCAAGTAAAACGATGATTACTAAGATGTAAACGGATTTAATTCGGATATGTGTTCGCTTCAACCGTCCAAAATCGAATGGTTTCATTTTACATTGCTTTCAATTCAAACGTCAAAAACGTCATACAAAGTGTGGCCATTGTGAAGTCCGATTCGATACAATTTAATAATAGATTTAATTAACTAGAGTTACTAGAGTAATAAAAATAACCACTATTTAAATATTTTCATTTTTTAGTGTATTAAGTACTATTATATTGTATTCATGTGTGCATACTAGATATGATACTTGACTAATTAACCTTACTTTAAACACGTTTCTTTTAGCTCGCTACGCGGTTTATTCCAATACATATGATTACCTACTACTATTGTCCTGGAAGTTGCGTCGTCTTCCCATAATTTCCACTCCCCGGTTCATTTATACTTATTTATTGCCAAATCTGTGAAGCCAAACACGTAGTTAATTGACATTGACAGCATAATTAGGTCCCGCTGCCGGGTCACATCACACCGGTCACATGATTCAGCTGGATTTTAATTTGCAGATAGGCAGGTTAATTATAATTTACATTCGTTCATAAAAATAACATAAAGAACAAAAGGTACACGAATTACGCTGATGTCATTCCGAATAATTACCAGCTTAGCTACCAAATTATTTAAACTATTTTAAATACTTACCTACCTACTTTGACGTTTTATTGTGAGTTTTTTTGTTATATTATAAAATTAAGTACCCAAGACCAAAGTTCGTATTTTTCAGAAGCGTTTAAAAATAGGTTTATAACACTTTTTACGACTCTTTGTGTCACTGCAGTCTGCAAACTCTCCCTCCAAATTGTAGAAAATTCAAAATTGTCGTAGCCTGTGACATTACACACAGCGCCATCTAGTGCCACACTAAGCAACGAGGCTTGTGTCATGGACACCAGATAATTGATTTACTACATAGATACTTTTTGTTTGTAAATACATACTTATTATACATTATAAACATCCATGACTCGGGAACAAATGTCCATGCTCATCACACAAACATTTGCTGCTACCGGGATACGAACCCGGGACCCTAAGAACGTAAGGCAGCCCCACTATCGCTGCGCCATTCGGGTCGTCAATTATGATACGTTTGCAGTCATTATCGTTTTGTACATAATCGACTGTTGTTTATCATCATCGCTAAGTATTTAGTATGTAGTACCTAACTAGCTTCTTATAACTCGCGTGATTTTCTCAAGGATGTTTTTGAAATTATATTTTACATAAAATGTTTTAAAAGGCCCTGGCCCTAATGTATAATATGTATAATGCAGTTTAGTTATATATTCTTTGTGAATCGGCAAGACAAGAATCAAATATTTTTGGAACGAAGTTCCTTATCGCGCGTTGCGAAAGGGGGCTAGACGGAAAAAATTAAGACGAAAAGTTGTAACGACACTTTTTGCTATAGTAAGCTATTGTAAGCCGTGCAGCGTTTTTTTTTTTTTTTTCGAAATGGCATCTCGCAGTTCAACCTGAGAGGTTGTCGTCTGCTTAACCGGACTTTCCTGTGGGTGCCTTAAGTGTAAGGCCTCCAGCCAGGGCAAAAAACTTACAAACTAAGCGACTACACGCTAAGGGCACCCCCTGCGGGGTACGGGCCTCGGCTTAGGGCGTCGCTGGGTGAGGACAGCAAGGGGACAGGCTGGATCGGAGTGGAAGCCGTGCGGCGTGCGCATGTTTCTCTGTCTGTCTCTCTCTCTCTCTTATAGAAAGCAAGCCAGATATTCGATTACATATTTTCGCCAGTTTTTGTTTTTTTTTATTATTAAAAAAAAATAAAAATAAGAAATAAAACTGGCGAAAATATCTGATATACTCTTCGTTCCATCCGGGTGTCCCTTAACACCTCTCAAGTTTTATTTTAGAACGTTATACTTAGCTATCCTCATTATTATGAGTACTTATCACCCTATGGGTAGGTCCTTCTGTTGACAATTTATTTGTTTGGTTTTTTTGTTTTGTGTTGAGTAACTTTGAAACACACTGGTCTTACCCCCGAATACTGAAACGTCACTCAAAATTTAAGTAGCACTTATATTTAACAGATACTCAAAAGTGACTTTTGGCCATACGAAATTCAAAGTTTAGGAGCTGCTCAAATGTTAAGCAGCCCTTAAATTTTGAGTGATGTTTCAGTATTCGGGGATTAGTTACTTAATTTAAGGTTTGTTTCACATTTAGTTAATGTATTTTAAAATTAGCATCTAATACTTTAATGTTTGCATGCAATTTTATGGCGAAATGTGTCATTGCCCTACATATTATTTTGACCATCTTTTGTAAGTACCATTTATAGCAAATAAATAAATTTGACTTTGATCTTACATGTTACTAAAGTCGATACACAATTACACACTCAAAATGCACTATTCGATGATGATTGATGATTTTTATTGCTGCCGACAGTGCAGTCTGCAGCAGATGACATTTTAATAATTAGTATCAATAATGTATTTAATTTAATTTCCATGTATCTAATTAACTATTGTATGTCCTATGGGCGGGACATAGCCAGCTGCCAGAGTATAAGTTAGATAAGTAGACTATAATTATTAAACTTGGGTGCTAAATTAGCACTACCTTTTTCCCGCGATTTCTTATTTTATGATGTGGCAGACCCAGGTAAAGAAATATCGGCTGTTCCATGTATTAGGGGTGAGTGGAGGCATTGAAAGTACGGAACCGCTGAATATAATGTTTTCGCGAATACATTTTGGTCACATTAAGAAACTTGTTGAGTTTGACGGCCTATACTGTATAGCATTGATTGCGTAGGTACTTATAGCTTTTAGAGCACTCGTAAAATCTCTTGAAAGTATTGCTGAGTAAACATTTTCAATGAGATGGTAGGTACATGCTATCCACTATTTATTATCTATGGGTGTCATTAAATAAACCATAAACGATGGCGTTACGATAGAGTAGAAAGTTATGAAAGTAAGCCTATTGCGTTTCTATATAAAATAACATTAAGGCTATGCTTGTTTTCACCGAACAAATCACTTGGGGTGAGCCACGGTGGCGTGGGTCAAAATTAAATTTGTTTCACTTTTGTTGCAATTAACAGATCAGTGTCAGGTTGTATGTTGATTTAAATATGATTTGCGACCGTAACACGCATGTATTTACATAATTATAATAATTAAAATCATCAATACAACCCTTCTAAGTTCATTTAATTTTAATCCCATTGAATGACAATTTCATAAAAAAAAGTTTTGTAGAGGGTTGTATATTGTATTAATGAATTTAATCGGTTCAGTGCCGAATATTTCAAATAAGCCAGCGCTATTTTTGAGTGGAAACGGGTTTTAGACTTATGTAAAATTAATGTTGTATTCAAGAATAAATAAATAAGCTCTGAACACAAATTCTAACCAGGTATTACTTATTGTATAATTATATTATATAATTAATTTTTGCATATACATATATGCTAAAATAAAAAGATTAAATGGGCCTACTCTTGACCTCAATCTTGTCCTGAGGACAGCGTTGAGGTCGACGATGGAACGAGCTAACCCAAAAGAAGCCAATTATAGATTGGGGTCATATGAACTTGGGAATACCGACGCAGGCAGGGAATTCCACTCCTTGAATGTGCGTGGCGTTGCCAGGCGTCCGGATAAAGCCGGACATACATAGTTAGGCTTTTTGATTGCGTGTCCGGCCAAAATAAACGGTGTCCAGCTTGTCCGGGTTTTGTTAGGCTTTTTACATTTCGCTTACTTTCGCTAACTTAAAGAGAAGTTTTGTTTTGTTTAGATTGTTTTTTTTATTTTGTTTTGCTTTGGGCAGTAATAGCAGGTACCTAAATAAGACTTATTTGGGCAATTGCGTTTAATTTAAGCAGAATTTAAAAATGTTGATAAATGTTTATCTCGAATTTATTTGACTGATGTTCGCAGCTTCGACTAGGCGGGATAATACAAAACCTTTGTTGCTAAATTGCCGTTCAGTCACGCAAAACTCACTAGCTTGGTGAAAAGTGTGTGGTTAGAAGTACTACTAACCTACTTAAGACTGATTTGGCATTCCATTTTATTTATATTTCATTAGAATTTAACAAGATTTATGGTAATAATCAAAAAAGGATGATATTTCAATTTTTTTGTCGTAGGTTTCCTAAAATCCTCAATAATGTAGGATGTCCGGCCTTTTTACCCAAATGTCCGGCCAAACTGGCTGGTCTGTCGCCTATTAGGTTTGGCAACCTGGCAACCCTAGCTGTGCGCATAATAAAAGCGCTTCGTACGAATGTGTATAATTATGTATGTAAGTAATGTAGTCATGATTATTTTTTGCCTGAAGATTAGGTCAAGTTCATGACGTAAAATTATATTGTTATTACTTATATCATTCATGAAGGATCTACAGTGTAAAGTGCACCACATAACTGCCCGGCCACGGCGGCCACGGCAAATTCGCAAAGCGAAAATTCACGCGGTGCGAACTGCGAAGCGCCTATATCCACTGAATATACCTACATCCATTAATTATACACGAATTAATTAATATAATTTACTGTGGCCAGACTGTAAGGGTGCCGTTGAAAATTGAGAGCCTTTAATTACTACGTAGCTGACGGCTTGATGCAGGGCGCGGGGCGAACGAGGCCCAGGGCACCTAAAATGCCCGCTTTGGCAGTATCATAATACCATATATTGCTCACATCATCATCTGCCTAGCCTTTTCCCAACTATATTGGGGTCAGCTTCCAGTCTAACTGGATGCAGCTGAATACCAGTATTTTACATGGAGCGACTGCCTATCTGACCTGCACAACCCAGTTAGTAGGTACTAGGTACTGGGTAATACGGTACCCCTTGGCAATGCTGGTTGTCAGTCTTTTTGAGCCATTGCGACTAGCGGTAACGACTGTCAGAGATCTACAAATGACAGCCGGGACCAACTGCTTAACGTGCTTTCCGATGCACCGAGGAAACAGAAGAGGAGTAGGAATATTGCTTACATGTAATTGTTTAAATTTGTCAACTGTTTAAAATTGTCAACTGCATTTGATTGTAAAAATGTTTTAAGGATTTTTGATAATTGAGAAAAGAAATCGGTAAACACTTCTTACCCGACTGAGCGACAGCAAAGATAGGACTTGTGTTTATGTATGTATCTTTGTATGTAGGATACTATAAACGCTTAAAGCATAAAAATGGCTGGATGGATGCATGCAGTCAGATGCTACGTAGGTTTGCTAGTCACAGACATCTACCAATCCGCACTGGGCCCGCGTGGTAGATTATAGCCCATTCCTTCTCTTAGAGAGGAGGCCTGTGTCCCAGCAGTGGGAACATTAATAGGCTGATGATGACGATAATGATTTTCAACCTCCGACTGATTAGCATGATTTAAGATCATGTTTTTTAAAATTAGTATAACTTATTGTTTACATTTTTTGAGTTCATTTTATTTTCTACATACCTACTCCTGTTTCCATCTTTTTAGTTCGAGTTTTTGGTTTTAATTTCCTTGTTTTATAAAAAAAATATATTCAGATAGAACTTAACTGCGTAATTAAATTAAATTATTATTTATTTTAAAAAAAGAACATTAAATGATTAATTTTCTCCTAAGTACAGAACCTTCGAGTACTATTATTGATCGAAGTACAGAACAGTTACGTATTTTGAAAGTTTTAAGAGGATCGGCCTTCTAAGTACCTACAACACAATGTTGCCATCAATAAAAACGTAAGTTGCACGTAACTTTACTAACAAAAATAACACTTTTCGTAACCCCATTGGAAAGTGAAGGTACCTACAAAAAAAAGTTAAGTTGCCGCGATCGGCAGTTGTCATTGGTGTTGACATAACGATCAGTGCTACACGGTCGCAATGCGCTTGCGTTCCCTCAGATTATGACTCAATCGCTGCATGATACGAAAATAGACGTGTCTTTGGTAATTCTGCAGATATCGCACGGTAGTCGATAAGTACAGGTAAACTACCGACACCATTTCCTCAGGACAATTTCACAAAGGTCTTACCAAGAACGCCTTCCTGTCAATGTCATTCAAGCGCCAGAAGATCCTTGCACACTGTAGGTACCTAACTCTTAGATCACTAATACTGCGAATGATGGAGGTTACGAGCGATTCTATCAGTCGGCATGACATGTTATTCTCATATTATCATTCGAGCCAGTCACAATACAAGAGAAAACATTCCTAACTAGCTCAAACTTCATTGTCAGCATCCTTGATCTGCAATCAGCAAAATAATCGATCATAGACTACACGTATTCGTTAATTTATTTTAAGGATATTGGGGTCATGTAGTCTAGCATGAGTCTAGCTGTCTGCTGTCTAGGTTTGTTAAAAACTTTCGATGTTAACTGCACATCGAAAGCTTTTGTTGACGGTTTGTGCTCGCCAGTTAATGCGAAATACATAAGTACCGACATTTTGTAATAGTTACTTGCATCACGTCATCTTACTGTAACTCCCGCAGCCGTGTAACAAGTTGACACAAAACGTACAGTTTAGATTCACCACAGAACTACTCGGACATTAGTATTTTTGTTTGATTGCTAAGTTAAGCGCGTGAAGTTATTCAATGAGCAATGATGGAACCTGCTAAAAAAATCGGTGTTCCATTCTGTCTTGATAGTAGGTTTATTTATTAGTTTGGTTAGTTAGCATACGTATACTAATTGCACTTTATGCGAGGCTTTACCGTTAAAATAACAGTCTAAAAGCTTGAATTACAAACAGCCTAACCACGCCTAAATGTTTTTTTTTCTTTACAAAAGACACTTTCAAATTGAATTAAAAAGTGAGTGAGTACCTACTTGAATTCAATTTCGAAAGTACTTTTTGAATGAAGTTCAATGAGAAAAACGTTTGGCAGTGGGCCATTTGGAAAAAATATCTCGTGATTTTGCATATTTTATGTTTACGATTCCTTTTCAATGTCACACCGGCACGAGAATTTAAATCCAAAATAAAATTGCTATTGTCTAAGTCAGACATGTACAAATGGCCTTAGTATCGGCTGATTTCAAACAATCGACGGAAATCACATTGGTTTTGTTTGGGTAACTTGGTACTTATAATAATGATATTTGTGTAAAACACGCTTGGCGTTGGCCCTTCGTCGATCATTTTTGTGGTCAGCCGCCACGAACAATGATTTTGTTAGGGCGTTGCATAACTTTAAAATAGGGGCCTTAAAATGACGCTTTGGCAAAATCATTAGAGGAATGAGGATAATAATACTCCTATGAATTACGTAACAATTCGTAAAATGGTCGCAAAGTGACAATTCATAATAATATTGTTCTGCATCTGTGTTTTTTTTTTTTATTGTGATTCAGCTACTAATACGAGTATGTTGATGATACTATTTCCCAATAATCCCGTAAGAGAATTTGCTTACGATTGTTTGGAAGAGTAGGTAAGTACTCTTCCGAGGCTCACCTCGGAAGAGTACTTACCTACTCTACTCACCTAGAGTACTCACAAAACTCAAATGGGACTACCTCAGTAGTCCCATTTGAGTTTTGTGAAGATCTGATGAAGAACTTCGTAGATAGATAGTGGAACTCTTCAATAAATAACAGCAAATGTGCCGTGATTGCTACAACCACATGTACAGTCGTGGTCTTTTCCGCCTGATCGGTATAATTTTTTTTCGCTTAAATTTCGCTGAGCCACGCCCCCTTAAAGTTTAATAGTTAGTTGGCGCGCAAAACAACAATAACTATCGTTTCGTGCGTCGTCAGTGCGCTCGGCCGATCGGTATCTTTTCATTCATTATTTCTATACAAAGTCAATGGGGCGGGGGCCAGAAAGCGTTTCTATGTTGTAAACTGTGCAAGCAAAAATTAGCTTAGTGGTGATCAGGCGGGAGTGTCCTCGATAGTACCTATATACGGTTAATTTTAGGTAATTTTCTAACCGAAAGTCATAAACTCGATCATCGAACTCTGAACGATTGGGACTGTCTTTTTCAAACAAAAAATAGAAAAATAACTTTAGCTTCAGAAGTCGGGGACGAAAAAACTAATCAATCAAACAAAGGTCACCGACTACAGGTTCCAGAGGCAGGAGTATTGTCTTGGGAGTCCCATCCCACACTGTGATGCAGTAGTTTATTATGTTTTGACATAGGGCATAATAAACAGTCTTTTAAAAATAAATATACACTTGCGGAGTCGCGAAATGAAATACTAACATGTGGTTTCCAGCTCAGAGAACTAGCTACATATACGCAGAGATACTTGACAGACTCACACCTTTTGATGTGAGGGCAGCCACATTGTGAGGAAGAACGACCGATTGAGCAAGTATGAGCTCTGAGCTCCATTGAATCCTGAGGAGGGAGGTTGGTGGGCAGTAAGGAGAAAGGTAAGTATACCGTTTTATTTAAATTTAGGGTAAGGATATTATTTGACAGCCATTTCATCACTGAGTTTAGAGCAAGTTCCGCGTATTTAATAGTTTCAGGCCAGTCACTACCATGAATTAACATAGCCGTATCATCTGCGTAAGTGAAGATTGAACAATTGACTAGAGACATTTTGCGTAAGTCGTTAATATAGATGAGAAAAAGGGTAGGACCCAGGATTGAGCCCTGAGGAACGCCAAAACTCAATGAAATGATGTCACTAACAACATCATTTATTTTAACGCATTGAGTTCTATCACAGAGGAGAGGAGAGGAAGAGGTGGCATCATGGTATTAGCGTTATAATTTTTTCTTATCATCTAATCAAATCTAATGCAAGAAAAGCGATAGTTTATTATGTTTACGTAACCACCAGATTACCTAGAGCACATTCTATTTCTATTTACAAATAGTATGCAACTGCATGCATTTTTAATTCAAATCAGTTTGGGTCGGTCACTGACTTTGAAAAAGTGGGACAAGATAATCTGATTTGCACTCTTAAGTAACACGTCTGGTGTGCTCTTAAAACAGGAAATAGGTATTAAATTAAAAATAGACATTAATAATAGCCAGGTTATTAACGTGTGATAGGTGACATAATACAGGGTGTAAACAACCTCATCACACTTATGCAAAAAATATTGCTGAGAGACGACTTTTTTTTTGGGGTGAAAAATCATTTTTTGTTGTAAAACTCAATGTAATGCACTCAAAACATTGTGCTGATGGATGGATTGGATAATACGGGGGTCGTGTAGGTGTTTAAAGTAAAAATCTCACATTAAAAATTTGTATTAAAAAAAAAATTGTCAAAAAGTTGGATCTTTGACCCCCAATATCTCCGTAACTAGAAGGTTCCCAGGTATGGTATAGAACAAAAAAAAATGATTGTAATGACGGGGAGAACCAGTGCCTTTCGGCTTCGTTAAGAGGTTTTTTAAACCCTTTATATTATCACACCTACATACTTAGGAGGGAAAGGAAGAGGTGGTGGCATCATGATAATAGCGTTATAATTTTTTCTTATCATCTAATCAAATCTAATGCAAGAAAAGCGATAGTTTATTATGTTTACGTAACCACCAGATTACCTAGAGCACATTCTATTTCTATTTACAAATAGTATGCAACTGCATGCATTTTTAATTCAAATCAGTTTGGGTCGGTCACTGACTTTGAAAAAGTGGGACAAGATAATCTGATTTGCACTCTTAAGTAACACGTCTGGTGTGCTCTTAAAACAGGAAATAGGTATTAAATTAAAAATAGACATTAATAATAGCCAGGTTATTAACGTGTGATAGGTGACATAATACAGGGTGTAAACAACCTCATCACGAAGCCGTCAACCAAGCATTCTGTACATCAAACTAAGTAACTTTACGCAAAAAATATTGCTGAGAAACGACTTTTTTTTTTGGGGTGAAAAATCATTTTTTGTTGTAAAACTCAATGTAATGCACTCAAAACATTGTGCTGATGGATGGATTGGATAATACGGGGGTCGTGTAGGTGTTTAAAGTAAAAACCTTACATTAAAAATTTGTATTAAAAAAAAAATTGTCAAAAAGTTGGATCTTTGACCCCCAATATCTCCGTAACTAGAAGGTTCCCAGGTATGGTATAGAACAAAAAAATGATAGTGATGACGGGGAGAACCAGTGCCTTTCGGCTTCGTTAAGAGGTTTTTTACACCCTTTATATTATCACACCTACATACTTAGGAGGGAAAGGAAGAGGTGGTGGCATCATGATAATAGCGTTATAATTTTTTCTTATCATCTAATCAAATCTAATGCAAGAAAAGCGATAGTTTATTATGTTTACGTAACCACCAGATTACCTAGAGCACATTCTAATTCTATTTAAAAATAGTATGCAACTGCATGCATTTTTAATTCAAACCAGTTTGGGTCGGTCACTGACTTTGAAAAAGTGATACAAGATAATCTGATTTGCACTCTTAAGTAACACGTCTGGTGTGCTCTTAAAACAGGAAATAGGTATTAAATTAAAAATAGACATTAATAATAGCCAGGTTATTAACGTGTGACAGGTGACATACCTAATAATATATATCATCACACCTACATACATATGCATCATGATATTAGCGTTTTAATTTAGTCTTATCATCTAATCAAATCTAATGCAAGAAAAGCGATAGTTTATTTCATGACCAGTGCTCAACACCCTCCAAGTTTCAGGTCTCTACGATCAGCGGTTTAGGCTGTGCGTTGAGCCGTCAGTCAGTCAGGCCCGGTTTCCACCAAAGCGGCTCGGAGAGGAGATGTGCGAAACCCATCAATCACATGTAGTTGAAATCTACATCAGGTCTCTCGTCTATCCTGTGATTGGTTGAAGCTTGAACTTCTCCTCTCCGCTCCGCTTTGGTGGAAACCGGGCCTCATTCAGGAACTAGGTACTTCGTTCCCGAACTCCTCCGTTACCGTTCCGAATCGATCACCCTTTTTTTTTTTTTTTTTTGGATGGGAAATCATCAAATGACTTCTCCCGCTCTGGGCCGAGCAGGAGGGAGTGTCAGACTTTTACTGACTAAAACCCATCCATGTTCCTTCCTCGCCCTTTGTGTTCCGGGGCCACGGTATCTCTTTCGAATAGTCCCGCAGCCCCGGCAGGCTTCGGTCCTTGCGGACCCCTTCTCTATTGCTGACTCTCTTAGAGGTGCGCGTGGAACACGAACGCGCCGTCGACACGGCCTGTCGTCATGAGACGGACGGACGGCGAGCTAGCCCATAGCTCCCCGTCCACAGGCCCGCGCCTACGGTGGCCGGAAGCCACCACGTGGCCCCCGACGCCCGGGGCGTCTCCCGCGGCGGCCGGGACGTGAGGATCTCTCCCTGTCCTGTTCCGCCACCTCCTTCGCTAGCATGACTGCTTCGCAGAAGGAGGTGACGGCGTCCCATTCCGTCTCGCTCCGGACCATGGATTGAACCAAGGCCGGGAGCGAGAGGTCGCCGCCGCCAATCGCCGTTACGAGGACACGGCGGTGCTCCGCCCAAGCGGGGCACACCTCCACCGTGTGCTCCACCGTGTCCTCCGGTCGATCCTCACAATGGTGACACCCGGACGTTTCCTCCCGCCCGATTCGGTGCAAGAACTTACCGAAACAACCGTGTCCGGTAAGAACCTGCGTCAGGCGGAAGGTGAGGACGCCGTGGCGTCTCTCCAGCCACTCCTCAAAGAGGGGACTTACCGCCACTATTGTGGCGTGCCCTGCACGGGGTTGCGAAAGTCGCTCTCTCCATGTCGCCATGAGATCACGCCGGAAGTCCGGTGAGCGGTCCGCTGAGCGACAATTTGCCGCGGCAGCGGAGTTTCCCCCCGGCGTAGCGCCTCCGCGCGCCACTCATGTAGGCGCGCGAGGACTATCGCCTCCAGATCCCATGGCGGCAATCCGGCAAGGAGGCTCGCCGCCTCGCGGGAGATCGTGCGGTACCCCCGGATTAGCCTTACGGAATCGATCACCCTCCCTTATGAATTTATCACTTCAAAAACTATGGGCCGAATACTGGAACGCCACTCAAATCTCTCATCTAAAAGCTACTTAAATATAAGCATCCCTCAAATTTAAATGGTATACACAAACGCCACTCAAGCAATTCGAAACCATGCTTAACCAAGCAGTCCTCAAAATTGTTCTCAGCATGTTCTCAGTTACAAAATAATTTAGTACACGTCTCGTATTCGTTTTACGCAGTCTTCTTCGAAGACATTATACTATATAAAGCTGAATTACCACTGACTCACTGACAGAATTGTTCTCCCAGATGGTGGATGGGGAGGTGGGTATATTTTGACAGATTGGTAAACAACTAACTCTGAAACCTATGGGAAAAATCCCAAACCTCCCCTTTTCGCCCCCCTTCTCACCCCTCCCTATCGTATCTCGGAAACCAAAAGACTTGGAACATTTGTTTTTTTCAGATTCGTATAGAGGAGGCTGGGAAAAGTATAAACCACTTTTCAGAGTTGTCCCCCTTGTCCCTCTTCTCCCCCCCTTTAGGCGGATCTCGGAAGTTAAGAGACTTGGAACATTTTTTTTTTCAGATTCGTATAAAGGGGCAATGCATTAGTCGAAATCATTTTTCAAAACTCCCCACTCTCCCCCCCTTCACCCCTCCCCCCATCGTATCTCGGAAACTAAGAGACCCGTATTTTGTGTTTTTTACGGATTCGTATAGAGGAGGCTAGGAAAAGTAAAAACCGGTTTTAAAAGTTGCTCCCCTTTCCCCCCTTCTCCCCCCCTTTAGGCAGATCTCGGAAGTTAAGAGACTTGGAACATTTTTTTTTTCAGATTCGTAAGAAGGGGCAAAGAGTTGGTCAAAATCATTTTTCAAAACTCCCCCCTCTCCCCGCCTTCACCCCTCCCCCCATCGTATCTCGGAAACTAGGACACGTAGCGGCATTTTGATTTTGACTGTACTTTATTATTGAGGAGCGTTACAATTTTTATACCCTCCCTTCCCCAACCTCCCCTTTCCGGTGGTAGATAGGTGGTGGATAGGGTTGAGTGGGTGAAGCTCCCCTCCCCAACCTCCCCTAAAATTGAAAGGGCTGTAACTTCATAACGGTTAGAGCTAGCCATCAGGTGTTTGAACAAATATTATAGTAGGTGTCGAAACCTGTCCGGTGGTAGCTAGGTCCTGAGTGGAGCGAAGGCGGGAGGTGGCGACCTCCGTAGCGTAACGATGATTGAGTGGGTGAAGCGTAACTCAGCAAACTTTAGGGTAATGATTTTTATGGGAAAAGGGAGGAAGAGTTTTTTAAATAAGGTTTTATTAGGGGTCCGTAGGGGTTTTCATACTGTTTTAGGGGTAATTCTAACGGATTTTTCAATTCATTTTGGGGTGCCCATTGATTCTCAAAATTTTATAAGGGTAAGTAATACTTCTCAAAAACACCAAACACGCGAGCTGCGCGCAGCTCGCGCACCCAAGCAAACTAGTTATATTATATAAAGCTGAATTACCACTGACTCACTGATTGACAGAATTGTTCTCCGAGATGGTGGATGGGGAGGTGGGTATATTTTTGCAGATTCGTAAACAACTAACTCTGAAACCTATGGGAAAAGTGCCAAACCTCCCCTTTTCACCCCCCTTCTCACCCCTCCCTATCGTATCTCGGAAACCAAGAGACTTGGAACATTTTTTTTTTCAGATTCGTATAGAGGAGGCTGGGAAAAGTAAAAATAATTTTTCAAAGTTGTCCCCCTTTCTCCCCTTCTCCCCCCCTTTAGGCGAATCTCGGAAGTTAAGAGACTTCGAACATTTTTTTTTTCAGATTCGTATAAAGAGGCCGATTTTTAGTTAAATTCTTTTTTCAAAACTCCCCTCTCTCCCCCCCTTCACCCCTCCCCCAATCGTATCTCGGAAACTAGGACACGTAGCGGAATTTTGATTTTTACTGTACTTTATTATTGGGGGGCGTTGAAATTTTTATACCCTCCCCTCCCCTCCCCAACCTCCCCTAAAAGTCCTGAGTAGAGCGAACCTGCGAGACCGAGTGGAGCGAAGGGGGGAGGTGGCGAGCGAAGCGAGCCGGCGACCTCCGTAGCGTAACGAAGGTTGAGTGGGTGAAGCTCCCCTCCCCAACCTCCCCTATAATTGAAAAGGGCTGTAACTTAATAACGGTTAGAGATAGCTATCAGGTGTTTGAACAAATATTATAGTAGGTGTCGAAACCTGTCCGGTGGTAGGTAGGTCTTGAGTGGAGCGAAGGGGGGAGGTGGCGAGCGAAGCGAGCCGGCGACCTCCGTAGCGTAGCGATGGTTGAGTGGGTGAAGCGTAACTCAGCAAACTTTTGGGTAATGTTTTTTATGGGAAAAGGTCTCAGTTTTTAAATAAGGTTTTATTAGGGGTCCATAGGGGTTTTTATACTGTTTTAGGGGTAATTCTAACGGATTTTCCAATTCATTTAGGGGTGCCTATAGATACTCAAAATTTTATAAGGGTAAGTAATACTTCTCAAAAACACCAAACACGCGAGCTGCGTACAGCTCGCGCACCCAAGCAAACTAGTTATACTATATAAAGCTGAATTACCACTGACTCACTCACTGATTGACAGAATTGTTCTCCCAGATGGTGGATGGGGAGGTGGGTATATTTTGACAGATTCGTAAACAACTAACTCTAAAACCTATGGGAAAAATCCCAAACCTCCCCTTTTCGCCCCCCTTCTCACCCCTCCCTATCGTATCTCGGAAACCAAGAGACTTGGAACATTTTTTTTTTCAGATTCGTATAGAGGAGGCTGGGAAAAGTAAAAACCACTTTTCAGAGTTGTCCCCCTTGTCCCCCTTCTCCCCCCCTTTAGGCGGATCTCGGAAGTTAAGAGACTTGGAACATTTTTTTTTTCAGTTTCGTATAAAGGGGCAATGCATTAGTCGAAATCATTTTTCAAAACTCCCCACTCTCCCCCCCTTCACCCCTCCCCCCATCGTATCTCGGAAACTAAGAGACCCGTATTTTGTGTTTTTTACGGATTCGTATAGAGGAGGCTAGGAAAAGTAAAAACCGGTTTTAAAGGTTGCTCCCCTTTCCCCCCTTCTCCCCCCCTTTAGGCAGATCTCGGAAGTTAAGAGACTTGGAACATTTTTTTTTTCAGATTCGTAAGAAGGGGCAAAGAGTTGGTCAAAATCATTTTTCAAAACTCCCCCCTCTCCCCGCCTTCACCCCTCCCCCCATCGTATCTCGGAAACTAGGACACGTAGCGGCATTTTGATTTTGACTGTACTTTATTATTGAGGAGCGTTACAATTTTTATACCCTCCCTTCCCCAACCTCCCCTTTCCGGTGGTAGATAGGTCCTGAGTGGAGCGAACCTGCGAGACCGAGTGGAGCGAAGGGGGGAGGTGGCGAGCGAAGCGAGCCGGCGACCTCCGTAGCGTAACGAAGGTTGAGTGGGTGAAGCTCCCCTCCCCAACCTCCCCTAAAATTGAAAGGGCTGTAACTTCATAACGGTTAGAGCTAGCCATCAGGTGTTTGAACAAATATTATAGTAGGTGTCGAAACCTGTCCGGTGGTAGCTAGGTCCTGAGTGGAGCGAAGGCGGGAGGTGGCGACCTCCGTAGCGTAACGATGATTGAGTGGGTGAAGCGTAACTCAGCAAACTTTAGGGTAATGATTTTTATGGGAAAAGGTAGGAAGAGTTTTTTAAATAAGATTTTATTAGGGGTCCGTAGGGGTTTTCATACTGTTTTAGGGGTAATTCTAACGGATTTTTCAATTCATTTTGGGGTGCCCATTGATTCTCAAAATTTTATAAGGGTAAGTAATACTTCTCAAAAACACCAAACACGCGAGCTGCGCGCAGCTCGCGCACCCAAGCAAACTAGTTATATTATATAAAGCTGAATTACCACTGACTCACTGACTCATTGACATAATTGTTCTCCCAGATGGTGGATGGGGAGGTGGGTATTTTTTGACAGATTCGTAAACAAGTAACTCCTCCGAGTATGGGAAAAGTGCCAAACCTCCCCTTTTTGCTCCCCTTCCTCCCCCTCCCTATCGTATCTCGGAAACTAAGGGACCCGTATTTTTTGTTTTTTACGGGATCGTATAGAGGAGGCTCGGAAAAGTAAAAACCAGTTTTCAAAGTTGTCCCCCTTTCTCCCCTTCTCCCCCCCTTTAGGCGGATCTCGGAAGTTAAGAGACTTGGAACATTTTTTTTTTCAGATTTGTATAAAGGGGCCGATTGTTAGTCGAAATCATTTTTCAAAACTCCCCACTCTCCCCCCTTCACCCCTCCCCCCATCGTATCTCGGAAACTAAGACACGTAGCGGAATTTTGATTTTTACTGTACTTTATTATTGAGGGGCGTTGAAATTTGTATTTCCTCCCCTCCCCAACCTCCCCTTTGCTCCCCTCCGCTTTCCGGTGGTAGGTAGGTCCTGAATGGAGCGAGCCTGCGAGACCGAGTAGAGCGAAGGGGGGAGGTGGCGAGCGAAGCGAGCCGGCGACCTCCGTAGCGTAACGAAGGTTGAGTGGGTGAAGCTCCCCTCCCCAACCTCCCCTAAAATTGAAATGGCTGTAACTTCATAACGGTTAGAGATAGCTATTAGGTGTTTGAACAAATATTATAGTAGGCGTCGAAACCTGTTCGGTGGGAGGTAAGTCCTTTTTTTTTTTTTTTAGGATGGGAAATCATCAAATGACTTCTCCCGCTCTGGGCGGAGCAGGAGGGAGTGTCAGACTTTTACTGACTAAAACCCATCCATGTTCCTTCCTCGCCCTTTGTGTTCCGGGGCCACGGTATCTCTTTCGAATAGTCCCGCAGCCCCGGGGAGGTAGGTCCTGAGTGGAGCGAAGGGGAGAGGTGGTGAGCGAAGCGAGCCGGCGACCTCCGTAGCGTAACGATGGTTGAGTAGGTGAAGCGTAACTCAGGGGCGACGACAGGCAAACTTTAGGTTAAAAGGTTTTAGATTTAATTAGGGGTTCGTAGGGGTTTTCATACTGTTTTAGGGGTAATTCTAACGAATTTTCCAATTCATTTAAGGATGCTTATAGATTGTCAAAATTTTATAAGGGTAAGTAATACTAGCAAACTAGTATTATATATAGCTCGATTACCACTGACTGACTCACTGACAGAATTGTTCTCCCTGATGGTGGATGGGGAGGTGGGTATATTTTGACAGATTCGTAAACATATAACTCTGAAACCTATGGGAAAAGTATATTTATATTATATAAAACTACAAAGCCACTGACTCACTCACTGATTGACATGTCGTTTCTCGGAATGGGTGAGAGATGGGTTAGGGGTATGTTTTGCAATTATGTATAAAACCATAGACTGAGTAGAGGAAAATTATAGAGGAGATTCAAATCCAAGATGGCGGCCGAGTCCATTTCCGGTTTCGGTGGGGAAAAGACTTGGAGAGATTTCGACTCATAGGTCCTGTATAAGATCTGGAATGATTTAAAAAAAAAAGTAAAAAAAAAAAAAAAACAAGATGGCGGCTGCGCTAGGACGTTTTGAAAATTGCTACTTTTTTCACTCGACTTTGGTGAATTGTTTTGTTCAACCGACTTCAAACATTGGCAACACCAAGTACACCAGTCGAGGCCCTATGTTCTTGAGATTTCAGAAAAATTATGACTTTAAAAAAAAACAACATGGCGGATGCTGTGGCGGCCATTTTGTAAACAGTTGGAATTTTCTACTTTTTTCAAATCCATTTTTCGTGTAGTTGGCAACATCTGACGGGTTCGAGTTGTACCGAGCGGTTGTGTGTTACAACAACGAGTGTTGCCTGGCGAAATAAATTTCCCCATTTTTAGGGTACTTTCCCAGATTTTCCCCAAAAACATGAAAAGTAGAAATAACGACATTTTGAATAAAGACTTTGACTAGCTGGCAGCATTAGGGTCCCCTAAATGACATTTGACCATTTTGGTGCGTTTTAGTTGGCAACCCCAAAAAATATTGAATATTTTAATTTTTGGGACTTTTTGACTTTGGCGAATTCATTTGTTCTACCAAACTCAAAAGTTGGCAACACCAAGTACACCGATCGGTAGCCTATATCCTTGAGATTTCAGGAAAATTATAACATTTCAGAAAAACAAGATGGCGGACAGTGTGGCGGCCATCTTGTAAAAATGACGAAAAATCCCAATTTTTGACTCGATAAATAGGACAGCTGGCAACCCCCGACTGGATTGTGTTGTATGAACCGGTTGTGTATTTAATCGAGGAGTGTTGCCTGGTGCAAAAATTTTCCCCATTTTTAGGGAGTTTTCCCAGATTTTCCCCAAAAACATGAAAAGTAGAAATAACGACATTTTGAATGGAGACTTTGACTAGCTGGCAACATGGTGATCCCCCAAATGACATTTGACCATTTTCATCACTTTTAGCTGGCAACCCCGAGAGCCATTGGGGCTTGAATTTTCGGGTCAGACCTGACTTTGGCGAGTTCTTTTGTTCTACCAAACACAAAAGTTGGCAACACCAAGTACACCAGTCGGTGGCCTGTATCCTTGAGATTTCAGGAAAATTATGACTTTTCAGAAAAACAAGATGGCGGACAGTGTGGCGGCCATCTTGTAAAAATGACGAAAAATCCCAATTTTCGACACGATAAATGGGACAGCTGGCAACCCCCGACTGGATTGTGTTGTATGAACCGGTTGTGTATTTAGTCGAGGAGTGTTGCCTGGTGCAAAAAATTTCCCCATTTTTAGGGAGTTTTCCCAGATTTTCCCCAAAAACATGAAAAGTAGAAATAACTACATTTTGAATGGAGACTTTGACTAGCCGGCAACATTGGGGTCCCCCGAATGACATTTGACCATTTTCATCACTTTCAGCTGGCAACCCCGAGAACCATTTTGGCTTGAATTTTCGGGTCAGACCCGACTTTGGCGAGTTCTTTTGTTTTACCAAACTCAAAAGTTGGCAACAACAAGTACACCAGTCGGTGGTCTGTATCCTTGAGATTTCAGGAAAATTATGACATATCAGAAAAACAAGATGGCGGACAGTGTGGCGGCCATCTTGTAAAAATGACGAAAATTCCCAATTTTTGACGCGATAAATGGCACGACTGGCATCCCCCGACTGGATTGTGTTGTATGAACGGGTTATGTGTTTTGTTGAGGAGTATAGCCTGGTGCAAAAATTCTCCCAATTTTTAGGGTATTTTCTCAGATTTTCCCCAAAAACGTGAAAAGTAGAAATAACGCCATTTTGAATAGAAACTTTGATAAGCCGGCAACTTTGGGATTCCCCAAATGACATTTCACCATTTTCATCACTTTCAGCTGGCAACCCCGAGCGCCATTAGGGCTTGTATTTTCGGGTTAGACCCGACTTTGGCGAGTTCTTTTGTTTTACCAAAGTCAACGAACAGCCACCGTTTTTTTACTGACAGGTACCTTGTATCCTGGTTACTTTAGGAAAATTGTGACATTTCAAAAATTCAAGATGGCGACCGTGCCATTTCCGGTTTATTACCACTCACTCACTGACATAATTGTTCTCCCAGATGGTGGAGGGCGAGTGGGGTATATTTTTACAGATTCGTAAACAACTAACTCTCAAACCTATGGGAAAAGTGCCAAACCTCCCCTTTTCAACCCCCTTCTCACCCCTCCCTATCGTGTCTCGAAAACCAAGAGACTTGGAACATTTTTTTTTTCAGATTCGTATAGAGGAGGCTTGGAAAAGTAAAAACCATTTTTCAAAGTTGCCCCTTTGCCCCCCTTCTCCCCGACCCTTTAGGCGGATCTCAGAAGTTAAGAGACTTGGAACATTTTTTTTTTCAGATTCGTAAGAAGGGGCAAAGAGTTGGTCAAAATCATTTTTCAAAACTCCCCACTCTCCCCCCTTCACCCCTCCCCCCATCGTATAGAATTTATATTATATAAAGCTGAATTACCACTGACTCACTCACTGACTCATTGACATAATTGTTCTCCCAGATGGTGCATGGGGAGGTGGGTATTTTTTGACAGATTCGTAAACAAGTAACTCCCGCGAGTATGGGAAAAGTGCCAAACCTCCCCTTTTTGCTCCCCTTCCTCCCCCTCCCTATCGTATCTCGGAAACTAAGGGACCCGTATTTTTTTGTTTTTACGGATTCGTATAGAGGAGGCTGGGAAAATTAAAAACCAGTTTTCAAAGTTGTCCCCCTTTCTCCCCTTCTCCCCCCCTTTAGGCGGATCTCGGAAGTTAAGAGACTTGGAACATTTTTTTTTTCAGATTCGTATAGAGGAGGCTCGGGAAAGTAAAAACCAGTTTTCAAAGTTGCCCCCTTTCCCCCCTTCTCCTCCCCTTTAGGCGGATCTCGGAAGTTAAGATACTTGGAACATTTTTTTTTTCAGATTCGTAATGCAATGCATTAGTCGAAATCATTTTTCAAAACTCCCCACTCTCCCCCCCTTCACCCCTCCCCCCATCGTATCTCGGAAACTAGGACACGTAGCGGAATTTTGATTTTTACTACACTTTATTATTGGGGTCGTTGAAATTTTTATGCCCTCCCCTAAAAGTCCTTAGTGGAGCGAACCTGCGAGACCGAGTGGAGCGAAGGGGGGAGGTGGCGAGCGAAGCGAGCCGGCGACCTCCGTAGCGTATTGAAGGTTGAGTGGGTGAAGCTCCCCTCCCCAACCTCCCCTATAATTGAAAAGGGCTGTAACTTAATAACGGTTAGAGATAGCTATCAGGTGTTTGAACAAATATTATAGTAGGTGTCGAAACCTGTCCGATGGTAGGTAGGTCCTGAGTGGAGCGAAGGGGGGAGGTGGCGAGCGAAGCGAGCCGGCGACCTCCATAGCGTAACGATGATTGAATGGATGAAGCGTAACTCAGCAAACTTTAGAGTTATTTTTTATGGAAAAGGTCTGAGTTTTTAAATAAGTTTTTATTAGGGGTCCGTAGGGGTTTTCATACTGTTTTAGGGGTAATTCTAACGGACTTTCCAATTCATTTAGGGGTGCCTATAGATTCTCAAAATTTTATAAGGGTAAGTAATACTTCTCAAAAGCACCAAACACGCGAGCTGCGTGCAGCTCGCGCACCCAAGCAAACTAGTTTATATTATATAAAACTACAAAGCCACTCACTGACTGATTGACATGTCGTTTCTCGGAATGGGTGAGAGATGGGTTAGGGGTATGTTTTGCAATAATGTATAAAACCATAAAGTGAGTAGAGGAAAATTATAGAGGAGATTCAAATCCAAGATGGCGGCCGAGTCCATTTCCGGTTTCGGTGGGGAAAAGACTTGGAGGGGTTTCGACTCATAGGTCCTGTATAAGATCTGGAATGATTTAAAAAAAAAGTAAAAAAAAAAAAAAAAACAAGATGGCGGCTGCGCTAGGACGTTTTGAAAATTGCGACATTTTTCACTCCACTTTGGTGAATTGTTTTGATCAACCGATTTCAAAAGTTTGCAACACTAAGTATACCAGTCGGGGGCCCATATCCTTGAGATTTCAGAAAAATTGTGACTTTTTGAAAAGACAAGATGGCGGACGCTGTGGCGGCCATTTTGTGAACAGTTGGAATTTTCGACTTTTTTCAAATCCATTTTTCGTGTAGTTGGCAACATCCGACGGGTTCCAAATGTACCGAGCGGTTGTGTGTTTTATTGAAGAGTGTTGCCTGGTGAAATAAATTTCCCCATTTTTAGGGTACTTTCCCAGATTTTCCCCAAAAACATGAAAAGTAGAAATAACGACATTTTAAATAAAGACTTTGACTAGCTGGCAGCATTGGGGTCCCCCAAATGACATTTGACCATTTTGGTGCGTTTTAGTTGGCAACACCAAAAAATATTGAATATTTTAATTTTTGGGACTTTTTGACTTTGTCGAATTCATTTGTTCTACCAAACTCAAAAGTTGGCAACACCAAGTACAACGATCGGTAGCCTATATCCTTGAGATTTCAGGAAAATTATGACTTTTCAGAAAAACAAGATGGCGGACAGTGTGGCGGTCATCTTGTAAAAATGACGAAAAATCCCAATTTTCGACACGATAAATGGGACAGCTGGCAACCCCCGACTGGATTGTGTTGTATGAACCGGTTGTGTATTTAGTCGAGGAGTGTTGCCTGGTGCAAAAATTTTCCCTATTTTGAGGGAGTTTTCCCAGATTTTCCCCAAAAACATGAAAAGTAGAAATAACGACATTTTGAATGGAGACTTTGACTAAGTGGCAACATTGTGGTCCCCCAAATGACATTTGACCATTTTCATCACTTTTAGCTGGCAACCCCGAGAGCCATTGGGGCTTGAATTTTCGGGTCAGACCCGACTTTGGCGAGTTCTTTTGTTCTACCAAACTCAAAAGTTGGCAACATCAAGTAAACCAGTCGGTGGCCTGTATCCTTGAGATTTCAGGAAAATTATGACATTTCAGAAAAACAAGATGGCGGACAGTGTGGCGTTCATCTTGTGAAAATGACGAAAAATCCCAATTTTCGACACGATAAATGGGACAGCTGGCAACCCCCGACTGGATTGTGTTGTATGAACCGGTTGTGTATTTAGTCGAGGAGTGTTGCCTGGTGCAAAAATTTTCCCCATTTTGAGGGAGTTTTCCCAGATTTTCCCCGAAAACATGAAAAGTAGAAATAACGACATTTTGAATAGAGACTTTAACTAGCCGGCAACATTGGGATCCCCCAAATGACATTTGATCATTTTCTTCACTTTCAGCTGGTAACCCCGAGAGCCATTAGGGCTTGAATTTTCGGGTCAGACCCGACTTTGGCGAGTTCTTTTGTTTTACCAAACTCAACGAACAGCCACCGTTTTTTTACTGACAGGTACCTTGTATCCTGGTTACTTTAGGAAAATTGTGACATTTCAAAAATTCAAGATGGCGACCGTGCCATTTCCGGTTTATTACCACTCACTCACTGACATAATTGTTCTCCCAGATGGTGGAGGGCGAGTGGGGTATATTTTTACAGATTCGTAAACAACTAACTCTCAAACCTATGGGAAAAGTGCCAAACCTCCCCTTTTCACCCCTCCCTATCGTGTCTCGGAAACCAAGAGACATGGAACATTTTTTTTTTCAGATTCGTATAGAGGAGGCTTGGAAAAGTAAAAACCATTTTTCAAAGTTGTCCTTTTGCCCCCTTTCTCCCCGCCCCTTTAGGCGGATCTCAGAAGTTAAGAGACTTGGAACATTTTTTTTTTCAGATTCGTAAGAAGGGGCAAAGAGTTGGTCAAAATCATTTTTCTAAACTCCCCCCTCTCCCTCCCTTGACCCCTCCCCCCATCGTATCTCGGAAACTAGGACACTTAGCGGCATTTTGATTTTTACTATACTTAATTTTTGTAGGGCATTGAAATTTTTATACCCTCCCCTCCCCAACCTCCCCTAAAGTTGAAAGATAGTAGCTTTCCGGGGGTAGGTAGGTTCTAAGTGGAGCGAACCTTTGAGGCCGAGTGGAGCGAAGGGGGGAGGTGGCGAGCGAAGCGAGCCGGCGACCTCCGTAGCGTAACGAAGGTTGATTGGGTGAAGCTCCCCTCCCCAATCTCCCCTAAAATTGAAAGGGCTGTAACTTCATAACGGTTAGAGATAGACTTCAGGTGTTTGAACAAATATTATAGTAGGCGTCGAAACCTGTCGGGTGGTAGGTAGGTCAAGGCGGTAGGTACGACAAGCAAACTTTAGGGTAATGTTTTTTATGGGAAAAGGTCTGAGTTTTTAAATAAGGTTTTAGATTTTATTAGGGGTTCGTAAGGGTTTTCATACTGTTTTAGGGGTAATTCTAACGGATTTTCCAATTCATTTAAGGGTGCCTATAGATTCTCAAAATTTTAAAAGGGTAAGTAATACTTCTCAAAAACACCAAACACGCGAGCTGCGCGCAGCTCGCGCACCCAAGCAAACTAGTGTTTTATATATTATTATTAATCAATTGAAATATAACAGCGTAATGTAAACTTACATTACGTAAAAATCAGACGAATATCAAAAGACGTCCTAAGAAAATAAAATTTCTTGAGATAATTGTCTTAGATTGGAACGTCACACTTGAAATTTTACGCGCGGTAATTTAACAAGTTTAGAGTAAAGATCATTATTAATTTTTTGTTTCTTTCTACAAATACAAAATAAATAAAGAAAATGGAAGAAAATAAAAAGAAACGTGAGTGTAATTACACAACTATGGAAAAAGACATGCTATTAGACCTGGTGAAGAAGTAAGTTAAATAAAACATTTGTTTTTTTTTTTTTTAACATAGCATATATTTAAGTGCCCCAGTGTCAGATATCAGTATATTCTTGAAAACAAAGAAACCAACGCCAACATGATTTTAAAAAAACGACAGGCTTGGGACTCCTTGGAACCGTACACGAAATTCTTCGTCGGTACATTTTTCGAACGCATTCAGCTTTTCAGCATTCCTGCGGCTCGTGGTGGGTCTTTCATCGATCGGTATTTCATCGGTCCGAAAGGGAAGATAACGACGAAACAGACATTTTAACACCAAAATCTAATCGAATTTAAGATTTAAGAGAACTCGAGACCACTCTCAAATATACCTACACCTACTCAACTCGATTTGACAGTTGATGTGACAGTTAAAAAGCGCTGAGTGACGTTCCAGTATACGGATTTTATACAGAGTTGCGTTTAAGTACAACTTAATTTGAGATCCTGTTAAATTTAATCAATGCTTTTAAATGACATTTGAGAATATGAATTTGACTTTAGGAGCTTCTCAAACGTTTAGGCAGCCCTTAAATATTTAAGTGGCGTTCCAGTATTCGGGTGTATATCTCCTAGTCAAACAGAGGGAACGCTGTAGAATGATGATTAAGCTTTTAACTTGTATCAATTTTATTGTGTGCATTATTTTATTAACATACGATTGTTACCTACAATTATTAAACAAAGGCTTTGTTGTAAGTCTTTAGGTAATTGAGCACAATATTCGAGTCGGTGGGTCGGTTAGTACTTGTAAGCTGTTTTTTTTGGACCATTGTTAGGAGTTGTTAAATGGTCATTTCAACGGCAGCCCAAACTTGTTTGACTGGACAATATTGGTCATCATTGTTCATAATTTCACACTCACTTATCATTTTCCAGTTTTCGACATTTTTTTGGTTTTACAATAGGTATAAGTAACTTACCCCCGAATAATGAAACTTCACTCAAAATTTAAGGACTGCTTAACATTTGAGCAGCTCCTAAACTTTAAATTCCGTATGGCCAAACGTCACTTTTGAGTATCTGTTAAATATAAGTGCTACTTAAATTTTGAGTGACGTTTCAGTATTCGGGGGTTAGCCGTTTATTGCCTGTCTTTAATTAATCCAAATTAAATTAGTTGGGTGTTCTAATTGCCTCGTAGTTCGAGTGGTCGAGAGCGACTCTTGAGCACGAGGTCCCGAGTTCAATAAATATGATCCCGAGATTTGTATACGGTTGATGGTAATAAACTCGGGGCGAGTTTATTACCTATTAAGGAACTTCAAAAACATAACTGGCGAAATGTGGGTGTAAAGTAAGAAGAAAAAAGTATTTACTTAAAGTCGCATACACAATCATGACGTGCATGCAAAATGACAAAAAAATAATCATACAACGCATAACAAATACAATTATTATAAATACAAAAGGAGGGAACAAAAATTGACAGCTTGCAGGTTGTGTAACTACCTACTATTAATTAGGTTCATCTCTGCCTAGCCCTTCGGGGATGACAGGGTGATGTTATGTATTGTATTTATTTATAATTGCAAAAGAAACTGTCTGTCCGAAACTTTTTCAACGGATTTCAAATTTGTCATGCGGATTGACCATAATCTGGGTTGGAACAAAGGATATTTTTACCCGACTGCGCCAGAAGGAGGGTTATGTTTTTCGAGAGTATGTATGTATGTATAATTGTTTGGCACGCTCTGTGGCCTGAACGGCTCGATGGATTTTGCTTGAGAGGTGTCGTTAGATTCGTATTTACTGTGAGTGACACTGGGTATTTCAAAATAAAAAAAAAACAAAATGGCGGACTTTTGGAGCCTGATTCAAATGTTTGGCACACTCTGCAGCCTGAACGGCTATGGATTTTAGCTTGAGAGGTGTTGTTAGATTCGTTTTTACTGTGAGAGTGACACTGGGACCTGGGTAAATAAAAATAGAAAGATAATGGCGGATTTTTGGCGGCAAATTCAAATGTTTGGCACGCTCTGCAGCCTGAACGGCTCGATAAAGGGCTCCTTATGAGAATTTTAAAATGGTATATCTAAGTAACTAAAAAGTGTAAAATAAAAAGAAATAAAAAAAATTAAATGTCCTGTTTCTTGAACTTGTTTTTTTCTTTTCAGTTTTTATTTAAAGTTATTAGTCATTTTTTACGCAGTCGGGTTTTTTAAATTTTTTTAATTAAAGTTTTTTTATCCCAGTAGTAAATTATGTCCACGTGAAATAATTTCCGAAGTTCACGCGAGCGAAGTCGAGGGCAAGAATCATTAAAAATTACCAGTTTCCGAGATTTTAATAATATAGCTGCTTCAAAATAACTTTGTATTGCACTTTTAAGTTATTATGATAATGACGCATTCCAAACTACTTTGTAGTTTAATTCAGTAGCCTTTGATACCGTTCTAATTAACGATAAAACTAAATTATACCTCTGAGTCTGCAGTGAGTTTATTACCTACCCGATGACTTTGTAAGAAACACAGCTGCTTTGGTTCTTACTGGAATTAATTATGCTCATATTTTTTAATCTAATATTTACCTAATGTCTAGTTTATCTAGATATAATAATAAATATTATGCTATGCCGTAAGAGGAAAACCAATTAGTAATTATCTATCGGTCCACCATAATAACATGTAAGTACAATACCTAAGTACCTGCTTAGTGTTAAATTAGGAGTATTCACGCATCGATGATCGATGTATTCACGGCATAAAAATTACATAAGTTTGTAACTAATAATCGCTGATTAAATACTACTACCTACGTAACTAGAGCTATTTATCATCCTACTATCTATAAATCTCTTATGATAAAAGGATTTCTCAGTAAATATAGGTAGGTACATTTATTTAGTACTTACTCAACGTTTCAAATATTTTGTTGAGTACAGTATTGTGTATTCTGTGGTTGTGCTTCTATTTCTAAAAATTTAAAGTCCTGGCAAAAAGCGGATCTGCAAAAACCGTCAGGACATTGCACTTTTTGACCTACTTATCTATTTTCAGTACCTACTATCAGGTTTTCTTAAAAAACCCCTTATTATGAATAAGTCCGGACAATGCCAAACACATGGTAACCCTACTTGCATTTGGTTTCGTTTTCCTATAACCTAAGACCAAATAAAAAGCCCACAACCATGTTCGCTATTGCATGAGATCGATGAACCCGATATTATGGAAACTGCGCTTGCACTTTCATCTACCTACTAGCCTAGACTAGTTATTACACGCGCGTCTTCGCATTGAGGTTGGTAACTATCCAACAGGAATGTACCTACAGTACAGGGAAAATAGGTATCAAAATCAATTCAGCCGTTTTGGCATGGTCATCAAAATCAATTCAGCCGTTTTGGCATGAAAAGTATCAAACAACAGACAGACCTGCAGCTACTTTCGTACCTATTGATATTATTAGTATGGGCGGGTACAGTCGACCGCATCGAAGTCAGTAAATAAGGGGCCAGCAAAATATACTGGTTTCATAACCAACGTGCAGCTTATCGTAAGTAGGTAAGTACTTACTTGGGCATTTTCAAGTTGCACTAGGCAGCCAAACTGGATTCTTATTTATTTTATTGCATGCATCTAATTCAACCTTGAGCTTCATTTTTTTTTTACTAAATGTGTATGTATTTTATTTAGCCAAGTGTCCTCTAAGTTTGGCATAAGTTAATATGGATAATGTTTTAAATAAATTACCTCTTCTAATATTAGTAACACCTTGTAAATTATCGATAATTAAATAAATAAAAAAAAACATGTAACTCAGAGCTCAGAGAATACATTGTTATCAAAATTCATTCAGGGCATGTCTTTGTCAAAGTTATTATGTAAATAAGATTAGGATGAATCCGATCGAGAACAATAATTGCGTCGTTGAGTAACTCGTAGACCACTTTTGTAACCTACTGGTACCGATTCCAGCCAAAAATGCTGACAAAGAATTTAGAACATAAGCAAAACTGCTACATAGGTACCTATGCGATTTGTATAGCAATTAACCGCGTAAACAAATGAAGACCATCACAGATTATTGTATAAAACTAAGTATTACTCATAAAACCTACCTTCATTAGCGCGAAACGCTGATCATCATCAATTCCAACGACAGCATTGGAAGAAGGTGCCATTTTCACTAACTATTACGAGTTATAGATCGAAACTTTTCGATGTACTTCTCGAGATTGATTAAAAATATAACGGTACGTGCAACAGTCGCGAGCGCGCGCGAACGAGTGAGCGCTGAGCGATCTTGTATGTTCGTTCGTTTCTGATCACTGACTTTAGTACATATCGACGACACCGAAAGGTAGGTCATTTCGTGGTAGGGAGTCGTTTGAACGTAGTAGAGTAGAGGTTGATGATTCTTTTAAAGAACACTCTGAGAGAACAGGATATAGGTAGTTCTTTTTTTTTGTTAGCCCGTATTGTCCCACGCCTGAGCAAAGGCCTCCCCCATTCCTTCCACTATATATATAGGTTACTCTTCGAGAAAAACAATAAGTATTATTGTATTCTGCCCGAAATTGGAATGTTTAAAATTGATACCCATTTTTGATCCACTCACTAGGGCCGGGTATGTACATAGAGCAGAATGTAAGATAATTCAAAAAGACAATCATGATTTGTTTATAAATTAAACAAAACTGTGTCAGTTTGTAAGTGACTCTGACTTTTCTGTCTGAATTGTCACAGAATTTTATAAAAATTATATTGAATATAACACTGCCAACCCTAGTAATATTTTTCCCACCAAAATCGGTTAGTCTGCCAAAGTGGACATTGGTGGGGCAGTGGAGTAATCCAAGAACAGTCACACCGCTGAAGTTGATGTCAGTAAAGGCTGATGACCCAAGGAAGCTAGAAAGGCGAGCGATCAAGTGCATAGGGAAAGGCATGATTTAAATAAAACCTGTTCTCTGATCGAAATACTTTATTTTCTTACAATAAATTATTGGCCTTATTCACATAAATTCAATAAAAAACAATGATGTCTTGAGCTGGATCTCAGATCCTTCAAGGCTTGGTCGAGAGATTCGAACTTAGATTACATTTGATTTTACATATTTGACAAAAATGCAGTTCTTATAGTCCTTCTGACCAAATTGAGGTACTGGGCTAATCTCAGCCCACAATGACAATGTCTTCATAGAATGGTATTAATAATCACTTCATAACAGTAAAAACTACTCCTCCCCTGTCAGGCACTTCATCCTCATCATGAACCTCCTTATCACTCCCCTCAGGGTCTGATACATCAGAGTCATCACTATCACCCTGTCTATATTTCCTAAAGCTACTTCTATCTACTGGCATTTCCTCCATTTTGATTCCCGCCCGAGCCAATAGCTTCTCAGCTGCATGATGTGCCTCTACTTCTTTCAAATGTGAGTTATGTTCTTTTTGGAGTTTTAAAGATTCTTCTATAGACAACACTTTGGCTGGACCATAGACACTTGGTGGAGGTGTTGCAGCGGTCACTTCCCAATGTTTGTGCTTTTTCCTCAATACCTCTTTCTCTGGTTTATGGGAATTATTTATTGTGGTCTGATATGGTTTGAAGTTCCCTGTAGTTTTAGGCTTAATAATGACCTCCGTTTTATCTATTAGGTACTTTACATGAGGTAACTCACCAATTTTTATTAAGTCTTCAGTGGTTATTAAGGGTTTTTCCGGTGATAATACTTTGACTTGTTTCTCTAAAGCTGTGGTTTGACTAAGGATATGTAATACATCTTCTGGTTCACTGTCATCATCAGAGTCAAGATATGACTCCTTTTTACCTTCTATCTTGCCGACCCATTCGACTTGTTGCACCACATTTTTGTCTACTCCACTTAATTTCAAGTTATCCAACATACGACATACTTGTTCCTCATCTTGTTTAGCCTTTAATTCATTGACGATTTTATCATAGAAAGCTTGGATCTTCGCACCCTTGTCAGGCAGCTTGGATGTAAAAGACTTATTATTCAAGAGTTTCAGTTGCCTATCTCGTAATTCACAAAGTTCGAAAATGTTCTTTGATGACAAATCACCGATCTTCCCGTCGATTTCAGTTTTTGGCGGAGGCGGCAATATACCTGGGATTTTTTTAATAATTGTCGTCATAGTTTAGGAGAGAACACAGATTGTCATAATATTAGTGTTTATTATATATATAATAGTTACTAAAAGAATTAATAACTCGAAGTACGTTTGCTGTTTACCTTTGTAATTCCCCGATGACATTTTGTTTACGTCAATCAAAGACTACCAACTGGCAAACGTCAATCATGTTCACAGATTAGATATTAGTTGATCAAGTTCAATCTAAGAAACTTATATACTAATTATAGTATATAAAATAATTAATAAAGTTATAGTTTATTATAATAGTATATAATTTCCTTGGTTCAATCATGTTCAAGTAGCATCCAAGGAACTTTTATACTAACTGGAATGAGGACGGGCAACCCAAAAACGTTCCGAGCGAGAAAGCTTCGAGAGTGGATGTTGTCTCTTTCTAATAGGGTGTCCAATAATCATACTCATCAAAATCAAAGCATTTATTTCAAGTAAGCCAGTTACAGGCACTTTTGAATTGTCGAAACAAAGATGAAAATTAAATGTAGCTACAGTCCCAGTCACAAGACATAAAAACTGTGAAAGTACTGTAGTTGCCCATTCCCTAGCGTAGATCTCTATGGAGAAGAACAGGCAAGAAACTCCATGGACACTCTTTTAAATCAGAATATTGTTACAAAATCTTGGTTACATCATTCATGTTGAGATGGTATATTATGTGAGAACAATGTAGCAAGATGTGCACGTTAAAAATGTCCACAGTAAAACAAAACAGAAAAAAAAAGCAATTCAAAAACTAAAATTTTTCATTAAAATAACCCATGGCAACTGAGAGATGACCAGTACCTGACAGCGCCTGTTCACGGACATGACGCATAGATCAGCACCATTCAACTCAACCATTTTGAAGGGAACTAAATGATCCGACACATGCGCCACCATCAGCGAGACTTTTGAGTGAGCATGACATATTCTCAACCGCCAGGGCACATTCAAGTCAAGAAAAGACGTAGGTTTCCAGTGAATGATAGCTTTCTAGTACATAGTACTCACACAATATGGGCTATGCGATTATATAATACTAAAGAGATTGAATCTATACAATGCAAAGATAGTTGTACAATCTTCAGCAGCTCCAACAATACCATTTAATGCTATCAATTTAAGCGCCCCTGTCCTTGTGGAGCAGGACCAGCATTGAGCCAAGCATTTTTATCAGCGATATAATCGCTCAACTTGTAATATGCTTGCTTACATAGTGTGCGTTTAATACATGTTTTAAATTTCGTCTCATTCAGTTCAAGAATACTTTGTGGAATTTTATTATAGCATCTCAAACAGTACCCCATGAAAGATGAGTCTACTTTAGCGAGTCTGAAGCCTGGCTGAACTAGTTGGTCCCTATTTCTAGTATTGTAATTATGTCTGTCACCCCTTATACCAAAAAGGTGCAGATTTTTTCTGACGTACATTATGTTTTCGTAGATGTATTGACAATGTACTGTCATGATGCCAATATCCTTAAACAGTTCCCATAGAGAATCGCGCCTACGAAGATTATATATGGCTCTGATGGATCTTTTCTGCAGAATAAATATAGACTCAATATCTGCACCCCGTCCCCACAGCAAAATGCCATAAGACATTATACTATGAAAGTAACTAAAATAAACCAGTCTAGCGGTATCTAAATCAGTATATTGACGGATTTTTCTAATGGCATATGTTGCTGAACTTAGCCGCCCCGCAAGAGATGTTAAATGAGAACCCCATTGTAGCCTTGAATCAAGCGTAATCCCCAGGAAAACCGTTTTATCTACGAATTCAAGTTTCTCTTTATTCAGTACTATATCACAATCACTACTTTTAACATTCGGTAAAGCAAATCTTATGCATTTGGTTTTTTTTTTCATTTAATACCAAATTGTTTGCTGTGAACCAATTTTGGACCTGAAGTAGGGCATTATTTACGTCATCTAGATTTTGGGCCCGCCTATTTATCTTAAAATTAAGGAAGTGTCATCAGCAAATAACACCATATTTTGAGGTTGGTTTTTCATTATATAGGGTAGATCATTTATATATACTAGAAAAAGGAAAGGACCCAATATTGAGCCTTGTGGAACCCCCATTTTTACTTTTAAACCATGTGAATTAACACCATTTATTTGAACATGTTGTTGTCTATCACTCAAATAAGATTTTACCAAACTAAGTGCAAGTTTACCCAGTCCGTATTGCTCAAGTTTCAAAAGTAATGTGTCGTGATTTACACAATCAAACGCTTTGGAGAGGTCACAAAAAATTCCTATGGCGTCTTGAGACTCTTCCCACGCAGTAAATATGTGCTTTAATAAGGTTACACCGGCGTCAGTTGTACAACGTCCCTTGGTGAAACCATACTGTTGATCATGTAAGATTCTGTTGGTGTTAAAATGATAGAGCATTTGATTAAGCATTACCTTTTCAAAAACCTTGCTAAAAGCTGGTAAAACCGATACAGGTCTATAATTATTAGTGTCTTTACTGTCCCCGGATTTGAAAAGAGGTATGACTTTACTGTATTTCATTAAATCAGGGAAAACTCCTTGGTCTACACATAAATTAAAAATTAAAGCTAGGTAAGGGGCTATAGTCTCAAGTATGGATGTACAAACTTTGGTAGACATTCCCCATAGATCTTCGGTCAGTTTGATTTTTATTTGCCGGAAAGCTTTAATAACTATCATAGGGTTAATGTGTTTAAATTTAAATTCAGCCAGGCAGCCAGACACATTCGCCTTTAAAAACCAATTGAGAGTTCAGGTGAGGAAATAAGAGCCTCTGTAGTTTTTAATAGTACATCGGTAAAGAAATTTACAAATTCTTGAGCTACTTCCTGATCAGAGCTTTTAGGACCACATGCTGTATCTAATGTGTAGCTAGTGTTACGTATTTTCTTTCTGTTAGTCTCGTTATTTATGACTTTCCACTAACTTTTGAGACAGTTACGGACTACTGTTATTTTATTATTTACTGATGACGACCTGCAAATCAATAGCATTCTAGGCGACATAGCTACAAGAGTGGATGTCATTAACTTTTTATGGTAACTTATTACCTATAACTTAAATATATGTCTGTACAGCAGTCCAGTTGCAAACTATCCATTTTGCAACCTGTCTATCCAGATGACTTTTGTATTCGGGGATTCGAGGACTCCGTTAAAATTATATATTTTTTCAGACATAGAAAATCGCATATTCATGCTGTGACTGTTTACCTAAAATGTTTTAGTAACATTCGCCAATATTTATTTTACCTTCCGAAACCAATCATTTTTACTTGCAGTGTCGCAAAAGTTGAAATCGCGATGTTCCTATAAATGTAAATATATAATTGCACAGCATTAATGAGATGACAACACTAAATCAGGATGAACAACTTGACGCCGCCAAACCAAAGAGTATACCGCCAAACCTAAGCCGTTCGTTTGATTGCCGCCATAACATAGTCAGTCTAGATAATAGTTAATTTGAGTAAAGTAAATTCAGTGCAAGAAGACTATATGGAGATATAATTCTTGTAACCCGTGAGACGCGCCACCGGGAAAGCTAAGTATTAACTTTCTGTTTATGTAAGGATTAGAGATTTATTATGTTTAATATAAACTGATGTGCTAAAGGTATTATAACATGTTTGAATAATTCGAGACACCTAATCTATGGAAGTGATGGTCGTGTCTTCAACCGCGGTTTTGGTTCAATGAGATGTTTCCATAATCGCGGTTAAAGGTATACAACGACGACCAATCACGCGCTACTAGTCCGGACTTTAGGGTGTTAAAGCGCAGGTTTATGAGAAAGGTCGTGGGCCAACCTCTCTTGTAAACTTTCAATTTGTTCCCCAATGGCCCCAAATGCGTCGACGGGCGCAAGCGTCGACGGACGCTATATGTATAAAATTAAGGGGAGCATTCCAGATGATGACGAGGCAATGGACTGAAGTCAAACTGGAATGCGTGCTTTTGCAGAGGAGAAAATAATCCTTGGAGAAAATAATCTTTAATCTGATTAGCACAAAGGTGTCTCAAACGTTAATGATAAAATAAAACTAGCGAGAAAGCAAAATAGTTTTACCTATTAATCATAAACAGATAGGTAATACATACCCAGAGATTCATGGGTACTTAAACTTACAGATATCCTAGTCGCGCCTGAGGAAATCCTAGTCACGCCTGAGTGTAGTGTAGTGTGAAGTGTAGGAGACTGGATTGAGAGATACTCCGTATCGGTGAGTGTTTCTAACATTTCGTGAGGCGGGGTTTCTCTTCACATAAAAGGCGAAGCAGTAAAATTCTATATTATTACTATATATCAAAGTACATTGTAGACTTGGGAATAACTAGAATATAACATGAAGTGAAGGGAAATTGCACGCCGTCGCGACATGCAGCTCGCCAAATGGATTCTTTTGCTGGAGAAGCATGAAAAAATCCTTAGGACCGTCATGGCACGGCACGGTACGGCGGATTCTTTTCTTTTCAATATTTCTATTTAAAAAGCAAACTAGTTACTACCGACACCATGTGCGATGTTTTTCAATCAATCTAAAACATTGGTAACCCTAGTCGTAATAAACAACCAAAGTTAAAAAAACTTCCCTGAAAAACGAAATTCCACATCCAGCATACCCTTACTACTACACCCCTTCAGACAAAACAAATTTTACCATATTTAAAGCGGATTATTTCACATAAATACAATAAAAACTACATAAATGACTTCAACGCGAAAATGTATCGGCCATATTGTTTACATCGGTGACAAGGCAAGACAGAGACACCATCCACCTTGTCGGTTTCTCGTTTTGTTTTTTTTCTTTTCTATTGAATCTATTGTACAAATTTAAACTGATAGTTTTTTTTTTTTTTTTTTAGCATTTTGTTCGTACTTATTCCAGTTAGTATATAATTTCCTTGGTTATTGCTGTCATTGATAGCGTGCTGCCAACATGGTGGTTTTCCCACCGGAACTGGTGCTTTTTCTAGGCTTCTAGTGGTATATTTTATGCGCTTGGAGGGTTACAGGGAACATACAACCTGACACTGACCTGCTAATTAATGCAAAAAACGTGAGAAAATTTGAATTTCGCGGGCTACCCTGGTGTCGCGACGTGTAGCTCTTAAGTAGATATTATGGCAAGAGGTTAATCGGCAGACTTGGCTGCGATTCCTCTACCCAACTAACTACGGTGACTTGGATCTCGTAGAGCATGTAACTGAATGAATCCTAGCAAGATATGTACGTGTATAACATTTCTGTGCTATGACTTCACACCTAAGACACCGGAAACGTTTATGTATGTATATTATAATGTATAGAATGGTGGGAATCAATTTAATTTTAACTACACATGGCGAGCTGAATCATGATGCGAGTTAGTAAGAACTAAAGCCGATTTATGCGAAGCAAACCTACCAAATTATTGAAGATTCTTCTCGGAACAAACCCCAGGTACAAATCTATGGTGGTACAAATATATGGTATCATATGTGGTGGACATCTCGTTCGTTAGCTCCGCTCTGTCACCGCGTGTCGTTGACTGGCGCGTCATGGAGGGGGTGGAGACCTATTCCGACCACCGGTACATCCGGTTCGACGCCTCCACCCAGACCTCAAGCGCGCCGGTCCAACAGGCCCCGAGTGGTCCGCGTTGGGCGCTGAAGCAGCTGGACCGGGAGCTCCTCCTGGAAGCCTCGATCGTGCAGGCCTGGGTGACATCACCGGACAGGCCTGCCGACGTTAACGATGAGGCAGGGTGGTTCCAGGAGGCCATGTCCGACATATGTGACGTGGCAATGCCCCGAGTCCGGCCAGGAAGCGCCCGGCGTCAGGTGTACTGGTGGTCGCGAGAGCTGACGTCCCTACGGGAGGCGTGTGTGGCTGCGCGACACCTGTACGTCAGGCACCGCAGGCTCCGCATTCGCCCACCGAATGCGGCAGCCATTGAGGCGGAGCTTTATGAGGGCTACAGAGCGGCGAAGACCGCCCTCCGCGAGGCTGTCCTGCGGGCCAGGGACCTGGCCCGCGAGAAGATGCTGGAGGCTCTCGACAGAGATCCGTGGGGGCGCCCTTACAAGATGGTGCGGGATAAACTCCGCACCTGGGCCCCCCCGCTGACGCAGAGTCTCCAGCCTCAGCTCGTGGAGGACGTGGTGAGCGCTCTGTTCCCCTCGCGAGGGGAACACCCGCCCCCGCCTATGGCTCCGCCGGCTGCGGTGCCGGAAGCGGACCACGAAAGTGACGACGACGACGCTCCGGAAGTGACCGGGGTAGACATGAGAGTGGCGGTACGCAGGCTCAGTGCCAAAAATACCGCCCCGGGACCCGACGGCTTGCCTGGCAAAGCCTGGGTCCTGGCCTCGGAGGCTCTCGGTCCCCGACTGGAGGGGCTCCTAAGCGCATGTTTGGAGAGAGGCCAGTTCCCGCTTCGTTGGAAGACGGGGAAGCTGGTCCTCATCCGGAAGCCGGGACGCCCGGCGGACTCTCCGTCCGCCTACCGGCCCGTGGTGCTGCTCGACGAGGTGGGCAAGCTCTTTGAAAGAGTTATTGTAAACCGCCTCGCCGAGTACCTTGCGGGGACGGGGCCGGACCTTGCGGAACACCAATATGGTTTCCGCAAGGGGCGCTCTATTGTGGACGCCATGCGTGAGGGCCCTCACGACGAGGGATGCGGTGTCCAGGGGTGGGGTTGTCTTGGCGGTGTCTCTCGACATCGCCAACGCCTTCAACTCCATGCCCTGGAGCTGCATAAGGGAGGCACTCCGGTATCACCGGGTGCCGACCTACCTTCGTCGTGTGGTCGGGGACTACCTGACGGATAGGGCCGTCATTTACCCCGGTCGCAGCGGAGACTGGAACCGGCGAGAGATGTCGTGCGGTGTTCCACAGGGATCGGTTCTAGGGCCGTCCTTGTGGAACATCGGGTACGACTGGGTGCTGCGCGCCGACCTCCCTAGCGGTGTCAGCGTAGTCTGCTACGCTGACGACACGCTGGTGCTGGCACAGGGGAGGTCGCACGAGGTGGCGGCCGAAGTTATGACACGCGGGGTTGCGATAGTCGTTGAGAGAATCCGGCAACCGGGTCTCGAGGTGGCATTGCACAAGTCCGAGGCCATGTGCTTTCATGGGCCTCGGAATGCGCCACCTCCGGGATCCTCAGTGATGGCAGGAGGGGTTTCCATCGGCGTCGAGTCGACGCTGAAGTACCTGGGATTTGTCCTCGACAGCCGGTGGAACTTCGTGGAGCATTTCCGACGTTTGGCCCCCAAACTGGAGCGGACAGGGGCTGCCTTTAGGCGGCTCCTGCTCAACCTGGGGGGGCCAAACGCCTCCTGCCGGAGGCTCTACGCGGGAGTCGTGCGGTCCATGGCCCTTTACGGGGCCCCGGTGTGGGCACGTTCATTGAGGCGGCGTGCCGCCCACCATTTGAACGTGCCCCATAAGGTGGTAGCCGTAAGGCTGGTCCGGGGGTACCGCACGATCTCCCGCGAGGCGGCAAACCTCCTTGCCGGATTGCCGCCATGGGATCTGGAGGCGATAGTCCTCGCGCGCCTACATGAGTGGCGCGCGGAGGCGCTACGCCGGGGGGAAATTCCACTGCCGCGGCAAATTGTCGCTCAGCGGACGGACTTCCGGCGGGATCTCATGGCGACATGGAGAGAGCGACTATCGCAACCCCGTGCAGGGCACGCCACAATAGTGGCGATAAGTCCCCTCTTTGAGGAGTGGCTGGAGAGACGCCACGGCGCGGCGTCCTCACCTTCCGCCTGACGCAGGTTCTTACCGGACACGGTTGTTTCGGTAAGTTCCTGCACCGAATCGGGCGGGAGGAAACGCCCGGGTGCTACCATTGCGAGGATCCACCGGAGGACACGGTGGAGCACACTGTGGAGGTGTGCCCCGCTTGGGTGGAGCACCGCCGTGTCCTCGAGGTGGCGATCGACGGCGGCGATCTCTCGCTTCCATCCCTGGTTCGTGCCATGGTCCGGAGCGAGACGGAATGGGACGCCGTCACCTCCTTCTGCGAAGCAGTCATGCTAGCAAAGGAGGTGGCGGAACAGGACAGGGAGAGATCCTCACGTCCCGGCCGCCGCGGGAAACGCCCCGGGCGTCGGGGGCCACGTGGTGGCTTCCGGCCACCGTAGGCGCGGGCCTGTGGACGGGGAGCTATGGGCTAGCTCGCCCTCCGTACGTCTCATGACGACAGGCCGTGTCGACGGCGCGTTCGTGTTCCACGCGCGCCTCAAAGAGAGTCAGCAATAGGGAAGGGGTCCGCAAGGACCGAAGCCTGCCGGGGCTGCAGGACTTTTCGAAAGAGATACCGTGGCCCCGGAACACAAAGGACGAGGAAGGAACATGAATGGGTTTTAGTCAGTAAAAGTCTGACACTCCCTCCTGCTCCGCCCAGAGCGGGAGAAGTCATTTGATGATTTACCATCCTAAAAAAAAAAAAAAAGGTACAAATCTATCCACAATCTCTATAACTCTCTCTACTATGCCACACTCTCGCCGCGTCGCGCGTCGCTGCGTTGCATTGCATGGGACCGGGATGGGACGGCGGGCCTGGCCAGCTCGTACGTCCTGCTAGTTGGTTCCGCGGATGGTGCGGTGGAGCGGCGCGGCGGCGAAACCTGGAGCATCCACCTTATTGTACACATGAATAACAAATGAACATAATATTTATGTAGTTTTATTTCACTGCCTAGTGGAAACAGATTCTCCACAAAGCCAAGCAAGGCACAGTCAACCAAGCATTCTGAATCTGTATGAGTAACTTTACGTAAAAAATATTGCTGGGAAACAACTTTGTTTTGGGGTGAAAAATCACGTTTTACGGTAAAACTCAATGTACCGCGCTCAAAACATTGTGCTGATGGATGGATTGAATAGTACGGGAGTCGTGGAGGTGTTTAAAGTAAAAATCTGCCATTAAAAACATGCATTTACCAAAAAATTCGTGCAAAAGTTAGAAGTTTGACCCCAATATCTCCGAAACTATAGTGGATTGGACACTAGAAGAAGGTTCCCAGGTATGGTCTAGAACAAAAAAGTGATCGCCAAGACGGGAAGAACAAGTGCCTGTCGGCTTCGTTAAGAGTCTTTTTGCATCCTTTATAATACTACCCACTTCTTTTTGTCAAGTTGTACTGAAAAAACTGAAATCTCTGGTGACATTTTACTCTTGACCTAGCGCCTTGAAAAAATCCAAGGTGGCAACACTGGCTGTCAAAGTTGTTCGTCGATATTCGATGTTTCTTCGCGTTTGTATGTGGAAATAGAAATACTGATTTTATTTTCCCAGATTGTGCTTTTCTGCAGAAATAATGGGTCATTTATGATGTTAAGAGTTCTATTGTGCACAAATAATATAAAGTGTATGTGTTGATCTTTGCGTTTTCGAGAGCATTAACCATGGAGGACGCTACGGTATGTTGACTATTTTTTTTCTACTAAGCAATCTAAGAGTTTATTCTTCTCGTGTATCTTTTTTGGTTTCCTTTTATATGTGTAAAGTTATCTGCCGCAGTAACTATAGCAAAGTGTCGTAATGTGTAGCTATTTGTCTTAAAGATCGATCAATACTTGACCTCTTTTGCAGCTGCCTCTACACTTGGAGCCTTTTCAACACGGCGAAGTGTCCGACAAGCGTATCTGGATCGGGAATCTCGACACCAGAGTTAATGAGTATGTTTATTTTATCTCCTAAACCGATAATTTATAAAATTAATAATATCAATTGCTTCTTTTTGACTTGCACTTGTAGGTTTTCAAAATCATACATTCAAAACTTTGAAGAAGCTGGTTCAGTATTTGTTAATCAACTAATACCATTAATACCATAAATAATGGTAATGGACGGATGGATGGCTATGGATGGATCTTGGACTTTCTGCACTAAAGTTCAGAGACAGTATGCTAACCTAGGGAACTCCAACACAATGAGCACTACCTCTAGCAATATGAAATGCATGTAGTTAGAATTTGCGGTTACCAAAGTCGCTAATATTTTTTGTTACGATTGTATTGTCTAATGGGTAATGGTCTGTGTAACTCCACATCCAAGGCTTATATTTGGCAAAAGGGAGTTTTTGTCATTACTACTTATTCTTAAGGCCCAGGTTTTATTCTATAAAGTAGTCAATAATCTTATTAAGGTGGATGCTCCACGGTAGCCTGCAAAATTCAAATTTTCTTACGTTTTTTGCAATTTGCAGGTCAGTGTCAGGTTGTATGTTGATTAAAATATGACAGCAACACTCCAAGCGCATAAAGGTGCAGGAATGACTTTTTCAAGGTCAAATTCATTCCTGCACCTTCGCTTGCAGGGTTGTATTGATGATTTTGATGATTATAATTCTGTAACTACATACGTGTTACAGCCGCGAATCATATTTTTAAAAAAAATATGAATTTTTGTGGGCTACCCTGGAGCATCCACCTTAAGACATTGTTTTTAACAAACTACCTTTTCTCATTACCGGTATCAACTACTGAAAATGGTCCGTGTGTATGGAAACATCGAGAAGTTTGACATGCTGTTTCATCGGAGTGGTCCCAATGTGGGACAGCCACGGGGCTTTGCCTTTGTCACATACAAGCTGAGGCAGGATGCTATCAAAGCCATGACCTCTCTGAATGGCCAGATGCTTGGAACTAAAAGGATGAGCGTCAAATTCGCTAAGAACACCGTAAGTTGAATGGTCCATATCTCCATATATCCATATCTTTAATTTTTATAAATACTACTCTTTATTTTCACTACATTGATTTAAATACCCATATTTACTGGAGTCTTTCTATTTTACAGGATGATCAAGAAAAACCTAAACCAGAGTTGGGCATCGCAGTTCTGGCAGGTGCAAAGCCAGAACTGAAACTCAGTAAAAAGACCGCTATCCAGTCCATTGAAGCGAAACTTAAAATGATGGAGAACATGAAAGCTGGAGACGACTTTGTCATCAACAAACTAGCTGCAAACGAGACTCCGGTCATATCGCAGTATCAAACGAAGCAATACCAACCTCAGAACAAGTCTGCTACGTCGTTCAGAAGACGGCATCCTTACCATAAAAAGAGATAAACTGATATGAAGTTAATGTAATATTGCCTTAATTATTTATTACTCAGCAAGCAGACGCTACTGTGGAGTTTAGATTTAAGGTCTTTGTAATCTCAAGCTTTTGCTTAATGTATGGTCTCAATTTTAAATTATTTTAATGTTTGCTTAATTTCATATTGTATTGTGGTACTTGTGGTAAAGTGGAAGTATGATAATGGCGGCACCTATGCTAGGCCGTTGCTTGATCGTAACAATATTACAGAACAAATTCTGATATTACTTATTAACTACAAATATTATTGTATAAAATAATCAATCTTGGAAGTTATTAAAATACTTAGTAATAATCAATTTGGTACTTAAATGATACTTCAGGCAACATTTGCGAATTTATTGCTGTTTCTTTTGTAAATCAATAAGAAATGTATGCACTTTAGCTTTTAAATTTTAGGTACAATAACTAGTTCATAATTTAACTAACTCAGTCTTGTATTGTATTGTTTAAGACACAGTATCACAGTAGCGTCTAATAATATTAGTATAGTATTGTTTTTTTTGCAAATAATGCTAGTTTTGACGGTAACACGTTACATGTGATTTATTTATATAAGTATTGCGATATTCAATGTTAATTTTTAAGTGGAAATGTTTCAAGGTAGTTTCAAGTGATAGAAATATCGAAAACTTGAGAATTTGTCTATCAGGTTAATATTAGAGAGGAGTTATTGTATTTTTGTGATTTAAAAGTTAGCTTTTGAGAATGTCGTCTTGTATACAAATAGTTTTAAGCCTTGTACCATCAGTGTGTTCATTTATGTGAAAGTAATCAACGAAACGCTTTTAAGTACACATTGGGCGTGCATACTTATTAATACTCATAGTTCAAAACATTTACGGTTACCTTATGTGATTTGTGTGCAGGTTGTTGTGAATAAATTTAGCTTATAACACATTGGTATTGCTTTTTTTTTGTCTTCGAAAATAAAAAACAACGGAAAACATTACATTAGGCTTGCTTCCCCAAAAGTATAGGCAGAAGTATACCTCGAGTACTTCGACATAAGTATCCATTTTTTTTATTCCCATGTAGTAGTAGGGGTCGAGGCTTAATAGCCATCAACCAGGCACAAACAAATCAATCAGCTACTACTGGGAAATTCAAAAAACCTAGTAACACTTACCGCCTGGAGAAGCGGAACCAGGAGCACGGCATTTCCAACCACTAGACTAGACCAACGACAGTCAAGTTTATAATTAACCCAAAATTAATGTTAAGTTAGCGTCTGCGCACACCAAGAGCAGCGGGCCTACCATGACGTCTTAAAGCAGGATCGTTTTAATTTCGTGCCAGTGTGGGAAAGAGATGGCGCTAGACGTCCTCTATAGCTCCGTCGCTTACCCACACTGGAACGCGATTAAAACGAGACGTCATGGTAGGCCACCTGAGCAGACCATTTTCTGAGATTACTGAAAAATGAATCTTATTACAGCTCCATACGTTGCAAAATTAAATACACGTCCAAAATTAATGCTGGACCATGCTCGAGCTTGCAAGATGCTTGTTCGAGTATGCGTTTTGCAACGTATGGAGTTGTCCTAAGATTCATTTTATCAAGAAGCAACAGCAAAAAAATAGCAGGAAAAGCAATAATTATGCGATGCAGCCATGCACCCAAACCTTTACTCAATAACTCACCTATAATCAAACCCAAAACCAACAAACCTATATTCAATTTGAGTAACGTTTTTCGCGGAATTAGAACTAAAAATATTTTGCTTAACATCATTTAGCCCACAATACTGCGGGTCATCGCGCTTTTTGAACGATTGGAAAATCCGGTAGGTGACAAAAAATCGTATCAAATATACAAATAATTAAGGCCCATGCAACTTTGGGGGCTCATAACAAAAATTCCAAGGGCGCACGCATAGAAAACCCGTTTAGGGGTCAGTTCGATAAATTCGCTTCAACAAATAAAAATACATAATTCAATAAATAATTTTTAATATGTAGTAAGCTTAATAATGCATTGCAAAAAATGTACATCAGTCGCTTAAACTATGTAAAAATATACATAACAATCAGACAAATTGTACAAGTTACTGAAAAATAAAATCTATTTACACGTAAAAGAGGTTAGTTACATTAAAATTTAATAATCTTTTAAAACAAAACATTATTAAAGTAGAAACTGGTTTATGATGGGGTGTTTGAATAGTGACTACTTGAGGCGTTTAATTTAAATCCCGATAAACCATTATTTTTAAAACCTGTAAACAACGAAAAGCTTTTGACACTGTTCTGACTAAATATATACTATGTACCATTTTAGCGGATTTTGTTTCCAAACATAGGGTTGAAGGGCTCAATTTAGTACTGTTTAAAGGGATTTGATCGAAAATGAATTGCTCACTGTGCAGAGAATTGAAAGAGCTTTCAGAAAACAACAAAAAGACGATTTCTATGCAAATAATTGTTATAGCGGGTTTTGAAATTAGACGCCTCACTTATTGATTGGCTTTATAATAAGCTAGGAAAGTTTGTGCATGAAATCAACTCTCACTATCGGGATAATGAGTCGTATTTTAATTTCTAAAGTAATTAATGACATAATAGCTTAAGGAAAACTATAAAAAATGAAGTTACAGATGAGATGAGAGATGCTCTTAGGTAAATAACTGGTGAATTGTATTGTACCTATGTAACAATTTCATCGCCTACATAGAGCTTAAAACTTAAACATAAAATCAGAAATTCGTCACTGAATGCTAGTAACTGTTTGAGTAGTTATATATTTTTCCTATTAACTATTAATGATTATATAAATATGTTTTCACTGGTTCTGAAACCTGGGGAGATGCCATTGGACAGGGACGTTGCCAATCGTTGCGTGGGACTGGCCATCACGAGATAATCGTCATCTTCTTCTAGTTTCCTCGTCATAGATGAGTACTGGGTTTCGTCATCACCTTGCTTCTGCCAGTCTTTGTAGTCTATGCATAGGGGCCATATTATTTTACCAGATCTGTGAAAAAAAACGATTGAAAATTAGAAAATAGTTGTTACCATGAAACTAATTACTTTTTTTTAATAATTAAGGTACTTTTCTTGTAATTCTTGAGCGTGTTTGCAGACACAAATCTCAAACGCACCTGTAGGTAATACCAAACACCACGCGGGAATTGAACCCGCGACCAACAGCGCAGATTTCACCTCACCCTCTAAACCAGTAACATTGCTACTAGCCCACGCATAGACTACTGCAGATAGGTAACAAATTTAATTTTAACAGTGTCTTTTTGTCGGCGCTGTTGGCGTGATTACCATAATATTGCAGATGTGTGATTAGATGTTCTTATATAAAAATAGGTTGGCAGACGACATAGTTGCCATCGAGGGAAAAATTTGGATGACGCACAGGAACGTGGAGATTGGCACACGAAAAGAGAGACCTATACCCAGCAGTGGGTGAATTCAGACTGTGAATAATGAGGATGATAAAAAAATACCTTATTCAAGAATCCACAAGATACTTACATAGGTAAATTATAAGGGTCATAAGGGAACCACTCGTCGTACTGTTGCACCGCCGTAGACTGCAGCGTATGCCTCGCGTTCTTCTCGATGATGCCCTGGCAGTACACGACCTGGTGCGACCGCGTTATGGACGAGAACGCCCGCGTGACCTGAGGTGGGCAGGTCCGGAGAGGGTTTAGTGCGCACGTCACTAGTCGGGGTAAGTTTAGCGATTCCACGAAGTTTACATCTGAAAAAAGGTAAGAATAGTTGCAAAAACATTACAAATCATCTGACGCAAATAGACTTGTGTACTGAAAAAACCTAATTAATCCGTCAGTTAGATTATCAAAAAATATTCGACCCGTATTTTTTCTTTTGTTACGTAAACCAAAATTGACGAAGATACGACGCTTTTAAAATTCTCAATACGTCACGCGTTGTATAATTTTTAGTGCGTTCTGACGTCACGACCCACTCCCGAGATTTGATGCGTTTTATCTTTGTCATTGATTTACAAAAACAAAAAATACATGTCCATTATTTTCCAATGCTGACGGAATAGATAGATTTGCAATTTATTGATGGTGGAAACTAGCCTATTGTTGTAATGTATTGGAATGCACATGTGATGCGGAGAAATGAAAGTTTTGTATGTTTATGGTTATAAGAATAGGTGACTATCAAAGAAGCGGATGCGGATGGAGTGTGAAAGATGATATGGCCAGAGAGAAGGCTAAGGTCAGAGAGATGACGGCTGATAGAAAAACATAGAAGAAGACATACTGCAACCCCAAAAAATGGGAAAAAACATCAATGCTGATGGTTTCATCATTTTGACAAAGTGAAATAGACCTTACACAAAAAGACAATACTCACTTTCTTTATTCATAAACAGCAAATGATGTTTAAAGGCAACGAGGTAGAAAACGGCATGGCAGATAGCATGAAACGCTCCATGGGCTTTCAGATTATCACTGGCCGTCGACGACTCCTGCGTCGCTGATATATAAGAATGACACCAGTCTGCCATGTTCTTCAAGTACTTGATCAGCCTTGTGTTAGGTACCCGTACGCATCGGGCGAGGAGGCCTGCTAAGTGGCTAGCTGCTGTTCGTCGTGTGGTTAGGGCTCCAGGACCAAGACCTTGCAAGCCAGCTGCTACTATCCATAAGCTGTCTAAGACACGGTCAGCGCACTGCTGGTTGATTGATATTGTGTACAGGAGGAGGAACTGGACATGTCTGTAAGAAAGAGTCGGTGTTACGATATCTGTTTAAATTTAGGCTGATTTAGAGGGCGGCCATACGATGCGTTGACGGTGCGGTGTCGCAACGTCATCCTACATACAAGTCACTATACCATGTCACACGATGCGTTGGGCCGCCGTGCGCGTGCGTGACCTGCGAGGCGAGGCGGGGAGGGGTGATGCGCTGCACCGCCGGAGTGACAACGTGCCGCCACTGCAGTATTGTTAGTGTATCGAACGTGTTTATTCATGTTGTGTGCTACAATTTATTAAAATTAATATGTATCCTGCTTACGATGAGTACCGATAATATTGATATTGATTTCCTTATATCTTGAACAGACTGAAGTGACCCTACACACTGAGTCATTGACATTGCGGTGCCGTGCCGCACCGCCCGTGTGGCACCTTATAGCTCGAATTAATTGCGGTGCGGCACCGCACCGTTAATGTATCGTGTGGCCTCGCTCTTAATCAGCACTTAACATCAGAATAACACGACCATCACTAAAACGCTCGCCTTTCGACGCTTTTAGCTGGGACGAAGACAGTGGTCTACGGAATTTGTTGTCTTAACCCATGATCTGTCTACGAAGTAGACACAATAGTTAAACAATGTCGTCTCGACCAAATCGGTCATTCGACAGATCATGATATTCAGACAGAAGTTTTTCTGGGGACTACCCAGCTGTCTTTAAGTTGGGCTCCGTTTTATTCCATAACTAATTGGTTATCGCGAATCATAAGTGGGAATTATATCAGTAAACAATACAAAACACTTGATGATATTATCTTTGTCTGGTGTTTTATCTCGTCTTGAATAAGGGAATGCAAAACAATTTTAAAGATATTAATCTTTTAATACGGGTGTAAACAACCTCATCACGAAGCCGTCAACCAAGCATTCTGTACATCAAACTAAATAACTTTACGCAAAAATTATTGCTGGGAAACGTCTTTTTTTTTGGGTAAAACTCAATGTAACGCACTCAAAACATTGTGCTGATGAATGGATTGAATAATACGGGGGTCGTGGAGGTGTTTAAAGTAAAAATCTTACATTCAAAACTTGTATTAATTTTTTTTTTCAAAAAGTTAGAATTTTGACCTCCTTGATATCTCCATAACTAGAAGGTTCCCAGGTATGGTGTAGATAGAACAAAAAAAATATCGCAATGACGGGGAGAACAAATGTCTTTCGGTTTCGTTTAGATTTTTTTTTACACCCAAGCGATAATTATACAATACGCACATGAATCCGAAAAAAGAGAGGTGCGTGTCTTGGGTTCGAACTTGACAATCGGTCACACCACTAATGTCGCTATAACACAATTATACATACACTAAATAAGCCACGTTTATTCTCACCTAATCCCGTAAGTAGGTAGTATAATCCGGTCGAACACATTGCAGAGTATGTTCATAGTGAGGTCCCTCTCATCCTCCAACCATTTCAGAACTTCCAGCATGCCATAGTCCAGGGTTTCAGCTACTTCGTCCTGGTCGTCCATTTCCATATCGAACATTGTTTCAGATTTGGGTTTATTCTTTTCACTTTCTACTATATTTACGTCCATTAGTATCATTCTGTAAAAAAAAAGGCTTTTATAAAAGATTTGTTTTATTTTCTTCGAAAAAAGGTTTTAGACAAATTACATTTCACAAACTATCAAGGAAAGTAAGAGAGTGTATTGCACAAACAGGTTATTATTTGAAAACTAACTCAAGTTTACTTGAATCTAGATGTAAGTGTTTACTCGGACAAAGTTGCCAAACTAAATATCACTAATTTTTGACTCTCTTCTTCTTAGATTCTTCTCTAATCTAAATTGCGTCCGCCCAGAACTGAGCTACTTCTAATATTTGTATATTTATTACTATTATTGACACTGAAGATACAAGACATTTCCTCGTACTGATGATGCTTGAGGAACAGGATGTAAAATTCCTCATCCCCGATTGTAAAGTGCCACTCCAACCAGGCTACGTGACTATGTCAACAACAACAACAACACAACAGACAAGCGGCGGCAGGCGGTTGTGTGTACAATTCCAAGAAATATTTTGCTAGTTTAGATAACTTACAGACACACTTACTTATTTATAACAGCCATCATGATTTGTTCTCGTAGCGAGGGAATATATTTACTCATCCATATTAAATTGTATATGTACGCCCTGTTGACGTAACATCCTGCCTTGTAGTACGGGAACTGTTCTATTACTATGTGCATTAAAAGATCACTGGTCCTGTGAACAAGAAATACTAAAGTCAATACAAGTGTCCACCCGAAGATTCAGCTTCGAATTTTTCACCTTCCGAAGCCGAAGGTTTCTAGCAAAGAGTAGGCAGGGGTCTAGAAGACAGGGATCACACCTTTCGAAGTGTTTTGACAAGTGATAAGGTAAGTAATTGTAATAAATGTTGTTAATATTATTTGTCTACCTACTTAACATTAAATTTAAAAGTTTTAAAAAATTATTTTACTTTTAAATATTAGTCAATCTGGAACTGAATGTGTCAGGTTGTCCGGTTGCCAACTCATTTCTATTGGGAGAGGATATCCATGTCAGATGTGTACTGTACACAACAACTTATGTTGGTACAGTACAATGCAAAGGTACAAACAAACCACAGAAAAAAAAACCGTCCAATTGCTTTTTTATTTTGACAGCGGTCGTCAGCGCAGAGGCGAAACTACACTGACCTGCAAAAATAAGTACTACACTTTTAAATTTTCAACTTTTCCTAAACTATAGAAGTTATAGATTTAAAATAAAAAAAAACGTTATAAAGCTATTTTTATCAGCTTTCTTTGAAACTATAGACAAAATTAAACTATATTTTGAGTCTTTTTTGTTTCGAAAGTATAATATCTTGTGTACTTAAAAAGTTATAGCAATTTTGAAAGTGTGATACTTATTTTTGAAGGCCAGTTTATTTAATGCTATATTATCTCCATTGGAATAGTTGGAGGGAAATAGAGGAGGCCTATGTCGCAAGACAGCCTGACCTGGTAGCTGATTAGTTTTAAGTTAATGTATTACTTGTTTATGTATTAAGAAGGTCAGAGTAAAATAAAGGCTATTTTTATCTCCATTAGGAAATGCCACGGAGCCCTCAAAGCGGCGCACTACAGCAAAGTGCTAGACGCTGCTGGCCGCTGCCACTTCTGTCTGAATTGCCCCTTATGCTAAGGAGGAACAATAATTCCACATGTATAACTTGTCATAGTTGTGAACTCGATTTAGTCTACAGGCCTACGTAATCATTATCATCTACAGCCCAACCTCACCCACAAAATTGGGTCTGTCTGTGTCTGCTTCTCTCAAATTCCCAGGGTGACAAAGTCGACTGCCTATCCCGCTGCCGGACGACCAGCATTGCATTCTCCAGTCCTGGGAGGCCTGGGAAACCTGCCATCACCGCGCCTGGCTAGATGTGCTGCAGAATTCCACTCGGCATAACTCGGATTCTGGAGTTTAGTGCCGCCCTATTTCCGGTCCCCAGTATTTGCATGATTTGTAAATATTTATAAGAGGTCTATAACCACGTCTTCTTAAGGGTCCTCGATAAAATTACAATTGTAACAGATATGTTCCGAGCCTACAAAATTGCATATTTTATTACACCAACAACTGATTATATTGTCCATTATCTATCAACATGAACTTCAGATAATGTTATCTATGTGGGTTATTTTGTTTTAACAATATGTATCACACAAACGGAACGGCATTGATTTGCCTTACAACCTTAATTTCAGCACTAACTAGATATTTAGTGCTGTAAATTAGCTTAGTAAAGTGATTTCACTTTACCTCATTGCAAGTGCACCTTAAAAGTCACTTTTTCATTTGAAGAGGTATTTTAATGATTTTCTTCATTTTTCTTCAATTTTACAATATAAAAAATAAATTGAACTTCTCCGACAAGTATTCAAATAACACTGTTCCTCAAACTCCACTAAGATATCACAAGAGTTTGCAGAAATGTTATTTAAACCATAAAGGACATAAGACAACTACTTTTAACAGTTTTACTTACTTTTCATGGACATCAAACTATAAAAGTAGGCACAGTAAATGTTTCCTGTAATCATCTTAGACCCTTTTTAATTTTCGTAGTTTTTTGTTTGATAACAAGGTTTCTTATACATCATATATTATGAGTGGCTGTTAATGTCCATGATCAATAAGTATATTTTTTTGACTTTAGACCGATCTTGGTTTCAAAAGTTTTAGGAAAATATTTTTTCCAAAACTTGTACAAGTGCAAATGTACAGAGTTTTCTTACCAATGCATTTGGTTTTGCAAATGCAACATTTATTTCATGTAGAAATTATTTCTCCAGTCTGTCCATACCTCGTGATTGTTTTCATCTAAGTGTCCTCCCACCCCTAGAATTTAGAGAAGCTCAGTGATGACTGTGCATTAAATATTTTTCTATGTATTTTTTTTAACAGCTTTATAATTCATAGCTTGGCTAATATGCATGATATGAATATCATTCATAGCTTATAACAATCATAATGTAGCTTTCTGCCAGTGAAAGAATTTTTAAAATTCGATCATTAGTTCCGGAAATTACCCCCAACATACAAACAATTTTTACCATGTAATATGAATACACCAACAAAATTGTGCTACTTTACTATCAACTATCAAGAAAAAATTGACCAAGTATTGATTGAAGGTAGATTTCTTGATGCAGTAGCAGGTCTTGTAATAAATATAAAAAGTATTTTCATTACTCCCATAGATTCAGCATGTCTATGGTGACCTCTATCATAAAAAGCAAGGAAGTGATTCATTCCGCCGTAACAATTGAATTCACATGATTAGGCATTGTTGCCCAATTCCCATAAAGTTAAGTTGTTCAAAGGTTGTGTCCATTTCCTATGTGTTTGATCCACACATTCGTGATTGTGGTTAGAAAATTTAAAAGTTCAAACTTAAGTTGTGCAAAATGTTTATCACACAACATAATTAGATAATCTTGTGCAATTTAATTGCAAAAATGGCTTTCCTCTTATATAAGTATCATTATATTGTATCTCTCTTTTTGCCTTAAATAATTGTATCAAATTCTCAATTCCAGGAAAATTGACCAAATATCGAATTAGGTACAAAGTTGAAACTGACCTAATTTTGACAACTTTATTAAAGTTTTCTATCTTTTCAGTTGTTGGTCTAGGACTTGATACCATTTTGATAACTCTGAATTCCACTGAAAGCTAATTGCCATCAGATAGCTCTTGAAACCCTCTTAGTCACCATGCTAAGCAGGTCAAGGACATGGTCTAAACATATCAACAAAATTGTTGATAAGCAACATGTTTGACAACATCAGATGATGTTTTGTAACACATGCATTTATGAGGATATAAAATAGATATTTAAATATCTAAATTACATAATCAGTGTTGATAAACATCACTAATCTGATTTTTTCACCATTGTTTAACTTTTTAAGTCTATCTTGAACATCACTGACATTGGTAAAGTCATGGTGGCATAGTGATCAATGCTCATGCTGTCTCCCAGCAGGCCTTCGCCCTGCAGTGTGGCAGTCATAGGCCGTTATTGGGGGCAGTTGCGAAATAGGGAAAAAGTATTTTTTTACTCAGATTTGTTGGAATGTCCAGCTACTTATCTCAGGAACTACTTACTAGGTTCTTTATTTATATTTAGGGCTGTTGTGAAATAAATAAAGATATTGAATACTTACATTGGCATTATGGCTACTATGTGTCCTATAATATCATGTATATAAGACCATTTTTTCAAAATCTCTGGTGGTGGAGTATCTTCCCAGTTTTCTCCTTCTCCTGAAAAACAAATCATTTACATATTGTTAAGTTAAGTTTCAAGTGATTGGAAAACATTGTGAAATAATGTAGTGACAGTCTACATCAGTTTCAGCAACATTGCACAATTATTATCAACAAGATAACAACAATATTGTAGGTGGATTTTTTTGTTCAGGAATACTTAGTTCATTACTAATACTTCATTTAATACATAATTATGTTTGATTAGCAAAGGCTGAGAATGATACAAAAAAAAGCTCCAGGGCTTTTGACATAAAAATTGCACAAGTGATGTTGACTTTCATTGTGCAATAATTATGAAGTTCTCACCTTTCAAAAGTGTGACTAGTCGCATCATGACAAGGGGGCAGTGGTACGTGTGTGCCGTCACCAGATCCAGCACAAAACTCCGGTACAGCTCCACTAACTCCTCACTCCGACTCAACCACTCAATATTACACACTACATCCACAAAGTGAGTCAACTCCCTGCCTAACAAAACAACACATGACAAACTGTCATCAAACACTATCCTAAAGTTATCCTCATTCAGAGGATATTCTTTCAATACTTTCACCAACTCATGGTACGGTCCAGTGCTTTTGTTACTGACGTAATTCACTAGTATTTGTTCCACTTGGTTCTTCGTGAACCGCAGTCTCATCCGCGCCAGCGCCGCCTGTCGCTCGATGGTCTTTTGCATCAGCGATGCAACACTTTTCGGCGTCACTGCCATCTCTATTTCTTTAGATCCGACGATATTGACTTCAAGTATTCTACTATTTCCGGCTGCCGTAGCAGTTCGGCCTTCTTGTGGTTCAAAACTTCACGCAATATGTTGCTACTGTCCTCGAGTGTCGGCAAGCTCTGCGGCGGCTGTTCGTAGCTCGTACTCGGTTTGTTGTACCCGAGACTCGGGTCGGAAGCTTCGGAGGTCCTCTTATCTTTCAGATAATTCTGCAATCTCTCCAATACCACTTTATTATCACCTTCTTTCTTTTCCGGACTATAACCTTCCTTGGACATCGCTTTGCGTAAATTTTACATCGTAAAGGGTATACTTTACGAACAAATACTAAATGTTATTGCACAAGTTGTGTGTTCCTATAATTTCACTGGTGCTATTATAATACTGGTTACAATTATTTACAGAACAGAACATGTGCATGTGCACAACTACGCGGAAACAAAACGTGATCGTGACAGCCCGTGACAGCTGAAAATTATGTTGACGTTTCGTCACCGCGTTTCGTCGTTTTTTTTTAATTAGTTCTTGACGGAACAGGCTAAGGTCTGGGACCATGCTGCATAGTCGTCAGTAAATTTTGACGTTTGAACAATTTATTTACCGCCCGGAAGAAAGAGACAAAAGTTGTCTTTTTTTTTATGTGGCCCTGGACGACCGAGCTTGGCAGCAAGCCACACTTCCCATTCGCTTGGGTGGTCTCGGCGTCCGCAAAATTTCAAGTATAAGTTTACCAGCCTTCCTCTCCTCGGTCTACGGTACCGAAAAATTAACCAAGGATATTTTATCTTTCTCACTGGTTGATTTTGAGGTGCCGTATTTGACCGATGCGTTGAACGCTTGGAAAATGGCTTGTCCCAATACGGTTTTGCCCGACAACCTGTCCTCCCAGAGACAGTGGGACGTGCCGCTCTGCAGTATTGTACGGAATACCCTTTTACACACGTCAATCAATACTGTGGAGCGTGCCCGCCTGCTGGCCGTGGGGGAATGGGAGTCGGGCTTGTGGCTTCAGGCACTTCCGTCATTGGCACTATGATGGATGACGCATCGTTTCGGGTCGCTACAAGTCAACGCATAGGCGCACCTTGTGTTGCTCCGCATCGGTGTCACTGCGGTGAAGCTGTCGACAGCCTCGGACACCATGGCCTGTCCTGCTACAGGAGCGCAGGTCGCATTGCACAACACGCCAGCATTAACGACATTATTCGCCGAGCTCTTGCCAGCGCCGCCGCGCCGGCGTACCAGCGGTTTTTATAAACAAACGGCTTGGTGCGTGACGATGGCAAGAGACCGGACGGCATGACGTTGGTGCCTTGGAGCGTGGGTAGGCCTTTGGTGTGGGACGCAACCTGTGTCGACACCCTTGCGCCTTCTCACGTTGCAAGCACGGCGCGCGGCGGGCTGTGCAGGCGCTGCTGCTGCGGCTGCCGAGGTCCTCAAACGGCGCAAATACTGTAACCTTATTGGTAACTACAGCTTTGAGCCGTTTGGGGTCGAAATGCTCGGGTCATGGGGTCCGAGTGCGCGTCTCCTTTTTAAGGAAATCTCTCACCGACTGGTCGACACTTCGCGTGACCAGAGGGCTGGCTCTTTCTCTGGCCAAAGAATTAGCATTGCCATTCAACGTGGCAATGCTGCCAGTCTTCTGGTCACGTTTCCGAATGACAGCGATGCGGAGGAGTACTTTGACGCCTATTGACGTCTTTGGATATATGTAAGTACTTACGTTTAGTTTTATTTTTGTAATTATTTAGAGTTCTAGTTGTATTAGGTAATGTAAATATGGTTTTTCAAAATAAATATATTTTTTTAAAATTTTTATTGAATATTCCACTTCAGTAACTTTGAAAGCTTTTAGTCGATGTTATTTCACTCGGGAACTTGGCGGTAAAGTGTGGCGAAATTATAAAAAGTGGAAAATGAAGTAGTGTGATGTGCCATTTGAATGAGAGTTGCATGATCAAGAACACGAACTTACAATCGTGTCGTGGAACAGAGTGCGATATTGACAGCTATGAGCTAGTTTATGTTTTGCTATCTGTGGTTTTTCATTTCTCAATGAGTTTGGGAGGGGTAGAATGCGTGTGTATTTCTGAATTCCGAATTTATGCTTTAAAATTTATTATGTATTGTCGTTAAATAGTGTGTACGTTGTGCTATTGCGAAAATGTGTGTTGAATGAACTTATAACTATAGTGTAAAATACTTTGCTCAGTTTCTTTCTATTCTATGGGCGTTGATAATCATGCAAAATGGCCAACGATCTGTGGTCATGTACCTGTTGTACAGAGGCTCTTACGTGTTGGTTGCGCCTAAAACTGTCGCCGGAGGAAATAGAGCAGCGATACAGAAGCAAGGAAATAGATAGAATACTAGAGAAAGAGAAACAGACACTGCGACGACAGGTAAAACTATTGTTGCTCGGCGCGGGTGAAAGCGGAAAGTCAACATTCCTGAAACAGATGAGGATAATACACAAAGTGAAGTTTGAGCCGGAACTAGTGCGAGAGTACCAGCATGTGATCTACCAAAACATAGTGAAGGGGATCCAGGTGTTGGTAGACGCGAGGGATAAGCTGGCCATACCGTGGGAGAACCCGAGGAACTTGGATATTGGGCAGCAGGCGCTGCACTTCAACAGCACGTCATCGCTAGACAGTCGGCTGTTCGTGCATTACGCGCCGCACATACATTCGCTGTGGTTAGACAGAGCCATAAAAAGGGCCTATGACAGGCGGAGAGAATTTCAATTGGTAAGTTACAATGTTCAATGTTTGCCAAGTAAACAATGGTACAAGTGGAGTCTTTGTGTGTCCACTGGGGTTCCCTTTGTGGTTTTAGCTCTTGATTAATTCAAAGGTTGGGTATTCAGGTGGCTGGTATAATCACCTTGTGCTATCCAAACATTAATAGGTAATTGTTTTATTATCATTTATAGCAGCAATTGATAAAACAAACATGTTATTGTTTGTTTTATTGGTAGTCAACTGTTTTTCCCAAATGATAATGTGGAATATGATCAATACTGATAATAATAAAGGTAGGTTTGTTGATTAATTGTGGGTTCTTTGTCGCAGTGTTCCATATTTAAATTGGTGCAAAGTCAGAGTTTAATTTTTCAGCCTTTGTTGAGAGAACAGGATGGTTTAATTTTTATAATTGCCAGTACTATTGTAGCACATATAGTAAGTCTACAGGAAATCGTTACACATCTGTACTCCTTCTTGATTTTCTTAAGTGTTTTCCTTGTTTTTGTGATAAATCTTTTTGTGTCTTGCAAACTTTGTTTATGTTTGCTGCTGCCAATTTATTTCTTATCTGATTGCCTAGTTTTCGAAACAGGTTTTAGAGTATTTTCTTGGCCTTTTTTACTGGTAACAAAATGTGTATAAGACTGGCAAGGAATCCAGTTTTTGCAAGTTGCTTGACAAAAACATAGGTACATATATCAATTAGAAGTAATACTAAACATATAAATAAAACAGTTCTATGACTAAAACTATGCACAATTTAAATCATTGAAGAAGGAGAAGATAATTATGTTACTTTCTAATTTGTGCCTAGGGAAGCACAGAAAAAGGATGATGCGAAATCGTAATGAATTTAAAACAAAGTCGTAACTTCACATAAAAAGTGAAATGATGCACACTGCTTCAGTAATAAGTGAAGTTTGGCACCGATCAAGTAACACATTACGAATATCAATTACTTAGCTATCATAATGTTTGCAATGTTTATTCATTGTTTTACACCTGCATATGTAACATGCATGCAACATATGTTAATATTCCATTCTGTTTATGGGGACTTGTTTTTTCTTTTGAGTTTTGCCGAAGAAGATTAAATTATTGAACTATCATGTAGACAGTTTTTAATCTTAAAATACTAGTGGTATTTTCTCTCAATATCTAATTCTGCTTGGCTCTTAATATAATATTTTGATTTTCTTGAAGTTTTTTGCCTGTACTTCTCTATAGAGATCTATGCTTCATTGTCATCCACAGCCCGACTTCACCCAAAGCTCCAGATCTATGCTTCGAAAACGGAAACTAAAGTCTTCCATAGTTATTGTGCCTCAGATTTTCCAAGTCTGTCACAATCAGTGATCTTTATTTTGATTATAAAGTTGCTGTTTGGTTGTTGCTATTGAGGGTGAAGTGGCTTTTGATGGACTGTAGCTTCATCTTCCTGTTTTAGACTGGCCAACACCTTGAAAGTGCCTGTAATTTGTTTATTTGAAAGAAATTTTCAGAGTTTGAGTATACAACACAATTATAACATAATTTATTAGGTATCTTGAAGTAAGACTATTAAAAACTTAGTGGCGCTCTTATGAGGTCATATTGTGTTAGGTGAATTACAGTAATAACTAGTTTAGTTATCTGATAAGAGTTTATTTAATGTTTGATTCATGAATGCAGCTGCCTTATATGTGCTAACTGGCTATTATATAATACTGCTATGAAAAGTCTCTACTGAAAAGGCGTTTTCTTAATTAATAACTATTGAATATTTACAAGGATTTTATGATTATGGATAACATTACAAATTACTGTATTTCATCATCTGCCTAGCCTTTTCCCAACTATGTTGGGGTCGGCTTCCAGTCTAACCGGATGCACCTGAATACCAGTATTTTACATGGAGCAACTGCCTATTAAGCTACTGTATTTATTACTTAAATATTGTGGACATGCAGTACGTAACCAATGTTTTAATACAACACAGAACTTTTTTACATGATTTCTTAATGTTGTAATATTCATGTTTTCATCAAAAAAGGTGAACAATTTGACAGCTCTATGATGATCAAGCAGTTTTAAACAAAAGACTATGTTAACATGGGCTTCATTGAGATAGCAGTGTTTCATGAGTTGGTAGGTTCCTGTCACCATGGACCGTGTTCCCCTGTTCCTGGAATAATGGCAGGAACCCCCTAACAAAGGCATGCATGCAACAAAATACTGCTATCTCAATCAAGCCCCTGTTAAATCATGATCTATTAAATGAGCGATTTGGTTGAGACGCCATTGTTTAACTATTGTGTCTACTTCGTGGACAGATCATGGGTTAACATGTTCCTGCATTACAAATGTTATTTAATATTGAAAGGATATGTAACTAAATAATAGATATTTGAATATTTCCTCCAGTATTAAATACTGGAGGAAATATTCAAATATCTTTCTTTGTTTTATCCACAATGATGCAATAGCCACACACTTTCCTTAATCTTGACAATGATTCACCAACAGACAACATTAGATTTAAGTGTTTTGCTTACTTTGCATAATAAAGACATGACTTCAAGCTAATTATTGGCACATTATTTAGTCTATTTTCTGTTCTTTTCAGACAATGTAACCAAATTATAGTCTAGTGTTAAAATTTTCAAAAATTTTTTTTTTTTCATCATGCAACAATATAATGTTTAGAAAATGTATTTTCAAAATTAGCTCAGTACACATACACCTCTGGTTAACTCTTCGGGCATAACAGGTGTGATGTTATGATGTGTTTATAAAATAAAGTATGAAAACCTAACTAAGGTTGATAAAATACTGGTAGCCCCAGTTTTACACCGTCTCATATTCTATGGATAAATGAATGAATTTTATCACATAATTTATTTAAAACCTGTTTGCTGACACGTTCATGTGGCTGTAGGTAAATTCTTGCTCCAGCGAACACTTTGTGTAACGACTTTTTATTGTTACCTCCTTTGATATCATTTACATCTGAATCATCTTTATTGTTTTGATTTTTTAAGTTGGTAACATTGAAAAGGAGAACCAACATGGTTTTTACAAAAGATAAAGGGTGCATTTGTATCTGGTAATCTGGCGTTAGTTGACGTTACGTGCACGTCGCGTCTACGCTGCACTTGCGTTGCCAAGCCATATAGAAAACTAGCTCTTAACTCCGACTTCGTCATAAATTAGAGGTCATTTATTATTATTTCACTTCTCATGCTCTAAAAGTACGCCAATATAGCCCTACGAAGCGGGACTAAAGTGACCACTTTAGTCTCTAGGGAGTGAAAAGTAATTAGTTTTTTAATTTTCTTCATGTGACAGACAAACTCAAACAGACCATCTTCATTGCGAAAATGTTGAGAGTTTACATCCATGGTTTTTCCGCAAAGAAGGTGGCGCTATCTGTTTTAAATTGTTAATCTGTGACTGGTTTAGAAGAAAAAACTGACCGCGAAAATTTCAAAATCTACAAATACAACTAGTACGCGTGTAAATATTCCTGGGACGACAATTACAATATTACAAATAATACGAATTGTACATTTAGATTCAAGTAAAAAATCTTTTGTGATTTTTATTTTATTAAGTAATATTTATTAAATGTTTTTGTACTAAATTGACTATTTTTCTCGCACTCAGTATAGTTTGCACCTCGAGACTAAACGCCAACTTAATTAATATACCCTCGTTGTATATTATGGCTTAATTTAGTCCCTCGATATAAAATATACTATTGCACGATCGTACTATCGAGATAATGATGATTGAACCCAGGTCAGAGTCTATCCGTGTGGCAAATTCTACAGACAAAGTTGACGCGGCGTCATCGTCAGCGCCATGGATTAAGTCAATGGTTAGCGCAGAATTCTTACACGTTCGAACATCTACGCTAACGATGCCAAAGTTGATGAAATATAAAGTCAGTTTTCTTTCAGAATAATAGTAATGACATTAAATAAAATGTATTTCGGTCGTCATTCCGTACACGAGGGTCGGTTCTTGTGAATTATGGAGATAACCTGTCACTCAATTAACGTAATTTAGCCGCGAAACCAGTTTTTGTAGTTCCATTTTTTGTCTTTCGGCATTCGCTCCGGAATCGATTTATGCCCTTAGGTATATTTAAAGTTTGAATCAGGTTTTAGTATTGGTAACACGAAAGTTGTGCGTGCTTAGGGTCAAATAAGATTGCGACTAATTAGGGTTTAGTTGGCTGTTGGCATGATTTTATAGAATGGATTATATTTTTGATACACGACATTAATACAATCCCTAGAGACTTTTTGGTATTTTAAAAATTACACCGATTGACTTTATTGATACCAGTTTTTTGAGGAGTACCTATCAGTGTAGTGTATCGGGTTAGTGTCTGTAACTCCACATTCAAAGTGCGGATGGGTGGGAAAATTGATTATTCGAACCACCCCAGCTCTTAAGAGAACCTAGCAATGCCTTGGTGTTACTGACGATACCGCGGAGAGTACCTGAGTTATCGAAGTGAAATAGACGAATAGCAAAAGTGTTCACAAAATTCCTATGAAGTAACAAAATCAACTTCGAACAGAATCGATTTAAAAACCACATTCCAACAAAATACAATATACAAACAACGATCTAAAGAGCACAGCCTCATAAAAATATATAAAAGATTACATCCGTAATACCTGACCCTTTATCCGGAAGTATGAAATATCGGTGAACAACTTCGCTTGAACTTCCGGCCCGCAAACATATCACGAGTCAAAAGATAATCTCGCATCATAAAGTCAACTTCGCAAAGGCGAAGGATCTAGCAGAAAATATTCCTTTGAAAAAATGGCAATAACTGGTTCCAATATTTGCACGAGTCTGTGATCCGGCTTCCCGAATGAAAACTTTCACTCTTCGCCGCTCGATCGTAGTCATAAGTCAGATGTAGACCTTTCAAAGTGCGGTTCATATATTGTCCCTAGTTCTCGGGTCACTGAACTCAGAGACAGCATTTTCGCACCTGCCTTGCCCCCACACGCTTAGCTATTTAGATTGGTAATTTAGCTTATAATTTAGATTGGTAATTTAGCTTAGCCAGTAAGGGTTCTTACAGACGAGCGGCACGTTGCCAACTGCAGCGGTCGCCACCTGTCGACGGCTGCCGTCGACGCTTGTAGTTGTGGTGTTGGCGGCTGCTGCCGGCGCGGTGACGGCAGCCGTCGACGGGTCGCGACGCTTGCAGACGCTTGCTTGACCGCTGTAGTTTATCTGCAGTTGGCAACGTGCCGCTCGTCTGTAAGAACCCTTATAGTCAGTTTACCCTCTTCTTTGTGGGCGATACATGCCCTACTTAAGTTGTGGTGTTTAATTGTGTACCTATCCTACCTCTCTAACTAGAAGTGGATGACAATCAAGGGTCCACTTCATACTCTCATCTCATTGGCAGTAGATCTCTGTCCCATCATTGTTAACTTTAAATGGCCTAATTAGGCTTGTGCTATGCATGGCAATCAATAACGCAATATTGACTTTTAACAACAAAAACGACATTTGACCAACGCCGAGTTTTTATTTATAAGGGGCAAAGATCATACTATAAAATGTAGACCCACAGCTATTAACTCTACGAACAAGTAAAAATATCTAATTATGCCATAAATATAATATTGCTCGATATAATTATCATTCCAGTCTAGTTGACCATCTGAAGAACGAATTTATTCCTTTAAAGTCTTGGCTCGGGCATAAATAAAATAATTGTAATTGCATTCCTTATCTCATTTGATTAGTCACACTGTTGCGTCATGCCTTCTGTGGCAATGGTTTAGGTGTTCTTCACATGCGTTCGAATGAATCTATAATGCGTTGATATTAGTTGAAATTGTTTCACTATTAAGCTCTGCGACTTCATCGTTTGAGGAAAACCTTAACTGTTATCGCGATATTTGTCATCGATTACAAATAACACTAGGTCTGTTGAAACTATCAGTAGTTTGCTATTTCTTATTATTATTTGTACCTAAGTATGGTGACTGTAGTAAACTCACCCAGAACTCAAGTTATCATTTCGCATGAAATACCGAAACAGGTTCTTTGAATTATTTGAAAAATATACTTTTTACTAGTTTTCCTAAGCGATAAAAATTTACTTCCATTTCACAAAAATAAATTTTGGAACTAGTTATTCCCGCCCGAGTCTATAGTTTACAATTTAAAATGCAGAAAATCCACCAAATTCGTGTCACTAGCTCGAGAATAGCGTATTCACGAATATTTTCCTTTCAAGCATAAAAATGTACATCATTCTAGTACGTTGTTCTAGAAAAAGTTCAAACTAACGCTGTGGGACTAGATAATACTGAATATGATAGAAAATAGTAATAGAATTCGTCCTTAGTTCACGAGGGGCGTGACCTAATTCCTAACTGCTCATTATCACGCAAATTCTTGGAATCGATCGACGTAGTTATCGTTTAACTTTCCCTTTTTGAATGCGGATATAATGAATATCTTAGCATCTCCAAGGTCCGTCCGATTGAGGATAAACTTAGCTATGTAGTGCCAAGTTCATTTGAAAGACGTATTCGTGGATCTGAAGTCTTCGCCGGGTTCCAACTTTTTTTTACATAAAAAATTGTGAGCATGTTTTCTATGCGACATTTATATTAGACCTCTGTGGGAATCTATCAAACTGTTAATACATTACCTACTTAAAATTAACCTTAGAATTTAATTAATTTATCAGCTTCTACAGATGCAGTCTTACCACTTTTTTTTCTGATTATAGTTTGTTATATTATTTTTGTCGAATAAGTGGCCACGCCAGTCGTGCTGTCTGTGGCCTTGTTGAGGTGTTCAAAGTGCAGTTGTACGGGCACTTGGGGTTACTGGTAATGTAGGTAAGAATGTGGCACAGTTGCCAACGAGGACCTTAATTTTTCTTTTCCCGCAGAGAGTGGTATTTTCTGGTCTGCAGGCCTAGCCAAGTTACAAACGATTCGTATCGATTCTCTTTCTACAATCGTAAACGTTAAGTCACGTGGTCAAAACAAACGAATATAAACTTTCGTAGACAAGTTTACATCGATCAAGATGATAGAATGAAATGTATTCGTTTCTACAATCGTGATTCCTACATCCCATATAAATCGTAGCCAAATTACAGTTTTGACTAAACTTTAAAGTTTCCATTCGTTTTTTTTGACCACGTGACTTATCGTTGATAGATGTCATTCCCATACATTTGGTTAGTTTTCTATTGGCGTTAACGATTGTAGATTGTCAACTTGGCTAAGCCTACTGGTCTTCCATTTGTGCAACAAGCTCAAATAATAGACAGCAACTGAGGTTCTTTGGTAGTTATAGGTACAGCTCACAGCTTCATTTTGCCACCTACATTGAAACCCGGCAGTAACTAAATAACTTTAACATTACAACTAAACCAATTAGCATTGCCACTTTCATTCGTCTCACCTCTTTATTCACAAATATAGCGTGAATCCATAAGTAATGCAAGAATAGTTAACAATAAAATTAAGTAATCCCGGCCATTACATCCTGGTTTGCTTTCCCTGTCATTGGCGTCATTTTCGCATTCACGGCGTAACCGACGCATCGCTTCTCGACCTACATACCAGTACACCTACCATAAACTGTTCGTGTATTGCGAAAACTTTGAGTATCTACAGAATTTCTTGGTTAAACTTAGGTTACTTAGCACCTGTTGTTGTTCGATATAGTTTGAGTAAAACCAGTTTAGGCTGGTACCCTCCTTTAGAAAATCTATCATGAATTGTCCAACGATCAATACCTAAGTCCCAAACGTGTACTAAAACGGCTCTTGTTACTTGCAGGTTAATTATTCAGTGTCTGGCTCGCTAAGGACTAGGAGCATTAAGTCGCTTAGCTAATTAATGTTCTATTATCTCGCGGAAACACGGCATAGTTACGAGATGGTCTGGTGGTCCGTTTGAAACTAGGGCACAGGAAGGATTTTGCTTATCATCTAAGACTGAATGACTGGCGTCTTAGTTGCTGATAGGTTTCATGCTGTCCCTTTCACTATATTTGGAAAACGTTTGAGAATGCTTGATCTGAAATTAAAGCGTGGGAGGATTCAGGCTTCTTTCTTTATGGGGCACAAAACGATGAATGGACTGTTTGAAGCAAGAAGCTCATTCCTAGCAATGACTGCTGAGATAACGAGTAATAGAGAAGTATGAAAGAAGAAGACATGCTGCGCCGATCTCAAATTAATTAGGATAAGGGCAGGAGAATAGTGGTCTTTCCGGGACATAGCTAGAATTTGGATTGTCCACTAAATTTTGAAACTGAAGTTGTCCTTTCCTAGTCGTAATACACGATGTTTCAGTACGTCTGCTGTTTAACGATGATTGAAACTGACTTGTTAATGTGTCTGCTCGAGTATTTAGCTGCGTGATCGATGCGATTTTAAAGTGACCACATATGGCCGCTTTTGCCAACTGCCGGCCGTACAGCTGTTTCTAAATCATCTCTGACTGGCGTCTACCACGTAAACGTACTACATATAATACTCGTGATTAATTGACCGAAGGAAGTAATCAGAGATGTCAGTAGTTCTAATCCATTTTAAAATTTACTAGCGGATGTCACGCGGTTTCACCCGCGTAGTTCCCGTTCCCTTGGGAGTACAGGGATAAAATATAGCCTATGTTACTCAGTAAAGACGTGGCTTTCTTATGGTGATAGAATTTGAAATCGATGCAGTAGTTTTTGAATTTTTTCATTACAAACATACACACAAAAATACAAATCTTTCCTCTTTATAATATTAGTGTAGATGTAGATTAGTTAGTAAAAGTACAACGAATCTTATGATTTGCGCGAAATAGTGAGCAGCTGATGCAATAACGTTTTTGTCTCACAACATAAGAATTTGTATTGTAAACGTTGAGTTTATTGTTTTTATACTACAACAAGTCTGACCACCATGTGAACTTAAAGTACAATAAGCGTCGTGGTGTTGTTTGATAGTCTATAAAACAACAATTTTTCGTCCGTAACATAAACTGTGCTGTCTAATCCAAGCTCGATCGATGATTTCCTACTGGGCCACTTAGGTTAGATACCAGTTCGTGCTGGAACTACCCTCGTCCATTGCAAGGCGTTCAGTATTTTCGACCCGATCTCATAGGGCTAAGTCAAAGGCTCTAGCATTTTACTTATTCGACCATTGATCGACTGCTGTGCTGTGCTGCGCTATGCCCTGACCATTTTCAATTAACATTTGTTATAATTTCCTTTCTAATCATTCAGGATTGGATCAGATTGTAATCAGCTGGATCTTCATCCAGCTGATTGTTACAGTATACACTTAAACTTTCGAAACGTAAACGGAATCGTTAGTAGGTATCTTGGATACGTTTCCTATAAGTTTTTGTTCTTTGTGAAAATTATATTCGTAAACTACCACTTACTATCTGTTCTGGCTAATTTGATCAGGGCCTTAAATGTGATTCACAGCACATCTGTGATTGTAAAAAAGGCAATTGATGCTGACTGACACACGGAGCAAAGCGCAGACGTCATTATATTTATTTGTTTCTTTTTTTTCACACCACGCTATGAATCAGTATGCAAGGCGTAGTAAAACTATTTGCTAACACAACTGTTTTCATCATCAGTAGCGATAAATTGATTTCATTTACATGATGGCCTTTTATCTTGATCAAACTGCGTTGGTATCAGGTGTATTTCCTTTGTGTTCTTTTTGGTGTGAAATAGTTAAACCTTTGTAGGGCTTAATTATCGGTATTGGTTCACACCAGAATAGCCTCGGACTAATAAACACTAAGTAAACTGTTCTCGTTTCGTGAATGATATACTTTTGGCTTTTCTGCTCCGATCATCTAGTATCACAAAAGATGCTAGAACTTTGTATTACTTGTATGTAAGTCTTGAAATACTTTACGAGAATTTAAAAGATCGTGATTTTGAAATTCATATCCCGTGACTTTTGCATTAAGTAGTCACACTCGCTCGCAGCAATTTACAAGTACCTACAGTATGTGATTGAGTGACACCACAACTGACAGGTTAATATTACTTGCCAAGTTGTAACTTGTTTGCAAGTAATTAATATTGAAAAGTGTGGAAATTAAAGAAGACATTTTTTTTGTATTTGGCCTTTGTTTTGGACAATTTGAGTCACGAAAACATAGAAACGCGTCAGTTGTAAATAAAGTTACATGTGGGTATCGAAGCGCCGCCGGCGCCGTCTGATTCATGTCTGATTAAAAAATGTTCTAGAATGTTATTACGTGCATCTTCACCGAACTTTTAATAATCACAAGATTTTCCTCTAGTCCATTAATCCTCGAGCAAGATATTTGTTTAATAAACAAGATCGGCACCGGAAGACTTCTGCGAAGGAGAGTGAATAAATGCACATTTTTTTAATTTAAAATAATTTTAAAAAGATTCTACGTTGATATCTGAAGTAAAATATTACAGTCATTGTTATATATTATGTCGTTGACCATAAACATACAGTTCCATTCATGGCAGACTGACCCTGCTTATCGTGTAACATATTTCCAGCCGTTTTGCAGCGAACATTGAAAATTTACAATTTTGCACCGTAACGTAACCGTAGATTTGTGGTGTTTCGGAAGTGATGTATTGAGCATGCGTAAGCGCGTAAGCGCAGGTGAAATTAAACAGTTTTAGACCTAGATCGAGTTTGTATTTCTAGGTTATTAATCCCGCATGTAGAATATCGGAGCACTGTTCTTATTCAAAAGTTTAGAATTTCCTGTGTCAGATTGGTTTTGTATTTAAATGTAACAACTTGCAACAGATATCTCGATGTTTTTCTCGCTAAAAATTACTCTCCTGCAGTACTGTCTGCTCTCCCTGGAATCCATCCAAGGAATAGAAAAAAAAAAATAACATCTCGACGTTTATTTTTCATACCTGTAATTTGTTAAGAGTTACAGAAACTTCTCCGAGCCTCTTCGAGATTTTTATTTATCTATCTCTCAGTGGACTGCAATGTCTGCAATACATAAATGGTAACCCACTATAAATTGCAAAACTACCCAAGAAACTAGAGGGTAATCCTGCCTAATTATTCCCTAGTTCAACTAATAATAAATTCTGATACCACTTAGGTCACTTCCATAGTTCATTGTAGATTTGAAATTTTGAACTCATAACCCTAAAAGGCCTTAAATACAATTCAAGTTTATTTTAAACTAAGGAGTAAGTGTAGTGCAACAAAGTGAAGCGTGTTATTGGATTCGTTTTTGTGTATTATCGATATTAAATTGTAAAATGTGGAAAAATCGCATTTGCTGCTGCTATGAGGCTGCCAGCTTGGACTGCGAGGCTGTCTTATCTCTACAAAAATGTTTTTTTTTCTGCTCAAATACTGGCAAATGTTGTCTTCTGTCTAAACCAGACAATTGGGCGTAGCCAGACATAATGTTTCTTCGTCGATAGATAGTACATCCGGCTTTCCACATTTTGTGAGGCTTCCAACACGTATTAATTACTTAGCAAGTAAGCTGATCTAAGCTCTTTAAAGCTAACATCGATTTTTCGGTTGGTCTGGCAACCATTTTTTGCGAAACGTTCACATAAAATGTATTGAAGTGATGTGTGTGTACGGTACGCATTCTTGCGCCGCAATGCGGCCAGATGCGGCGTGGCTATCTATGCGCTTAGTTTTGCAGATATGTGGTTATTGGGAAGCTTGAAGTAGGTCCCGATATGCTGTGCTATGGGGATCTTTGGTGATGAAATTTTATCATAGACAATAATATTGTGTAAAAAAAAACAAGATGGCAGTTTTGGTTCCGATATTAACCAGGCACCAAAGAATCTAGGTAGCGCTGTTTTTCGCATAATACTAATGCATCCGGATATGACACACGAAAATGAAAACGAAATGATTAAATAGTTTTTGCGGCCGGCCACCCAACACAGCAACAGCACCTAATCACAGACACATACATAATTCTGCGCAATTATGGGCTAAACTTTTTATCCGACAAGACAACTACTGCCTTACGTCATATTGCATTCTTTGTACGACATAAATACATAGTTCCGGGAAACGCTAAGTTTGAATAGAATATTGTACTTAATTCATATTGCATAATCCTAGGTTCTCGTACGGTCTCCTTTCTCCCACTGGCAATTACCGTGAAGGTGAATTCAATCGATAATGGATAAAACAATTATAATAAAAACGGAAAATCGCAATTTGTTCGAAGCGTGCGTGAATTTTTTAAACTTTTTATTGTATGTAATCTAGATTTTGACGATAACTTGCCTGAATGACGGCTTACTTTTGGTGATATTGCAAAAAAAAGTAACCCATAACCTATTTTTATAACTCTACCTGTAAACTGTCGAGTCTATCTAGAAATCTTTTTTTGTTGATAGACATGATCAAATATTTAGGTTTTTATTCTAGTCTTGAGACTAGAATAAAAACCTAAATATTTGATCATGTCTGACTGGCACAGGCATCTTGCTTGTTTATGTAATGGGATTGAGATAAAAACCAGCCAGAATAATCCAAATATTTCGGTCCTGAAGCAATTATTTTATTATCATCTATCACATAGAGGTATTGTCATTCACTATTTGCTAACCACTTCTAAATACCAGACATGGTAACATTTTGCACACAAGTCCAATTTTAATTCTGGTTTCCTCACGAAAATGTTAAGAAAAGTATGATTGATGTAGGTAGCTTCCATTTAAAATTCGCTAAAACAAAGTATAAGCAACATTCTCAGAGCAAAACCATGAATGTTGCCAGCTCTACCTCATTTCTAGACCTGCCCCTATTTGCTACTTTGTTTCCAAATAGTTTTGGTAAATTCCACAATAATCGTGTCACTTGTTCATTGTGTACGTTTATATTTAAAGCTGATTTTCGACGTGACGTGTCGACTATGACCCACCTGTTAACTAAATACCGTTATTATATTTGTACTTATTTACCTTACATTTCAAACGTATATAGCTATTGGCAAACAGGTTTATTTATTTTGTAACATGCCTAACTTCCTGTGCTGTTCCGGGCGAAAATGGGTCACTGTTTCTGCTGTGGGTATTGTAAGAGGCGACTAAATTGTGTCAGATGAATGAGCAGCAAAGTCCACCTGGCCATTGACAGTTTTACTCATATATTTTCCCAGTCAAATAATAGGCCACAGTTTTACTTAGTAAGTTTCGTGTTTTGGTGGCCAAGGGATCAATAATATAGCTATCCTCTGGGATTACAAATTCAATTGTACATAATATCGTCGCAATGTGCCATTTGTTTTGCAAAACCTTGTAAATGTGTACAACACCCTTTTTTATGCAGGTGAATCTAAAAACTGTTTTAAATATCAACCAACAAGACCTAGATTCGTCTGTTTTACCGACCGTGCGTGCTGACTAGCTATCTCAATGTTTTGCCGCTTTATGGCAGGCTACTTAATTTATTCATTTAGATGAAAAAATGAATTTCGCCAAAAAATAGATACAAGGTCCGGCACTGTCACTGACGATGTGTTGTTTTATTGTTTACTATTACCTCTATTCACTATAGCAGTCTCCTGTTTGTTAAAATGTAAAGAACTAGTTTTTTTTTCTAGCTGCCCCATTGCACTCTCTTTCCAATTCGTCTTCACTCCACCTCCGGAACTTATCAAGTTTGTCCCGCCATCTCCTCCGTGGCCGCAGAACTGGTGCACTGAAACAAGTCACTGTTTCAGGGCACCAGGTCTCCGGGGCTGCGGGACTGCTCGAAAGAGATACCGCGGCCCTGGAACACAAAGGGCTAAGAAGGAACATGGATGGGTTTTAGTCAGTAAAAGTCTTGACACTCCCAGAGCGGGAGGGGTCATTTGATGATTTCCCATCCTAAAAAAAGGGCGCCTATTCTGTGGTATTTTGGCCCACGGTTTGCTCGGTATGCATCAGAAATGTTCTGCCCAGTATCATTTCAGTTGGGGAGCCTTTAGAACCACATCGTCATCACATATTCGTTTTGGAGAAGTAGGGTTTAATCTATGAAATCAAATGATCAGCGTCATACACATCGGCGAAAAACAAAAGAAAGATAGATATTCCAAGAAAACAAGTCATGAGGAAAAGATAACTCGAATCTTTACTATGTATTTAGCTGTAACTGCCTATTAACGTAATTCTTCTCCTAATTCCAGAGCGATTCGGTGAGCTACTTCTTCGACGAGCTCGAACGCATCGCGAGACCTGACTACGTGCCCTCCCACCAAGACATCCTGCACTGCCGGAAGGCCACCAAGGGCATCACGGAATGCACCATGAACATCAACAATGTGCCATTTGTGTTTGTGGATGTGGGGGGGCAGCGGACCCAGCGGCAGAAGTGGACGCAGTGCTTCGACTCTGTCACGTCCATACTCTTCCTCGTCTCCTCTTCAGAGTTCGACCAGGTCTTGTCGGAAGACAGGTACGTGATAACTAAAATGGTGGCCATGCGGAGCTCAGAGAACTCTGAGACATCCAATAAGGTTCAAAAAGCATTTTAATCTTCGAGGTCTCAGAGTTTTCATGGCTAAAATGTGGACGGTTGGGCCGTCCTGTAAGTACTGTTGAACGAATTACACTACTGGTAATGTTTTAAAATCTGTGATCGTAATCGTAATCAATTCACCGGGTCGCGAGTAATTACTGCAGTAAACATACGTCTCTTCGTTACCCGCCTTCCGCGTTCTTTCTATCCTACATTACATATTCAAAAGTGCATATTCATGCATTAAGTAATCAACTGATAAAACATGACAGGTAATTAGACTCACTGCAGTGTCGTCGTAAAGAATTAATATTCAAATTGCAGTACAAGCCCCGCCCACGCCGCCATACCATAAAACAGTCATACGCCAAATTACATAAACATATATTCGAAAATAATGATCGTGTACGAAAACTGAGGGGGTGTAGAAACAACAAAAAATCGAGAGCTATTTTCTATACGCACGAACAAAAAAGAATTACGTACGTCATTCATGCAGACTGAATAATGAAGTTTTCCTGAATTTAATTCTTTCGAAATTTTTGTTACCTGATTCATAACACCTGGATATGAGGCGGTAAACAAAACCTGAACGGGAGTTTTAATCTTATCTATGATCTAATACCCGTAATACGTCGTTTCGTAACTATATTGCATAGCAGGCAAAACGTTGTCTATCTACAAGTAAATAAATATAGTACTACGTCAGTTTGGTTGTGAGTTAATGACTCATAACGTCATGATGGAATCAGCGGGTGTTCGTAGTGACGAGAAAATCACATTTTATGACAGCACCCATGGGGCACGTAGGAATTATCAAGATATGATTTGATATATAAATGTATAGTATTTTATATATCTTTGTAGTTTATCGTAGTAGGTATTAAATAAAAAATATTTTCTGATTTTCAGAAATTACGTCTATTGCTTGTCTCTGCATCACCTAAAGGTTGACTGGTAGAAAATGCCTATGGCATTAAGTCCGCCCCTGTGCCCCTGTGCCCCTGTGCCTGACTTGTTAAAATACTAAAATACTCTGTTGTCATTGACGGCAGAATTCTTAGTTTAGGTATTAAATTAATAAATGATCACTAAATAGCCAGTTGTAAAAAAAACATTTACCAAGTAGAATGTAGTATGGCCGGAAAATTATAGAAACAGCATAAAGGCATAATCTTGAAAAAAGTTAATAAATTTAGCTGTGCCGTAAAAAAATACAATACTAATCGACCCCGATGTATAGACTGCCGATAGTTGGCAGTTTGTCTGATGTCACATCATCACATGTCATCTGCCTAGCCTTTTCCCAAATATGTTGGGGTCGGCTTCCAGTCTAAACGGATGCGGCTGCATATGAGAATTTTAGCCGGAGCGACTGCCTATCTGACCTCCACAACCCAGTTAGTACTGGGTAATACGATACCCCTTAGTAAGACTGGTTGTCAAACTTTTTGGGCCACTGACTACCTGTAACGACTGTCAAAGATCTACAAATGACAGCCGGGACCAACGGCTTAACGTGCTTTCCGAGGCACGGAGGAAACTCGGTATGTAATGGGTGGTCACCCATCCACAGACCAACCTAGGCAAGCACGGCTTAACCTAAAGATCGACCCGAGCGGCTGTTATTATTTAGCCACGAGCTCCTCCAGATGTGAATGGCAGATGTCACATGTAGTAAACAAATATCACTCAAAAAAACATATTGTACGCCCAAGTTTTGTTGTATCCTTCGAGGATGACACATGATTTGCGTAATCGATACAAATAACTCATAACAAACCACAAATTGTCCTCAAACAAGGTAATAGTCTCTCTTTCTCAAAGGAATAGCAGATACCACCCCCTTAATGAGACTTCATTGTGGCATCACCATACCTGATTCGACATTGAAACTATTTACTTATTTAGCCTTTATTTGCAATAACAATTACATTTCTAACATTACAACTCATTTAACATTACACACCTTACATTATATTAGAACTAACGTTATCTCAAATCAAATGATTGTTCATTTTTCTGTGACAACTGAGGCTGCGATGAATCACTTTTCACACTCCGTCAGTTCTCAAGCCTTTTACTGCATGTTGGATTCGGCTTCTAGTCTGTATTTTACATAGAACGATCTGACCGTCACAGACCACAACCCAGTTACTGTGTAATACGATACCCCTTGGTAAGACTGGTTCACGACCAAAGCGTAATAACCATGTATGAACAGTTCCCAAGAACAAAGTCATATTTGAATCTCATTTACATAACTAAGTAGGTATGTTTACTTGCGTATTTTCCCACAAAAGATAAGTGCTAATCGTCATTGAGTGTTAACTTTTGTGTTAATATTATAGCGTGCCTTATACGGCACGATTCAAAGTGTTGTAGAAGACAATGACAGGTCGTTATACCATGATTAATGCTGTTGCGATTTTTTTGATTGCTGTGTAAGTAAGTAAGTAACGGGTAAGAAAGGAATCGCTTTCCATCTATACGTTGTCTAATATTACTGAGATATTGTTACAGAATCTCTTTGTCTTGATTTAATTTATCAATTTAATTAGATTGCCATAGTGCAGTAGCAGTAACAATTCTGAAACTTGTAGTAAATTGCAAAATTGTTCACTTTTTATTCAGTGAACGGTGACACATTGATGTGATGACGATGATTACAGAATGATATCATTAAGATGTGTCAAGAGTAAATTCCCGCATCACTATTCTGATTTAGAAGTAAAAAGTAGTATTTTAAACGGATGCCTGCCCTTCCTGAAAAAACCATGTCGGTCAATAATATCACGTGTATACAGTCTAGGACGGTGAAAGTCGTGTATAGCAGTCGTAAAAAAAGTTCGTTACTTAGCTACGGTGTTTAACCTCATGTCTCCAAAAAACAAGACATTTATAATTCGTTGGTGACCCGAATCGGGTTGCGTGTTCACTACAGCCTACTTCGATATTCCAAAAAGGGCACAGCGGAATAATTTGCGTTTATTGATTAAGATTTGTTGCTTTTAAGGTTTGTAGAACCAATGAATCGGCTTTTCTGGGGCGTCGAGAAGAAACCGGCATGTCCTAGAACCAACATTTCGTAGACATGTAAGAACCAACCCGCACTGGCTCTCACTACCTAAAACCTCTCACTCACTGAAACATTTCAGTGAAAGAGGTTTTTTAGATTATGCTTTGATAATAGGCAGTAACCTATTGCTCGTGTAACGGCACAGGGTGAAAATGACTACCTACTTAATGCGGAATTTTGAGAAGTAGAAAAAGTAGCCAGCAGTAGTGAAAGGTCAATTTTTGTAAGAGGTTAGCCGGAGTACAAGTCTTTGTGATTATATAATTTGTCTATAGAATACTGATTGTGCCATTTTTCAATGAGAGGTCGGTAGGAATCCGAGTTGTACGAAACCTTCGCCACTGGTAGCCAGTGGTTCGATTTAGGAGAAAAACGAATCCTGCGTTTATTTTTGCGAAGTTACGATGAGCATGATCATGTGAATTAGAACTGTTTGTTTGACGATAATGGGTATAATTATACTTACCTGTCTCGTTGGTCTAGTGGACGCAATGGCGATTGCTGAGCATGAGGTCCTAGGCTCGATTCCCAGGTATATTGTTATTGGGTTTTTCCATCAAGAATTTCTCAGTAGCAGCCACAGAGTTTGCATTTTGGAGTTGATGGCAATAGGCTCGCCCCCTATTACATGGAACTTACACATATAAACTGGTGAAATGTGCGTGTACTACTAGGTACACCTCTGCCTACCCTTCGGGGATTACAGGCGTGATTTTCGACGACCCGAATAGCGCAGCGGTAGTGAGGCTGCCTTACGTTCTTAGGGTCCCGGGTTCGAATCCCGGTTGGAGCAAATGTTTGTGTGATGAGCATGGACATTTGTTTCAGAGTCATACTTGTTGTATGTAGTATATCAACTATCTGGTGTCCACGACACAAGCCTCGTTGCTTTGTGTGGCACTAGATGGCGCTGTGTGTTAATGTCCAGCGATATTTATTTTTTTATTTTATGTAATAACGTTTGAATCAGAAATACGATTTGCATGACACGATCTCTTATTTTTTCCATTATTTTCTACGTTCTTTCCCGTGTATTTCGATTCACATCGTTTCCTTCATTAATTTAACAAAACATCGGTATGAAAATTACCAACGTACACGTACTAAAAATACATTAATTTTATTTTTGTCGCCTCCCCATTCGTAACGTTCCGCGTTCACACCGTAAAACATTGATGCCAAAAAATGTATAATTATACATTTTATACTAATATGTATGGCGTAAAATGATGTGCGTGCTTTTGCGGTCTTACGTGCGTGCGTGTTTATTTGTACGAAAGTCTGCATAATGTTTAGTAATCAGAAAAAAATATGTTTGTTTGTCCGTTAGTTTTGGGACTAATTGATCGTGTCATGGATAAGGCCTATTGGAGGAGATTGTGTCATCTTATGGATAGCAAACAAGGAACTAATCTTCTGATATAATATAGGTCAACATAACTGGGTTTTGTCTACCATTTTGCTAAACATAGTACGTTTTTTTTCAATTTACCGGTCAGTGTTAGGTTGTATGTTGATTAAAATATGATTTGCAACCGTGACAAATATAGCCTTACAGAGTTATAATCATTAAAATCATCAATATAACCACAGTATAAAAATAACCAGTAGGTCGGCTTCAAAAAGGCCCGAAACGCTGACGTAATTTACCGCGCGCCTCTTCCCCCGCCCGTAAGGATACTTCAAGGTGCGAACAGACTGGTTGCCGCGCGCGCCGCTTTACTGGAATTTGTCGTGTGTCGTCAGTGTTAATTTTACTGTGGTGTTAGCGTAACAAATACATAAAAACGGTATTATAATTATATTATTTATTTGAATATTATATGCTTTTATTTTCAGCACAGTATACCCGATAGTAGCAAGCCTAGCCCTCTGATCGACAGTAGGCATTGAATTCAGGCCACATCCGAGCCGACCTACTGGTTATCTTTTTACTGTGATATAACCCTAAACGGTAATTTAATCCCATTGAATGACTTTCGCGGGCGAATCTGGTGCTTTCACCATAAGGGGACTAAAGGAGCTAAACGCGAGTTTTATAATGCAAAAAAGCATATGATTCACTGCAATAAACAAAACCAGAAAAATATATGATATTCTTCAGGATATATTCTAGTATGATAGTGTTTTGAAAACATAATACAACTTATTACTCGATAATAAAAAAATCACGAACTTATCTCAATTTTTTTTTTAACGAGTAAAAACCATACCCAATAATAATACTAAAATAATTCTACAAGCAACATATTAGCATGATAGTGTTTTATTTTTTTAGTCCAATCAATAGACTTTTTTGTAAATCAAAAAACCACAAATTTCTCACTATTCGGCCCGCAGTGACTGACGTAACAACCACTTTGTAGTGCAAGCTGATTAGATCTTTATTCTAACAGAATTTCAAACGAAGTTTGATCCACCACAAATAGAGTTGCTAATGTAGCTCCTGTAGTTGCCTTAAAATCCTCCATACTATGATGACGGATACGGCATAGTATTTAGACAGATTTCATTGTAGCAAAATCAGAATAGAGTTTTCCCTTGCGAACATTCCGCTCAAACAACTCATAGAGACTCGTAACCACAAAATTAATCTAACAAAAAGTTTAATTTAGAATTCTATTTTAAAATCAAAAGGTACCCGAGGGATCACAAACTCAATTTCAACATTTCTGACACGAGCGAAACCGCGGCAAAGGCTAGTTTTGTTAATAAACTTTTTATTGCTGCCCTAAAATATTTGCTTAACATATCTTTGGTTCGCCCAGATGTGTTCGTTTGATGTTGCCGGTCAGATTTTTGCGTTACTAAGTACGTAAATGAGTTATGGGTTGGGAATTTGGGATGCGGAATTAAATAGGTCGTTTTGCTTGTTTAGAAAATTTACCTTATTTACCATAGGTTAAATTCAATCATTTATCTTATTTATTCGTTGGTACTGTTAATGAAACTGGTATACAGTTGCATCTGGTTAGACTGGAAGCTGACATGGTTGGGAAAGGGCTAGGCAGATGAGTTAGTTACGTCCGGATATGCGAATAAGGGCCAAGTTCACCGACAAGATAACGGCCTGATTATCTAAAAACAGCTGTTTAAAACACATTTTCATGTTCACCAAAGCAAATCAACCGATTAAACACGCTAATCAACTGTTTTCTCTAACCGAGGTGGGAGAGGTTGTTTAAAGTTCCGGTTAGTAGTTAATCGGTGTATTTTGACGTTTGTATATTGCAAATATAACAAATTTTATGGTTACATCCAGATATTATTGTGAGAATTTAACATGCAGTCTGCTTTGAATTATATTTTGGAAGAAGATGACGTTTTGGACGAGTTTGAAACCGCTGAAAGACTTTTGCGAACTCCTCGTTTGTATTCCACCAGACGACATTACTTCACTGAGTTCGGTGCGTTTGTTTTCAATTACGCTTTAGCACTAAATTAGTGACAATTTATTTTTCGTCATGCGTAAAATTAGCAATGCGCTTCTTATCCATTGTATTTAATTTAAAAACTATTTCAAACGAACAAAACTTCAAACACAACAGAAAATTTGATGGTTATAAAGAACTGTCATCTCAGGTATAATGCAACCATTTTAAGATGTTTCGCATTTGTACGGTTTTTTACGTGTTGAGCTACCCCACCCTATTTGACTGTATTATAATCATTCGGTCTTTCATTCCTAAAACGCTCGTTTACATAACCGAGCTAGAATAAGTTGTGGTGAACACCAAAATTCCCTTCTTATGTTTAAATAACTGTTTACGTTTAGCGGGCCGATTACGAAACAGTCGGTTTTTTTACTGTTGGTGAACATAGCCCTAAAGAATAGACTAAATACTGATCAAAGTGTTTCGATCAATGCTGCAATATCCTGTTGGATAAATACAGGCTCATAAATTGGTAACCTGAAATATAATTATGTGTAAAATTACGTAGGTACCTAGGTATTTTCCTTACTGGAGTCATGATAAATATATAGCATAGCTACAACCAGCTGACAAAAATATACCCCCAAATATAACTAACTAATATAAAGGTAGACAGGATTCGCTTTGGCCACATCCAAACAGAACTTCAAATATAAAAAGAAGGGTTTTGTTTGGCTCCCTCATTGGTGGTCGCAACCGCCACTGATGGGCATAAGATCTAGGGTTTGATTACTGGGTCGGGCAAAGTTGTGAGTGCGTTACATTGAGTCCATGTAGTACTGTAAAGACCGATTTTTCACCCCAAAAAAAAGAAACGCATCTTGGATGTAGAAACTTGCGTTACTCGCAAGCATCATCATTGCAACCGAATTTATTCGTTAGTAATTAGCAATCGAAAGTTGGCGATTTTGTCGTTATCTCTGTCGAGACTCGGCCCAGCATAGCTATTCACAACAACGCTTCGATTCAATTTTCGATTCGGAAAGTCGTATGTCTATCTCGCTCGATTTCGTAATGTCAAAAAAAGATATTTCTATCTCGCTCGATTTCGTAATGTCAAAAAAAGATAGACATACGGCTTTCCGAATCGAAAATCGAATCGAAGCGTTGTGAATAAGGGGCCAGGTGTGATGTGATGTTAAGTTTAGGGTTTTACTTCGTGATGGCAGAAAATTCCACAAATTCCCGAGTGATAGTCATTTGATTGACTTTGCGTAATGATATGTTATATGTGAGCAACATCCGCCTGTCGAGATCAAGGTCGTGATTATGCATTTGTCATTGAAAACATGTAATTATGTGCATTATTAGTTATGTCGTAACGTCCATTACATTATTTATTAAATACTATGTTGGACTGGCGTTAAAAGGTGTAATGGTCAGGTGGAGGAGCTCGTGGCTTATAATATCCTCTCAGGTCTATCTTCAGGTTAAGCCGCGTTTGACTAGGTTGGTCCGTTGATGGGTCACCACGCATTACATACCGAGTTTCCTCCGTGCCTCGGAAAACACGTTGAACCGTTGGTCCCGGCTCTCAATTGTAGATCTTTGACAGTTGTTACAGCCCAGGTAGTCAGTGGCCCGAAAGTCTGACAAGCAGTCTTACCAATGGGTAGCGTATTTCCCAGTACTAACAGGGTTATGGAGGTTAGATAAGCAGTCGCTCCGTGTAAAATACTGGTATTCAGCTGCATCCGGTTAAGACTTTAAGCCGACCCCAACATAGTTGGGAAAAGGCTAGGCAGGTGATGATGGGCAGGGTGCGTAATCATTTTAATTCTATTTATATATCTATATTTTAATTCTGCTGGGACATAGCCCTTCTGGCTGTGAGAGGGAGTCATTCATCACGCGGGCCCCGTACGGGCCGGTACATGTCACATGTCACGAATTAGAATGGATAGATTACTTCGTCAATATTGTGATATGAAGGAGTTGTGTTGTCAATATTGAGGAAGATGTGCTGATTTTATTTAAATCTGTATAAAATTATATCGGTGTTCATTAGTAATATGATATTAACAGGAAATCGCTAAATGATATTAAAGAACTGGTTATTTATGCTCGCGAATAATTCAACAATCTAAGCGGAAAGATCGATCTAAAATTAAAATGTACTAATTTTATCCTTCTCTCATTCCAGGAAAACGAACCGCCTAGAAGAGGCGCTAAATATCTTCGACACGATCGTGAACAATATTAACTTCAAGGGTATCTCCATCATCTTGTTCCTGAACAAGTCGGACCTGCTCGCGCGGAAGGTCGCCAGCAAGGAGACCGACATACGCTGGTTCTACCCTCAGTTTGTCGGCGACCCCCACGATCTGAGAGACGTGCAAATGTTTCTGCTCAAGATCTTCGCCAACGTTCGCAGGGAACCCAAGACCACACTATATCACCACTTCACCACCGCTATCGACACGCACAACATCGAAGTGGTGTTCAACTCCGTGAAAGACACAATTCTCAATCGGAACCTGGAATCACTCATGCTGCAGTGACGAACCAAACAGAACTGCACCTTCGGAATTGTTCAATTGTGATATCTGCTGGCAATATTCTCATTTCGTGATTCAACCTCGCGATATTTCCATAATTGTGTTTTTCTAACTTGCTAATCAGCATAATAGTGCAAAAGCACATTTGAAAAGACAAAGAATGTGATTTGTTGATGATGGCCTATCGGTCGGGAGTGGACCTTGTATAAATGTAATATGACATGTATTCATTTACCAAATGTATGGGATTTGGTAAAACTATGTACCTTAGTCTAATATATTGTAATTATAAAATTTGTATATCAGTATATTTATGACCAAAAATGTAGATTTTGCACGTGATGAATATTATTATGATCACTGGGATATTAACACGCATTGTTTGTCCGCAAAGGATCGATACGATGTAGTGCTGGCCTGTAATGAAACACGCATACCTACACAAGTGCGCAATATTATAAACGTAGCGAATTAGACGACGCACGGTATGCCAGGGGGATTTTATATACTTATGCCGTTTTCTATAACGTTTTCTCAATGATTGTAGATTTCTTATATATCGATTACACTCTTAGTCGCTTGCGATGATATTATAGTAATGGGATCGACAACTTTGCTGGTTAGAAATAAAAACAAAAATGCCATGTAACCTTTATTTATGATAGTTCTAGTTATTACTCGATTTTCTAAACATTTCACGTGTAGTTGTATCACAGCTTGAAGCCACATGTATAATTAATAAATTAGAATAATTGGTATGTATTTAACCATAATGTTTCCTCCAGTACAGTTGTCGGTTTCGTTGGTATCGCAAGCACTTGGTTCTCAAGGTAGCAGTGCCAAGTCGTAGCGCTAGTGGTAGTGCCGACTACCGCTATATCATATAGATGTAGTTACTATGAGATTGCTCTTATAGGGTGCCACGAAGCAAAGGAACTCCTTTGCGTTGGGAAGACTTTATATAGATCCCTCCCGGGAGTAAAAATGTATATAAATAACCATTGTTAGAAAAATCGTTTATAATCTGTGATTAAAAGTGTAAAAAGTATTAGGCTGTAAACAGCAACGAAATGTAAGTCTCTTGCAACAAAAAAGAAAAAAAAATGCTTTTTGACGTTTGACACAGTTGACAAATGACGCTCAAATTTTTTGATTCATTGCGCTGATGTCGGTATATCTTTTGAGTCGGGTGTTCTACCTTACGAGTATTCCGTCCCTTGGCACAATTTAATGCAAAGACGTGTAATCTCACTATAGCTTCTACCACGTATTTTTAATTATAAAATTTTTGTACATTATACAACTTATATTTTTAAAGGCGGGCACAACGGTGTTTAAACCTTTTTGATAATTTTAACGTGAATTTTATCTGCACTTGCTTTTGTACGTGAGAGGGAATGATCTGATTTTAATTATTATGTTAAGTACAACGCATAATTTTCGATCATAATAATTATACTCATTTAGTTGTAAGTCTCATAAGCTTTAGCATATTTATTTTGAGATCGTCGACAATTATAGTTTATTTACGTGAGAGTTTTTAGATAGAAGTTATCTATTTTTTATGTGTACATTTTTATGAATGGTTTACTGAGGCTAAATGTGTAAATACCTCTTAACTTTACTCTGTATATCGTTTCTTAGTATTTTAGTTTAAATAATTTTGGTTAATGTAATGGTCTGATCGGTTAGAAATGAATTACGGATTTTTTTTTCCAATATCAGTGATAAATTTGCATTTAGTAGTGCCATTGTGTGGTGCAAACTGTGTTGCCACTGAAATAAGAATATGCCTAACAATTTAATGTCAGCACTACCGCGTAAAATTGGTTCTAGTTTTTTTTTAAATGCAATAAGTCATTCTGACAGTTGGTGACGTCGCAGTTTCCTGTCAAATATTTCACTGTTTAATCAATATTATTAAACGAAAAAAATATAGTTTTGTGTTTCAGTTAAATAGCTGTTTAGTGTTGTAACAGATTCAGGTGTAAAAAAAAGCTTTGGGATGGTTTCCAAATGCTTTTTTTTACATCCAAAACTGAATAATCAGACGAAAGATATAAGTTATTGCAATTTCTAATCAATCTTTTACTAAAACACAGCGATATTTAATAATTTCATTTAGCGAAATATTTGACAGCTATTAATCGAATCGGTGTCTTACTTAAATCATCGGTGGTTTTATTTCAAGTACACAATACCCTCATAGAATGATTTCATAATTTAGTTCGCGCGTAGTACTAAATTATGAAATCATTCTATGAGGGCATTATATACTTGAAATAAAACCACCGATGATATAAGTAAGCCCGCGATTTCTCGGAGGTCACGCGCGGACTGTAGTTATAATGTTGCCAACTTTTGAAATGAACCATTTTAAATTATTCGGCGCAGAAATATTTAAATAATATTGTCGTAATGTAATATCGACGTAACACAGTGCTATTTTACTAGAATCCATAGCTATTGCCGTTAAGGGAGCGCCAGGACCGCCCGCGATTTTCATACTTTCTCATGTTTTTTTGCAATTTGCTGGTCAGTGTCAGGTTGTGTGTTGTTGATAAAATATGATTTGACACTAACCTTAATCCATACTTCTATACTAATACTATAAAGAGAAAAAAATTGTTTGTATGTAGGGGGTAATCTTCGGAACTACTGATCCGATTCCGAAAATTCTTTCACTAACGGGAAGCTACATTATAACTCTGTAAAGCCATGTTTGTTACGGTCGCAAATCATACTTTAACATGCAACCTGACACTGACTGGCAAATAGCAAAAACCGTAATAAAATTTGAATTTCGTGGGTTATCCTGGTGCTTACACCTTAAGACAGTTTGACTATTTAGATTGGTTTAATATCAATTAACTTTTGTTGATGCCAAAGGTTCACTAACATCTTGACGCGAAGATAATATGATAATCTTTGTAAACAATTGTTAGGCGCTCAGTATCGGTATCTGAAATAAGGCATGGTATAAAAAGGCCTGGCTTCTTAGTCTAATATCTGTTAATATGTCCCAGTTTGTCTTGTATGTGTCTCAGTTTAAATCAAATTATTTAGATTATACAGTGTCTATTAACGTTTCATAAGAAAAAGAATGAGCAATAAAATAAATCACATTTTGGGTCGACGTTTAAATCATTGCAATTTGAACCTTTCCATGCTGTAATTAAAGTCCAATTTTGCATTACCCTAAAATGCAACAACTATCTAAAATTTTGTTTTTATACAAAATATTTATTTTTCGGTTTGAAATACCGCTTTTACGTGCAATAAGTTTTGTAATATTTGAGTCAATGAGGTCAGGCCTTAAAGATCACACAATCCAGATGACTGTTATATCAATGTACAGGCAGCTGCATATTTACTGCCCATGAGTGGTTCTCAATAAATGCAGCCGTCTGTACAGTCATGTGCAAAATAATGTATACAGGTGCAAACATGCCAAAGTGATTTTCTCCTGAAATAAGTACGAAGTTCAATCACATATAAAGAAACTCAACCCGTGGACTCGTTACGACACGACTTGTGACTTAATAAATATTTAAGGCGAAAATTTTCTTTCACATTCCACGAGTGACAGAATGGCGGCGATGAGGTTGTATAAAAATACGACGTATCATATCACCGCGATTTACTCGCTCGTGGAGACGGCCCCTTAGGCATGTTTGCATAAACACTAGGATACGTTAATCATTTTAACACAATATATTGTGATTCCTATGTGGTGCAAGCGAGTCAAACTGTATACATTTTTTGCACGCGACTACAAGTTTGAAATAATTCACAGCGATGAACTGATGTCTTACATGAAGTCGGCAAATGTATTAGTAGGTGAATGTGGGTCTCAAATTGGTAGCGACTAAGTCGAGGTGTGATTTATACAATGCTGTTGTATTATAGTTATTGGCGCGTGGAACATTTAGTTTTGTTATTTTTTATCAAGTTGCATGCAGTAGGTAAATTTGATTTTAAAAGTACATTGTCGCCGGGTCGATGAATCTTCTTAACATAAGAAATGACGGCACATGACGTAAACCATCTACGAGTAATTAAGGTAGAAGCGCCAGGGAAGCCCGCGAAATTCAAATTTTCTTACGTTTTTTTTTTAAATTGGCGGTCAGTGAGCCTGGCTTTATGTTGAACAAAATATGATTCGCGGCAGTAAAGTATACTTATGTATGTATAGAATTATAATTATTCAAATCATCAATACAACCCTCTAAGTTCATTTAGTCCCATTAAATGACTTTTTATTTTAATAGTCATAAATTGGGATTAAGTTAACTGAGATTTAGTATTTATGATTTAAAATCGATTATGCGAAACATATTTTGTTCAAGATAAAGCTGGGTACACTGACCTGCAAATTGCAAAAAACGTACGAAAATATGAATTTTGCGGGCTTCACCGGCTCGTTTTACCGCAAGATAATAAGTCGATAAAATTTTGACACAGTGCGAAGCCTCTTTGGTTTTTACTCGGGTCCAATAAAGTTTACGCTACATACATACTGTCTAGTGCAAATGAGACATTTTCGATTTTTCATATCAGCTCAATTTTTAAATAGCTTGACTAGTCGTTTGTAATGAATTCTTGCCGATTTTTATTATAGAAGCTCAATTTTTGAATAGTAAAATCTCCACGTATTTTCAAATACCTATTGCTCTAAGGCAGCTTAAAACAATTATTACTGTCGCACCCCTTCACGGACAACGCTCGCGGCGATTGAGTCTGCTTCGCAAACGCAAGTTTTGGATCTGACTTTATATTAAAAGAAACGTGATATCTAAATGATCTGAACTTTTTTTATTTATGATTTTTTTTAAATTATAATCTTTAAATAGGGAAGATGACTGACTAAAAAATACGATTCTGTTTAGTCCGTCAGTTAGATTATCGAAAAATATTGGATACGTGTTTTTTGTTTTATCAAATTAATAAAAATTGACGAAGATAAAACGTGTCAAAGATCATGAGTGGGGGTGACGTCATATTCGAGTAAAAATGTACTCAGATGTGACGTCACACGAGTTTTCGTCGCACTGTATTGTCATTATTTTTTGTTCACGTGAAAAAAAAATAGTGTCCAATATTTTATGGAAATCTATCTGACGGACTAATTAGATTTTTTTATCATTTACCCTATTGACATCATCGAACAGCATAGAATGTTCCACGCGGTAAGGGTAGTTGTAAGCTAAGGGTGCCAATCGTTTTGCTCGAAATATCCGCGAAAGTAAGTTGTAATCATAGCATCGTTAGGCCTATGGAATATTTCGGTAGATAACGAAGCCCTAAGCAAGTGGTTGCTAAGTTAGTTGTATTTTATGAATTTTAAAAACATATGTTAGGAGTCGATTTACACTCATGTTAACGTATGTTAGAGTGTTGACAATATCTTTTGGAATTCCTCTATATTTTGTATACAGCCCAATATTTATTGTACAGTGTAATAAAACACCATGCATGTATAGTTTTGTGGTTTTATTTATTTTAAATTTTTCTCTTAGGTTGGTTCAAGTCATTACAACGATATAAAAGACAGAGACAGTTTGGAAACCTCAAGACTGAGTTGATAAATGAGAAAATCTTATTAGGCTGGAAAACTACGTCGGTACCAGAGGTGTCGGGTCCCTACAACTACATTCCTACCAGCTTCCCTTCGGAGGTACAGTCGTGGTCTTTTCCGCCTGGTCAGTTAAATTTTTTTCGCTTAAATCATGCGGAGACGCCGAGCCACGCCGAGTTTAGGCCTATTAGGAAAGCGTCAACTTTGGCGCGCAAAATAACAATAACTCGTTTGGCGTGCGTCGTCAGTGCGCTCGGCCGATCGGTATCTTTTCATTCATTATTTCTATACAAAGTCAACAGGGCGGGGCTAGAGAGCGTTTCTATGTTGTAAGTGCAAGCAAAAATTTGCTTAGTAGTGATCAGGCGGGAGTGTCCTCGATAGTACATAACAGCAATTGTAACGTCATTAAAAAAAATGGCACACTCATGTGAGTTGAGCAAGATTGTCTGGACTTTAAAAAGACTATGACCTCTGAGTTTGTTTCGGCTGTTTCTTCTCAGAGTAGTCAGGTACGAAACACCGGCCCCATCTACTTAGTTTAAAAAAATATGACGTGTAAAAGTGTTTTTATAAACCTATTTACAAAATAAACATAATTTCATTTCATTAATCACAATATGACGCAACGCCACTTTAAAAGGTCGGTAGGTAATAACGCATCCTAGCTGATATGACCACACAAAAATCTTACTACTATTATTAACGTGAAACTTTGTTATGATGGATGATTGTTACTATTTCACGCACAAACTATTGGACGGATTTTGACGTGTGTCTGGAAGGATATGGGGGAAGCCTTTCAGCTGTGGAATATACAAGGCTACTAAAGAAAAAGATGCTTCGTATCAGAGTATTTCACACCCTAACTATCTAGGTTTCGATCAAAACAATAAAAAAAAACAAATGCATTTCCCTGTGTACCTGTACAGCCACGTATTTCGTGAATAGTTTACAGGCTGGACGTGAAGCAAGGTGGAGATTGACAAGTGAAGAGTGTTCCAAACTCAGCGATGGCTGAAGACAGGCTGGTGATGATGCTGGTTTTTTATAATGAGGATTTGTAGCTCTTCTTAAATGTATGTTTTTAAAGACCAACCATTACTAATTATTTATTTATTTATTATTATTTATTTAGTACAGTATTTGAAACCATTAACACTAAATTAAATACCTAATCCTTTTACTCGGTCTTATCGCAGAACCACAAACATTCCAACATTATCGTCTTCCATTCATCAGCAAACAAGTCCAATCCAGGGTTGGTCTCCACGAGCGCGTTGAGCTTCGTAAGTATACGCGGTATAGGGGAAGTGGATCGAGCTACAGTGCGATTAAATGGGACATTTAACAATTTATGTTTCCTAGAGCGAATATAATTATTTGGAACAAATAATTGACACAGCTCCGCATGTAATTCCGAGGCGTTGGTATAACCATGTATAATTTTATACACAATTGTTAGTTGGCCAACAGCACGCTTGACTTTATGGGAATTGAAATTCAAACATCCTAAAAGAACTAACCTACTAAAAGAAACTTAGTATGATACATAAATATGGATAATGGTACCCACTGGTGGCTGATAGCATAGCATGGCAAGAACCCAATATCAAAAGCTCGGTAGTAAATACGACGTTGACAAGTTACCCTTAAAATATACGTGAAAATAAACAAAGAGAAAATGAAAACAACAGAAAAAGGTTGACTCGTGAAGGATTTGAACCTCCGCCCTCCGATGGTCAAGATTTCTATTATATCGGTGCTCTAACCTACTGAGCTAACGAGTCTTGTATCTTTGTGTTGAAAACAACGTTCCGTATCCAAATTATGACATCATGATTACTCATCCGTACGTAACAAACAGAGCTTTTATAAAAAAATCCCTCGTGGGGAGACAACCTCCGCTGCTTCATCGGCTGATCATCTCTGGCAAATAAATGGAACATTAGCTGAACGTGAAACGAGTAGACCTATTACCACCAACCGGGTACAAATCCAGACTCCGGCGCTGCTACTGAGAAATTCCTGATGGAATATCCAAATAACACTGTCCGATCCGGGAATTTAGGAATCGAACCCGAAACTTCTACAACTGGTAATGCCTGCGGGTTAATGACATGTACTGCGTCAGTGCCAAGAAAGAGAATTCGGCCTAGTGCACAGTTTCTGCTGTCTTTACACTGTACTCGATCTACTTAACAAGGCAATAGTCTAAAAGATATTTACGGAAATGTTGGAAAAAACAAGTAGAAAAAGTAAATACATTTTCAAAAAGGTTGACTCGTGAAGGATTTGAACCTCCGCCCTCCGATGGTCAAGTTTTGGATTATATCGGTGCTCTAACCTACTGAGCTAACGAGTCTTCTAGCTACGTGTCGAAAAGAGCGTTCCCTATCCACATTATGACGTCATGATTACTCATCACCACGTAAAAAACGATGCTTGTACCTACCTATAAAGGCCAGCCACATACACTCGTGATTTGAATTAAACTAACGAGACTCGTTGTCTTCGAACACTGTTTTAAGCTTTCACGGTTCATAACTATACTTAAAATGAAACCTTAAACCTACCTACCTTTTAACCTTAATCACGGAAGATATCCCGTAAGAGACATTTTAAGTACTCGTTGTCTTGTTACTTTACGTTAAAAACAGCGTCCCCTATCCACAATATAACATCATGATTACTCATCCGTACGTAAACACAAAGCTGCATCAGCTGTAAGTAAAAATAAATATAAATCCACCCAATTTAAATATTATGATAGTAATGATGAACAATAAAAAACCGGCCAAGTGCGAGTCGGACTCGCCCACTAAGGGTTCCGTAGCACCAACCAATATAATTACAATATTTTTAACGATCATTCATAATAATGTCAATTTACACTCAAAGTACTTAATACGGTTGTAAAAGCGAATAAGTACCTCAACGTCAACCATTGACTTAAGAAAAGAAGTATTTTGGGAACCTCGATATCGTTGTGTATGTATGTAATGTATCTATTATTTAGATCCTCAGTTAGGTTAGGTACCTACATGTATGGAGGGCCTCTCCTCGCCTATATGTTTAGTACCTATACCACAGAATAGATAATCCTATACCTACATCTAAAGGTTTTGATGGCAGTAGACCATGGCTGCGAGCACTTGCATAGTTAATTTATTTGCTTGAGCTTGTGCACAGGCGGACTTTGTCTTAAGTCATTATTTATATCCTTCGCTCGTCAATTTTCGAATGTCTTTGATCTTAAAGAACATTGCTGCCCATCTCCATGACTTAGGTACCTAAGGAAAAAGTACCTAACTAGTAGGTAATTCTAGACTGTCCTAGATATTACAAGATTTAAGACCCACTTACAAATTAGCGCAGTTTCCAGGCGCCGTGAAAAGACTAATTCCTTTTATTAATTTATTACAATTGTCGGATATTAATAACGGCGGATTTCGCTCCAGATGTTTCGTATTCATTAGAGGGGTAATCTCAAGCTTTTCACTTAGTGAGAAATAAATTAGTTCGCTATTATTCTTCAAGTCGTTAAAGTTAATGACACTAGTGCTCTGTCTAGTCGTATTCGTAACGGTACTTCAGTTCTTAATACGAGATGAATTTTAATGAATGACGAAGGGTGAAATTCGTTTGAAGCTTTCTAGGACCGCTTTCTAGTCAACATTTCATAAGTAGGGACATAGGCTATTAGTAGCAGACCGGAGTTGGATTTGTGCCTCGTTATTGACAATATTTTATTGACTCTTTTACAAATCAAACATTAGACGAAATGTGGATATTGGTCGGTACATGTCTGTCCCCTACTGTTGGTGGTTTCTAAATAAACATGATAGGTGCATACAAGGTGAAAATGGAGCCTTCACGAAGCCGTCAACGAAACGTAACGTAACTCTACGAAAAAAAATGCTGGGATACCATTTTTTTTATCCGATGAAAAATCACGCACTCAAAACATTATGTTGATGATGTATTGAATAGTACCGGGGTCAACGATGTAATGTAGTTAAAGTAAAGTTATAACATTTAAAGCATGTCTACTTAATTAAAAAAAATCTTGTGAAAATGTTAGAACTTTGATCCCTATCTATGTCTCCGTAACTAGAAAGTTCCCAGGTTTGATCTAGATTCAAGTACAAAAAAAAATATCGTAATGACGGAGAGAACAAGTGCCTTTCGACTTCGTTAACGGTACTTTTGCAACCCATTATATTTATTCTATTCAGGTTAGGTACGATTCATGAAATTGTTATGCAGGAAGTGTTTTCCTTTCATTCCCCTTTTGCTTTAGTTAGTAGACAATAGCTCCAAAAAGCCGAGTTCCTTACCTACATAAGTACAACTTCGTAGAGCTTACCTATTTAAACAACAGGCTAAGTATTGGTGTAGGTACATGTCGCAGCCAATTCGTATAACACGCCGTATTTCATAATGGCGTGCCGGATTGAAAAACGTCGCCGTTATGTAATGCGGCGTCCTCACGTTCAGCCGGATTGTGGTGGCGATACGTTCGACAAAGCAGCGTCCAACGTTTAGCCGTATTGTCAGCAAGAAGAAACGACCGAATAAAATACTTAAAATTCCGAAAGTAAGGCGTAGTCGAAGTAGCCCCGCTACGCGGGGCTCCTATTTCTGTATGCAGGGTTTAAAATAACCTAACCAAACCAAACGTCGGGTGCCCTAAGTACCTAATAGCTTGCTTTCAATGCGGCTTATCGACGATGCGCCCGTTTGTATTTGGGCGGCACGTTTACGCCGCTTTGACTAACGCGAAGTACTCATACAATGCGGCGTTTATGGCAGCCGAATTGTAATCCGGCTGAAAGAGAAGACGCCGCATTACATAACGGCGACGGTTTTCAATCCGGCGCGCCATTAAATAATACGGCGTGTTCTACGATATGCCTGCGACATACATACTTAATACTTTGAAAAGCTTGATAAAGTTTTCCATAGGGCGCGGCATTCCTGCTACGTAGGTGCTCAGATATGCGAGGTATTAGAGTCTTAAGATTGTAACCCGTTCATTGTATATGGCCAGAATGTAAATAAGTACATAAAATATAAATGCTTATTTTTGTTACAAAATACCCGTGCTTAGTATCATTGTGGTATTCAAAACAATGCATTACACCTTCTGTTTCCTAATAAGGAATTAGCGGGGCTAATAATAATTAGAATAAAGAATTTTAATGCAATAATGAGAACTTGGGTGGTTCTCTTTTATAATGTAGCCTGTTTTAAAGGACCAGCACAAACCGAAACCTACCTTATTTAATGCTTTAGTAAATGTGGTTCTCAAATTTATTTTGGCAAGACTCCTAATAAGGTGCGGTGATGGCAGGTGGAATAAAGTTGTGACTGAGTGGGATCCAGTCCAAGGACTGGAAAAAGAAGCGGCGAGATGGGCGGACCACTTTGTTGTGGGGTATGCTGGATGAGGCTGCCCATAGGAACGTGGAGATTGACACAAGCAACTAGAGGTCTAAACCCAGCGGTGACCCGGCGACTGAAGACAGACCGTTGATGATGCTGTATTTTATAATGAAGGTTTGAAACCCATAAGTATTGATATTTTAAAGACCAACCATGACTAATGGTACCGTCTGGCGGCTGACGATGCAAAAAACCCGACATTACTAAAACCTGGTGACAAAAGCACGGTGACATTGTTTTCCTTTAAAATATACGTGAAAATAAATAAAGAAAAAAGTAAATAACAGAAAAAGGTTGACTCGTGAAGGATTTGAACCTCCGCCCTCCGATGGTCAAGATTTGAATTATATCGGTGCTCTAACCTACTGAGCTAACGAGTCTTGTAGCTAGGCGTCGAAAACAACGTTCCGTATCCACATTATGACATCATGATTACTCATCACCACGTAACACAAAGCTGCAACTGTAAGTGGGTAGATGTGAATATTCTGACGTAGGTATACGTAGGTAGATAACACAATTGGTTATCTGTGGAGATAATGATAATGCACGGGGATTTCCCGCTGGGGAAGGCAAACATCAAACATGTACAGTGCTAGCTGTGAGGGCTATCACATTTTTCCTTGTATTTGAGTGTTTTAAGAGTAATACAAGAAAAAAAATGATTTTTATTTAAAGCGCTCCATACGCTCCTTATGGTTTTTACATGGTCACAAAATTAAAAAAAATATATACCCGAGAAAGTTTCATTATTTCTTTCAAAATGTTTCTCGTATTTGAGTGCTAGACTCTCAAAACACTCAAAAAGGCTGCCCAGGGACGAGGAGACACAAGTAAAGTGAGACCCATACCTGCTGGTCGAACACAGGCTGTTGATGATAATATGGAAATGTGAAGGGCATTGTGTTATTAATAATGAGGGATTTAGCAGGTTTAAAAGCCGGTACCGGTGTCGACTGGTCAAGAGCCCAATTTTACTGGAACTTCCTCCACAGTGAGTTTTCCTCAAGCTTAACGGAAAATAAACAAAGAAAAAAAGGAAATAACTAAATACTTTTTAGGGTTCCGTACCCAAAGATAAAAACGGGACCCTATTACTCCACTGTCCGTCTGTCCGTCTGTCACCAGGCTGTATCTCATGAACCGTGATAGCTGAGAGTTGAAATTTTCACAGATGATGTATTACTGTTGCCGCTATAACACAAATACTACTACAACAAACGTGTTTTTTTGCCGTCTTTTGTTCAATATTAATAACGGCCACAGATAGACGTTTGAAATATTCACAGAATATTTAGTTGTATGAACTTTAAAAATAAATAATTAAATTAAAATAAATAAAATACATACAGCGTGTAAACCTCATCACGAAGCCGTCAACCAAGCATTCTGAACATGAAACTAAGTAACTTTACGCAAAAATTATTGCTGGGAAACGACTTTTTATTTTGGGGTGAATAATCATTTTTTGTGGTAGAACTCAATGTAACGCACTCAAAACATTGTGCTGATGGATGGATTGAATAGTACGGGGGTTGTGGAGGTGTTTGAAGTTAAAATCTAAAAATTAAAAACTTGAATTTCAAAAAAAAGTTGTAAAAAGTTGGAACTTTGACCCCCAATATCTCCGTAACTAGAAGGTTACCAGGTATGGTGTAGATGTGTAGAACAAAAAAATATCGCAATGATGGGGAGAACAAGTGCCTTTCGGCTACGTTAAGAGGTGTTTTACACCCTTTATTTGAGACTAGGGCTCCCATACACTCCTATACAACAAACGTGATTTTTTGCTGTTTTGTCTAATGTTCATAGATAATTATGGAACAGAACCATCGTACGCGAGTCCGACTCGCGCTTGGCCGGTTTTTCTTTCTTTCAAATGTCGATACGATAAATAAATTTTCTCGTGCAAAGACAATCTGGGATGCACCACAGGTTTTATCACTCAAATAAATAGATCATTAGGAAAGCGGAAGTTAATCAAAATTAGATAACAAAAACAAGTGAAAAAAGTAAAACTGTTATCAAAAAGGTTGACTCGTGAAGGATTTGAACCTCCGCCCTCCGATGGTCAAGTTTTGGATTATATCGGTGCTCTAACCTACTGAGCTAACGAGTCTTGTGTCTTTGTATCGAAAACAGCGTTCCCTATCCACATTATGACGTCAAAAATTCAGGATTACTCATCTGTTCCCACATAAAAGCCGAAGCTTTTATTAAAATGCTGCAGACGATCGGTTACATTGTTTCTAGCAAAACTATTTCTAATAAACAATGAAATGCCAGAAATGGCTAAACGTGTTCTTTTGAGGGCAGACTATCCTTGTGGCATCATCAGACCATCTCTGCCAAATAAATGGAACAACATCGGAACGTGAAACAAGAATTCCAAGTTTTAACCAGGCCTCATGTGCTGCGTCAGTGCCAAAAAAGAGAATTCGGCCTAGTGCATCCTGCCTGGCACTGTCTCTCCACTGACTCGATAGTCTAATCAAAATGGTCGTTACTGTCCAAAAATAGTAAAAACAGTTTACAAAAAGGTTGACTCGTGAAGGATTTGAACCTCCGCCCTCCGATGGTCAAGATTTGAATTATATCGGTGCTCTAACCTACTGAGCTAACGAGTCTTGTGGCTTGGCGTCGAAAACAGCGTTCACTATCCACATTATGACGTCATGATTACTCAGCAGCACGTAAAACACGATGCTTCTATCTAAGGCCGGCCGCATACACTCGTGATTTGAATTCCGAATTCGTTTTTCAAATCGGTCTCTCCGAACGCAGCAAATCCATGTAACAATCAGGGCTTTAAGTTCCGAATTCCGAAAGGTTTCTTGCGTTCGAATGGCGAACAAAAAAAAACCGGCCAAGTGCGAGTCGAACGTGCGCACGAAGGGTTCCGTACCATACCATTATTATCAAAAAATCACGTTTCTTGTATGAGAGCCCCACTTAAATATTTATTTTATTCTGTTTTTAGTATTTGTTTTTATAGCGGCAACAAAAACACATCATCTGTGAAAATTTCAACTGTCTAGCTATCACGACGGTTCATGAGACACAGCCTGGTGACAGAGAGACAATGGAGTCTTAATAATGGGGTCCCGTTTTTACCCTTAGGGTCTACGGAACCCTCAAAGAGAGTCAGCAATAGGGAAGGGGTCCGCAAGGGCCGAAGCCTGCCGGGGCTGCGGGACTATTCGAAAGAGATACCGTGGCCCCGGAACACAAAGGGCGATGAAGGAACATGGATGGGTTTTAGTCAGTAAAAGTCTGACATTCCCTCCTGCTCCGCCCAGAGCGGGAGGAGTCATTTGATGATTGCCCATCCGAAAAAAAAGGGTCTACGGAACCATAAAAATCAGTCTTTTAAATTGAAATTTTCTCTCGTTAATTTTCATTTTTTATGTGCAAAAGTGCAGGTGTGTCCAGTAACGCGACGTTGCTTTTTTTTCTGCCCAGTTTTCTGTGTCAAGCATTTGTTGTTATAGCGGCAACAAAAACACATCATCTGTGAAAATTTAAACTGTCTAGCTATCACGGTTCATGAGATACAGCCTGGTGACAGACAGACAATGGAGTCTTAATAATGGGGTCCCGTTTTTACCCTTAGGGTACTACGGAACCATAAAAATCAGTCTTTTAAATTGAAATTTTCTCTCCGTTCATTTTTATTTAATATTTGCAAAAGTGCAGGTGTGTCCAGTAACGCGACGTTGCTTTTTTTCTCCCCATATCAGTGTCAGAGGTGTACCTATGATTTGCTACTGAAGTTACTCTCAGGTTGAGCTGACGCAATTCCGTAGTGAGAAATATCGAGAGTCTATGGTGTTTGTATTAGGGATGTTAAGTGTTACGGAAGGTTATATCAGAATCGAATTCGGAAGCGGAGTTTTATATTTGGTTCGTCGGAACAAGAACCGGAATCGGAACCGGAATCGGAGACGGAGGCAAAAAAGAGATGTGTTAAGGGCAGCCCTAATAATAAAAAAAATTATATTCACATTATATTCACAAACTTATATTCTTAAATAATAAACAATCGAATTTAAAATCTTAAACAGTACAGTTGTAAATTATATCAAATGAAGTGACTCCAAAAGTATCAGTATAAACTTGTTTGTACGCCGATATAACTTCCGATTAAAATTTATCGGAACCAAAATAGGAATCTAAGGTGCAAAATCAATCGGAAGTTTCGAATTTTCGGAATCGGAATCGAACTTCCGTGACATCATCATCAGTTTATATTACGAATACGGTTTTCGAATCAGAAAAATAACTGTATGTGGCGGCCCTAAATGCTGCATTTATAGTGGGTAGATGTGAACATGACAGAGATAATTAATGATAAAAACTCGAATTGAAGGTATGACTCAGTATTATTTTCAGCGTTTTCCTCCTTTTGTTTCTTGATCAATATTAGTTTATGAATTTATTTGGGAACAACCTAGCTAACATATTAATATCATCACGCGGAGATTTCCCGCTGGGGTAGGCAGAAATGTACTTACAGTGAACGCTCAATTTTCGCTAGTTCTGCTATATTTACAAAGATGGAAACACGAGCAGCAGATTATTTTTAGTCAGTAGTGTTGTTTTCTCAAAGTTGTCAGCAAAACACAAATGCTAATTTCATGTTCCAATTCAAAAACATTCCACGCTTTATATCTACATACTCAAGTAAATACTAAACGTATATTTATATTCTAGCTCATTCGGAATGCGGTTCTTATGTCACGCCATGTTTTTAATTTAGTTCGTGGTGAATCACCTCGGTGCCGCGGCAGTCCTTGAACAATGTGAGCGCTATGACTAATCGTGACGTCATTTTGTGGATAAGGAAGGCGGTTTTCGACTCACTGTAGCAAGACTCGTTAGCTCAGTAGGTTAGAGCACCGATATAATTCAAATCTTGACCATCGGAGGGCGGAGGTTCAAATCCTTCACGAGTCAACCTTTTTGGTAAAGTTTTTTACTTTTTTTCGTTTTTTTTGTATTCGTTTTTGTTATCTAATTTTGGTTAACTACTTCCGTTTTGCTAATGATCTATTTATTTGGGTGATAAAATCCGTAATGTCATTTGGCATGCCTATTAACCATGCATTGCATGCATTTTTGCATGTCAGTTAACCTAAAATGATGTACCTACTGAATGCTGACATGATCATTATCCAAAACTTTTCCTTTGAAAGGGATGAGAAGAAGGGATATTGATGGTTTCAGTTTATTTTGGACTAGCACTTAGCCGGCGACTTCTTCCGCAAACATTTTGATAGTTTGGCTAATATGCACGATTTAAATATAATATAAAGCCCACGAATAATGTATTTTTCTAACAGTATTTTTTTTTTTTAATTGGTTTATTAGTTCCGAATATTACCCCCTACATACAAACAATATATAGACGGGCTATTTACATTAAAAAAAAAATCCGCCGTCCCATACATTTTCACCTTATAATGCACTTTTGTAGGAAACAGCTGTTTTTTTTTTAATAACTGACGCTCCGGTCCAGGATGATGTATGGAATACATGGTTCCACCATAGATATATATATTCAATGAGTTCCACCCTGTATTTACCAACACCTGTCTCTTGACAATGTCATAATATCGCAAAAAAAAACCGGCCAAGTGCGAGTTGGACTCGCGCACTGAGGGTTCCGTATAATTTTGTAGGTATTTTGGTATTTCACTACATATTTACGGTTTTCATATTTTTTCCCTTTACACGTGCTGTAAGACATTGCTTCTCGTCAAATTTCATAATTCTAGGTCAACGGGTGCTACCATATACAGGATGTTAACCACCTCATCACGAAGCCGTCAACCAAGCATTCTGTACATCAAACTAAGTAACTTTACGCAAAAATGATTGCTGGGAAACGACTTTTTTTTGAGGTGAAAAATCATGTTTTGTGGTAGAACTCAATGTAACACACTCAAAACAATGTGCTGATGGATGGATTGAGTAGTATGGGGGTCGTGGAGTGAACTTGTATTTAAAAAAAAAGTGGTCAAAAAGTTGGAACTTTGACCCCCAATATCACAACAACGTAACTAGAAGGTTCCCAGGTATGGTGTAGAACAAAAAAATGATCGCAATGACGAGGAGAACAAGTGCCTTTCGGCTTCGTTAAGAGGTGTTTTACATCCTTAATAGGTTTCCGACCCAAAACCTGTAGGGTATTTCCGGTTGACCTAGAATTGTCAATTTTGGTTAAAAGAAAGGCCTTACAGTACCAGTAAAGGAAAAATTCCGAAAAATAAGTTAAGTTGTAAATTAAGGTACTAACAAGTTTTCGCGAAAATCTAAATTTGCCCATATCTTTTTATTGATTTTTATACACCTAATAGGGAGGGGACTATAGACCTCAGTATCTGATATAAATTTCAACTTCCTAGGTCCACCCGTTCCTGAGAAAATCGGTGGTGATGCACGGACAGACAGGCGGACAGACGGACAAGAGAGTGATATGAATAAATGAAGATGAATGAATGAATGAAGGGTTCCTTTTTTTTTCCTTCTGAGGTACGGAACCCTAAAAACGAATTTGAATTACGAACGAATTTGAATTACGCAACTTGGCCTTCACAGATAATACGAGGCTGTCATGACAATAACAAGCATATCGTCTGTGGTAACGTCAGATCAATATTACGTCAAGTGTATTGTTGATAATAATTGATTGTAGTGCGGTCGCCACAATTGGCAAATCGTAGGTGGATAACTAGGTATTGTTGTGTGATACTGTCTCGAGTGGTTGGGTTAGATATATATCTACTTACCAACACCAACGTGTATAAATAAAGGGTGTAAAAAGACCTTAACGAAGCCGAAAGGCACTTATTCTCCCCGTCATTACGATCATGTTTTTTGTTCTTGTCAAAGTTCCACTTCCACTTTTTTCACAAGTTTTTTTTTAAATACATGTTTTAAATGTATGAACTCTAAACAACCTTCCCCGTACTATTCGAGTCTTACCGTAAAACGAAACGATGATTTTTGTCCCAAAAGAAAAGTCGTTTCCCAGCAATAATTTTTGCGTAAAGTTACTTAGTTTGATTGTACAGAATGCGTGGTTGACGGCTTCGTGATTAAGAGTCCGTTTACACCCTGTATAAATCGAAGTTAGCTATCCTTTGGTACAGCATTAGCAACCTACTGCCGTATTGGTACCAACTTTATTTTTGGAGACCTGACTCATCTTCCAGTGATACTTTTCATTTGAGTAGATAGGTGTTATCCTTACTGATTTAGCAATCATAGGTCATGCCACCACTAGGGAATACAATCCAAATCTACGAGTCCTCTAACGGCTTTAACCCTTAACGAAGCCGGAAGGCACTTGTTTTCCCCGTTATTGCGATCATTTTTTTGTTCTGGACCATACCTGAGAACCTTCTAGTTACGGAGATATTGGAGGTCAAAGATCCAACTTTTTCATAAGTTTTTTTTAATACTAGCTTTTGAGGTCATAACTTCACTTTAAATACCTCCGTAGCCCGTTTAATATTCAATGCGTCCATCAGCACAATGTTTTGAGTGCGTTACATTGAGTCCTACCGTAAAACGAGATTTTTCACCCCCCCCAAAAAAGTAGTTTCAAAGCAATAATTTTTGTGTAGAGTTACTTTGATAAATACAGAAATCTTGGTTGCACTTTGGGGCAGTTCGGTTTTATTATTTAAATGTAAGTTTATTTGTATGTATTGGAGGCACGGTACTTTTCGATTTCGACAACTACAGACGAGAAACAAAACAGCTTCTAACTCATCTCACAAACTCAACGATATCAAAAAACGAAAAAAAACTTGAAAATAACGTTTATAATTGCAACAACGGTTGCTCTAAAAACGAACTGCTCTAAAACTACTAACGAGGCTTGCAATATCCGGCTCGTCATGCCACGAGATAGCCACATCGTTAAACTTTTATTAAAACTTTTCATGTAATTAACTGTTTGTGCTATTTTTATTTGCTGCGCAACAACATGAAGCTGGGACGCAAGATTTTGTGTCATTACTAAAGGGTTAAAACTTTATATAAACCTGACGTCCATCCTTGGACATGGGTCCATGTCACAGAAACCTAATGTCAGATGCAAACGGCAAATGGTAGCGCTCGTCTCCTAGCATTAATATCTAGTACAAATAGGATAGGTAGGTATGGGTAATAGGGAAATTAGGGACCAAATTAGTATAGCTAAAAATAATTAAAAAATAAAAACGTTTATTTCAATTACAATAGGCATTTCGATACATATTATTAGAGATCACGTTTTAAGCAAGGAATTGCTTGTATTAGGAGACTCCGCACTTCCACTTGTCATTTTATGCAATTGAAATGTAGACAATGTAAACATGAAAGTCTAAACAAAAAAATAAATAAATAAACAGGTAACTTAAAAAAAGCAAAGGTATACGGTTACCATGTTTTTTTTTCCATAAATCTATGATCCTACAGCGTCAAAATGCTACGTGCCAAAGTCTTATACTGAGTTTACCACTTTATTTTCAATTGATAGAATTTGAAAGGTTATCCTGTAATCTACAAGCAATGAACTATATTTTGTATTTTTTTTTCAAAATTTTAGGCTCAGTAGTTCCGGAGATCAGGCTAAAATTTTGATTTTTGAAAACAAAAACAATTAATAAAAAAAAAAAAACTAAAAATAATAATAAATAAAAATAATAAAAATATTATAATAATTAATATTTTATTATTTTTATTGTAAAAAAAATAATAACAAATAGTTATTTGTTATACAAGAGTGCAAAGTTGCTTTTTAACCGCGTGCTCAATTTTGATAACCGAGCAAGCGAAGGATTCTAAAATTGAGTCACGAGCGCAGCGAGTGATTCAAAAATTAGAATCCTGAGCGTTAGCGAGGGAATCAAAAGAGCACGAGGTGAAAAATCTTTGCACTCGAGTGCAACACGTAACTTTTCATCCCACCTCAGCGAGGAAATTACTAAATGCAAAAAAAAAACATTTACAATCACAAGATACTTTTTCATCCCCCCATCTCGGAAAGAGTATTTTTGCTCTTCGATATCTGAGTGCAAAAGTCGTTTTTATCCTCTAGAGGATAAAGTAAATTGAATTTAGAACATCGTGTGCACTAAGTTTGTGAATTCAAAACATCATTAAACCTATTTACTTCTACCTCCATGGTGCCGAATTTATCATAGGTACAACCTTTTTTAATTTGTTAAAAACTCAGACTCGGAACCTTCTTGGTGTACTTTTATAATTTGCTTTGCGCGCGCCATTTTCTTGTCAGGTCAATTGTTAAAACCTTAGGTTAAAAACAAGTGAAAAACGTAAAATAAGTGGTTTTGGCGACGAAGAAGTTTATTTGACGCCAACAGAATTGACTGAAACTGTTAATAATGCGCAAATGAGCTTTCTCCCTCAACAATCACGCGAGAAGGATTTGAAACAGTACGATATTAAAAAAATTGAAAAAAAAATAGGTAGAAAATGCCCAAGGCATTAAGTCCGCCTTTGTACAGCTTTTGCTTTGCTTTTTACTTGTGCATAAAGTTTTAATAAATAAATAAATAAATATTACACTCAACTTAACTAACTGTAGCAACGTTACTTTAAATTTTTCTTAATTGTACCTAAGTATTATTTGTTATAATTTAAAGATTATTCTGTAATACTTACCTATCATAATGTAGTAGTTAACACCTAAACTGAAATAAAAGTATCTTGTGATTGTAAATGTATTTTTTTTTTGCATTTAGTATTTTCCTCGCTGAGGTGGGATGAAAAGTCACGTGTTGCACTCGAGTGCAAAAATTTTTCACCTCGTGCTCTTTTGATTCCCTCGCTAACGCTCAGGATTCTAATTTTTGAATCACTCGCTGCGCTCGTGACTCAATTTTAGAATCCTTCGCTTGCTCGGTTATCGAAATTGAGCACACGGTTAAAAAGCAACTTTGCACTCTTGTATAACAAATAACTATTATTTCAGTTTAGGTGTTAACTACTACATTATGGTAGGTAAGTATTACAGAATAATCTTTAAATTATAACAAATAATACTTAGGTACAATTAAGAAAAATTTAAAGTAACGTTGCTACAGTTAGTTAAGTTGAGTGTAATATTTATTTATTAAAACTTTATGCACAAGTAAAAACTGTACAAAGGCGGACTTAATGCCTTGGGCATTTTCTACCTATTTTTTTTCTATTTTTTTAATATCGTAGTTTCAAATCCTTCTCAAAGGTCTCAAAGGTTTTAACAATTGACCTGACAAGAAAATGGCGCGCGCAAAGCAAATTATAAAAGTACACCAAGAAGGTTCCGAGTCTGAGTTTTTAACAAATTAAAAAAGGTTGTACCTATGATAAATTCGGCACCATGGAGGTAGAAGTAAATAGGTTTAATGATGTTTTGAATTCACAAACTTAGTGCACACGATGTTCTAAATTCAATTTACTTTATCCTCTAGAGGATAAAACGACTTTTGCACTCAGATATCGAAGAGCAAAAATACTCTTTCCGAGATGGGGGGATGAAAAATATATTTGACATCCTCATAATTACGAGCCCTTTCATTTGATATAATTATGACACAGTAAGGGCTACCGCACACTATAGATAAGACTGTCTTAAGACAGACAATTACCCTACTAGTGCAAGCTGATTAGAACTTTATTCTAACGGAATTTCGAACGAAGTTTGAAACACCACAAATAGAATTGCTAATTTAGCTCCTGTAGTCGCTCTAAAGGCAAATTAGGTTATGTTTTTAAGGTTAAGTACCAAGTTCGGAAACGTTATCTGCTGGTGTTTTCTTTATGGCTTCTTCCAGGAAACTCCTTGAGCATTTCCTGTTATTTATCGTAGCTTTAATACCTATTAAAAGGAAAAGTGGGGCGATCTTGGATGGTTAGCAATCTTTGCTTGTTTACAATGATATATTTATTATAATACCTGAATAATACCCAATTTTTTTATGCATGTTTCAGGACCAACGTTGTTAATTATCTTCTGGTGAGCCTGGTGACAGACAGACGGACGGACAGTGGTCCGCCTGTCTGTCTGTCAGCAGGCTGTATCTCATAAACCGCGTAGCTTGACAGTTGAAATTTTCACAGATGTATTTCTGTTGCCGCTATAACAATAAACACTAAAACCAGAATAAAATAAATATTTAAGTGGGGCTCCCATACAACAAACGTGATTTTTTGATAATGGTACGGAACCGTTTGTGCGCGAGTCCGGCTCGCACTTGGCCGGTTTTTTGTAAATACTTAGTTTGTATATTTATTTAAGGTTGTTTATAGTATTTAGCAGATTATTTAACAAAATAAATGTATAGTGATGCTTAAAAGTAAATTCCGCATAATAACGCAACTGCTAGCACCTATCAATCATTCGTTCATCATTCCTTATCTTCAAATCCTTCAAATCAAAGTTAATTTCACAGACAGAACCACTTAATGTATAGCACTGATCTGTAATTGTATAATCGCATTTACATAGAAAGCAAAGTTACCTAACTTAGATCTGGGGGTCTAAAATGGCCGCTTTAGCAGAATCATAATATAAATCACTTTAAAAATTTAAAATTCTTAAAATGTACCTTACATTTAAGAACATAAAGTCCATTTATGACTCTGATAAAGCAGCCATTTTAGGTCCCCAGTTAAACGTTTCTAATAAACATAGTACTTAGGTCGTGATGATTAATCAATTGATTGATTGATTATAATTTTAGTAACCGTCGTATAGTAACTTAATTTTCTCCACAAGCTTATTTTTCTAAGGTATATTTTTTAATTATGACTAGTATTTTCGTGGAGGCTCCTCGGAGCCCTAGGGTTCCGCGGAGCACACTTTGAGTAAGGCTGCACTATATGGTATCGAACCCAAGATCATATTAAGTTTAGTAGCAGCGTTACCGACCACCAGACCAAACAGCATTTTCACTTTCATGACAAACAAAACAACAAACCAAAATATTTTCCAGTAAACAATTAATTCGTTCTTACAAAAAAAAGCGTCAGTAATAATTCAACAAAATACCAACGTAAAACTCGTTACTCCGAATCCTCCACAAATTATTTGTTGGTGGGCGGGCGGCGGCTCGCAAAATTGCTGCCGTCAATACATTCGAATAAATGTTTGCACCAAAATTCAGTAATCTCATATACTGGGTCGGAGTAAATTAGTTTTCCTTTAAGTCACTGGACGAAGGCCAATTCGTGCAATCTTCGGGGCATTTCGGGTTGTTTCGCCATTTCCGGCCGATTCGGACGTTGGATGCGGTCTGATGCGGGCTGGTGCGATTGTGATTACTTCAATTGGATTAAAAGAGGGTAGAATGAGAATTGTGGGTTTTAGAAATTCGGTTTTAGAAACGGAATAGTAACATGTTGACCGTTTATTTCAAGTTTACAGTTCAGTCAGTAGCGCGACTGCGATGACTGTTCCTCATTTACATTCTTCTGTAATAGGGTAGTTGACAAAAAAACTAATTAGCCCGTCAGATAGATTTCCAAAAAATATTGGACACTTATTTTTTCTTTTTTCACGTAAACAAAAAATGAAGACGATACAGTGCGTCGAAAACTCGTGTGACGTCACATTCGAGTATATTTTTTACTCAAATGTGACGTCACAAACCCACACTCATGATCTTTGACACGTTGTATATTCGTCAATTTTTATTAATTTGATAAAATAAAAAACAATATTTTTCGATAATCTAACTGACGGACTAAACAGAATCATATTTGTCTTAGTCAGTCTCAGTCTGTTTAGGCCATCTTACTATGATCCAAACCATTAAAAAGGAAAATGACCTTTATAATTGAGTATCATTGCACAGCGATGTTCCGTCTCCCTCGCACTACTGTGCAAATCTATTCCTTGGTTCTTCCCCACCCTTTCTCACCAGGAAGGACAGTTGCCGGCTTGATTTCGTCGCGCACGCATCGGATTTTTCTAACAATTACTACAATTGCGTCGAAGTGCTTTTTACTGTGCCAAAATTACAGAAGAAGATACTCTGCTGTGAAGTGTTGTGATTCGTGTTCCGGAGGCCTCCGAAGATCGATAATTTCTGGACATTTTCAACGAGCTATGGTGAGTCCCTCATATCCATCCTTGCTGTCGCTGTGCAATTTTCTATTTCGTGGTTTAATACGGTCAAAATGAATCTATTCCTATAAGGTCCTTACCAGCGCCAACATTATTTTGGTCCTTCGAGCCGGATTAATAGATTCGTTACGTATTTTAATTGTAGTGAGTCAGTTAGTAGGCACGTGGTAAGCGCGGTCAGCCATATTGGTAAAAATGCCTAACGATCCACCCGCACCGGCGCGGGCGTCCGCGGTAATAGATCGCGAATTGCAACAGTTACAAAACAAATTAAGTGCTTTGTATGGTCGAGCTCAAGCTATTTACGACAATAGTTGTAAATTAAATGACGACCCCATCGCGATCGATAACTTTTTAGCAGACTGTTTTACGCTTGATACCCTACGAAATGACTTTCTTACCACGATAACCGAAAGAAACCGGTTCCAGTTGTCTAGTCCGGAAAATCCTGTACCGAATTACAGTTCGGCAATTTCATTCGAACAGCTTTATTCGCGTATCAAATATAAGGTTCACAAGTTGTCGCAAGTGGCTGACAATACTAGTCGCGACCAGGGTTCCGCGGTTAAATGCGAGAAAAAACCTTCAATAAAATTACCTGCGTTAGAGCTATGTTCTTTTGATGGAGAAATTGAGGCGTGGCCTATGTTTTACGAAACTTTCAAGACGGTAATTCACGAAAATCCAGATCTTACCGAGAGCGAGAAAATTCAGTACCTAGTAGGTAAATTAAAAGGCAAAGCCCTGAGTATTTGTCAAGGTATTCTACCTACTTCCGAAAATTATAGCGTTATTTGGAATACGTTAGTCAGTAAATATAACGACAAACGAGTTCGAGCCGCTACGTACTTAGATAAACTGTTCGCGTTGAATAATGTAAAAGAAAATTCACCAACTAATTTGGAGGAATTTATAGATAAATTTTCATCAATTTATTCCGCTTTAAAACAGCTGAAAATTGACAATTTGGAAGATTTCTTGTTTATCCACATTGCCTGCAAGAAAGTGGGCTTGGAAACAGTAAAATCTTACGAGTTACAAATTAGTAATGACAAAAATAAAACTCCAAACTGTCAAGAATTTATTTCATTTGTACGGAACCAGTCTCACATTTTGCAACGCGCGCAAAATATTTCATCGAGTACGAAGCAACCAGCCTCCACGGGAGGTACTCAGTTACGCAAAAATATTTCCTCGCATTCGGGCGGTAATTATGGCTCGCGTTCTAATAATAATAATAACGTTAAGACGTTTATTAATGTGCAGGAACAAGATCAGTGCGTATCTTGTGGGAAGAGTGAGCATTTTCATATATCTCAATGCCCAAAATTCCTGTCAAAGACCCCTAGTGAACGCTATAAATTCGTAAAATTACGGAAATGTGTGTTAATTGTTTAAGTAATAAACATAACATTACAAAGTGCGCCGAGTCAACTCGTTGTAGCGAATGTCAACGTAGTCATCACAGTTTGTTACATTTCCCCACAAGTAATATGCATTCAAACACACGCGCTTCTATACCGATCGCAACCAGTACTACCGCGATAGTCACGGAAGGCTCCTCGCGCGAAAAGTGCGCCACGCCCGAGTGCGGCCCTGTTGCCGTTTCGCTATGTGCGGTGGGCGAGTGCGCCGACGGCGCTGCGTCGAGCGGCCCGTCGCATAGAGGTAACGACGTCGTCTGTTTTGCTAGGAACCGCGCAGTGCCATATCGTTGATACCGAAGGCAACATTTGTGTTCTACGCGCTATAATTGATAGTGCGTCCCAAAGGGATTTGATTACGACAGAATGCTGTAAACGGTTGAAACTTAAAATGCGTGCGCCTTCGAATAAATTTGTATCAGGTATAGGCGACGTTACGAATCCTATTGAAGGCGTAACTTGCCTAACAATTCGTTCGAAATTCGATGATTCGGTTAGGTTTAATATTCAGCCTGTGGTCGTAAATCGTATCACTAATGAATTACCTACCGCGAAGATCGACACCTCGCGTTTGGATTATTTAAATAATATTCCATTAGCGGATTGTAACTACTTTACGCCTGCTAATATTGACCTGATTTTAGGTGCGGACGTATTTGCCCGTATTTTAGGCCCGAATACAATCTCGCGCGCCGCTGGGGAACCTGTCGCGATTGAGACTTTGTTAGGCTATATAATACACTCGAGAGCAATGAATCCGGGTCACTTAAAGAATCCTAAAAATCTCGGAAACTAAAAATGCTAGGTTAATGCAATAAATTATATTTAATAGACAATGTAATACTCCTTAAATGAAGGTATTAAAACTTCTTAGTTATTGTATAGTTATATCATAAAAAAATCAAATTTGAAAAAGGGCCACTTTCGAAGATGGAACTACGAAATTACTGCATTTGGTTTTGCTTTTGTTTGTAATCTGTCATTTATGTGGGTACATAAACCATGTTGATAGTGCTCTATATTCATTATTCAAGCTGAAATTATGTCGCTTACGCCTGAAGAATGCACCAGAATACTTACAATGCTGGAAACCGGCCGGAGTCAGCGCGATACAGCCAGGACTGTCGGTGTGTCGCTGTCAACAGTACAAAGAGTTCTCCGACGTTACGAAGAAACTGGTTCTAACCTACGCAGACCAGGAACGGGCAGAACCAGGTGTACCACAGCACGAGAAGACCGATACTTGGTGAACACCATGCTTCGAAATCGCTTTCTCACAGGAACTGAACTCACAAATCAGTTTCGACGCCTCGGAGGAAGTAACCCAAGTGCATGGACAGTAAGACGTCGGCTTGCTGAATCTAACTTAAAACCCCTTAGACCTGCAAACGGCCCTAAACTGAAGCGTGGGCATCGTATTTCAAGACTAAGATATGCCCAGAGCCACGTAAATTGGAGTATTGAAGATTGGTCAAAAGTTATGTTCTCCGACGAATCAAAATTTATGCTCTACAAGCACGATGGAAGACACAGAGTGTATCGAAGACCAGGGGAAAGATTCAAGCAAGCATGCATCGAAGAAAAAGTAGCCTACGGTGGTGGGTCTGTACTTGTGTGGGCCGGAATTTCTTCTGAAAGTCGCACAGAGCTGGTGATCATAGAAAACGGCTCTTTAACTAGCGTAAGATATGTGGAAGAAATCCTCAATGATCACGTTGGTCCATTTATGGTCAATTTAGGTGAGGATGCTATATTTATGCATGACAATGCCCGACCTCATACAGGTAGGATTGTGAATGACTACCTTCAAGAGATGAACATTACTCGTATGGAGTGGCCAGCGCGCAGCCCGGATATCAACCCGATCGAGCATGCTTGGGACGAGCTAGGCAGATGCGTAAAACAACGAAACCCTCCCCCAATCACGCTTCGTGAGCTCAAAATTGCTCTCACAGAGGAATGGGAGAATATTCCCCAAAATCGTATAAGGAACTTGGTGTACAGCATGCCAAACCGCGTAAACGCAGTAATGGAAGCACGAGGAGGCAATACGAAGTGTTAAAATTCAAGAAAATCGTAATAAAGTTCAAAAATTTCATGTTTCCTATTTTTGTTTTAAGGAGAGATCAGCAGTTTTTTTCTTTATGTAATTTTGTGTTAATAAAATGTATGGTGACTCATATTTTTTTTACTTTCATTTAAGGAGTATTACATTGTCTATTAAATACAATTTATTGCATTAACCTATCATTTTTAGTTTCCGAGATTTTTAACATTCTTTAAGTGACCCGGATTCATTGCTCTCGAGTGTAGTAGGGCAGGCTCCGATAATTAGCCCCTTTAGGAATATTGTGCGTACTTACTGCACTACTGACTTAACATTCGAAAATTGTATGAATCGATTTTTCGAATTGGAAGAGGTACCTAATTTACCTACTATTTTATCCCCGGATGAGCAAAAATGCGAAAATTATTACTGTGAAACTACGCGCCGCGATTGTAATGGCCGCTATGTAGTTTCGCTTCCGTTTAAAAACGATACTTCCGAGTTAGGCGACTCCCTGCGTTCGGCCGAGTATAGGTATTTATCTTTAGAGCGAAAATTGTTATTGAATCCGTCTGTTAAGGAGGAATACGATAACGTGTTCGTAGATTACCTACAGAAAAATTATCTGAGGCCAGTCGGTACTGTTTCGGAGGTCGATTCTGGGAATGATCAATACGTAATACCTCACCATGCTGTTGTTCGTACTGATAAAAGTACTACCAAGATGCGTGTAGTTAAATGCTAGTAACGCGACTACGTCCGGAAAGTCATTAAATGACATTTTATATACAGGACCAAATCTACAAAATGATTTATTCCAAATTCTCCTCAAATTTCGATTGCGGTCAGTGGCGATAAGTGCCGACATACGTCAAATGTACTTACGAATTTTAATGGATGAAAAGGATACCCGATTCCAGAGATTGCTCTACAGATTTGATATAAATGAGCCAATAAAAAATTTTGAAATGACCAGAGTGCCATTCGGTTTGTGCTGCAGTCCCTACCTGGCCATACGTACTGTGCGTCAACTCGCTTTAGATGAGCGCGAGCGCTTCCCCCTGGCAGCTGATGTGGCCGAGACGGACATCTATATGGATGATTTAGCCACCAGTTGTTCCTCGGTGTCAGAAGGCATTGCCCTCTCAACACAGCTGATCGATTTGTTTGCAGCTGGCGGGTTTGAGTTAGTTAAATTTTCTAGTAACTCCCCTGAAGTTTTGACGAATATCCCTGTGGCGCATCGTATCTCTGAAACAGTCGAGTTCAGTCCTGATAGTCAACTTAAAATATTGGGTCTACACTGGGTACCAGCCAAAGATGTGTTCACTTTCAGTGTGACACCCCAGCCACGTGACTGCACAAAACGGAATATTTTATCCACTATTGCTCGATTATGGGACTTAATGGGTTTCGTGGCACCAGTCACATTGCTCGCTAAATTAATAATCAAATCCCTCTGGAGGGAAAACATTGGTTGGGATGAGGTACCTCCCGCCAATGTAGTGGCTCTATGGCAGAAGTTTGAAGTGGAATTGCCCTTGCTTCAACAAATTAAATTGCCACGCCACCTTGGAGTGAACGACGAATGCGTAATATCTATCTTAGGCTTCGCAGATGCATCTGAAAACGCCTACGGTGGAGTTGTGTATATGCATGTGTCCTTCCCAAGTGCAGGGAAGTCACTAATTAACCTGGTTTGCGCCAAGTCCAAAGTGGCGCCGTCTAAAACGGTGATTTCTCTTGCTCGAATGGAACTGTGTGCTAATCTCATACTTTCGAGATTAATGCGCCTAGTAATTGACACCTACTCCACTCGTTGTCAAATAACAAATGTGTATGCGTTCACGGACAGTACTGTGGCCTTGGCCTGGATCCACTCTTTGCCTAACCGATGGCAGACCTTTGTGGCAAATCGTATTGCCAAAATACAAAGTAAATTGGAACCTTGTCATTTCCACCACATACCTGGAAAAGAAAATCCTGCTGACTGCCTGTCGAAAGGCTTGACGCCAGCACAATTGCTTGATCACCCTCTCTGGCTCCACGGGCCTCGATTTGCTCACCTACCCTTTCCTGAATGGCCAGTCCATCAGTTTGATCCTGCGTCAGTCAGTGAAATGCCTGCTCCGCAGTCGGCATCAGTTTTCTATGACCTCTCTTCTCGCGTGTCCTCTTGGGCTAAATTGCTAAGGATTGTGGTGTATATTCTTCGCTTCATTAAGAAACTTCCAAGAAAATTTGAGGTCTCCCATTTAGAGCAAGCTGAAGAAGCAGTCATTAGAGATCTACAGCAGATCCACTTCCCAAGTGAGCTTAAGTTAGCTCAGTCTGGCGGCAATCTACCCCCAGCTTTCCTAAAGCTAAGGGCCTTTTTAAAAGATGATTTACTTAGAGTCGGTGGTAGATTAAGTAATGCAGATTTGAGTTACGACAGTCAGCACCCCATATTACTTCCTAGAAAGGATCATATCGTTGACCTTCTAATTGATTATTATCATCAAAAGTATCTTCATACGGGACCCCAATTATTAATGTCCCTACTGAGGCAAAAATATTGGATTTTGTCTGCTCGCAATATAGTGCGTAAACGTATACAAAAATGTAACATATGTTTTAAGGTAAACCCTCGGAATGAGTTCCCCATTATGGCTGATTTGCCAGCTTGCCGAGTGCAAGAAGCAAAGGCCTTCTGTCACACAGGGGTGGACTATGCAGGTCCTTTGCGTATTATTCCGTATCGACGTAGAGGTGTACATAGTCAGAAAGCTTATATATGCCTATTTATTTGCCTGGTTACGAAGGCAGTGCATATTGAGTTGGCTACCGACTTAAGTACTGAAGCCTTTATGAATGCTCTGAAGCGGTTTATATCCCGTCGTGGCCCTGTTGCAGTGATGTATTCTGATCGAGGTACCAATTTTATTGGCGCTAAATCTTACTTAGACAGTGTATACCAATTGCTGGAGTCGGAAGAATACAAAGATAAATTTGCTAATGAATTGCGTGAAAACCGGATTACATGGAAATTCAAGTGCGTCAAGAATCACTTCACGAAGGTAGTAGGTAGCCAGTTGCTCACGTTTGAAGAGATGCTAACAGTGCTCACTCAAGTAGAAGCTGTGCTCAACTCACGGCCCCTTTCAGTATTGAGTAGTGACCCTACTGAGCCTTTGGCTCTGACGCCCGCTCACTTCCTTGTAATGACACCACTAAAGTCTCTTCCGGCAGAAGATTTAACAAATGAGAGCGTTGCTCTTCTCCAGAGGAAACGTAATGTAGACAACTTAGTCCAGTCGTTTTGGAAACGGTGGAAGGTAGAATACCTTAACTCTTTACAAGTCCGCAATAAATGGGTAAAATCCAACAGCTCTATAGAAAAGGGAACTGTAGTCTTATTAAAGTCGGATAATAGCGCCCCACTAGATTGGCCTTTAGGCATAATAGAACAAACTTTTCCCGGTAAGGATGGAGTTATACGTGTAGTAGACGTTCGGACAAGATCTGGGTTGTACCGTAGACCAGTAGTGAAGGTTTTTCCTCTACCATCCCAATAAAATAGAAAAAAAAAATAAAAAAAATAAATATATATACAGTCCATAATATCGCTCAACTAACTAAAATTTTGCTATCCAATTTAAGATTTATTATTTTAGCTTATAAATATTAATTAAACAAACTTGAATTTACCCATACTGTAAAGTTGTAAACTAAAAATAAACTTAAATAAATTCTATAATTTTCTTGAAATTTGAAATTGAGTTTAATGTGGCTTATAGACTTACCTTACTTCTCATTAATTTTCTTGAAAGGACTATGTCCTGTCAACCCGGGGAGGATGTTTAGGCCATCTTACTATGATCCAAACCATTAAAAAGGAAAATGACCTTTATAATTGAGTATCATTGCACAGCGATGTTCCGTCTCCCTCGCACTACTGTGCAAATCTATTCCTTGGTTCTTCCCCACCCTTTCTCACCAGGAAGGACAGTTGCCGGCTTGATTTCGTCGCGCACGCATCGGATTTTTCTAACAATTACTACAATTGCGTCGAAGTGCTTTTTACTGTGCCAAAATTACAGAAGAAGATACTCTGCTGTGAAGTGTTGTGATTCGTGTTCCGGAGGCCTCCGAAGATCGATAATTTCTGGACATTTTCAACGAGCTATGGTGAGTCCCTCATATCCATCCTTGCTGTCGCTGTGCAATTTTCTATTTCGTGGTTTAATACGGTCAAAATGAATCTATTCCTATAAGGTCCTTACCAGCGCCAACACAGTCATCATCCCTCCCTATTGAAAAAAAAACAACTTTATAAATTAACATGTCTGGTAAGGCTCACAGAGCCAAACCAAACATGTGATTTGAATCCTAGGTATTGATATGATTTCCTAAGAATCGAACAAGAATACATAGTCTGTCTCGCTCGCACTAGCAGGGTAATTGTCTGTCTAAAGACAGTCTTGTCTATAGTGTGCTGGCAGAAATTTCCGTCAACAGGAAGTATCTGTCAGTGTTATTAACACTGCCAGATACTTTCCGTAGTATTTTCCCTGAAATTAGTTATTAACACTGTGTTAATAACTAATTTTTAACAATCTTCTTAGATACATAAAGTGTGTTTCCAAGGTTTCGTATCTGCCATGTCGTTACAGAAAAAAATGGATGTCTATAAAGTCGGTTTCCGGACGATAATTTTTCGTGATAACGTCATTTTTCATGATATTAGTGATTTTAACTTAAAAAACAAAATTACATCCCCCTTTTCGCCCCCTTAAGGATTGAAATTCAAACAACACCGTTGCGTTATCTTCCAACCATACGCCTAGTTAATAAATTTTGTGATTTTTACTTGGAAAATTAAGGACTTTCTCTCACAACTTCATCCCCTTTTTTAACCCTTTAGGGGTGGAATTATCAAAATCGCTGAGACACGTGTAAATTAATTTTCAGTCCTCAGCCTAAACACAAAATTTTAAGATCCTTACTTTAAAACTGACGGACTTTCATACAAACTTTCATCCCCTATTTACTTAACTCCCTTAGGGATTGAATTTCGAAAAATCCTTCCTTGTCCCTTGTCTACATTATAAAGGAAACCACTGTGCAATATTTCGGTTTTCTAGGTCCAAGGGCGTTGATCTTGACACTTTTTCGTTCATCGATATAAAAGACGTTATCACGTCAAAAACACATTACAATAAAAATAACGAACAAAATTGTGTTATTTCCTGTACACACTAAACATACAGGCTTAGAAGTGTTGGAGACTAGTCTAGCTAGTTAACTTCACTAAAAGGATCTATTTTTACGCCTTTGTGAGAGCTTAAAGCCACAAACATTTTCAGCACATGTTCTGTGAGTTATTCAGAGTATATCCTGTACAAACTTTGCCTTACTTTTGTAATATAAAACTTTTTAGAAGAGTTTTTTTTCATGTATTTAGTCATAGACACTGGCAGTGTGTAATGAAGAGGACATGCAAAAGAAAAAAGTGTCAGTTATTTTCTTTTTCTCTTATTGTCAATGGCGATTCTTGTTGTTTTTTCAGGTGAAGTTGCCAGCTTCTTAAACTTGACATAAAAACCTCCTCGAATGTAACCGTGTTCTGTTCTGTGAGTCTGTTATTCTCAGAATTTATCATTTTACTGCTTTTGTAATATAAAACTTTTCCGCAAACACAAAGATTTTTAGTTTTTTTTTAATGAAAAGTCCCAGATTACATCAAAGTTTTCGTCATGTCCGTCTGTCTGTCACTGGCTGGCAGCGAGTAATGCAGCGAACATAAAAAATAAATTGTGTAAGTAGCATTTCTTTTTTCTAAAATTGCTATAATGGCGATTTTTGTTGTTATGTCAATGCCTAAAGGTAATCCTTTATTTGCATAAAAAGCATTGTATTTATTCGTTTCCAAAACCATGACCGTAACTATTTTAATAACAAACAACAATGAAACTCAATTAATTTGTTCATTGGAAACCAAATCCGGAAATAAGACCGTTGTAAATTAATTATGAGACTGTTATTTTCATGTTTTGGGCCCACACTGGTTTTATATTCGGACAATTTATTTCAACGGCATTCCGCATTTATAAATCGCCCCGGACGCATTAATCGGAAATTTTATCGTTTTATGTTGTACTCAGTTTATTATGCGGAAACTGAAAATCTGAAATATCCGTTTATGGCATGTTTGGTGAAACTTTTTTAAAATTATACACGGTTACGGTATTTCACTTTTTTGTTTTTAATAAAATGTTGTCTTACTAGGATTTTTTCTCTGTATCGTGATTGAGTTTACAAACATTTAAATTCACATATTGGTGTTAAAAACCTCTTAACGAAGCCGAAAGGCACTTGTTCTCCCCGTCATTGCGATATTTTTTTTGTTCTACACCAGACCTGGGAACCTTCTAGTTACGGAGATGTTGGGGGTCAAAGTTCCAACTTTTTTTGTAAATACAAGTTTTTAATGTTAGATTTTTACTTTAAACACCTCCACGACCCCCGTACTATTCAATCCATCCATCAGCACAATGTTTTGAGTGCGTTACATTGGGTTCTACGACAAACCATGATTTTTCATCCCAAAAAAAAAGTCGTTTCCCAGCAATATTTTTTGCGTGAAGTAACTTACTTTGATGTACATAATGCTTGGTTGACGGCTTCGTGATGAGGTTGTTTACACCCTGTATACAAACAGCGAAACAACCAAGACACGAAACAACCACCTGTAGGCCCTAAATTTTTTTGTTCCGTGCGGGAATCGAACCCGTGACACGCAGCGCAGCAGCTGATCGTTCAGCCACTGCGCCAACCATTATTCTAAACGAATGATTCTAGACGACCAAGAGTTAAAATTATTCACCGGCAAACGTTCGTTTAACAATAATAACATACGTCACGTTTAACTATAGGTAAATTTCGCATTCCAGAAAATGAATTACGGTTGAATGGCAGACTAATAAAGTGTCCTAAATAGTAGGTTCTTTTGCTTCAGACTGATATTCTTTTTAATCCAGTTTTAGTCGCCTTTCAAGCTAAGCTGCTTTAAAATGCAACATAGCCAAATTGCTGGCAGTAATTGCCACCTGAATAGAGCACCTAAATTACTGACACATAAATACCATTGTTTACCCGGGAAAGTTGGAAATAGCCAGAGAAGCATGCGCGTAGTTGTAGTAAACGAACTATTTTGGTGCTTATACATACATATACATAAACTTACGACTTTTTCCTCGTCCACGTTCATACACCATATCAATTTCGGTGCACATTATCATTACCATTATTATCATTACTTGCTAATATAATATGAAGCTGAAGATTTTGTTTGGTTGAACGCGCTAATCTTAGGAACTCCTGGTTGGAATCGAAAAAATCTTTTTGTGTTGGATAGTCCATTTATCGAGGAAGGTTATAGGGTAAATAACACCACGCTACGATCAATAAGAGCGGAGCTTTCATGAAAAATGTTGCGAAAACGAAGAAAATTTATTCCTTTTGTGAGCTTTTTCTCTCCTATGTGACGCAGACGAAGTTGCATGTGTCAGCTAGTGTAATATAAAGATAGTGTGAAGTCAGTTTGATGAAACGGACAACATCATAACGACTTCCACATAGTGGCATATCCTCCCAAATCCTTCACCGTATCCAATTATAGTTGACCGCCGAATTCATATAAAAATTGTAATTCAATATCGGTTGTCACAGCTCGCCGCATCGTCCGATGAAACACCGTCTCGTGACAGTAGACATATTAATAGTAACACACAGTATTTCAACTTGTAACAAAGCATTATGGTAGGACTCAGGATTGGCTCACACATTGCATGCTTAAAATGCCCATTATAAGCATGCAATGTGTGATCCAATCCTAAGTCCTACCAAAGACTCAAATCACACCAAGATGGCGCCGCCGCTGCGTGGGAGTCGTCGGAGTGCTCGCGACGCCGCGACCTTTTCAAGCTTCTCAAGCGATACTATGTCCATATAATATAGTAATGAAGCATGCTTAAAATGGCCATTATAAGCATGCAATGTGTGATCCAATCCTGAGTCCTACCAAAGACTCAAATCACACCGAGATGGCGCCGCCGCTGCGTGAAAGTCGTCGGAGTGCTCGCGACGCCGCGACCTTTTCAAGCTTCTCAAGCGATACTATGTCCATATAATATAGTAATGAAGATAAAGTTCTTTGCTGCCATCTCGGTGTGATTTGAGTCTTTGGCAGAATAGAAAAGGTCACAGTCGCAATAAATATTATGAATCATTATCTGTTGAGTTTGTGACTATTTTATGATCTTTTTAACGCGATTCATATTATTATTCTTTTGTGATTCAGCTAAATCGTCTATTTTAGACCCCCAGAATTCGTGTAAACGTGGCAAAATGTTTACTTGCATGAATCCCAAGCATGCTTCAGGTAACAGGTTACTTGTGAGTAAGTCGGGGCTGTCGCAAGGAGACAAGTGGATACGTTTTATGTGTGTGCGTGTAGTGTAACATGGAAAAGAGTTTAGTGATGAGTAATGACAATCGTAACAAACGCGTTTGATTTCACAAAAAAGGTCATATAGTCCTTTCACAGTTTATTTATCAATAAGTTATTAAGTTTTATTTTACACAAACCTTAGGTTAGTCAACTTAATAAATGGCTGGCGGTAAATAAACCGTAAAAAAAGTAATTAAAGAAACACGAAAAAAATCGGCTGTAAAATTGAAAAGTTTATCCGTTTTGGAGTTATGAGGGAACAAAGAAACGGATATACACCCTAACAAGGCATACCCTACTTTTGGGCTTCGCTGCAGTCGGGTAAAAAGACAGAGGTACCTAGTTGATTTACTGGATAACATCACAGTGCGTGGTCTCGTTTGCACCGGAAACCGATGATATTCGCAGTTGACGCATTGATTACAGAAATAAATCATTCTTTGAACGAAGGCTCGAAAACGGCTCGAATTAAACGTCGCCCTAGAATTGCTTTTTCACGATTAATTCGGAAAAGGTATTCCGGTAATTATCGGCGGTTTTGTGTGTGATTAAAACGATGGCGCTAACGAGAATGTGAGTGATACATTTCCTGTGGCCGAATGATTTGTGTTTGTAAGTGAAAAAGCTCGCATTTAAAAGGGTTTTAGTACACGCTTTATGACGCTTTTTGATAGCGATTTTTTCGTCCCTGCAGAGATGTTTTCTGTACTGATATTTAATCTCAAATTATAATAGACTAGCTTTTGCTCGCAGCTAACGCCCGCGTGAAGTTCGGTAACTATTCCGCGGGATCATACTACTGGGATTTTTGATGTATCCTATACCCCTGTATAGGATACATAACAATCTCATCACGAAGTCGTCAACGAAGCATTCTGTACATCCAACAAAGTAACTTTACGCAAAAATTATTGCTGGGAATCGACTTTTTTTGGTGAAAAATCATGTTTTGTGGTAGAATTCAATGTTCACTTAAAACATTGTGCTGATGGATGGATTGAATAGTACGGGGGTCGTAAAATCATACATTAAAAACATGTGTTTTAAAAAAAACTTGTCCAGAAGTTTTAACTTTGACCCCCAATATATCCGTAACTAGATGGTTCCCAGGTATGGTTTCGAACAAAATAAAATCGCAATGACGGGGAGAACAAGTGCCTTTCGGCTTCGTTAAGGATCTTTCTACACCCTTTATATGTATGTCGGGTTGTCAGGATTTTATTTCGCTAGGCTCAAGCATTATGTGGACAGAAGATGGGTTTCGTGCAATGAAAACACACAGGATGCGATACACTAACTATCAAAGTATTGTATTTCACATAGGCCTAATGGTGCACGGTTCGGGGTGGTCGTTTCCATGGAGAAGAACCGGCAAGAAACTCCATGGTTACTCTTTTCAAACAGATACACTGAGTAAACTAACAAATTACTTAACATTACACTTTCACACAATAACACTAGGCACAATGAATCGGCTACAGTTTCAAGACGTCTTAACTCCGCTGCGATCAGACCCAGACTATCTTCCTCGCCACGAGCTGTTAACATCAGGACTCTGTACAAGCACGCCATGGTGGGGTAGACTGTTAAGTACGTCGCCTGATGTCACCACTGGCGCGCTTTCGATCCATTCGCCCGTCCGTACTCATGACCGGATCCGACATGTATTTTGCTAAGAACAAAATCCTAAAATAAACTAGCCTTCTTAAAAGGAAACTCTTAGAGGGGTTATAAAGAACAGGGTGAAAAGTTCTTCATCGTCCATCGAAAAGGGAGGATCCTTCGACCAGACGAGTGTTATCTGGTGGGATATTGCGCGACAGTTTTGTCGGGTTTTTCTATTAGTTACTTGTAAGAGTTGTAAGTATGCTAATAACTTGAACAAACTTGTGTTGTTGTTGTCGTGTTTGTTGTTTGAACTTGTACATTTTTAAATCAAGTGACGTGAATATTGTATGCAAGTAAAACCCACGTTTAGTCCACTCTTGAAAACATGTATCCAATGCGAGCAACTCGTACGCAAACGTGACGTCGCGCCTATAATGTTCTGAAATCACTGATAACTTTTTTCAATGGCTGTTTTCAGCGCGTTTCTGAATTTTGATGTTAGTTCTTGATTTCTGTCATAGATGGCGCTGTAGTACTTTTTGTACTATGTTGCTGTAGCACAGTACAAAAAGTATTTTGTACTGTCCGCTACACACTGACCACAAAAACAAATAAAGAACTGAAACAGATGGTTCCAGAAAAAAAATACTGTCATTTCTCCAAAATGGCCGCAACCAGCTTACTCTATATTTAGCTGCTATTTGAGTTGAGCGAGCGCTCTTCAATTAGGCACAAGTTGAGTTTGAGACCATTAGAGCAAAATCCCGAGCTTGATAACAGGATAGCTCGTTATATTCCGAAATCGCATCGGGACGCATTGCACCATTTCGTTTAGCTTTTTGGAGGCAAAGGACTGACACTTCGTTAGTAAAAATGGGTAAGAAATCCACGTAAATAAATGTGAGGATATATGAGCTTCTGAGCTTCTTCTTATATGGCGTGCTATGTATTTATTTCGAAGGTAAATATAAATATTTCGTATCAGAGATGACGTGGACGCGATGTGATTCAAAATCTTGACTCATCAGTAAGAGTCAAAATCAAAATAAAAAAATCAAAGCATTTATTTCAAGTAGGCCAGTTACAGGCACTTTTGAATTGTCGAAACAAAGATGAAAATTAAATGTAGCTACAGTCCCAGTCACAAGGCATAAAAACTGTGAAAGTACTGTAGTTGCCCATTCCCTAGCGTAGATCTCTATGGAGAAGAACGGGCAAGAAACTCCATGGACACTCTTTTAAAATCAGAATATTTTTACAAAACCTTGGTTTACATCATTCATGTTGAGATGGTACATTATGTGAGAACAATGTAGCAAGATGTGCACGTTAAAAGTGTCCATAGTAAAACAAAACAAACAATTCAAAAAAATAAAAGTAATTAATTCAAATAAGCCGTGGCACCCAAGAGCTGACCAGTCCCAACTGACAGCGCCCGTTCACGAACATGACGCATGGATCAGCACCATTCAACTCGACCATTTTGAAGGGAACTAAATGATGCGGGCCTGTGGACGGGGAGCTATGGGCTAGCTCGCCGTCCGTACGTCTCATGACGACAGGCCGTGTCGACGGCGCGTTCGTATTCCACGCGCGCCTCAAAGAGAGTCAGCAATAGGGAAGGGGTCCGCAAGGACCGAAGCCTGCCGGGGCTGCGGGACTATTCGAAAGAGATACCGTGGCCCCGGAACACAAAGGGCGAGGAAGGAACATGGATGGGTTTTAGTCAGTAAAAGTCTGACACTCCCTCCTGCTCCGCCCAGAGCGGGAGGAGTCATTAGATGATTTCCCATCCGAAAAAAAAAAAAAAAAAGGGGAACTAAATGATCTGACACACGCGCCACCATCAGTGAGACATTGAGTGAGCATGACATACTCTTAACCGCCAGGGCACATTCAAGTTAAGAAAATCTAGATAAAGCTAATCGTTTTATTTGTTAAAACATGCGTATACAAGCCAATTAAGTATGCAGGATGACACAATATGAATATTTTGTACGTACATGTTTCACCCGTAAGGCATACAAATTTATAAAATTTACAAAATAAATAAATTACAAAATAAAAACTAAATTCCTATGGACCTAGTCTGAAATAAATATTTATTATTATTTCGTTTATTTATTTAATGAAATATTTTTAAATTTTTAAATATTCCTAATATAAAAACAATATAAATAAAAACATTTAAAAATATAAAAAAATAGTAGCCCACCAGCGCTGGGTACAGGGTCCGAGCTGCCGGTGGTCAGGGCTCTTGAGAGAGGAACCTCCTAACAATACGTGCCGTGTCCGTATGCCAGAAGTACTGCTTTCTGAATCAAGCCCTTGATCCAGCTGCCAAGCGAGAGCCTCCTAAGATGTTGGTCGAGGCTCTTGGCTATTAAGCCATTGGCCGAAACGACTATCGGCACAATGACTGCTGTACTCACGTCCCACATGTCAACAACCTCGCGAGCCAGATCTAGATATTTAAATTGTTTATCTTTTTTAGTCGACGGCTGCTGTCGTCGCGCCGGCGGCAGCCGCCGACACCACAACTGCAAGCGTCGACGGCAGCCGTCGACAGGTCGCGACCGCTGCAGTTTATCTGCCGTTGGCAACATGCCGCTCGTCTGTAAGAACCCTTATGTTACGACTTGATTAACGTTGTCCCATCCAAAGTAAGTATAAAGTATGACTTTAGTGATTATTACTCTTAAGCAGAACAGAAACCAATCACTATAAATGCTGAATGGTATTGCATATTAACTAATTAACCTACATAATTTCACATTCCATTAATGGATTGATAGATGTCAAATGCATACAAAATCCGACCAAAATAATTTAAATCACATTATATCCTCACTTAATACGTAATAATGCCGCCGGAGTACATCAATCAGGGTATGTTGTGTGCCTTGCATGAATACATAATGGAAACGCAATGAAAATCAATTTTAAACTCGATTCCGATGCAATTGATCCGGCCGAATAAGTTAAAACTTGATTGGTAAGCGACTATTTACCATGTTGATGCGAGTCAGTTTGAGTTTTTGTTGCCAAGTTCATCATCATCAGCCTATAATGTTTCCACTGCTGGGACACGGCCTCCTCTCAAAGAGAGGGAATGGGCTACAATCCACCACGCGAGCCCAGTGCAGATTGGTAGATGTCACATGTCTTCGAATATTTGGTTCTAGGACTCACGATGTTTTCCTTCACCGTTTTGAGAGCAGTGGTGATGAAATAAATTACACAAAGTAATGCGCCTGTCTGGGTTCGAACCCACGACTTACTGTTCGTAAGTCGGGGCCAACACCACTGGGCCACCGCTGCTCTTAAGTTTATGTTAGTTTTTGATAAAGTTTTATTGAATTTTCTAACGTAGGTACACATATTTAAGAAAGATCTTTAAATGCTTACAGCGATCTCAAATTTGTTCCGTGCGGGAATCGAACCCGCACCACACAGCGCAGCAGTCAATCATTTAGCCACTTCGCCAACCGTGCCGTCCATTGACAACTTTGCTCGACATTATTAGTAAGTAGTTTCTTATCTAAGGGTAAGATTTAAGGTGTAGGCGCGGGCCTGTGGACGGTGGGCCATGGGCTAGGTCGCCGTTCGTCCGTCTTATGACGATAGGCCGAGTCGACAACGACGGCGCGCTCGTGTTCCACGCGCGCCTCGAAGAGATGTCAGCAGAAAGGAAGGGGTCCGCAAGGGCCGATGCCTGCCGGGGCTGCGGGACTTTTCGATAGAGATACCGTGGCCCCGGAACACAAACGGCGATGAAGGTACATTGATAGGTTTTAGTCGGTAAAAGTCTTATACTCCCTCCTGCTCCGCCCAGAGCGGGAGGAGTCATTTGATGATTTCCCATCCGACAAAAAAGGGTAAAATATGAGGTAGTTAACATTGGGTACATTTGTCATATGTAGGAAGCAGCCATGGAGTCTAGATTTATGCCCGGTTGATGGCAATAGGCTTGACCCCTATTACATAACTGTATTAATTATAGATAGGTACATTGCTACCTCTGGATTACAGGTGTACGTTATGTTACAAGATAATAAAAGACGACATCGATCGACAGCAGAAAATACATGTAAATTGAGTTTTATTTCGATGTCACACATTGTCAGGTGACTGATCCGTGAAAATCAGTATAATATACAGGTGTTCTCATAAAAATATTGCTCTCTCGACATATACCTGACGCTGTGAAAAATTCATATCGCGGGACTGTCGAAAGCTTTGATTGGTCAAGCAGTAAAATTGAAGTACTCGTTTGTCTGTAATAAAATACAGTCGCTTCTTTTTAAAGCGGTACCTTGCAAATGAAATTGCTCCGTAAAATGGTGTTATTGAATGTTGTTCTTTGTTTTGTTTAATAAAGGTGTGAATTTGGTGGTGTGTGTTGTTGATGTGGACTGACTTCGACATTATGAGAAAATATAGAGATATATGGTACATAAATGTGGTCCTAGTTAAGAAAATATGCCTCAGATTTTCTTTCTTTAGTTACTTTTATTATATTTCTTTATTGCTAAATTCCTGGTTGCTAGACCGAGAGGCGTCGGTTGTCACTGTCAGTGAGTTTCGGTATCCCTACATAATTATTATAAAACAAAGTCCTCCGCCACGTCTGTCTGTCTGTTCGTGATAAACTCAAAAACTCCTGCACCATTTTTCATGCTGTTTTCACCAATGGATAGAGTGGTTCTCGAGGAAGGATTTTGGTATATAATTTGTCAAGTTTTTGTATACATTGGTTAAAATATAATGGTATTTGTTGGAGGTGTCGGAAAAAAATAAGCCGTCTGGAAGCTTTACTATTGGTCGCGATAACCGACATCCACGCGGGCCAAGCCGCGGACATCAACTAGTTTCTTCATAAAGGTGAGAAGACAGTTTAATAAGGATAACGTCAACGGGTTAGTTTCATCATCTGCCTAGCCTTTTCCCAACTATGTGGGGGTCGGCTTCCAGTCTAACCGGATGCAGCTGAATATCAGTATTTTACATGGAGCGACTGCCTATCTGACCTCCACAACCCAGCTAGAACTGGGTAATACGATACCCCTTGGTAAGAATGGTTGTCAGACTCTTGCCATTGAATATCTGTTACGACTATCAAAGATCTAATTGACAGCCGGGACCAACGGCTTAACGTGCTTTCCGAGGCACGGAGGAAACTCGGTAAGTTATGGGTCCCATCCTCAGACCAAGCTAGGTAAGCGCGGCCACACCGGCCTAGTTTAACCGTAACAAAAGAAACAATTGAGTAAATGAAATCCTACCTTCATCTACCCTACAATATCTTAAGGCTAGGGTATCAGCTAAATTCGCAACTCGATTTGTGGTGGTTCAAACTTCGTTTAAAATACTGTTAGAATAAAGTTCTAATACGCATGCACTACAAAGTGGTTGTTACGTCAGACACTGCGGGCCGAATAATGCGAAATGGGTGGTTTTCATTTAATTGTAGCCTAATAAATCATTAGATCAAAATGCCAATTGTACATTTTGTGAAGAAAAAAGCGACAAATATTTGTGTGAAAAAAAAAATACTAAAACTTAATGCCGTTTAGGAGTAGTTACGAAATTTATAAGAAAAAATGCTTCACTTTGAATATTTTTTTCATATAGTAATAATAAAGTTAGAATTATTTTAATTGAACTAATTAAAGTTTAGAGTCTAATAAGCAACATAAATTTTTTGCACATTTATATTCACTCATCAAATAGGAGTTACATGGAGAAAACCTCTCGTGAGCAGATACCACCCCCTTAATCACTCTCACACACTCAGCCTCCAATCTTCTAATCAACCAAATCCGTGAGTAGTTGACGACGCGCGACCACGCATGCTTCTAACTCCACTCAGTCGACACTGACATGTACTAATGATCGGACGTCCCACGATTAATGAATGTACTCAGGGCTATTAGTTATACCATCTGTGATATCGCCCTGTTTGCCCAATGGTCACGAACTTGGGACCTGTTTGACCCGCCTTTGTTGGGAGTAAGTTTTGGGGACTGTTTCCACATAATAATGTTGGGTTGGGTTAGTTTGGTGTTGACTGTTAGGGTAGTGTTTTGAGGTTTTTTTTGTGTTTTGTTTTTAGTAACAATAGAGCTCTGAAGATATTAAAATTCTATGAAATGTTTATAACTGGTTGCCTGTGACTTTGTTATTAAAATAATTATGACTGAAATAGGGGACTATTTGAATTGGATTTTGTTAACAATTTCATGGGTTTTAAATTTTTTGCACCTTAATCCTTTTTCTAAAATAAAAGTAGCCTAAGTTACCCCTTATCACATCAGCCATCTGCCAAAAATGCCCGTCAAAATCGTTACAGCCGTTTTAGAGATAAACCAGAACATACATACAGATGGCCAAAAATTCAAAAAAAAGTTTTTTGTTATAAGTATATATACGAAAGTATAGTAAGCATACTTTCGTATGCATTCAGGACAAAGCTGTTATTTTTTAAATAACAAAAACACTTCTTATTTTTTTTTGTATAATTTAGTTAAGATATAAGGTACCCTAGTTTCACTAATCAATTAATCAAAGCGAAAAGCAAACTAAACAAAAATTGAAGACGGTACAGTGCGTCGAAAACTCGCGTGACGTCACATTTGGGTACATTTTTTACTCAACTGTGACGTCACAAGCCCCCACTCATGATCTTTGTCACGTTTTATCTTTGTCAATTCTTATTAATTTGATAAAACAAAAAACACGTATCCAATATTTTTCGATAATCTAACTGACGGACTAAACAGAATCATAGTTTTTTTAGTCAGTCATCATTCCTATTTGCGGCGGTCTTCAATTACACAACACAATACACTAATATTATAAAGAGGAAAGATCTGTATTTTTGTGTGTATGTTTGTGATGAATAAACTCAAAAACTACTGCGCCGATTTCAAAAATTCTTTCACCATTAGAAAGCCGCGTCTTTACTAAGTAACATAGGCTATATTTTATCCCCGTACTCCCACAGGAACGGGAACTACGCGGGTGACACCGCGTGACATCCGCTAGTTATAGATACATATTATCAACAAGTGTGGCATGAGATCCCTGATTGATGTCAATTTATTTTGTACTCACACTCAAGCATTTATTTCGACCATTACAGGCTTTTAACCAAAGAATTAAGCTCTATAGCTTCATCCTTTTGTTTTTGACGTTTAAAAGTCTCTCCTCAATCAGAAGGTATGATACTCGTGAAAGTGCTGTAGTGGCCCATTCCAAAGCGTAGATCTCTATGGTAAACAATATTGTATAGATTCCATACTATAAAATAAAATGTCACTAAGCTATTTATTCAAAACTGTGGTTGTTTCCGGAACCTTGATCAATCGAGCCTTGAAAGATTTGTAGCGGTTTATTTTTCTTCATCTCCAGCGGATGTTTGCTTCCTCTCTAAGATCGAGAAAACTTCTAAATTGGTCTAGCCACTGCGTAGTTTTTCCTCCAACTAGACAAAATAACCTCATAAGTTAGATTTATGCTGACATAACTTGGGATGCTTGTCCTCGTTATTGCTCGATAACTCAATTCAAACACTACTAACCAAATAATACAACATTAACTGCAGTATTACTAGTTCTATTGTTTGAAAAAACAAATGCGAGTTGGACTCGCGCACCGAGGGTTCCGTTTATACTTGTAGGTATTTTGTTTTTTTCGTCCTTTCGTCTCGTGTCGACGGCGCGTTCGTGTTCCACGCGCGCCTCAAAGAGAGTCAGCAATAGGGAAGGGGTCCGCAAGGGCCGAAGCCTGCCGGGGCTGCGGGACTATTCGAAAGAGATACCGTGGCCCCGGAACACAAAGGGCGATGAAGGAACATGGATGGGTTTTAGTCAGTAAAAGTCTGACACTCCCTCCTGCTCCGCCCAGAGCGGGAGGAGTCATTAGATGATTTCCCATCCGAAAAAAAAAAAAGGTATTTTGTTAAACTACATATTTACAGTTTTCAGTTTTTTTTCCTTTACATGTGCCGTAAGACACTGCTTCTTGCAAAATTCATATTTTTTTAATTTCATGATTCTAGGTCAACGTTCACTGCTCCAAGGGGTAGCAGACCTAACTACCTGATTATTTGTTATTAGTTTCAGCCTGATACCTCCACGCGTTCCTGAGAAAAAAGGTCTTGACAGACGGACAACGAAGTGATCCTATAAGTCTGGGTTCTGTTTTTGCCGACTGAGGTACGGAACCCTAAAAACAATAAACACTATCATTGGCCGTGCATCTCACACTAGAAAAAAAATTGCTATATGCCAGCCTGTGAGCAATAATATTAAATGAAAAATACTATCGACAACTCCCGAACTCACACGAACATTCACGATCACAAAATCGTCAACACATCGGCACTAACAGCTAATCGCGAACATGCAATATCCTCCTGCCATCAAAGGGCTATAATTGGCGCGAACGAGATCATCAAATACATCACACAGCGTTATTACGTCACAAATAAAATCCTGACGACGCCATCTTGTAAACCGGTGGTCCATTTTGACATGAGCTGTCAATCGGAGCAAATGGCGCAAAACGATCAGCTGTCAGGGCTCTAGTTTAAGTGGTCATCGTGTAATGACACACTGGGATTGGCATCAAGGCTAGATTGAAGAAAGGATGGATAAGGAATGTGTTTTATATTTTGGAGTGCAATAATTTTAACTTTGCTTCTGACATCGTTGATGAACTCGATTGAACAGATTTATTGAGATTGATTTTGATCTAAAAAACATCTTAAAATGTCAATAATATTATTATTAACTTCTAATCGAAAAAGGAAACTAAAAACAATTAGCTACGTCGTAGCCGACACAATAAAACAAATGTGTGTCCAAACTAAAAACTAGCTAAGAATTGTACTGTAGGCAATAAAATAAAGCTATTATTTTGCAAGATTTTTTCGTATCAATTCAGATTTATTGTTCTTTTTACACGTTCACCAGCCAATGGCCCGTTAATTGAATGTTCCTTATCCAGTGTTACATATTCCAGAAGTCTGAGTTGATGAGGGTGTAAAAGCTATTCAGCCGGAAAGCTGATAGCAAATATAGCAATAACACGACCGTCTTGTATCTACGTATGTTTGGCTTATTTATCTCAATGTTGGCAGTATTTACGTTACTTAGTATTACCGTATTACGCTCTGGGGGTACAAAATGGCCCCAATTTGTATAAATGGTCTTAAAATACAATTCATAATAATAACTGTGTCTGTGACCCTTTTAAAAATTGTAACGCAATTCATATTATTATCCTAATATGATTCTGCTAAAGCGGCCATTTTAGACTCCCAGCTAGTGTCTCATGTTATGTTTGTTACTTGCATGTGTAGAGTTCTAGGAATCCTTTTATTTATAATAAATATAATAAAAACGTTTATTCATCTCCACAAGTTACATTGTTTATAGGTTGACACATAGTTTGGCAGAAAGTTGTAATTTGTGGAAGATCTGGAGTCTAAACTAAGCCTAGGCCTGTATTTTAGAACTCCAGGCCCCCCATCACATCATAAATAGAGGTTGTCAACGTGGACATAGTACGAACATTGGTGACGGTGTGTATGTGTATGTTATGTGTGTGTGTGTGTGTATGTTATGTGTGTGTGTGTGTGTATAATATTTAAGTATGTATAGATTTATTGCATAATTAGTATTTTATGAATATGTATATATATACAAATATATTTATATGTATTTATACATAGGGAAAATATACAATAGTATGATTATAATCTTACCTACAAGTATGTGTACGCAAGTATGAACTACCAAGCCTGCCTACTTGGCTATCTCAAGTAATTTTTCTGTTTCCGTATAGTTTAACTTTAACAACAATTTGATAATTTTAGTTTTACACTCAATTTTACTACAGTTCGCTATATTTATAATTTTATTTAGTTTGTTGTACAATTCACCTCCACGGAAAGGGAAGAATCTTTGCGCGAAGGAAGTACCAACAGCAGTCGTCTCGCAAACTGCGAAGTTTCTCCTGGAGAGACCTATGCGTTTTCTCCTTTCTTCGGATAGGTTTGAGTGTTGGAGAAGTGCAGTAAGCAATACGTACAGCTGGCGTACAGTTAGTACCTGTGCTTCCTCATAAAGAGTTATGGTGTTGAAAAGACGTGGCTTAGATAAACTAACTTTTAGTATCAACCTTTGGGCTCTTTCTACTGTTATTAGTTTTGTTTAACATGCCCCTCCCCATGTGGTAATGCAATAGCCAATGATTGATTGCACTAGAGCCTCATATACCATTCTCATCGTTTGTTTGTCAGCTACGTCACGAAGTCCTTTAAAAATGTAAGTAAGCTTCCGTATTCTTTTAGATAGAAAACTAATGTGGTTTTCAAAAGTCAAGTTTGCATCAATTTCAACTCCAAGGTATTTAAGACTTTTTGTAGGCTTAATATTGGGACAATTACAGTCTGGAGTTGGAGGGAAATTACATTTATGTGCGAGGATATTATATTTAGTGCGGTTGGCAAGTCCAATTTGATTACGAATACAGTATAAAATGTATTTGGTTTTATCTTCATTTAAAGTGAGGTAGTTAGAGGATAGCCAGTGACATACAGTGTTAAAACCGTTTTGTGCGAGATCAAAAAGCTCACTCCACGAGTCGGCGAAAAAGGTTAGGGCAGTATCGTCTGCATATGCGGAGATGCGGCAATTTTTAATCTTAAGAGAACAGAGCTCATTTATATAGCAGAGAAAAAGAGTGGGACCTAATATACTGCCTTGTGGCACCCCAAATTCAACTGGCAGTTCGTCACTAATGTGCTCTCCAATTTTAACTGATTGGGTTCAATTTTTTAAATAATCCGAAAGTAAGTCCAGTGGAACACCTCGAATACCATGATCTTCCAGTTTTTGCACAAGGCGGGGTACAGAAACCGTGTCAAAGGCTTTTGCCAGGTCGAGAAATATTGTCAGACATTTATTTTTACCATCCAATTTATGTACTAAAAAGTTCACAAGATCAAGTACTGCGTTGTCAGTTGAGCGGCCGGCTCTGAAACCGTATTGTGTATCAGAATACAAGTTGTATTCTTCTAGGTATTTTGTAAGCCTATTGTTGATAATGCGTTCAAATATCTTTGATAGTGTTGTTGAGATTGCAATTGGCCTATAATTGCTGACGTTGCCTCTGTCTCCCGCCTTATGTATCGGATGTACCACAGCTCTTTTTAATGCGAGGGGAAATACTCCCAAAACAAAACAGCGATTAATTAAGTCGGTTAGAACGGGTGTTATAGACACGGATATTTTCTTTAGTACATCAGCACTAATCTGATCCCAGCCAGGCGAGCAGTCACTTTTCAATAATTGAAGCGTTCTTTCAACTTCTTCGATGTCCGTGGGTAGGAGAACGAAAGAGTTTATTGGTGGCTTAGAAACTTTATTAACGCAAGGGATATGGGGGGGAATCATGTTCGATAGTCGTTTCCCAATATTTGAGAAGTATTCGTTAGTGTTGTTTATTGATTCTTGAGGGGTTTTATGTGTAGTTAATAGTGGAAGTGGAAGCTGCTTGTTTTTATTATTGTTGGTGATTGTTTTAATGGTGGACCAAAGCTTTTTAGAATTATTTTTAGACATTATTAGTTGACTTCGCTCATATTGTTTTTTAAGTTTTTTTAGTAGGTTATTGCAATGGTTCCGGTACCGCAAGTAGGATATTTTCAAAATGACGTCATTATTCGTTTTTAACTTCTTATGCATTCTGTCTCTGGTCCGAATGCAACGTAACATACCAGTAGTTATCCACGGTTTAATTATAATTTTATTTCGAGGGATTAGTCGTTTTATCGAGTTATTTGCAATTAACAATTGAATAATATTAATGAAATTGTTCATAGCGGTATTTACATTTGCTTCCTGATACACTTTGTCAAAATTTAAGTTCTTACATTCGGATTTTAATTTGTCTGTGTCAATTTTAAAACATATTTTCATCGTCGTGGATTTAGGTTTAGCCACCTGGGTTTTTATACAGAATAAAACTGCTTCATGATCTGTGATACTAGTACCCAAGGAAAACGTAATCGCTTCTAACTTGGTTTTTAGTATCACATGGTCCAGGCATGTCTTATCTCTGGTGGCAGTATTTATGGCAGGGAGAAGTCCATGGAAGGCAATAGTTTCTAGATACGAGGTGGACCCGGAACCATTTCCCAAGAGATCAATATTTATATCACCGACTACGATAATATTTTTAAACGGCGATACGGTCGTTAGCAAGTTATGGAATGAATCAAGAAAGGTATCGAGTGATTTAAAACTAGGGGGCCTATAAATTGCGATTATTACTGTATCATTTTTAATTTTTATCATCAAACAATTTGCTTCTGATAGGAAAGGTTCTTCCACAGTGCATTTTAAATTATTATTGGTGTATACGACTATGCCATCGTTTTGATTATAATTATCATTCGTTTTATGTGAGTTATATCCCTGGAGCAATGGTAAGTTAATAACACGCGATAACCAGCATTCGGAAAGCACAATGATATCGCATGATAATTTCAACCTCTCGAGTAAAACATGTAATTCTTGAAAGTTACTGTTTAGACTACGTATATTTTGCTGTAGAACCTTTAGGTAATGTGAAGAGTTTTTGAGATGTGAGTTGCATTGCTCAGGTTCACATGTGATTTGGACAGAAATATCAAATTGGTCAATTTCGCTTATTAGGTTAGTTGTGGTATCGAATGATGTACTTTACTGACTTCAGTGAAGATAGATTAGGCGCAAATGACATTAAATAAGGTAGCTGTAATCTATTCCGAGATGTAGGCAAAGAAACGATATACTCGTACATGAAATTGGTAACGCAAGTGTTGGTTTGTTGCGAAATAATTATGTATTTAATAAATGTGCATGGAATATTATATGTATTTATTGTATTGTAAGTAAATGTTTCAGTACATTCTTTAGAATAATAGTTGTATGTAATACTGTAAACTATGGAAATGTAGGTTGACAAATAGATATATTTTAAGAATATGTAGGAAAAGCTATGTGTAGGTATTGGGTAGATATATATTTTATTTCGTAGTATAGAAAAGCAGTAATTGTATGTTATAATAGCTAATATATAAATGTAGGTTGGAAAAATATTGCTTAGTGTGAGTGTGCATAAAGCGTTGTATATATTTATTGCATAGTTATATATTTTATTGCTTAATTTAACATAGTAGCTGTGTGTTATAGAGAATGGTATGAAAGCGTTACTATGTAAATAATAATATTTTGTGGGTGTTGGTGTGTGGAGTAGTTGCAAATTCAAATTGAATTTAAGATACATTTTATACAGAGACATGCTAAACATTTTCATGAAAAGTAATGTAACAAAGCATTGCAAGTGTTTTATATAACAAGATTTACCGTAGTATTCAAAAAAGCAATCATAAAATAAATCACGAACAAAAGTAAATGGAGGGTATACAGAAAAAAATAGTCATTGTGATTTCAATTTAGTAAAGTCCTCTTCTCGTGAAATAAGTATTGGCTGGTCGCCGTCCTTTTGGCGAATAAACACCTTCCCATATGAAGTCCAGCAAGTTGCGCCTTTTTGATTTTTGACGTGTTGACGAGCGAGGTAGTATAAGTTTCGCCCGCAGGTGGTGAGGCATTCTGCTATGAAGATTGGTTTGGGGTCGCCGTTTAACTTCAGATGGGTCGAGTTAAGTTTATCATTGCCTTTGTCTTTGTTGTGTTTCTTAGATGACATTATAATATTTTCTTTAAGAGTAGTCGAGCAGAATTCCACTATTATGGGAACAGATTTGTGCGAAGATTTTTTAGGCCTAAAAATATTTTTTATGTCCGAGTCGAGTACTTTAACATTCAGTACTTCACCAATATTCTTTACCAAACCAATTAATGCAGATTTGTCTTCCAGATGTGTTTCTGGCACGTTTCTCAGTTCCAAGGTCGATGCCTTTGAGTTGCGTTCAAGGATCTCAATTTTTTGTTCTAGAGTTCTAATTTGGGTCTTAAACACAGTATTTTCAGATTTCGTTTGACGAAGTTGCGACAAGATTTCATCATATTTGTCTGACATGTACTGGATGGATTCCGTAATTTTTTCATTTTGCTTTACCAATCGTTGCATCTCTTCATCAAATTTCAACGCCTGAGTTTTTTGTTGAAGTTGAACATCAGCCAGCATATCTCTTAATTCAGCCAGCGCTGAATCATCATATTTACGTTTATAACGTCGCGTAATATTTTGCTGACCAACACAGTCAGTTTCCGAACCCATACAATCCGAGGCAGTATCAGATTCCTGTGCCAAAATAATTGGTTTCAATAATGTTGTGGTAGATTTTTCGGGTGAAGTTCTCTGGGTAGAAGTCATGGCAAAAATAATAATAGGTTAGTTTAGACTTTTATCCTACCAAAAAGCAAAAACAAAAAGAAAAATGTTTTGCTTGTAGCGATATGCGGGGCTCGAACTCGGGTCCGACGACGCACGTACCGAGAGCGCTAAGCCACTTAACCAGCTGGACGACAACTACAAGTGTGAAATTAGCGAGCTTTTTGTGGTAGTCTTGCCGACGATGTCTTTGTTTAGTTGACTGGGTTCAAAGTCCAAAATGTTTGCCACGTTTAAAATTATGTTGTTTGTTTTGATTTAAACTGTTAAAACTGTTCTTGGTGTTGATAAGAGTTATTGATACACTTGGTTTTTTACACACAACGTTCACTTGCACTTACAGATCAGACAAAGTAGTAATTATTAAAAAGTGAGCACTGTTTACACGGGCAGTCTGTTGTGATTTAAAACTGTTTTCTTGAGAGAATTAAAGTTAATGGTTCATTGAAATTTTTACACACCAGCAGACACTCGCGTCTAAGCGACAGTTCTATGGAGTTTTATTAAAAAGTATGCAATATTTACTCTGGTTTAGTAATTTTAAACACGGAGTTGCGGGTGAGTACGTGTGTTCGCAATGGCGTCGCGATCGCGGGGGGATTTGTCTAGCTTCTATTTTGTTTATCTACTCAAGCAACTTTTATAATTCCCAAACTGACCCGAAATCCTAACCCGGTTGCGGGTTAGGATAGGAACTTGAAAAAAAAAATTGTTCCGAACGGAACCCTCTTCCTAACTGGAGGCCCTACTCCCGGATCTGTCCGTCTCTCTCACTCGCACTCATCTGCAGACGTGCGCGAGAGAGAGATATATCCGAATATTCGGACTTTAGGGAGTAGGGCCTCTGACCCGACATAACATAACCCGAATTGCGATATAGATGGGTTTTCCTTTTTCCTCTTTTTTGGAATAAAAAGCACCAATGTTTAAAATCAGAGTTTAATATTAACTATACGTAATCAATATTTTTTTACACGTTCAAAGAAACTTAAGTCAGATATTTCAGTAAGTAATAATTATAGCCAATTCCAATTCGGGTTATGTTAGGAACGATACGTCGGGTTATGTTTAAGTCTAAAGGGGCCTAGCCTATTGCTATTAACAGGGTACGAATACAGACTCCGTGGCTGCCACTGAGAAATTCCCTGATGAAAAAACCCAATAGAACTTTGTCCGACCCGGGAATCGAACTCAGGACCTCATGCATAGCAGACGCTATCGCCTGCGACCGCTAGCCAATGAGGCAGTCGGAACTCAATAGGCATGACGACAGTATCAAAAAATGGCAAATCTATTTAGTCCGTCAGTTAGAGTATTGGAAATTAATGGACACGTATTTTTTGTTTTTGTAAATCAATGAATATTGACAAAGATAAAACGCATCAAAACTCGGGAGTGAGGGCTCGTGACGTCAGAACTAGCTAAAAATTATACCTAGGCGTGACGTATTGAGAATTTTAAAAGCGTCGTATCTTCGTCAATTTTGGTTTACGTAAGAAAAGAAAAAACACGGGTCAAATATTTTTTGATAATCAAACTGACGGACTAATTAGATTTTTTTTTGTCGTCTCGCCTATTGCAGTTATACCAAAATTAAGTTCTCCTTTTAAAACTGTAGAACAATGAAGATAATCTACAACACATTTAGACTTAAATGAGCATAGATTTAAGTTCATTAATTATACCCATGCCTCATTAAAAGGTTATTAACATCATCTCAGACACACTATTCAACAAAATAAAATCTACTAAATGACACTGTAGCTAGATGCACTTGTAAATATAATGGACAAGGGTATTAAAGAGCTTTGTTTTAAGCACTTAAAACACGTCTATTTAAACCCTTTCGATTGATATTTATAGCAGGTTTACAATTGGGGGTGACTCCAGTTTATGTAAATTTTATTTTGAAAGCTCTGCTACATGAGTCGTTTTGTTTATTAAATGTAATTGAGCTAAAGTGTGAACAATTTAATTACTATTTATCATTGTGTGTTGGATTAGAGATAAGGTATATTAAGTCTAATAACATCATGCAAATTGCACGGTGTCCATGGAGTTTCTTTCCCGTTCTTCTCCATAGAAATCTACGCTAGGGAATGGGCAACTACAGCAGGCTTAGCCAAGTTGACAATCTACAATCGTTAACGCTAGTAGAATGGCATCGTCTCAACGTTAAATCACGTGATCTACACAAACGAATAGAAAATTCGTAGACAAGTTTACATCGTTCAAAATGATAGAATAGAATGTTATCGTTTTCTCTACAACGTTGATCGCTATATACTCTTTGGTTGGAACGCTCACCATAGACTTAAAGTGTAGGTTTTTTCTACAGACATTAGAGAACGAGCAATCGACTCAGTCGTGACAACTTGGTTACCAATTTAGCGCTTTCTACAATCGCTTTCGGCGAGGCGTTTGCGATTGTAGAAAGAGAATCGATATGAAACGTTTGTAACTTGGCTAGGCCTGCAGTACTTTCAGTTTTGATGTCTTGTGACTGGGACTGTAGCTACATTTAATTTTCATCTTTGTTTCGATAATTCAAAAGTGCCTGTAACTGGCCTACTTGAAAAAAATAGCTTTGATTTTTTTATTTATACATATATTATCACGTTGTGTGTGTTTTTCCTGAAGGGTTAGGCAGTGACCTACATTTCACCAGTTATGATAAAGCGACATTTAATAGAGGGCGGTAAGGTAAAGGTCAAATCTTTACAATAATTGGCGTAAATGGCCAATGCTGGTGCCAGTTAAGATCGCAAAAGCGGTCATTGACCCACCTACATTTATTAAAGTTCTTAACTTTGAAATCCAAAAATAAGCCTGTTCAAGTCTTGAATCGTCATCTATCGTGATCTTCAACATTTTTTCTAATGAAAAACGATACATAGTTCATTTGTTTTGTTTCGTAGGCAGAGATATTAGGGAAAGGGCAATGACCGCTATTGCGATCATAACTGGCAGCAACTATAGTAGTTTATTATGTTTTAGTTAGTTAGTTTATTCAGTCAACAGTCATCTTGGAGTAACCTTTGAAATTGTTTAATTCTCTCAAAGTTTACTCCAACCAAGATGACTGGTGACTGCCAGGTTTGTCTAGTGAGCATAAGGTCCTGGGTTCGATTCCCGGGTCAGGCAAGTTGTTATTAGGTTTTTCCAACAAGAATTTCTCAGTAGCAGCCACAGAGTCGGGATTTGTGCCCCGTTGATGGCAATAGGGTCGCCCCCTATTACATGGAACTTAAACATAACTGGTGAAAGGTGTGGTGTACAATTAGGTACCTACATCTCTGCTTAAGCCTACAGAGATACCAGGCGGGATGTTTTGTAATATGACCTACTTCCAACATAGGTACAATAAAAGACAGAAAATAAAAAAAGTCTTCATCATCTGCCTAGCCTTTTCCCAACTATGTTGGGGTCGGCTTTCAGTATTACCGGATGCAGCTGAATACCAGTATTTTACATGGAACGACTGCCTATCTGACCTCCACAACCCAGTTAGTACCGGGTAATACAATACCCCTTCGTAAGACTGGTTTTCAGAATTTTTGGGCCTCTGACTACCTAACTGACTGTCAAAGATCTACAAATGACAGCCGGGACCAACGGCTTACCGTGCTTTACGAGGCACGGAGGAACTCGGTATGTAGTGGGTGGCCACCCATCCACAGACCAACCTAGGCAAGCACGGCTTAACCTAACGATCGACCCGAGCGGCTCTTATTATTTAGCCACAAGCTCCTAAAATAAAAAAAGACTTCGATAACATAACAAGGATTCTTCCAGCCAATTTTGAATAAAAAATTAGGTAACCTACATTTCAGACTGGTTCATAAAAATAAAAATACGTTCCACGTGTAGACCCAATCGTTTCAAATACGCACGTACACGTTTTTCGGCTCAAAATACCCTATCCAAAAACATTAGGTTATCAATAGCAAAGTTGCTAACTCAACTGCTATTTGTGATAGAGGGATAAAAGTACTCGTAGGTGTCAAGTTTTGAATAAGAAAAGATACGTTCGCACGATGACTCGTTCGGTCTGCTTGAATGAGTTGAGACGTGACCGCCTTACAGAATCGATCCTTTTCCTTAACCGCATTTTCACGCTCTGATCTTTTTCAATATACTTGCTCCATTGCCTTACGAGTTCAGCTGCCAAACCAAGCATATATGCTGTAAACAGCATTGGTGGTTTAACTGTTTAAAACACGCAAATATTGCGCAAAGTGGTCGTTCATCCCAAACTGTCAGTTTGTCAGACAATATTATTTGCGCCGTCAACAAAACTCTTTGTAAGTGAAGCACACGATAAATAAATACAAAGTAGGTTTTCGTCAAATTAAATATTGACGCTACGCTGGAAATATGAAACAATTTTTTCGATGCTTTTCCTAAAATGGCGTAAGACGGGCTTATTTAACTTATGGCAATATAAAGGGTACTTTGTCAGCGTAAAATCGTTGTCTCGACAAGAAATGTCGGGGATGCCGCCCTTATTTTTCACTTAGAAAGAGGAATTTTGTGAAGTAAGGCAGGTGTTTTATACTTCGCGTTGGAACTGGTTCATTTATAAGAGACGCTTTGTAGTAGAAGGTTTAGACCATTGAGATATACCAATGGAGGCGGCATATTTTACTACAGAAATAAAACATAGTTATACAAATGTCTATTACTAGCGGCCCGTCCTGGCTTCGCACGGGTGAACATTTATTTTTAAAACATTTTGGGATAAAATATGTATAGTCTTACTCAGGGATAATGTAGTATTCAGATGGTGAAAAAAAAATTGAAATCGGTCCTGTAGTTTTTGAGTTTATTCGTTACAAACATACTAGAACAATATAATAGAAATCTTTCCTCTTTATAATATTAGTGTAGACGTGTAGATATAGACACACACACGTGAAAAACAGTTTTGTTTATTTTTAATAAAGCAGTAGCTGCATACAACTACTTACAGTTTGTCAAAAGCTTATTTTGACAACACTTTCATGTGATGTCATAAGCTCAACAATGCCTGACCGCGTCGCCGTTTTGCGCCGAGTTTTCTGGTAGATGTCAAACGGTTGCTGCTGTAAAAGTTTTTTCAATACACTTCCTCGAAAACTGGTTCTTATCGCTCTACGATTAGGTTGCAACGATAAGATGGCAACATGCAATGTATTTCACACGTGCGTTTTTTTTTATTTTCCAACACGTGTGCGGGAATAAAATATGCCACAGATACCTATACTTAGTCCAAATTGGTTCAATGCCTCTATTCGGAGGTGAATGTTTATTTTTTATTTTGGCAAAGTAATATGCGTCTTTACGGCGTAAATATTTTTTGAATATTCAAATTGTGTTTATAAATAGAATATCATAGATTTTAAAACTAATATTTACTTTTATCAACAAATTAACATTTATTTGTGTTCTAAATTCAAAAATACAAAAAAAAACTATTTTTTATATTAGGCTGTTTAACGGCTTCATACATTTGCTTCTCCTTCAACCTGGCGAAAGCAAAGCGTGGAAAAAAAAGAAAATTAAAATCATAGTCTCCTAATAATTCATGACAAAATTATTTTTATTTTTTTTCTTCAAAAGTGTATTGAAAAACGTCGTTTGATACACGTGGACATTTGTTATTGCAGTTCTCGGCTCAATAACACCCTCGCCTACGGCTCGTGTGTTAATTCCGCCTCGAATGCAATAACAAACTTTCTCTACTTGTATCAAAATGTACTATTTTGGTGTTTTCTTGAAAGAAAATGGCGGCCTTTTGTGCTGTGTGTGATTTTTGTAGGTAGGCACGCAAATTCTGTAGGTATGCCAGTCCATACGCTTTTAAGTCAGTGGTTAAGACAATATAATTCGGCGATGAAGGACCATTTGTGAACGATTAGAAACTAACTTCATTGCGTTCTCAAAGAGATAGACGTAATGAGTGTTTGTAGACGAAGGCAAATGTTTGCAAAGTCTTCTGTACACTACTTTGTTTAGAACTACAAGACGACATGTCTTTGCGAATATTCTTTTCATTTATAATACTCAGCTAATGAAGTTTGATCAAACACAAGACACAAACAGTTATATTTTACTTAAAAAAAAAATAAAGTCAACTCAAACTTTAAATAAACATAACACAACATCACGCCTGTATTCCCCGAAGGGTCAAGCAGACGTGTACCTAATAGTACACCTACATTTCGCCAGTTATGTTTTTAAGTGCCATGGAATAAAGGGCGAGCCTATTATCATCAATCAGGCACAAATCCAGACTCCGTGGTTGCTACTGAGAAACTTCTGGTGGGAAAATCCGATAACTTTGCTCGACCCCGAGTCGAACCCAGGACCTTATGCTCAACAGTCGCGCTTGCGACCACTCGATCAACAATACAGTCACTTTAAATAAAAGCTGTATTTATTCAGTAATGGCACTCAGAAATGCTGCCATCGTAATAATTTTGAAAAAGGTTTGATGTGAGGGATAATTTAATATTGTCTTAAAGTCTATATTTGAATTCCTGAGAAATGGTTTTATGAAAACATACAGCTCTTTAAGAAGTCCAACATCTTAAAAACGAAAAGTTTTCTTTAAAAACCAAATGAGATTGTCTGGGGACTTTTTAAATGGGACTTTCACTAAACAGGCAAAATGAGGGTGCTTACTGGGCTGCGGGACTGTTCGAAAGAGATACCGTGCCCCCGGAACACAAAGGGCGATGAAGGAACATGGATGGGTTTTAGTCAGTAAAAGTCTGACACTCCCTCCTGCTCCGCCCAGAGCGGGAGAAGTCATTTGATGATTTCCCATCCGAAAAAAAAAAAGGGTGTAGGTACTTACTATTACTAAACGTCTGCCTAACCCTTCAGAGATTACATGCGTTATGTGATATGAGATTTTGCGCTAAATATTATACGAAAGATTAAATTATGTACATTTTAAATAAGACAACACAAACTTAATCAGTAAGTCATCTGCCTGACTTTGCCCAACAATGTTGGGGTCGGCTTCCAGTCTTACCGAATTCAGCTGAATACCGAATACAGTTTTTACATAGAGCGACTGCCTATCTGACCTTCACAACCCAGTCAGCACTGGGTAATACGATACCCCTTAGTAAGACTGGTTGTTAGACTTTCGGGCCACTGCATGACTACCTGTAAAGACTAACAAAAGACAGCCGTGATCAACGGCTTAACATGCTTTTCGAGACACGGAGGAGTCTTGGTATGTAATGATGGATACAATCCACGGACCAACCACGGCGAGCTCGGCTTAACCTAGTAACAACAAACCTAAAATCCAACTTGAAATGATTCAACATTTTATGGTTTACCAAACAATAGGCGTTACAGTTAATCCTGTCAAAGCTATTGGAAATTTATAGCAATATTAATATCGCTTATCTCGCCAACCGTGTCCTCGTGATAACACATTTATTTGTAAAATCCAGGCGTTCTGTGCAACCGAAATATAAACGTAAAAGTGCGATGCGACGCGCCTGTCGGTAAGCTGACGTTTTAATCCATTCGCTTTCGTGATTTAGATGGTAAAGTGGATTGTTTGCTTTCAAGCTTCTGTATTATATAAGTCTGGAGATACTATAAGGATTTATTGTGTGTAAGGAAAGTTTTTGTAAAACTGCTTCGTTAGTCTCGTGATCGAAATCGCAACTGCTGAGCATAACGTTTTCTTGGGTTTGATTTTCAGCTCGGGGAAACTATAATTGGGTTTTTGCATTTGGAATTTCTAAGTAGTAGTTTGGTTGGTGCTAATATTTTCGCCTAGATGGTGAGAATAGTAGGCCAGCGGTGTAAGGGACATCGATACGCAAAACTGTTTCCATAAATTCACTCACCACTGTAGACCCGCGAGCGCAGAAATAGAAAACAGCTTTTTCATACATTTTGACTTTGTAATAGTTGTTCTACTTTTGTATGAAACTGCAGTTTTGGGTGGGATGACAGTTTGCTCGTAGATATCCCTTTCAACATGTATAGTTAATGTTACATTGTCTTAAATCGACGAAGTTCGACGCAAGAACCCCTCGTATGCTTTCATCTTTTGTTCTCGTCGTGTAGGTGAATCGCAGCACGGACCCAGACGTTTAATAAAGAGAATGTAATGCGCAATGACCGCTCGTGATGCCCTCTAGTGCCCATTGTCCGTGTCCAGTGCATCGGGTCCACGGGGTTTAATTAAAGTGGACAGCTAAATGACAAGACGTTCTAGAGTATTTATTGTTTAAGATGGCGGAATCTTGGGGCAGATGAAAGTGAATATGAATTGGAACGGTAAAAATGTTACTATCGTAAGTTTGTGAGGATGGATGAATGGATGGATGTTTGTTACTCTTTCACCCAAAAACTACTGAACGGATTTGGATGAAATTTAGCAGACAGATAACTTATAACCTAGATTAAAAGAAAGTAAGAAAGAAAGTAAAAAAGCATTTATTATCCCGCACAGGACAAAACACATAAAATAAAATGGTCAAATTATCAACTAATAAAAATTATACATAAAAAAAAGAAATTAAAAATAAAAAGAAATACACAACAACACATAGGATACTTTTTATTCTAGTAGCATGATCCCGTGGGACAAAAACACAACGCGGGTAAAGCCGCGTGCATAATCTAGTTCTATATAAGGTTGGTGCAGAGGAAAAATAGCTATTCTGTAAATAGAAAAGAACTATCCACAAATCCGGTGTCAAGCGTTAAGTTCAACATACGGTTAACACTTCTAATGAAAAGCAAGCGAAACTGTAACAGGAGTTATTCTTTCTTGCTCTTGCTATAATTAAAATGTTGTCCTTGTTACGTTTTAAGACAAGTTTTCAATCACGACTCAGATTTTAAACAGTTAGCATCTCCCTGCCGTTGTCCGATGTTACGTGGTGTCGGTGCAACACGTTTCTCCTTCAATTCTCCTCTGTCAACCATCACGCTATCATTTACTCCTTTATCTTTCATGTCATTCCTCACACAATCCAGCCCAGCCAGCGTTCCCTTGGTCTTCCTCTCCCTCTCCATCCATCTACATTTATATTCATCACTCTTTTAATCAGATGTGATTAGTCCCTCCTCCTCACATAGTTAGGCCATACGAATGTCTAAGTTAAACTTCAACAGTCAAAAACTTGTACAGGCCATAAACCCTGAAATTCACTGACGGGGTTGAAAACACTTTACATTTGTTAGCCAATTCTAGTACTCTCATGCGGCACAAAAAACCTTACTGTATCTCTACCACAAGCAATTATGTCCCCGAACTTTTCTGCCCTAACTTCTTAAACTTTACGCGGTCCCTCGGGTATCCTTGGACTTTAACTATATATAATTAAGGAATACATTATGTTGCTATATAACGTGACGAACGCAAAGCGGTAGTTAGGAAAACGACCGCTGTACTATCAACAGCGGACTAAAGTGTCGTATTAGGAAACATTGTCTGATATAACATACTGAATGTAGGTTAGGAGATAGTGTTTTGGGAGTAGTGATAATTGTTTTAAATAAAAAGGCAGGATTTGGATGGACTGCGTAAAAGATAATATAGATAGAAAGGGATTACTGAAAATTCATGTAGAAGTATGGAAAAAAATATGGTACGTCAACCCCAAATAAATTCTGAGAAAGGCATGAGAATAATAATTATTTGCAGAACTTGAACTTTAAACTGTCTTAAAGTCGTGTTTGTGACTTGTTATTAAATTAAGATTTGGGGCTTAAAATCAAAACCAAAATCCAAATCTTAATCAATTTAAACTTTGATTAGAACAAAATATAGCCAAAAATTGCAAGTATTTTTAACTAAGCCAGGCAAGTCGTTGCATCTATCTCGTCTCAAATTAGTTTTTGATTAACTTAAGGTACAATAACTACGAAGAAATTCTTAAGAGAATTATGATTAAAAGCATTTTGGGTAGGTACTTATAAATACATACGTTAGGAAAGACCGGAAGAGCACACCGATCTGTCACCAAGGTACACTTCATATACCAACACAACACACCAAGCAATTTACTTCCCAGCACATCTCCCTCCAAAATCACATCTGTCTCCTGGTCTAATATGGATGGCACAATTTGTAGTATAATGATGATAGCTGTGCGGGTCCTTAGCGGGCTTTAGTACGACGTTTGCCGTTCAAGATATGTGGGTATTATAATATTCATGGGCGTGCGCAGATGGGAAGCGGTCGTAGATTTAAATCATAGATTCGTTATACCGTACCAACAAATGTTCATGCTTATATTTCGTTGACAACGTGTTGTGTGTCATTTAGTTTTACTTTTTTATTTTGTATATTTATTAGCAGTGCACGATTGACTGTTTCTTTTGTTAGCCTGGGTTCGATTCCCGAGTCGGGTAAAGTGTCATTGGGTTTTCCATTAGGAATTTTTCAGTAGCAGCCACGGAGTCTACATTTGTGCTCGGTTGATGGCAACAGGCTCTCCCCTATAACATGGGATTTCAATATAACTAAGCGAAATGTGGATGTACTATTAGGTACACCTCTGCCTAACCTTTCCGTGATTACAGGCGTGATGTTATGTTAGTTCGTATCCATGCAAAGGAAGATATATCTGCTATTACAGCTATAATAATAATAATAATAAATCATTTATTTCAGACTCATCATAAGATTACATCCATATTTGTTAGTAAAATTGCGAGCTTACAAACTAGTGTTAGTAATAAATAATGTATTTAATAATAAGAAAGAAAGAAAGTGGCAGGTCCGGGTGGACTCTTCGGGTGGATTTCGTAATGTCAAAAAAGATAGACATACGACTTTCCGAATCGAAAATCGAATCGAAGCGTTGTGAATAGCTATGCAGGTGCTATTCTGCCTCCGTAGGTACTATTCAATGCATCCATCAGCACTATGTTTTGATTGCGATACATTGAGTCTGACCATAGTACCTGATATTTCACCTCAAAATTACGTAATATTCGCATTTTTTTTGCGTAGAGTTACTTGAATGCTTGGTTGACGGTTTCGTCAAGGGTCCGTTTACACCTAGTAGATTTCCCGTAGACCCGCTTAAACTGGTTTTGCATAGCTTGATATGTCGTCGTGCGCAGGCGAGGGAACATCTATGATTTAAATCTTTGGAGGGTATGCTACTCAGTGTACATTGGCCTATTATTGCATGTTGGCGGGGTTAGATTAGTTCAGTGTGTTGTGACGTCATAAGTCGTCAATGTTATTAATGCTCTTTGTACTGTGCTGTGTTGCTGGGATATTGGAGTTTATACACTTGTGTTTGATGTGTTCAGGTGAGGGTATAACAATAACACTGTGTGTCGTATTATATGAGATTTTGAAGTCGTTTACTAAGTGATAGTAAACGAATAAAAATGATTATCTTCAGAATGCAGTGCGCCTCATAAAATCTCATTCATCTTGGCGTCTTCATGATACGACCCCGGACTAATTTTATCAAAGAACGTGACCTTTTTTTGTTTTTTTGGGTGGCATATCATCAAATGACTCCTACCGGAGAGACAGACTTTTACTGACTAAAACCCATCCATGTTCCTTCATCGCCCTTTGTGTTCCGGGGCCACGGTATCTCTTTCGAACAGTCCCGCAGCCCAAAGAAAGTGACCCCTTTTTTTTTTTTTCGTATAGGTAATCATATCATCAAATGACTCCTCCCGCTCTGGGCGGAGCAGGAGGGAGTGTCAGACCTTTACTGACTAAAATCCATCCATGTTCCTTCGCCCTTTGTGTTCCGGGGCCACGGTATCTCTTTCGAACAGTACCGCAGCCCCGGCAGAAGAATGTGACCTTACATCAAAATCATACTCAGGTCAAGGCTGACGCAGATTAGGGCTCCCAGCAACGTATAGCACATTCCTTTTTACATCACTTTCGTACATTGAGGAAGTACCATCTGAAACTGCAAATGACGGCCGAACGCACATTTTTCGGATATAGTAATAATAAATAAATAATAAATATCGCTGGACATTAACACACAGCGCCATCTAATGCCACACTAAGCAACGAGGCTTGTGTCGTGGACACCAGATAGTTGATGTAGTACATATATACTTTTTGTTTGTAAATACATACTTATTATACATATACACATCCATGACTCGGAAACAAATGTCCATGCTCATCACACAAACATTTGCTCCTACCGGGATTCGAACCCGGGACCCTAAGAACGTAGGGCAGCCTCACTACCGCTGCGCCATTCGGGTCGTCTATATGGCTGTGATGTTAGCTTAGCTTTAACATGGTTTTACCGACTCTATCCAAATCTATACAGCCAGTAGCGTCACTTGGCCTATATGTAATTTTCACGCGACAATATTTTTCGTTGTAAACACCAGTTGTAACCATATGAAAGAAAAACTAATTTCCACAGCAAATCACACAATTAACAAGTAGTTCTAAAACTAAAAGCCGACTACTGAATGAATTCGGTTAAAATGTAGTCTATGTTACCTGGACCATAATAACGAATCTATTGACACCTTATTCATCAAAATCGGATGAATAGTTTAGGCGCTACGGAGGAACATACGTAAATACAAACATACATAGGTACATACATAAAATGCTAATCATAACCCTTCCTTTTGGGTTTGACGTAGTCGGGTAAAAAGGAACTATACCGAATAACTAAATCAATTCGCTCTAAAGAACTGTTTAACTTGCCCGCAGTCGCAGTAAAATCACAGTGAGCGATGAACTATAAAACCAATGCATAGAAAATGTATAGAATAGCAATCTCGTGACTGAAGTTAATGAAAACACGTAGCTCTGTTCTCGTTTCAACTGAAACTAATCATGGCGCCGAAATGTCGGGCGAATAGAGAATTGTGCACATTTTTTTTAACGAAAGTAGGTATATTGAAAACTTGAAATATTTTTGACCTAACGGGTTGGCTATAAGTAATAGAATACGCAATTAGCAATTTTTTTTCGCTGGACATTACACACAGCGCCATCTAGTGCCACATTAAGTAACGAGGCTTGTGTCGTGGACACCAGATAGTTGATACACTACATAGATACTTTTTGTTTGTAAATACATACTTATTATACATGTTATAAACATCCATGACCAGGAAACAAATGTCCATGCTCATCACACAAACATTTGCTCCTACCGGGATTCCAACCCGGGACCCTAAGAACGTAAGGTAGCCTCACTACCGCTGCGCCATTCGGGTCGTCAAAATTGAACTCTTAACACACTACTAAACTTTCTAAAATAATATAATTCAATTATGATTCGAATGACACGTGGTGCCATCTATTATCATAAGAACGTTATTATTGTTTTCCTCGAAAACAGTATTTTTTTTCGGGATGAAAGTTACCCAATGTCCGTTTCTATACACCTGACAACGTATATGCAAAATTTCAGGATGATCGGTTCTAGGCGTGAAAACGTAACACACAAACTTACTTTCTCATTTATAATATTAGTTAGAAAGCCTAAAAGAACTGGTTACCAATCTACCACCTGGGTTGATGGGTTGTCGCGAAACTTGTCCAACACTTATGTCCTCAAGTTATCTGAGCGTATCCAATCTAAGTAATGGGCTTGATCGAACGAGCCATATGTCACATGCCAGATGTTGGCCGACGCGATATAGCGCTATATGCTCAGAAGTGACACTTCAATCCAGTTTTATAGTTCTGTAATTGATTAAAAAGTTGTGTGTCAGTCTAAAGTGTGAAGGTTTAAGTGATTGGGCAATGTAGACACGTTTATTTTAGACTTGTAGAGAAGTAGGCGTATGTTTTTAGAGTCTACTTGACACTAAGTAGTTAGGGTAATAAAGAGGTTTTGTAAATTTCCGTTATCGTCGGAACTACTGATCCGATTTATAAAATTCTTTCACCAATGAGAAACTTCCTTATCCCCAAGTATCATAATATGATAGGCTATATATATATCAAAGCAGGGTAAAGCGGATTTTACTTGTTTAGATACATCTAAACAAATAGAATATGTTTTGTAACTGAATTTTCTTTCTCCTATGTTTAATGCATGCCGTGGCAGCCTTTAATTAAGGCTACACTATAAATGTTAAAGTCAACATGAGTTCTTAAATATGTATTCTTGGTGTATGCTTTGTTGGTTGTCCTTAAATAAATAAATAAAATATACAAACTGTTTACAAGCAAGTATACAATATGTTTAAAAACCTGTACGATCGTGAGGGTATCGTTAGGTATTGTGGTTATATTCTATTTATGTAAACATTTTTGGAAAATAATAAGTTTAAAAAATATACCCCGATTAAAATTACATTAAAGGTGAATTTGAAACGTTCGGCGTGGATAAGTGTGCGTCCACCTTTAATGTACTAAAATGGGGAACATTACATGGCAGCACCCACTCTCCTCGTTTTTCGGGTCGTGACGTCATAAACAAACAAATTGACGACCGAATATGTAGCTGTCACGTTTTAAAAGTTTGTTATATTTTAGGGAAATGGTGGTAGGAACAAATCATGAATTTTAAAATTCATAATTAGATTCCCTTTTATGAATATTTTATGTTTCTTATTTTATTTGGTAATGTCATTGGTATACCAGTATATGCCCCTTTGGATCGGACAGGGTTTTTTGCATATTGTATTAAAAATAAAACACGGATTATTTCCGATCATAACGCTAGCGTTGCCGCGGGAAAAAGTTAGTACTTAATATATTGGTAATACATGTGTGTGTGTTCATTTCTGATGGAAAGTGTTTGCCGCCATTTATGTAGACCTTCAACGGTAATGGTGTCTCTACGCGATGGCCTAGGCTATAAAGTAAAATATTAGTGTCTGTAGTTTCGCCAGTCTATGAGCTGCCCTAGATTTGGATAAGAGTAAGTTAGGATATGGTCCAGTTATATTTAAAGCTTTTTCTCAAACATGCAGCATTATTTTGACAACCTGCTTCGAGATAAATCGAAATTGCTGTACTGGCCAGATACATGCGACCGGCAAAAGTTGTATGAAAATCCATATCTGTCGTGTTTAGCGGCCAAATAAATTACATACAGTAGTAAACTCATATCTGTCGTGTTATTTAAAAATGGAACGATCTTTTACTCTGAAACATGGCAACCAAGGAGGTAACTTATCAAAGGTTTTATTTAAATTTCGAATTAGCTTGCAAATATAAAGCGGTTTATTGAAAAAAAAAACAAATGAAGAAGAAGAAGAAAGTACTATACAAGCCTTAGCCACAACTAGGCATCGATGGACTTACGTATGTGTGCCTTTTTTTTTTTTTTTTTTGTTGCCGGGGTGGAATATCCACACGGATGGCCTCCGCCCTGGGGCGGGCGGAGGGGTCTGTCGGACTCTAACCGACTAAAAACCACCCCGGTGTTTCATTCCCACACTTGCACCGGGGATCATGGGAACTAGTACGTATGTGTGCCTCGGCTAACCCTCGGCCCACATTTACACGTTCGTCCATCAATGCCTCTGTTGCTGGCCGATGCAGTAATGTACTATACCAAACAATTATCGCATTTCTGTTTCGTTGACAATGAATGTTTGAGTGAAATTATCTCGTTCACTCATACAGGGTGTAAACGGACCCTTCACGAAGGGCTTTGACCCCCAATATCTGGGTATGCTAGGTATGGTGTAGAAAAAAAAGATGATTGCAATGACGGGGAGAACAAGTGTCTATCGGCTTCGTTAAGTCCCATCCCTCCTCCTCTTTATACCCGCGACCTTGGTCCGCGTGAAATTATCACTATCACTACATAGTATAAAACGAAGTCGCTTTCTCTGTCCCTATATCCCTATGTATGCTTAAATCTTTAAAACTACGCAACGGATTTTGATGCGGGTTTTTTTTAATAGATAGAGTGATTCAAGATGAAGGTTTTAGTATATAATTTGCGGGCGGGCGAAGCCGCAAGCATCAGCTAGTTATAAAATATTATATCTGAATCGGATTTTGTTAACAATTTCAAGGGTTTTAATTTTTCATTTTGATTCTGAAACGTATCAGCTTGGCGACGAATGTATGTAGATACTACACAAAGGATTTCTGTACTTGTAAGAGGACGGAAGACGGTAAATGATCTGTAATCATCACGGTGGACATATATTATACAGGGTGTTAACAACCTCATCACGAAGCCGCCAACTAAGCATTCTGTACATCAAACTAAGTAACTTTACGCAAAAATTATTGCTGGGAAACGACTTCTTTTTTTGGGGTGAAAAATCATGTTTTGTGGTAGAACTTAATCTAACGCACTCATAACATTGTGCTGATCTGGATGGATTGAATAGTACGTGAAGGGGTTTAAAGTAAAAATCTTACATTAAAAACTTGTATTTAAAAAAACTTGTCAAAAAGTTGGAACTTTGACCCCCAATATCTCCGCAACTAGAAAGTTCCCAGGTATGGTGTAGAACAAAAAAATGATCGGAAGACAAGTGCCTTTCGGTTTCGTTATATTGCTGGAAACATACTTTTTTTTTGACTCAATGTAACGCTCTCGAAACATAGTGCTGATAGATGCAGTAATTACATTAAAAAAATGTGTTTAAAAAAAAAAGGGCCGTTTTACCCCCATTAGATATTGCTATTGTGTAGAATTGTAGATTTATATCCAAAGTCAGTGAAATACAGGTTGCTCGTATGAATTAAAAAACTTTTGGCCCACGATTTGTCGACCCTCGAAATTACGCTTGCAAATTGCGCACCCGTTTTTAAACTAAAAGTCTTTTTTTGGATTTGCCGCAAGGGTACCACAATTTTCCTTGAAACCATATTTCCAGAAGAAAGAGGTTATTCCGTCTGGGTGTGTTAGTACAAGATAGTTAAGAAAACAACTTCTTATCTTGGATCTAGTTATAAAATTTTCTAGTTGCTAGAAAAGGCTGCCATAAAATACAAAACAATCATCTCGCTAACAAAAAAGTCCCAGAACAATTATTTTATAAAAACGGCTGTAAATAAATCCAAAGCAACGTGGAAAGTAATTAATGACACTAAATGCAACTATCCTAAGGACGGCATTGAGAAACTAATAATCAACGACGAGGTACTTACTGATCCTAAGACTATGGCAAACGCTTTTAATGACATTTTGCTGACATTGTTAAAAATAGTAATTATTTTTCTCTCTCTGACTCAACACGATCATATTCTTCTAATTTGACATTTAACACTAAATCAATATTCATGCCCCCAACGATTCCTCAAGACATTCTTAAAATTATAACTTCTCTGAGGAATACGAATAGCGCAGGTTATGACGGTATAACTACAAAGATCGTTAAGGACGTAGCAACTTTAATTGCTGCTCCCTTAAGTTATATTATTAACTTGTGCATAGAACACGGTATTTTTCCAAAGAAATTTAATTGTCAGTAGTAAAACCAGTACATAAAAAAGATGACAAATTTTCCATCAGTAACTATAGGCCAATTGCTCTAATAACCATTTTCTCTAAAATATTCGAAAAAACATTTATAACTGCCTCTACCCATTTTTCGAAAGTAATAACATATTTACCCCATGTCAATATGGTTTTAGGAAAAATAAATCGGTTAATACAGCTATATATAACTTTTTACACAGAGTCCTTCTAAATATGGACACTAGGTCGCCAGCCATAGCTCTGTACATGGACATGTCAAAAGCATTCGACCGAGTCAGCCATAAAATACTCTTGAATAAATTATATGCATTTGGCATAAGAGGAAACGTATTAAAATTAATTGAATCATATCTCAATGACAGAACACAGATGGTAGAATTAACAAGAGTCTCTTTAACTACCAGAACTGAAGAAACCGTTGTTTCTGAGGTAAGAAATATCCTTTTCGGTGTCCCTCAGGGTAGCATTCTAGGCCCACCACTTTTTCTAATTTATATAAATGACATTTCGACAGTTACAATACACCATATGACCTTATTTGCTGACGATAGTACCATATTGTTTACCGGTAATGACAGAAATGATTTAAAACTTGACATAAATAGCACCTTAACTACAATTATAAAATGGCTTGACGAAAATGACTTAAAAATTAACTTAGATAAATCAAAAATCATGAATTTTAAACAGCGAGTACAACTTAATGCTAATTTAAATATATCTTATTCTCAAACCAGCATAGAAGAAATCGATGTAACCAAATTTCTAGGTCTCTATATTGATAGCAAAGTAAATTGGAAGTCACATATTGAGCAAGTCTGCAAAAGACTTAGTCAGAGCTCTTATGCTCTTTACAGATTAAGGAACACTGTCAGTCAGTCTGCACTACTAACTGCCTATCATGATATGTTGCTTCAATCATACGCTACGGTATCATATTCTGGGGCAACTCTGTAGAAAAGGAGCGTGCTTTTAGAGCTCAAAAACGATGTATCAGATCGATGTGCAATATACACCAAGTGGATTCATGCAGATTACATTTCACAAATTTAAAAATATTAACTCTCCCTTGTGTTTACATTTATGAAACTTTAATGTTCATAAAATCAAACCCAAATTTGTTTGAATTTTGCACTAGGGCCAGACACAAAGACAAGCTGCGTATTGTAGCCAGTAAAACAAAGCTATTGCTCCAAAGCATCTTTTGTATGGGCCCACGTATCTTTAATAATCTTCCACCTTTTCTCAGAACTATGAGCGATATAAATACCTTAAAAAAAAACTACACGAATTATTGATAAGTAAATGTTATTACTCTGAGAATTTCTAGATGACAATACATTAAAGCAAATCCATTGAATTAATAATTAAATTGTTAATCTGAAATAAATATTTTATAATTTTGATAATTTAATCATAATGTACCTAATGCATGACCAATTGGATGTATTGTATTTTAATTTATTGTTTTATAATCGAAATTTAATTTTAATTTGATTTAATTAATTAATTAATTATTTTTGTGACATGAATTTTGTATGCCTCAATGGCGGGACATAGCAGACACCTGTATTTAACACAAGATCTTATGAACCTGTGATCCACAATAAAATATTGGAATTTGAATAATTTAAAGTGGACTTAAAAAATTCTAATAAACCATATATGAAAATCCACGTGAGGGAAAATTAATATACCAAAATGGCGAATAGAAAACCGCGATGTATTTAAAAACAAAAAGAGTCTAAATGTCGAGTTAGGGAGTCGTATCACGTTCAAGCCCATGTGGTCGGCACCGGGTTCCGTTGCTTTAGAAAAATGTATACGATGAACGTGACAACCCTGCGATGGAAATGGTTCTATTTTTGAACGCAATCAAAATATCTTTTGGGTTGTTTATGGGTTTCTGAATTGTTTATGATTTGTGCGTATGGAAGTTTGCTAACGTGAAGGACGGAACATGCTTTAAATATGAGAGAGAACAGTCTGGAATCAAATATGGCGTAATAAACAGAGAATCTCAGCATACAAAATAATTTTTAACCGACTTCAAAGAAGGAGGAGGTTATAATATATTAAGTTAGTAGTTAGTTGTTGTTTTTAGCAAATAAATGATGATTATATCTATACTAATATACACAAAAATAATAATATACACTATATTGGTATTTTCGAATGTGACGAATAAACTTAAAAACTACTGGACCGATTTGAAAAATTCTTCAGCAATGGATAGCTACATTATCAGCGAGTTACATAGGCTATATTTTATCCCCGTACTCCCACGGGAACGGGATCTACGCGGATGAAACCGCGTGCCGTCCGCTAGTTATAAAATAAATAAATAAAATAAAACACATAACCCTCCTTTTGGGCTTCGCCGCAGTCGGGTAATAAGCCTTTCCTTTTGGGCTTCGCCGCAGTCGGGTAATAAGCCTTTATTGCTGTTTTACAATAATTATATTAAGATTTGTTACTGACTATTGGTTTCCAAACAGCTGTAACACTGGGTGATTTTAATAACTTTTATTTACAACAAAAATTAACCTACTATATTTTGTTATTTTACCTAGCAGTCTAACCTATAATAATTAATAATAATAAAATAATAATAAAATGTTTTATTGACACAAGAAAAAATTATACATTTACATTTGAAACCCTAACTCCTGTGCTAGGTGAGACCTGTGTTACAGGAGTCAGTGTCTTAACCCGTTTTTGGTACTAGTATAAACAACATTTTATGCATCAAAATTTAAAAGAATAATAAAGTAATAAAAATAATGCATGCGTGAAGTTGTGTGGTGTGTATGCGTGTGTTTATGCGTAGGTGTGAGTGTGTGAGTGTGTTGTGTCTATGTGTGTATGTGTGTGTGTTTTGTGTGTGGTGTGTATGCGTGTGTTTATGCGTAAGTGTGAGTGTGTTGTGTCTATGTGTGTGTGTTTTGTGTGTGGTGTGAGTGATCATTGTTGGTGGGATAATTTAAACTATTTTGCATCCACACTACTTTAAACCACTATTAAACTATCAAACATTGAAATGAATTGTCTCTCAATACATTTCGATGCGCGCGCGGCGTTCGTTCCTACTCGGATGTTGTCGGCTAGGCTCGTGGCTAACGGCCGGTTTAAAGGTGACCTCCAGTCGATCGCTCGATACAGCGCAATCACTACCTGTGCGAATACGTTGCATTGTTGCTGATTTCCCTCCAAACCGTTTTAACGGTTTTACAAAATTTTTATATTTTCTTTAATTGCAATACGTTCTATTGTTCTACCAAAGTATAATTTATCTAACAGTGAATTTGTATAACCCCTGATTGGGTAAGTGTTGCATATTTTATTTAAGTGTAGTACCTAAGTACGTAGAAATCTTAGTCTGTATTTAGTGAAGTTGTAAATAGAATACTGAAGATTAACTAGTAGATACTAGCGAACATCTTAATATGGGTAAATAAAATGTGACTTACTTATTTTATCACGTAATTGTTCCTTTGTAGCTTGTTAAAGTACCTACCTACGTGTTCGTTATTGTTGAACATTTAATTTTATATGTCTCCATTTAATTTATTTAGTAACGCTTCTGTGCTAATTGTCATTTTTCACATTTAGACTACATATTGGGCGACCCATGCTTAATATGTGTCCGTCAAAAGCTTTTGTTCTGCGTTTTGTATTTTGAACCGTTTAACGGTTATTTTTTGTAAATGTATCAGCTGATTTTACTTGTGATCGCAACATCAATGATCATTATTTCATGTTTTGGTTCCACTTCGCTAAATCAACGCTTTCGATTCCGGGACGAGAAACGATGTTGCAGTCGAATGTTGAATATACGAAATCGGACTTTTTCTAAAATGTCCAATTTCCCGGAATTCCAGGGTCCCGGTACGAGACTACGCTCGAGCCCTAAATTTTTATTCCTCATGCTGTCTACGCTCCTGAAGCCGACATTACCATAACTGCCAGACCGTTGCGTCATCAACCACTACAACTGCCCGGATCGACTCCTACAACTGCCAGGGAAGTGGTTACCTATTAAAACGCTCCGAATCAACTCAGCGAAATTGACGTACCCGCGACCCGGTTCTTTTCCTAAACTAGTGTGATTTACTAACAATATAGTTAATTTTATCTTGTTCATTAGTTTTATTTTCAAATCTATATCTAGTATTTAATGTTGACATCTACGAACGTCACACAGCAGCTTGTCCTTCGAATAAGGCCTCCTCCAAAGACTTCCACCCATCTCCGTCTCTTGCCATTCTGGTCATTAGTCTACTTAGTCTTTACCTCTTTTACCACCCCCTTTTTTTTTCGGTTGGGCAATCATCAAATGACTCCCCCGCTCTGGGCGGAGCAGGAGGGAGTGTCAGACTTTTACTGACTACAACCCATCCATGTTCCTTCATCGCCCTTTGTGTTCCGGGGCCACGGTATCTCTTTCGAATAGTCCCGCAGCACCTCTTTTAACATCCCTGGGATTCTAATATTAGTCTATCCATTTCTCATTTCTCTCTCTCAGCATATGTCCTGCCCTGTAAGTTATAATTTTATAGCAAGTTAAATTAAATTATCTTCTTCATCACCTTTGATAAGACATGCAGGGTGGAATTTTTGAATGCCACCTGGAGGGACAGTACTCTGAATACTGGAGATAGCAAATTTTACTCAAAGGAAACATTCTTTGATTTTTAAAAAGAAACAAATCTACATTCACAGATTTTCGAAAATTTGTTTGAACTGACTAAAATTCGAAAAAATAACGTCCTGTACTTTTTTGAGATCAATCGATAATGTCAATCAATCATATAGATCAAATCTCTCTAACAAACATGATAAATTAATTAATGAAAGGAAAACCATGAAATCTAAAGTTATAAAGTCAATGGGATAAATTCAATAAGATAAAGCACTTCAAAGGATGGACCTTTACAATTGAAGACAGAAGATTGCAATTTGCACAAACAAACACGTGGAAATTTCATTCCTCCTATCTAACTACACACATCAACACTGTCTAGGGATATTTTGGATTTACTCAATTTAATCTAAATTTATTAAAAATAACATACAACATGTATATATTTTTATAAAGTCCATTTATCAGACTACACTCCAGAATAAAAGAAAACTATTTTTATTTGCGTAAACAAATTTTTATTCTAATAATGAAAAAACGTGAAATAATGGTAAAACTAACAATGAAAGTGTTTCTCAAGAAAAAGTGAAAAATAAGGAAAAATTAATCTTTTTAACAGTAACGTGAAAAATCAGTAGTCAGTAAAACCACCCATGACGTTAATAACGGTTCTGCAACGGTTTTTCATGCTTTGGATTAAGTTATCCAAGTCTTGCTGCGGTATATTGTCCCAGGTCCGTCTAAGATGCAAAAAAAGTTGCTCTTCCGTCGCAATGTTTGCAGGAAAATTCCTCAAAGCCCTTCTTTGGAGCATGTTCCACGCGTGTTATATGGGGTTTAGGTCAGGCGATTGAGCGGACCAGCCTAAGACCGATACGTCGTGTTCCTGCAACCAGCTCGTCACCACTCTCGCTGTGTGCGGACGGGCGTTATCGTGCATGAGCGTGAATTCTTGGCCCATTTGTAGTCGATGGGGGTAGATTATTGGTACTAGCACCTCGTCACGGTATTTTTCAGCCGTCATGGTGTTTCTGATCCAAACGAGGTCTGTTCTTCCACCAACACGAATTCCCGCCCAAACCATAATTGTCCCGCCGTGGTATGAATGGACTTCCTTAGAATGTTGCAGACGGCTCTCACGACCAGGAACTCGCCAAACACGTACTCTACGTGTATCGGGATGGAAACCGAACCGGGACTCATCGGTAAACAGCACTACAGACCACTGGTTATCTTCCCAGAGCAAATGTTCACGAGCCCACTCTAGTCGTCGTCCACGATTTCCTCGGCGTAGTGCTGGAGTACGAAGTGGTCTGCGAGCATGAAGGTTAGCTTCATGCAGCCTTCTCCTCACAGCTTGGTCACTCACAAGCAACTGGTGCTCTGACTGGAGCCTCTGAACCAACTGCATGGCCGTGACGTTTCGTTGTCTTCTCGCGGCAACTTGCAAAAATCGGTCTTGTCGTTGAGTGGTTATGCGCTTCCCGCCTGGGTGTCTTTCAGCCACTTCACCAGTAGCACGATAACGTGACCATAACCTTGATATCACGTTTTGTCTTGTTCCAATCTCCTCAGCAATACTCCGTTGAGTAGCCCCAGCTTGGAGCATGCCTACTACCCTTAACATTTCCTCTCTCGTTGAATGGCGCCGCTGCATGATGCACACAATAACATTTACACAAACTTAAATTTGACACAAAAAAATTGCCAAAAACTACTGAAGGTAAATGAAACCTTCGGACTTCGCTACCATTATGCCGCGTAAATCTATTGTTTTTAATTTTTATTTCAAATTCAAATTTAGAATCGATCAAAAAGGTTTACAAAATAAGCTTTCTTCAAAAGAATTTAAAACTGGCCAGTATTTTTTGAGTTTAAAAACTTTAAACAAAGATCTGTCCTTTGCCAAACCAAACGGACTAGAATCGTTCACGTTGGTTTCTTCATTCGTTTTTAATCGATATTCGTTAATTAGTATTAGTTAAACGTAAGTTTTCTTTAGTTACGTATTGTTGTTCATATACTAGGATAATATTTCGTGCCTTAAGCAGGCTTCAATTTAAAGTAAAGTAACTTACTCTTAAGCATGTTAACATGTCGTCCAATGGCATTTTCTGAAAATACAACTACGGTGTATTTTGGTGGGCGGTATGTATCGTCACCGTTATTCGCAATTCTAATCGTACCCAATGTTTCGCGCACTTTCACTTAATAAGCGTTTGCAATTCGTACTTTCACTGATTAAGATATAGGCAAGCGTGATGGAAAGCGCAAGCAGTCTTCCTGGGGTGGTATTAGGACCTCAAGAAACCTCAAAACATCAAATCGATAGTAAGTCGAAACTCAATAATCGACTTCACGTCCAACACTCGAGTGTTTGTGTTATCTATGGTCCAACGCAACGTCGTCTAAGAACTTTTGAAAATGGCTACGCCGCTGCTTTCTAACTAAATGGAAATAAATATACATTCTGTGTCTAAAGTGTTGTGTCCCCTTTAAAAAGGGCTGCAATAGTGCGTGGAAACCTGACCTGGTGGATCTAGCTGTGGGAATCAAGGTAAGGCTGCTTTAAACTGTCTTTATCTTGTCAGTGTCTAGTGCTCCCGCAAACGCATGGTGGTTCATTTGAATTTCCATCCCTTATGTTATCCGAGAACTCATCCTTCTCGTAACAATATCCCTAGACGGTGTTGATGTGTGTAGTTCTTCGTCATTTTAAAGTCACAATGATGTCAAAGATATTGTTTATAACCTAAGTAATCGGGTAACCTTTGCGTAAAAGTGCTATAACTTATTTCTTATATTATCAGTTTAGATTTCATGGTTTTGTCTTCATTTAATTTATCATGTTTCTTAGAGAAATTTGATCCATATGAATTGACCTTATCGATTGATGTAATAAAGTACAGGATATAATTTTTTTTAACTTTAGTCAGTTCGATTCCCGAGTGTGGCAAGCGAATTTTAGAAAATCTGTGAATGCAGGTTTGTTTCTTTTTAAGAATAAAGGAATACAGTTTCCTTTGAGTAAAATTTGCTATCTCCAGTATTTAGAGTAGGTACTTTCGCTCCAGGTGGCATTGAAAAATTCCATCCTGTATATTCGCCATTTCAGCATATTTGATTAAAGTTTTCCACGTATCGCTTAATGTACCGAGCAAAAATATGAAAAACATCTCAGACGCTTCCGGGATTTTCATTAAAACTAAAATTTCTGGATGCACAACGGTAATTTACATGTACAATGTACGTGACTACATGAATATCTTCTTATTAACAATGTTGCTTTGCATACCAAGTGAACCGAGCTCATTTGATACTACCGGGCATGTTTCCGATACACTGGACTGCGGAATCTTAGAGCTTGCACCCGAGGAAGTCGGTAAAGGAGACTCTGAGCTACATTACTGCAATTCTGTATACAGTTCGTAATATATGTTGGATTTACCGAAGATTTCTGTTGGTATCTGTTGGTATTTGCAGTGTTTCAATGCTTTTAGTATTCATGTTTTGTAAGCAGCGTTCTAATAGATTAAGGAACGGTCAGGACGAACTGCTTTTGAATATCAATAGGACCATATCCGGCCTACACCGTGAACTGAGCCAAATACACCCTTATACAGACATTTATTTCCCCTGAGCGACAAAATTAAAGGCGAAACACACATAAATATTGTAAAGCGTTTCCATCGGCAAAAGAAAATGTCAATGAATGGAATTGTGCTAAAACAGTCTCTATTGTGTTCCTGGCTTTTTTGTTTCGCATACCAAATGCATTCGAACAATGTTCGAAGTATCCCCGATTGTTCAGATTGATACAAAAAGTTGTGAAATCCCCCGTATTTACATAAGGTCGTATGTGTAACAATGTGAAGAATCCCGGGGGTCTCAGGGGTGTGAACACAATGCAACACGTCACCCGGGGTCTCGGAAAGAGGAGTGAAGTCCGTTATGGCTTGGAGGGATTCGGTACGTTTTTTTTGCGTCTATTTTTATCTTTGATTTGTTTTGTGAAAAAACGAATAGGCTTAGTACCTTGCTTTGCTGCTGCAACGTTGGGTATATCCGCTCCACTCGGAAAAAGTTCTGGTCAACATCTGCCTAGCCTTTTCCCAACTATGTTGGGCTCGGCTTCCAGTCTAACCGGATGCAGCTGAATACCAGTATTTTACACGCAGCGACTGCCTATTAGTACTGAGTAATACGATACCCCTTGAAAGGCTGGTTGTCAGACTTTTTGGGCCACTGACTACCTCTAACGACTGACAAAGATCTACAAATGATAGCCGGGATCAACGGCTTAACACGCTTTCCGAGGCACGGAGGATACTCGGTACGATTATCCACCCATTAGGGTGGACATCCATCCACAGACCAACCTAGGCAAGCACGGCTTAAACCAAAGATCGACCCGAGCGGCTGTTATTATTTGGCCACGAGCTCCTCGGAAAAAAGGAAAAGTTCTGGTATTATTGTAAATTAAAAGGCTCGACCTTTCACGAACCCTAGTTGTCGGCGAGAGCTCACAACTGAATTTATATGTATTTAAATCATGATCTTTCAAAGGACCAATTTGTTCGAGACACCATTGTTTAACTATTGTGTCTACTTCGTGGACAGATCAAGGGTGGAGCTCTATTTTTTCATTCACATCCCAAAAGTAACTAGTTAAGCTAAAACATGGCATCGATAAATTCCTCCACATCACTGTTAACTGTCAATGGGCCCAAAAGATTGCGGGCATTGCCACGTTGTAAAGCTTTAGCCTCTGGTAAAGGTAAAAGCCAGCCCATGGGTCACGGGAAGTATCAACCAGCCGTTTCAAAATTGGGTCCTTACATTGTCAACGATAATACGACCTCTGAAAACTTACCACACCCCGCGTTAACATTAACGAACAACATAATCTAAACTTAATCCCGCCATCTATTATGCCACAGTTTGGCATCGCTTTTGGCGCAAAAGCCGCGGTATTGGCACTGAACCCTATAATGGCTATAAAGGCGTCAGTGGTGCCATTAATTAGCCATCTGATTACTGCCAACCTTTGGCAATATCGTCGCTTGTCAATACAGTTTATGAATGAATTACGATGTTCATAAGTGGTTAGAGTTATGAAGGTTTTGCGGTCTTGCAATTCCGGGTCAGCCGGTTTTCAACCTTCATGTAATTTACAAAGTTTTACGGTTAGTGTTGCGATCAGTGGAGTGCCTAGGGATCAAAATTACCTCAACTTATGGCAAGCCGACTGTCTGTCTTTATGAAAAGTCTTGGAAACCTTAAAATTATGACGAGTTTTGAGCAAGCCAAAAGCCAAGCATTGCCATTGTTTAGTGTGTTAAATCATCACATAATAATTACGACTAAGTAAGACTTAAGTCATGATCATTAAAGTAATTTAGTCACATTTACGGATTTCATTAATTTATTTAAATTAATGTATTTCTGTAACTAGCGACTTTGGTTTGTATAGTTTTATGTCTTTGTCCGTTGCGTAGAGAAAAACATCATTCATTTATTATACTATAGTCTATAGATGACTAAAGCTGATTAATTATCAACAATTTTAAGTAAAAGCGGGTAAATATTAAATACTCTTAAACTACAATGTAATGAATAGGTTAGATATGTTCTGTGGCAAGTTCAACGGAACCCATCAACAACTTTAGTAGTTAGAACGAAATCACGGACCATGGTTGATAAATCGAACTACACGGACATATACGGTTTTTTGATGCGATCAATCTTGCTCTGACAATGACGATATATTGAAAAGTGTACGTACAACATGCCTTATATAGGTCATGTCATGTTGGAACGCCTAATCGTTCCGCCTATGCTAGGAGCCGATCACGTCCTCGGACGAAGCGACACGAGCGTACTACACTATAGTTTCCTTCGCATGAGTACTGCCTGTGACTCGTGGCACACTCTAGATAGGCGGCCATAGACGATAGGTTATGTGCATTTTTGCCTGTACAGTCAAACTGTGCATGAATGTCTGTAGCAGAAAACTATACAGTTATTTTGGCGTGTACATGCAACCTAGAGAATATTGAAATAAATACTTGTTCGGCTTGATTATGCCTGCACGGTACGACTGCGCAGGCATAACCGAGTGTGTGAACGTCGTCGCATGCACAGCTCTCGGTTCTCAGTTGTTTTCTGTTTTTTTTTTTTTTATAATTATTTTACAAATCCACTAAAGCAACCATATCGTGTGTTGCCGGTGATGCATACTTTGCAAATGATCCATACCGACAGGCTTGCAGTTGAGCATGTGTCCTCTATGGAACTCGGTTTTGCATACACATTTTAAGCTATAGGTACATATTTATGCATAACCTATCGTCTACGGCCGGCTAAAACCTTCTTCATTCGTTTTCCCTGCAGTGTCGCGTGTCGCTTGAGTGTCAAGTGTGTGGCCGAGACGTTATATTTATTGGCGTTTTAGAAAAAGTTTTTTTTTTACAATCAATTACTAGGAAACGTTGCAAGAAAAGGACGGCGACATTTGCTCTGTATATCTTTTAGTCGAAATGCAACAATATGGTTGCTTTAACACTTGAAACTTCCGCATAAGGCTGAAACACATCGAAAAGTTAAATCATCGAAAACTTACTCGCTGATTTCGTACCAACTTGATTCTTGTAAAGTTAAAGGTCACAGTTTACCTAAATTCAAAAGCGATTTTCTCGTGGAATACATAACATTACAACTCCATGGCTGCTAATGAGAAAATCCGTATGGAAAAAAGCCAATAACACTTTGCCCGACCCGGGAATCGAACCCAGGCCCATGCTCAGCAGTCGCGCTTGCGACCACTCAACCAACGAGGAATAATAATTTCAATTTTGAGATAAGACGTATTTCATAATAATGTGCATTCCAAAATTGTGGTAACTATATTTTCGAGCCGTTTCGGGTTGAAACTCTGGGGCCGTGGGGTCCGAGTGCCCATAGCCTGTTCAAAGAACTTTAAAAACGCCTAGTTCACGCTTCCCCTGACCCAAGGGCTGGCTTTTACCATGGTCCGAGGCTAAGCGTTGCCTTACAACGTGGCAACGCCGCCAGTCTCTTGGGCACATTACCAGCTGACAGCGTTGAGGAGGAGTTTGTCGATACCCTTTTATAGTTTGTTGTTAGTTTATTTAAGTTTTTTATTAAATATACCGTTGTAATTAAATAAATTTAATGTGATAATTCCAAAATACTATGTTTGTTAGAACATGAAGTTGTAATCAATACAGTAGGAGAAAATTACTAACTTAATGGTGCTCGCAAAGTTCTCACGAGATACATAAGGTGCTCGTTACTGTACAAAACCAAGTAGGAAGTAATTAACATAACATCTACTTGAGTAATTTCCCAAAACATTATGTACTTCAGACTGTAATTACGATCAGAATGTTGCTAAGCAGTGGTGTATTGTCATTATATTTAATTGGTTATTCATTAGGAAAGCGACAAGTGAGAAATATATTACATTTCGTCGTAAAGTGCTCAACATACAGTGTGTAAACAGACCCTTCACGAAGCTGTCAACCAAGCATTCTGTGTCAAACTAAGTAAATTTACGCAAAAATTATTGCGGGGAAACGACTTTTTTTTTTGGTGTGAAAAATCAGGTTTTACTGTAGGACTCAATGTAACACACTCAAAACATGGAAAAATGGAAAAAAAAAAAATATAAAAAATACCTGCTTGTGGATATTTATTTTTATTATTTGTTGTTAGAGCGGCAACAGAAATACATCATCTGTGAAATTTTCAACTGTCCAGCTATCACGGTTCATGAGATACAGCCTGGTGACAGACAGACGGACAGTGGAGTATATATAGTAGGGTCCTAATAAGGGGTAATATCTTAGTAATAGGGTCCCGTTTTTAAGACGTAAAGGGACCCTATTACTAAGACTCCACTGTAAAATACAAATACGTTACGTTAAAAACGTATTTTTTATTTTATCTGTCTGTTTGTTCCGGCTAATCTCCGAAACGGCTGCTCCAATTTTGACGTGACTTTTACTGGCAGATAACTGATGTTCTAAGGAGTAAATATAGGCTACTTTTATTTTAGAACAAAGGGTTCCGTGCAAAAAAATTAAAACCCTTGAAATTGTTAACAATTTCACGCGGACGAATGTCGCGGGGCAGAGCTAATTCTTAATATAAATTCTCATTGATTTTTCTATAAAAACGAAGATTTGTTGAATAACCTTTTTTGATTAACAACACATTACCTGGGCGACCGAGCACTGCTCGGGTGAAAATAAAGAAAACGATTTTTCGTCTCCGTAAATCCCGATATTCCAACTTTCGACAAAATTTTTAGAGCCGTTTTCGAGAACGTGATTACAAATATATAAATACAAAATATTGCTCATTTAACAGAATAGAAGAGCCTCTTTTTATTAAGTAGAGTACACTGACTATATTCATTATTAATTAAACGAGAGTTTTAATCCCAAACGGCTTGAAAATATAGTTTTCCCAAAGGACTAACTATATGCTGCTATTGTTTTTGAGTATAGTACAGGATCTCTAAAACAACAAACTCATCTTTACAATTTCTTTATCCAGAGGCGATTATTATAATGATAAAAGAGATATGATGACGATAATGATGATGATAGGTACTTGCCATTTCCCCGGGTTGGGTTAAGTAAAATATGTTAAAGGGCTTAAACACAGCAATAGGGTGAGCAGTAGTGTCCCTAAGTGATAACAGTAAAATGCGATTACATCAACCCGTCCGCCCAAACGTTGGTCGGCCATAGTATATAATTATGATAACATTATGTTATAACTACGTAGAACTTACCCAACGTGAAGGCTTATCGTAATAAAATACACATCTATGTGCTATACGCGACCGTATTATGGTGAACTAGAAAATGATCCCTGTATACCATACTTGGCTAAGAGTCGATGAAAACAAATCAGCAGTGATAGCCTGGTTTAACCGTCGGACTGCCAATTCATAGGTCTCGAGTTCGAACCCAAGACACGCACCTCTGATTTTTCTGATTCATGTGCGTATTGTATAATTATCACTTGCTTTAGTGAAAGAAAACCAGCATGTCTGAGAGATATTTCTTGACGGCATGTAAATCAAAGTCAGAACCCATGGGCGCCATAAAAGTCTGACACCAGGTTAAGCACTAACCACACGATAAAGAAGAAGAATATGAAAACAAAACTGGATGAACCAAGACTAATTAAACTACTAGTTCTCACTCAATTTATACATATATAAATTATGCACACTATATAACAGACGGATAGACAGACACCCTTACTGTTTTTTGTCCCGTGCGGGCTAATAAATGCTTTTTCTTTCTTTCTTACTATAATTTTGTTAGAAAGATAAAGACGTCATGTCTCTCTTAAAATAGTCCAAACTCCAACATAAAGACATCGCAGCCTCATTCCGAAATAGAAGCACATCGCCCCTGTCAGTTACGAAGCGTCTGAAACGAGAGAGCTGCTCCGTGCTGTTTCGCTGCAAGCTGTCCCAGCGACGGGTACGTGCTACAGCTTGTTTCGTTCGTTGCGAGGTGACGCTGTTCGGCTGGCTTGTTTAATCAGTTTTGTTGTCTTGGGTACGAGGTTCGGTTTTATGGAGTTTTTGTAGGTGTTTGGTGCTGTTTGCTTTTAATCGAATGTTTTTAAATTAAAATTCATACTCAGTCTGGCAATCAGTAATACAATGAAATTAAAAAATCACAAAAAAAATATTACTCGATATTGTTAGAAATAAATGTTAGAAATTTTGAATTTTGCAGGCTGCATTGAAGCTTTGAAGTAATAATAAAGTAGTCTACGTCTTTATATATTCCGTAAAAGTAGAGATAAGAGGAGGAAAGAGGAAAAGGAATAGACGACCCACTGACGGAGCATTCATCTGCCTAGCCTTTTCCCAACTATGCTGGGGTCGGCTTCCAGTCTAACCGGATGCAGCTGAAACTAAGTATTTTACATGAAGCGACTGCCTATCCGACCACCACAACCCAGTTAGTACTGGGTAATACGCTACCCCTTGGTAAGGCTGGTTGTCAGACATTCGTCAGACCCACTGACCGAGAACTCAAGGCTTAGTTAGTCCATTCAGAACGCTGCATCCTCAAATCGGTTTCCCCCAAAAAAACAAGTGAGTTCCGTACCAACGAAAGTATCTACGGACGTGATCGTAGTTTGTTTTATTTGAAGGTGTCGCTTGTAAAAGTAAACACGGAGGGGTCGTGTTTACTTTTACAAGTTGTGTAAGATGCGACAAAGTGGTGTTGTTTCCAGTTGTTATGTGATACAGGATGAAGTGAGCAGTTCTGTAGGCTGTTTGAAACTATTGCTAACTTATTACCTATTGACGTCGTTGTATATATGTAGGTACTACGTTTATTTTTGTAACTATGAGTTCTAGTTGTAGTAAGTACATAATGTAAATATGGTTTATTAATAAAACTTATCGGTGATGTATAGAAAAATAGATGTTTTAAGCTTAATTGCACTTGTGCTTTGTTAAATCTTGCCAAAATTCTGAGGCTTTTTAAAGATGCTTGGAATTACCTAATCAAGTAAAAGATGCTCAGTATTTATATTTTTGCGGTACGGACCGCAATATAAATAATAACCGGACCATTTTCACCATCCCAGATAATAAATATTTTTAACATCGATTTCAAAGAAATTCCTTAAAGCTTTCATTTTTATATTCTTCAAGTTTAGTATTAAAATCAGTCAAGGAAATCCCTCGAACACGCCACCACAAAAGATAAAATAAAGATTTTTCCCGAAGCATTATTTTACAGTCTTCTAGTTTGTATCATAATTTATAAGAAAAAACCGTTTTACAACCACATTTTACCGCTCAGCTATCTAAAGTTAACCTCTATTTGTATCGTGGTAAGGTTGATTATTTCTTTTTGTGAAGTGAAAATGTAGTTTGTCGGATCTAAAACCCTTGATTTCGCGGCTGACTGCTCGGGGCAAACTAAACATGGACAGCGGTACATTGCGGTCGCTTCGTTCGTCCCAATATTCATAAATCGCGATACACTTCTGAACTTTTACTTAGTTTGCTATGATTGTATCGCAAACGCGGGGCAAGTGGGCGAATATGTTGGAAAACGTTGTAGGACGTAGGTATTTATAGGAAATCTAAAAACGTTTGTGAGTGATTTAATTTGTGTGAAAAGGTTGTTTCCGACTAAATAACTGACTTTACATAAACATAGCATAGGAGAACAGCCGCTCAGCTCGGTGTTTAGGTTAAGCCGTTGGTCCTGGCTGTCATTCGTAAATCTTTGTCAGTCATAACAAGTTACGTAACAAGGTAGTCAGTGGCCCGAAAGTCTGACAACCAGTCTTACCAATGGGTATCGTATTCGTGGGCAGGTCACATTGCTCGCAGAACGGATGGCCGATGGGGCCGAAAAGTTCTGGAGTGGCGACCGCGAACCGGAAGACGTTGCGTTGGAAGACCTCCCACTAGGTGGACCGATGACCTGGTGAAGGTTGCGGGAGTCCGCTGGATGCGAGTCGCATGGGACCGGTCAATGTGGCGACACTTGGGGGAGGCCTATGTCCAGCAGTGGACGTCTTTCGGCTGAAATGATGATGATGATGATGATGATGATCGTATTCTAGTACTAACTGCGTTGTGGAGGTCTGATGGGCAGTCGTTCCATGTAAAATACTGGTATTCAGCTGCATCCGTTTGGACTGGAAGCCGACCTCAACATAGTTGGGAAAAGGTTAGGCAGATGATTACATACAAATATAGCATCAAGTGTGTAATCCAAGCTATCATTACCAAGACTCACCAGCTTCTGGGTGGCTACTGAAAAAATCCTGGTGGAAAATTCCTTATTGGACTTTTTGGGAAATGGACAGTCTGGGAAATGGTCATTCTGGGAAATGGACTTTCTGGGAAATGGTCATTCTGGGAAATGGACTTTTTGGAACCGTTGGACATTTTCGGAATTGGACATTCTGAACCTTGACGAAACCCAGTAACACTTTGCCTTTGTGATAGTCGAAGCTACGAACAGACGACAGAACCCACGTCAAGGCTGTTGGGAGGGTTTGTAAGAACCTCAGTATACTTGCAAACAGCAGTCGTTTCTACAACCATTAGACCAATGAGTTATCCAAAAAAAAAGGTGATGGTGTAATTATGAGCGTGGCCCAGTTGTGGCGGCCCCGACTTACGAACAGTAAGTCGTGGGTTCAAACCTAGGCAGGCGCATTACTTTGTGTAATTTATTTCATCACCACTGCTCTCAAAACGGTGAAGGAAAACATCGTGAGGAAACCGCCATGTCCTAGAACCAAAAAATTCGAAGACATGTGACATCTACCAATCCGCACTGGGTCCGCGTGGTGGATTATAGCCCATTCACTCTCATAGAGAGGAGGCCTGTGTACCAAGCAGTGGGAACATTAATAGGCTGATGATGATGATAATGAGTGTAATTATTAATTTTCAGAACCTGAGTCGTTTTCTAATGTATTTCTTAGGTGTGCCTTATAACAATAAACGCAAGCCATGAAAGGCGTTTGTCGGACACGGACCCAGGGTCCAAGACCCACAGCGTGCTTGCATGCCGTCGGCCTCACCGTAAAGGTGATTAAATTCCGACCCCAAAAGCACACTATTCAATTAGTCAAATGTATTGTGGACATGTTGTGAATACATCGTTAATTACTGGATTGATTGGAAATCATTACGGAGCTATTGACAGCGTAGTTACAACATCATCTGAATATTTGTGTTTATTGAACAAAAGAGCGGAATTACTGTGGCGTTCATTGTGGAGAAACAGTTGTTTCAATTTGTTCATACCCTTTTCGATTCGCCACTTCAATATTAATTAAACGCGAAATTATAAATAAATATTGGTTATTGTTTAACGGCCACGAATGGTGAATGCGAAAATGTCGAAATACATACAATTCATGTATCAATACAATACAGTGTGTAAGGGACAGCCCTCCACAGACTGATGGAGTGAATAGACTTGTGTCCTGAAAAAATCTAATTACTCCGTAGCAGACAGCAGACCGCAACGAAGGTGGTGTGACGATCTGATCTCGTTTGCGAGGTGAACATGGCCAGATACCACATAGGACAGAGGTTTGATAGGAGAAAGGGGAGGCCTTTGCCCAGCAGTGGGACATTCAAACAGGCTAACAAAAAAAAAATCGTCAGTTAGATTATCAAAAAATATTTGACACGTATTTTTTCTTTTGTTACGTAAACCAAATTTGACGAAGATACAACGCTTTTAAAATTCTCAATACGTCACGCTGTGCTGTAATTTTTAGTGCGTTGTGACGTCACAAGCCCCCCACTCCCGAGTTTTGATGCGTTTTATCTTTGTCAATATTCATTGATTTCCAAAAACAAAAAATACGTGTCTATATTTTCCAAAACTCTAACTGATGGACTAAATAGATTTGCAATTTATTGATGGTGGAAACTAGCCTATTCAGTATATCATACAAAGACCGCTACAAGAAATTATTTTAGGAACGTTATGGGAATCCAATAAATTTGATTTGTTTTATTTGACCATACGCAATGTATCGTTACCGTGGCAAAACGTACGTAGCGAACGGCAAGCGCGACGATAAGTTTCATGAACTCTGTAGCTAGGCAAGAAGTGAACATTTCGCGTCGTTCGTTAGAGTATTTCAACATCCAATGATGGTTTTTTTTATTTTACAAAAATGGAGTGCTGCGTACAGAGAATGTAATTTTACATTGAAGTAAAGAAATAGTAAACGAAAAATAAATATTTGTAAATTTTCCTGAGAAATATGATTCAAAATAAGGAGCTGAATGCACCCTGTCAGTTTGCAGAGGGTCATCCCTTACACCCTGTATTATCCATTCTTCCACGACTGCAGTGACTTATGTACGCACTCAGTAGCGTTTCAGGCTGGAGCGTGAAAAAGTTGCACATCTCATTCCACCGTCATGCCATCTGCAAGGTTTTGCGCCTTGCAGTGATTTGAAGGCACCGGACAAGGTGAGCTTTGTTGTGCAGACTCGTTTAGCTAAGATCTTTAGTACCTAAGCTTTCGCAAGTTTTGTTGTGTCGGAGGCGAGCCTATTGCAAGGTCATCAGAATAAATAAATACCTCCCCAGAGATGCTTCTGAAAACTTCATATTAGAAAAACCTATTGACAGCATTCCCCATAGGAATTCAAGTCAAGCCCTCCAACTAACCTAATAGTATTTACAAATATTACAACAACATTATGATGGAAGTATTTACCTTACTCCACTATAGGTACTATATTAAGGTATGACCTTTTAGAAATGTCAGGTGCGTAGCCGTCAGCCCCAGAAAAGGTGTAAACACTGGAAAGGAATTATTTTATTGTCTACAACCATTATTCCATAATAGCATGACGACAGTATAAAAAATTGCAAATCTATTTAGTCCCGACTATTGGAAATTAATGGATACGTATTTTTTGTTTTTGTAAATCAATGAATATTGACAAAAGATAAAACGTATCAAAACTCGGGAGTGGGGGCACGTGACGCCAGAACTAGCTAAAAATTATACCGTGGCGTGACGTATTGAGAATTTTAAAAGCGTCGTATCTTCGTCAATTTTTTTTAACGTAACAAAAGAAAAAACACGGGTCAAATATTATTTGATAATCTAATCAAACTGAAGGACTAATTAGTTTTTTTTTGTCGTCTCGCCTATTGTGTATACTATGTAAAGCTACAAAACAAAGTAAACTACTCATTTCACCAAAACCTACTACACAGGGCCGGTCTAAAAATATTCACATACAACGCGTTGTATTGTTGACATAAAAAGCTCATAATGTTCTAGCCTCTATCCAACAATGTTAGAGTCGGCTTCCAGTCTAATCGAATGCAGTTGTGTTGGAGATTCTACTTATGAATTTGAACACCAACATAAAATGTAAAACCTTGTGTAAATAGTGGCAACACTATTCCCTTCCATCTGCGACACTGGTACAATACAGACGTGTGCATACTACTTGCCATATTTTTATTTAATCTTCCTTCCTCGGCACCAACGTACCAGCACCTCATCAGCTACCTACCACCTATCTAACAGCTACACAAGCTGAATACCAGTATTTTATGGAGCGACTGCCGACCTGATCTCCAAAGCCCAGTAACCGGCTTCAACCTGTAACAATCGTCAAAGATCTACAAATGACAGCCGCGACCAACGGTTTAACGTGAACGAGAGAACTCGAATCCACGAACCGACCTCGCCAAGCACTGCTTAAGAGGGCCCTTCCCGGCCCACCTATCGTCAACACGAGCATGGTCGAAAAGCTTGTTGTTACATCCAGAGCCACAGCGGCGGTATTCTTTCAACTCCCCTGTCTTACCTAGCCCCGACCCCGCACTACTCGTCTCCCGCTGACCTCATACCGCCTAACGCGAGGACATTGAACGAAGAATATAGTTTTCGAAAATTTATAAAACTTATTCCAGGAAATACGTATTTTTGAAAAAGTCTTACAAGTTTGTGAAATAAATATTTGTCATTTAGAATCTCCACTACATTTGCAAGGCTTCTATCAGGATGCTTTCTTTACTTTTACAATTTATGAGTTGATTATAAACGGCCAAAGTTGAGGTAAAATTTGTTCAAAACAGCAATTTTTGGAGGCCTATACTGAATTTGTTTCTACAAATTTTTATTTTTTGCTTTGATAGAAGCCTAGATATAGTGCACAAGATACCTATTAGTTCATAAAATTCAAAGATACATGTCTAACAACGGCATAATCACGTACGAGCGTTTGTCAAAATTCTCGCGAAAAGTATGGCGGGTTGGCCGCTCTTAACCTTGAAGATCGACCCGTGAAGCTGTTATTATTTAGCCACGAGCTCCTATGTTCGTATAACAACCTAACATGTAGAATAGATTATTGCCCTCAGAATAACCTCTACGTGTACAATATCGATCTTGTAAATTGGAGCCGTCTGAAGCATACGCAAACGGTATTAATCGTTTAATTTGCCTTAAGCTTCTACTGCGAAACGGTATCGGTATGTAAGCCGCATGTTATCCTACATGTAAAACACAATCATCAAAATGTATGGAATATAAAGTGGGAATCTGTTTTTGACGTTTTTCGGAGAACTTACGACGAATTTTAGAGATAGTCTGAAATATCAGTCGCGGGTAAGATATGATATCTTCTGTATAAGAATGCCTATCTATATGGGTACTATGTCACAAGAATTATTTTAATCGATCTGTTCATTATTGAAATGAGAAACTAATTTAGTGGAAAAGACCATCTCAGACACAAATCTGCATGGTCCTAATACGACTTGACCAAGATTATAATAATAATAATAATATCGCTGGACATTAACACACAGCGCCATCTAATGCCACACTAAGCAACGAGGCTTGTGTCGTGGACACCAGATAGTTGATATACTACATATATATACTTTTTGTTTGTAAATACATACTTATTATACATATAAACATCCATGACTCGGAAAGAAATGTCCATGCTCATCACACAAACATTTGCTCCAACCGGGATTCGAACCCGGGACCCTAAGAACGTAAGGCAGCCTCACTACCGCTGCGCCATTCGGGTCGCCATAATTAATTAATATAATATTATTAATATAATCAGTTAATATTGTGTACTGAGTGTGGGTCGTTACCCGTGGTCCCGGTGGGTCGACCCATTGCCGGGTCCATGGGTAATTTTGTCTCCTGGACTTCTGAATATATCGATAGAAAATACAAATCCATAATAAGAGCATATCATATCCCACCGGGACCACGGGTCTGTAATTTGACTACGGGTTTTTAGGTTTTTATTTACCTACCAACTACTTTTTTATTTACCTACCAACTACTAGGAGGGCAGAACCATAAAGGAGGTATTTTATATTTTTAATAGGAATCTCTTAATCAATCCACCAATGCCACCGACTTCCGAAAGTAAATTAATTTTGCAGTTTCTGTGTTTTTTTTGTTTGCAAAAAAGTTTTAGTTGTAGTATCTCATACAAATCCTTGTAAAGTTTCAATTTTACATGGTAACTATAGTTGCTGCCAGTTAAGATGTCAATAGCAGTCATTCACTCACCTACATTTATTAGAGTTCTTAACTATAAAAATCAAAAATAAGCCTGTTCAAGTCTTGACGCGTCATCTATCGTGATTCTCAACTTTTTTTCTAATGAAAAACGATACATGGTTCATTGTTTTGGTTTGTACGAAGAGATATTAGGGAAAGGGCAATGACCGCTATTGACAAGCTAAAACGCAACAACTATAGAAGTTATTGGCACGTCATCCACATAGACGAAGAAGAAAAAATGCATATTATAGAAGATAACTCATAAAGTACCGAAGCAAAGTTAACACAATTAATATGGGACCATCGCGCAAACTTCTACGAAATGAAAAAAAAAAAACCACTTTAATTGGACCAGTAATCACAGAGAAACTGGTGCACATACATCAAAAAAATTCGCTGGCCGAATACATAGCCTCCTTTTTAAGAAGTCGGTTAAAAACGACATGACAAATATTGACGTGTCATCAAAACGACAGCTTGCAATTACTTACGTAACAAACTACTCACCAAGAAATTAAAAGTAAAAAAAAAACTGTTTGCGTCCATCCATTAAAAGTATTACTCGACCGTCGTCGTCAACGAGGCATACAAGAAGCAACAATAATGACTCCAGGACAGTGTTTCAACAATTTATTGTTACTGGAGAATTTCTTCGGAATATACAGGAATTATTGTAACCAGAAGAAGATGAAAAAATGTTTTATCATCACCCATATAACCGCCACGACTATTGGGCAAACTATACTTATTATTTATGAACTATATTTGTTGCTAGGAGAAGTCGATCACAATCAATTCAATTTAGTGTTTGCTGGTTTTTCGACATCTGCCTATTTATCATCAGTGACATCCGTCATGGCCGGCATTTGCTACAGCCGCGCCTTTCAGTCATATTATAGAAGCTTCAGTCGTGTCTCTGAACGTTTTAAAGATGACAAGAAATTAAATAACTCTTTAAATAAAGGATGCGTGTTTAGCATCGGATTTATTTTGTATTGTATTGCGTTTGCTATCTTTAGATCTGTGGATACTTATCTAATATTTTCAAACTTGAATCCGTTAATTTTGACTCTAATTTTAGTAACTCAAACAATAACAAGAATTGCTATAGTGTTTGAGCACTTGATGTTGTGCATTGTTGTTATGGTAGTGGTTCATTTGCTTAAATGCTTGACTTCGTTGGTATCAGCGGCTCAGAAGAGAGTAGGGAGGTGTGATATTAGTTCGGATGAGCAGTGTGATGTCACAAGGGAGCAGATACAAGAATGGGTGGAACTGTATCGAGATTTGGTGAACTGCTGCGACCAAGTGATGCTTTGCTTTGGAAGCCAGGTATTTGTTATATGACACCTTGAGGTCCTTTTATATTAAAATATTTTTTTCGTAATGGCATTCTTATGTTTCAGTTTTTCTTTTCAATAACATTGTCAATACTACACTACATTTTGATGGCGTACTATATTTTTTACAGGCATATTTTAAATGTAAGTATAAACGAATAATAATTTTATTTTCATGAGCAAAATTAGACACACACCCGTACCTATAAACAAGTCAAAGCGGTTACTTAACCAAAAGTCGTTATTTATGGTACGAATTTATTTTTTTAGTAATTGCTTGAAGTTAGAACTGTCAAAAGTTAGAGTTCCTACTTCGTTCAAATTCTTGTCTATAAATGGTATAAAATGGTTGCATAAGTAATTACAAAACTTAAACTCAAGTAATTATCTTACCATGAATATAGATACCAGGGTATGTCTCTGTTCAGGCCTACGAAAACACACTATAGCTGGATGTAGATAAATGTAGGAAATGATTATACCATTTAAGTTTTGAAACTGTCATGGTCACTAGCAAAACAAACAAAAAGTAAACATGGTAAATATCCCGTTTTTAGCGTTAATAATAATTACCTACCAATGGGGCAAACAAAGGTTTAATTGGAGACTAATATACTGAATGGGCAACTATAATACTAAGTAAGTAACGATTTATCCGGTTACTGTGGTGACCATAGGAAGCAAGAGCGAGCGAAGCGAGCTCGGGACTTGTGGAGTCTAGTGAGCGGCGCGAACGGTCAGTCAGTCGCCGCGCCGTTTTAAACATTTGTATTTGCCCACTGTTTTTCGCCCACTTAGTATTTAAGAAGCACGACATGTTCAGTATTTTTTTCGTTTAAATACTACCCGATAAATATTAGTATTTTATACAGTGCGTCTGAGAACCCAACCAGACATACCTACTCTTTTGAGGATAGTTTTGTGAATTCCAGATTGGGAACACCGAAGAGTATACCAGAGTTGGAATTGTGCTATTTGCTTACGTGTCAGTGATAATGATGCCATTGGTTGCTGGGCAGCTGGCGAGTAACCAAGGAGTGAAGTTCCGCCGCGCGTTGGTTCGTCTTTACAATACCATGATTTTAGGTAAGACAATGGAGTGACCGCTTTAATTTCTTGACGAGAAAAATAGGCTTTGATTCAACCAGAAAGAGCTTTATGAAGATCACCATCATCTGCCTAGCCTTTTTCCAACTATGTTGGGATCGGCTTCCAGTCTAACCGGATGCAGCTGAATACCTGTATTTTACATGAAGCGACTGCCTATCTGACCTCCACAACCTAGTTAGTACTGGGTAATACGAGACCCCTTGGTAAGGCTGGTTGTCAGACTTTCGGGCCACTGAGGAAACTCGGTATGTAACGGGTAAAGAGCTTTTCATCCCATCTATTCGAAAAGGACGACTTGGTTCGCCTTTAAGTGCACCCAAAGGTGGTGTTTTCTATAAGAAACTTTTAGCGGGCAGTAATGAGTTTTTAATCCTCTTTATAAGTGTGCCGCAATAATCTTTGCCGCGCACTTTTTGAATTTGGAACATCTTATTGTTCAGCGCCAAATAAATCGAACGCAAACATTGTTTTAATAAAGACTGGCTGGTACGACGACCTATAGTCGCGCCGCTGGCTGAATAAAAAAGAAATTAAATTAAAAACGCGCGAACTACAGCCCGCGTTTTCGTCAATTCTCACGGATTTATAGAAATTCATGCGTTTTGTTTTGAAAAACTAGTTCTTCAAGTGACAGTGAATAAAATATGAGGCGCCATTTATTTTCTCATAGTGGGTGATGAAAAGTAGAGTGTATCACTTGGGCGCAAATATATTTTTGGCTCGGACGACGTACTTTGAATCCCTCGCTACGTTCAGGGTTCTACTAAAGAATCCCTCGCAACGCTCGGGATTCTACTCTAGAATCACTTCGCTCTGGATTCAAAAAAGCGCCCTCGCCGTAAAAATAAAATTTTGCTCCCCGATACAATCTACTATTATGAAGAAATGTAGCGAAAAAGAAGTCAGTCGAGTCGGTACGTTTCAGCGCTACGTATCAGCGTTTCTTTTTTTCTTCTTTCTTTCTAATCCCTGAAGGGTTAGGCACAGGTGTAGCTATTAGTACACCCACACTTTGCTAGTTATGTTAAAGTTCCTTGTAATAGGAGGCTCGTCGATAGCCATCAACCGGGCACAACCGGGCTGCTACTGAGAAATTCCTGATAGCTAAACCCAATAACACTTTGGCAATCGAACTAAAGACCTCTTGCTCAGCAATTGCGCTTGAATTGATAAGTATTATTTTTAGGACGAAAACCCGTATGCCAACCACTGAACTCTTGTTACAGGCTCAGGTGAAGCTGAAGCGAAGTTGGTTAAGGACTTGATACGTCTGATCATCAAGAAACCAATACAGATCAAGTTGGTGTCCAACATTCCTGCTGGGATATACATCCTGCCTATTATGCTCACTTTAACTGTCAATTATGTCATTGTTATGTTGCAATTTAACCATGTCATTTAACCGTTTGATGGTGCATTCCTGGATACTTAAAAATGTATATTCATATTATAATAATAATAATAATATTTTGAGTTTTTTTTGTAAAATAATAAACATACATCCCATGAATACATTCGGTTTTTCATCTACATTTATTATTTTAGAAATATTTTCGTTCAATCTTAGGTAGGCGTAATTCGACAGACCTACCTTAGTTATTAGCACGTCATCAACATAGACTTATGCTTTGCATCTCTGAAAACAGGCGCCGCGGCATAGAGTGGGGATTATCCAACGTCTTGGAAGACTTGGACTACGCCGATAACCCATGCCTGCTGAGTCATACCCGCGCCGATATGCAAGCAAAATTGAACGATTACAACAGAAGGCGGCAGAAACCGGGCTTAAAATAAACATCAGGAAGATCCACGAGATAAGAACTGGTGTGAAGAATCACTTACCGTTGCTGATTGGCACAGAGGCAGTGGCACGCGTCCACAAATTTACTTACCTCGGGAGAGTCGTGGCAGAGTCTCTGGCACGACTCTCCCGAGGTAAGTAAATTAAGGGGCAGTGAAAAGGACATCGCTTCACGGATCGCCAAAGCCCGAGCAACCTTCGCGGAGCTGAGACCTGTTTAGCAGTCGCGGAAACTGACCCGAAGGATTAAACTCAATATATAATAATAACTCAAAATAATATAACTCAAAATATTCGGGTCCAATGTGAAATCCGTGCTGCTTTACGGGTGCGAAACGTGGAAGGTCACAAAGGACATCTCACGCCAAATCCAAGTTTTCGTCAACCGCTGTCTTCGTCGCATTCTCGGAATTTACTGGCCCGAGACCATTTCCAACGTAGAGCTGTTAGAGGAATACGAAGAGAGCCCGATCGACGCCAGATCAAGTGTCGCAAGTGGAGATGGATTGGCCACACGCTCCGAAGGGACCCCGACCACAAACCCAAACAAGCTTTGGACTGGAATCCCCAAGGAAAAAGAAAGCGTGGCCGTCCCCGTCAAACCTGGCCTCGCACCGTGTTGGCAGAAGCGGCGAGCTTCGGAATGACGTGGAGCGAGGTGAAGCGTGAAGCTCAAGACCGATTGCGATGGAGGACATCTGTGGACGCCCTCTGCCCCATCTAGGGGACATACGACATTAAGTCGTCCACATAGACGATGAAGAAAAAATGCATATTATAGAAGACAACTCATAAAGTACCGAAGCAAAGTTAACACAATTAATATGGGACCATCGCGCGAACTTCTTCGAAGTGAAAATATAATCAATTAAATCGGACCAGTAATCACAGAGAAACTGGTGTACATACATAAAAAAAATAAGCTGGCCGAATACATAGCCTCCTCCTTTTTAAGAAGTTGGTTAAATCATGATCTGTCAAATGACCAATTTGTTCGAGACACCATTGTTTCATTATTGTGTTTAGTTCGTGGACAGATCAAGGGTTAAAAATGACATGGCAAACATTAACATGTCATCAAAACGACAGCTTTCAATTTTCTAAGTAACAAACTACTCATCACGAAATTAAAATTAACTGTTTGACGAAGACGGTCGAGTCGAGAGACTTTTACTGGAGGCATACAAGAAGAAGCAATAATGGCTCAAATACAGTGTTTCAACAATTTAATGTTACTGGAGAATTTCTTCGGAATACACAGGAATTATTGCAGCCAGAAGAAGATGAAAAAATGTTTAATCATCACCCATATAGCCGCCACGACTATTTGGAAAACTATACTTATTATTTATGAACTATATTTGTTGCTAGGAGAAGTCGATTACAATCAAATCAATTTGTTGTTTGCTGGTTCTTCGGCATCTGCCTATTTATCATCAGTGACATCCGTCACGGCCGGCATTTGCTACAGCCGCGCCTTTCAGTCATATTATAGAAGCTTCAGCCGTGTCTCTGAACGTTTTAAAGATGACAAGAATTTAAATAACTCTTTAAATAAAGGATGCGTGTTTAGCATCGGATTTATTGTATATTGTATTGCGTTTGATATCTTTAGATCTGTGGATTATTATCTAAAATTCTCACACTTAAATCCGTTAATTTTGACTGTCATTTTAGTAACTCAAACAATAACAAGAATTGCTATAGTGTTTGAGCACTTCATGTTATTCATTGTTGTTATGGTAGTGGTTCATTTGCTTAAATGCTTGACTTCGTTGGTATCAGCAGCTCAGAAGAGAGTAGGGAGACATGATGTTGGTTCGGATGAGCAATGTGATATCACAAGGGAGCAGATACAAGAATGGGTTGAACTGTATCGGGATCTGGGGAACTGCTGCGACCAAGTGATGTTTTGCTTTGGAAGCCAGGTATTTGGCTATGATGTTATATAATACCTAGACCTTTTTATGTTAAAAAAAAGTTTTGTAACGACATTCTTATGTTTCAGTTTTTCTTTTCAATATCATTGTCAATACTACATTACATTTTGATGGCGTACTATATTTTTTACAAGAATATTTTAAATGTAAGTATAAACGAATAATAATTTTATTTTCATGAGCAAAATTAGACACACACCCGTATCTATAAACAAGTCAAAGCAGTTACTTAGGCAGAAGTCGTTATTTATGATAAGATTTTTATTTTTTAGTAATTGCTTGAAGTTAGAACCGTCAAAAGTTAGAATTCATAGCTTTGCTTTCTTTGACGGTTCCAACTTCGTTTAAATTCTTGTCTTTATAAATAAATAAATGGTATAAAATAGTTGCATAAGTAATTACAAGACTTAAACTGAACTAATTACTTTACCATGACTATAGATACCAGGGTAAGTCTCTGTACAGGCCTACGTAAACACATTCTAGATGGATGTAGATAAATATGGGAAATTATTATACGGTAAACATGGTAAATATCATGTTTTTAGTGTTAATAATAATTACCTACTAATCGGGTGGATAACAGTTTGATTGGCGACTAATATATTGAATGGGCGACTATAATAATACTAAGTATGTAACTATTAATCCGGTCATTGCGGTAAGGAGAACATAAAGAGCAAGAGCGAGCGAAGCGAGCTCGGGACTTGTGGAGTCTAGTGAGCGGGCGAAGCGCGTGAACTAAGACTCCGGCATCCTTTTCTTGTTATGTTACTTTAAACCTTAAAATAGAAATTGGAGTTTTAGTTTTTTTTTTTCCGAGTCCTTGATTCGCACTGATCTTATTGAACAACTAGTAATTCAAATTCGTATATTTAAGTCGCCGTTTTAAAGATTTGTATTCGCCCACTGTTTGTCACCCACTTAGAATTTCAGTAGCCCATATTCAGTATTTTGTTTCGTTTAAATACTTCCTGATAAATATCAGTATTTTGTACAGAGCGTCTGAAAACCCCACCAGACATTGAGAATAGTTTTGTGAATTCCAGATTGGGAACACCGAAGAGTATACCAGAGTTGGAATTGTGCTATTTGCTTACGTGTCAGTGATAATGATGCCATTGGTTGCTGGGCAGCTGGCGAGTAACCAAGGAGTGAAGTTCCGCCGCGCGTTGGTTCGTCTTTACAATACCATGATTATAGGTAAGACAATGGAGTGACCGCTTTAATTTGTTGACGAGAAAAATAGGCTAGATTCAGCCAGAAAGAGCTTTATGAAGATCACCATCATCTGCCAAGCGTTTTCCCAACTATGTTGGGGTCGAACACTGTTTTAAGCTTTCACGGTTTAAACTAAACTTAAATAAGACAATAACAAATCACAACAACAACAACAATATAACAATAACAATACAAGTTACACCCAACAACAACAACAAACAACAACCAACAACAACCCAACAATATAAGTTTATGTTGGGGTTGGATTCCAGCCTAACCGGATGCTGTTGAATACCAGTATTTTACATGGAGCGACTGCCTATCTGACCTCCACAACCTAGTTAGTACTGCGTAATACGAGACCCCTTGGTAAGACTGGTTGTTAGACTTTCAGGCCACTGAGGAAACTCGTAAACCTGTAATGGGTAAAGAAAGAGCTTTATGAAGATATGAAAGCGGGGTTGGTAATACTACTTTTCGATTTAATGCTCCATTTACGAAATATTAAACTTTAAAGTGCTAATTTTTGTTCCAGTAGGGCGTCCCCCCCCTCTAAAAGCTAAACTGCTGGCTTCTAATCCGGAAAATTCATGATGATAGTGCATTTGCACGATTATCATGAATTTTAAAGGAAAACTATAACGGTTAAGATATCTTTATTAGTTAAGCATTAATAGTCGTTGAACAAATCCTATTAAGTGACTAAGATGAAGTAGTTGCTTGTTTATAGCGGGTAAAGACTTGCATTGAAAAACAAAATCTAAAATGAAACATAATAAGTTTCACAAAGCTACCGCTAGATGGCGCTGTACCAACGGGTTCGTTCTATATTGTAATAACGGGCTACTACGGAAGCGGAACCCTACACTGCGCGTGGCCCGACACGCACTTGGCCGGTTTTGCCTTCATCTTTTGCTCAGCAGTTGCGTTTGAATTGAATACTATTATTTTTTAGGACGAAAACCCGTATGCCAACCACTGAACTCTTGTTACAGACTCAGGTGAAGCTGAAACGAAGTTAGTTAAGGACTTGATACGTCTGATCATCAAGAAACCAATACAGATCAAGTTGGTGTCCAACATTCCTGCTGGGATATACATCCTGCCTATTATGCTCACGTTAACTGTCAATTATGTCATTGTTATGTTGCAATTTAACCATGTCATTTAACCGTTAGATGGTGCATTCCTGGACACTTAAAAATGTATATTCATATTATTTGCCATAAATTTATATTATTAAAAGAATGGATTTTGTTTCATTTTTAGGGTTCCGTAGTCCTGACAAGGAACCCTTATAGTTTCGTCATGTCCGTCTGTCTGTCTGTCTGTCCGAGGTCTTGCTAAGAGACCGTTAGTACTAGAAAGCTGTAATTTTGTAGAAGTGTGTATATCAATAACGTCGATAAAGTGGTAAAATAAAACTTGGAAAAAATAAATTTTTAGGGTAGCTCACCTACATGCGAAGTGGGGATTAATTTTTTTTTCGTCGTCAACCCCATCGTGTGGGGTATCGTTGAATAGGATTTTTAAAATGATTTAGGGATTGCTAAGACTAGTTTTCGATTTAATGCTCCATTTACAAAACATTAAACTTTTAAATGCACTTTTGTTTCAGTAGGGCGTCCACCCTCCTCTAAAAGCTAAACTGCTGGCTTGAAAAATCTGGGAATATTCATGATGATAGTGCATTTCATGAACTTTATAGAAAAACTATAGCGGTTAACATAACTTTATTATTTTAGCAGTAATAGTCGTTGAACTTGGGTGTTGGATAATTTTGTAGCAAATACAAAATCCTTAGAATAAATCCCATAAAGTGACTAAGATAAAGTAATTGCTTGTTTATAACGGGTTAAGACTTGCATTGAAAAACAAAATCTTAAATAAAAAAACAAAAAAAAACATAATAAATTATCATAAGTTTCACAAAGCTGCCGCTAGATGGCGCTGTACCAACGGGTTCATTCTATATTGTGATAACGGGCTACTGCAGAACCCTACACTGCGCGTGGCCCGACACGCACTTGGCCGGTTTTTGGTACCTAATTTAATATTCTTAAATTACAAACAAATAAAAAAATAAGAAAACATTTTCATTTTATAATATACAAGGTGTTAACGGACCCTTCACGAAGCCGTCAACCAAGCATTCTGTACATCAAACTAAGTAACTTTACGCAAAAGACCTTTTTTTAATGGCGTGAAAAATCGCGTTTTGCGGTAAAACTTTATGTAACGCACTGAAAACATTGTGCTTATGGATGGATTGAATAGTACAGGGGTCGTGGAAGTGTTTAAAGTAAAAATCTTTCATTAAAAACATGTACGTATTAAAAAAAAACTTGTGAACAAGTTAGAACTTTCACCTCCAATATCTCCATAACTAGAACGTTCCCAGGTATGGTCTAGAACAAAAAAATGATGAACCTTGCCTTTTGTCTTCGTTAAGGGGTCTTTTACACCATTTATACAAATAAATGAGTCTCTGACTAGCATAACTGAGTGTCTGTTTGTAATATCAAAATAACAGCTTTTTACTGAATTCGTTTTAATCCGGTACTTTAATTATACTAAAAAAAACATATTAAAAATTTTTTGCATGTCTGTCTGTTTGTTCCGGCTAATCTTCGAAACTGGCAGATAGCTGATGTTATAAGGAGTAACTTAGGCCACTTTAATTATTTTAGGTTCCGAGTAAAAAAAGAAAAAAAACGCTTGAAATTGTTAACAAAATCCGAATAAATTCTTTTTAAAATTTCATCTCGCAAGTCTTCCTAGTAGGCTGGCTTCTGCTTAACCGGACTATCCTGTAGATGCCTTGAGTGTAAGGCCTCCAGCCAGGGGCAAAAAACTTATAAACAGGGAAGTAAATAAAACTTATTACAGGCTACAGCTAGTTCGTGAATAAATGTGTATTTCAGTGATATGCTATAGCTTAGCGGTGTTGATCGAAGAGATATGTTGTATTTACCCGTAATTACACAGACATAGCTAATGATTTCATGTTTTCAAAATGATTGACAGTTAATTACTTAACAAACAACTGCTTTCCATCCTCAAGTTATTTCAAATGACCTGTTTTACTACTGCTTAGAAAAATATTGTTGTTGCCGAGGCACATAAGATAAAATAAAACAAAAATGACATTTATAAAATAGTTGGACAATTTATGAGAAAGTCTTAGGCATAAATGGGGATGATTGCTGACTAAAAAAAAAATATTATTCTGTTTAGTCCGTCAGTTAGATTATCGAAAAATATTGGATACGTTTTGTTTTATCAAATTAATAAAAATTGACGAAGATAAAACGTGTTAAAGATCATGAGTGGGGGCTTTTGACGTCACATTTGAGTAAAAAATGTACTCAAATGTGACGTCACACGAGTTTTCAACGCACTGTATCGTCTAATTTTTTTGTTTACGTGAAAAAAGAAAAAATATGTGTCCAATATTTTTTTGGAAATCTATCCGACGGACTAATTGGAAAGATGATTGATGATTTTTTTTTGTACTGATTTCGGATTTTTTTGACATCTATTATTATTATATTACTGCAGCCAGAAGAAGACCAAGAAATCTTAGAGGTATGAAGAAGGGTATAAAATTCTTCCCGCATAGAAAAGGAAGGATCCACCGACCACACGGGTGTTGTGGCTGGTGTGGTACTTCCCGGACAGTTGTTTTCGGGTTTTTTACATAGTCTTATGTCGTGGATAACTTTCGACAGCGTGATTCAGAATTTTAGTTCTTCTTTTGTGCCACAGATGGCGCTGTAGTATATTTTGTTGTACTATGTAGTTGTAGTATTATTAAATTTGTACTGTGCCGCCACAAAATATTTATTATTTCACAAATACTCATCCTGACGAGTTTGCATGCTGTTCTCTTGATTCTTGAATCATATTTGTTGTTTGCAGAGGACAGCTGATATGTTTCAATTTAAATTAATTTACGTTTAACATTCTGCTTCAGCTGTTAACTAATAACTACGTCAGCCGTCGTGACCGGTATCTGTCACACCCGCGCCTTCATGTCGTATTATGGAAGCATCTGTCATGTCTCTGACGAGGAGTTAGAAGTTTGATACGCGAGGTATTAAACTTCACGCGGGCGAAGCTACTGGCAGAAGCTAGTTACCCATATTAGCAAAACAAAATTACATTCTATTCTATTATTGTATTTGCGCTGTTTAAGGTTTTTAGCACATGCAGTAACTGCCACTGCACAGCCATGTGCTTCCGTGCACACTTGCACAGCGAGGCTCAGGGGGGGCTCCGGGCAGGCGGGACTTTTAGGAGGAAAAGAGGTGCCTCTTCCCATGTGCCGATTGTGACCACCGAGGTGGTTTTAGAGAGGGAAAAATCTCACCCGATATTATCCCTAAGGACCAGTTGCCTTTTGAAGGTAAGGATTCCCCACAAAAACAAGATTTTTTTTAATGTGTACCCACAAATTTGACCTAATAATTATAATCGTCCGTACCCTACTGTACCTTTCCTCCAATTTATATATTGTTTGCTTACACTTCAAATAAAATTTCTCACCAAAAATTCACGAAAAAAAAACATTTCAAATACTATACAAAAAAACCCTCTTTCACCAAAACAAACTTTATTTCAAACCGTATAAAAATTCTCTTAAACATTTTTCACGAGTATTATAAGCATAAATAACTCTTATTAATAAATATCAAGGGAAAAATTTAAGTTCAATGAAGCTTAAAAAACATGGCTTTCGTTTCATAGCGCGATTTATTCCAGTTTTCCTCATTTTGAGAGAGCCCTTAAAGTGTGAAGAACGATGAAGTAATACAAATTAAAACATTACGGAGGACAACATTGGTCGCCAGTGTTTGTGGCCAATGTTGGCGGAATTTGGCGTATTTACATTGGCAGATACTAAACCTTGCTATAGATAGACGATAAGTTATGCATGTCCGGGGCTGCGGGACTATTCGAAAGAGATACCGTGGCCCCGGAACACAAAGGGCGAGGAAGGAACATGGATGGGTTTTAGTCAGTAAAAGTCTGACACTCCCTCCTGCTCCGCCCAGAGCGGGAGAAGTCATTTCATGATTTCCCATCCAAAAAAAAAAAATGCATGTGAAGTTTTGCCTGTGGTCAAACTGGACAAACATAAATGAACATATTGTGTAGGAGTTATGTATCTGTAAAGTTATTGGAATATAACTCGGTTTTGCATGAAGGTATTCCATGCTTATGTAAAACTGACATGCGTAACCTTGCAGGTGTAGCTACCTTAAGAAGGTATCTGGCATATGACACGAAACAGGCCAAACGTGTTCTAAACTTTAAGGTGTAAAAAAAGACGAATGATAAATAATTAAATGTTTTGCATATAGAAGTTCACCGCTTGTTGTAACGACGAATTTAAAACTTTAAACTTTGTCCTTATACTATAGGGTTTAAAGTTAGACCGAAGTAGTGGAAAATCGATCCGTCTCTCTTTTTCACCGATCCCAATAAAAGTTCAGTTTTATTTCTGTCCAGTTCGAATATTTGCGCAGATAATCAATTCGCCACGAAACCGAAAATAGAGCGGTCCAATAAAACGTGACGAGTCAGCCAACACAGGTTTTATGAATTCGATTACATTGGATAACTTAATCCGTGTTCCCGTAACTAGTGATTTGTTACTGATTGCCACAGCCTCCACGTGATTGGCCAGGCGAAAGCACGAACTGTGAATTTTTGAGATCGATTGCTAGGTCAAATGTTGTGGGTTTTATTTTAGAAAAATGTATGCTGGCTTTACGTCTTTTTAGGAGATCGTATTCGATTACAAATGAGTCATGTAATAGTTTTTAGCGCCACTTTTTCACAACAGTTCTCTTCATCATTCAGTTCATCTCGGTACAGTTCAACCCATCCTCGTACAACGTCGTTGTAACACCACATTGCTCATCCGAACTAATATCACATCTCTGCACTTTCTCCTGAACGGCAGATATCAACGAAGTCAAGCATTTGAGCCAATGGACCACTATCATAATAACAACAGAAAACACGAAGTACTTGAATACAATTTTGTTAACAGTAATTCTTATGTAATGATGATATCAGAATGCGACACAAAAATATTAAAGAGTGCAACTGTGAGAAGTTTATAAATCTTTTATGCAATTCTGTAGACAAAAAACGCTATCTTTAAATTCAAATTCAAATAGTTTATTAATTGTGGATCACAGATTCATAAGATCTTGTGTTAAATACAGGTGTCTGCTATGTCCCGCCATTGAGGCATACAAAATTCATGTCACAAAAATAATTAATTAATAAACCGATTATCCAATATTTATTTAAATAATTTCACTACTTTTATATAAACTATAACTCTAAATAATAATAAAAATATGTACAAGTAACAACCTGTAACCGTTACAGGGCGTCAAAAAATTCGTCCACATCGCTGTCAACAGGAAAAGTGCCCAGAAGGCTGGCAGCATTGCCACGTTGGATGGCAATGCTGATTCTTTGGCCAAAAAATAGGCCCGCCCTCTGGTCACGTGAAGAGTCGACCAACCGCTTGGCGATTTTTCGAAATACTAGGTGGGCACTCGGACCCCATGGCCCTAGTGTTTCAACCCCAAACGGCTCAAACACAACACATAAACCGATTATTAAACCGATCAGAGACATGACAAATCATCTGCCTGACCTTTTCCCAACTATGTTGGGGTCGGCTTCCAGTCTAAGCGGATGCAGCTGAATACAAAACCATTTTACATGGAGCGACAGTACATCCGACCTCCACACCCAGTTAGTACTAGGCAATACGAAACCCCTTGGTAAGACTGGTTGTCTGAACCTTGGGCCACTGACTACCTGTAACGACTGTCAAAGATCTACAAATGACAACCGGGACCAAGGGCTTGGTGTGCTTTCCGAGGCACAGAGGAAACTCGGTCTGCTAGGGATGGTCGCCATTCGCATCCATCTACAGACCAATCTAGGCAAGCGCGAATTAACCTGAAGATTGATCCGAGCGACTATTATTATTTAGCATTGTGCCACGGGATCTTACTACCGGGATAAAAAGTATCCTTTGTTATTATAATCCAGGTTATAAACCGTCTGTGTGCAAACCTTCATCCAAATCCGTTAAGTACACACATCAAAAGTGTCTAGGGATCAACATATATTTTTGCAATAACTTTTCTCCTGATTGATATTAATTAAAATTTTCTTTAAGGATTCATCAAATAAAGTGTTTTCGTTTGTCACAGTAACGATAAACCAAGTCACCTTATTTAGTTCAATTTATTTATTTGAAAACCATTTACCAATACCAGTCACCTTTGCATTAATAAAGAAATTTGCCATTTTCCTAATAAAGGGATTTTTGACATTTGAACCACTAACATTAAAGTTCGAAAAAAAGACTGAAATAACAGTTTTCTTTAAAATTTTATTGGGTAACTTAAACAATTAATAATCCGTGTTTCTACCGCGAACACTAACAACACAAGAACATCGGTTTGGCATACTCAAAATGAGTTCATCCAAATCACGCTGTGGAATGGCCGCCCATGTTCGTTGCAACAACAAAAAAAGGTCTTCTTGCGACTGGATACCCTCCATATTCGGCAGAGCTCTTCTCTGTAGCATATCCCATGCATGCTCAATCGGGTTCAAGTCTGGCGACTGAGCAGGCCAGGGCAGGACATTGATGTTAGCTGCGGCGAGAGTCTGTCTTACAACTCTTGCGGTGTGCGGTCGTGCATTATCATGCATTAACTGAAATAAGGGACCGATTTGCACTTGTAGAGGAACGATGACGTATGATACAATCGTCTCAGCATAAATTTGAGCGTTGAGGTTGCCTCTGATCCAAATCAACTCAGTTCTTCCGCCGATCCAAATACCCGCCCATACCATGATGGTTCCACCACTATAAGGATGGACTTCCTGGCAGGATTTTAATCGCTGTTGGCGTCCAGGGGTTCTCCAGTGTCGTATAGGTCTTGTATCCGGTCTCATACCAAAAGTCTCATACCAAAACGAGACTCATCAGAAAAGCACACGAAACGCCATTGTTCTTCTGCCCAATTTCTGTGTTCAAGAGCCCATTGATATCGAATCCTACGATTGTGCATTGCTATAGGTGGTACCCGTAGCGGTCTTCGGGAATGAAGGTTCACTTCATGCAAGCGGTTTCTGACTGTTTGGTCGCTAATTAAGTTCCCTGAAGAGTGATGAAGCCTCACGGCTAACATCATGGCGGTTATTGTTGGAGCTCTTCGAGTTAAGATTTGAATGTATCGGTCTTGTCTCCGTGTGGTGCAGCGATACCGTCCTCCATGGCGCTCAGCCACGGTACCAGTGCTTCGGTAACGTGTCCAAAGTCGACTGATAACACTCTGACTTGTATTCAGAGCTAAAGCCACAGTACGTTGCCGGGAACCAGCTTCTATCATTCCCACGGCTCTGAGCATTTCTTCCCTGCTTAAATGACGTCGCCGCTCCATAATAACGTTGGTTTTAATCAGTAGTAGGGAAACAGTAGCACTAATAATGTCTTCAATGCGTTGTATGTTTTTATAGGGAAAATATTGACAGCTGATTTTCATCTTTTACTCGAATTTGATTCACAGTTCCTGATTCAAATTATGAAATGCACCAAAAAGGATCCATATAAATTTATAAAATCATAAATTTATTACAAAGCCACATCTCAATCTCAAGAAATCCGCATAAAAATGCTTGATCCCTAGACACTTTTGATGTGTGTAGTTTTTGCGTGAAAGAGTAAAAAACATCTATACACCCAGACATCCATACATCCTCACAAACTTTCGCATTTATAATATTAGTAGGATACACAATAGTTTTTATTAACTATATATCATAGTGACATTAAAGCTCAGCCATTTTTTATAATCTCATTAGTAGGTATACAGTGTTTGAGCCGTTTGGTATTGAAACACTAGGGCTATGAGGCTCGAGTACCTTTCAGGACATCGCCAAGCGGTTGGTCGGATCTTCCCGTGACCAGAAGGCTGGCTTTTTTTATTACCAAAGAATCAGCATTGCTTTTCAACGTGCTTTCAGCCTTTTAATTCCGTTGCCAGTGATGCGGACGAATTTTTGGCGCCCTTAAATTTTGTTTCTGCTTTTATACAATCATGTTCACATTTTTTCATTATTTAAGTTAGTCGTTGTATTTAAATTATGTAAAAATATATTCAATAAAAACAAAGCTATAATTTATTACAATATTGGGTAAAAAGGTGGCAAGGCACCTGAAGTAACAGCCATTACTAAAATTACGTTACGTAATGGGCGTGCCTAACAAACTCAATTACAATAGGCCTATGTGCATTTCGACCAAGTATTGGAAATTGGTGAAACTCCACACATATTTGTCTAGCTATTGAAATCGAATAAATTAGCAGCTGGTTAAATAGATTTCACTGCTCTCAAAATGGTGAAAGATTTAACATTGTTTAACAGCATATGTTTTTGTTTGATGTAGGTACATACGGCGACAAGACGACGACGAGCGATCGTCGAGTCAATATCTCCTGAGACTGGGCATCCGCAGGAGATCCTATTCTCGACACGTTTTTTTGCCCCCCGAGGGGGCCGTCAAGAGGCGAAAAACGTGTCGAGAATAGGTCTCGGATGCATATTGCATGTTTTTTTTTTCATACTTCCTGCATGTGCGTATTTTCGCGGGTGGGGGAAGGCGTTGTTGCATTCTGCATCCAAGCCTAGGATCTATTTACGGAGTTAACATTTATATTTTGCAAAACATTTATTAATTTTTTTAAACCTGATATTTTATTCTTGTTAACTGACAACATTAGCTCTATAACGAACATGGTGTAGGTACCTATCTTGGATAGGATGGGACGTCAAACGTATTAAACCATTCATTAATCTAAAAGTGTTTACTATGAAATTATATTATGAAATTGCTTCTATCATATTAATATATGTTTAATTTCGATTCGAACTATTACTTTTCAGTATCATAGTTGCGAGACACACAACATTACAAACGAAAATGTCTTCATTCAAGTGGTTGAACATTTTATTGTTTTTGGAGAATTTCTTCGGCATATACAGGAACTATTGTAGCCAGAATAAGATCAAGAAAGCTTTTATTATCATCCAAATATTCGTTCAGACTTTATTGCACACTATATTTGTAATATTTAAAGTATATTTGTTATTCAGAAGAGATGATTACAATCAAATGAAATTAATATTTCTTTGTTTTAGTATTTCAACGTATGCGGACTGTATATCATCTGTTGTGACTGGCACTTGTTACAGCCGCGCCTTCATGTCATATTTAAGAAGTATAAGTCATGCTTCTGAATCTCTCAAAGATGATAAGAAATTAATCAATACTTTAAAGAAAATATTCTTCTCCGGCATTTTTTTCATTTTGTTTTCTCTCGTGTTTTCTACCTTCAGATCAACGGAAGCTTTTATAAGATACGAACCGTCAAATCCGTTGGTCATATTGATTCCTATGGTGGTATTACAAACAATTATAAGAATAACTGTAGTATATCAGCACCTTATGGTATATGTTGTTATAATGATAGTTGTTAATTTGACTAATTGTCTGACTTCATTGATATCAGCCGCTCAGGAGAGCGTAGGGAGATGTGATATTAGTTCGGATGAGCAGTGTGATATCACAAGGGAGCAGATTCATGAATGGGTGGAACTGTATCGGAATTTGATGAACTGCTGCGACCAAGTTATGCTTTGCTTTGGACGCCCGGTATTGTTATTTTGTAAATTTCTGATACTACTGATACTGTTAGCCTTCGTCATCCCACTGCTGGGCAAAAGCCTCTCCCCATGACTCCCAGTTCTTTCGATCCAGAGCCAATGTCAACCACTGGTCGCTGGTCTTGTCCAGCTCGTCCCACAATCTTCTAAGAGGTCTGCCAGCTCCACAAAGCTTCCTGGTCAAAGCTTTTGTGGCCATAACTCGTGGTCTTGGCCGCGTAGTGCATAAGATCCCATACTGGGTATCAATCTTCCAGAATGAGCATAACATCACGCCTGTTTTTCCAGCAGGATGAGGTAGAGCTATTTTTGGCCCACAGCTCATTGGGCGAGCGGCAGACGGCTTTTTGCCTAACGTCAGTAATTTGTATTTTGGAGCGCAGCGTGGTGTTGCGTACACGACACGGTCGGTTAGTTTGACGCCTAGTATGCTGCGCTCCCACGTTGGCAGACCATGAGTTTGGACTTTTGAATGTTTGTCAAAGACCAAGTCTGGGATTCATAGATCAAAATGGGAAGAATGCACATGTCCATGATTTTTCGCTTTTGTCACAAAGGAAAGTTTCTTTCATAAGCTCCTTCATGAACCAGTAGCTTTTCCAGGCATTTCGGTTCGTCTTGTGACTTCCTTGTCTTGCCTGGACAATTATTAAATTTCTAATACCAAATATTTATGAATAATTTATTATGTGAGAATGAATGTAATATTTTTTCTTTCAGTATTTCTTTTCGCTGATCGTGTCAATAACACAATACATTTTGGTGTCGTACGACGTATTTTACACGTATATTTTAAATGTAAGTATGCAACGGCTTGCTTGTTTCCGAAAAAGCTTTGTGATAACATTTACCAAATTACAGGTGGGGGAAGGGTATGCCGATGACAGTGTGAGAATTGTGCTTGTCCTCTTTACTTACTTAACTGTGATGCTAATGCCATTAGTAGCCGGTCAAATGGCGAGGAATCAAGGAGTGAATTTGCATCGGGTGTTAGCTAGACTTTACAATACAATGATAATTGGTAAGTCTGTTAAAAAAAAAAAAAAATCGATGGTGACTAATAGCGGCGCGGTGAGAGAGGCGGTCTTTCTCTTGGTATCACTGGAAAAATAATAACGTCATTATTTTATATTTTGCTGCCCTAAAACCTTGCCACATACACGGCGTCCTCAGCCGCAGTGTGTGTTTTGTGGATGTTTGGGGCTCAGAGGAGGAGGAGTATGGTACCCGATGCTCCAAACCCTGATACACCCTTGTCACCTAGCAATCGGTAACGCATATTGTACGTAACTAATCCGTTCACCACGATGGTACGACCTGGTCTCTCTCAAGACCATTTCAAATGGAGAGCACTCACAAAACACCACGTCACTCGACCCACACCGAGCAGCTACCTCAGGCCCGGACTCCACCAAAGCGGAGACGGAAACCGATCTTGGACATAAGTTGAAATCTACATGACGTCTCTTGTTTCTCCTGTGATTGGTCGAAACTTATACAAATCCTCTCCGCTCCGGTCGTCTCTTTGGTGGAGTCCGGGCCTCAGACACTCTTAGTGAAGTAGTAGGCCTATAGACTCCCAAAAACAGTGATAATTTATTTCAGATTCGGGCGAGGCCGAAGCAAAACTGATTAAGGACTTTATTCGTGTGCTCAAGAAGAATCCGCTGGAGATCAAGCTTTGGAGCAAGGTTCCTGCTGGGATGTACATGCTGCCAGTCATACTCATGTTGGCTGTCAACTATGTCATTGTTATGCTGCAGTTTAATCATGTTATTTAGTTTATTTTTGTAACTCAAGAGATGGCTTTACTTTGGCCAGAGGCTAAGCGTTGCCACGTTCTGTGGCAACGCCGCCAGTTTCTTGGGCACATTACCAATTGACAGCGCTGAACAGTTTATTGACGCCATTTTTTAGTTTATTATTAGGTTAGTTAAGTTTGGTTATTTCAATTTGTTAATAAGAGTTAGTTAAAGATCTGAAAACACATTTTATTGTACTCAACTTATTGCCATAAAGCGTGGCAATGCCGCTAGTCAATAGATATGAATACCGCCAGTATCTTGGGCACATTATTAGTTTACAGCGCTGGGGAGTTTTTTAACGCCAGTTTTTAGTTTATTGTTAGGCTAGTTACGTTTGGTTATTTCAATTTGCTATAAAAAAAAAAAAACATTTTGTTGTACACAACTTATTGCCATACAGCGTGGCAATGCCGCAGTAGATATGTATGAGACAGATTGGTAGGTCCCGTAAAACCTTAAATAGTAACATGAAACCTTTTGTGCAAGGAGTACATAAACGCGGTTAATGTTAATTATTAAACAAAGCCTTTAACACTAAGTCGATATTATTTGTTTTAATTACATTCATGTATAAAATAATAAATAGGTACGATTTTGTCTTTTTTAAAGGGAGTATTTTAACAAGTTAATTATAAAAACCTTTTATTCCTCTGCTGATAATAATTTAATTTTAATTACTTTTGTTATTGTACTTTTGAGGTAACAGTTTGCCAGAAATTTCTGATTTCAAATTCAGATTATTTCCTCATTTTCTGTTACAATAAACATAATTATTATTATGATTATGTAATGTAAACCGAACCCGTTTGACTTTGTGTGGCGTATAAGGATGAGGATGTATTATTAAATATTGAATTTTATATGGACTGTTTTTTATTGAACACGTGTATTTTAATGAGACTATATTTAATCAATATTTTAGTTCTCTAGTTAGCCATATTTCTTATTTTCATACAGAATATTGCCAAATTAATCAAAACAGCGAAATATTTGACAGCTATTTGCGACGTTGCCGACTTTCTGTATAAACGCTCTGAGTATAAAATACCTTTGTAGTTTTGTTTAAATACACGAATAACTAAAATATCCCTAGACTATGCTGATGTGTGTGGTTGTAAGATAAAATATCAGGTCTGATCATAAAACCGGTACATGTTTCTACCGCTGTAAACTTTTCCAAAACGAAAGATCCGACATTTTAACTAAAAACATAATTAACTATACTAACGTAAGGTTTTAATTAAAGCAGATTAAGATTTATGGTCGTTCGTATTACGTAGTCAGTAAAAAAATGTAATTTCTTCTTCCAAGTTATCCTTTTTAATTTTGTTCGAGTTACGAAGCGAGGCGACTAATTCGATTTAGTAAGTGCGTTATATTACTTTATTAACTTTACCGAGTTACGTTAAAGTAGCTGTTTCCTGTGGCTGGGGTCGTTTGTATTGAATACTAACACTTTGCTCGCGACTTCGTCCGCAAAAAATGTGACAGCTCGGGTAATATGCATCCTATAAATATAATTTATAGCCTCTAGCATCCACGAATAATGTAGCTTTCTGCCAGGAAAAGATGTTTTAGGAATGGATCATTAGTTTTGTGAGATTACCCCCTACATACAAACTTACAAACAAATATTACCCTTTTTATAATATTAGTATAGATAACATCGCGTCACGGTTTGACCCGTATGGAGGTCTAAATCTATTGTGCGGAGACGTCCTACCGGGATGAAACAGTTTGCTTTAAGGTGGATGCTCCAGGGTAGCCCGCGAAATTCAAATTTTCTTACGTTTTTTTGCAATTTGCAGGCCAGTGTTAGGTTATATGTTGATTAAAATATGATTCGCGGCTGTAAGACATAATATGTAGTTACAGAATTTTAATCATTAAAATCATCAAACATTCATATTCAGTTCATGTAACTGTCAAGAACGACTTTTTCATTAAATAGTCATTCTTGACAGTTACATGAACTTAGATGGTTGTATTGATGATTTTAATGATTATAATTCTGTAACTACATACGTGTTACAGCCGCGAATCATATTTAATCAACATACAACCGGACACTGACCTGCAAATTGCAAAAAACGTAAGTAAATTTAAATTTCGCGGGCCACCGTGGCCACCGTTTCCACCTAAAATACTTATTTTGGCCATAGTCTAACCGTTTGCCCATTCAAATCCCTTAGCCATTGCGACGTGAAAAGGAGACAGAGTTTCATTAGTATCTGCCTAGCCTTTTTACAATTACTATGTCGGCTTCCACTCTAACCGAATGCAGCTGAATACGTCTTTATTTTTATATTTATAATCTTATCTTTAAGTATGGTATGGATTCCTATTCTAAATAAATAATTTACTAATAATATATCTTCTTGAGGAGTTAAATTGCCTCCATAACAGAACCTATCCACTATAATAGGCATGATGACAGTTATAAAAAAAATACAAATCTATTTAGTCCGTCAGTTAGAGTATTGGAAATTAATGGACACGTATTTTTTGTTTTGTAAATCAATGAACATTGACAAAGATAAAACGCATCAAAACTCGGGAGTGGGGGCTCGTGACGTCAGAACTAGATAAAAATTATACCATGGCGTGACGTATTGAGAATTTTAAAAGCGTCGTATCTTCGTCAATTTTGGTTTACGTAACAAAAGAAAGATACGGGTCAAATATTTTTTGATAATCTAAGTGACGGACTAATTAGATTTTTGTCGTCTCGCCTATTGATTGGGTACGTCACCCGTAGCAACAGATAAACAGACAGTCTTGCTTTGGATAGTGATACATTAACCGAATTTTCTTTTGGTTCCTTTTACCGAGTTTTCCCTTACGGTAATAATATTAAATAATTTGTGGTAGAACAACAAATAACAACTAACAACGCCGTTCCCAAAGTGTGCCTGTTTAAGAAATAGGTTGGAATTTGTTTAAATTATACATCAACTATAAAGCTTAGTTATCAGCGTCGATGGAAATGTAAATTCTAACCATACTTTTAGCAATCGTGATTACAACCGTAGTTATATCGCTTAGGGAAGGGGTCCGCAAGGGCCGAAGCCTGCCGGGGCTGCGGGACTATTCGAAAGAGATACCGTGGCCCCGGAACACAAAGGGCGATGAAGGAACATGGATGGGTTTTAGTCAGTAAAAGTCTGACACTCCCTCCTGCTCTGCCCAGAGCGGGAGGAGTCATTTGATGATTTCCAATCCGAAAAAAAAAAAAGTTATATCGCTAGTATCAACATAACATCACTCCTGTAATTCTCGAAGGGATAGGCAGAGGTAGGTTAGTACCTATTCACACATTTCGTCAGTTATGTTTAAGTCCTTTGGGCGCGAGCCTTATGCTAACAACAGGGCACGAATCCAGACTGGACGTGGCTGCTACTGAGTAATTCCTGATAGAAAAACCCAATAACACTTTACCCGACTTGGGAATTGAACCCAGGACCTTGTGCTCAGCTCAATCGCGCTTGCGACCAACGAGGCAGTATCGCTAGCATAACCATATTTTTCATTAAACTGATCAAGAAAAAAAAAAAAAAACCTGACTGCGTAAAAATAACTTTAAATAAAAAAAAAAAACAAGAACAAACAAAAAAATCTAATACGGAACATTGACTGCAACATGTACATCGAAATCGGTTTCTGCGTTTAGAAGTTATGGTGGAATAAAGAAACTCACAAACATGCATACATGAACCCTGAAAACATAACACTCCTTTTTTTGGGCAGTCGTGTAAAAAAAGAACACCTTTTTTTTTTTTTTTTTTCGGATTGGAAATCATCAAATGACTCCTCCCGCTCTGGGCGGAGCAGGAGGGAGGGTCAGACTTTTACTGACTAAAACCCATCCATGTTCCTTCATCGCCCTTTGTGTTCCGGGGCCACGGTATTTCTTTCGAATAGTCCCGCAGCCCCTAGACTTTTAATCCCAACTTCACTTAAGATTAATTTCACAAGTTCTCAAGACATACAAGCCTTCTTAATCAGGTCTTGACAGTCGTAACTCCTCCCAGAAAGGTCTGTGAGAGAAATTTTGATTCAATCCCGTTTATCGGACCGAGCAACTTGGTACGAACCAAATTAATGTGTACGGGGACTTCATAAATTAAGGCGTATTGATCAAAGGTCATCCTGTAAGCCTCTTGAGTAAGAGCTCTTGAATATACTTCGATTTTATTTAATGTTTGGTTTTCAAAATGATTTTGAATCGGATCGTAATGTTTGGCAAGGAGATGATTATTATTCTCTACTGGGTAATACGATACCCCTTATGTAAGACTGGTTGTCAGACTTTCAGGCCACTGACAAACGACTGTCAAAGATCTACAATTTATAGACAGGATCAACGGCTTAGCGTGCTTTACGAGGCACGGAGGAAGCTCGGTATGTAATGGGTGGTCACCAATCCACAGACCAGCCTAGGCAAGCGCAGCTTGACCTGAAAATTGATCCGACCGGTTCTTTAGCCACGAGCTCCTCAAGTATAGAAATGTACATACAATACATTTCAGAGAACGTTTTCAACCGCTTTACCAACAAGAAATATTTCATCCCTTCTGTTTTGTATTAGTTTTTTAATAGAAAAGTTGGAATCCTCGTAAATCTACGTTTCGTTTGTTATACAAACTGCTTGTCGAAGCCAGAAGTCGCTGTTTGTATGGCTTTACTTTTGTACTTTACCAACTTAGCAGTTTAACTCAAATATTCGATTCACAACTCTTATTACAAATGCCTAAGGTTCAAGATACCTTACGTGTTTGTTCCAAGGTTTTGTGGTGTTCTGGTATTACAATTTTATCACGTTTTTACTCGTCTCGTTTCCGACGTGCCTAACTAGAACGTTTTAATGAAAACAACATGTTAATATGGTAGTTTTTTCATCGTGTGAGCTGTCATACAATAGTAGAAATTGTTTTACCTAATACTTTTAAATCGCTTGTACAAAAGCTTAACGCGGATTATATAAAACTAGTATAATTCTATATTTCATCGCGGAATTTACTTTAATTAAAACGATAGTCATGGATCTCTGATAAACATTTTATGCCCAGTGTGCGCAGACATGGATTCTGCCTGAATTTTAATGATTGCATATGAATCTCCTTCGTCGCTTTCCAATTGAAACCTTTTTTTATTACACGACTGCCCAAAAAAAAAGAGTTATGTTTTCAGGGTTCATGTATGTTTGTGAGTTTCTTTATTCCACCATAACTTCTAAACGCCTAACAGCCTTACAAATAAAAATGTGTTATATCGCATCTATTCCATTCTTATACTAAGTATAGTTATAACAGTTATAACTTAAGAATATGTCGAGAATATTTTTTTACAAATAAACCAGATATATCTTTGGTATAACAACTCTTCCGTAATGTCAAAATGCACGATTTGGCAACAGCGCGACCAAAGAGAAACTTCTAAAAAAAAAGCAGTTTGTCCGTAAAAACTGTATGGACCCTTTGTCAACTTGACGTTTCTCGACCTTTTTTTTGTTCTATTCTTTGCGCGCGAACTGAGTCAATACAGTTGTAATTGAATTTGTTTATTTTTGTGGATAGAGAAATATAATTTTAAAAGTGAATATTAAAGTGGCTTAGAGAGACCGATCGAACTATTAGAATAGAATAATCTTTATTTACGTCCCCAGTACCTCAAAACAGAAGATAATCCACCTCCGCGCGTGTCCATATTGAGAGATCTACCAACTAATTGGTCTAAAAACACCACCTTTAGAAAATTGATATTATAACCGTAACTGCTCATTGCTATATACCTAAATCAAAAGGATTTCTCTTTTTTAATATTTTAACTTTTCTTTGAACCTACATTAGATTTAGAGTGTTATTTACTGGTTCTACTTCTTCTATTGCATCTAATTCCATAATCAAAAAGAACGTAAAATATTTAAATGCGCGTAAACAAACACAAACCGTGGTATTTTTAAGGTTATACTAGCTTTATACAAGGGTGGAGGCGCGAATAACTTCGGAAGAGCAGTTGTATGAAAACTTATGTCAAAGCTATACTTGGTATAAGCTATACTTTGTTTATTTGTAGACATTTTGCTTATTCTTAGTTTATTCTCGAGTATAACTTTTATACCACGTTTATTTGTAAGGCTGTAAATCTTTGTGTTATCCCGGGTAAATTATGCTAGTGAAAATTTGAAAAAAAAAATAGGATACTGCAATATGGGTATCAAATTAAAGGGCTCATTATGAGGATTTTAAAATGGTATCATGGTATCATTTTAATTTATAAAATGTGTTATTTATTTATCTAAACGCGCGGATGACTAGGTAGGTTTGTGAACTTAAAGTGATAAATGTACACTAAAATAAATAAAATGCGAAATTCTCCATCTTATTATAATCGTAACTAAAAAGTGAAAACAACAAAAAAGAAAAGAAAAAAAACCTGACTGCGTAAAAATAACTACTTAATAACTTTAAATAAAAACTGAAAAGAAACAAAACAAGTTCATAAATTCTAATACGGAACATATTGACTGCAACAGTCGGGACCCATGTTGGATGTAATATATGTAATAATTTTCAATATTATAACATTTATTGTTACTTGATTTAATGATTTCGTTTTTAATAATATTATTTTTTAATAGGGCAAAAGGGGTAATAATAGGTAAGTTATATAAGTTATATAACATCACCAATAATACTAATACTCGCGACCTGTCAGGAACGCATTCTCTCAGCGACCAAACTGTAGTTATTTTTTTCTATACATTTACTAAAGGTTATCTTTCATGCAAATTCATGACTTTGCATGCCAGGAAGCTGTGCAATGACAGTTATGTCATTGCAATGTAATGTTATGTTAATAACATTACACCTGTAATTCCCGAAGGGTAAGGCAGAGGTGTACCTAAATAGTACATGCACCCACATTTCGCCAGTTATGATATGATAAGTCCCATGTAAAAGGGGGCGAAGCTATTGCCATCAACCGGGCGCAAATCCAGACTCCGTGGCTGTGAGAAATTCCTGATGATAATTCATTATTATTATTACTTTTTTTTTCTTCGCTCGATCTGGGAATCGAACCTAGGACCTCATGCTCAGCAGTCGCGCTTGCTACCACCAAACCAATGAGGCAGTCAAGTCGAGGCAGTCAAGTCGAGGCAGTTAAGTCGAGGCTGTGCAAAGAACGATACCTTATTTAATTCTACTTTGTGGAGTAGAATAAAATATGGTATCGTTCTTATGGGGTATAAAAAAACTTCTTAACGAAGCCGGAAGGTACTTGTTCTCCCCGTCATTGCGATCATTTTTTTTGTTCTACACCATACCTTCCCCTTCTAGTTACGGAGGTATTGGGGGTCAAAATTCAGTAATTTTTACGTAAAGTTTCTTAGTTGGATGTACAGAATGCTTGGTTGACGGCTTCGAGATGAGGTTGTTTACACCCTGTATAGTCTAATCATTTGATTATGGAGAACATCTAAGGGCTCACTTCATAAACCCTACTCAAACCCTCTTCCCTATCCAAAAATGATAACAAGCGTCGAACGTAGGTACTGATCAAATTACATTCACATAAAGTCCGCTTCCGATCCCAATTCAAACTCCTCCAACATAACTCAAGCTTCTTCAAAACATAATTTGTACCGAACTCAATTTTATACACATTGGAGTTACCAAAGAGGTTTTAAACAAAATTTTACTCGATATATACAAGAGTGAAGTTTCGCCTCGTCAAGTTAAGAGCGAGGTATTAGTAACTCTTGTAACTTGCCTTGTTTGAAATTAATAGCTTCGGTACTAGGAATTGAGGGTACCTAAGTATGATATAAAGAGAATATTAAGTTACAAGTACTTGCGTGGGTAGTTTTCTTAATGTGTTCAGTTTTGTTTACTATTTTCGACTCGGCGCGCCCTAAGACCCGACTAGACAAAGTGACATTTTATGTTACTGATAATGTTAAAGTTAAAAAACCGGCCAAGTGCGAGTCGGGCCACGCGTATAGGGTTCCGTAATAGCCCGTTATATTCAAGCAACTACTTCATCTTAGTCACTTTAAAGGATTTATTCTAATTCTAATTATATTTGTATTGGGTACGAAATTTTCCAACACCCAAGTTCAACAACTATTACTGCTAAACTAATAAAGTTATCTTAACCGCTATAGTTTTCCTTTAAATTTCATGAAATGCACTATCATCATGAATTTTTTCAGATTTTTCAAGCACGCAGTTTAACTTTTAGAGGGGCGGGTGGACTGGACAAAAATTTGCACTTTAGTTTAATATTTCGTAAATGGAGCATTAAGTCGAAAAGTAGTAGTAGTAGCAACCCCTAAGTCACTTTAAAAAACCTATTGAACGATACCCCACACGATGGGGTAGATGATGAAAAAAAAATTCATGCCTGGGCTTTTGGTCTAGACTTTTAATTCGATCGTAGTTTGAATGAACAGACGATTACTGAGTAAATGGCTGATTTTATTAATAAAGCTTCTTCTGTCGATAACATACCTGCCTGATACAACTACCAACCGAAAATAAACCCTGTAATAGTTGGTGTGGGCTTATTTTAGATGAGAATAGTGGGATTAGTTAGGTATATAAAAAAAGCTTTTTTAGGGTTCCGTACAAAAAATTAAAAAAAGGATCACCCGTGCGTCTGTCTGTCTGTCCGCCCGCCTGTCACAGCCAATTTGCTCCAAATCTACAGGACCAAATCAGGTGAAATTTGGTAGGATGGTGTAATCCTATGATCCAAACTGATGTGCAAAGTAATTTTTTTTTTAAATATGGGTCAATTTCGGGGCACAAATTAGAAATTTTAAAAAAAGTTTTGCAAACCTTACTTTGTCATAATTATATCAAATGAAAGGACTCGATAAGAGGATCTCAAATATATTTTTGTTATTATTATAGTTATTGATTTTATTCATGTAAGAAAACGAAAATTGACCATTCCGGGCCCTGATCTCCGAAACTACTGTGCCTAAAATTTGAAAAAAAAAAAAACCAAAAATACTCAATTACATACAAATGCTTGTAGATGAAACCTATAAGAATTCTATCAATAATTGAAAATAAAGTGGTAAACTCAATATGAGACTTTGGCATTGTACGGAACCCTCTCCACGCCAGTTCAACTCGCACTTGGCCGGGTTTTCGCTTTCATCCCAGCATCACATTGAAACATTCTATTCATTTTATAAAACAAAACAGATCTTTGTTTTATTTTTGAGTAAAAACTTTTTCAGCACGTGAATATTTGACAATAGAGAGAAAAAAAGGTGTTTTCGTACTCGGTAATGAAAAAAGTTTACAAATATAATACAGCTTAACATGTAAACCAGTCTGGTCTGAAAAAATATTTTGTTCCAGGTGAATTTTTTGGGCAGTGTTAGGTATTAACGATTTTGCGTTTATAATATTTATTTATTTTATTAAAACGGTTGTTTTACTAAATCAATTATAGTACGTAATTAAAACTAAAAGAGTTATAACATACACATAATATACCAAATAGTACAAAAGATAATAATATAATATACAAAATAACAAAGTAGAGGTTCACACTTTCATTTAAAATTCCTCTCACAGTAGGTACTTCTGACATGCCAATAAAATCTTCGCCCATCCATCCCAAAACAGATCGTCTGTTGCATTAGAATCCAAGAGATCATTAAGCGCGGCCAGAGTACGAGGAATAGGGGATTATTATCTAGACATGAAAAAATTAAGTACTCTGGGTCAAATATTTTATGAATTTATCCATTAATTTGGTTTGGCAATTTTCCATCCAACATTCCATAGAGTCATTTACTTTACTTCAACTTAAGTTGTTATATTAAAAGCCAAAAAGCCAAGCAATTGTCAGAACCAAACTGGACAGCTGTTTCATAATAAAAGAATTCCATTTTAGGTATGAGATTTTGTACTACCTAAAAGGTGTAAATGGACCGTTCACGAATCCGTCAATAAAGCATTATGTACATCAAACTAAGTAACTCTACGCAAAAAATGTTGCAGGGAAACGACTTTTTTATTGGGATGAAAAATCACGTTTTACTGTAGGACCCAAGTTAACGCATTAAAAACGTTATGCTGAGGGATGCACTGATTAGTACGGAAGTCGTGGATGTATTTAAATTAAAGTTATAGCATTAAAATTAGTATTAAATAATAATACCAGCCTATTACTGTCCCACTGCTGGGCAAAGGCCTCTTTTCAAACAGAGAAGGCACGAGCATTGATCACCACGTTTCCTCAAGACGGGTTGGCGGTTTCAGACTTATATTCATTATAAGTCCAGGTTTCCTCACGATGTTTTCCTTCAACGATGTCTGTGATGTCTAAGATAAACTTATAAAGTACATATGAATTGAAAAAGTCACATTGGTACTTGCCCGGAACCTCATGCATGAGAGGCGAATTAGTATAAAAGAAAAAAAAAAACTTGTGAATAAGTTGGAACTTTGACCCCGAATATCTCCGTAATTAATAGATTTCCAGGTATGGTCTAGCAAGTGCAAAAAAAAAATCGTAATGACGGGAAGAACAAGTGCCTTTCGACTTCGTTAAGGGTACTTACACCCTTTATAAGCATTTAACATAGGCTGGCGTACCTTACATCATTCCTGATATAACATGAAAGGAAAACAAACAATAACTCACGCAGATAAGGTGCTTACGTGATTGCATATCCTTGTCTATTATGTACCTATTAAAGATTTTTCCCTTAAATTAAAAACTCAATGGGTTCCTTATGGAACTTTCGGGAAGGCTGCCAGCTAAACTGGCATTATTGGTTCCACTTCGGGAGTTTTACGACAATTTTGTGGAAGTTAAATCGGGACATAAATCAGGAAGATTTCTTTACTGTTGTAATGTTGGCTGGTAATTGCTTTCCGTGTTGTTAAAGTCAATATCGATTATTTGCTATTCATCATCATATCAGCCCCAACCAATAGGCTAGCCTCTATGGATTTAACATACCTGCTGCAAAATGTGTATGTATTATAAGTAGGTACACTGTCTTACCATTTATTAAAGGTGTGTATTGTGGTTTGAACTGGCCACCATTTCCCAAACAATAGTTTATTTGATTTATTAAAATATTCGATGAAGTTATTCAAATTAGAAACTAACCTCTAGATGTGACCAAAACCATCGATGCATACACATAACACAGTCGGTGATTTGTATCCATAATCTCTTCAAGTTCAAGTTGCAAGTTTCACCCATATTGTGTGAGTGCTATGTAGGTACTAGAATGCTATCAGTCGCTGGAAACCTACGTCTTTTCTTGACTTGAATGTGCCCTGGCGGTTAAGAGTATTTCATGCTCACTCAAGTGTCTCCCTGATGGTGGCGCGTGTGTCTGATCATTTAGTTCCCTTCAAATTGGTTGAGTTGAATGGTGCTGAGACATGCGTCATTTCAACGGGCGCTGTCAGTTGGGTCTAGTCAGCTCTTGGTTGCCACGGCTTATTTGAATTAATTAATTTATTTTTGAATTGTTTGTTTTGTTTTTACTATGGACACTTTTAACGTGCACATCTTGCTACATTGTTCTCACATAATGTACCATCTCAACATCAGTGATGTAACCAAGGTTTTGTAAAAATATTCGGATTTAAAAGAGTGTCTATGGAGTTTCTTGCCCGTTTTTCTCCATAGAGATCTACGCTAGGGAATGGGTAACTACAGTATTTTCACAGTTTTTATGCCTTGTGACTGGGACTGTAGCTACATTTAATTTTCATCTTTGTTAAATAAATGGAATTGTGTGAAATAAATGGTTTGATTTTGATTTTGAAAAGCTTCCCTACCTACTAGAAAATATTTTCCTGAACAAAACTGTTACATACAACAGATTGCCGTTTTCATATGTCTCGCGTAACGACGCATGTGCATAGGAAAAAGTAACAAAAAAGGTTCTATCGCGTCGGTGTCACGGGCATATTCTGGATAGGATTTTTCACGTATCAAAAAGTTTTACGTACCGAGAAGGTTTGAGCCGAATGTAGTGCAAAAAACCGTGAAATAAACGCATGGCCGACCGTTGCAAATCTGTATTTTGACAATAGTTATACCGAAAAAAAAAACAAGTAAGCTGTTGACTTTTAAATCTGGTGCCAGATAAAAACTGACGGTTGTTTGTCACCGATTTTTAGGTGCGGGTACAAAATATGGCTCTGTTGATTTTGCAATTATTGGAAAACTTTTGCGTTCAAATACTGCGCAAGAAAAACAAAAGGTTTTTACGTTTTCCGTTCGACTAAAACTTCAGCTTTTTTGGTTCATGTGCTTTATGATACAATATAGAGACAATCAGTAGAAATGGCATAGACAAATGTGATTCTCAGATTGATTTTCAGTGACGCCTTGACGCAAAACTACAATTATGTACCTACTATAATTGCCAATTTTGGCAGTTTCACCAGAACTAGTTCTGCCAGCGAGTAACGGTCAGAGTGCAACTGCAAGCACGGTTACTTTATACGTATGTTAAAAACAAAGGAAATTGACATTTACCTAGATCTGTAATCTTCTGCACGAAATACATAACGGCTGCCATAACACAGTAATCTCATGGTCAAATTTTCCAAAATGTCACTCCATAACAACTTTACATTTATTTTCTAGTCCGGGCAAAGATAACACGCTTTTTTATCCTGCGCAAATGTGGTGTGGCGAGTGCACTTATATATGAATAACTTTAAAATGTGGACGAACACGACTCGACAGGAGAAAGGACGCCATATTACTTTTGTTCGTTCCATTTTTGAATTGTAATTTTTTAATATATTTTTTATAGCTTGCGTCGTCTGACGCGTTCATATTTTGAAATTGTTTATTGTGTTTTTCGAAGCTTCAGGATTAAATGTATATTTTCGTTCAGGAATAACAAAACATGTTGGTAAGTTAATAGAACAATAACAATATTCTCTCTGTTATTTCGAGTGAAACCAGAAACTCGTTTATCATGGTTGACGGATTTTATACGCACGAGCGTCTCCTTTAAGTAGGAACTAGGTACGAGCGTGGGTCCCTATTCCCTGATATTGAAACCGAGAAAACAAAGCACTCAGACCTGAAAAACATTTTGTAACCATAATAAAATTCAGTTTATTTTTAAATAAAAGTTAAAGGATTTAGAACCTAAGACCTCTTTTCTTAGAAAGGAGGTATTAGGTTCTAAACCCAGTGCTTGATTGATTCTGAGTTATGTAGTTACCAATTTTAAGCCGAGATGCTATTGATGAATACAGAAAGTGCCAAGTACCTATCAAGTCTATGTAAATAACGCCTATCCCTAACAGAAAAATCCTCGAGTAAATAAAATACGTCTAACAGAGCCAAATAGAAATAACCACGTAACGTAATCCAGGAGGGCGTCAATCATAATTTTAATAAAAAGCCTGTTTTATATATTTCCCTAAAGTAGCGATATTTATACGTGTTTTCTGTGAGCAAAGCCGGGCTCAACGAGATCTCAATTTGTAAAGACAAAGCCCCTATCCATCATCCGAAGGGAGCGAACTGAAAGAAAACCCGCCTCACCAATTTTTAGGAAAAGAAAAAAGGTCGGGTTCCGTATAGTTGAGTCTCAAACTAAAATGTTATTGTAGTAGGTAACACGATACAGCGGTGAAAGAAACAATGTATTTATAGGAGAACAACGATATAAGTACGAAAACATTCTTAGTTTCATCATCGTCATCATTTCAGCCGAAAGACGTCCACTGCTGGACATAGGGCTCCCTCCCCCAAGTGTCACATTGATCGGTCCCGTGCGACTCACATCATTCTTAGTTTAAATGCTCTTAGAGGAGAGAGGGCCAACTAAATATAAATTGACAACCTATACTCATTGGGAACACGTCTACGAGTTATTGCTTCACATTTAAAATTCACTTCACTTACCTATTATAATAGAAAAATGAATACCTAATTGAAATGTCAAGTACTAATTTATATTGAAAGCTCCGAAAATCTTTTAAATTGACTTTTGACAGATTACATACAGAATAATGAAAATTTTAAAAATATTCCACGATTCAAGTTGTGACGGCTACTGAAAAATCAACCCATTCAGTTTTTTTTTCAGGTTTTAATTATTGTTTTCTACTAAACATGAAAAAAAAAACTATCGCACTATCAAAAGAACTTAGCCCAAGAGACTCGCATTTACGTGGGAATTTGTAAGCAATTACGAATATAAAGTATGTAAGTCCTGATAACCTCGAGCCGGCAAGTTGCAGTCGTGCCCTGAATAACTTATGCGACTCAGCGGACGTGGGTAACTGAATACGACTGCTCCTAACAATCAGTTAGCGATTTTCAAGAAGTATATTTATGTATTTTAGTTTTTAGGAGCTCGTGGCTAAATAATAACAGCCACTCGGTTCAATCTTTAGGTTAAGCCGTGCTTGCCTAGGTTGGTCTGTGGATGGGTGACCACCCATTACATACCGAGTTTCCTCCGTGCCTCTGAAAGCACGTTAAGCCGTTGGTCACGGCTGTCAGTTGTAGATCTTTGACAGTCGTTACAGGTAGTCAGTGGGCCAAAACGTCTGACAGCCAGTCTTACCAAAGGTTATCGTATCACCCAGTACTAACTGGATTGTGGAGGTCAGATAGGCAGTCGTGCCATGTAAAATACTGGTATTCAGCTGCTTCCGGTTAGACTGGAGGCCGACCCCAACATAGTTGAATAAGGCTGGGCAGATAAGTGTGATATTTAGTTGTTCTACATAAATAAAGAGAGAAAGATTAGACCTCTATTTCTAGTTATTACTTAGTTGAAGAAGAACCTCTTTGACCATGTGTAGACGTCGTGATGCATGGCTTATGCGCGTTTTCACTAACATAAAGTAATACCTTAATTAATCCCTACAAATTAAACATCAAAATTCAATAATGTGGTTTTATTTAGGCATTCATTTGGGTGTCGTTGATGGTAGGTCGACACAGGCAATATTGTTTTATGAAACGGAAAATGTAGTAAATAAATAAAACATTCAAGTTATCGATAGCTCTATCCCCAATTCTAATAAGATTCAGTCTTATTTGTTCCTAGAATCTGGGCCCTATCAGAATACCAGCGCTGTGACTTTTTACCCGACTGCGCCAGAAGGAGGGTTATGTTTTTCGAGAGTATGTATGTATGTATGTATAATTGTTAGGCACGCTCTGTGGCCTGAATGGCTCGATGGATTTTAACCTGAGAGGTGTCGTTAGATTTTTATGTACTGTGAGAGTGACACTGGGTATATCAAAATAAAAAAGAAACAAAATGACGGATTTAAGGCGCCAAATTGTAATGTTTGGCTCGCTCTGCAGCCTGAACGGCTCGATAAAGGGCTCATCATGAGGATTTTATAATGGTATATCTAAGTAACTAAAAAGTGTAAAATAAAAAATAAATAAAATTAAAAAACCCGACTGCATAAAAAATAACTAAATAAAAACTGAAAAGATAAAAACAAGTTCAAGAAACAGGACATATTGACTGCAACAGTCGGACCCATTAAATAATCTAGACTAAAATCGTTACATCCAATATGGGTCCCGTTTTGTTTTTTTTTTAATGTCACAGCACCTTGCTGAGATAGGAACCTTTTCACATTGCACAGGACCAATTTGAGTGTTTTTTATTTTTCTCAAGTTTACTTTTGTATATAATTTTGTCTATCTTTTTGTTTCTGTATGTATGTCCTGTGTGAGTTTAATAAATACGTTTTCTTTCTTTGTTTCTTTAGAATCCACGAATTCGACCCTCCACCCTTTCATTCGCGCGAATCTAGCTCAACACAAAATTAAAAATAGCAACACTCCAAAAGAATCAAAGAGGTAATTAAATATTCTACGCGAGCTAAAGGCCATTAATTACGTACGGAACCCTAGAGAAGGAATAAAAGGTCGTGTTTCGGACGGGCTGAAGATTATCACCGGATAAGTTTGATCAATACCTTCTCAGCCGGCATTTGGGAACTGCCGAAATATTGAACTAAGCCGAGGCCGAGAATAAGCTCTATTTTTTCAAGGATTATTTTTTCTTTTGATTTTCTATTGCTTTTGTCAAGTTGTTGATTGATTAGAAAGGGCCGATGTTTTGTTTTGTATCATCGATTAAATAAAATAGTATCAACCTCTTTGGTCGATTCCTAGGTCAGGCAAACTGTTATTAGGTTTTTACATTGAGCATTCAGCAGCATGGAGTCTGAATTAGGCTCGCCCTCTTCTTACATCTGCCTAGCCTTTTCCCAACTATGTTGGAGTCGGCTTCCAGTCTAACCGGATGCAGCTGAATACCAGTAATTTACATGGAGCGACTGCCTATCTGACCTTCACAACCCAGTAACCCAGTTAGTACTGGGTAATACGATACCCCTTGGTAAGACTGGATGTCAGACTTTCGGGCCACTGACTACCTGTAACGACTGTCAAAGATCTACAATTGACAGCCGGGACCAACGGCTTAACGTGCTTCCCGAGGCACGGAGGAAACTCGGTATGTAATGGGCGATCACCCATCCACGGATCAACCTAGGCAAGCGCGGCTTAACCTTAAGATCGACCCGAATGGGTGTTATCATTTAGCCTAGAACTCCTCTCGCTTTTCCTCGCTCGCCCTCTTTTTACATGGGACTTGAACGTAATTGGCAAAATTTAGTTTAGTTGTAATTGTTTTTTTTTTCATCAGACTAGGCAAATAAAGTTATCTGACCAGAGGCTTAGCCAAGTTGACAATTTACAATCGTTAACGCTAGTAGAAAACTAATCAAATGTATGGGAATGACATAATCTCAACGTTGAATCACGTGATCAACACAAACGAATAGAAAATTCGTTGACAAGTTTACATCGTTCAAAATGATAGAATAGAATGTTATCGTTTCTACAATGTTGATCGCTATACTCTTTGGTAGGAACGCGCACCATAGACTAAAGTGTAGTTTTTTTTCTACAGACATTAGAGAACGAGAGCGATCGACTCAGTCGTGTCAACTTGGTTACCAATTTAGCGCTTTCTACCTTCGATCAATAATAGGACTAGATTAAGGATCAGGAACAAAAATATGTCGCTGAAGTGGCCACGTTTGCACACACGTAAACATCTACGTTTTCTTAGAAAAAAGTTTAATAAGATTAACAACTACAGCTTATTATAAACCTTAATGCGTGCACATAAAAGTTTAATAACCATTGCAAAATGTATTTATTTAAGTCCTTCCATCGGAGAAAGGATAAAAGGAATAAATTTAAAATGTCGCTTGAAAATAAAAAGTCATTAGTACAAAACTATTTATTCTATAATAAAATAAAACTTAATGTCTAAATTATAAGGTTAAAACACTTTGTATACAATTTCATGCTTATTCTATTGTGGAACTAGACGTAGTTCTTGGTGTTATATTTCAAAGCTCAGAACACAGAAAGTATTGAAAGACGTAGAGTTGCAGAATTATATTTTTTTTAGGTTTGTTTTGTATGGTGGTAAATATTTTTGACCGATTCAAAAAAGTAGTAGAGACTATTTTACATTGCCACTATTACATCTTAAAATTACCTATTTAATTAAATAGTTTCATCTGATAAAGATTTTTACAAAACCTGATTAGAAAAATCTTTCGTCAATTATCTTCTAATGGCCCTTGAATCTAAAAAAAGTAATTTTAAATATCTTAAAACGTAATCTTACACCAACAAAATTTTAATACTTTATAATAATTACGTGCAATTTGGGAACCGCTGTTTTTAATAATCTAAGCCTTTGCGTGTTTTCAGTAATGTCGAATCTGTCAAAATGAATCGAACATATTCTCGAATTTTTAGAAGGGTTGTATATTTCTTCTCCTCTTTCTTTCGCGACAATAGCTACCCATTCTGCACAGCGAAATGGGTCACTAGGAAATCTACAAACAAAAATAACATCATAAAATAACAACACTACTCCATGCATTCCCTGTTCAAAAACAGTCAATGTTTGATACAATAGTTGGTGCGTTGTAGCAAACATTGGCCAAACAATTATATTATTAGATAATTGAATTATACTATTTAATTCTGATTTTATTTTATGAAAAACACTTAATGATATATACAAACCAACAAAAAAATATTCCTTCCAAAACCTTGGTGTTACGGTGGTTATTTACACAGTTTTTGAACGCGCACTGCGGAACTTCGACGTCTTAATGTTGGCTATGATTGGACCATACTAATTTGAAATAAGACCACAAAAGTATTTGTGGTCTTATTTTTCGAGCCGTTTTTGAAGCGCTTATCGGGAATCTAGTACTATTATTGATCGAAGCTTTCTACATACAATCGCTTACGCCGAGGCGTTTACGATTGTAGAAAGAGATTCGATATGAAACGTTTGTAACTTGGCTAGGCCTGCAGCCTTTTCTCAACTACGAATAAGTAAGCTTCCATCAGTCTATCGGGATTCAGCTGAATATTATCATTTTATCTATCTATCTGACCTCTATAACGTATTTACTGAATACAATATAGCCTTTTGGTAGGACTGGTTTTCAGATTTTGATCAAACACTAATGATTGTGTATTATTATTATTGTTTTTATTTCATAATATGTTAATGTATATGGTGTACACTGTATTAGTAATTATTAAACTGTACATTATAATATTTAGTGCAAACTTAAGTTTTTAATAAAATTTGCACTTTTAATTAAAGAACTTATCAAAATTCTCATAGTTAGCTAATTTAGGGTACGGTAAACGGGTAAACGGTAAATTTTACATTATAATTATGTAAATGAATATAATGTAGAGTTATTAATACCCACCTCTCTATATGGTTACCAAATAAGGATACTCTGCTGTCACCACGTAACCTATCACCCAGTAACAAATAAATATACGCTGCTGTCACCACGCCAGCAATACATAATAATTAGATAGTAGTTCCATTTTTAAATGTTTTTTTTTATTTAATGAGGAAAACTGACTAAGTGAGGCCGCACACCAGCGACGATTTCTTGATGGGACGATTAATGAGAAAAAAAGACGTTAATCAGTGAGCGTATGGTTGTATAATATAGGGTTTTTTCAACCTCTGCAATAAACTCAACGTAAAATTCAATGTTGTCTTTCATTTTTGCAAACCAACGCGACACAAAAAACGAACGTGTTCGATCTTGAATAGGCGAGACGACAAGAAATCTAATTAGTCCGTCACTTAGATTATCAAAAAATATATGACCCGTGTTTTTTCTTTTGTGACTTAAACCAAAATTGACGAAAATACGACGCTTTTAAAATTCTTAATACGTCACGCCATGGTTTAATTTTTAGCTAGTTCTGATGTTACGAGCCCCCACTCCCGAATTTTGATGCGTTTTATCTTTGTCAATATTCATTGATTTACAAAAACAAAAAATACGTGTCCATTAATTTCCAATACTATAACTGACGGACTGAATAGATTTGCAATTTTTTGATACTGTCGTCATGCCTATTCGTGTGGCGCGGCCAACGTCTCGCCACATAGTGCGCACGCTACAAATGTGTTCTTACTCCTTAGTGTGCGTGCTCGCGTGTGCGTGCTCGCGACCAGTAGGCTAATTCACGTAGCTAAAGAAGTGCTGTTGCAGCGCAGTTGCAGTTAAGTTTCGATCAAAACAACTCTTTTCGTATTCTCTACCGCTGTCAGACGCGCTCGCGTGAAGTTCGCGTCACGCGAGCGCAATAACGGCATTCTACTGTTGCGCGTCTTGTGCGTGCACGAACGCAACATGATCGGTATTCTACTAGGTAAGAAAAAGCACTAAAATCTGTACTGGGGTATTATTTTAATATTTTAATAACGTCATATTCATTGAAATGTAATCGATTCTATTCGATTATTTAGTGAGTAATAATTTTTCTCTCAAATGGCCACACCATAAGTCAGTTTGGTTGTCATACAGTTGACGTGCAGTTTACGCGCAGCTTACGCGCAGTTCAAAGATTACAAGAATACCGATTATCACTCGAACTTGAACTTGACTGCAACTGCACTACAACTTCATCGGCGCGTCATAAAATTACGTGAATTAGCCCTCTGATATTATTATATGGGGACGATAAATGTATCGCGTTTCAAATGTGGCGCCACAATTGTCGAGATACAAGTGTATGCCTGATGTGCGGCCTGCTTTACTGTACAATCTAACCGCAGAATAGATTTATTTAATATCATTTTCCTTAGTAAACAATGTTAGTTACCACGGCAGTTTGGACACATTCCACGACTTCGCCATCTACGGAAATTCGGATGTCATTTTAATTGTGCTGTCGGGTTCGTGACATGCAACAGTGTGGTGTCAGGAGTTTTTATTAAAAAATCATGAACTGTGAGTTTTATTTTAATAATAATGTGAATTTAAATATTTAAATTATAATTTCGAATTATGTGTAGTTCTGTGTAGTTTACTGTTTTTTTTACTTATAACATCAGCTATCTGTCAGTCAAAGTTTTGTCAACATCGGTAAAGGCGTTTCGGAGAATAACCGGAACAAACAGACTAAAATTGAAAAAAATGTCTTTTTGTTATTGGTGCCGTACATATTTTCATATTTATTCAGTGGTCAAAAAGGTGTTATTAAAAGCCGTGTCAGTTAGTGTGTTCGACAAATATTAGAACTGAATTTCAGACCAGTTCTTCCCAACCGATTGAGCTGAAATTTTGCACACACCTTTGGTTCTGGTGACAATACATTTTTATGACAGACAATACTTAATCCTGCAGCCAGGATTGTCTTCTCACGAGGGAACTCCTCATCGTTAAATAGCACGGATACGAAAATTTGTAGACGCGTTCATATTTGATGGATAATCGTGATTTCCTCATGCTGCAGTCAGGACTGTCTTCTCACGAGGGAACTCTTTAACGGTAAAAGGCACGAATACGAAAATTTGTAGACGCTTTCATATTTGATAGATAAACATGATTTCTATCATGGCCTGACCCTACAGCCAGGATTGTCTTCTCACGAGGGAACCCCTTAACAGTTAATGGTGGAAACGAAATTTTTAATACGAGTTCAATAATTACGACAAAACTAAAATTTCAAAAATATTTTTATTTATCAAAAAACCTTTTTAAAAATAAGCTCTTATAAAAATGAACTGAAAAGAAAATAAACCTTTTAGTAAATGAAAACTAAAATTTCATAAAAGCTTATCGCGCGAATGGTAAATGCAATCGTTGCCTTTACCATTTGCGCGGCAAGCTTTAACGCGATAAACTTATTTTCAAAAAGGTTTTTTTTTTTTATTACACACAGACACTTCAATTTTAATTATCTAAATAGATTTTATTCCAGTAAGTAATCTACGTGTTCCTCTTAATTCAGATAATGTACTCTGGAAGGCTTATCACACTGATATTATAAAGGCGAGAGTTTGTATGTGTGTATGTAACACTACTACACTACGGGGGCCTACTGAAAACCAGCGCTGAGTGTTTTACACCCAGCATATGCTGAGTTGGTTACCCTTTCGTTATGGGCATGCTCAGCGAAGTTGAGCTGTTTAATTCATTGTTCTGTTTGTTGTTATATATGTATATGTATGTGTTGCTCTATTGTGTTGATGCTGTCCATTAACGAATAAATGATTATTCTATTCTATGTGTGTTTGCTCAAACAGCTTAACGGATATGGATGAAATTTGGTATCAATATAGCTTATATTCTGGACACATAGACTTTTTATCGTATTCGATCGGAGTACGATCCCGTGGGACAGTTACCGAACTTCACGCGTTCGAAGCCGCTGTCATAAGCTAGTGTCGTAATATTGAGCACGTGGCCTTGTGAGCTCCAACAATGAAGTTGCTCAAGAATTTGTAAATTTCTTTACCAGTATCCCACTTAAAACTACAGAAACCTTAAAATCCTCACCCTTGCTCTCTATTGATTTATTGAAAGCGAACGTTTCAGCCTGTCCAAATGAGTTTGAATTTCAGCATATAAACCCCACAATAGTCATAAAAGCTTTTAAGCAAATCAAGATCAAATTAACGGAAGATCTATGGGGTATGTCTATCAAAGCTTGTACCTCAATTATTGAGACTGTAGCGCCGTATTTAGCCTTAATATTTAATTTGTGCGTGGATCAAGGGGTCTTCCCGGATCTAATGAAATTCAGTAAGGTAATACCGCTTTTTAAATCTGGGGATAGTAAAGACACCAATAACTATAGGCCCGTATCCGTGTTGCCGGTTTTCAGCAAGGTGTTTGAAAAGATAATGCTCAATCAAATGCTTAACCATTTTAACACCAATAAAATATTGCACGAGCAACAGTATGGTTTCACCAAAGGACGTTGTACAACTGACGCCGGTGTCACTTTATTAAAACACATATTTACTGCGTGGGAAGAGGCACAAGATGCCATAGGAATCTTCTGTGACCTTTCGAAGGCATTTGATTGCGTAAATCACGAAACCCTGATCTTGAAACTTGAGCATTACGGTTTAGGTAAACTTGCGCTTAGTTTAGTAAAATCGTATTTGAATGATAGACAGCAGCAGGTACAAATAAATGGTGTCAATTCAATGGGTTTAAAAGTTAAAATGGGTGTACCACAAGGTTCGATATTGGGTCCCTTCCTCTTTTTAGTATATATTAATGACCTACCTCGTTTATTTAACAACCATCCGCATATGGTGTTGTTTGCTGACGATACTTCTTTAATATTTAGGATAAACAGACGTGCGACTGATTTTGACGACGTAAATAACGCCCTACTGCAGGTCCATAATTGGTTTACCGCTAATAATTTAGTACTAAATGGGAAAAAAACTAAGTGCATTAGATTTGCTCTACCAAATGTCAAAAGTAATGATTGTGACATAATATTGAATCAAGAGAAACTAGAATTTGTCGATAAAACGGTTTTCTTGGGAATCACGCTCGACTCAAGGTTACAATGGGGTCCTCATTTAACATCTCTTGCAGGACGGCTGAGTTCAGCTGCATATGCTGTTAGAAAAATCCGTCAATTTACTGATATTGATACCGCGAGGCTAGTCTATTTTAGTTATTTTCATAGTATTATGTCATACGGTATTTTACTATGGGGACGGGCTGCAGACATCGAGTCTATATTTATTCTGCAGAAAAGAGCCATCAGAGCCATATATGAATTACGTAGACGCGATTCTCTAAGAGAACTGTTTAAGGAAATTAATATCATGACAGTACCTTGTCAATACATCTATGAAAACATCATGTACGTTAGGAAAAATCTGCATTTATTCAGTAAAAGAGGTGACAGACACCATTATAACACTAGAAATAGGGACCAACTAGTTCAGCCAGGTTTCAGGCTTGCTAAAGTAGATTCATCTTTCATGGGGTACTGTTTGAAATGTTACAATAAAATACCTCCCCACATTCTTCAACTGAATGAGACGAAATTTAAATCTTGTATAAAACGCACACTATGTAGGCAAGCATATTATAAGTTGGGGGATTACATTGATGATAAAAATGCTTGGCTAAATGCTGGTCCTGCTCCACAACCATAGTTGCAAACTAATTGATTGTACTGGTCGGGCATTATTTGAGTCTATCGACACGCAAAGAAGAAGAAGAATTGATTCCCATGTTAATGTATTGTGGAAGCTGCAGAAGATTGTAAAAATATACCTACTTGCATTGTATAGATTCCAGTTTTTAGTATTATATAATTGCATAGCACATGTGTGAGTACTTTGTACTGTTCAGCCGCCACTTACATTTAGTTATCTTTCATTGACTTGAATATGCCTTGGTGGCTATGAGAGGATGTCATGCTCACTCAAATGTCTCGCTGATGGTGGCGGGTGTGTCGGGTCACTTAGTTCCCTTAAATATGGTCGAGTTGAATGGTGCCGATACATGCGTCATGTTCGTGAACGGGCGCTATCAGTTGGGACTGGCCATCTCTTGGCTGCCACGGTTCGTTCATTTTAATTACTTTTATTTTATTTTTTTTAATTTTTGATTTATCATTTTACTCTGGACGCTCTTAATGTGCACGTCTTTCTACATCGTTCTCACATATACGTATAATCTCAACATGAATGATGTAACCAAGATTTTGTAACAATATTTTGATTTAAAAGAGTGTCCATGGAGTTTCTTGCCCGTTCTTCTCCATAGAGATCTACGTTAGGGAATGGGCAACTACAGTACTTTCTCAAGTTATTATGCCTTGTGACTGTGACTGTAGCTTTGCTTTTTTTTGTATTTTCGACATTCAAAAGTGCCGTAATGGTCTAATTGAAATAAATGATTTGAGTTGAGTTTGAGTTGAGTTGAAGGGCGTGACCATCAAACTGAACATTCTTTATCCATAGGACCAGCATCGTTATCTACCTTTCTTTTTTGTAGTAAGTTTAGAACATGATTATTTTAGCGGGAGCTGCTTAAGCCCCCTGACGGCTTCATCGAGCCGTCTGAAAGCCTTCCACCTGGGTATACTTTGCCGTGGCCGACTTGGAAATCTCTAAATGGACTCCGGACCAAGGTCGGCCGTAGCAAAGACAACCTCCTCAGATGGGGGTTCATGGACGGCTCAGATCTCAAATGTGTATGCGGTGTATGTCCACAGACAATGGCCCATCTTTCACCTTGCGCCGCATGCCCTGACACCTGCACACTTGACGATCTTATTACTGCCTCAGCGAGCGAAGTTCGCATAGCTGAATTTTGGGCCAAACATATTTAACAAAAATTTGCCATCGACACGCTTAGAAGAAGAATGACATAAAACATGTTGCAAATCCAATTAGATGGAGAGCAGCGGTGGCCCAGTGGTTGCGGCCCCGACTTACGAACAGTAAGTCGTGGGTTCGAACCCAGACAGGCGCATTACTTTGTGTAATTTATTTCATCACCACTGCTCTCAAAACGGTGAAGGAAAACATCGTGAGGAAACCGGCATGTCCTAGAACTAAAAAATTCGAAGACATGTGACATCTACCAATCCGCACTGGGCCCGCGTGGTGGATTATAGCCCATTCCCTCTCATACAGAGGAGGCCTGTGTCCCAGCAGTGGGAACATTAATAGGCTGATGATGATGATGATGAAATCCAATTAGAGGCTGGCTCCTAAGCTAAGAACTCTCGTGTTTCCAAATACGAGGAGTTTACCCAAAATAGCTTAGTTTTGATGGGACTAAACTGATAAGCTATCGCAGAACAGACAATCCATTTAAATGTATAAATGGATTGTCTTGTAATGCTAGGTAGCAAGCTTCTCATGAAATTCCATATCCTGTTAATTCCATTGCTGCCGTCACAATTTTTACGGTTATATATTGCAAATAATTGCGTTAATATGCTTTTTTTAGGGTTCCGTACCTCAAAAGGTAAAAAAAGGAACCTTTATAAGATCACTTTTTGTCCGTCCTTCTGTCACCACCGATTTTCTCAGAAACGGGTGGACCTAGGGAGTTGAAATTTATACCAGATACTGAGGTCTATCCTAGTCCCTATTAGGTGTTAATGTTGTAATTTTTAACTATTTTTATTTTTCGGAATTTTACCTTTACTTGTGCTGTAAGACCTCGTTTTTAACAAAAATGGTCAATTCTAGGTCAACCGGGAGTACCCTATAGGTTTTGGGTCGAAAACCTAGGTATATAGTAGTTCCCGTTGACCTAGAATCACGAAATTTGGCGAGAAGCAATGTCTTACAACATTTTTCCCCGTATGTAGTTTAATAACAAAAACAAAAGCAATTTTACTATTACATACTGATTATTATATCAAAGTTAAGTTTGTCCTTTAAGAAGTTTGTATGAAACCCTCGGTGCGCTAGTCCCACTCGCTCTTGGCCGGGGATTTATTCTACAATCGTAAACGTTAAGTCACGTGGTCAAAACAAACGAATAGAAACTTCGTTGACAAATTTACATCGATAAAGGTGATAGAATCAAATGTATTCGTTTCTACAATCGTGATCGCTACATTCCATATAAATCGTAGTCAACTTACAGTTTTGACTGAACTTTAAAGTTTCTATTCGTTTGTTTTGACCACGTGACTTAACGTTGAAATGATGTCATTCCCATACATTTGGTTAGTTTTCTATGCATTAACGATTGTAGATTGTCAACTTGGCTAAGCCTACAGCAGGCCTAGCCAAGTTACAAACGATTCGTATCGATTCTCTTTCTACAATCGTAAACGTTAAGTCACGTGGTCAAAACAAATGAGTATAAACTTTCGTAGACAAGTTTACATCGATCAAGATGATAGAATGAAATGTATTCGTTTCTATCGCTACATCCCATAAAAATCGTAGCCAGCTTACAGTTTTGACTAAACTTTAAAGTTTCCATTCGTTTGTTTTGACCACGTGACTTATCGTTGATAGATGTCATTCCCATACATTTGGTTAGTTTTCTACTAGTGTTAACGATTGTAGATTGTTAACTTGGCTAAGCCTACAGATTATGTAACTCTACTTAAAAAATATTGTTGGGAATTGACTTTTTTTTTGACGTGAAAAATCAGGTTTTACGGTAGGACTCAATGTAACACACTCAAAACAATTAGCTGATGGCTGCATTCAGTAGTGCGGGGGTCGTGGAGGTATTTAAAGTAAAGTTGGAACATTAAAAACTTGGGAAAAGTTAGAACTTTAACCCCCATTATCTCCGTAACTAGAAGGAAGGTATGGTCTAAAACAAAAAAAAATATCACAATGACGTTTGATGTTCTCCCAACAAGTATATTTCGGCTTCGTTAAGGGCACTTTTACACCCGTTATAATGTACCATACTTTCATTGGTGAAAGGTTCCGTTAGAGGGTCCCGTTTCGCCAATCTTCTTGAGACTTCGTTATGAGAAAAAGAAGTAATAAGTTTAATAATCTTTACGTTTTTTGTTTCTAGTACTTATTTGGGCTTGCCTGGCCTTGGCTGCATGGCCAAGCGTATTTGCACTCTACTACATGGGGAAAAAGGAAGAATTTCACCCGCCAGGAGACCGCGATCTTCGCAACAATTCGTATTTCGGCTACAGCATCACTTACGATGCCCCCAACAAAGAGTAAGTAAGACATTGTTTAAGTTGAGAAATTCATAGGGATTGTAGTTGTTTGCAAAGACCTGTATAAACAATTATTGCCCTTTTATAGTTTGTGGTTAGTTTATTTATTAATTTTTAATTAATTATGTTTATGATTAAATAAAAAAGAGATAATTGTAAATAAATTATTACTCGTTAATTTAAGTTGAAAGCGCTGGCGGGTAGGGAGCCCGCGAAATAATTTGAGCATTGGTTCACCCATCCAAAAGAATGTATTTATAAAAGTTACGTATAAAAACTGAATAATAAGGATGCTATACACGAACCGAACCAATTATTCCCATTTAGGTGTAGTTATTAAAATACCAACTATTGAAAGGGAAAATTAATTATTTGATTTATAATAATATACACACATATTTACGTAATAATACCTTTTTCAGATTGGTAATAAGTGCGCCAAGGGAAAGTAAATTCGGCGAAGTATACACTTGCGATTTGCAAAACAGAACCTGCACACCTATTAATGTTCCCAAAAAAAAAGGTAAGCATTTAATTGAGTAATAAAAAAATAACGGAACCACCTTAATTGTTTACTTTATGTGGATTTATAATGTCATGGGTTGGTATGTGCTCCTGGTCCTGTATTTCAGGCTAGGCAAAGTGCTTTTGGAGGTTTTCCTAAGGAGTTGGAGCTCAAAGCCACGGAGTTCACGTTTGTTGGCGATAGACTCGACCCTTACACCCCCCCCCCCCCCGACCCCCTCGACCGCGTTATTAGGTATGCCTGTGCTTAACCCTTCAGGGATTACAGTCGTGATGTTATATCATGTGTGAGTTTGTCTGTCTACATTTTGGACTTGTTGACTCCATTAACGACAAAATACACGGAGTTGTCTTCATAGTTATTGATTGACAAGAAAAGGGTTACAAATTATGTAAAGTTCCCGATTCTTGTGCTAGGCGATTAACCTCTGGGACGTGAGTTAAATGAGGAAATATTAATACTAAACATTATTATTCCATTATACCTATGTTATAAGGTTGACAAGGAAATAATGGAATTGAAATGAGGGATATGTACCTAAGTATTATCATTATTATTATCATATATTTATTCAAAAATAGAATAAGCACAAAAAATACAATTCAAATTCTAGAAATAATGTTGGTATAACAAACTACGATGCCTGTACTAGGTTAAACCTGTATCACAGGCGGCATTTTTCTAATAAATACTATTTGGACAATAGATTTCTTAACAATATTTAACATAAAAGTATGAGTTAGTAAGTATGAGTTAATATATTATGATATACCTAATGTACTTAAACGCTATTATAAGATACGGACAAAAATATATAATTAATTAAGGTCACACATGTAAATAAAATGTAAGAAAACAATTTGTAGTACTTATTTGCTAATGCTTATTAAGACTGTCAGCATTAAACAAAGCAAACATTGCAAAATAAAAAAATCGTCAAGGCATTTTTGTTGCGGGCGACAATTTGCTTAGACAGCGAATAATAAACGGAAAGCCTAAAGTATGACGCACTAGGTGCCCTCATAATCGACGGAGATAATATATCTATGTTCCGCTATTTTTCTAGCTGGGCATTCAGCGTCTCCCGTTTTATGGTCACAGGGCTTTTTAAAGCGGGAGCAAGTCGCGCATCTCGGAGTGTCAGCTTTCTTTGGGCATTCGGACATCACATGACCTGCGTCACCACAGTGACCACACGTGGAAATTAGTAGTTAGTAGTTAGTATGGACTGAATATATACGTATGTTGCCCATTTATTCGCGTTTCTTCTCACCTTAAGGCCAGGATCTTCCGATCGACCTGTTTTTGGTTGAGTCTGAAGGTATGAAATAGTCGTTGTCTTAATCCAGAAAAAATAAGGTCTAAAAAACTAGCGGTGTAAAATCAGCGAAATTAAAAAAAAAAACACCGAAATTTGTTGCTTTTTTGTTGCTAATTAGTTGCTAAAAAATTTTTTTTTTAGCTCCAACCGATCGTGAAAAATCGGCATTAACGCTAACTTTTCATTAAGATAGCGTGGAAATCACTGTATGTGGAATGATCGATCAAACGAATAGCGGTCAATTTGTTGCTAATTTGTTGCTGAAAGATGCTAAAGAAAAAAAAAGAAAATTGTTTTTTTTTCCAATATAAATAATGTACACGCCAGCTTAACTCTCGAGTTTTCCGTGAAAAAGCTGAATGAAAATTTGTTGCTGCTTTTACTACATCTTGTCCGAGTTCAGAGAGTCAGCAACAAAAAAAAATGGGAAGTCAAGAAAGTTGGAGATCGGTTTACGAAAAAACTGGCCACGCCAGCTTAACTCTCGACTTTTCCGTGGAAAAACCATAGTGAAAAATTGTTGCTGCTCATACTGCAGCTAGTCTGAGTACAAAGAGCCAGCAACAAAATAAAAATCGAAAGTCGGATTAGTTTGGAGATCGGTTTATGAAACAACCGGCCACGCCAGCTTAACTCTCGACTTTTCCGTAAAAAACCTATTGTAAAAAATTGTTGCTGCTCATACTGCAGCTAGTCTGAGTACAAAGAGCCAGCAACAAAATAAAAATCGAAAGTCTGATTAGTTTGGAGATCGGTTTACAAATAAACCGGCCACGCCAGCTTAACTCTCGACTTTTCCGTAGAAAAACTGTAGTGAAAAATTGTTGCTTGCTGCTCATAACTCAGCTTGTTTTAGCATAGAGTCAGCAACAAATTAGAAACGAAAGTTGGATTAGGTTGGAGATCGCTTTACGGAAAAACCGGCCACGCCAGCTTAATTCTCGACTTTTTCGTAGAAAAACTTTAGTAAAAATTTGTTGTTGCTTATACTGCAGCTAGTCTGAGTACAGAGAGACAGCAACAAAATAAAAACCGGAAGTCAAAAGAAGTTAGAGATCGCTTTACGGAAAAACCAGCCACGCCAGATTAACTCTAGACTTTTCTGTGGAAAAACTATAGTGAAAATTTGCTGCTGGTCATACTGCAGCTAGTCTAAGTACAGAGAGTCAGCAACAAAATAAAAACCCGAAGGCAAAAGAATTTGGAGATCGGATTACAAAAAAAACTTAACTCTCGACTTTTCCGTAGAAAAACTATTGTAAAAATTTGTTGCTGCTCATACTGCAACTTGTCTGAGTACAAAGAGCCAGCAACTAAATAAAAACCGGAAGTCAAGAGAAGTTGGAGATCGCTTTACGGAAAAACCGGCCACGCCAGATTAAGTCTAGACTTTTCTGTGGAAAAACTATAGTGAAAATTTGTTGCTGGTCAAACTGCAGCTAGTCGTAAGTACACCCGCTTCGCTCATATTGAATATATGCAAGCTCTCTAGGGCTGTCGCGCTCCAGCCGTGCGTAACTGCGTACGTAAGCCGCGTTAATTTTTCGCGCTCTTTCGACTGCGGATGCAGCTGAATACCAGTATTTTTACCCACGACGGAACGGAGACGGTAGGTATATGCGTTTGGGGTGAGAGCATGTTTGTTTGTGCAAATTCATGTTTGTCATTTTTCTCCAAATTTACTAATCCGATTTTGATGCTCTCTAAAAAGTTTAAAAAGCAAAATTAAAAATTTTGATAAACCCACGACGGTTAAAAAGTAATTGTAAAAGGATAAAATAAAAAAAAAATAAAAAAAAACAACTTAATAAAAAAACCCACGAATATCCGTCGGGGGCTGCCATCACTATTTTAAATTTCATCGTAAATAAAAATAAGTATAATCATCATCTTCTAAAGGTGGGCCCCACTGTAGGGGCACGGCCTGCCCATTCAGGGTGTAAGTATAGCGCTAAAAATCTCCAATTATTCAAGTTACTATAAAACTGCAAAACGAGTTCATTTCATGGCAGCCCCCGACGGATATTCTTGGGTTTTTTATTAAGTTGTTTTTTTTTTAATTTATTTTATTCTTTTACAATTACTTTTTAACCGTGGTAGGTTTTTCAAAATTTTCAATTTTGCTTTTTTGGCTACTTTATATGCATACCGATCTCCAACTTTTCTTGACTTCCGGTTCTTATTTTGTTGCTGACTCTTTGTAATCAGACTAGATACAGTATGAGTAGCAACAAATGTTCACTATAGTTTTTCCACGGAAAACTCAAGAGTTAAACTGGCATGACCGGTTTTTTTCTAAACCGATCTCCAAACTAATCCGACTTTCGGTTTCTATTTTGTTGCTGACTTTTGTATTCAGAGTATTCAGACTAGCTACAGTATGAGCAGCAACAAATTTTTACTATAGATTTTCCAAGAAAAGTCGAAAGTTAAGCTGGCGTGGCCGGTTTTTACGTAAACCGATCTCCAACTTTCTTGACTTCAAGTTCGTATTTTGTTGCTGACTCTCTGAACTCGGACAAGATGTAGTAAAAGCAGCAACAAATTATTACTATAGATTTTCCACGAAAGTCGAAAGTTAAGCTGGCGTGGCCGGTTTTTACGTAAACCGATCTCCAACTTTCTTGACTTCCAGTTTGTATTTTGTTGCTGACTCTCTGAACTCGGACAAGATGTAGTAAAAGCAGCAACAAATTTTCCTTCAGCTTTTTCACGGAAAACTCGAGAGTTAAGTTGGCGTGGACATTATTTATTTTGGAGTAATAAAAAAAAAAACAAATTTTAATTTTTCTCTTTAGCATCTTTCAGCAACAAATTAGCAACAAATTGACCCCTATTCGCTTGATCGATCATTCCACATCCAGTGATTTCCACGCTATCTTAATGAAAAGTTAGCGTTAATGCCGATTTTTCACGATCGGTTGGAGCTAAAAAAAATTTTTTTTAGCAACTAATTAGCAACAAAAAAGCAACAAATTTCGGTGTTTTTTTATTTTAATTTCGCTGATTTTACACCGCCAGTTTTTTAGACCTGAAAAAATACGTGTTTTTGTTCATGAACTGTTCTTGATTATTCTTAGGCTCAAAACACGATAGTTATTACTTCTCTCGATCATAAAAACATGCAAAGAGAGGTATGTTTATGACTTTTTTTCAAGTTTACTTAAAGATTGTTAACACTACAATTAAAAAATACACTTAAAAATAAGAAATTACACTGTCTACATTATTCTGAGGTTACGTTTTTAAAACATGTATTGTTTTTATTCTAATAAATTAAAAACCACTCATTTCGCACTATTCGGCCCGCAGTGACCGACGTAACAACCACTTTGTAGTGCAAGCTGATTAGAACTTTATTCTAACAGCATTTCAAACGAAGTTTGAACCACCACAAATAGAGTTGGTAATTTTTTTTTAAAGCGGTGTGGTCCGTTCAAATCTACGTAAAACCGCAGATAATATAATACTTCGGGAAAACTAATTAATAGTATTCATATTTCAGGTTGGTCAGATGATAATTATCCACATGAGTACTGGTTTGGAGCGACCGTCAAGGCTGGACCAGACTTCGTAATGGTAAGTTTCTGTAATAGGTAATTTAACGAACATTGACAACTTTAGTTAAAGCTTAACCTTTTTTCTTTTTTTTTTTTCTGATGGAAATCATCAAATGACTCCTCCCGCTCTGGGCGGAGCAGGAGGGAGTGTCAGACTTTTACTGACTAAAACCCATCCATGTTCCTTCATCGCCCTTTGTGTTCCGGGGCCACGGTATCTCTTTCGAAAAGTTCCGCAGCCCCAGCAGGCTTCGGCGCTTGCGGACCCCTTCCTTATTGCTGACTTTTTTTGAGGCGTGCGTGGAACACGAACGCGCCGTCGACACGGTCTGTCGTTATGAGACGGACGGACGGCGAGCTGGCCCATAGCTCCCCGTCCACAGGCCCGCGCCTACGGTGGCCGGAAGCCACTACGTGGCCCCCGACGCCCGGGGCGTCTGCCGCGGCGGCCGGGACGTGTCGATCTCTCCCTTACAGCTCGTTTTAGAAGTTCTGTGTTTACACAAGAGCCAGATGATTTGTAAAACCCACCGGCCTCTTGGATTTTGATTGACCTCATATTTGGTATCAGCCATCTCCAAAATCCATATTTTTAACATTGTCAGGTGTGGTTCGAACTAAAGAACATTACTGTTTTTTTTATTGGTAGCAACAGTCTGAATTGTTTTCAATAAATGGCAACATATTCGTTTCTGATTTATAACTTAAATGGCGACCTGATAGTTTGTCTCTCCCTTTTCTCCGTAATAAAAGCGTGATGATATGTTGTATTTTCAGATGTGCGCACCTAGATATACGGAGCATGGTAAGTTATAAAACAAGGTTTAATTTCAAATTAATTTCTTAAGGGGCTGGTATCTGCTAATGAGAGGTTTTCTCCATGTAACTCCTCTTTGATGAGTGAATATAAATATGCAAAAAAAAAATACATGTTGCATTACACTCGAAACTTTAATTGGTACAATTGAAATAATTCTAACTTTATTATTACTATATGAAAAAAATATTCAAAGTGAAGCATTTTTTCTTTGAAATTTCATAACTACTCCTAAACGGCATTAAGTTTTTTTTTTCACACAAATATTATTTGTCACTTTTTTCTTCACAAACTGTACAATTAGCATTTTGATCTAATGATTTATTAGGCTACAATTAAATAAAAACCACTCATTTCACACTATTCGGCCCGCAGAGACTGACGTAACAACCACTTTGTAGTGCAAGCTGATTAGAACTTTATTCTAACAGAATTTCAAACGAAGTTTGAACCAACACAAATAGAGTTGCTAATTTAGCAGATACCCCAGCCTTAATCTGTGGTAATAAAGTGAAGTACCAACACTATTCCTATTTTATCGCAGAAATGTTAGAACATACAAATAATTATAGCCTTAAAAATCTTTTCCTAAAAATACTAGCTAAGTCCGAGTCAGACCATGGGTTTCGTACTCGCACTTTGTTATTATTTTTAGTCTAAATTAATGAGTAACAGAAGCTAAACAACTGCATGATATCATTGTTTCACGCTAAGCTACCTACAAACCGATAATAATGCATTACCTTCCTTTATAATTGTCTTGTTGTTGTTTTACAGGAAAGTACAAACATGTAGCAAAGGGCAAATGTTACTCTTATGCGAATGGTGCTTTAAACGAAAGGAACCCAATAACAGAAGGAGACAGAGTTGGCGATTTACCAGAAGGATATAACACTCGTAATTGTTTATTTTTATAAGCTTTTATTCAACTTGCCTTGTTTGTTTGTTAGTATGTATGGGTCAAATCTTGCAACTGAATTTCAAACCAGTTCCCCCCAACCGATTGAGCTAAAATTTTGCACACACCTTTGGTTCTAGTGATAATATATTTTTAACAGGTCCTTTCGAGTTGGTCTACACGGCGATACATCAAGTTTTACATTTCCAGTATAACATGGCCTCGTTTTGTATTGGTTTCCCGTACAATGACAAATCCGCATAAACTGGTTATGTATAGCTTGATAGTCGTCGAGCGTACTACAGACCGTACTGTGACCAACAAGTGTTTATTACAAATATTTTTATCAGATACATCGTTTAGCTACTAATTGTCGTGTAGACCCTAATAATGACAGGATATAGGAACCTCCTAGCCAAACACTTGGTGTCTAGGAGTACCCCTGCATGAGTTGCTTCATCCAACTGTTACAAGAGCTTCCTCGGGTGTTGGTAGATTCTCTTGTATATAGTCATTTTTAGTGATCATAATCAATCAGCATATAACGTTTCCCGTGCTGGGCCCGCCCACACAGGCTTCTAGTCTGTAAAAAAGCGTGGCTACAATCCAACACGCTGAGCGCTGATCGTGAAATTCCCCATCACACAATCACACACCACAACTTCACGAACTAAGGCTAAGAGCAGCAAGCTAAGATTCAATTGTATTTCCTTGTTAGACGTTCAAGAGTTCCTTTCAATAGCCTACTTCAAATAAATGGTGTGACTTCAACTAACTCTAGATACTGGATTTCCCTGATAAGGTTTATTATTTAATAGCGGAACTGTTTCGTGTGTTTTACAGAGGACACTATGGATTCATTTGGCTGGAGTATCGATGTCGCTCCCGATAACTCCATTATAGTTGGTGGCCCCGGCATATTTCATGGTAAGTTTATGGGCAAGGTGCAAACACGCAAGTTTTCTGCTGTTACCGCAATGGTTCGAAAATGTATACTTATTCTTTTATTTCAAAGGTCGAACAATGATTTACGACGGACCAGAGGTTGATAAAACTCCGAAGGTCATTAAAGGAAGGAATGTTACAGCTAAATTTAATTTTGGTAAGATTTTTCGATGTAACGATTTAAATATAATATTTTCTACATTTTAAAAAAGTATCCAATGTGGAATATCAGTAAAAACACAATAAAAATAAGAGAGTTCAATCCCCAAATGAATTGTTTTCGATCACTCTATGACAACTCTCTTTTTTTTCATATCATTATTTTAATTTCAGGCTACGCCGTCGCCTCAGGAAAGTTTATCGATGACAATTTGTCATATGCCGTAAGTTCGACATATGGGACGGCTGGTCATGGAGAGGTAAAACTTTTCGCTCATGCAATTTTATTTAAATAATATTATAAGTGCTTACTTTTAAAAATCATTATTAAAATGGCTGGAAAGAAGGGTTATTACTGACGTGGCCAATGGAGATAATTATGTGATAGGAAGGAAAGAATGTGATCAAGGGTGACGATCCCATATTAGCTGTAACTTAACACGAGGACGATCATGATGATCTGATCTCTCTGTCCTATGCGATATCTGGCCATGTTCGCCCCGCAAACGAGATCAGATCGTCAAAGTCGAAAGTCTTAAATACAAAATTAAATGTTGTACAGCTCTCTTATACATGATTCTACCTTTTGCAAGCTAAAATTGACCCTAGTTGCCCCTTGAAGCCGCTGATGGGTCTCAATAGCAATACGATATCGATATTTTACACTCTTTGTGATAAATGGTCGTCACTGAGTGGTGCATATTCTTTTTATTTCGGTGGCTGCGTAAATAGATTATTTCGAATTACAGCCCCTTCCCTTAAGTTAAATGATTTTCTCCGAATCTTAACGTTAAGACATTCCAATGCTTGCAGGTAATATTCTACAACGGTACGTTTTTTCAACAAAAATTGGAGATGGAAGAGGTCACTCAAGCACGACCGCTAGGATCGATGTTCGGGGCGGTGCTGTGTGCTGCCAACTTAGGTGCCAGACGGACTGACCTGCTCGTGGGAGCACCTACTTATGCTACGAAAAATACTTATAACCTTGGAGCTGTTTATGTTTATCTTGCCCTCAAAGACGGAGTAAGTTACCAATTGTTAACTTCAACGTTTTTATAAAATTAATATAACAATAATAATAAATGTACGGGAAACAATAATGGTGTAATAATGAGTTGACACATCTTGTGCGTTACAGCGTTAACTCGGATTATAATTTTTTCTTCTTTGTCAAAAAATGCGTCCAGCTATCAATATTTTTATTAAATTACGCCATTAACATCTTGCAGGAAGCGCCAGAGTTCAAAAGAAGAATCGTTGGAAAAGTCTCTGGATCAATGTTTGGCAGTGCAATTGTAAACGTAGGAGACTTAAACGGTGATAAGAAACATGGTAAGACATTGTTCATAGAGAACTTCTGCTGAATCATCTATTCTACGTTTTATTAAATAAATAAATAAATATCGCTGAACATTACACACCGCCACTTAGTGCCACACTAAGCAATGAGGCTTGTGTCGTGGACATCAGATAGTTAATATACTACATAGGTACTTTTTTTTTGTAAATACATACTTGTTTTAGATATAAACCAAATAAATGAAAGACCAGTGCATACAAACCCAAATACTTATTTTGCACCACCTTTTATACTGCCTTATTTCTATATTATTTGGTTTGTAGTCGTACATTAAAGTGTAGAAAGAGGAAGACCAAGAACGTTTGTTAATTATACTGGAAATATGTAGTATACAGCTAGGCGTTGAAAACATTCTCGTTCTTTAGAAACCTAAAGAACGAGAATGTTTTCAACGCCTAGCTGAAAAACCAGTTGCCATCTTTAGCGAACTCTTAAAGGCATTTGATTGTGTAAACTAAGATACACTCTTCTGAAACTACAGCAATATGGGATTTGGAATAATGATGTGGATTTGTTAAGATCATACTTAAAAGATCGATAGGTTGATATTCCGGTAAACGGGGTTTACTCAAAAGGATCGAAAATTACAATGGGCGTTCCGCAAGGTTCAGTATTGGGTCTGTTTCTCTTTTTAATTTAACTTTGTCTACAGAAGTAGCAATTGGAGCTCCATTTGAAAAAGAAGGCCACGGCGTTGTCTACCTGTACAGTGGGGCTGCTCTCGTGAGTGATCTGGCCGAACGGGACTTAAAATGTCTGCAAGAGATCAAGCCAGAATTAAGTTACGGCGAGTCTTTTGGCATGAGTCTCACGTCAGTGTCAGATTATGACCAGAATGGATGTAACGGTGGGTATAACATTTTGTTAACTCGAAGATAATACCTATCTACTATTGTTATGCAAGAAAACTAATTTAAACATCAGCCGGTGTAGTGTTACAATCACAAACTCACATCTGTTCTTTTTCTTACAGAATTAGCAATCGGCTCACCTTATAAAGACACGGTAATAATCCTAAGTTGCATGGCAGCAGTTGAGGTGAAAACATCGGTGAAGTTTCCTGATTTAAAGGTAAATAATATTATTGGAGTAATTCAAAGTACACCACCTGGTCCATTAAGAAAATTTTCAAGTTTCAACCACTGTTACTTCTTTAAACCAAACGACTAAGAGTCTTTCTATAACTCTATAAATTTCACACACTTTATTCATTTACAAATTTATTTTCAGGGTCGCAGCAGCTCAAGTAAAATAGACTATGAATTTGAAATTTGTTTGTTAGTGACATATCCGAGCAAGCCGAAAAATATCATTGCGCGTAAGTGTACCCACGAATGTTAATTTCTAGGGGAAGAAGACAACTATTAAAGTTTATTTGCGAATGTGTTTAATGGCCACCACCTCCACATATATCGAGTTAAAAAAAACTTTTGACTTTGTAGAGCGTCTTCCAAATAAGCCTATACGCTCTTATCTCGTTTTTTCACAACAATTTTACAAATTAACGTTTACCAACAGCGCTCTCATCTGGCAACGTCATTCCGGCCCCAAAAGATCCATGAAACAGTAAACTGTAATGCGAGTTTTAACAAGTGTTACCTTTTTTATATTAGTTATGTCAACAAATGTGACGATGGACCACGAAGTCGCAAAGCTGGCCAACGGGACGTTTTCATTCAACACATCACTACACAAAAAGGAACCAGCATACTGCAAAAGTGTCTCGTTTATTTTGCCTTTAGTGAGTATTTTTTTTTTACAGTTAGGTACATTTTACTGTTTGGTTAATGAATAGGTAGCGCATCTGATATTAAGTGGTCAGTGTAATCTGCAATCTCTGAGACATCACAAGTTCGCTGTTTGTCAAAAAGGCACACACTGCACTGTAATTCCGTTGGTTCGATGAAATTGTGTACAAGAAGACTTTTATCTGAAAGTGAAAGTAGTTCGGTAAACCAAAGGTGCGCAGTTTTCACCAGATAGCTAGCTTGTTTGACTACATCAATTTAAAAAGAGCTTATTTATAATTAAACACTAGATAGTGTCGTGTGAGTCTCTTTCTACATTAAAATGGAAATGTTATTTAAGTTTCACTATAAAAATTGTGAAAATCAATATTAATAATACTTTTTTCAAAGGACCGCAACTACGAGACAAAAATAAGCTACACAATATCAACGGAGCTGCTGTATGATCCCGCGACACTCCCAGATTATAACAGTTCACGTGTAACCCTAAGCGACAGCAGTGTCTTGAATATTAAGGATTCATTTTCGGCTGCCGAGTGCGCTAAGAAAACTTGTGTGCCCAATTTGAACTTAACATCCTATATCAGTTTTCAGTAAGTACCCTTAAACTTGAAGAAACACCAATGATCGCCTTTGCCTTCCGTGGGTCGACTTAGGGACCATAAATGTAGCCAACATCAATCACGTGGTTCTTCACTTTCTAAAGCCGTTGTTCGCCTGCTACTGCTAATTTCCTGCTTCTCCTGATTTCTGGTCAATCATCATCTTCTAGCCCTTCTACTTGGGGTCAGTGCAACACGTTTTCTTTTTCTACTCTCCCCTGTCACACGTCGTAATACCATTCATCGCACGATCTTTCCATCTTTTCTATGGCTCTCTTCTCCCTCTTTATCCATCAACATTCAAAAATCCAATACTCTTACAGTCACAAGCGATTTTTCTCTCTTCATATATCCATACGTCATTCAACGTAAAAAGACAGACGACTCCCTTTATTTTTTTCTGTAATAGGCGCAATTTTTAAACTTCCTGTGATATTGATTGATTCCTTTCCACTTTTGGGATTATCACTCCACACATCTATCTCAACAGTCTCATTTCTGCTTAAAGAATTTTAAAAATGTGATTAATTCCGTAATAAGACCGATACTGTAACCGTATTCATTACTAATTAATAAGCAGGCGCCCTTTCCTACTGTTGTGGTGTGTTTGTTGTCTTGAACAGTATTTCCGAATTGCAACCAATTCAAGTATGATTTTATGATTGCAGCCATGATGATGATCCGTACATAATTGGCTCGAGTAAAGCTGAAGCTATGAACATCACTGTCCACAACTACGGGGATGTAGCGTATGAACCATGCTTGCGCGTGCACATCGCCGGTGCTTACGTGCTCGCGACCCCTGCCGGTTGTGTGCTCGAAGGCTCAACTGATAGTGTTAAGTGCGAGCCGCCGAAACCCATCCGGAAAAATACAGAATGGGTTCGTTTCCTTGTTATCTTTAGGGCGCAATATTCAAACAACCAGGGGTGTCCTTAGATCGCAAAACTTGCCTTGATCACTGACGTTATTATATTCACAGACCACCGATCAGATCTTACTAGACGTGCTGCATTCTACAAACCTAGACATGGGCAAGAAGATAACCATCAGCATGGATCTATATAATCACTGTGAAGGTGGCGTCACCCAAAATTATTTGACAACCACTTATGTGGAGGCTGATTCTAGTGGAATTGTTGCCCAAGGGTTTGTATCGTTGACATTTTCAGTTAGTTAATGTGCTACCAAACTGGTTACATTGTTTGGATTTAAAATTTAAAAATTTAGTATTTAATTTAAAGTTCGATTTAATACATTTCTTAACATTTTTCTTCGCTTGCAGGGATGCTGGCATTACTGCTGTTGTCAACATGACGCAAGAGGACATCGGAACAAATGGCAAAAGGATGCAACACGATTATACGGTGAAAAATCTTAAAAGTTTTTCAGTAATATTTCGTTAAAACTAGTGCGAGCAGATATGAGCCTAGGCCAGTTGTGCCTTTTGATATCGGGAATATACATCCACTGTTTATTACAAAAAGTGTAACATACGAAGGTAACATAATATACGTAAGACCTCTCGTGTGGTGACTACCACATAAATAAATAACATACATTCTATGACTTTTTTGATTTGAATTTGGAATATGGTTGGATGGTTGAAAATAATTTGGCTTTTCAAAAAAAAGACGGCACAATTTAAATATGGAATTAAATTAACACAACGAACATAAAAAGCAGGTTCAAGGAAACCGAGCTTGAGTAGGTGCTTAAGTAAAAATAATCAAGGTAGTTAGTGTAAAAGTACTGCTGAAGGGTATTTGGTAGTGATAACCTGATGATGCGGCCCGCATATTAGATCCTTGAACGGGGAAACTATTTATGGGGAAGTTTTAAAGTAATAAAAAAACTTTTGATTAAAACTGAACATTAAATAATAGTCAAAAGGATAGTCTTCAGCAATTTATCAAAAGCCGGTTCTGTTTTATGTATTTTTCATTGCAGATTTCAAACAAGGGACCGACCAACTGGAAAGGGCTTAAAATTGAAGTAACTTTGCAAAATGAACCGTACATAAAATACAATGACACTCCTGTCACAGTAAGTAGTAAACTAGTAATAGTAGTTTTTTTTTTTTATGTGTATGTATTTGTATGTATGTTTATTTCATAAAAAGATATTGTTTTGTTTTAAGTTTTAATTTAAATTTTCTTGTTGGACTTCTCTACACACATGTCTACATTTCTTATCCAACTTTCCTCTCGCAGGTCTGCTGGAAGAAATTTCTTAAGAAATAAGCAGTACCTTTGTGCTCTTCTATGTTAATATATTGTCCTGTAAAGTATTTTGCGTGTACATAAATAAATACCTAAATAAAATAAATTAGTTATTGCATTTTCTACATAACATGTGTGCACATGTTATGTAGAAAATGCAATAACTAATTTAGACAACATTTGCATGTAACATTTAATAAAATGAAATGGCAAGTTTAACACCACTCAACCAAATTGATTGAAAAGGGCAGACTTTGGGCTACTGCACACTATAGACAAGACTGTATTACTTAAGGCGACTACAGGAGCTAAACGCGAGTTTTATAATGCAAAAAGGCATATGATTCACTGCAGTAAACAAAACCAGAAAAATATATGTTATTCTTCAGGATATATGCTAGTATGATAGTGTTTTGAAAACATAATACAACTAATTTTACTCGATAAAAAAAATCACAAACTTATCTCTAAAAATTTCTATTAACGAGTAAAAACCATACTAAAATACATGCGATCATTCTGTATTTTTGGCAAATAATTCTACAAGCAACATATTAGCATGATAGTGTTTTATTTTTTTAGTCCAATCAATAGGTTTTATGTTAATCGCAAAAAAAACACTTATTTCGCACTATTCGGCCCGCAGTGACTGACGTAACAACCACTTTGTAGTGCAAGCTGATTAGAACTTTATTCTAACAGTATTTCAAACGAAGTTTGAACCACCACAAAAAAGAATTGCTAATTTGGCTCCTGTAGTCGCCTTAAGATAGTCTTGTCTATAGTGTGCGGTAGCATAACCGACATTGAATGTTACACTTTAAATTGTGTTCACGCAATTCAAAGGGTATAGTTGCACCGTATTTACTGCGTTAGCCGTAATACGACGTTCATGTAAATGTTTTACTTTGATTGGTAACTTTGTCCATTAACTTTCAGTTATACTCCGAATCGACATCAATTACTCCCTGCCCATTTGCTCAACGAAATGAGACGTCAACGGTTTACCTCTGCGAGGTAAAAAGCTTAAAGAAAAACGCGGAAACTCCCAAGATTCTTATACCGATGTACATTGTGCCCGGAACTCTTTGTAAGTATCCTCTTCATCATATCAGCCTGTTAGAGGTGATGGCATCTTTCTCGAACAGCACGGTTTAATACCGTTGCCACACTTTTATTTAAGCGAATGGATAAAATATGGAATGCGTACACAAGAATAAGTTTAAAAGTGGCGTTGGTGACTGAAATGTGGTGCGTTAAGGTATGATTCCGAACCACGCTGCACGCAGCAGTGCTGCCGCAGCAGTGCTGTCGCGGCACTACAGGTCCCCATACAATCTCTATAAGCTTATATGAGATTACATTCCAAGCTAGGCCGCAATGTCGCGGCAGCAATGTAGCGGCAGCACTGCTGCGCGTCAGTGTCACCCTACCGCCGCGACAGACCAGTAGTGATGCGTCTGCCGCCGCAGCAAGAGTACTTACGTCCATGTTGACAAGTAAATTGACAACAAAAGGATGAATTTCTCTGATTTAGAAGAGGAACAGAGCGACACTGCCGCCTTGATCGGAATCAGCGCGGCAGGCAGCACTGCTGGGCACCACCTTAGTGGCAGCACTGCGGAACCGCACTGCTGCTTGTTGCCGATTTCGGAATCACACCTTTAATCGGTTGTTTATGGCATGTGATGAGGTGGAATGAAAGAAGGAAGAAAACACACAAAATAAAATATTTATTTATTTATTATTTATTTTATTTTAGGAAAGCTTGCAGACTAATAACATTATAGTAACAGAAATATATAACTAATTTGCTAATAACAAGCCTCCACAGATAGATATAAACAAATATATAAGTTCCATTACAAAATAATCTAACACAGTACTGTCAACTTATTGATTAATTTCAAAAAGTTGGTTAATTTTATTTAATTGTTTATAATTTAAGCTAAGTTTTAAAATAAACCGTTCAAGAGCAAGAAACCCAAACCTCCTGCCTCCTGTCAAAGAATGGCTTTGCCAATAGTTTTCTTACTGTGCTTGCATTGGTGCAGAATAGGTCAATACCGGGTTCACAAGAAACTTCGTTAAAACTGCGACTGGCTCTTGGAAAGTATGCATTACGCCTATAATTAGTGTTCGCAAAAGGTACATGTAAGAGTGGTCGTTGTCGCAGTCCCATCTGATTAGTGCGTAACGTTAATTTTGAAACAAGTTCAGGCAGTCGATTGATCCATTTGCGATATTAAACAAGTAGCAAACATCACTAATATGACGTCTACGGTCAAGTGGTAGAAAATGGTACCTCCTGCATCGGTGAGTGTAATCAACAGACACTTGCTTTGCCCTGTAATCAAGGTACTTAAGAAATTTTCTCTGGATGCCCTCAATACGAGACTTGTAGATCTCGTATTGAGGGTTCCAGACTTGTGATGCATACTCAAGGTGGCTGCGTACGAACGAACAATATAATACCTTGATTGGTTTTAGCGATCGGAAACATGCTGAGGTTCTCATAATAAAACCAAGTTAAATTAACAGTACAACTAATAAAAATTAAACATAGAGAAAAAAATAAAAAGAAACGATATTGGTACTGTACGAGGCCAAAAGGCCCTATCTCAGCATGGTGCTGTAACATTAAAAAAACGTCACAGCGGTGGTATTCCGATAGGACCCAAAGTGATGCCACGGTCAGATACGTATAAGATTGAAAAAATAAAATAAAAAATAAGTGCAAAAGAAAAAACAATACAAATAGTTGAATGAGGAAAACCTCGCAAGGGAAACTTTAACAATGAATGTTGATAGCTATAAGACTACAGGAAGATCAAAGAAGTGATGAATGAACTGTATGAAGGATGATATTGCTAGAAAGGAGGACACTGATGAGATAACGAGTGCTTCGGTTTAGCATCGCCTTAACTCCATCTAGACTTTATTTAGCTTAAACAAGACAATCAAAATAATAAATCTTTATTTATTTTCCTAATCTACTTCACAGATGGAATCCTCGTTAAAGACCAAAATGTGACGATAGTGTCTTCTGTTAAACTACTACTTATCGATGACCAGTACAAAGTTGAAAGGTAATGATGTAATTTAAGGTGGAACTGACAGGGTAGCCCACGAATTTTTTTTTTTTTGACAAGTTCATTTAACCATTTTGAATAACTTTTTCATGAAATATTATTGAATGGAGTTAAATAAGCGTAGAGGGTTGTATTCATGACTTTAATGGACACACACAGCACATACTATGTTTTCCTCCTTATTTTGTATCTTTTTTATATTATTGCGTGTGTGCTTTAATAACTGACGTCAAATAAATATTTTTCTTTCTTTCTTTCTTTAATCATTATAATTCCGTAACTACTTACGTGTTACTTGCGCAAATCATTTGTCATCAACATACAACCGAGCACTGACCTGCAAATTGCAAAAAACGTAAAAAAAATGAATTTCGCGGGCTACCCTGTCGGTTTCACCTTAAATATTCAGTAAAAGGCATTTCAAAAGTTGTTGCTGCATACACAATGTAAACGTTCTTTTTTTTCAGCGTCTCCACCACTTTAACTCTGGTAGAGGTGGAGATACCGATAAAGGTGATCATCATAGCAGTTGTGGTCGGGATCTGCATCATAATCATCATCTCGGCGATACTTTACCGTGTACGTAATGATTATTTGATTTTAAACTTACGGGATATCTTCCGTGATATATATATATATATTTTTAATATCGGGAGCTCAAAATAAATAATAATCAAGATATCCCGTAAGTGACAATATAAGTTTTGTTTTAAACCGTGAAAGCTTAAAACAGTGTTTATTTGATTTTTGTTTATTATTTTTATTGTTATTTATAGTAATTTTTAGTGTTTCATAGTTGTTGTTGTTGTTGTTGTTTGTTGTTGTTTCATAATTATTAATGTGATTAGTAACGTATATGTTTTTGTGGATCTTTGACAGTCGTTATTGCAACCGATTTTTTTCATTGTTATTTAAGCGGTCGAAAGTTAACGATAATGTCGTTATCTATGTCGAGACAGCCGGCTCTGTCTTATGAAGGGGTATCGTATCGTTACCCAGTGCTAACTGGGTTGTAGAGGTCAGATTGGCAGTCGCGCCATGTAAAATACAGGTATTCAGCTGCATCCGGTAAGACTGGAAGCCGACCTCAACATAGTTGGAAAGAGACGACGAGTAACGTATTTTACTTTTGGGAGCACAGTGGAAGAACTACTACTATCTGGTGTCCACGACACAAGCCTCGTTGCTTAGTGTGGCACTAGATGGCGCTGTGTGTAATGTCCAGCGATATATTTATTTATGTTATTTAACTAATTTTTCAAAAGTTTCTGTATCGCCTGTTTTAATTCTTTCAGGTTGGATTCTTGCGTCGTAAGAACAGACAAGAATTGGAAGAGTTAAAGAGTAGGGTTAAGCGTCAGACTATTGTAAGTTTTTTTTTTAATACCAATAGGGATGATGATTGACTAAAAAAAGATATGATAATATGATGATGATGACATGATGATATGATTCTGTTTAGTCCGTTAGTTAGATTATCGAAAAATATCGGATACGTGTTTTTTGTTTTATAAAATTAATAAAAATTGACGAAGATAAAACGTGTTAAAGATCATGAGGGGCTTGTGACGTCAGATTTGCGTGACGAACTTTCGACGCACTGTATCGTCTTATTTTTTTGTTTACGTGAAAAAAGAAAAAATACGTGTCCAATATTTTTTGGAAATCTATCTGACAGACTAATTCGTTTTTTTTTGTCATCTACCGTATTATAGAGTAACCATTGTGTAGAGACTTTTGCCTAGCAGTCATTGTGCATGCGACTGACGTGACCCGCCCAATCCCATTTTGGCCTAGCAGCTTTCATGCCAACGTCCACTATGTCCGTTTTGGAACGCAGTACCGTGCAGGCTGCTCCGAGGAGGCCTGGGATAAGAGCACATGGAAGGAATTGACAGCGGCCTTTGCCCAGCAGTGGGATAGAATTTTTGCTAAAAAAAAATATATATAGAGTAGTGAACAATTGAAAGGGCACATCACCTTAAGCCGCATGCTCAAGCAACAGGCGTGTTGCGACAGCAACTGAGGGTAAAACAAATGGGCCTGTGGACGGGGGAGCTAAGGGCTAGCTCGCCGTCCGACCGTCTCATGACGACAGGCCGTGTCGACGGCGCGTTCATGTTCCACGCGCGCCTCAAAGAGAGTCAGTAATAAGGAAGGGGTCCGCAAGGGCCGAAGCCTGCCGGGGCTGCGGGACTATTCGAAAGAGATACCGTGGCCCCGGAACACAAAGGGCGATGAAGGAACATGGATGGGTTTTATTCAGTAAAAGTCTGACACTCCCTCCTGCTCCGCCCAGAGAGGGAGGTGTCATTTGTAGATTTCCCATCCGAAAAAAAAAAGGGTAAAACAAATGAACACACGACGGTACTAAGAACCGGTTTTACTGTGCTCGGTTGCTGGCAATAGGCTCGCCCGCTATTACATGGGACTTGAACTTAAATAGTGAAATGTGAGTGTACTATTAGGTACAACCCTGCCTTACCCTTCGCGGATTATAAGCGTGATATTATTTGTATAGCTAGATACAAAAATATCGAATGATAAGATTATTTTGACGACCCGAATGGCGCAGCGGTGGTGAGGTTGCCTTACGTTCTTAGGGTCCCGGGTTCGAATCCTAGGAGCAAATGTTTGTGTGATGAGCATGGACATTTGTTTCCTAGTCATGGATGTTCATATGTATAATAAGTATGTATTTACAAACAAAAAGTATCTATGTAGTATATCCACTATCTGGTGTCCACGACACAAGCCTCGTTGCTTAGTGTGGCACTAGATGACGTTGTGTGTGATGTCCAGCGATATTTATTTATTTATTATGTTTTTAATCAGATGAGGCGTTCAACGATGCCGTTACAGGCGCCGAAAGCCGAAGACCAGGCGAAAATCCTGGGGGAGACGAAGAAAGAATCGAAGAATCAATCATTGTGATCAGGCTCGTTTATCTCAAAATAGACGTAATTCCGAAAAGAAAACCCGGCCATCCTCCGCGTACTAGGATGGTGTATGTTCGTTTTCACAAACATAGTACTCACACCTAATTAAATAGCGAGCCAATGGATTTTCAACCATCCCGTCAGCGCTGAAAGTAAAAAAATATCCACCAGCTTTATACTGGCTTGCTTGCTTCTGTAGTTCCTCCTGGAAAAGCAGTTTATAAATGCATTTACAATTTAATAATAGCTTAGTTTTAGGGAAAACTGACAGTATTCCTATATTACAACTACACAGTGATAACGTTGGTAAAACTTTCGGACTTAAGTCACTTTAAACTTGTTTCATTTTTGACAATGTTTATGACAAAAATTCTAAGTACTTATGATTGATGAAGCTCACATTTGTACATAAGCTATAATATCAATTGCTATTTTATATGTAATTTTGTGTGCTCAATAAAGAATATGGATAAGAAACTTACTTATGATTGAGGTTTTTCGTAACTCGTTTCTACAGTCGTGGTCAATTCCGCCTGTTCAGTTATAATATTTTCGCTTAAATCATGCGGAGGCGCCGAGCCACGCCCCCTTAAAGTTTAGGCCTATTAAGAAAGCGTCAACTTTGGCGTGCAAAATAACAATAAAGCTCGTTTGGCGGTCTTCGTCAGTGCGCTCGGCCGAACGGTATCTTTTCATTTATTATTTCTATACAAAGTCAATGGGGTGGGGCTAAAGAGGGTTTCTATGTTGTAAGTGCAAGCAAAAGTTGGCTTAGTGGTGATCAGGCGGGAATGTCCTCGATAGTACATACGCATATGCGTCTCGAAATTATTGAAACTCGGGATGGAGTGGTAACCTAGGGACTTAAGCAAAGATCTATACAATATGTTAAAAAAAACCTGTCCGATCCGTGATGGTATTATTAAGTATCGAAATTAGATTCTATTTATGTAATCCTTTTTGGCAAACAAGTAAAAAAATACCCCTATGAGAATTAAGTAATATGTACTAAAATTATGAAACTCGTACTGTATGGCAACTGACGGGCGGGAACCATCACTTCTCGGGTAGTGACGTCATAAAAAAACAATTGATGATTTTAAGTGATAATCGTTTCAAAACCTTTTTATATTTCTACAGTGACTTTCAACGGGATTTTGGACATTTCGTTAGCTTATGTCAGACCAACATTTTTTTTCCTTATTTGTTACCGTTTATATTAATGTCATTCTAAGGGCACGAGAAACAGGTTGAAATACTCTTCATCCTAAAGGTGCGTTCAAACCTGGCGAATGCGCCGCTCGCGAGCCGCTTGCGAACTGCACGCGTGTTGCTCGCGTGCGGTTACTTCCTACATTTGGTGCGCCGCTCTAGTGCAACCTTAGGAAGGTTCGAGTGGGGCGCGCGTGCAGCGCGCACGCATCTCGTGCGCACATACACGTGAACTATGTGCCTCAGTTGTGAATTTGCTTTGGCGAGGGAGGTGCATCGCAGGCGGCACGCGCGCACATCCTGCGCCGCTCGAGTACGGCGCGTAGCTAGCGCGCGACCGGATCGCGGACGGCGCAGGGGATGCGTACGAACATGAAATGCACGCATGGAGTTCACAAGCGGCTCGCGAGCGGCGCATTCGCCAGGTCTGGACGCACCTTTAGTCCAAGAGGAATGATCCTACGACCAGACGGGTGTTGTGTCTGGTGGGCTAAGACACCGGCCCGACAGCTGATGTCGTGGTTTTAGATTTTTAGGATTTTGATTTTAAACACAGTTTTAGGCTATAATGGTTCATAACTAAACTTAAAATGTCACTTCTTTTGCCGTGACTTAGTGTCGAGTTCCAGTAGTGCGCGTAGCAAAAGACAAAGAAAGAGGGTAGACAGATTTGCCTGCTCCTAACAATTTTTTCCATCCACCCGCATTCTCCAGTTAACCCGCGATCATGGTGCTTGCAACAGCGTTGAAATATCGGGAATTCAAAATAAAGATATCCAGTAAGTGATTTGATTTTAGTTCCTCATTTGCATCATCTACGTCTCTGGTGTTCTTTATATGTCGTCTCGATTATGACCACTAACTACATCACGTTCTGTAGGTTCTCGGGTGAATACAGGTAAGAGTAAAAGAGCTACTGGAGCTATCGTGCTTAATTTTTTTAAGAATACTGTGGAAAATTTCCACACATTCACAAGAAATTTTCCACAGTATTCTCAAAAAATTTAAGCACGATATTCTCACAAATTGAAATAATTACATTAATTAATGCGTTTGTCTTCCTTATTTTATTTATAATTAGGATTGTTATGAATCAAAATAATTATTATTTCATATTTCCCTGTAAGAATGACTGGCCTTGACAGAGGATAACGTAAATAATTTTTCAACCCAAATGTAATAATTTTGTTGTTTATTTAGTTACCTTCAAGATATTTGCTTTGGAGCAGGAAAAACTAAGGAAATAATCTAATTAGGGTAGGTAGGTCAAAGAATACAGGATCAGTTTTATTTTTATCTTTTTATTGTTATTTTAGTTCTATTTACTGTCTGTATATTACTTAGGTACCTATCTTACCTACATAAATTAAGTACTTACATCCAAAAGTGAGGCGTTAGAAATTAGATTTAGGTGTAGACGTAGGTAGGCACTCTCTTTGGAAAAACAAACAGCCTCTTTACTGAAGCCCTAGAACTTAGAACAAAGTACATAAGTACTGAAAATCGTTTTAGGTCACAATAACACAAAGAGAGTACGCAGCTACGTGATGTGCGTACTGTAATGTACGCGCGTAGAGTTATCGGGTAAACAGACATAAAGAAGAACGATCGTGCGGTGCTCCAAATAATGACGACTTTTGAATACTTTAATTTTAATTTAAACTACAACGAATCTGAAATATCGCAAGTGTCTGTTATATTCAGCCAAAAGGCGTCGCGGTAGACCTCGCAGGACATGGCGGGACGAGCTGGGCAGAACCAACGACCAGTGTTCCACATTGGCCAAGGATCGAAGGATTTGGAAGTCATGGGGACTTTGCCCAGCAGTGGGATAAACTCATAACATTAAAATCAAAACTTAGAAATGATTGTGAAATAAGACCTTACGAAGAAGAAATTTAATAAAAATAATAGTCCTAACTTTTCGAATTTTGGCCATGCCTAGTAGCCATCGATGCGTGAGATATTAAAGTGCACTCTCACATTCAGATGAAACGGTAATCCAAGACGACCTGGGAGATATCAGTCGGCGTACAGGGTACAGAAATATACACAGCCTCGCTGCGGTAGAAGCCACATACAACACTCCAAGTTTTGAAAGCTGAAGAAAATCAAAACGAACGAAACTAATTTTCCTTCACGGTTTATATATCGCTTGCTATTGAGTTGGCCAACCTACAGCTTGTGTTAAGAACGGGCCTAACGGCAGAATAAATTCTGATTTCCCCCGCAAGTCTCGCCACACCCGCATTAGTGCGGATAATAAACACGGGCGGCGGCGCCGGCGCGCGACGCGCGGGAGCAAGCTCGCGTACTCGACGTCGTTGAGTATGATATGCAACACAGTTAAATAAAACCACATTTTTTTCTTATATTTTTTGTGTTAATTAAAATATGTTTTAATGTTTTAAAATATGTTCGCTAACAATAAGTGTAGTAGTAGTAGTGTTGTAGTAGTAGTGTAGCAGAAGTAGTAGCAAGACTATGACTTGACCGAAAGCATCTTATCCTAAAAAACGCTCTTGGCTCACCTTGTTAGGTACCTAGCAGGCTAGGCATTTATATTTGTATTTATAATTATATATTCACAACTATAAATACTTCCATATACAATAGGTATAAGACATTCACTCAGACACAGTGTCACAACACCAACACAACTCTTAATTCACCTCCCCAACACACACACACACACACATACACACACACACACACACACACACACACACGCACATACTACATTCATACAAATATACATAATATATTAAGTAACCAATAACTGTTTTCTTTGTGTTTTAGATTGCTAGTAGATTAGATTAGATTTAGAAATTTATTGTACGGATACTATTATTTGTATGTCAATAAAATGTAAACGGAACGAAGGAGCCTGGAACTCACGACACAGGGAATCCTAGTGTGAGTTTCAGGAATCAATGCATTGAATGTACTTTTCTACACAATAAACTATTCTTATTCTTAATAAGTGTGGTACAGTGGAGGACTAAAAGTATAACACTTACTAATGCACAAAGTGATACTTGAGACAGATGTTATTTTAAAATTCTGTTCTAAAACTTAATTAGAGAAAGAACTGATTTATTTGCATTCGTTTGAAATACTGTTAGAATAATGTTCTAATCAGCTTGCACTACAAAGTGGTTGTTACGTCAGTCAATTCGGGCCGAATAGTGCGAAATGAGGGTTTAATCTATTGATTGAACTAAAAAAATAAAACACTATCATGCTAATAATTATGTTGCTTGTAGAATTATTTGCCAAAAAATCAGAATGATCGCATGTATTTTAGTTTTTACTCGTTAAAAGATTTTTTTAGAGATAAGTTTGTGATTTTTTTATCGAGTAAAAATTTGTTGTATTATGTTTTCAAAACACTATCAAACTAGCATATATCCTGAAGAATATCACATATTTTTCGGGTTTTGTTTATTGCAGTGAATCATATGCTTTTTTGCATTATAAAACTCGCGTTTAGCTCCTGTAGTCGCCTTAAACAAAATTAGGTACTTATATTTAATTAAAAAAAATATATATTATTTGCCTGCTATTGAAATGATATTTACCTAACCAAGATATCTTTGATCCATGCAATAAAATTGTTAGAGAATTAACGTCTAGCAGTTTTCGTTTGGAGAAACTGGCAAGAATTCAAAATTACAGTGACAATATTTTTGTTTAAAAGCTTGGATCAAATTAGCCTTAAGCCATTTCCAATTGTTTAGTCTCACTGCCTTAGCATGTGCTTTTGAAGATACACAAGAGCCGTAATTAATAGCATTGTACGTTTAATAAAAATAATAACCAAATCATTCACATTTTCAATTTAAAATATCAAAGCTACATTTTCCATTTAAAATATCACAACGTATGCTACGCCGTTAGTAGTAAATTCTAAACAAATGCAAAGCCTCTAAATGGTGATGGATTGCAGTGTCTGCCACATCAGCCACAAATTATATTAGCAGCACATAATATGAATACTAAATTATGTTATTCACCACATAAATAATATTAAAGTGTTTACTAGAGAAATGCTTGATGTGATCAATAAATTAGAACTCGCGAACGATGTATTAGGCGATTCTCACACGATACCGATCGTCCGCGCGGAGGCGTAGAAGGTGGTGGCCGTGCGCCGCGCGGAAAGGCGGTGAGCGCCGCTCGTCCGCGCGGTCGGAACAAGTACTTGTGTTGGGCATCAACGGATTTTATGCAAGCCAATGCGACGTGGAGAGCAGCGGTGGGCCAGTGGTGTCGGCCCCGACTTACGAGCGAGTCGTGGGTTCGAACCTATGGCACCTTAGTTTGTGCAATTTATTTTATCACTACTACTCTCAAACCGGCGAAGGGAAACATCGTGAAGAAATCGGTATGCCCTATATAGAAACGTGGTTGATTGTAGTCCTTCTCATAGAAACGAGGCATGTGTTCCAGCAGTGGGAACATTATAGGCTGATTATGAACTACGATGTAAGATCCGCTTCATAGACGGCCGCGCGGACGAGCGGTATCGTGTTAGGATCCCTTTAGATAAATTCAGTTCGTTGTGATTTATTGAAGGCTTAAATGGATTATGGCTCCACAACTCACGGCGTGTGTTTATGTCTCAAAGTATATTATACTATATTTATGCTAAACATATTTTTAAATATTATTCTGTGCCTGTCAACGTCAAAATGTTTGACAAAAAAAAACAATGTCAGAGATAATAATGGCTGTAAGTTAAGTGCCAAGTAAAGAATAAAAAGGACCTACCCAGTAAACTGATCCCGCGCAATTTACTAAAGAGCCATTCGATATTTTAGCAGAAATAGCGATCATTACATTTTATCAATAACCTGGAATTTGAAGCGGGATGTCAGTCGTTAGAAATTGAGTAAAAACATGAAGGGAAGATTATTTTGTTTGTTTCGAATCATTTTTGTTTCCTATGGAATTGAAGGATTCGGAATGTTTTACCGATATTTTTAGAGTATAATATATTTATTTATTTATTTATTTAACAATTTATGTACACACTAAATATAAACAAAGTAGAAAGGAACAGAAAATAGTACAAAGGTGATGCTTATTTCTAAAGAAATCTCTTCCAGCATACCTGCGAAAGGAGAAACTAAAAAGAGATGTAGACAAAGTGTGTAAAAAAGAAAAAGAAAATGGAATACATAAAACCATAAAACAGATAACTATTTTAAATATAACATACAATACATACATACATACCTACTCATAAATACAAACAAAAACATATAACAATACTATAAATACAATACAATAACTACTAATATAATATACTTATGCAATTATGACGAAATGGATAGGTAATGTTCTTTATAGATCTTTTACACTTTTTTTAAGATACTTTTCTCCAGTATCGTAAGTGCGTTTACAAATATTTAAACTCACATACACAAACAGCCAAACACGGAACACTTGAAGGTCATACAAATACTTATTTTTTTCCATGCAGGGATCGAACTCGGGGCACGCAGCGCAGCAGCCAATCACCCAACCACAGCGCCAACCGTGCCGTCGAATAATATATTAGACTAGCGGCCCGTCCCGGCTTCGCATGGCTGCCTATATTACTCAGGGATAATGCAGCATTCTAATGGTGAAAGAAGTTTTGAAAAAGGCCCAGTAGTTCTTGAGTTGATTCGTTACAAACATAAAAATCTATCGTCTTTATAATATTTGTATAGATATAGATAGGTATATTTAGAATATCTTTCTCGATACGAGTTGACGTTAAATTCCAACTTATTAATTTTTATGAAAGATGAAAATGTATACATAATACAGGGTGTAAACCACCTCATCACGAAGCCGTCAACCAAGCATTCTGTACATCAAACTAAGTAACTTTACGCAAAAATTATTGCTGGGAAACGACTTTTTTTTTGGGGTGAAAAATCATGTTTTGTTGTAGAACTCAATGTAACGCACTCAAAACATTGTGCTGACGGATGGATTGAATAGTACAGGGGTTGTGGAGGTGTTTAAAGTAATAAAATCTTACATTAAAAACTACTATTAAAAAAAAAATAAGTTGCCAAAAAGTTGGGACTTTGACCCCCAATATCTCCGTAACTAGAAAGTTCGCAATGACGAGGAGAACAAGTGCCTTTCGGCTACGTTAAGAGGTGTTTTACACCCTTTATTTAACTCTCACAAATATCTATTGAAAAGTTCTTGTATTCTAAAGTGCAAACATAAAAACATCGAATGACTCACACCTATTGAAAGTTTCAAGCTATATACCTATAATGTTCAAAAATATTTTCAGCAAAAAAAATATTTTAGACATAAAAAGGTCAATACGACCCGGTAACCTTTGAAACTGGCTGGCGGCATCTTTTGTAGCAATATCACATGTAGACATAAAAGAGGCGATAACACGGCACACGGCTACGTGAAAAGAATTTAGTCTTTTGATTGTCCTTGATAGTTTTTAGACAAGAAGGCTGGTACTAGATGTTTCAGACAGAAAATAGCTCACGACTTATATAATATGTATTTTTAAATACTTGCTGTTGTAGTAAATAGCTATTGGTTTTTACCAAGGGTATATTTAAGACTGGTGGTGGAATGACTTTGACCTTGAAAAAATAATTCCTGCACCTTTATGAGCTTGGAGGGTTGTATTGATGATTTTGATGATTATAATTGTATCTACATACGTCTTACAGTCGCGAGCAATATTTTAATCAACATAAAACCCAGCACTGGTCTGCAAATTACAAAAAACGTAAGAAAATTTGAATTTCGCGGGCCACCCTGAAGCATCCACCTAAAATAAAACATGATTCATGATTAACAAACCGCAGCTGGCTGGCTGTCACACTACTCTCAGACTATTTACATTCACACTTAGGTATGTACCTAAGTGTGAATGTAGCTCATAAAGGTGTATGAATTTACTTTTTCAAGGTCAAAGTCATTCCTGCACCTTCATGCGCTTGGAGGGTTGTATTGATGATTTTGATGATTATAATTCTGTAACTACATACGTCTTACAGCCGCGATTCATAGTTTATCAACATACAACTTGACACTGACCTGCAAATTGCAAAAAACGTAAGAAAATTTGAATTTCGCGGGCTACCCTGGAGCATCCACCTTAATAATCAGCTGAATGCTAACATTTTTAAAAGCGCGTAGTGCTTTTTAATTTTTTTTCCATTGTGATTAGTGTCGAACCTTGTGTCAGAGTGTATTTAGTGCTTATTGTATCTTATTTTAATTCCTTTTATTTATATTTTTAAGGTGCTTGTTAGTGATCTTAGCTTGTTAGAATTTCTACAACTTCTGTCTGTTATTTAAACAATTGTTATCCATCTATTAAAGCTGTTGGTTCTCCTATTTATAAATAAATAAAAAAATCTACATCAAACTGAAGCTATGGGAAATATACGTCAGATCCGAGGCGAACGTTTAATTTTTAAACCAGAAACTCACGCAAAACTAGACACTAATTCCTTTACCAAACGTAGGGGCCATAGTTGTCATTCAGGAATATACAAAGCAATGGGCAATAAGCACAGGTGTTGCGAATATTCAATTTAGATAAGAAAGCAGTTTTTGAAAGTCTTTTTCGAAGTACGTTGAAGTGAATGGACCATTGGCACCATCTATGCTACTCGTTTAATTCCGCAGTTAAGTGCATGTTTGCGCTCGTGCTGGCTCGGAAAAGTTCGGCAAACTTCGAAAATTGAACATTGTGCAGTGGATGCTCCAGCGTAGCCAGCGAAATTCAAATTTTCTTACGTTTTTTGCAATTTGCAGGTCAGTGTCAGGTTGTATGTTGATTAAAATATGATTCGCGGCTGTAACACGTATGTAGTTATAGAATTATAATCATTAAAATCATCAATACAACCCTCCAGGCTCATAAAGGTGCAGGAATTACTTTTTCAAGGTCAAAGTCATTCCTGCACTTTTTTGCTAATCTAATCAACATACAACCTGACACTGACCTGCAAATTTCAAAAAACGTAAGAAAATTTGAATTTCGCTGGCTACCCTTGAGCATCCACTTTAAGGCTAATGTTCATCAGATGAATATCAGATGAAAGTACTAGCAACCTGCTTGGAATAGTTTCTTCGACTCACAAACGATCACCACGCGTTCAGTACCTACATCATTCTCCACCCACATAGTTTTTATAAAATCGATAACTAATTTAAAAAAAAAAACATGTAGGTATTAAGGCGAAAACCCACCGTGGCGCACGGAGAGGCTACGCACTTATGTTAGTTAAGCTTCGCTTTGCAAGAAAATGTATGTGATTGTGTCCGTGCGCCGCGTGGGCCACACGCAGTGGAAACGTAGACCCACGTTGTCAAACAAATGAATCCACGCAACTAAAAAGCGCCGCGTGGCCGTGCACCACGATGGGTTTGCGCCTTAACACTTTTGTAGGAAACAGCAGATTTTTATTCTGCGTCAGTGTCCTTTCCACCTTATCATACGTATCTAGTTTGTTACAAGGATTAAATCTTTCAGGTCTGGCTACTCAACGGGTGGTTACCCGTGGTCCCGGTGGGTCGACCCATTACCGGATCCATGGGTAATTTTAATTCGTGGTTCCATGGCATTAGGGATTGTTTCCTGGACTTCTGAATATATCGATAAAAAATAGAAATCCATATTAACAGCATATCATATCCCACAGGGACCACGGGTGTGATTGCATAATTTGACTACGGGTTTATTGGTTTTCTATTTTTTATTTATATACCAACTACCAGGAGGGCAGAACCATAAAGGAGGTATTTTATATTTTTAATAGGAAATCTCATAATCAATCCATGTACATTTCGATTATCATGTGCAATGTAGAAAATACTTCTTCATGATTCCGGCGTCCTGGTAGTTTGTGAGACTTCACTAACCTTGTTTCTCATCTCATACTTGTCTTTGCTTTCTTTTAGAGATAAATGTACATGAATTGATTATGAGATTACTATTAAAAATATAAAATACCTCCTTTATGGTTCTGCGCTCCTGGTAGTTGGTAAATAAATAAAAAATAGAAAACCAATAAACCCGTAGTCAAAATATGCAATCACACCCGTGGTCTCTGTGGGATATGATATGCTGTTATTATGAATTTGTATTTTCTATCGATATATTCAGAAGTCGAGGAAACAATCCCTAATGCCATGGAACCACGGATAATTAAAATTACCCATGGACCCGGTAATGGGTCGACCCACCGGGACCACGGGTAACCACCCTACTCAACACAAATGATTGGCAAAACATTATTTCTGACACTGTCGTACTACTGTCAAAGTATAAGTGCAAGATAGAGATGCGAACATATTATAATATCTAAGCCGTAATACGTGCTTAGTAACGTTTATTAAACTATGCCTTAATGCAGGAGCTTATATCGCAGCTTTGTGTGGTAATTTCAGCTAGGGATATTGCTAATTATTACCTGTAAGGACCAAATATCAAGATGTAATTTGCTTTTGAGTGTCGCAGGTATCTTTGGTGAATGCTAAATGATTTTATTTTACAAATAAGTTATTTACAAACACTTTTACTTGTCATTTTTTTAAAACTAGATGAGGCTGGTGTTTCGTTCCTTAATACTCTGAAAAGAAACAAAAAACTCAGAGGCCAGTCTCTTTTAAAGTCCAGACATAATCTGGCTCAACTCGCATGAGGACTATGCAGATTAGTGTCAGAGATGATATTTTGAAGAAAGAACCACACAGATTTGAGTGGACCTGTCCAGTCAGTGCAAGCATTTGTCAGTTTCCGTGTAGCTCGACTTATAACTCAAGGAGCTCAACGACACGACGAACAATAGTTCTTTACCTTTGAGTTACTATAACCTAACTGTAAGACCAACTATCACCAAAAACCACACTAATAAATACTTTGACTTTGACTTTTTGACGACCGGAATGGCGCAGCGGTAGTGAGGCTGCCTTACGTTCTTAGGGTACGGGTTCGAATCCCGTTTGGAGCAAATGATTGTGGGATGAGCATGGACATTTGTTTCCGAGACATGGATGTTTATATGTATAATAAGTATGTATTTACAAACAAAAAGTATATATTATGTAGTATATCAACTATATGGTGTCCACGACACAAGCCTCGTTGCTTAGTGTGGCACTAGATGGCGCTGTGTGTTAATGTCCAGCGATATTTATTTATTTGTCCAGCGATATTTATTACCTGGCTATTCAAGTCTTAAAAATATAAAAATATAAAAAGACAAACATAAAACAAATACTAAAAAGGACTATAACTAACATTTTGTTCAAAAGAGCATCTCCATTTCACAATGAGAATAATATCGGTCAACAAAATGTTGTCGTAAAATCGTGCACTGCATTCAACCCACACGGCCATCCCCTTGAGAAATGGCCGCGATTTTCTAACAAAAGAGCCTGATATTATGTCATATGACTGTCCGAACTTAGCTTTAAGCCTACACCTAACCGACCAGCGTACACTGGCCTTACCCATCTTCATAATTCAATCAGAATGGGGGATATCTGGGGGTTAAAGTAAAATGGTGATTTAACTACAGAATGACTATCGATATATGAAATGGTGATGAAGTAGAAGACGACGGGTTTCTTATAAACGGGTTTCTTTCGGGGACTTTGAGAGGGTATCAAGTCTAGGTTTTATTTAAGATCTTGATATTACGATGGTCCCTATCAACAATGGCAGTTCTACACACAGTGAGCAGTGTGTAACTGCTCTACAGCAGTTCGAAGTTTGTTTTGATGATAAAAAACAAATAGGCGAGACGACAAAAAATCTAATTAGTCCGTCAGTTAGATTATCAAAAAATATTTGACCCGTGTTTTTTCTTTTGCTACGTAAATCAAAATTGACGAAGATATGACGCTTTTTAAATTCTCAATACGTCACGCCTTGGTATAATTTTTAGCTAGTTTAGACTTCACGAGCCCCCACTCCCGTGTTTTAATGCGTTTTATCTTTTGTCAATATTCATTGATTTACAAAACCAAAAAAATACGTGTCTATTAATATCCAATACTCTAACTGACTGACTAAATAGATTTGCAATTTTTTGATACTTAGTGTCGTTATGCCTTGCGCTTAAAAATAGGTGCGCTCTGAGGAATACCTCTATTATAATAGAGGTATTCCTCAGAGCGCACCTAGACTGTATGTTCAAATTTGCACTGATTGTTTAATGTATTGTTTGGTTAGTACTGACATTGACAAAAAAAAGAATAAATTTATAGTTAAGGTAATAAGACTAAGAAATAAGACTAACGACATTTTAACATGGACTATTTTCAAGGTGAATATTCGGAAATGATACATCCAACAAAAGGATCTACTATACGTACGTCGTACATGTAATAACGAGGGAAGTGGTATATCCGACCAAATTTCTGTTTTAATATCATTAAAAATAGATGTATCTACCGGAACCTACTTTATTAGAGGGAATACTATATTATCCAAAATACGAATGTTTTCATGAAAAAAGTTGTAAACTATGAATGATTGAAATGGCTGTATAATCTAAAAATTCACTTTATCTATTTACGACAAAGTGACTATATAACATGAATTCCATAAAATTAAATATTACGTTCGATAGATCTTTTTATTGTGTTTCTATGTATGTAAAAAAGTTAATATTGGTAAAATGCATATCCGACATTGTTAATAGGGACCATCGTATAAATATGAGATTACGTGGTCATAATATTTTAAGGACTTAATAAAATTACATTTTCACATAGGAGTACTTTGAAGGTCTTTCAGCAGAGGGACTTCTCATTTTTAACTAACTTTTGCTCACGGCTTCACTCGCGTTATGTATAAAAATCAACCCAAGCGGACACGTTTTAAATGTAGCCTATGACATTTGAAGATAATGTAGCTTACCGTTAGCGATCGGATCGGTAGATTACTCCCGACAAACAAACTTACTAACTCCTCTTTATAATATTAGTTTAGATAACATTAATATGTAAATGTTTCAAAGGATATTTTGTATTTTCAAATGGTTTGTTTACACGTAATTCGTAACGTATTTTTCTTATAAACACTTCAGAACATAATAAGTGTTCAAAGTGAAACACATTTTTATTGGAACAACAAGAATTGTTTGGTACAACGTAAATAATATTCCTTCAATTTAGGAGATCAAAGGATCAAGAAAAACATTGAAAGGTACACGTATGCTTCAGCTATTGAACTCAGAAAAATATTTGTTTCTGCGATGTTTTCTTCCTGTAATGTGTGGTTTTAGGTAGTCAGTGGCCCGAAAGTCTGACAACCAGTCTTACTAAGGGGTATCGTATTACCCAGTACTAACTGGGTTGTGGAGGTCAGATAGGCAGTCTCTCCGTAGCTCCGGCTAAAATTCTCATATTCAGCCGCATCCGTTTAGACTGGAAGCCGACCCCAACATTGTTGGGAAAAGGCTTTGCCAAATGATGATTCTTTACTTTCTGTATAACACTTTGGCAATCACTGTAATCACTTATGTGTTGTGGAATAATGGGAAGGCCACGAGAACATTCATTTTATTTATTTGACTACTAGGTAGGATATATACATTTGCGGCTGTTGTTAAATAACAAAAGCCACGAACTCCTCGCCCATGATCAATCTCTTGCCCTTATCTCAATTCATTTGGTGTTTGCGCAGCATGTCTTCTTCTTCCATACTTCTCGATTACTCGTCATCTCATCAGACACTTCTTTTATTGCCATATCATTCTTCACACAGTCCATCCATCGTTTCTTTGGTCTTCCTCTACTCTTATACCCATCTACATTCATACTCAAAACTATCCTCACGACATTTTCCTCATTCCTTTTTCATTCTCTCATCTTCTCTAGCCCGTGGCTAAATAATTACAGCCGCAAAGGTTGATCCTCAAACTTAAGGAGTAGGTACTTGCTAGGGTGGGTTCTTGGTTGGGTTACCGACCATCACTTACCCCACCGTGTCTCGGCTGTCATTACGGGTAGTCAGTAGCCGGAAAGTCTTTCAGCCAGTCTTACCAAGGGTTCTCTTACGGTGTTAACCAGTCACAGAGTAGTTGCTCTATGTGAAATTCTGGTATTCACCTACACCCCATTCAACATAAAATAGAAAAGGCCAGGCAGACAATGTGACTATTAGAGCGACTATCCTTTGCATAACATCATTATTCTCTTGCCCTTTTTCTCATTTCATTTGGGGTCGGCGCAGAAACTCTTCTTCTTCCATACTTCTCTATTGCTCGTCATCTCATCAGACACCATTTTTCGTGCCATATCATCCTTCACACAGTCCATTCGTCGTTTCTTTGATGTTTGTCTACTCTTATACCCATCCAAATTCATACTCATCCATTGCATAACATAAGCTAAATATGATTATTACATAAGCTAAATATGGTTTTGAAAAATGTCTTCGAATCGCTATCAACATCGGACTGTTTTATATTAGTTGGTAGTTATATTTTTGTATCTTTTCAGAACATTATCTTAAACCAACCTAATTTATAATTATTTTTTAGGCTCAGTTAACCTTTCTTACATTTATACACCGTGTATAATTAATACCCATTATAAATGCAGACTCGTTAGGAACAAACACATTTTGTCCTACTGTTTGTTTAGGTAATAACATAGAATAAGGATGGATAGAAGCGAATTTCCCCCTCTGAACGCGTAGCATGACCAATTCCTTCTCGATTCTACCAAGAATAGACAAAGCTCTTTCTATTCAACTCGACATGTCTTCTACCCGAGCATAGCATGCAGACCTGTAGACTCGAGTTTCGAAAGATTTAGAAATTCTTTCCATAGCAACGGGGAAATAAGCTAGTGATGTAGATATTCTACGAATCTCGATTGTCGTACTTACTTACTTAGTGCTGGAGAAAACAGGTTTTAGGCATTAAGGTAGGTGTCACTTAGTAGTTGGTGAAAACAGGAATAATTTTGTATCCTCGGTATTCCTCGCTCGGCCGCGCACTAAGAGACAATACAAATGATAGACGTTGTTTAGGATTAGTGAGTGACACGAGTCACCGTGATGCGTCTTGTGGAGCCACGATACTCGCGTGAAGGAGACAAGTAACACGAGCATGTTACTTACTCGGCTCCATAACAACCTCGCCTGCGGCTCGGGTGCGAATTCAGCCTCGAATGCAATAACAAAGTTTCCCCACTAAAATCACAATGTACTTTATCGTATATTTCTATGGGGGATGAAGAACTTTACACCCTGTTCTCCATACGACTATAGGTTTTTTTTTCGGATGGGAAATCATCAAATGACTCCTCCCGCTCTGGGCGGAGCAGGAGGGAGTGTCAGACTTTTACTGACTAAAACCCATCCATGTTCCTTCATCGCCCTTTGCGTTCCGGGGCCACGGTATCTCTTTCGAACAGTCCCGCAGCCCCGGACGCCTATAGGGTCTGATGCTTGATCATCGACAATATTGGCAACCCTACTTTGGACTGAGTTTTTTCAGTGGAGAAGGATGTTAGCTGGGCAGCAGTTGGGGATTATTTTTGGGTACAATCGGCGCACGCACATAGGATGTCACTTCTCTACAGTATCCTTATTCTTTGGTATTACCTACTGTTTGTTTTTCTCTTCAGGACCAAGTACGGTGACATTGTTTCAAAGAATGTATAGTAGGTACACCCTAGTGGGTGTGCGAATTTTTCATGTGAGGTAAGGTCAGCGAGGACTATAATAGCGATCCAAGAAAGAAAACAAAGAGCTTCATAGTCTCAGTTTCAAATGTATTGAAACTGAGACAATGAAGCTCTTTGTTTTCTTGGACAATGTATTAAAATTTTAGTTTGGTTTGGTTTGGACCTGGATTCAGAAACAGTGGGCTACTCTCAATTTCTTGAGGCTTAGGTATTTAATTTTAACGTGGCCTTTTCGAGGTACGGAAGAAACTGGGTATGTATGAGCGGTCACCCATCCACGGACCATCCTAGGCAAGCGCTGCTTAACCTGAAGATCGTTCCAGCGGCTGTTATTAGTTAGCTGCGAGCTTCTCTTATAAAATATTATTCTAGAGCTAGAGGGTTAAGTTGTGAGTTGTCTGACAGAAAATTATTAAAAAAAAAATATTTACATTGCGCCGATTTAAAAGCAAACGAGACCGATAGGTGGTCTAGATCTAATATTATTTTTATTTAATCAAACAAAATAATTATAGTTTTTCTAAACCCCTTTCAAGTCAAACCGCTAACTAACAATAAAAAACAAAGAAATATTTAATTTTAGCAAAATCCAATAACTCAAGATTTCTACGAAGTCAACATTTTTTTTCTTTACGCAGACCAAAAACAGGCACTTTGGAGAAAGAGGCTCTTAACATCGTGACCCCTAGCACGGACTCTTAAATCATTCTTACGTTTTAATTAAAATTTTCTTCTCGTAGTTTTACAATATTTTTTTACGATAACAAAAATATTCAAGTTTCGTTTAGAGTTTGTATCAGGAGATCCTAGAGAAATGTAATTTGTTGTGAATAACAAGCTAAAATAACTTTATTCGAATACATCATGATTTATTATCCATTGAAGTTCAATGCTGGACATAGGCCGCTCCAATCGCACGAAATTCAACGAAATCTGGCTTTCACAATTAATATAAAACGTTTGCCTGTCTTTTTCAAGAGACAATCCTGCCACACTATTCCTAAACCACTGCAACTCCTGAAAGCCAGAATCGCCAGTGGCGACCACCAGAAAAGCGACGAATCAATGAAGCTCGCCGAAGTCCCAGGGAATCAATTTAACTGTCTTAGATCCCGCAACCAAATTAATCAGACAAGTATGGCGGGAGAGTAGGAAAAACACAATTTCCACTTCCACTGTGTCGTTCTGTAGTGTTTGCGTATTCTCATGGAAAAAGGTGTGAGTCTATGCATGTGAAACATATACATTTTAATTCGTGCCAAAAACTTCAGAATTCCAAATACGATTTTAACAACAGACGTTTTAATAAGGTCTTCGACATAGTCACGTTTGGCTCTACAACCTCGACGTGACAACAGGCAGAAACGAAGCCATTACACTTGTGCATAATTTTATTCCATGTTAATGCGTGTAACAAGCTGCCGACAGTAATAATAATTATTATTATAGAGTGTTCCCCGCTGATTTGATAACATCTCTCCGCGACGCGAGCGGTGAATGTGTCATTAACTGACGTGTTAATGAATGAATGAATGAACGACTGAATGTTCTCGCTGTATCTTTGGTTACGTACTGGTTTTGAAATTCGAACAACGATGAACACCATTTAGGTAATATTTGTTTAAATAACTGTCTACCTCGTCGTTATATGTTACCGGGCTATTTGGGTTTTGGGGGCTATTTGGGATGACCCAGAATTTCGTACAAAAATGTCGATATCTCTGTCGATTGGTGTATGGTAGAAGTTATTTTACAATGTCTAGAAACACTTTGATTGGCTACTACTGAAAAAATCCTAATGGAAATACCCAAAAACATTTTGGTTTATATGGGACCTAATACCCCCAAAAACCTCAAAAGCCCCGTTTTACTGTATATTTGACTTGCTTTTCGAATGAAGGAATATTCGCCTTAAACTATTTTCTGAAAAGACCTTTGTTACTAATTTGGGACGTAAGTGATACTATTAAGACGTTCATTAATTTTATAAAAAAAATCATACCGACTGACTACACCCATCATTTTAATCAAAATTAATGTACCTACATCAAAGACTGCCTGGTTGGTCTAGTGGATACAAGCGCGACTTTTGAACATGAGGTCCTTTCGATTCCCGGGTCGGGCAAAGGCTTTCTTAGTAGCAGCTACGGAGTCTGGATTTGTGCCCGGTTGATGGCAATAGGCTCGCCCCCTATTACATGGGCCTTAAACCTAACTGGCAAAAGTGGGTGTAATATTAAATACACCTCTGCCCCACTCTTCAGGGATTATGTATTTACTGTACGTATATTTATGTAGTTTTCAAAAACCATAGTTCACTTTTCACGGCATAGATTCATAATCGTATTACAAAACAACGTTCAACAAAACTCAATGAGCACAATGCAAAATCTTCATTCAAATAATTTATTCACCTAAATATAACGAATGTTGTTACATTGGTACTTGAAGACAATACCTTGAACATCCTTCGTTCCTCTAAAACATCGTTTGAATGGGAGAATCCTCCTTTATGCTAAAATTGAATATTTTTGCGTATAAAAGCATGTTGATATTAGCAAACGTTGTGTATTTGAACAAAGGGCAGGCTGCGGCCTTTTATTCACACACTTTTCCTGTGGTAATAGCTGACACATGGTTTGAATTTGTGGAAAGCACCCGTCCGTGCCGTGCCACGAAAGATGAGACCTGTCACATCACTCGAAACGAGTGAAACTTTGTGAAAAATTGATTATGCCTCGAGGTAAAACATTAAGAAGACAAAGTAGGAAAATGTTTTACGACCTGTACACCTACATGTCAAAAGAAGTATTTCGTTACACAATTAACTCGTATACAATTGGTGTGACAGGTCTCATCTTTCGTGGCACGGGCTGTACATTGCAATTTGAAAATGATTGTGTCCTGTATGAAACAAAGAAAGAATGAAAACATACAATTTATTTGACATATGCCACAAGTGCACACGACCAACAAAAATAAGAATAAAATAAAAAAAACTTAAAACTACACAATAAAAAAATTAAAACTACACAGAATATATTGAATAATTATATTGTGTACCTCACGGCTGCGCCAAATAGGCCCAGTTCAGCAAAATGCCCATCAGCTAGTGCCCGACGAGTTATATGAGTTGAGTTGTACGAGAGATGTATGAGGAGAGGTATCTCCGGAGAGACCTTTCTTTTTTTAAAGCGGTATCTAAAGGTGCCATGTTAGCCATACACGCTCGGGTCCCTTTTGCAAGTTGAGCGTGTATATTAAAAAACTGTGCAGGTTTGTCCTTTACGCAGCTCAACTACTGTGACGATCGACCGGAGGACACGGTGGGGCATACGGTGGAGGTCTGCACGGCGGAGCACCGCCGTGTCCTCGTAGCGGCGATCGGCGGCGGCGACCTCTCGCGCCCGGCTCTGGTTCAATCCATGGTCCGGAGCGAGACGGAATGGGACGCCGTCACCTCTTTCTGCGAAGCCCGTAGGCGCGGGCCTGTGGACGGTGAGCTATGGGCTAGCACGCCGTCCGTCCGTCTCATGACGACAGGCCGTTTCGACGGCGCGTTCGTGTTCCACGCACGCCTCAAAGAGAGTTAGCAAAAGGAAGGGGTCCGCAAGGGCCGATGCCTGCCGGGGCTGCGGGACTGTTCGAAAGAGATACCGTGGCCCCGGAACACAAAGGGCGATGAAGTCTGACACTCCCTCCTGCTCCGCCCAGAACGGGAGGAGTCATTTGATGATTTCCCATCCGAAAAAAAAAAGCTTATTGACGGGTGTACCTACCTGTACGGGTAAACCTGCTAGGTACAACCTAGTGTGTATGGCTACCTTTAGACACCGGTTCACAGTTTAAAATAATACTCTAAGTCATCGAATCAGCGAGACATCCTCTTCACCAGTGTGTACAATATTTAAACAGTCGCGCTCCCTGCCTATCGCTGCAGGTACCATTACAATTTCTCTTTAATCCCGTTTTTATCAAAACGAACATTAAGCGCTCTGAGAGTCGTTTCATTACACTGAGTTCCGCGAATCTTATCATCATTATAGTGATAAGGACTTTATCCAATAGGGATAAGGTGTATAATATAGCCGTTTTAGTTGCTAATACTTAGAATAAACGTTAAGGTATACATAAGCTTTGGTTCTAAGTTAATGGACCTACTAATGGTTGTCATGCTCACGCTAGCTTAGTTTTGTGTGAATGGAAATACATTTATTTACTAGCTAGACAGCCTAGAATCCTAGATTATTAAATGGTCTAGATTTAGTAGTCTACGACAGTTTGTTAGCATTAGCACCCATATTTGTAACAATTTAACGAGTTGAAAACACAAAGGCTAAAATATGTTTTGGTTTAATTTAACGTCTCCAAAACTGCCAAGAAAACACTTATGTGGAAAACTTATAATAAAACGTGTATAAAATATAAAGATGGAAAGCAAATTTTTATTTTCATAATGTTGTTTTTTTTCCGAAACAAATATTATGCGTAATAAGCAAGTGAAATGTTCCATGCGCATTTTGTAGCATCGGAAGACAGCAATTTTACTCCAAATAAGACTTTACTAATCCTCCTTTTATAAATGACAATTTGAGTCGAAACCGACATCAAAGAACCAAACAGGTTGTGTCATGCTCACACAAGCCCACATGTCCCAAAGGTACAATATTGTGTTGTTTTGATATTTCCCCAAAAATACGATTACTTCCCGTTTCGCTCAACACGTCCAATTTAAAATTTGCTATTGTTCCCTGCAGACGTATATATATGTTGTTGACTACTGCTGAGCTTTGGGTTTAGCGTACGCACACTGTACCTCGTAATAGGGTATTAAACCCATTTTTGAAAAGTGTCTCAATTAGATTCTATAGTGATAACGAACCACTAAAAAAATCACAAAAATTTTATACAATCGTTGAGTGCAATAAAAATGCATTTAAGTTTTTCATTTTCAAATTTCGCGCGTAATTTGACGAAAACGTTGGATGCAGTGGACGCCATATTGTTCTGTGGTCATAACGTCAGTTGGCTGTGTAAACAAATGCAGTGATATTTGAAGTTGACAGTTGACACTTCTAAGTTTACATAGTCGTATGACGTAATAACATGGTGACTACTATTATATAATGGTGTTATGAAACATTAAAAAAGCTGAAACCTTTGAATTTAATTGTAAAATTTAGGTAACTATTTTATGAACTAAAGCTAACGTTTACCCACTGCTTTTCGCCTAAGCTATCTCAGTATTATATTTTTAGATTTTTTCTCACATAGAGTGAAATACCCTATTTCGTTACCACCCTAATCCTGACTAGACATTTCTCAACTATATTTGGGTCAGCTTCCAGTCTAACCACAAGCAGCTGAATACTAGTATTTTAAATGGATTGCCTATCTGGCATTTACAACCCAGTGACCAGGTAATTGGATACTCCTTGGTAAGACTGGTTGTCAAATACTGTTTTAAGCTTACACGGACAATAATCACGGAAGACAATAATCTCTTAAGTGACATTTAAGTATGGTTGTCAAATTTTCGGGCATCTAACTACTCGTAACGAGTGTCAAAGATCTACAAATGACTGCAGGGACCAACGGCTTAACGTACTTTCCGACGCACGGAAGGAATGTGTAATAATGGTCACTCATCCACTGATCGACCTCGACAAGCACTGCTTAACCTTGCTGATCGACCCGTGCTGGTAGTATTTAGCCACGGGCCCCTCATAAAAAGTCAGTCTATTTATTTACTATGTACATAATTTCGACCTTAGTGTTTTGTTTTGTTTTGTTTGGAAATTGTTGTTATGTCAAAATAGATAAAGTAATTATGACGTCGACTATACGTTCACAATTCACAACTGTCCGATGCGGTCCACAATACAAGGAAATTTTTACGCTGCGGGTTGCGATAAATGGCATAATTTAGCATTGTGATATCGGATTGATGTGTTCATGCCGAATGCCGTTACAATGTAACTTTTGACTGATGTTTAATTTTTGTGCATTTTATTTCGCCCGAATGGCGCAGCGGTAGTGAGGCTGCCTTACGTTCTTGGGGTCCCGGGTCGAATCCCGGTAAGAGCAAATGTTTGTGTGATGAGCATGGACATTTGTTTCCGAGTGAAAACTGATGAACTACAAAATACACATACAAAATCTAGATTTTGTATGTGTATTTTGTAGTTCATCAGTTTTGACTTCAAGGACTGACTTTTCATATTGATTTGATGCTACATATTAAGGAGTCCTTAGGTTGGTGCTTAGACAAAACTTAGTACTAATCCATTTGAATACCAGCTGCCACCTACGTATGTATAGCTAATTGTTTCGTACCATGCACATCTTTAAGTGGTTTAACAAAAAAAAAAAAACATAAATAACGTAAAAAAACACCCACCACCAAAATAGTGACACAGCACCGCCACAAAAACCTTATTATCAGATATTTTCAGACAAAACAGTACACATGTCAATAATGGCGTCCGGATCAGCGCGCACAGCTGTCCGCTAGCTGTCCGTTGTCCGACCCTTGTCCGGCTACCGTCCGATTGGACGCGACCAGATCTGTCAGTATCGCGAAAAGTAGCCGTACAGAAAGTAATCATCTATCCGCGGTGCTAACTGACCGATGCTTGTGTCTGTTGCGTGTTTCTGTTTTCCTTGTATTGTCAGTATTTTGTGTGAATTGGTGTGATTATGAGCAATTAATGGTTTTATTATAATACTTGTTGAGTTAATTGTTGTTTTCTCGAACGTGCTATAGGCGTAATGGAAGTTTATTAGACAGCCACCATTTGATTTGCATGATGATCCTGGGTCCGATTCTCAGGTCAGCTTAAGTGTTATTGGGATCTCCCATCACATGGTTGATGGCAATAGGCTCGCCCCCTATTACATGAGACTTAAACACAACTGGCGAAATGTGGGTGTACTATTAGGTACACCTCTGCCTAACCATATAAATTACAGGCGTGATGTTATGATAATCAGGTATAAAGAAATCAAGTTTTGAATTAGCATTGATTATTATCCGATATAAAACATATGGAAACGGGTATTTATCGTGAATTTTACCTTTAAATAAGCCCGACGTTTGTTTCGACCGGGTTGCACCAGCCGTGGTCGCGGGAAGAGTGATACCCCCTTTTCATATGTTTTATAATGTGTTCTGATCGTGAAAGTTTAAAAAAGACAATTATCCGATAATTATCAAAGCAAATAATTATCTTGATAATTTCGAACCCTGCAGGCCAGTATTATTTACGAAAACGTTCTCAAGTTGATGTCGTTATCACATTTTAGTAACACTCCTTAAAAGGACCAACAAAAAAACATTCAAAATCATAGTCAGTATATTCTTAGCGAGAAAAACTTTTCAAAAGGTCACGGTCAAGATGCTTGACTAGAGTTTTGAACTAAACTGTGGAGTAACAATTACTCCCTGGGGCCTAGTTACAAGATAACGGTTCTTTCCAGATGTTTTATACAAAGTAGGAATTTTACAAATTCAGCAGAGAGAACTTTGTGGCTGAATAAAAATAATAATTTTGATTTTCTAAGGTCTATTTGTTTTTATTACTTTTTGGGGTTCTCGTCTATAATAAATGCTGGGATTTTCAAGAAGAAAGTTGTACTGAATTCGTAATGATATTGTTTTAAAACTGAGGTTTCGCGAAGGGAGGTAGCGGAATACGGTAGATTTTGTAGCGTCAGTCAATTTACAGTTTTTTTATTTGCTGGTTCTGCCCTACTGTTGGGCAAAGTTCTCCATTCTTTTCCATATTTTCCTGTGTTTTGCTTTCTCCTGACAAGCTATTTTTTTAAGTCCTTTTATTCAATTACTTTATTCAATCTCTTAGTTATGAGGATACGGAAGCTCTTCTGGTTTATCATGAGTAATATAATCACACACCATAACGATACACACCTCACTCTACTCTACACCTCACCACACCACGCTACACCACACCACACACCACACCGCACCACACACCACACCGCATATCACATCAGTACACATAAAACTAAACCACGCTTCACATGATACATGACCCAAGAAATTAAATAAAAAATAACAATATGCTGTACTTAATAATTATCATCATCATCATCAGCCTATTAATATTCCCACTGCTGGGACACAGGCCTCCACTCGTAATAATTATATGTAACATAAATATCTAAGATATGGAGGAGCGGAGTCTCCTAACACAGGTATTGTTTGCCTAAAAGATGGCTCCAAACACAATTTATTGTATGTGAAGCATTTTGTTTAAATATTTTTTTTCCTTTTTCATTTTCTTTTATTAAAAAGGTTGTGGTCCACCGGTGTCGAGGGCAGGGTCCAAGCTACCGGTGGTGAGGTCTCCAGAGACAGGAACCTCCTCAAAATGCGAGCCGTATCGAGGAGTACTGCATTCTGAATCAGGCCCTTGACCAACCGCCTAAGGAGAGCCTCGACATATGTTTGTCGAGGCTCTTGGCCATAAGGCCATTGGCCGTTACGACAATCGCCACAATGATAAGGTTATATTAGTTTTACTAAAATTAATCCTTAATTACTTCGATCCGATTATTTAAAATTTTCTGTTTCTTTCATCTAAGTTAACAACAATTAATTGGCCAAAGGACATTTTAAAAGTATTTTTCTCAAAAAGATAAATTATATTTAAGACCCGGATTATCTGCAAAGAAATAGATTAAGCATGGCTGTCAACAAGGAGAGATGAGCTAGTGAGATAAATTCTCACGTTTTCCCCCAATTTGGTACATAACCTGTTTCGTTTGTATTTTTACGGTGAACATTTTATCTTCGCGGTTTATTTATTGCTAGCGTTTGGGGTTTTCGAGACAATATTGTTCAAACTGTTTTGGTAATTTGGAATTTGCGCATTTACACTGTACAGAGGACGTAGAGGATGTGAGGAAAGTTTCGAGTATGAATGTGGATTGGTATAAGAGTAGAGGAAGACCAAAGAAACCATGGATGGACTGTGTAAAGGATAAAATGGCACGAAAGGCGGTATCTGATGAGATGACGAGGAATAGAGAAGTATGGAAGAAGAGGACATGCTGCGCCCACTCCAAATAAATTGGGATGGGGCAAGAGAATTTTCGGGAGACGACGCGCCACATGCATGAATGCAAATAAAGATAAATACTATGAATACATAGGACTTCCAATCTAACAAAATACACTTCTGCCTGCCAATTTATGAAATACCTGTACAATGTAATGTAGAAGCTTGACACCTGTCAGGTTAGATTACTGCTCATATATCCACGTACTGTGACGTCCCATGAATTTGATTCGCCAGCTATTGGAATAGTTGGGACACCGCTCGAACACTCCGACTATGTGTAATTTGCGCCGCAGTTATTGCCGAGCGTCCACGAATTAACAAACTATTGTTAGTTATCGGTATTCGGTTATCAAATGACGCTATTATCACTGGTGATAGATTGGACAAGTGTGATCGTGAAATTAACATAGGAACTATTATGTATGTAGTAACCGCATACACTTTATACAGGGTGTAAATAACCTCATCACGAAGCCGTCAACCAAGCATTCTGTACATCAAACTAAGTAACTTTACGCAAAAATTATTGCTGGGAAACGACTTTTTTTTTTGGGGTGAAAAATCATGTTTTGTGGTAGAACTCAATGTAACGCACTCAAAACATTGTGCTGGTGAATGGATTGAATACGTGGAGGTGTTTAAAGAAAAATATATAAACATCTTACATTCAAAACTTGTATTTTAAAAAAAGCTTGTCAAAAAGTTGGAACTTTGACCCCCAATATATCCGTAACTAGAAGGTTGCCAGGTATGGTGTGGAACAAAAAAATTATCGCAATGACGGGGAGAACAAGTGCCTTTCGGCTTCGTTAAGAGGTTTTTTACACCCTTTATAAGTGTTTCTCATAGTATGTGTGCATCGTATCGGAGGAGCTCTTGGCTAAATAATAACAGCCACACGGGTCGATCCACAGCTTCAAGGTTAAGCCGCGCTTGCCGAGGTTGGTCCGTGGATTGATGACCATCATTAGGACAAGGACGGAAAGCACTTCAAGCCGTTGGTTCCGGCTGTCATTTATAGATCTTTGACAGTCGTTACAGGTAGTCAGTGGCTTGAAAGTCTGACAACCACTCTTACCAAGGGGTCTCGATACCCACTAGTAATAACTGGGTTGTGGAGGTCTGATAGGCAGTCGGTTCATGATACTGGTACTTAGCTGCATCCGGTTAGACTGAAAGGCGATCCCAACATTTGTGTCATATAAAAGGTTGTTACCTGTTAAATAATAACTTATCCAAAATCTGTCAAATGTAGAATCTGCCAAATATAGAATATGTTAAATGTAGACTATAATGTCAAAAGTAGAATCTGTCAAATGTCGACTAAACGAGGAAAAGGCCAGGCAGATGATTGTATGCATGCTGTCAGCTGTGTGTGTGTAGGGTTTTGTATGTGGTTTGTCTTAGAATTAAGTTAGCGAAAATCTAATAATATGTCTACGGCCTGTGGTTGGAAAAAAGCAGCTCTAATAAATACTTGTATTGCGACTTGACTGCTACCAAGGTAGCTCAAACAAACAACTGGATTGGCCCTGCCGGTCGCAAATGCAGTTCAAGCACAGAAATCCTACAACCAGCCCCCAACCAACCGTCAGGTACCAGGCACCACAACCCTTCTGCCGTTTTCATACCTCTAAATACTACACACCTATATTGTTTATTTTTATACATTAACACATACATTTGTATTAAATCATGATCTGTCAAATGACCAATTTGGTCGAGACGCCATTGTTTAACTATTGTGTCTACTTCGTGGACAGATTATGGGTTATCAGGTAAGACCCAAGCTAACAAAAGTAGTCATACATTGTTAAATAATTGCTAAATTGCTTAATTGTTTTTTTACTGCACGAAATAGTCGACAAATACCTTGAAACATAAGAAAATAAACACTAGTACAACAGCTCTATAAACAGAAGGCAGTTCTTGACATTATATCCATCTACTCGAGCACAAGACCAGACGAGGGCATAACTTATCCCTGCCTACGACGCTACGACACACGTCTTGTCTGGAAGCACCCTTAGCCCAATATGCTGCGAGGTCTGGTTTTGTATATGACAGGATCTTTACGATATTTTACATATTTTTATGTGTGACAACAAATTTCCTTTTGGTGGAGTGTGATACTTTTTTGTTGGAGTATAGTAAGCCTGAAGTTGGGTCGAGTGTGTGATTTTCCCTTTGAGTTTAGAAATCAGCGGTGTTTTGATTTTGCAATGCTGTGTCAGACACCTTGAAATGTTACAATGTAATGTTTTTGACATATTCTTTAGGGCATTTTTCTCATAGAAACGAACCTCCATCTAGATCTAGGTCTAAGATTTTATCAGAACTTATCTTATGGAATGGATAACCGGAACTTATGTGATATAAATACAAAAAAGAGCTCCGAATAACACACATTTCATTCTTAATATTCGATGTTTCATTCTGAAGTTAACGAAACAAGGATTCATCCCGCCTTAAAAGGATCCCAGACAACGAATTTAACGTCACCCTGTACACAAAGCCGACAGGTTTTCACCCTTAACGGATGACGTAGACGGCAGTGTTGCCACTAATCGTTCAGTAATGCCAGCCGCTGAGATAGGGGCGCGACTGCAAATTTGTTAATCGCAATTTAAGTAGCTTCTAGAGAATCCCCTTATCGTGCAAACTTGCTTACCACTCCGACCCGATTAGGCTGCCTTTCCATCAAAGATTTGCGAGGTAGCAACGGGGTAAAGCAAATTTACGACACTATGTAAAAGTTTTCGACCAGAGATGGCGATATTGGAGCGGGTACTATCCTCTATGAAGGTGTGTTAAAACTGTGAACTCTTTTCCGCCCAAACTAAACAAGCTACATTATGAAAATCATAAGTTTCTAGTACTTAATAATAAGGATGATGACTGACTAAAAAAACTGATCCTGTTTAGTCCGTCAGGTAGATTATCTAAGAATATTGGATCAGTGTTTTTAGGGTTCCGTAGTCCTGACAAGGAACCCTTATAGTTTCGCCATGTCCGTCTGTCTGTCTGTCTGTCTGTCCGAGGTTTTGCTAAGAGACCGTTGGTACGTGGAAAAAGAAAAAAGATGTGTCCAATATTTTTTGGAAATCTAACTGACGGACTAATTAGTTTTTTTTTTGTCATCTACCCTATTATCAAAGGCATCTATATCATCGTCTTAAAGTAGCTTAACACATCTCTAGCAAGTTCCATGTCCACCTGTTAATCGCGGCTGCAAAGCTCTCTAAACTTATAACGTTCACGGCACTGGAAAAATATCAATACCGATCTGGGAACATCGCGAAACGCAAAACCTCACTCACGTTTTGTGTCGCGACTGAAAAGCTATCTTCTAGTGGAAAGACAGCTTTAAGCAGATTAGGGGTAAAGAGATTAGATTCTCGAAATAATGAGAGTCATCCGCGGTGGGCTGTGTGTTGTAAATATCTGTCTTTGTCGGGTACGATGACGAGATGTTTCTTTGTAACCTTCTCAAGTTGATACTTTTTATTTACTTATGTGACAGAGCTGGTGGAACGAATTAAATTGGAGCTACTGCGATTAAATACAATGCTCCTTAAAAGACCTTTGAAATCCAATCAGGGGTTCTCAATATTGCGTTCATCCCTAACACGAATTTGCAATGTTTCGTGTATGTCCGCTTGAATTTTCAACGGCTTTAATTTTTTTGATTCTGTTAAATTCATCGAGGCTTCAAACTGTTCAGAGGAGAAAGGAGATAGGAGCTATAAAAGACTTTCAGCGCCATCTCTTTCCTACTCTGGAATAAGATTCCATCTGTTTTACCAACAGAAAAAGACTGGAGTGAATCATAGGTACGTTTTTATGCGCACAGTCGACACACGTTTCAAAGACGACACGTCTATGGCGCGTTTGAACCACAGGCATAATATTGCACCACAGTTTTTTAAAGGCTTTCATATTAGTTAATGATACTCACGGTTAAAATAACATCCTACTAACGAGTAAACATAAACAAGAGTGACACAAACAACTATTACGTGAATTAGTAACAGTTATAACACAACAAAACAGTACGGTTCCATATCTCAGAGATCATTAACGTAAACTTTGTCACCCTGAAGCGACATGCGTCTAATTTACGGCCCCAAGTGTAATTTGTCATTTACTGTCAACGATATCAATCTTGTGAGCTGTTTAAAACAATAGATAGTGTTTACTAAGAGAAATATTATTGTTGTAAGCTGTGTGTTGTTCATAAGTACCCTCGAAGAAATCTTCAAGAAGTAGGAGAAAAAGTGGCATTATCCTCGGTGAGATCACTTTTCATCCTGAACTGAACTTGAGCTCATGCTTCAAGAACTATGTGATGCAAGTCTTGAGTTTGGAGTGAAGATCTAGTCGCAAACCAAAGTAATGCGCAATAAACAAACGTAACAACTAAAACAATAAAAGTGGACGAGGAAACAATACTAGGCATACCTTTACTTGCGCCAAGTAGTCTCTTTCCAGGTGACGAGGCTTGGAAAAGCAGTCGCAAGACGGAAAACGCATGGAAAAGCTACTGGTTCATCATCATCATCATTTCAGCCGTAAGACGTCCACTGCTGCACATGGGCCTACTCCAAGGGGGGTTTGCCATAATCGTCACGCTTGGCAGGCGGGTTGGTGATCGCAGTGCGGTTGTTACACAAGCACAAACAACTGCTGCCCATTCTCTGGTAAGTCCCTTAGTCACCTCTTACGACACCCACGGGAAGATATGGGATGGTGCTATTCCGATACCATACAGTATATGATGACAGTACGTGATGTGCAAATAATAAATAAATATCGCTGGACATTACACACAGCGCTATCTAGTGCCACACTTAGCAACGAGGCTTGTGTCGTAGATACCAGATAGTTGATATACCTACCTACTACATAGATACTTTTTGTTTGTAAATACATACTTATTATACATATAACATCCATGACTCGGAAACAAATGCCCATGCTCATCACACAAACATTTGCTCCTACCGGGATTCGAACCCGGGACCCTAAGAACGTAAGGCAGTTCACTACCGCTGCGCCATTCAGGTCGTCGAAATATTTCCAGACCCAATGGTTTAGGCTTTGCGTTGAGTAAGTTGTGTCAGTGAATTAATGAATTTATGTTTTTTATGAAGTAGGAATATGTAGAGAGCAAGTGAATCTAAGTTAAGTGCGATTTCGATACTTAATTCTCCATTACTTGGAAAACATGCCAAAATCAGTGCTGCAGATGTGTGACCAGATGTATGAACGTGGACAAAGCAGAAGGAGCATGTAAGAATCGTTTATAGCAGGTAAATAATAAATAAATAATAAATCTTTATTTCCAGCTTACAATTCCATGGTCACTACATGCTTCAGTAATATAATATAGTTGAGAATTGTACTTAACACAGAAATATACACCTCTGACACCCATGCTAAGATTGAACTTGTGTTAGGAGTGTCAGGGCTCTCTTAGTTCACTAGGACAGTAAATACATCAAAATTCGGAGTTTGATACACGTCAAACGGGAAACAAAGACATTGGTAAAAAAAAAGAAAAAATTAACAACAAAATAATATTTTTTTAAATTTATTAATTAATTAAATTAAAAGGCAAACCATAATTATGTGTATTGTGTTTATGTTGTGTGTTGGAATGTGTGTGCGTGTGAGTTTGAGGATATGTGGGATGGAGGAAGGTTTGGAAAGGGGGGAGGGTAATAAGGTCATCTAATAGAATTATCGTCTCGCGCGCAGGTTTGACGATTTCCAGCCTACCGAACAAGCCGGTTTCCGAAAAGGCTTTAGCACCGTGGACCACATACATACGCTGCGGCAGGTTATACAGAAGACCGAAGAGTATAACCTGCCCCTCTGTTTAGCGTTTGTGGACTACGAGAAAGCCTTCGATTCGATCGAGACCTGGGCTGTACTGCAGTCTCTCCAACGGTGCCAAATTGACTATCGGTACATCGAGGTGTTGAAGTGTTTGTACAAAAACGCCACCATGTCAGTCCGACTTCAGGACCAAGCCTCGAAACCTATCCTCCTGCAGCGAGGTGTGAGACAGGGAGACGTCATATCTCCGAAACTATTCACCGCTGCACTGGAGGATGTCTTCAAGGTTCTGGACTGGAGAGGGCTAGGCATCAACGTCAATGGCGAGTACATCACTCACCTTCGGTTTGCCGACGATATAGTGGTCATGGCTGAGACCATGGAGGACCTCGGGACGATGCTCGATGACCTCAGTAGAGCTTCCGGAAGAGTGGGTCTTAAAATGAACATGGACAAAACCAAGGTCATGTTGAATGCCCATGTCACACCCACTCCTATCAAAATCGGAGACTCTATACTCGAAGTTGTAGACGATTATGTGTACCTGGGACAAACGGTCCAGTTAGGTAGGTCTAACTTCGAGAAAGAGGTCAATCGTCGAATCCGACTCGGCTGAGCAGCGTTCGGGAAGTTGCGCGGTATCTTCTCGTCCAACTTACCGCAGTGTCTCAAGACGAAAGTCTATGACCAGTGTGTGTTGCCAGTGATTACATACGGGACCGAAACGTGGTCGCTCACAATGGGCCTCATCAGAAGGCTTAAAGTCACCCAAAGGGCAATGGAGAGGGCTATGCTCGGAGTTTCCTTGCGCGATCGAATCAGAAATGAAGACATCCGCAAGAGAACCAAGGTTACCGACGTAGCCCGAAGAATTGCAAAACTTAAGTGGCAGTGGGCAGGTCACATTGCTCGCAGAACGGATGGCCGATGGGGCCGAAAAGTTCTGGAGTGGCGACCGAATGAAGACGTTGCGTTGGAAGACCTCCCACTAGGTGGACCGATGACCTGGTGAAGGTTGCGGGAGTCCGCTGGATGCGAGTCGCATGGGGCCGGTCAATGTGGCGACACTTGGGGGAGGCCTATGTCCAGCAGTGGACGTCTTTCGGCTGAAATGATGAATGATGAATAGAATTAGAATTTAGAATTCTTTCGACCTCATCATAACAGAGAGTGCTGATCCATTTAGTGACTAGAGCCTTGCAGTCATATTTATTATATTTATAAATGTTGCACTGTTTGTTGACAAAGTGGTATATACGACCACCAAGTACCGCGTAATGACGCTGTGCAAGCGCGGTTCTATGTCTTACGGAGGGACAAACGTTAGCAGTCCGACGCCGGCAAGGCGTCGGACTGCTAACGTTTGTACCTCTATGGTCTGCCAACCCCCATGGGAGTGGCTTTAGTTAATATATGTATGTAATATTAAAGTACCTTGCAACTGGACAACTAGGTAACTAGTCCTTTAAATTAAAACGAATGTCTCACTCCACCGTGGTCCGACAACCAAGCCATTTTAAATGTTTCTATTTCCAGGATAAGTAACTGTGATAACGCTTTCAGCGCTACATTGTTCAAACCCAGAGTAAAAAGTGTTGCAGGATGTTCATATAAAGTTTAGTTAATGGTTTAGACAGTCTTTATGCGTTTGATAAGACTCTGATTCTTAATAAAATGATGCTCAGCACTATTTAATTTCATATTATAAAAGACAGTTTAAACCTGGTGCCTGTTACTGAAAAGATGAAATGGAGTCGCCTGTTTTGGTATGGACGTGTGATGACGAGGGATGAAACACGTGTGATTTAGAGAGTGATGAACATAAATGTCCATGGACGGAGAGGGAGAGGAAGACCAAAGAAAAGATGGATGACTTGTGTGAGGAATGATATGAAGGAAAAAGGAGTAAAGTGTGTAAAGTAATAGCGTAAAGATTGACAAAGGAGAATGGAAGCAAAAAACATGTTGCGCCGAGCTGTTATAATGTGGGAAAAAGGCAGGAAGTTGATGAAAACGACACAAAAAAAAAACCAGCCAAGAGCGAGTCGGACTCGTGCACCGAGGGTTCCGTACAAACTTTTTAAAGGACCAACTTAACTTTGCTGTTCGATCCCCCTAGAAACGGCTATTGCACCAACGGCAATTAATAAGTTTGTAATAGTAAAATCGTTTTTTTTTGTTATTAAACTACATATTTACGTTTTTCAGATTTTTAAGACTGAAGAAGATTTGTGCTGTAAGACCTTGATTTTGGCCAAATTTCGTGATTCTAGGTCAACGGGAACTACCATATAGGTTTTCGACCCAAAACCTATAGGGTACTTCCGGTTGACTTAGAATTGTCAATTTTGGTTAAGCAAGGTCTTAAAGCACTAGTAAAGAGAAAATACCGAAAAATAAAAAAAGTTGAAAATTAAGGTAAATTTTGGTGCTTACAAGTTTTCGCGAAAATCTAAATTTGCCCACATCTTTTATCGCGTTGACTCATAACCTTGATTTTTATACACCTAATAGGGGACTATAGACCTCAGTATCTGGTATAAATTTCAACTTGCTAGGTCCACCCGTTCCTGAGAAAATCGGTGGTGACAGTACGGAACCCTAAAAAATTGATGGAATATAATTATACCTATAAGATGTTTTGAAATAATTCACAGCATTACTAATGAACATATTTTATTTTATGTAGAGCTAGAACGAGTGAGGTAATTCTCTTTTTACTCATTTTTATTTCTGTGATTTCATATTATTGCGTTTCAACGACCATAAATAAAACAATTGCCTAGAATCCTAAATAAACAAAACAGTCTTTTTGATACGTAATTTAACACCAATTGTATAGCAAACATTATCCTACGCAAATAGCTGTAGTTTACTTACCGTTCATTTGAAATATCGAGCTTATACCTACTGTTCAAGTTGAGACTGATTAATTTTGAGAGGTAGGGTTGCCACAATATTTTATTAAAATCAAAAGGAAGAGTTGATGATTTTAGCAGTCTTGTATGTTTGTATTTACGTATGTTCCTCCATAGCATCTAAACTATTCGTCCGATTTTCATGAATAAGGTTTAAATCGATTCATTATTATAGCCCGGGGAACATAGTCTACATTTTAACCGACTTTAACAGTAGTCGGGTTTTTAGTGGTAGTATATTCCACATAAATTCTTGTTTAAGAATAGTTTTAATAACATTAGGCGACTTTTTATGGATTTTCTAAGGTCGGTTCAGCGCCGATAATTGAATATTTATTATTTATTTTCGTGTGCCCATAGACAACGTTGAGAATGAGAGACTTGCTTTGAAGTCTACAGGATTAGGCCTTTGACATGAGGACACGCATTCAGAGGAGCTTATGATCGAGTTTCTGGTTCCATACATGTGTAAGGAGCTTAGGTTACTAGTTGGATACGGTTCGACACCTATTTACCTAAGTACGTTTTGTGTCGAAAAATACTATCTACACCGATGAGCGATGAATGTTCAGATTATGTTCAATATTGGTTTGAAAGATTTGTGTCAACAAGTAAACAAGACATACACATAGTGCATAACAGAAACATTTTCAGCCTTTAACGTTTACTGAATCAGGAGAACCCGGTATGGATTTGATAGATGTCTCATGTCTTCTAATTTTTAGTTCTACTAGGGCATGCTTGTTTCCTCTAGATGATTCTCTTCACTGTTCTGATACGATAGAGTTAAAGTAGGTACAGATTTTTTATTAAGTTGCAATTTTGCCATGGGGCTTGGCAGAAAGATGTTTGTCCTCACTGTTTTGATACGATAGAGGTAAAGTACAGATTTTTTATTAACTTGCAATTTTGCCATGGGGCTTGGCAGAAACTAGAGAACGTAACGTGCTACGATCCTTACTTTCCTACTTTATTCAGTAGTCATCTGAATGGTCTTCCCCTTTCTAGTCATATCATCTCATCGTTTCTTTGCTATTTTCCCCTACTATTATAGCCACACAAATACTCATAATTTTCTTTACGACATTTTCCATCACTTCATTTTCATTTAGGTACTTTCTACAGTGTGTACTAGAAAGATGCGGTCATATTGGTTGTGGCACATACCATCAAACTGAACAACTTTGTCCATAGGACCAATATCGTTATTGGGAAATAATTTGATGTCCTACACAAAAATATTATATACCTACTTGATCCCCAGAAATGTACAAGTATGAGACTGCTGGGCAGTAATTTTTCGTGGTTACCTTGTTGGTCTCTTGGAAAAAAAATGTGCAGTTTGAGGGTCTGTCAGCTCATATCTCGGAAACGTGAAATTTTAGAACATTTAAAACCGACTTCAAAAAGGAGGAGGTTCTCAATTCGATTAGTATTTTTTTTAATGTGTTTGTCTCATAGAAAACTGGATCGTATTGATACCAGCTATCGATTAATATAAGATATAAAGCGTGGCCGCAACTTTGGAACAAAAATAAAATGGCGGACGTACCTAAGGCCGGCCACAAAATTCAAATCCCTTTCTTTGTTTGTTTCTCCAATCTATGCAACCCACCATCTGCCACATAACTTTCTGCATTACCTATACTTAAAACCACCCACAGAGCAGCCCTGGCCCTTATAAGGGTCGATTCCATTAGCGGTTCAACGTGTCACCTAATTAAATTCCTTGCACGGGCTATTGCGGACTTTGCCGTGATTAAGACGTGCCGGGTTTTGGGCGCAAATTGCATGTTTATTCGGCTATTGTCTGACCGAGGGTCACCCGGGTTGATTGATGTTTTTGCTATAATTATACTAAGTTAATTAATCGCGCTCTAAATATTCTGTGTTTGAAAAAGAGAGGGTTTAAAGTTCCTCCAATGTATCATGTGTTTGAATAAAAGTTGTCAAGAATACATTATTTTCCGCCTTCGTCTTCATACTCAATCAGCACGCCATATTATATTCGCACATAATTATAATATAACACAACATCACGCCTGTAATCCCCGAAAGGTTAGTCAGAGTTGTACCTAATACTACACCCATACACTGTTTTAAGCTTTAAACGGTTTAAAACTAAACTTTATTGTCACGTCGAAATATCGGGAACTCAAAACCATAAACAATCACGGAAGATATCCCGTAAGTGGCAATATAAGTTTAGTACACCCATATTTCACCAGATAGGTGTGTTAAAGTCCACTTTAATAGGGGTTAAACTATTACCATTAACCGGGCGCAAATCTAGATTCCGTGGGTGCTACTGAGTAATTTCTGATTTGAAAACTCAATAACACATGGCCCGACCCAGGAATCGAACCCAGGACCTTATGCTCATCAGTCGCGCTTGCCACCACTCGACCAACAAACAGGCAGCAATATAAAATATTTTGTCGAAATTAAATACTTGAATTCAAGTAAAGCTAAGTATCGCCACTATTCTTTGTCAAAATATACAAAAACCAGTACCCTAAAACGTTCTCCATTACTTTCTTATAAATAGAGAAGAAGCTAAGATTATGAGCCACTCAAACAAAATACATAAAGGGTGTAAAACACCTCTTAACGAAGCCGAAAGGCGCTTATTCTCCCTTTCATTGCGATCATTTTTTTGTTCTACACCATACCTGGGAACCTTCTGGTTACGGAGATATTGGGGGTCAAAGTTCCAACTTTTGACAACTTTTTTTTTTAAATACAAGTTTTTAATGTAAGATTTTTACTTTAAACACCTCCACGACCCCCGTACTATTCAATCCATCCATCAGCACAATGTTTTGAGTGCGTTACATTGAGTTCTACCACAAAACATAATTTTTCACCCTTAAAAAAAAAGTCTTTTCCCAGTAAAATTTTAAGCGTAAAGTTACTTAGTTTGATGTAATTACAGAATGCTTGGTTGACGGCTTCGTGATGAGGTGGTTTACACCCTGTATATACTAGTTTTTTCTTTCAATAAAAATGTTGAAGCTCTCGACATCGCACAACAACGGTCATCATTCTGTAGATCTCAAATACAAAGAAATTGTCAAATATGTTCGTAACCACAGCGAATATGTAACATCGGATATTCCTGAAATATTCTGGTTTTATATTAGACTTGCTTCCACCTGTCGCCTTAATAGGAAACAGATTTTCTTACTAAAATGAAAGAACAGTTGTACTGTTCTACTCTTGGTTTGGTGTAACAAGTTACTTGTCATATTTTGTTAAAAGTAGTAGCGTAGTTTTGGTATAATATGACCAGCCGCTTGGGTCGATCTTTAGGTTACGCTGTGCTTGTCAAAGTCAAAGTCAAATCGTTTATTGCTAAATACATAATGTACACTTACAGGTGGTAAATAAAAACATAGAAACAATTATTATTTTATGTCGGGCACAGCAAATTTAGTAAAATATGTAGAGAGGAAGACCGCTTTATTACTTTTCAGTTTGAAATGTTTCTTAGCCAAATATATTTCCATTTATTTACTCACTATTTTAATATTTTACTATCCATTATTATCAATCTATTCTTTTATTATATATTTAATTGTATTTTAAAATTAATTACTTGTTAAGTCCACCTATTACATACCGAGCTTCCTCCGTGCCTCGGAACGCACGCTAAGCCGTTGGTCCCGGTTGTCAATTGTAGATCTTTGACAGTCGTTGCAGGTAGTCAGTGGCCCAAAAAGTGCTCGCGATATTAAGACTAAGAAAGAGGGTAGACAGATTTGTCTGTTCATAATAAATAATTTTCGTCCCACCCGCATACCTCTTCGTTCATGAGGCTTGCAACAGCGTCGAAATATCGGAAGCTTATAGAAACAAAAGAAAATCACGTGAAGAGTAGTTTAATCATCATCACCATCATCCATTCTCCCCTATCAGACGTCACGGCATCATTTAGGTACTACTCTTTGTTCACACAATTCCTCCACATCCATCTATCTTTTCTTTGTAGTAGGCCCTTTTAATATAAAAAATAATCTAATACATTTTAGATTTTACCCTTCTAGAATGTCTCATTTACCAATAATAGCTATACAGGGTGGAATTTTTCAATGCCACCTGGACGAAAAGTACTCGAAATACTGGAGATAGCAAATTTTACTACAATTCTGCATTCACAGATTTTCGAAAATTCGCTTGCCAAACTTGGGAATCGAACCGAATAAAGTTCGAAAAAATAACATCCTGTTCTTTTTCTACCTCAATCGATGGGGGCAATCACATGAATCAAATCTCTCTAACAAACATGATAAATTAAATGAAGGGAAAACCATGAAATCTAAAGAACAGTTATAAATTCAATGGCATAAATTCAATAATATAGAGCACTATTATTCATGGTTGTGTTATGTCAAAAAGGTACAGAATGTAATTTTTTCGAACTTCAGTCGATCTATCCCGGGTTCGATGCCCGAGTGTGGCAAGCGAATTTTCTAAAGCTGTGACTGCAAATTTGTTTTTTTTTTTTTAATAAAGGAATATGTCCTTTGAGTAAAATTTGCTATCTCCGGTATTTAGAGTATGTACTTTCCCTCCATGTGGCATCGAAAAATTCCACCCTGTATAGCATAATTATATAGGGCAGTAGTTTTCAACTAAAAGTTTGTTATGTCGAATTCGAGTACGTAGCAAATACACTCTTTCGAATTTATAATATCAGTAAGTAAAACTTTATCCGTTTAGTTCCTAGTTGTATTTGTAAACCACCTAGTTTATTAAAGTTCGTGCTTCTTTGACGTAAGGGTGTGTAAACTTGTTAATTCTGCTGGAGTTGTTTTACACTGCGGTTTATCAGCACCTACTGACGGTAAAGTTGGTCTTATAGTTCACTAGCACTTCGGCCGCGACTTCGTCCGCAAAAATTCTGATATAGCCGAGCTATCAGAATTTTTGCGGACGAAGATGGATTTGCATGATATAAATATATAATATAGTATGGATCATGATCTGTCGAATGACCAATTTGGTCGAGACGACATTGTTTAACTATTGTGTCTACTTCGTGGAGAGATCATGGGTTATAGCCTATAGCACCCATGAATGTAGCTTTCTGTCAGCAAAAATAATTTTTAGAATTGGATCATTAGTTCCAGAGATTACATTACATTTTTTTTTTTCGGATGGGAAATCATCAAAATAATTACCCCCGTCCCGCTTTGGGCGTAGCGGAAGGGAGTTAGTCAGTAAAAATCTGACACTTTTACTGACTAAAACCCATCCATGTTCCTCATCGCCCTTTGTGTTCCGGGGCCACGGTATCAGAGATTACCCCTTACATACAAACTTACAAACAAACGTATGGATGAGGTGCGTTAATATTGAGAATTTGTACTTTCTTTTGGAGTGGTGCCCTGTATTATTTCGAACGTCGTTCTTATTTTTCGACCGGAGTAGAGCCGAAAGTAAGTAAGGTATTAGTTGATTTTTCCATTGTCTAGTGTCTTTTTACTTACAAAGATAGTGCCATTATAAAATAAGGACTTTTATTTAAAAAAAAAAAAGATATCATGAGAACATCTTTTTACAAGCTTCAAGATTATCTTTTAGGTCTATTTCTTATGTTTTTTAAATAGATTCTCTTTTCTTTATTTTATTATTATTTATTTCATATAAGCTAGAGAAAAAGAATCGATCAGGCCGTTCGATGATGTTGATGTACTTTACTACTTTTTACTTTAAAAAAACCACATACTTTTAATGGGTCAAACGCAAGAGGTAACTTCTTGTTACTGTAGTTTGGCAAATCAGAAAAATCTCCAAACATCATCCTCATCACTTCAGCCGAAAGACGTCCACTGCTGGACATAGGCCTCCCGCAAGTGTTGCCACATTGACCGGTCCCATGCGGATTCCCGCAACTTTCACCAGGTCATCAGTCCACCCTAGTGGGAGGCCTTCCAACGCAACGTCTTCCGGTTCGCGGTCGCCACTCCACAACTTTTCGGCCATCCCTTCTGCGAGCAATGTGCCCTTTTTTTTTTGCTCCCCGTCCACAGGCCCGCGCCTACGGTGGCCGGAAGCCACCACGTGGCCCCCGACGCCCGAGGCGTCTCCCGCGGCGGCCGGGACGTAAGGATATCTCCCTCTCACGTTCCGCCACCTCCTTCGCTAGCATGACTGCTTCGCAGAAAGAGGTGACGGCGTCCCATTCCGTCTCGCTCCTGACCATGGCACGAACCAGGGCCGGAAGCGAGAGGTCGCCGCCTTACCGCCGCACTGCCCCTTAAGTTTGGCAATTATTCCAAACATCAACTTGACCCAAATCTGCAATCAGCAAAACCTACTTCAAAAAACGAAATCGACCAAATTTTTTAGCATACTACTCGAAAGTGCCGCACGAACGAGTAGTCTTGGCAAAGCGGGTCACAAGTTCGAAGGTAAGCCTGGCACTGGATGTCGGCTCGCCAACTTTGTCCACCACAATTAACTGGCGAGCATTCGTGATCTCTTTGGTTCTTACTACTGGTTGATGTTGGTGTCGAGTTAGATGTTTGCCAATGAATGTTTTGACATTCATGAGAAATATACAATTGGTAAATATAGTGTTGGAAAGAAATGAGGTCTTACGAAGTATTTTGAAGAAATGAGGTTGTACGCAGCACATGTTACTTCTATGGAAAGAGAGAGGAGGAGGAGAGTGAGGAGATTGAATGGTGACTGGTCGCGAGAGACTCCGGTTGAGAAGGGCTGTGAGATTTATATTTTCCGATTTTGTGTGCTTTCTCGCTATTTTTCTAAACAATTACGTGTTGATTAAGTTCGTTATAAAGTATGGCGGTTTAAGTTAGTTTCAGTGGTTGGTATTTTATTCCAAGTTAGAATAAAAGGTTGTTCTCTTCGTTATTCTGTGTACCTCGATAACTTATTTTGAACATCTTCACTTCTGGATGCTAAATATAGTATACTAGCTTCTGTCAGCGGCTTTGTCCGCGTGAGGTTTGATAATTGTCCCACGGGATTGTACTACCGGGAGAAAAAGTATCCTATGTGTTAATCCAGGGTATAAACTATCTTTGTGCAAAATTTCATCCAAATCCGTTACGTAGTTTTAGCGTGAAAGGGTAACGAGTCGCATTTAAAACATTAGTGAGATGTAAACAAAAAAAAAAGTGTGTAAAATGGCCTTTTTATACTAACTGTAATTTTTTTTTAAAAACTGTGAATCCACATCAACACAACCCCATCCACAGTTTTTCAAAAAAAAATTACAGTTCATCAAAATTTCACGAAAAATTATAGATGATCTCCTAAAACCATTTTCGTGTAGCTACAACGGTTAAGGTAGTTTCCCTTTTTTTCTTTTTCGGATGGGAAATCATCAAATGACTTCTCCCGCTCTGGGCGGAGCAGGAGGGAGTGTCAGACTTTTACTGACTAAAACCCATCCATGTTCCTTCCTCGCCCTTTGTGTTCCGGGGCCACGGTATCTCTTTCGAATAGTCCCGCAGCCCCGGCAGGCTTCGGTCCTTGCGGACCCCTTCCTTATTGCTGACTCTCTTTGAGGCGCGCGTGGAACACGAAAGCGCCGTCGACACGGCCTGTCGTCATGAGACGTACGGACGGCGAGCTAGCCCATAGCTCCCCGTCCACAGGCCCGCGCCTACGGCTGCCGGAAGCCACCACGTGGCCCCCGACGCCCGGGGCGTCTCCCGCGGCGGCCGGGACGTGAGGATCTCTCCCTGTCCTGTTCCGCCACCTCCTTCGCTAGCATGACTGCTTCGCAGAAGGAGGTGACGGCGTCCCATTCCGTCTCGCTCCGGACCATGGATTGAACCAAGGCCGGGAGCGAGAGGTCGCCGCCGCCAATCGCCGTTACGAGGACACGGCGGTGTTCCGCCCAAGCGGGGCACACCTCCACCGTGTGCTCCACCGTGTCCTCCGGTCGATTCTCACAATGGTGACACCCGGGCGTCTCCTCCCGCCCGATTCGGTGCAAGAACTTACCGAAACAGCCGTGTCCGGTAAGAACCTGCGTCAGGCGGAAGGTGAGGACGCCGTGGCGTCTCTCCAGCCACTCCTCAAAGAGGGGACTTATCGCCACTATTGTGGCGTGCCCTGCACGGGGTTGCGATAGTCGCTCTCTCCATGTCGCCATGAGATCCGCCGGAAGTCCGTCCGCTGAGCGACAATTTGCCGCGGCAGTGGAGTTTCCCCCCGGCGTAGCGTCTCCGCGCGCCACTCATGTAGGCGCGCGAGGACTATCGCCTCCAGATCCCATGGCGGCAATCCGGCAAGGAGGTTTGCCGCCTCGCGGGAGATCGTGCGGTACCCCCGGACCAGCCTTACGGCTACCACCTTCTGGGGCACGTTCAAATGGTGGGCGGCACGCCGCCTCAATGAACGTGCCCACACCGGGGCCCCGTAAAGGGCCATGGACCGCACGACTCCCGCGTAGAGCCTCCGGCAGGAGGCGTTTGGCCCCCCCAGGTTGGGCAGGAGCCGCCTGAAGGCAGCCCCTGTCCGCTCCAGTTTGGGGGCCACGAAGTTCCACCGGCTGTCGAGGACAAGTCCCAGGTACTTCAGCGTCGACTCGACGCCGATGGAAACCCCTCCTGCCATCACTGAGGATCCCGGAGGTGGCGCATTCCTGCCCGCAGGACAGCCTCGCGGAGGGCGGTCTTCGCTGCTCTGTAGCCCTCATAAAGCTCCGCCTCAATGGCTTCCGCATTCGGTGGGCGAATGCGGAGCCTGAAGGTAGTTTCCCTTACAGCCTCGTTGTAAGTTTTCACTCTATATATTAGCTAATAATTGTAGATAGTATAAATGTTTATTGAGCAGACCATTTTTATTTTTAGTTTAATAACAGTAACTTGTCTGTGGAGATCAGACTGAACACGATCCTAACATACTTGGAAAAAGGCTAGACAGATGATGATCGGTGGCTAAGTGCGAGAGAGATTTCAATAACATGTAGTAAATCGATCAGTAATTGGCACAATTTTGATTTTATCAGTGCCTTTCTTTTTTTTGGGATGGGAAATCATCAAATGACACCCCTGTCATTTGATGATTTCCCATCCGTATAAAAAAATCTTAGACGGAGGGCTCGCTCTGGGCGGAGCGGAAGGGAGTGTCAGACTTTTACTGACTAAAACCCATCCATGTTATTTCTTACCCCGTTGTGTTTCGGGCCCGCGGTATCTCTTTCGAACAGACCCGCAGCCCCGGCAGGTTTTATCAGTGCCTTGCATTCTCTACATTACTATGTCTTGTGCAATTACTGTAATAATATTACTGTCACTATCGGGCATCTGCATTATTGTGTAGGACAATTTCAGACTACAAATACTGCAGATTCTCTAGCCCATCTTTGACTTGGAACAACATCAATATTAGCAACATGTTGTTCTGTCTTATAAAGTCTTAATCGCATTGCATTGCAGTTTTATTTAAACAGGAAAACAAGTGGAAACAACAAGCAAATAAGGTACCAATTGCACTGAAACAAAAATATAGAGTGCCAAGCGAGTTTGCGACGAGATAAACTAGTAACAACTGATAGTAGTTGTTTGGCGACTGGCCAAAGTAAGTTCTAGGTGGGCGAGAGATGCATTCCAACCTGGGCACCACTAATGATACCGGTTTAAGGGAAACGTATACGAATACTGTGCAGTGTGGAGTGGGCTTGTGGGAAATCGCAACGAAGCAAATAGTGTTACTTATGTGTTTGATTTGGAATGGTCAGTTAGGCGATTTGGCAGCAGTAGGTGGGACACACGGTCTTTATTATTTACTGCGTGGTTAGTGCCTAATACATTGTAAGTATGTGGTGACTTTTCTGGTTATCATAAACCTGATTAGCAACAGCAAAAGACGCATGGAGAGGGAGAGGAAGACCGAGGAAATGATAGATGGATTGTGTGAGGAATGATATGAAAGAAAAAGGAGTAAGTGATAGAGTGACGGTTGACATAGGAGAATCACGTGTTGCGTCGACCCCAAGTAATATGGAACAAGGGCAGGAAATTGATAAACTAGAAAAAACGCACTGTAGATTGATTTTGATTTTGTAAAGGCAAAAATGCATTGGATTGACTTAAGTTTATCGAAAAGTGTTGAGAGTTGCCATGGCTGACCTGGAAGTCTTTAAATAGACTCCGGACCCAGGTTAACCGCAGCAAGGAAAACCTGCTCAGGTGGAGATTCATTAATGAATCTGCCCTGGAGTGTAAATGTGGCGCTGTTCCACAAACGATGGGGCACTTAATATCGTGTCCTGTTGTTTGTTCACTGCAGGAATTGATGGACGCTACCGAAAGCGCCAAACTAGTCGCTCAGTTCTGGGCCGACACAATTTAGATCGAAAAGTGCTGTGCAATCCTGATGAAACTCGGGCAAATACGATAGGCTTAGAAAAGGCTTAGGTTGTCATTTGTCGAGAATGAGATAAAGAGGGGGCAAGTCGCATAGGGGAAGAGAGCCCTGTATTTTGAAGTTCTGTCGATCACCTATGTATAATATGTGGTATTGAAAACAAATACGCAATGAACAGCTCGCGTCAAGAAACCTTTAACCCAGTCTTTAATCCGCCGCTCCCAAAGAATGTGACTAGCAATACAAAACATTGCAGCAATGGCTACATTATTGTCCGTTAAAAGTTTATTCGCTATAAAATTGGACAAATTGTTTGTTAAATACGTTGATAAATTACCGGATTTATAGCAAGTGAAATATTGCACAGGTTAGCTTTTCTTGAAATGGGTCATTCTTTTTGAGACTCGTGATACAGTACTCCAACTTCATACAAACGGACGAAACGCGAGCTATACCTACGCGCCTCGATCTCGGGGTGCGCTCAGGGCGCAGACAGTCACGGCTGTACCGCAGTGTCGAACGGACGGTGTGTTGTTTTTTTAACAATAACCGCGCGATTTTTTCTCTAAAAATCAGTTAATATGACGAGTAGGAAATATTGTGCTGTTTTTGGTTGTATGAATTCGTCAATAACGCATCCAGAATTCCAGACATAAGTTTTTTTAAATTACCTGGAAACTCTGAAAGGTAAGACTATAAAATAATTTTACTTACTAGTAGGTAGGTACATAATGTGTGTCTTTTTAATGGATAAGTATTTTCTCTTAACTCACGAAAAAAAAGGTGTTTGGATTAATAAATAAAGCGAATAGAGTAACGGAAAGTTATTGAGACGAGTGAAATAGGTAGTTATATGCGGTTCTGAATTAATCATGATACGGTAGGTACCTACTTACTTACGCTTGTGTTAAAACCTCGGTGCATGTGTGTTTTGTTAGTTTGCATAATTAAATCTACCAATCAAAAAACAACACGCATTTTTATTAAACACTTCCTATTCAATATACAAAGTATTTCATTTATTTATATAAAAAGGATATTTACAATCACAAAACTAAATAGAAACAGAAAGTAGGCAAATGTAATTAAAATGCTGGAGACGGGCAGCCCTAACGCATGTTTACGTACCGCGCGGCTGTAGGCATTTATTTCTATCATGCGGCCGAGTTACACTACTGTATTATAATATTACCGTGTCGTGTCTTTTATTTAATTTCTTATTGATAGTTTTTTAGTATTTTCATGATTGTTTTTTTTTTGGTGGTCGATCTAAAAGGTTTAATGACTTATAATAGAAAGTTTATTTTATGAAACAGGCCTTTATGATTATCTAGTTCTTACCATGTTCAAGAAATTAGCTCTATTTGACTTAACGTTTTCACTAACAATTGCACTTTTTGCACTGTTGAAAGACATAAATAAATAATTCATAAATAAATATTGCTGGACATTAACACACAGCGCCATCTAGTGCCACACTAAGCAACGAGGCTGGTGTCGTGGACACCAGATAGTTGATATACTACATAGATACTTTTTGTTTTTAAATACATACTTATTATACGTATACATTTAAACATCCATGACTCTGAAACAAATGTCCATGCTCATCACACAAACATTTGCTCCTACCGGGATTCGAACCCGGGACCCAATGAACGTAAGGCAGCTTCACAACCGCTGTGCCATTCGGGTCGTCAAAACACATTAATTTAGATACCCCCAGTTTGTGAAAACGGCTATAAGACAAGAACTTAGTCAGCTTATAATATTGACGTGACCTAACCCAAAGGACTACTAAAAGCAACTTCAGACAGAACTTGTCAAAAGTCAAGACAACGTCACGAGACAAAAATACGCTAACAACATAATTTAATCCGCAAAATTCCGCCTGCAATGAAGCAAATGACTCAAAGTTTTGTTGTTGCTTATAGCGTCCGCAGCGAGACTACAAAATGGATGGCTACAAAAGGTCAGCTCAATCCAACTTAAAGATTTTAATTGTAAGATTGTTACATCTACTTATTCCTAACAAATAAAAAAGGTAAATGTAGACTAAACAATTAAATTTATTGAGGGGAGGTAAGAAATACGGTTCCCTATTCATTTGCATTTTTAAGAACTAATATAACTTGGCATACTTTTGTTACTCCTAATCCGCATAACATTATTTACGCATAACAGCTTACGCATAATATAATAAGGATTATGCATATAATTCTTAAGCATAAACTTATTTACTCATAATGATATTAAAACATATTTTTTATAGGCATAACAAGGAAGCATAATAATTAACTCCTAAAATGTTAGACATACCATAACTGGATATACCAATTTAATTCGACGATTGAAAAAAAACAATATCTCCTGAAGCAGGTAATATTTAACATATTTGTTTTGAACTTCTCTGTAAGAAGCATGCAAACATGTAAACACCATGCATGCGGCATGCTAACAAGCATACACCATGCATGCAGCAAGCATGCAGCATGCAAGCAAGCATGCAGCAAGCAAGCATGCAGCAAGCAAGCATGCAGCAGGCATAGTTTCTGTCACGGCTCCGGCGCTGCGGGACTCCGGCGGCTTATCGTCGCAGATGTGTTTTACGCTCACCACCTGCTCCTCAACTCGCAGGCCGCCTCGCCCCTCCGCGCCTGCGCGGGCTTAGATTACACTCTAGGGGTAGGGCAGAAAAGACTACGTGGAGTCGGTTTTGCAGCGATTCGTTTCTGTCACTAACTTTTGTAGCACAACTTAATGAATCTTTAATTCAAAATTAATTCGTAAAATAACTAAAATTTGATTCCGTTATTTCTAAAATCATGATCTGTCAAAGGACCGATTTGTTCGAGACACCATTGTTTAACTATTGTGTCTACTTCGTGGACAGATCTCTTATGATAATTTTCGAAAATCTGTGAATGCAGATTTGTTTTTTTTTTTTTAAATAAAGGAATGTTTCCATTGAGTTAAATTTGCTATCTCCAGTATTTCGAGTACTTTCCCTCCAGGTGGCATTGAAAAATTCCACCCTGTATATGATTTTTAGTAAATACCATCCTACTGCAACCTTCATTGAATAGGCGGGTATAGAAAATCTTTGAGAGTAAAAGAATTGCTTGACACCTTTGCCATTAATGTCATAACATAATATTATGTAAAATGATGGTAATCTAATAAAAAATTAAAAGATGATAAATGAAAAGAAAACGTAAGTATATCTGTAATAAACAGATACTATAAGATGTATTACGGTACTTAGTAAAAAAAAGGCGAAAAAGTGCTTAGGTACACTGAGCAGAGTGAACATGCACATACCCGTTGGAACAATAGATGCGACATAGAATAGTATGCAACTAGACAATACTATTCAAATATCAACGGTATAGACCCAATGATGGTATTTATAATACTGAGGTAGATACGTTTTACCGACGCCATCGCGGCAATTCAAACACAACGTGAACTGACGTTTATGCGGGAGTTCGGTGTATGAAAATAAACAAATATGGCAAGTTGTGTGTTCAGAAAGTGCAATAATTATACTGGGCCGGCTGTAAAAATCAAAAAGGACGTATCTTTTCATTTGTTGGTAGTTTTTAGTCTATTTAAAATGGAAAAACATAAATTTTATTTTACTCAAAAATCACTGCCGCGCTGTTGCCGCTTTGTCATCTACTTGAACGAGACAAGCAGTGCGTTGCATATGAGTGACAGAGAGCACGAGATAATGGCGTGCGGTGTTGTCAGTTCGAACGACGCGTTCGAATATCGCCATGTTGTTATTTCTTACTAATGAGTATGTCGTCTCTATTGGTAAAATCTCATTGTATAGAACTGTGAAAATGTTGGGGGCGAACCTACATAGCATCACGCCTGTTATCCTAGAAGGGTTTGTCAGAGGTGTACCTAATAGTAACAGTACAACATTTATATTTCATCAGGCCCATGTACTAGGTGACGAGCCTATTGCCATCAACCGGCCACAAATCCAAACTCCGTGGCTGCTACTAAGAAATTCCTGATAGAAAAATCCAAAACCACTGTGCCCGACCTGAAAATCGAAATTAGGATGCCGTTGTGCTCAGCAGTTGTTTTTGCTACCACTAGACTTGAATCTTTACATATTATCACGTCAATCATTTTCACATTTCACAGTGTGTACAGCGAGTGCAAATGCACTCACGATTTGCGCTTGGTACGTGTTTATGAACTCCTTACATACGAGATCGCGTGTGCGTGCGCCTGCTACCTAATTGTATTCACTTTAACATCTTATCTTACTTCCAACTAATATTATATACGCGAAAAGTAAAGATAGATGGATGGGTCAATGTTTGTTATTCCGTCACGCAAAAAGTACTGAACGGTTTTTGATAAAAAAAATTAGGAATATAGCTCTACATCAGTAGGGCTATTACGTATCTCTGTTGACAGCTCGAAATTATAGTAACCGGGCTCAGTGCCCATCAATTAACGGTCAAAAGGTTAGTTTCGTATTATGTATGACCCTGTTAGTCACCGTAAAGTGATATCCACTCAGTGTGATACGTAATACCAATATTATGGCATTCACGTTTGTCATCAAAGTTCGGTGTACAACCGAAGCTTGATAGTCCACTGGATATCAGAAAGATACGTCCCTGCAGATCAGAAAAACGCATTATATTTTGTAAAAAAAAATATTTACGCGAGCGAAAATGAGTTGCTTTCATAGATTTGAAAAAATCGTCTGTTCAACAGCAAAAGTTCACGGAGAATATTATATAGTTAAATAAACGAAACCACATTCCCAATGCATTCAGGAATGAGGTGGACGGCAGTGATGGTTGTATGCAGCGAACCGAGGAGCTCGTGGCTAAAAAATTACAGCCGGTCGGGTCGATCCTTAGGTTAAGCCGTGCTTGCCTGGTTGGTCTGTGGATGGGTGACCACCCATTACATACCGAGTTTCCTCCGTGCCTAGGAAAGCACGTTAAGCCGTCTCCGGCTGTCCTTTTTAGATATTTGACAGTCGTTAGGTAGTCATTGGCCCAAAAAGTATGACAACCAGTCTTACCATGGGGTATCGTATAACCTGGTATTAACTGGGTTGTGGAGGTCAGGTAGGCAGCGCTCTATGTAAAATACTGGTATTCAGCTGCATCCGGTTAGACTGGAAGCCCACCCCAAGTTATAGTTGGCAAAGGTTAGACAGATGATGATGAAGCCAACCTTCTGTGCTTATCTGTTTCATGGCGAGGGGGTTAAATCGATTACATCCTGCGGCAGGAACTCGATAAAGAGATTGTAAGTCGGCCGAAGTACAGTGTGGAGAACAGTAGTGTAACTACCCTCTTTTTTTTTCGGATGGGAAATCATCAAATGACTCCTCCCGCTCTGGGCGGAGCAGGAGGGAGTGTCGGACTTTTACTGACTAAAACCCATCCATGTTCCTTCATCGCCCTTTGTGTTCCGGGGCCACGGTATCTCTTGCGAACAGTCCCGCAGCCCCGACCGGCATCGGCCCTTGCGAACCCCTTCCCTTTTGCTGACTCTCTTTGAGGCGCGCGTGGAACACGAACGCGCCGTCGACACGGCCTGTCGTCGTGAGACGAGTAGTGTAACTACTCTGTGAATTGATCTTCGCTTGGTTGGAGTATAAGGATGGCGGGTCGAGGGAGAGTTGAGAAGAAGTAGTAAAGAAATAAACAAAGATAAAATATAGTTTTATACCTCACCAAAGTTGGACTGAACAGTTAAACCAGAGCGATGCAAAATCGTACAGGTTTCCTCAAGAGGTAGCTCAAGTTTAAAAGTTGTTGATGAGTTTTTGTTGTGGAGTTGTTGTTGTTGTTGAGCTGTTGTTGTTGTTGTTGATTGTTGTTGTTTAGTTGTTGTTGTAGTTTGTTGCTCAAGTTTAGTTTGGTTAGGTTTTATGTTGGTAGTGTGTTTAGTTTTGTAAGTTTCTTTAGTTTGTCTAGCGTGCTTTAAGGTTGCTATACACGCTAGGGTGTACACCTGTACACTTGACCTGTACCGGACCGGTAACCGGAGCGTGTGTGTTGCAAAATTGTGCAGGTTTTACCTCTACGCAGCTCAAGCTTACCTGATGGGTGAACCTCTCCAGGTAAACCTCTTAGGTTCACCATCTATATTGTTTTGCAACCTTCGAGATGACATTGTCATGTAGTTTTTCCTATATAGATATAGGTTTTTCGGGTATACCCGTTTCTTTTTCGCAGGTATGGAGCGTTCTTGTTAGTTATTCAAACAAATTGATAAGTTACCTTAGAAAAACTACTAGGCTAACATTAATTAATGAAGGTAATTCTATCTATATCGCAATTCGGGTTAGGATAGGAACGATACGTTGGGTCAGGTTAGGAATAGGGTTACGATCGGAAAAAAATCTTTTTTTTTTCAAGTTTCAACCTAACCCGCGAGCGGATATCGGGTCAGGTTCGGAATAAACCCAAACGCGGATGATCGTCCAATGATTCCGCCATCATTCAAAGTTCTTTTACTGTTTCATCAATTTACAATGTCCGCTTTCTAATTTCTACGGCCATTCCGTATTTTCTATGAGAACTTTCAAAAACATCTGACTGCTTGAATATTAAGTAGGCGAGTTTGGCCTCATTTTACTGCGGTGTTTTGAAGTGAGTTACAGCACTTTATGGTTATTCAAACTATTTTATTGGTGGCTCCGGATTTGTGAGTATTTAATGGCAGTAAATGTCGCGAGTGAAATATGAATACGGGAGATTAAATTAAATTTTATCGGTATGAGATAGGCTTGAATGTATTTAAAGGTTTAGTTTTTTTTTTTAAACTAACTTTAAGAAAAGTTTTTTACATAGGGTCTACTTGAAAAAGGAGTGAGTGAGGAAAAAAGAGAACGGGCAGAAACTACAGGTTTTAAAGACATCGTACTCAAACTAGCAGCCATGATGTGCACGAAAATATTTTTCTTGCTAGAACAATAAAGTCGCGAAACGCGATCAATATAATATCGACTGTACGGCAGCAATTTTTAATAATAGTTTAATTATGAAAGGTTAGAACTTGGAAGCAATTTACATGCCCATTGCAATTGCCGCTGTGACTACTTACACAACTTGAAGTTACGCTCAACACGCAAACCAACGGCTGTTTCATAAGTTACGAACGTTTGTAGCCGTTTATCATATTATTGTTCTTCTATGTAAAACTAAACGGTAGAGTTATAGTTCAAATTAGTGCAGTGTTAGTTTAATAGAGAACAAATTTGCCTGCTACTCTAAATGTAACAAGTAATATAATTTAAGAAATCCAAATCCCGGCTCAAATATTATTATATTATTTCTAATTAAATTTAAAAATGGAATCTACACTAATATTATAAAGAGGAAAGATTTTTATTTTTGTGTGTGTGTGTGTTGATTGTTAAGAATTGTATGTTTGTAATGAATACACTCAAAAATACTGCGCCGATTTCAAAAATTCTTCATCATTAGAAAGCCACGTCTTTACTGAGTAACATAGGCTATATTTTATCCCCGTACTCCCAAGGGAACGGGAACTACGCAGGTGAAACTGGGTGACGTCCGCTACTTATATATACTTTTGTTATCTCCTTTTAATTTCCTTTATTTTGATACCTTTATCGATAGGTTTGGTTATTTTTAAACTAACGTATAACTGCTTGAAAAAAAAAAATGTTCTCCTTTCAGGAGATTTGGGTTTTTCAGACGAATATAAGGATACCTTAATTGTCGTTACCCATCCAGTCGTTTGGAAGATACAAGGATATAAAGAAATTTACAAACATACAAGATATATACGCACGAAAAAGATAACCGTAAAAAGAAAGCGTGGCCCATGAGGGGATCGAACCCGCGACCTTCGCGTTATTAGCACGACGCTCTAACCAACTGAGCTAATGGGCCGCTGTGCGAGTTGTCGAAATAGTGGACTATAATAGGCATGACGACAGTATCAAAAAATTGCAAATCTATTTATTCCGTCAGTTAGAGTATTGGTAATTAATAGACACATATTTTTTGTTTTTGTAAATCAATGAATATTGACAAAGATAAAACGCATCAAAACTCGGGAGTGGGGGCTCGTGACGTCAGAACTAGCTAAAAATTATACCATGGCGTGACGTATTGAGAATTTTAAAAGCGTCGTATCTTCGTCAATTTTGGTTTACGAAACAAAAGAAAAAACACGGGTCAAATATTTTTTGACAATCTAAGTGACGGAGATTTTTTTTGTCGTCTCGCCTATAGTAGGGGTTGGCGTTTTAAGGGCACATAAATTCTAGCGTCAAAAAATAAACGTCAAAAAATGTATGGATTAAATAGTCACTAATATTACCTAACTTGGATTGCCACATTGGTCTTGTGGTCGTTGTGGTCGCGAGCGCCACTGCTGAGCATGAGGTCTTGGGTTCGATTCCCGGGTCGGGCAAAGCGTTATTGGGTTATCCTTCGGGAATTTCTTAGTAGCTGTCACGGAATCTGGATTTGTGCCCGGTTGATGGCAATAGGCTCGCCCCTTTTTACATGGGACTTAAATATAACTGGCGAAATGTGGTTGTTAGGTATACTTCTACCTCGGGGCTGCGGGACTGTTCGAGATAGATACCGTGGCCCCGGAACACAAAGGGCGAGGAAGCAACATGGATGGGTTTTAGTCAGTAAAAGTCTGACACTCCCTTCTGCTCTGCCCAGAGCGGGAGGAGTTATTTGATAATTCCCCATCCTTAAAAAAAAAAGGTATACTTCTACAGAGCGGAAGGAGTCATTTGATGATTTCTCATCCGAAAAAAATAGGTATACTTCTACATAATACTCCGTGGACTACAGGCGTAATGTTATGTTATTACTAAACTTTACGCAGTGTTTATGAATAAAGCCTATTTCGAGATATAGCACGATATTTTATTAAAAAAAAAAAAAAAAAAACTGGTTATAAAATAAATAACAACATTTCTGAAAACTCTGACGTACATAAGGTATCTGTGTCTGTAATAAGGGTAATGAATTTGAAAACCCTTTTCATTATTTATAGCAGTTATTAGTTTAGTTTGCTATTAAAAGCATTAAATAAGGGGTTGTTGTTTTTGATAACCAACCTAATTCTAAAACGTTAAATGAATTGAAACCCAATTACCCTTTTCCATGTTAAATACTTACGTGTTTACTTTTTTTTCGTCCTACACAAATAATTAGCGGCCTTAATCCCAAAAAGTACATCAAATAAAAAGTACAAAGACACAAAATTTAATTACTGTTCCGCCATATTAAATTTTATCGTCACCAATTTAATTAGAAGGAAAAAAACGAGCAAACTCGATTACTCAAAAACTCACTGTAGATACAGTCATGAACGCAAATGAGTACAAAATTTTGCAGCTTAATTAAAAAAAATTAAAAAAATCGCTGGACATCACACACAGCGCCTTGGCTTGTGTCGTGGACACCAGATAGTTGATATACTACATAGATACTTTTTTTTTGGAAATACATACAAACATCCATGACCCGCACACAAATGTCCATGCTCATCACACAAACATTTGGTCCTACCGGGATTCGAACCCGGGACCCTAAGAACGTAAGGCAGCCTCACTACCGCTGCGCCATTCGGGTCGTAAATTAAATAAAAAAATATCTACTCAAACTAGGTTGAGTATTAACACACCTTTTGAAAGCAAAAATGACCTGTGACGTCTGTCACAGGTCATACCCCTAAAAATGCCTGCCTTCCGTCTCCCGAGTATTTTTAGCTGGGAAGAACTGGCGGAATAACTTCTCACAACACATCTGTGCGTTAGCTTAAAATAACTGGATTTTATTAACTTTGAAATAAGACCTAGTCTCACCTAGTTTATAATAATCATCATCTAACCAGTCTTGTCCCAACTGTGTTGGATGCAGCTTAATACCAGTATTTACATAGAGCGACTGCCTATCTGACCTCCACAACCCAGTTTGTACTGGGTAATACGATACCGCTTGCTAAGACTGGTTGTCAGACTTTTTCGGCCACTGACTACCTGTAACGACTGTCAAAGATCTACAAATGACAGCCGGGACCAACTGATTAACGTGCTTTCCGAGGCACGGAGGAAACTCGGTATGTAACTGGTGGTCACCCCTCCCTCCTCTGTGATTTTCTGGAACGTATATTCTATCAAATTGTAATTTAAATATGTTTCTTGATAATATAAATAAATAAAAATAAAAAAAAACCCATCCACAGACTAACCTAGGCAAGCACGGCTTAACCTAAAGATCGGGCTGTTATTGGTTAGCCACGAGCTCCTCTATTTCATAATTATATGGGTTCTAAATACTATTCTCGTAACAAATAGCAATCATATAATAGGACAAAATTACTTTTCAAAGTTGCTACGTGTATACTCAACAGTGCTAGTGCTCATGTCTGTACAGTCGTACACAAAGGCGACAGTATTCCAAATACGTAATATCACACACCTAGGATGTAATATCTGCATTTCTTCAGTACAGTGGTGAACAATGCGCCGGCGGGGCGGTACGTGATCCGGATTAAACCGGTAAATTGCGTTAAACCCCCCGCTGTTCGACGCCGATAGAGAGCTATGAGTGCCATGGCTTTTGAGCTCAAATTGCGCACTTTACTGCGCGATTGTACTGTCAGTTTTAAAAGGACGTTACTTTGAGTTTTCAAAAAGACATTGAGTAGGACGTATGCCTGCCTGGTACGAGTTTTTATGACGTCAACTGTACCTTGATTGGAATGTACGAAAAAGAACCATGTTACGAAATGATGAATTCTCTTTGTGCATCATTTTTGTGTCTTTTATTATATTATTGGCATTATTTTGTTTGTAGCTTAATATATTGCGTCCAAACTATTCGAAAATAAAGATATTTTCAACTTTTGTAATAAATAATCACGGCATCATCATTAAATGTAACGTGGAATGCTTCAAGTTAATCCACTGAAAGACTTTTAAATATACTGAAGATAGACGGGACGTCATAATAAATAACGTTGTAACCTACTCGCAATAATCTACTGGTTGGTGTTGGTGAAAGTGTAACGAGTCAAACTTGACGATCATATTATTTCTTGAGACCTTACATACCTCAAGAAATACCATAGACAAATTGTGATCGCGGCACTACAAAATGTACTACAGCAACATAGTACAAAAAGTACAAGAGCAGCGCCATCTAATGCAAATGAAGAAGAAACAGCAACATTCTGAATCGCGTTATTAGTTATCTGTTTTTTGAGGAGCTCGTGGCTAAATAATAACAGCCGCTCGGGTCGATCTTTAGGTTAAGCCGTGCTTGCCTAGGTTGGTCTGTGGATGGGTGATCACCCTTACATACCGAGTTTCCTCCGTGCCTCAGAAAGCACGTTAAGCTGTTGGTCCCGGCTGTCATTTGTAGATCTTTGACAGTCGTTACAGGTAGTCAGTGGCCCAAAAAGTCTGACAACCAGTTTTACCAAGTGGTATCGTATTACCCAGTATTAACTGGGTTGTGGAGGTCCCATAGGCAGTCGCTCCACATAAAATACTGATATTCAGCTGCTTCCAGTTAGACTGGAAGCCGACCCCAACATAGTTAGGAAAAGGCTAGACACATGATGAGTTATCTGCGATTTTAAGACATATAGAAGAAACACGACAACTGCCAGGGCAGCCCACCAGACACAACACCCGTCTTTTCGCAAGATCCTCCCTTGAGGAATTTTAGACTCTGTTCTTCATATTCCTATAAACCCCACCAGTTTGTCTAAATTTCTTCTGATCTCTTCTCTCATCATCATCATTTCAGCCGAAAGACGTCCACTGCTGGACATAGGCCTCCTCCAAGTGTTGCCACATTGACCGGTCCCGTGCGAATCGCATCCAGTGGATTCCCGCAACCTTCACCAGGTCATCGATCTCTTCTCTACCTTTAAATAAATAAAATAAATATCGCTGGACATTACACACACCGCCATCTAGTGCCACACTAAGCAACGAGGCTTGTGTACTTATCTTAAATCTCATTGTTCAAGTGTTGTCTCAAGCAGTGATAGCCTAGTGGTGTGACCGTCGGACTGCCAAGTCATAGGTCTCGAGTTCGAACCCAGGCAGAAAAACTCTGAAACCAGGTGAGGCACTAACCACACCATAAAATAAGAAAAAGAAAGAAATAAGATCTCATTGTTTCTGCTCGACATTGAAAATAATTACGAGTATTTAAGGTAAAGTTCATTAGATTAATTAATTATAGGCCCTTTTCTAACTGACGAATGTTGGAGATTGATTAGGCCCTTAGTAAATTTTAATTGATACAATTAAGGATTCGCATTTGGGGCGGATATTTTGAAGTAAACATGATTTCATTCAGTCCTATTAATTTGGTGATCTATTGAAGCTCCCCTGGATTTAGTAGAATTAATTCGTTAGATGAGATAAGATATTTTGAATTTTAAATGTTTTACGGAGTTGACCTTGGCCTTCGAAATTAGTTATTCTGAGAGATTATATAAATACATTTCAATTCAAAACCTGAAGATCTGTTGCTCTCATCACCAACGTTTGAGATTCAGTAGATATTTACTATTATTGCTTTACCTGCTTGGAAACATTTCTGGTAGAACTTATTAAATATCTCTAAATAACTATTAACTTATGCATAAGTTTTAAAATATTTTTAAACTAAAAGTTCAAGCGCTCTTTCAATTTTGAAATTAATATCCCTAACCAACCATCCTGTCCTCCCATACATTCCGTATCATGTTCTCCTTTATATAAAACTGGAAAAACAAACTTAAAACGCATATTGTATCGGAAATACAAAGTTCTTAGACAATATCAAGCTTTACTCGCGTAACAAGAAGTACCCTCAACTTGAAACGTCACCGTCGGACAATGCAAAGTGGCCGCCAAGCTGTTGACATGACAGTCTGATCTTTTGTGTTAGTGACTGTACCTCACCGACCCGGTACTTACAGGCAGCGAGAACGTTGTCGAGACTATCAACACTGGCACAACTGAACCAAGAAAAAAAAGCATGCATAGAAATCGGTCTTGTCGTCATTTAGAACGAATTATTTTTTGATATTAATTAACAATCAGTGATATATTTTTTTAAATCTTTGATCACTTATTACAATTAGGACAAAATGAGCATGTTAACAAATATATTTTTTTAGCACAGTTAAATTGAAATATTATAGATCTGAGAGCATTATTACAATTATTTGTAGAGTGTTTAGGTTCACAAAATTTAAGTTGTTAAAAAATTAATCGCGACCATGAAAAAGAGCCCACGTTTTTGTTTTATAAACGGATGTTATTGGTAACTTTCCTTATCCATAAAATCAAATCATGTGGTACTCATACGGTTACGGGTACTCATACACAATTCTGAAAAACATGATTTCAATCGAGTAAAAAACATACACAACAGAAGGAACACAAAAACACGTTTATTTCCGCCATTTCGCTCAAGTTTATTTTCTAAAAGTATGATCGAATTAATGGTTTCAGGAAGAGCGCCGTTTGTTTTTTCAGGGACTGCCGGCCCAATGGCGGACCGTTATAGGAACGTGACTATCTCAACGAGTAATAAATCAAATGAATCGATACAGAAAGCAGACGGAAGGTATGTCCTTCCGTCTACGGGAACCTACTAGCTACGGAGATATTGGAGGCGGTATAACACCCAAAAAAAATCGTTTCCCAGTTATATTTTTGCGTAGAATTACTTAATTTAATGTACATTCAATACAATCAAATCAAACTTAGTAACTCTAGCTTGGTTGACGGTATCTTTAAGGGTCCGTTTACACTTTTTATGATCAGATAAAATGATAAAATAAATATCGCTGTACGTTACACATACCGCCATCTAGAGCCATGCTAAGCAACGAGGGTTGTGTCGTAAAAACCAGATAGTTGATATACTACACAGATACTTTTTTATTGTAAATACATACTTATTATAAATATAAATATCCATGACTCGGAATTAAATATCCATGCTCATCACCCAAACATTTGCCCCTACCGGGATTCGAACCCGCTTTCCTAAGAATGTAAGGCAGCTCACTACCGCTGCGCCATTCGGTTCGTCAAACAATGTATAATGTATGAACGCGTACGAAGCAAAAAAAAATGTGTAAGGATCATAACAGGTGGAGTTTTGTAGTTTCTGTCTACTCCCTTGAGAAAAAGCGTGAGTTTATATAAGCATGCTTGTATCAATGGGTTCTCTGCCGGACCCTTATAGGGACGTGACCACCTCAACGAGAAATAAATCAAATGGATCGATACAGTCCAAAGATTCGATTTGTACTCTAATTTATAGAGAGCTTAGTTTATCTGAGCAAGGAAAGCGGATAGAATATTAATGAGGTTGCAGGCTACAAATAGGTACCTTACTAAGTTGTGTTTTAAGTTGATTTTCCGTAATGAAGTGTCCATTCGTTGGGTGAGGAACCTGATTATCCCTTGGTTCCTACAAGGCTGATTTGGATATAAGTTTTTATTATTTTCCCTTAAAAGTCACAAGTAGCTGTTTTGTTTAGTTGACAGAATAAACAGAAGTAGAAACCAATGTGTTAATGCTACAATAGAGAAGTTTCCTTATTTTTTTTGGATTCAGTTTAATCTATACTAATATTATCCGAGGAGGCACGGGAAAAGAGCAAATGGAAGGAATTGGGGGAGGCCTTTGCCCAGCAGTGGGACAGTACAGGCTAACAAAAAAAAAATTATAAAGAGGTATTTGTTTGTATCGTACGAGCTAATCTCTGGAACTAATGAGTCAATCCGAAAAAAAATCACTGGTAGAAAGCAACATTATTCGTGGGTGGGGTGGTATAGGCTATATAAGTGCGGTAAGTTAAAAATTACAGCCGAAGCGATATTGTCTTTATGTCAGAAAAGTGGTCAACATTTTATGAATAAAGTTAACTTTGGAAGATGAAGTATAATAAATAAACATTTAATTCTTTAATTTAATTAATTTTGACAATACATTACAACTATTTATCTGTAACAAAAACACGAAAATATTAAGTTACTTCATTAGTAATAGGTACTGGCTGTTTTTTGTGTCTTAGCCTTAAAAAAAGCTCCGATGCGCGCGCATTGCTAAACAAACACAACATTTGTGAACAAGTAAAAATTATTCCGCGCGCTTTTTCTTTTCGCTGTATTGTTTTTATTAATTTCCTCGCAAATATGTTATAAAACGTCGTTTGACATACGTGCGCTTTGATAATTACAGCCTCTGTTTTCTTATAGTCCTCGCCTACGGCTCGGGCTAGCAATATCGCCTCGTCTGTAATTTTCAACTTACCGCACTTATATCATGATGTACTATTATATCATGCATTTTAGCCGAACTATCACAATTTTTGCGTATGAAGTCGCGGGTGAAGTGTTAGTCATTTAAAAACGAAGAAACAAAAATATGAAAAAATCACATTTTTATCATAAATTTTCGCTAGAATGAGCGTTTACTTAATTTACCTAATTTGCGTTTTATCATAATTAGCCACATGAGCAAAAACCTCTGCATTTGAATATTTAAAGTAAAGATAAACTAACAGCCTAATCACAGACATTACATACCCAAACCAAAATTGCTCCATCGTACTACTATTCCCGTCCATTCAAGCCGTTCACACACACGTCCAAAACCATCCACTTTCAATGGACAACCTCATTAACACCATCATCAGCCAGCTAATGGGTTCGAGCCCTAATTTCCCGTGGAGCGCACCCGGCGGACCGTGGCCAACAGATAGTGTGTGACCCAACCGTCCAATTGTTTCTTGCTGACCAAACGTCCAAGGCATTTGTTCGTAAATTATTATGCTTTAGAAATGTCCCTTTTTTCGTGTATGGGTAGTTTTAAATTGACTTTTTGTTGAGGGGGATGATGTCTGTAGTTTAGTAGGGAAGTGGAGGGTATGTGAGTTTTTGTAGGCAACTGACAAAACGTTTAATATTAATACTATTGTTAGAAATTTTTTTTGATGAATGTTTCGCACTCGTAGCCATTCATATAAAACTTAGACTGCTAACACAGATATTAATTCATGAATTATTAATACTACGTTTAAAAGTTATTCAAGTTCAAAAAAATATTTCACGTAGCCAACACTCTGCGTAGCACCCACGTAGCTCGTAGCACGTAGCGCGTAGCGTGTAGCGCCTACGCGTGCCCCACATCACGACTCGAAGCGATTAGCGGTCTGATTTTATTACGTCCAAAAAGTTCAAAATTCTCTTTAAAGAAGCATTTCCACTGGGCCGTTCTTGTTTTAAAACATAGCATAACACCACGGTTGAATTTGCCCGTAGGATAACATATTTGGGAGGTGTAGCATATTACATCCAAATTTTGTTATGTTTATCATTTATTAGGCCATATTAGTTCCATCAACTGGGCACAAATCCAGTCATCCTGGCTGTTACTGAGAAACCCCTGATGGATAACCCCAATAATGCTTTGCCATACCTGAAAATTGAACCCTGCATTTTATGCTTGCAACCACAAGACTAACGAGTTCCACAATCACCAAAAAGTTTTGAATTCCCTGCAAAGGAACGTATCCACTAGTCCGTCCCGGTTTTAAAACGTGACGGTTTTACGTTGCATCTCACGTCGTCCTCGCAGCCGGTTTCACGTTTTAAACTTTGTTACTTTTTCAAGTACCAGAGTTTCATTGTCGACAGCCCGTGATTTTATTACCGTAAAAGTGTCGCGCGAACGAGACTTTGAGAACTTTCCAAAGGACATTTGGATGTTAATTGTGAGCTCCTGGACTGGGAAGATAGCGGTATGATATCGTTTATATAAGGATTAGTTTAAGTTATTGGGCGATGATATAACCATTGTTGTTTAAGTAATTAGGTGTTTGTATTTTGATCGTTGAGTTGAATTTTGTGGAGAACGCTGTACTAATAGAAAAACAGCTATACGAGCTGTCCGAGGTTTTGCTAAGAGACCGTTAGTACTAGAAAGCTGTAATTTTGTAGAGACTAAAATTACTTTTTTTTGGGTTTAAAAATCATATTTTGTGGTAAAACTCAATGTAACGCATTCAACATATTGTGCTGATGGATGCATTGAGTAGTAAACGGGTCATGGAGGTATTTAAAGTAAAGTTACAACATTAAAAACTTGTATTAAAAAAAAAAAAAACTTGCGAAAAAGTTGGAACTTTGACCCCCAAATAGCTAGAACAAAAAAAATATCCTAGTGACGACGAAAACGTGCCCTTCGGCTTCGTTAAGTCGAGTCTATTTACACCCTTTATATTGATAGCTTTTTGTGTGGGACACGTACCTACAACAATCTCATACTAAGGAACTTAAAAAAAAAGTAAATCATCATCATTTGCCTAGCCTTTTCCTAAATTTATTGGGGTCGGCTTCTTGGCTCCATGTAAAATACTGGTATTCAGCTGACTGCCAGTATTTTACATGGAACGACTGCTTATCTAACCTCCACAACCCAGTTAGTACTGGGTAATAAAATAAATAAATACCGCTGCACATTACACAGCGCCATCGAGTGCCACACTAAGCAACGAGGCTTGTGTCGTGGACACCAGATAGTTGATATACTTCATACAATACGTTCCTAACAAACCTCTGTGATTTTCTGGAACGTTTATTTTGTCAATTGTAATGTAAATATGTTTCTTGATAATATCAATAAAAAAAACATACAGTACGATACTCCTTGGCAAGACTGGTTATCAGACTTTTGGAACTACCTGTAACGACTGTCAAAGATCTACAAATGACAGCCGGAACCATCGGCTTAACGTGCTTCTCGAGGCACGGAAGAAACTCGGTATGTAATGGGTGCTCACCCATCCACAGACCGACCTTGGCAAGCACGGTTTAACCTTGACTATTGACCCGTGCGGCTGTTATTATTTAGCCACGAGCTCCAAAAATTAGGTAAATATTACACATAATATTTACCAAATTTTTGAAGCTCGTGGCTAAATAATAACAGCACATAAAACACATGAAACGAGTACTTTCGTTAACTGCGTGAGTTCGTGCTGTACGCGGCACTAGAAAAAAAAACCAAACACACAAATTACTAGTCTAAAAAAAGATTATGTTTATCCGAGAAAAGAAAGTAAAAAAATACGCAAGAAAGAAATTGAGGGGAAAGAAAGAGTAATTGAAGCACTAAAATAACCTTAACACTTGACTAAGTTCTGATAGAACCTCGTGAAAACATGACAAAGTTTGTTTTTTAACTTTCTCCTCTTTTTTTCTTGTCTTTTGTTACCCTAAATTTCTTTCTTGCGTATTCTGGACGACTTTCTGAATCGTGTACATTCTCTTTTAACTCTACTCGTGGATATCGTTAAAGATAACTAAAGGGATAAGTACATTTATTTGTGGGAAATAATACGTTGTGAAGGCCACTTCAATTACCTTTATGCTGATCATAGTTTTTTGATTGTATTCATTGGCGACTGCGAACCAGAAGACGCTGCGTTGAGGCCTCCCACTAGGTGGACCGATGACCTGGTGAAGGTTGCGGGAATTCGCTGGATGCGCGTTGCACGAAACCGGTCAATGTGGCGTCACTTGGGAGAGGCCTATGTCCAGCAGTGGACGTCTTTCGGCTGAAATGATGATGTTGATGATTAATTGCGGAATAGTTTGGGGAAGAACTAGTTCCACATTTATTTTATAGATAAATTCTTCTTCTTCGTGTCGATGATTCCAATAGTATTTAAATTAAATTTGTTTCGACCAGAAGTCAGCCACATCGACGGCGTAGGAAGTGGCCTACAGGTCCCTAAAAGTGCAGGTGGAGTTGCACAAAGAGCAGGTCACGAGGTGGGATAACTAAAAGGTAGTGTTCCGAAAATAGGAGGCCTTTTACCTGAGCTCAGATAGAGGGCCGATAGCCATCAACCGGGCACGCACCCTGTCCCAAGACTTGTATTGAGAATTTCCTGATATGTAGGTATGTATATATGTGCGTTTCCTGTTTTGGACTATTTGTGTGTATTATAATATAGGTATATTAGTTTATTTAATTTTATCTGTATATGTGTGTATTAGTATGTACTATTTATGTATGTATATCAATTTAATTTAACAAAATGGTATTTTTCTTATTTATTTTTTTGTACCTACTCTATCACAATGCTGTCCTATTTAACCCAAAGATTGACTCTTAGAGAATGCCTTATGGCATTAAGTCCGCTTATGTACCACTCTTGTACATGAAGTTTAAATAAATAATAAAATCCCAAAAAAATAAATGTTGTACTTGGGAATCGAACTTAGGACCCGTGCTCAGCTGTAGCACTTGTGACCAGTCCACCGACTAGGCAGGTGACAAAAAAACATCGTAACACGACGCCTGTAATCCCCGAAGAGTTGGGCAGAGGTGTACCTTATAGTGCACCCACATTTCGCCAGTTATGTTTAGTCCCATGTAAGGGGGCGAGCCTATTGACATCAACCGGGCACAAATCCAGACTCCGTGGCTGTTACTGAGAAATTCCGGATAAAAAACCCAATAACACTTTGCTCGACCCGAGAATCGAACCGAGGACTTTATGCTCAGCAGTCGCAACCACTGGACCAATGAAGCAGACGAAAAGATACCCATTTAAGGTGGATGCTCCAGGGTAGCAGGAATGACTTTTTCAAGGTCAAATTCATTCCTGCGCCTTTATGCGCTTGGAGGGTTGTATTGATGATTTTGATGATTATAATTCTGTAACTACATACGTCTTACAGCCGCGAATCATATTTTAATCAACATACAACCTGACACTGAGCTGCAAATTGCAAAAAACGTAAGAAAATTTGAATTTCGCAAGCTACCCCTTAGCATAGTGGAGCATCCACCTTAAGCATAAGTCACCCCGAAGCACCTTAGACCAAGTAAATTACAAAAGTAGATAATGTAAATCAGTCCTTATCATTTAAGAGCAGGTTCATTAGAACTTAATGTACTACGCAGTATACTTAAAAGTACTTTGAAATCACAGTAGGTTATAATTATGCGAGCCCATTAATTACTTTGCACAAAAACCCACCCTAATATATCGTGGCGTACCTTGCGTCTTTGGACCACAGACTAAAATAATAGTAGCCTTTTTCGTAGTCTATTAACATAGCTACGTAGTATATGAATGGGTGTGCTGCTAGTTAGTGTTAATTAAATTTAATCTAGTTAGCTGATTTTGGTCTCGTTTGGACGACAGATTACGTACTGGATAAGGTACGGTCTACAGTTTAAGTACTCCAACTGAATATAATCTCTTATTCAAAGCTAGCTGTGCCCGCGACCTTACTCCAAGTGAAATGATTATAAAAATATTACTTCGAATCATCGAACTCAGGACCCCTACTCAGCTGTAGCGCTTGTGACCAGGTAATCAACGAGGCAGGCGAAAAATAACATGATATCAGAACATCGCAGTACGTTTGTGGAACTCACTTCCGCCTAACATTCGAGATTCTAAAACTTTATTTCTCTTTAAAAAACAAGTCAAAGAGCATTACCTTTCTTCTTTAAAGTAATATTCTTTATATATATGTATGTATATTTAAAGTAAATATTTACAATAGTAGTTTTTTTTTATTTGTGTATGTATTTGTATGTATGTTTATTTCATAAATAGATATAGTTTTGTTTTAAGATTAAATTAAAATTTTCTTGTTTGACGTTTCTACACACTGTGTCTACATTTCTTATCCAACTTTCCTCTCGCAGGTCTGCTGGAAGAAAATTCTTAAGAAATAAGCAGTACCTTTGTGCTCTTCTTTGTTAATATATTGTCCTGTAAAATATTTTGTGTGTACATAAATAAATAAATAAACATCACGCCTGTAATCCCCGAAGGGTTGGGTACCTAATAGGGATGATTCCTGAGTAAAAAAATATGATTCTGGTTATTCTGTCAGATTATCGAAAACTATTGGTTTTTTTTTTTAAATAAAATTAATAAAATTGCCGAAGATAAAACGTGTCAAAGATCATGGCTTGTGACGTCACTTTACGATAAAAAACGTAATCAAATGATGTGACGTCACACGAGTTTTCGAGGCACTGTATCGTCTTCATTTTTTGTTTACGTGAAAAAAGAAAAAATTAATATGAGTCCAATATTTTTTGAAAATCTATCTGACGGACTAATTAGATTTTTTTGTCATCTACCATAATGGACACCCACATTTCGTCACTTATATTTAGGTAATAGGGGGCGAGCCCATTGCCAAAACCCAGACACCATGGCTGCTACTTCAAAATTCCTGATGGAAAAACCCAATTACACATAGCCCGACCCGGGAATCGAACCCAGGAGCTTATGCTTATCAGTCGCATTTTTTACCATTGGACTAAAAACAAACAAAACTTCAGCGGTGCAATCTATAGGAAATGGGCGTGAAGAAAAACTGCAGCGGTTTGAATTTAAATATACGTTAATTTGTTTATTATTTAAATTTAAAAGATTCACAAAGAAGGTTATAATATCTGCCTCCTAGCACAGTGTAGATAGAAGTAAGAGGTGACTTAAGGCAACCAACGCTTTTATAACATTCGTTTAGTGACAGTACTGATAGTGTTGCCAGTCCACTCACCCGCCCCGCGCGCGACTTTTTTGCACCAAACCGTCCAGGGTGCAAAAAATTGCGAAATATTCGCATGTAATTTGACACTTTAGATAAACAATCGCAAACTACAAGAGTTATAGCTAAATAAATTTTACAGTAAATAGCTGAATAGTTATGGAATCTATATATAAAAAAAAAAAACTGATATTAATTTGAAACTCAAAAAAAATGTAGAACTTGAAAAACGGTGATGAAAACGGATATTTCGCTATTAAAATATTAATTTGAATTTTTCTAAATATTAAATTTCAATTAAAATAATTTTAAAATAAACTAGATTATATTTCCTTTCCAATAAGACCATAATCTTATTAGTTTATTTACAATAGTCTAGTTAGAATTAAATTAGAATTTGAATACTCACTGTTTATTTTGACGCGGCCTGCGCCAACGACTGTTTTTGAACACGGTTATTTACGTACCTATAATTTTACGAAGCCACTTGTTTTTGTATATACAATTTAATAATATGTTCACAATACTAATTATGCACTGTTTTTCCGTTAACACACACGTTTTAATCACAAAAACACTTATTTCTTGTATAAACACAATCACTATAGGTATTTAAACCTACCACCTTTCGGAGGCGAAATACTCTACTTTGAGATTCGAAAACTAGATTTCCTTTATGATAATATAGTAGCACAGATTTTCACGATTAATTTGATATATAACACTATCCGAAAACAACAATATACATAACAGAACAATTGAAATACGACGCCACACGTCAGAAATGGCGGAGTTTGTTTACACTAAAGTTTTTTTACTTTTATTTTGACATTTGTCGATGGAATAGTGTTGCTATTGTTGGTCCGAACGTTGAGGAATATAGTATAGAGTTTGCTACAAGAGGAATAAGCTCTAGAAATAGCAGTTTAATAAATTTTTATTGCATTTGTTGGACGAAGGCGCTACTGGCTGCTTTAGCAGCCAGGGACATTTCGCAAAACGGCAACTGGCTGCTTTAGGGGCGGTTTAGTGGCTATAGAAGATTAAAGATTAATTTTTGCTTTATTAAAATCGACTAAATACCTAAAATAATACAATCCTTACAGAGACACATTTTATTTTAGCCATGTCATAAACCGTCGCCGGTGACGAATATACTGTAACTATGACCACAGAAACATTTGCGCCATAAATTCAACTCGAATCACCTTCAAGCTAGATAACATGGGCCATACACAAGATGTTGTCATATGAAAAACACCATCCCACTTTTCATTGCTACCGTCGGCGGCGCACTCCACATTTGTCAATGTAGGTACAATCCGTGCCACGAAAGATGAGACCTGTCACACCACTTGTATACGAGTTAATTGTGTAATGAAATACTTCTTTTGAGATATAGGTGTACCAGCGCTGTAACGTTTTTTAACGTGACAGCACCATGCTGAGATAGGGGCATTTTGGCCTTGTACAGGACCAATTTCGTTTTCTTTTTATTTTTAATTTCTTTTAGTTGTTTTATGTTTAATTTTTATTTGTTGATAATTTCACCATATTTTATGTGTTTTGTCCTGTGCGGGTTAATAAATGCTTTTTCTTTTCTTTTCTTTTCTTTTTTCTACAGGTCGTAAACAATCTTCCTACTTTGTCTTCTTAATGTTTTACCTCGAGGCATTATCAAGATTTCACAAAGTTTCACTCGTTTCAAGTGATGTGACAGGTCTCATCTTTCGTGGTCATGTTTCTCTGCTGCCAAAATGGTGCGTGTGTGTGCCCCGCAGATATAAATATACCTTAACGCAAGAGCGCCTATTTTGCTTCTCCGGCTTAAGCATTTTATGCTACTGACGCAGAAAGTTCATTATATCCCAACTATGTGGGGGTCGGAATCCCATCTAACCGGATCCAGCTGAATACCAGTATTTAACATAAAGAGACTGCCTATCTGACCTCCACAACTCAGTAAGAACTGGGTAAAACGATACTCCTTGGTAAGATTGGTTATCAGACTTTTTGGGCTACTGAGTACCTGTAATGACTGTCAAAGATCTACAAATGACAGCCGGGACCAACAGCTTAAAGTGCTTTCCGAGGCACGGAGGAAACTCGGTAAGTAATGGGTGGTCACCCATCCACAGACCAACCTAGGCAAGCACGGCTTAACCTAAAGATCGACCCGACCGGCTGTTATTATCTAACCACGAGCTTATTTTGTCGCAGCGAGCTAATTTGTTTAAAACAACAACTTTACAACTCAAGAACTTAATTCTCGACATTAAAGAGTGCATATGACATATAGTTGGTAGTAAAAAAATGGTAAGCTTGGTTTATATACGGATAATGATACTTGCGTTACCTAGGTATATCTATATCTGTCGTATGCCCTTTGAAATACACCGAGTCCATTTTGTAACGATTAACGATGATATGAAGTTTGTCGATATTAATGTTGGATACCTGTTTAAATATTCATGACTGCAAATGAATTATTCCATTTATTTATTTTGAATATCTTTAGTTTACATACATACATTAGACAATTGTTATTACAGTTCTCGGCTCAAAAGTCGAGAACTGTAATAACAAATGTCCACGTGTATCAAACGAGGTTTTTCAATACACTTTTGAAGAAATAAAATAAAAGAACGATATGAATCAGTTTTCGAGGGAGTGTATTGAAAAATCTATTTAGCGATGCCTGGAGTCGTAAATCAGAGCCTTTACTTAGGTTTCTTCTTTCACTACATGATGATGATGATGATGCCACCTAGCCGATTTCGGCCACTGCGACTAAATTCGATGGCTTTCTAGGTTGGTTGTCGAGAGGTTTGGTGTGCTGCTTTTCGTGTGCTCTAAAGTGGCTGGCATATACAACCTTAGCTGAAAAACTCCGAGCACAAAGCGGACATGTCAGAACACCATTGACAAAATTTTAGGGTATAGCTGTAGGTGGCCTGCCGATAAAAATATCGACAGTAATCTCATCTCTACGTAATGATGTTCAGAAAAAACTCGATGAAGTATGAAACAGGTCCGCGTTTCGTCCTTCGAGGCGAAATAATTTCTTAACGAGATTATGTTTCAGTTTTTTAATGAAAATTAAGACGTGCGTAACGAAATTATGCCTGCCAATTTTAATCACGTGATTGCTTCAGCTTTTTTGTCCTCATGAAAATTTTAGAGGCAACTCTTAATGAGGACTTTTCAATATAATTGAGATTTATTATTTAAAACGCATGTTACTGATTGTATTTCATTTACATTATTTATACATCATCAGTATCTGCCAAGCCTTTTCCCAACTATTTAAGGGTCGGCGTCCAGTCTAACCGGATGCAGCTGAATACCTGTATTCAAACAAATTAACCGATACACAAAAATAACTCAATAGGCCTCTGGTTTCCAGAAAAGGGTTCCCTGTGTGGAATAAAACATCTCATTTTTTACACGAGGTATTTACGTAATGAAAACGTTATTCAAATAAACCACTTTTCTTTTTTCTTTTTTTCGGTTGGGAAATCATCAAATGACACCTCCCGCTCGCTGGGTGGAGCAGGAGGGAGTGTCAGACTTTTACTGACTAAAACCGATCCATGTTCCTTCATCGGCGTTTGTGTTCCGGGGCCACGGTATCTCTTTCGAATAGTCCCGTAGCCCCGGCAGGCATCGGCCCTTGCGGACCCCTTCTTTTTTGCTGACTCTCTTATTTTTTACACGAGGTACTTACGTAATGAAATCGTTATTCAAATGAACCTCTGATAATACATTTTATTTGTCACTTTTATTTCCCAATCTGACAACCAGTCTTACCAAAGGAGTTCGTATTACCCAGTACTAACTGGGTTGTGGAGGTCGGATAGGCAGTCGCTCCATGTAAAATACTGGTATTCAGCTGCATCCGGATAGACTGGAAGCCGACCCCAACATAGGGAAAAGCCAGGCAGATGATGACTTTTATTTACCAATCAATAGTACATTTTGATACAAGTGGAGAAAGTTTGTTATTGCATCCGAGGCGGAATTAACTCCCGAGCCGTAGGCGAGGGTGTTATAGAGCCGAGAACTGTAATAACAAATGTCCACCTGTATCATACGACGTTTTTCAATACACTTTTGAAGAAATTAAATAAAAGAACGAAAAATATTTTTGTCATGAATTATTATGAAACTATGATATTCTTTTCTTTTTTTCCGCGCTTCGCTTTCGCCAGGTTGAAGGAGAAGCAAAGGTATGAAGCCGTTAAACAGCCTAATATAAAAAAAAAGTACTTCCCAAATTGATAAATAAAGTTTAACTAGAACTGCATCCTGTTTATTTCACAAACAAGTAACCAGTTTGATTAACTTCATGGTGTGTATTTATCAGCTATGTAAATAAAGTATGGAAATACTTCGATATCAATATCCGGAGTCCTGATATTAGTTTTTGGCTGTATTATGTTACATCCTTTATTAACTGGCTGTTTGTTTAGGTAAGTTTGAAGTATTTATTTTGTCTCGCTCTACGACGACTAAACAAAAAATGCTTAAATTAAAACAAAATTATTTATTGGTCCTGTACGAGGCCAAAAGGCCCCACCTCAGCATGGTGTTAAATAAAAATAAATAAATAAATATCGCTGGACATTACACACAGCGCCATCTAGTGCCACACTAAGCAACGAGGCTTGTGTCGTTAAAATTAAAAAAAAATTAAATTAAACTAAACTATTTTAATTTTTAATTTAATTTTTAATTTTTTAAGCAACGAGGCTTGTGTCGTGGACACCAGATAGTTGATATACTACATAGATACTTTTTGTTTGTAAATACATACGTATTATACATATACCATGACTCGGAAACTAATGTCCATGCTCATCACACAAACATTTGCTCCAACCGGGATTCAAACCCGGGACCCTAAGAACGTAAGGTAGCCTCGAGCTCGAACATTCGAGTTATCAAAGCTGTCGTGTTGGTACACTAACATTAAAAAAAAAACTCACAGCGCATTTGTGGTATTTTGATATCGTGCTAAGAATAAATCCAACGCAAATAGATGCACTTTAAGCCAAAACGAAAGTCGCTCAGCTTCCCGAGGCTGGCACGACAGACAAACATCGCGTGCTCTCCCGTAATGAAATTCTACAGTTCAATTGTTGTGTCAACATTGAATTGAGGACAGCACTGTTCTGTGATGGAACAAACCTATTGTGCTCGCGTGTGTTTTTTTTGCACAATGTTGAGATGAAGTGTTTAGTTTGTGGTTAGTAAAGTTGTAGTGTGAGGTATGAGACAATGGAGCTTCTACACTAAACAGGGTATAAACAACCTCATCACGAAGCCGTCAACCAAGCATTCTGTACATCAAACTAAGTAACTTTACGCAAAAATCATTGCTGGGAAACGACTTTTTTTTCGGGGTGAAAAATCATGTTTTGTGGTAGAACTCAATGTAACGCACTCAAATTATTGTGCTGGTGGATGGATTGAATAGTACGGGGGTCGTGGAGGTGAAAAAATCTTACATTAAAAACTAGTATACAAAAAAAATTGTCAAAATGTCGGAACTTTGACTCCCAATATCTCCGTAACTAGAAGGTACCCAGGTATAGAACAAAAAAATGATCGCAATGACGAGGAGAACCGAACAAGTGTCTTTCGGCTTCGTTATGAGGTTTTATAGAGCTTATTGTGTGTGATAAGGTAGTTATTAGGAGCCTGAATATGTCTTGGCTTCTAACAAAATTTTGATTTGGTGGGAAGATATAATATTACAAATAGAAATTGATAAAGCCAAGATGAGACCGTGATTTAAGTAACATCACGCCTGTAATTCCTGAAGGGTTTGGTTGAGGTGTACATATCTAAAGTACCTATAACCACATTGTGCCACTTCTAAGTCCCGTGAGGACGAGCCTATTGCCATCAACAGGGTATAAATCTTGATTTCGGCCAGGTACCTACTGAGAAAATTCTGATGATTGATTTATGTTGCTCTTATGAACTTTTCGATTACTTCTATAAAATAGAAAGTCATATTTTTATAGGGATTCGTTTTACTAAAAATTATCTTTAAAAACAATTTTCTCCAAACCTAAAATTAACCGGAGTCTTCTGATAATCAACTTTTACTACAAAATTCTTCGCTAAGACATCATACCCAATAATTAAAAAAATACTGAATTGCTTCTAATAATAATCATAGATACTGAATTTCTTTATACATCACCTCAGCCTGTAATAGGCACAACACTGGCCTAGCAATAACTTGATGGAGCAAATTGACAGCGCCCTCGTAAAACCAAGTTCATTGTAAAAATGTTCTGGTCGTAAGATAAATCCGTATTATCGCGCACCTGGTGTCTGTTGTAAGGACATCATATGTAGGTATATGTAGTATGTACTTACTCGTTGTTAGGGCTGAGTTACTTTTCTCATGTGTGCCGGGAAGGGGGGCTGGTTTTTGTATTATGAAAGTGGTGTTTTTGTTACCTGTCTTTTCGAATGTAAGTGTTTCCTGGAACTTATAATTGTCGCTTATTGAATACATGGTGTAATGGGGCACAGCTAACTTAGCAATTACGATTAAAGGTAAGCGTCCACATATCCGCATCGTAAGCATCGGACGCATCGCATCAAACAGCTCGTAGTATTATTGAACAGATTCGAGCGAACAGATACGCAGCGTTAGGGTAGGTAATATATGTTTATACGTATATGTACGAGCCAATAATGCTTATACAGCAAAAGTACGTTTCTGCGCACGTAATGAATTACGATAAACGTACTTTATTAATTATTTATAACATAAATTCAGTCGTCACTAAAACTCAGCCACAAGCGGGTCGATCAATAATAACATTGCATCAAGTGCGGCTCAGATAACTAAACAAACGTAACTTAAACGTAATTAAACTATTCAACATAACAGTGGTTTGGTGTGAACTAACTACCTTCCTACAACAACTACCGGGGTATCTGTCAACGACGAGATAACCCCAACAGTATACGATAAAAATATATTACCTACCCTAACGCTGCGTACATTATTTCTGATCAGCAATTGGCCATGGTGTTCCGCAAGCGCATCAGAATCATCATCATCCACAGCCCGACTTCACCCACTGCTGGGTATAGGCCTCTCTTTGCATGTGTGAAGTTTCACGCTCTTGTGCCAAGCTCCACGCTCTTGTGCCAAGCTCCACGCTCTTGTGCTAAGCTCCACGCTATTGTGCCAAGCTCCACGCTCTTGTGCCAAGCTCCACGCTCGTGTGCCAAGTTCCACGCTCTTGTGCCAGCCTCATCCAGTATATTCCCGCAATGGCAAAAATATCGTCTACCCTACACGCAGTCGGGCGACCAACACTTCTTTGTCACAGCTTTACTCCACCTGCCATCACCGCACCTCGCCAGTACGGAGATCGGAAAATAATCACAGTGAAACCTTCTTCATGAAAAAAACATGCATGTGCTAACTTTCATTGTTGGATTTTTCAATCCATATTAATATATTGCGTAGATGTTTAGTAGGTACATCAATTCACGCACACACACAGTACTTATATAACTGGGTTGTGGAGGTCAGATAGGCAGTCGCTCCATTTAAAATACTGGTACTCAGCTGCATCCGGTTAGACTGGAAGCCGACCCCGACATAGATGGGAATAGGTTAGGCAGACGGTGATGATTATTTTGTATAGAAAATAAAAGAACTCCCGAGCTTTAACAAAAATACTAAGGCGTCGATATTGAACTCATTCATTGTATTGCTGATGGACCGACCTAAAGACAAATGGCTGAGGCATTTTTTACGTCAACTGAGCTATCAAGAGTTTTTATAATCAATATTAAACTAATACACTTCTGAAAATGCAAGAGGGAGTGGAGCGGAAAATGGGGTATAAAGAGTAATCAGGGTTGATAGGTCAGGTTTCTGAATTTATCACAAAAGTAAGCATTTTTTGCCCAAAATTATACATTTTGTAACTTTTTTGCCACTCGATCTGCTGACAGGATTTTAAACAAATAGAAAGATATAAAACTATGTTTATTCATAAACGCACACTCGCAATGCACACCACCCAACCTTATATCTGCCTGCGCTAGTTATAGAAATGTGTGCTTGTGTTTGTAATGTATCTCTTGATTCACAGTCTGATTTTTTGGGGAGTTTTTACCGATAACGATTTTTTTTTTCCCCGAAAAAAGGGAAACGTGAACTATTACCAAGAGCTAGGAGGGAACACTTTCTACATCTGTTTTGTTAGTTAAGTGTCCAACAGTTTAGTGGCAATTGTGACACATTTTTAATCAAAACAATCGTTCGGAAATGTCTCCATTTTCCCGAAGAGGATTTTCTTTTCAATCGTTATACTCTTAAAATTGGACAATGGATTGAGTTTATTGTTATTGAATAACGTTTTCTCTCTTTGTTTTCTCTGTTTTCATTCATAACAAAAGCCTTTTTAGTTTCTTGGCTTTCTTATTTAAGTTTCAGAGTTTAAATTCGAAAATAGAAGTCAAAAAACAAAAAAAAAGTTGACTTAGTTCCAGTATACTGTGTTATTAAAACAATTGAATGTTGTCTAACTGAAGTCCTGTAATTCTGTGCCCATTTTGATACTAGTACATAATAAACTTACTATTGTTTTAGATCTATTTGTAGTTTGTAAATAATGTACATACTGAATTCAAATAAAAGTAAATAAATACTGAAGCTAATAAACAAAACATGCCGTACGTATTTATTTATGTGCTATTCAGAGGTCGATGCCTTCATAAAGTTGGTCACCACGACCTGTGAAATGGAGATCGTTTCTCAACTTACTGGGGCAGTACTAGTATAGTATGCCAATTTATTACTACTGTTTGCTATATTCAGTTTTCCGTAGTTGTTTATTAAATTATTTTATTATTTGAGTGTCAAACGAATGAATAATACCTAGGAGTCTGTGTACGTCGATTTGTTTGGAATATAATACAACAACATTATAATATAATAAGTAGTTTATGCCCGCAACTTCGCGCGCATGGTGTTCGATAATAATTGTCCCACGGGATCTAAGTACTAAGTACTGGGATAATAGCTATTTATTCACCAAGGGGAGTAAGGCACAGATTACTAATCGAGTGTGCATTTGAGGCCCGACGCGAAGCGGAGGGCCGTGAACCACACGAGTTTAGTAATCTGTACTTACCCTGGACTGATATATACTGCTTTATACTACACTTGCTTACAACGTCATCAAGACTTTAAAAAAAACAAAACACGTTAGTAATGGATTACTACCCTGATTTTCAGGGCAGTAATGAAATTCCATACAATAAACTGCCTAGATTTTTGAGAAGATTTAATGAACAGCTTTCAAGCCTTTTAGTGGGGTAGTATTGGTACACTTACTAAGCAAGTGTAGTATAAAAGTATCTTTTGTGTTAAGCCAGGTTATAAACTGTGTGCTTTTTATCCAAATCTGTTCAGTGGTTTTCGTGTGAAGGAGTAACAAACATCTATACATCCTCACAAACTTTCGCATTTATAACATTTGTTGTTGTAGGAAGTAGGATAATTCAAATTAATAAAAAATCTAATCAAAAGTAATCACAACAAATTATATATTTTTTAATTTGTTTTGATTATTTTTGTACATAATAATCAAATTAAAAAAAAAAACAAAATCAAATTCATAATTAATTAGGACAGAAGATTCATCTAGGACACCCTCCCCACATAGTCACCCCTTTTTTTTTTTTTTTAGGATGGGAAATCATCAAATGACTTCTCCCGCTCTGGGCGGAGCAGGAGGGAGTGTCAGACTTTTACTGACTAAAACCCATCCATGTTCATTCATCGCCCTTTGTGTTCCGGGGCCACGGTATCTCTTTCGAATAGTCCCGCAGCCCCGGCAGGCTTCGGCCCTTGCGGACCCCTTCACTGTTGCTGACTCTCTTTGAGGCGCGCGTGGAACACGAACGCGCCGTCGACACGGCCTGTCGTCATGAGACGGACGGACGGTGAGCTAGCCCATAGCTCCCCATCCACAGGCCCGCGCCTACGGTGGCCGGAAGCCACCACGTGGCCCCCGACGCCCGGGGCGTCTCCCGCGGCGGCCGGGACGTGAGGATCTCTCCCTGTCCTGTTCCGCCACCTCCTTCGCTAGCATGACTGCTTCGCAGAAGGAGGTGACGGCGTCCCATTCCATCTCGCTCCGGACCATGGCACGAACCAGGGCCGGGAGCGAGAGGTCGCCGCCGCCGATCGCCACCTCGAGGACACGGCGGTGCTCCACCCAAGCAGGGCACACCTCCACAGTGTGCTCCACCGTGTCCTCCGGCCTATCCTCACTGTGATAGCACCCGGGCGTTTCCTCCCGCCCGATTCGGTGCAGGAACTTACCGAAACATCCGTGTCCGGTAAGAACCTGCGTCAGGCGGAAGGTGAGGACGCCGTGGCGTCTCTCCAGCCACTACTCAAAGAGGGGACTTATCGCCACTATTGTGGCGTGCCCTGCACGGGGTTGCGATAGTCGCTCTCTCCATGTCGCCATGAGATCCCGCCGGAAGTCCGTCCGCAGAGCGACAATTTGCCGCGGCAGCGGAGTTTCCCCCCGGCGTAGCGCCTCCGCGCGCCACTCATGTAGGCGCGCGAGGACTATTGCCTCCAGATCCCATGGCGGCAATCCGGCAAGGAGGTTCGCCGCCTCGCGGGAGATCGTGCGGTACCCCCGGACCATCCTTACGGCTACCACCTTCTGGGGCACGTTCAAGTGGTGGGCGGCACGCCGCCTCAATGAACGTGCCCACACCGGGGCCCCGTAAAGGGCCATGGACCGCACGAACATAGTCACCCCTTACATGGGACTTAAACATAACTGGCCAAATATGGGTGTACTATTATGTACAGTCAGCTTTACAATGTGGTACCCCCCTTGAAAGCACCTACGTTCGAACCCGGGGTACTGGGGTACCCAACTGGGATACCCAAAAGGGGTACCAAACTAGAGTACCCAACTAGGGTACCCAACTAGGGTACCAAACTGGGGTACCCAACTAGGGTACCCAACTAGGGTACCCAACTAGGGTACCCAACTAGGGTACCCAACTGGGGTACACAACTGGGGTACCCCAATTGATGCAGCCCACTGTACACCTCTGCCTAACTGTTCGAGGATTACAGGCGTGATGTGTTATGTTCTTTTTCTAGGAAATTATTATTGTCAATCCAAATACATTTTTAAACCCCAACCGATTGAGCTGAAATTTTGCACACACCTTTGGTTCTGGTGACAATACATTTTATGATAGACATGACTTGATCCTGAGGCCAGGGTTGACTCGGTTCATTGCACGGATACGAAACTTGTACTCGCGTTAAATTTTCATAGTTAAACCTAATTTTCTTCTTTTCACTGTAATAAAAGCATTTGTTTTTTTTTAAGGTTTAATTTATTGACTTTTGCGTCATGATTATCGCTAAAAGGTGATCACTTTGTCTATGCCCTCTAGTCCACTATAGACAAGACAAACATCGAGAATTGGATAAAAATAAAAGAGCTGACGCAGCATTTTCTTCAAAACCTTTTCCTAAAAAACCTGAAACAATTTCCTTTAGAAATATCATTGTAACAATAAAAATTGTGCAACATCAGAGTAGAAATCCCCCGTAATGCCAACCTTGCGGAAAACGAGGGTCCAAGATATTGTTTAAGTAGCAATCGGAATCAGATGGGTCTTTCAGTAATAGAAGCTATTTCGATGTCAACAATTTTGGCATTGTTGTACCAAAAGATCTAGGTCCAATATTTGCCAAGAAAGCTTTAAGTAGACTGTATCATGAATGTCATAGCTGAGTGGTTGATTACATTATGACATTGAGTCAGGCAATTGTATCTGCGTCTTTGGCGCTGTGGCTGAGCGATTGGCTAGTGCGTTGCGTGTCGCGGGTTCGATTGTTTGACTTTCAGGTAGTTGTTCTGGGTCTAGCTGTTTGTGTATGTGAGTTTAGATGTTTGTAAATGCTCCCATGATCATCATCAATCTCCTGCCTTTATCCCAATTTATTTGGGATCATCTCAGAGTATTTTAGTAATCATTTTGATTTATAATTCAATACAATTTCTTATGTTCTGTAAACGTTCGTTTATTTATGAATGTTTACAAAACATAAAAAAGTGAGGTGCGTTTTTTTACCGGGAGGGTGGGGGTACTGGCCATTATAAAACTGACAGTATTTTAAGGAGGTAAAAAAGAAAGAGAAAAATCTGGCGATATGACCTGGACACTTACCGTGACGCAAAATAGAGCGAGACAAGAGGTCTCAGACTCGGAGAAGCCTCTGCCTAGCAGTGAGATAGTATGGCCTATTTTAAAATAAGGAGGAGGCAATAAAAAATAATATTGATTACAGGTGTGAGGTAAAAAACCGGCCAAGTGCGAGTTGGACTCGCGCACGGGTTCCGTACCATTATCTATACAACACAATACAAAACGGAAAAAAATCACGTTTGTTGTATGGGAGCCCCCCTTAAATATAAATATATTTTTTTAGTATTTGTTGTTATAGCGGCAACAGAAATAACACCATCTATGAAAATTAATTTCAACTGTCTAGCTCTCACGGTTCATGAGATACAGCCTAGTGACAGACAGACGGACGGACAGTGAAATCTTAGTAATGGTCCCGTTTTTAGCCATCGGGTACGGAACCCTAAACATGGCACACTCATGCGAGTGATGTCAATAACGGTTTGCACGCGTACGTTGTTTCTGAAATATTCCTCCACTTATTGATACTCAAAGAATGGTAGTCTAATAAAAATTGAAAATTGACCTTTTACGAATCAAATGAAATCCATATAATAATGACTTTTTGGAAGATCATTAAGGCGAAATATGTCAATACGATTGTAGGTGACGTAGACCTTATTCTAGAAATATTCGTTCACTTTACGTCACTCAAAGAATAGACATTAAAAATCTGTACAGTACTAGATACTCGAGGACTCCTTTGACACTGTCATGTCAAAAGATCCCTTTAAACGATATTGTGTCTGAAGTAGGTTCTATTCGAGAAAACGACTAAAGGTTGATTTTTCTTTTGTCAGTTAAGTCCAGAAGAGAATACATATAAATGACAGCTTGACATATTTTCTATAAACAAAAGCTGTCAAACCGCAATACTCATTCCGCAAACAAAAATGAAAATCAGTTCTTAGAATAGGAGTTTTGAAGTCTACAAATCTTTTTAAAGCAAAGTGTGTGTGTGTGTATAGTACAAGGAACACTGCCATCTCGTTCCTTCAATACATATTTACAAATGTGTAGGTAACACAAATACATTAAATAATTACGATCGATAGACGGGACAATACGAAGAAAATCGTAATCCAATATTTGTTACTACTTTGTAACAAGTCGGTATGTCTAGGCGTCATACGCTCGCATGTTCGGTAGCCTTCGTGAGTCAAAATTGAAAATGTTCGGGATGAAAATTTTCGTATGAGAATATTCCCAATATCCGCAGTATATAAGTCTTTTAGATCTCTTTGAGGTAACAAGAGCGCTAAAAATACTCGTAGCACTGTCGTCAACTAGTGATTTTATCTTGTCTACTGTACATAGACAGATAGAATAGTTTATAATAAAACTAGCACGTCTTCCGCGACTGCGTCCGCAAAAATTGTCATAGCTCGGCTAATTTGCATGATATAAGTATAATTCATAGCCTATATTACTTCCTGATAATTTAGTTTTCTATTGGTGAAAAAATGGTTAAAATCGGTCTAGTACTTTTGGAGCTGATTCGGTACAAACAAACAAACAACAAAATCATTCCTCTTTGTAATATTACTGTAGAAAAAGATATTTTACATAAGGTTAAACAATGGGCGGTCTTTGCACTAAAAGTGATCTTTTCAAGACCACCTTTGGAAGTTTGGATGGATTACAAGGAACATAAAGCCTCGTTCCCTTTGTAGGTAATCAATTGATCTGGCCTTCCCAAAATACTGTCTCAATAGTATGTCCAGCGTGTTTTTTTGACATTACGAAATCGAGCAAGATAGACATACGACTTTCCGAATCGAAAATCGAATCGAAGCGTTGTGAATAGCTATGCTGGTCCCCACCGCACGGAAGAACAGAAAGTTTTACTTAATACCAGTATATTACATGGAGCGACTGCCTATCTGACCTCCACAACCAAGTTAGTACTGTGTAATACGATAACCCTTGGTAAGACTGGTTGTCAGACTTTTTGGGCCACTGACTACCTGTAACGACTGACAAAGATCTAAAAATAACAACCAGGATCGACAGCTTAACGTGCTTTCCGAGGCACGGAGGACAAACGTCGATGTTTATTTCCAAGGACAGAAGATTGAACAAATCAATACAACTAAATTCTTAGGCTTACATATAGACTATAACCTCAACTGGAAGTCACATTTGGAAAGCTTATGTCTCAAATTAAGTCAGCAGTCCTACGCGTTATATATGCTTGCAAAAACGGTCAGTACCAGTGCGGTCTTAGCATCTTACCATGGTTACGTAGGATCCTTGTTGAGATATGGCATTATGTTTTGGGGCTATTCTACAGAAAAGGAAGCTGTATTTAAAATGCAAAAGAGGTGTATCCGCGCAATATGTAGTTTAAAACCAACAGATAGTTGTAAGCCCTTTTTCCAAAGCTTAAAAATATTAACACTACCATGTTTATATATATTGGAAGTCGTAGTCTTTGTAAAACGCAACTTGCATTATTTTAAAAATTATAGAAGTCAACGTAACAATAAAAAAATATATTTTCCTGACAGCAGTAGAACTGCTTTGTTTAGCAATAGTATTTTTTGGATGGCACCTCGACTTTATAACCATTTACCAAAATGTATTTTAGACTTAAAAAGTATCGACATATTTAAATGTAAGGTTAAAAAAATGTTATTGGTAAAATCTTATTATAGTGTTAATGAATATTTGTGTGACAAACTCTGAATAATGTTTATTACTTAAGTTTGACATAAATTTCGTATTTCACAATGATTAATTATTGACATTTTAGCATAATAGTTTAACTTTGGCATTATTACTTTGACACTATTTACTTTGACTCTAATTGACAATTTAATAGACATGTAATTTTAAACTTTAATGTATTTAAATTTTTAATTTAGGGACTAACCACGTTCCGAACTAAATGTTGCATGCCTAGTGCAGAATATGGTGACACTAACAACTTTCCTGTTCTCCAAAAACCCACCTGTATAACTACCCATATTTGCAATAAATGAATTTGAATTTGAATTTGAAACTCGGTATGTAATGGCTGGTCACCCATCCACAGACCAACCTAGGCAAGCACGGCTTAACCTAAAGATCGACCCCCCTTCTGTTGCCAAGAAGACAATATAGTGGCCTAACCTTCCTGTAGCCAAACTTGGGCCATCAATCATGATCAAAGACCTTAAAGTTGTGGCTATTGTGGCGCCCCCTACCGGCACGATTATCCCGTTTATTATTTGGACTCTTTTGTTAAGTTTGGCTGGAGATTTTATCGCGGCCGTCTCAGAAAAGAACGTGGTTTAGGTATCTAATATTGTTACTTTGAAAGTGTCTGCAAACGGTTTCTATTTTTCTGATTCTGATTTTGGGAACTGTATAGTTATACAAAATAAACAAACGCTTATTCGTTTGTTTATTTTGTATAACTATACAGTTCTTCGCCAGTCATTTTTTTTAGTGAAATGTGTCTGAAAATTCTTTTTACATTCACGCAGCTGTATTAAGGCTGGGGTATCAGCTAAATTAGCAAATCTATTTGTGGTGGTTCAAACTTCGTTTGAAACACTGTTAGAATAAAGTTCTAATCAGCTTGCACTACACAGTGGTTGTTACGTCTGTCGCTGCGAGCCGAATAGTGCGAAATGAGTGGTTTTTATTAAATTGTAGCCTAATAAATCATTAGATCAAAATGCCAATTGTACACTTTGTGAAGAAAAAAGTGACAAATATTTGTGTGAAAAAAAAATACTAAAACTTAATGCCGTTTAGGAGAAGTTACGAAATTTCAAAGAAAAAATGCTTCACTTTGAATATTTTTTTCATATAGTAATAATAAAGTTAGAATTATTTCAATTGTACCAATTAAAGTTTAGAGTCTAATAAGTAACATATATTTTTTTTGCACCTTTATATTCACTCATCAAGGAGAAGTTACATGGAGAAAACCTCTCGTTAGCTAGTACCACCCCCTTAAATGAGCAAACTGTTATTGAGTTTTACGATGAAGAATTTCTCAGTAGCAGCCACCGAATCCGATTTGTGCCCGGTTGATGCCAATAGGCTCGCCCCATATGACATGAGACTTAAAAATAACTGGCGTAAAATGAGTGTATTGTTAGGTTTACCTCTACCCAACCCTTCGGGGATTACAGGCGTGACAGTATGTTGTGCTGTGTTGTGTATAGGTACTATCATCTGTCTTATTTATCAAAGTTAGTTTTCATCGCTTTGGACGTAGGTGTATCCAACCGTTTTTTTTAGGGTCCCGTACCCAACGGGACCCTAATTCTAAGCCTCCGCTCTCCGTCCGTAACGTACGGAGACCGGAGCGTACTATCGAGGACACTCCCGCCTGATCACCACTAAGCTAATTTTTGCTTGCACTTAAAACATAGAAACGCTCTCTATCCCCGCCCCGTTGACTTTATAATAAATAATTAATGAAAAAAATACCGATCGGCGACACATGCCAAACGAGAGTTATTGTTATTTTGCGCGCCAAAGTTGACGTTTTCCTAATAGGCCTAAAGTTTAAGGTGGAGTGGCTCGGCGCCTCCGCATGATTTGAGCGAAAAAAAATTTAACTGATCAGGCGGAAAAGACCACGACTGTACGTATCTCATGATCCGTAATAGGCAAATAGTTGAAATTTTAACAGAATGTGTATTTCTGTTGAAAGAAAAGAAAGAAAGAAAGAAAAAATATTTATTTGGGACAAGCACAGGCACTACAATAATAATAATAAAAAAGAATCTAAAACTAAATAATAAAAGAAGACCTGTGCGAGGCCAAAGAGGCTCCTATCTCAGCATGTTGCTGCGATAAATGAAAAAATACCGCAGCGCTGGTATTGTTGCCGCTATAACAAAAAATACCGACTCGCACTTGGCTGCTTTTTGTAATTATTGTTTTGTAACGCATCCATAAAGATCCGTAGCTTACTTAGTAAGCAAAAAGTTGCGACCTACATCTATCGGGCAATTTGTTCACTTATTTGTTTACAAGCAATTAAAAACACTAGCTCAAAAATAGAGAAAAAAGAAGGCCTTTGCACAGCTATATAAATAAAAGAAAAATTGGAAAACGCTACCTACCAAAACGGGAACAGACGTGGGATAGCGATCTTGATTGATCAAAAGAATATTTTTGTACTAAAAAAGACGTTGATAAACTAACTCACAATGAAGATACAAGGTTATATAACTAGGTCTCATTTATTGAGGAGCTCGGAGCTAAATACTAACATCCGCACGAGTCGATATCCGCGGTTACTTTGTGCTTGCCAAGGTTGGTTCGTGGATGGGTGACCATCCATTACATACCGATTTTCTTCCTTGCCTCAGAAAGCACGTTAAGCCATGAGTCCCGGCTGACATTTGTAGGTTGTTGCAGATAGTCAGTGGCCCAAAATTCCGATTACCAGTCTTACCAAGGGGTATCGTATTACCCAGTACCTCTGAGGAGTTCAGAGGGCTAATTCACGTAATTTTGGTGAAGTGGTAGTGCAGTTGCAGTTAAGTTCAGTTCGAGTCATAAACGGTATTCTTGTAATCTTTGAACTGCGCGTAAGCTGCGCGTGAACTGCACGTCAACTTTACTACAACCAAACTTACTAATGGTGTGGCCTTATGAGAGAAAAAATATTACTCACTAAATAATCGAATAGAATCGATTACCTACATTTCAATGAATATGACGTTATTAAGATATTAAAATAATACCCCAGTACAGATTTTAGTGATTTTTCTTACTAAGTAGAGTACCGATCATGTTGCGTTCCGAAGCACGAACCAAGGTCGCGCAACAGTAGAATGCCGTTCTTGCGCTCGCGTGATGCGAACTTGACGAGAGCGTGTCTGACAGTGGTAGAGAATACGAACAGCGTTGTTTCGAAATTGCACTGCAACTGCACTGCAACAGCACTTCTTTAGTTACGTGAATTAGCCTACACATAGGCTCCATGTAAAATATTGGTGTTCAGCTGCAGGGATAAGGCTAGGAGGATGATAACCTAGGTACTATTTCCATCGGAATCGAATTTCACAAACAACTGGATACCAACAGAAATACGGTTGTAGAATTTTCGATGCCATTTTAAACTCGCTTTTTTCAGCATATTTGTTTTGCTTTTAGCGCGCATGCCATTCAAATACTACCAACTGTTTTTCAGATATTTCAAACTGTATTTTTTGGTGAAAAGTGGTGCTTATACGTAATGACAAAGAGTGGAGAAGTGTATTTATAGTTCACTTTGGCTATTTTTATTAGATTAGTTGGTACAGTATTTTTGTTACGCAGAAATTCGGCCATTTTGTTTAAAAGATTTAAAATTAAATCTTAATTCTGTCCAATACTGGCTAAGTATTTGCTGGTAAGATATTTTGTACTATATATTTTAACAAATTACTCTAATTATATTAGATATTATTATTTTGTTCATTCATTTATATTAATAACTGGTTACATTTTTAAGTATTTCTTAAAATAAAACGTTTGTTATTATTCCTACCTTTTGTATGTGTTTTTTTGTATTGTGATTAAAAATAAATGAATGCTCAGTGTTTTGCGTAGTATTAGAAAACCACAAAAGAAAATTTTCATCGGATTATTTTTTAAATCTGCTGTTCCATACATTTTGACGGTGTGTATCCTACAATAATGCGTCTGTAAAATAAAATAAAACCACTGCGTGCTAAAATTATTTACAAGACTTTAATTTCAACCTTATAATAAGCAATAATTACCTTAAAAACTAAATTAAAAAAATGGATATTAAGCAGAAACATCTATCCGTCTGCCGTGTATCTTTTGGTTTCGTAGAAAATTTACAATGTTTTTTTTTCATTTTTTTTTTGAATATTTACTGGGTGGCAGAGGAAGTGACGCTAAAAAAATTACCCCGGATTCAGTTGATCATTCTGAACCCACCCATATTGAATTTTACATCGGTAAATAAATAAAAAAAATCGGTATATTTAAAAAAAATTGCTGTTCCATACATTTTCATTTTCACCGTGTTACTATTGCAGTTTTTCAAACAGCTGTTTTTGTTTTTTTTCAGGGCAATATATTAAATATAGAAGAGCACAAAGGTATACTGCTTATTTTTTAAGAAATTTCTTCCAGCAGACCTGCGAGAGGAAAGTTGGATGAGAAATGTAGACATGTGTGTAGAGAAGTCCAACAAGAAAATTTAAATTAAAACTTAAAACAAAACAATATTCATATAAAATAAACGTACAAATACATAGACATACACATATAAAAAATACTATTGTAAATATTTACCTATTTAAACATACATATGTATGAAGAATATTACTGTAAGCTCTTTGACTTGTTTTTTTTTTAAAGAAATAAAGTTTTAGAATCTCGAATGTTTTAATAACCGACGATAAATTTCTATGTCCTCACATAGTTTGTCTACCAACGTGCAATGGAGCGCAGCATTCTCGGCGTCAAACTAACCGACCGTGTACGCAACATCACACAGCGCTCCAAAACACAAATTACTGACATTGCTCAAAGAGCCGCTAAGCTGAAGTGGGACTGTACTGGCCACGTCTGCTGCATGCACAATGAGCTGTGGGCCAAAATAGCCACTTCCTGGAGCCCAGACACAGCCAGAAGGCGTCGCGGCAGACCTCGTAGAAGATGGCGGGACGAGCTGGATAAAACCAACGACCAGTGGCCCGCATTAGCCCTGGATAGAAAAAAATGGAACTCATGGCCTTTGCCCAGCAGTGGGATGACGCAGGCTAACAGTATCAGTACCACATAGTTTGTTGTTTAAAATGATGTATTGAATGCGTGGCAGTTTAGCGTCTGTATCCCATGCAATCTGAATACTTCTTCTTCTTGGCGTGTCGATGGCAATCCTAATTGTGTCGGCCCAGAACTGAGCGACTAGTTTGGCGCTTTCGGTAGCGTTCATCAGTTCCTGCAGTGAACAAACAACAGGACACGCAGGACACGATCTTAAGTGCCCCATCGTTTGTGGAACAGCACCACATTTACACTCCAGCAGGGCTATTACGTATCTTTCTGATATCCAGTGACTATCAAGCTTCGGTTGTACACCGAACTTTGATGACAACCGTGAATGTCATAATATTGGTATTACGTATCACACTGAGTGGATATCACTTTACGCTGACTAAGAGGTTCATACATAATACAAAACTAACCTTTTGACAGTTAATTGATGGACACTGAGCCCAGTTACTATCATTGCGAGCTGTCAACAGAGATACGTAATAGCCTTACAGGGCAGAGTCATTAATGAATCTCCACCTGAGCAGGTTGTACTTGCTGTGGCCAACCTGGGTCCGGAGTCTATTTAAAGACTTCTAGCTCAGTCATGGCAACTCATGTCTAGGTGTATACTTACATAAGCATTTATACATGTTACTAACATCAAGATAAAACTTAAGTAGGTATAGAGATTTCACATTTTGAATAGACGTTTATTTTGTTTTAAGTCTACTGAAAGCCTTGACAAGTGATATTGTGCTGACGTAAGCTTTTCAATAGTTAATATCAGTACAATACATTTTTGATGTTTCCACCATATTTATCACTTCTAGAATTCCGAAAGAAAAATGTCCAAAATAACTTTGATTTCTGAAGTCAATGGCAAAAAAAGGAATCAAACGAACAGAAGCTTCGAAAGAAGACTGAAAATTAAAGGTGTTTTCCATGGTTTTTGGGCTTTTTGGACATCAGTATTTTTTTTCCAAAATAATATGTAGTTTTTTTTTTCTAATTTTCACACTTGCAAACATTTATAAACAATAGAACAGATTTGGTGATACGTTTATATCAGATTGGGGGCGTGTTCGTCTTCTTCCTTCGTGCCTCCCAGGATTTGTTTCCGGTCTTCAGCTGAAGCTGTATTTGACGAGTGCGACGGCATCGTTGAACGCCTCAACTGGTCAAAGAACAATTAATTAATTACTTTTGATTCACGGGCTATAACTAATAATAATAGTTATAATTTTAGTACGTCATCATCGTCGAGATGGTTTTGCAAAGAATTATGCATTTGCAATTGTACTTTCCAAGTATGTTGGCTTCGGCTTGCAGTCTAATCGGAGGTTCTTGAATAATTCTACATGGATCGATTGCTTATCCGGCTTCCACAACCATGTCATTGGGTTATCAATGTCTCTCATCATTGTCGTCTCTTCAGCAGAATAACGTTCACTGTTTGACATAGGCCTCCTCCAAGTACCGCTACATCGGCCGGCTTAGACAATCAAAAAGACTACTTTCCCAAAGGAAGATGGATCGTAAAAAAAAGGGTTATTTCGTATGGGAAGTCTAAAATGTCCAAAATGTATGTTCCTTGGGAAAGTTGTCCATTTTTATTTTGGGCAGCTGCCAACTATCTAAAATTATGAAAAGAAAACTTACAATAGTTTGACGTTTCACACTTTTTTGTAGTCTTTGCAATTCCTCTCTCCTTTTACGCTGCAGGAAACCAATCTGAAATAAATAAGATAGAAGATGAATTTAAACCTTTTAGCGTGTAAGAGATTAGTCCTGTTTTAACTGTGTTAGTTTCTATAATGGGTGTAAAAGTACCCTTAAAGCCGAAAAGCACTTGTTCTCCCCATCATAGCGATCATTATTTGGTTCTAGACCGGATATAATTATATTGGGGGCCAAAGTTACTGTTAAGATATAAAATATATATGAATCCTGAATTGTAAGTGTTTCTTATAATCTAGACATTGTAATATTAATATTTACACCAATATTGATGTTGTGCTAAAATTTTACGTTTATGATGTTCTAGTATTTGTATGCCATTTCTATGGCGAAACATGTAAGTTCATAACCCTATCCATTTATTTATTTATTCGGAATTTATTGTGTATTTTTACTTTTGACTTATTAATTTAATCTAGTTTTTAATTCAATAATTGTATTGTAATGTAATTCCGACATTTCATTTATTTATGTTTGTATTTGTGTATATTTATTTTTGTTTTTAAAAAAATGTTCCGTATGAAATTTTAATGTAATTCTGCAATTTCAATTATTTATGTGTTTGTATTTTTGATTAATATGGGTCTCGGACCTGAAATAAATGCTTTTATTTTATTTATAAGACCTTTAATGTACCATGTTTTTATTCAAATAAATTATTCTATTCTATTCTAAAAGTTCCAACTTTTACACTAGTTTTTTTTTTTAATACAAGTTTTTGTTGTAGGTGTAAATGATGCCGTGACGTCTGACAGGGGAGAATGGAAGAAGACTTAATGCGTTGACACTGAGTAGAAGGGGGCAAGGGCAGGAAGATGATGATGACAAGTTTTTGATGGTATAACTTTACTTTAAATACGTCCATGACCCCTAACTATTCAAAGCATTCATCAGCACAATGTTTTGAGTGCGTTGATTTGAGTCCTTCCATAAAACGTGATTTTTCAACCCAACATAAAAAAGTCCGTTCCCAGCAATGATTTTTGCGAAGAGTCACTTAACTTGATGTACTTGTCCATAATGCTTGGTTGTCGGCTTCGTTTACACCTTGTAGTATCTATTAGTAACTAGGTGATCCCCGCGACCTTTGTCCGCGTGAAATTATTATAAAAATACAATTTTCCTCGTTTTTGCAACATTTTTCATTGATGCCGCTCCGCTCCTTTTGATCGCGTTATACAAGGTTAACTTTAGGTCGTTCTGGAACCGAAAGTCATAAACTCGATCATCGAACAAATTGGGACTATTAAAAAAAAGATTAACAAAAAAAAAATTACATTTAATTTCTCGTGATTTTTTTAATATTTTGTTTTTTTTTTAAAAAAATCACGAACACATTAATTTAAAATATATTTCATTTTTGTTTGTTATTTTTCGAAAAAAAAAACAGTCGGAGTATCGTTCAGAGTTCGATGATCGAGTTTATGGCATACGGTTCCAGAACGACCTAAAAATAATTGATGTTTATCCTATAGCCTCCTTTGGTAAATAGCCCAACCAACAGTAAAAGATTTTTTCAATTCGATCTAGCAGTTCCTGAGATTAGCGCGTTCAACCAAACAAACTCTTCAGCTTTATAATATTAGTATAGATTATGGTTTGTAGTACGTACCCTGTAAAGAATCAATGCGATAATGATCAGGATGCAGAGGCCGACCACAACCGCTATTATTATCGTCTCTATCGGTACCGGAGCATCTTGTAGCATTATGGTTGAGCTTGTGCTGAAAAAATATATTATTATTGCTCATACTGAGACTTTAATATTTATAGAAGTTAAGAAGTTTTCATGCTTTTCTAAAATAATAAATAATAATAGTTAGTTCAAAGATTAATATCGTTAGATATCGCCTTTACGTCATTTTAAGTCCCGCGAAAAGTGACAAGAAACTCACAAATACCGCATGGAACGGTTGGTACAATTTTTAAGCAGGAGTGAACGAGATAATTTATTCCACGTCCATTTCATTCCGCCCGTGTCCTTCGAAAAATATGACTTCCCTAATTTTGTATCGGATTTTGTTAACAATTTCAAGGGTTTTAATTTTTTTTGCACGGAACCCTAATTAAAGTAGCTTTCTAAAATTAGAATAGTCTGAGGTACTCCTAATTACATCAGCTATCTGTTAGTAAAAGTCGCGTCAAAATTAGTCAAGCATTTTCGGAGATTAGCCGGAACAAACACACAGGCAGACAAAAAAATAAAATAATGTTTTTTGTTAAATGTACTGTATAATTATACTTTCATAAGCGTTTGGTAAAAAGGTGTTATTTTGAAATTACAAACAGACATTTCAATTTTATTTATTTGTATGTCAATGTCAAAGAAACTGGACCATGACCATTGTTTAACAGGGTTGGGCGAATCTAAGTGTTTAAATATTTTGTATAATTACCTCACAGCTTTAGATTGGCCATCAGGAAGTTCTAGTTGAATAAAACTCGATATTGTGACATTTTTATCATTATCGAGAAGTCCATCTGCAAAGTAAATAAGAGAAACACTGCTTTAAGATTTCACGGTTTAAAACTAAACTTATACTGTCGCTTACGGGATATCTTCCGTGATTGTTGTTGTTGTTTCGTGTTGTTTTTTGTTGTGTTGTTTGTTGTTGTAATTTGTTGTTGTTGTTGTTGTGGAAGCTCAAAATAATTAACAATCTCAGAAGATAAGCCGCAAGTGACAGTATAAGTTTAAATAAGAGAAAGTACACATTAGATATATTTTTTTTGTAACTGGACATCTGGTGTAGTGCTCATACAGCTATGTCGTGCCGAGGTAGAAAGCGCAATGAAGAGGCAAGTTAGAATTAATGGCTGTTTCCACGAACCGTCACCTAAAACTGTCGGAATAATGCCTAAAATCTAATCAAAATCTATAAAGGAAAACCGGAAAACTTTGGAAATCCAGGAACCTTTTCCCAGCTGTGATATGTTCAGGACAAAATAAAGTGACACACTTAGAAACGGACTCGCTTACTAGGAGAAATCTTATGTTACTGTTAGCTTGCTTTATCCCTCGGTTGGGTAAAGGCCTTTCTCTCCTCATGACTTCCAGCTCTTCTGATACAGATCCAATGTGGACGACGGGTCATTGGTTTTGTCCTGCTCATCCCGCTATCTTATACGAGCTCTAAATATTTACACTGTACAAAAGATAATACTTCAACAATGTTATAAAATAGTCTGTAGTTGTCATTGTTATTATATCCGAACGCAACTTCGGGAGCCTTCGGCCTACATCGGTGATCGTTCGAACATATGACTTGTTATAAATCAAATAGAACAGTCATTGTTCCTCAGTTCTTGATTTGGTTTCTCGAAAAGACACGTCAATTCATTTCGTAATATCAAGACTTAAGCTGAGTCCTAGATCCCGCTAATTGTCACAGTATCGTCTCTGTACTTGTTTCTCTGTCTGTATAAATTTGTCCTTCATCGTTTGGTGTAATTTGTAGCAATAAACATTATCAGAAGTGCCGAGTACTTCATACAACACACTCATTTACACCCGCCACCGTGCAGTCATTGAAACACTATTATTTTTTCAATTATTAACTGCAAGTGATAGTTAAAATTCCTAAATAATATACCGAACTAAAGCTGATAATATAATAAAAATTATCAAAAATAAAAGGCTCAATTATTCGAGTCAACTAGTCGGTAACATCTCTAATATTAGCTCGTGGTTCTTACCAAGGGTTCCGGGCAGAATGGTCATCGGTATGAGCACCTTGGCGAATTCCACATTTGTGATCAAACTTTCCACCAGGCATTGGTATGAAATTGATGCGCTTGTGTCTTTTTCTGTTACGCGTCTGCAGGGAACATATAGATTCGACGTAGAAAAAAACACCTAAAAAAAAGTTTAATACATGAAAATTCATAAGAACGGTCCTTTAAGACCCAGACATAGGCTGAGATTCTCCATACAGATATAGACTTAATCGACGTTTCGTATTCCCGTTTTTTCTTCCTGAATATTATGCCTCTAGAACAATTTTTTTTCAATAATATCAAGGACTACTGTAGACGCATTCCAGTAATTTCCTTTTTTTCAGCAATTTATAAGTGAAGAAAAAAGACCCTCCAAAATTGACAAAAAAATACCCATTTTTACGGCCGTGATTAGAGAACTACCAGACAAATTAGAAAACAATTTTAATATCACAAAATTTGATAGGAACTTTGACATCTCTTTCTTAAAATTTTAATCTCAAAAATAATTGAATCGGCTCAGTATTCGAAAAAGGGGAATACGAAACGTCAATCGATCCGTCGCGCGTCGTTTCGATCAGCTGCAAGATTTGACCAAAATATTTTTTATTTAATATTCTTATAATAAAACAAACTGATTTATAAAAATACTAGCGGACGTCACGCGGTTTGACCCGCGTAGTTCCCGTTCCCGTGGGAGTACGGAGATAAAATATAATCTATGTTACTCAGTAAAGACGTGGCTTTCTAAAACTGACAGAATTTTTGAAATCGGCGCAGCAGTTTTTGAGTTTATTCATTACAAACATACACACAAAAATACAAATCTTTCCTCTTTATAATATTAGTGTAGATATACAAATTCTTAGAGTTCCAAGTATCGAATAATAAATAATGCAGGGCCTTACTGTGACGTCATCGTATTTGATGTACGGTTGGAGCAGCAACTTAACATCTACTGGAAGTCCCACCCAAGAAGTCGGACCAAGGTTGAAGATCTGCAATAAAATAAAAGTTTTTATTTTTATTTCACTATTATAGCACCACGACTGCAACCAGTAGTTGTAGTTCTTACAAATAGATTACGATTTTGTTCGCGTTATCGCGTCTATTAAGGTGGATGCTCCAACTAGCCCGCGCAATTCAAGTTTTCTTACGTTTTTTGCAATTTGCAGGCCAGTGCTAGGTTGTGTGTTGATTAAAATATTGCTCGCGACTGTAAGACGTATGTAGTTACAAAATTATAATGATCAAAATCATCAATACAACCCTCCAAGCTCATAAAGGTGCAAGAACGACTTTTTCAAGGTCAAAGTCACAAGAAAATTTGAATTTCGCGGGCTGGTTGGAGCATCCACCTTAAATGCAGGGGCGAATTCAGGGGGTGAAAAAACTTTTTGTAATAAAGTTTTTGAGTGAATGGATAAACAAAACTCTGGCTTTCTTTATGGAACTGGAAAGCATTTCCTGAGAAAAAATCCTGGTCTAGGAGCGAAAACGAATAACGTCTGTGGATGGTATAATGGCAGTGGAATCAGAATATGCTACAGTCAAAATAGTAATCATCATCATCATTTCAGCCGAAAGACGTCCACTGCTGGACATAGGCCTCCCTCAATTGTCGCCGCATTGACTGGTCCCGTGCGACTCGCATCCAGCCGATTCCCGCGGCCTTCTCCAGGTCATCGGTCCACCTAGAGGGAGGCCTTCCAACACAACGTCTTCCGGTTCGCGGGCGCCAAAATAGTAATGCTGAAGACTTATCTTACCTGATCTTTGTCATCAATTATTGTACCCAAATCTTACCATTTCTGCTGAGACAGAAAAATTATAGATCAGCTTTAAAACTCACCGTATAGACGTGTTTTATCTTTTTGCCATTTTCTTTGATGTCCTCTTCCGTAATGTTGACATAACGACCGATGTCAGTCTCTCTGTAAGCGAGAAAATGCTTTTAATTTATGTAATAGATATTCAAGTATGAAGCAAGAAAAACATAGGTGCATGCATGTCGCAGGATTATTGGAAAATCTGTATTTTTTTCGCTTTTCACTAAAACCGGTACTTGTCACAAAAAACAATTTTTATAATTTTTGTCGTTTATTCCGGCTAATCTCCGTAACGGCTGGACCGATTTCAACGCAACTTTTACTGGCAAATAGCTCATCAGCTGAGTAGCTGATGAGCTATCTGCCAGTAAAAGTTGCGAAAGGATTAGAGTTAATCCTTTATTCTAAAATAAAATTAGTTACTTCTGATAACATCTTATATTATGTAACTAATTTCATTTTAGAAAAAACGATTAGAGTACCGTGCAAAAAAAAAAACCTCAGAAATTCTTAATTAAATTCGGTTCAAGTATCACAATTATGCGCTGACAAATGCCCTCACAGTTTAACCCACGCCATAAACAAGCCCAACAAGAATCTTAAGAATTGCCTCTTAGTTCAGTCAATCATCAATAAAGTTTCCAATCGTCTTTTCAGACTGGGTTTTTTGGCATTATCCTGCGACTCATACAAGTTTAAAAGAAAATTAATACTTTAAGATAACAATACGAACCCTTTGGCATTAATTCCACGAGGATCAGCCTTCAGAGGAATCGATTTCTCGATGCTCAGTGTGTGGTTTAGATTGCAGCGATTGAAAAGACGCATGGTGATGTTAATTGATTTGTGCGCGTTTGTAAGATGGTTCATCTCTAGTTCGATTGTGTCGGTGTTCTGTGAATAGTATAGACAACATAATTATAACATCATGGCTGTATTGCCCAAAAGATTCACACATCAGAGACATCAGTACCGAAGGGTCAATTTTGGGAAGAGGTATCGGCTACCTCTTACAAAAATTGCCCCTTCAGACTCATAATATGACATTAAAGATATGTACTCCGGCGAGTACATAATATCTTTAAGAGGACCCTTCCCGGCCCGCCTATCGTCAACGCGAGCATGGTCGAAAAGCTTGTTGTTTCATCCAGAGCCTCAGCGGCGGTATTCTTTCAACTCCCCTGTCTTACTCTAGCCCCGACCCCGCGCTACTCCCGCGCACCTCATACCGCCTAAGGCGAGGCGAGGAGGCGAAAAATAGTGTTCGAAAATTTATAAAACTTGTTCCAGGAAATACGTGTTTTTGAATAAGTCTTAAAAGTCTGTGAAATAAACATTTGTTATTTAGAATCTCCACTACATTTGCAAGGCTTCTATCAGGATGCTTTCTTTACTTTTACAATTTATGAGTAGATTATAAACGGCCAAAGTTTAGGTAATAATTTGTGCAAAACAGCAATTTTTGGAAGCCTATACTGAATTTGTCTCTACAAATTTTCATTTTTTGCTTGATAGAAGCCTAGATGCAGTGCACAAGATACTTATTAGTTCAAAAAATTCAAATATTTATGTGTAACAACGGCATAATCATGTACGAGAGGTTGTCAAAATTCTCGCGATAAGTATGGCGGATTGGCCGCTCTTAATGTCATATTATGAGTCCGTAGAATACTGACTGTGCCATTATTCAAAGGGAATCTGGTAGGAATCGAGTTGTATGAAACCTTCGCCACTGGTAGACATAAACATGCTTCAGAAACCCTTCATGCATAGGAATACATGTTCAACAGCTTCTTTGACTTCAGTTATAATATTTACTACAGTTGTTAAAGAGAGTGAACCCATTTAGAATATGGACCTTGCCCAGAAATTGTTATTCTTGTAAAGGAGAAAATTCTGTTGCATCAAGCAGACCAAGTTTTTTAGTTAACTTTTTCGATGGGATTCTGATCGTGTTCGCGAAAAATTATTCAGCTCCTTCGTACAGACAGCACATCAAACTATAACAATCTGTCATTTTTTTTTTAATAGACTTTCAACTTTATCGTTAAAGCATTAAGTTCAAGGTTGATTGGAAAATTTTACAGTTTCGGGTAGCTTAGCTTGGTTGACCGTACATTTGGGCGAGTAGGTCTTCAGGTTTTGTATGGAATACCTGATTATTTTCTCGCGATTACGATTCTGGTCCTATGGAGAAAGTTGTTCATTTCAATGGTCTACACCGCATCCTAAAACATAACCACATCTTTCTGGCACATGCTGTATAGTTTTTATAACCAAGACGATCACGGGAGTTAGACAGTTCCAAATGACATACCCAACTTTGTTTATTCCAGATGGGCCTCGCTGGCTCACACCTTAGTCTGTCTCCATCAGTCGAGGTCTCGTACACACAGCCTCCCGGCTTGAGCACGTTAGCACCGGTGATGTGCACGCGAACGCACGCATCATACGCCACTTCCCCGGTATTGAGCACAGCGATGGTCATATGCTCTATTTTGCTCAAGCCAATTACGTACGGGTCATCTTTCGGTTTTCTGCAAGCACGAAGTTGTTTATAATAGGGAATATGCAAGTAATACAATTTTTTATGCATGCATTGTTTTGGGTTTTAAAAACAATGTGGTGCACTTGTTTAATTGGGTCCGTGGCTTAGACCACCAGTGGTCAAGGCACCCGTGGCCGACGCCCCCGATTCGATTCATTTGATGGGTCCGGGCAAAAAGCAAATACATCTCACACAACAATACAATGTATTATTGCCGTAGCATGTTTTTGGCGAAACGGAAAGCACATTCAAAACGCATTGTCCCCGATAATGTTGGTTGTCAAATTGTGACGTCAAAACTGTGTGTTAAAGTAACTACTAAATTACTGGTCCGCACTTACAAATAAAAAATGCATACCTTTTAGCCGACTTCCAAAAAGAGGAGGTTATCAATAAAATTCATTTGAATTTGTTTTTTTATTGTTAATTTCAACCCCCTAACCCGTAAGTGTTATTCACATATTGAACAGAGTTAGGAGTTGAGGTTCTTTGTTAGAGAAAAGATTTTCGTGACATTTTAGAATATAAATATTGCTGCCATCGAACTTTGCCGTGTTTGGAATCAAATAACAGTGTGCTTTTCTGAAACTGCCCCTGAAACTGCAGCGACAACGCCGTCTTATGCCAGATACGACTTACTACAGTAGTAAGTCGTATCTGCAAAAAAAAAAAACACCTTTAAGGTTCCTATCAGACATTTCACAAACACACCATTGAGATGCCTACTCTTACCACCTGTCGTGCCTGTCGTGGTTTTGGCCGATGAGATAGAGGCAAGGCTGAAGTTTAATCGCATACAAATGGGCCTGATGAATTCACGGATGAGCAAGTTTCAGTATTGATTGTATCATTTGAATTACCATCTCATCTGTTGAACTCGACCTGTTGATCCGTTAACTTGACCTGTTTCCAAGACTTTACGCCAAAAAGTAGAAGGCAAAAGAAACGGGTCTGAGAAACTATTTGCATAATATGTTTAAATATCAAACATGGCAAATATTTGATGGATATAAATTGCTGATTCTTGAATGATCATGGGTACTTACTCGAAACTGATAAAATGTTTTAAATTTAAGTTTGGCACACAAATGTTCCCAGCACACTCGGCAGCCCACAACCGGCTCACGACCTTCAAAACACTGTTGTCGCTTAGGATCACTTGGGAGGGATCAAAAACGGGGGGTGTCAGACCTTTTTTCAGCTCCGATGATACCGTGATGCCTATCTCCGTCTCGTATTTTCCAAGCTTTAAAGAAAACATACGGTTATAAAATGTCACTTCACCAGTCTAATCAATCAAAGAGAATTTAGTTCAGATTTCATAGAGTTGGTCTGCCGAATGTAAAATTGTACTCACCAAGGGCAAATAAAAAGGCACTTTTTTGCAGTATTTAGGATGCTTTTCATGCAGGGACATGACAAAACTAAAGCTGCCTGATGGGTCGACCAGCTTGGCGTGTTCGTGGTTCATCTCCACCGTTGTTGATATTTCTGACATAAAACAATCATTCGTTAGGACCGGAGCCAATTTCGTATGATCATTTTAAGGTGGATGCTCCAACCAGCCCGCGAAATTCAAATTTTCTACGTTTTTTGCAATTTGCAGGCCAGTGCTAGGTTGTATGTTGATTAAAATATTCCTCGCGACTGTAAGACGTATTTACATAGTTACTGAATTCTAATCATCAAAATCATCAATACAACCCTCCAAGCGCATGAAGGTGCAGGAATGCCTTGGCCCTTGAAAAGTCATTCTTGCACCTGTTACTGAACATGCTACCCTGACGCTTTCACCTTAAGTGTGCAGTTCTAAGTAGCGGTCAAGAAAACATGCATCGATAGAAATTTTGAAAAGTTGATATGCCATTGTCTTTTAAATTTATAAAATTCACGTGTCAGTAATGCACGCTAATTGCCAAAAACATCAAATTTTGTGAATGCGTATTATGTGCCATTATCTTCTAAATATTTTTATAAAGTTCACTTGTCAGTACGTGCACGCTAATAGGGTAGATGACAATAAAAATCTAATTAGTCCGTCAGATAGATTTCCAAAAAATGTTGGACACATATTTTTTCTTTTTTCACGTAAACAAATAATGGAGTGCTTCGAAAACTCGTGTGACGTCACATTTGAGTACATTTTAACCGACTTCAAAAAGGTTAGACAAAAGGTAAAAAAAAAGGTTCTCAATTCGTCGGAACTTTTTTTTTTTTATGTATGTTCCCCGATTACTCGAAGATGGCTGGACCGATTTGGATTTTTTTTGTTTTTTTTGAAAGGGTATACTTTCCAGATGGTCTCATGATCTTCAAGTTAGGATCTGATGATGGGATCCTGGAGAAATAGAGAGAACTCTTCAAATTTTGAAGGCTCACTCGAAGCGATTTGGATAGTTTTTGGAAGAGTAGTTCTCGGAGTGGTCCCATTTCCATTTGGTGAAGATCTGATGAAGAACTTTGGAGATAGGCAACGGAACTCCTCAATAAATGATAGAAAACGGACTGGGATTGCTGAAATCTCATGTCTGTCTATTGTTTACACCAGTTCATAACATAACATCACGCCGGTACGCTGTGAAGGGGTGAAGCAGATGTGAACCATAAAAAAGTGAAAAATAACTTCAGCTTCAGAAGTCGGTGACCTTTGTTTGATTGATTTGGTTTTTTTGTCACCGACTTCTGAAGCTGAAGTTATTTTTCACTATTTTGTGTTTTTTTGAAGTCGGTTTTTTTTTACCCAAATGTGACGTCACAAGCCCATTACTCATGATCTTTGACACGTTTTATCTTCGTCAATTTTTATTAATTTGATAAAACAAAAAACACGTATCCAAAATTTTTCAATAATCTAACTGACGGACTAAACAGAATCATATTTTGTTTATCGTCATCTCTATTCCCGAAACTATCCAATTTTGTGAATGGTAGACTCAAAAGAAAGAACAGTTTTGGACACAATAGCTGGCGCCGCGCCCTGCGAAGCAGTTGCGGGTCGCTAGTATATTCTAAACAATATGGCGACGTATACTAACCCGCTTTGACTGTTTTCGGCAAGCTCGGATATGTCACTATTAAACAAACTTCGAATTCAAAGTTTGTTGTACCTGTTTTTGTGCGACCCTGAAAACAAACCAGTCAATAAGACTTGTGAAACATGTACAGCACAAAATGCAAGGAGGAGAATTCGCCACCAATTTGAATCTTATGTCTGGCCGTATAGCAGATGAAGAACAAAAAAGAAATAAAACTATTAAAAGAAGAATAGTGCCGTCCTTCCTTCCGTCCTAACAGTACTAACAGTGCTAACTGTACTTGCCGAACAAAAAGTTTACCAAATGGGATTCAATGTATGATGTATGAAGATCAAAATAGTTACGAAATGGGACTTTTGTGATGCTATTTTGTTTAGTTGTCGAAATGGGAAAGTTACCGAGATGGGCCGGAGCCGTTTCAAGTAGTTATAGTGGTTCGGAGGTGAGCCTTAGATTATTGATATTGAAGTTAAAAATATATGTTACGTACGTTTATGGTTGATTTAATGAATAATTAAATCTGAACTGTACCTGTACACTGGGGAATTCCACTTTTGTTTCCACAAGTACTGACGCCATGCATCTTAGGAGCGCTACCTTGTCTGTGTAAGGTGAGCCGATTGCTAATTCTGTTAAAAAAAAAAAAAGATAAGAAACTGTTGTCTGTGGCATGGCGGACCGCAAAAACCGCCTGGCTTCTGAATCGCGCGTGTCCTGTGTGGGCTTGCTTATTTACCTACTTATTGAGCATTTTCATGGTCGTTTAATACGTGAGTAAGGGAATAGTTTCCTAAAAACCTTTTTAGGCCCTACTCCCTAACGCTTCGTCCGTATATTCGGATCTGACCGTCTCTCTCGCTCGCACTCATCTGCAGACGTGCGCGAGAGAGATAGATAGAACCGAATATACGGACGAAACAATAAAGAGTAGGGCCCGTTACGTAAAACATAACCCACCTTTGCATCCATTCTCGTCGTAATCTAACAGTGGCGACAGACTCATGCCAAAAGACTCCCCGTATCTTGCTCCAGGCAATATCGTCTGCAGCGGTTTCAAGTTTTGGTCTGTTATATCCTTACTGCTGAGGGCAGCTCCACTGTACAGGTAGACAACACCCTTGCCTTCATTTTCAAAAGGTGCCCCAATTGCAATTTCTGAAGAATAAGAAATAGATAATAAAGATCACAAAAAAAACCGGCCAAGTGCGAGTTGAACTCTCGCGTGGAGAGGGTTCCGTACAATGCCAAAGTCTTATATTGAGTTTACCACTTTATTTTCAATTGATAGAATTCTTATAGGTTTTCCTTTTTTTTAACTCTAATGAACTATAATATTGTACTTTTCTCAAAATTTTATGCTCACTAGTTTCGGAGATCAGGGGGGGGGAATTCTCAATTTTCGTCTACAATACTAACAAAAATATATTTGACCGTCATAACGAGCCCTTTCATTTGATATATGACACAGTAAGGTTTGCAAAACTTTTTTATTTCCTAATTTGTCTTCCAAAAATGACCCTTATTACAAAAATATTTATTTACTTTGCACATCTGTGTTTGGGTCATAGGATTACACCATCCTACCAAATTTCACCTGATTTGGTCCAGTAGATTCGGAACAAATTGGCTGTGACAGACGGACGGACAGACAGACAGACGCACGAGTGATCCTATAAGGGTCCCGGTTTTCTAATTTTTTGTACGGAACCCTAAGAACATGAGCATATAATAAACTTTGCTCATCCGGATTTCCAGTGAAATTTTATTCAAAATGGTAGGTTATTCATTCAATTTCTATAGAGCAACTACAACCACCGAATTCTTCAACATCGTTGTCCTGCCCTTATTCAAATTTATTTGTTTGTCTATTTCTTCCTTACTTCTCTATTACTGGTTCGCACAGTTAGATCGACACAGTCTACTATTATAGAAACTATAATTATATCACTTTTTGCTGAATCACTGTCTCTCAAGATACAGGTTACCTAGTTTGAGAGACAGGGTTTTCCATATTGTGTACAGATTTCAGTTCTTCATTGTATTGCATTGTGTTACTACCAAAGCTCCTTTATACTGTTTATAAAAAAACATGTTAAATCTGTATTTTTGTGAAATAAAGTATTATTACTGGTCATCTCTGGACACCTCCTTTCGTGCCATATCACCCTTCACACAGTCCATCCATCGTTTCTTTGGTCTTCCTCTACTCTTATACCCATTCACATTTAACCACCGTTTACAAATGAATCCTTCCAAAATGGAATCACAATTATTATAGCAAATAAAATCGAGTGTTTTTTAAGTTTTTGTAAAAGATTGTCTTACCATGACTTTTGTCGTTATTTAGGTCTCCCACGTTTACTATTGCACTACCAAACATTGATCCCGATTTTTGTCCAACAATTTTTCTTTTGAACACTGGCGATTTCTGCAAAATATAATTGGCAGATCTTGTATGCGATGGACATTCAATAGTGAAACGGACAGTTTGGCGAGTGAGTGATTCCAAATACAAGAAACGTTTAATAACTGGACGATGCACGCGAATCAATGTTCGCTCTACGAGACGATGGTGAGAACGGTCCATTACTCTATTGTATTAATAAATAAATAGTAATAATACCAGCCTATTACTGTCCCACTGCTGGGCAAAGGCCCCTTCTCATACAGAGAAGGCACGAGCATTGATCACCACGCTTGCTCAAGACGGGTTGACGATTTCAGACTGTGTTGTTGATGATTTCCTTCACCAATGTCTGTGATGTCCAACATAAACATAAAAGTACATATGAATTGAAAAAATCAGATCTGAACCCACAACCTCATGCTTGAGAGGCGAGGCCTTAACCTCTGGGCCATCACGACATTGTATTAATTTTGTCAAAATGTTGATGAATATCAAAATGGTGAACTCAGTTTATTACTCACTGTAGGCTTGGTGGCAAGATAAACGTATACAGCTCCTAAGTTATAGTAGTTTTTCTTGGCATAAGTAGGTGCTCCTACGAGCAGGTCAGTTAAAGGTTTATACTCATTGCCACGCAACGTGGCAGCACATAGCACCGCTCCGAACATTGAACCTACATCACCTCTGTCCACACCCTTGTCCAGTCTGAGTTGAAAAGCCAAACCTTTGTAGAAATGAACCTGCAAGGATTATAATGTTTTTCTGAATTGTAAAAGTGTCTGATGAAATCACTGAACGAGGGGTGGAAATTAATTTCACTTTTTGTTTTAAATATTTATAGAGGGTGTAAATAGACCTTAACGAAGCCGAAAGACACTTGTTCTCCCCATCATTGCGATCATTTTTTTGCGATAGGAGATATTGGAGGTCAAAGTTCCAACTTTTTTACTAGTTTTTAAGATCATAACTTTACTTTAAATACCTCCATAAACCGTTTACTATTAAAATGCGTCTATCACCACAATGTTCTGAATGCGTTACATTGAGTTTTACCGTAAAACGTGATTTTCCACCCCATTAAATAAGTCGTTTCCCAGCAATAATTTTTGCGTAGAGTTACTTAGTTTGATGTACAGAATGCTTGGTTGACGGCTTCGTGAAAAGTCCGCTCACACCATGTATAATTAGAATGTAATTAAAAGTAATTTGTAATTGTAGAAGGCTACCTGCGAGGAAAACGGATGTTTAAAATATACTCATTTCTAAATAAGATTTCTAATAAGATTAATTAATAAAATAGGTATTTATATTATATAGATTCCATGCGATATGTTTACCTCTCCAAAACCTTTTTTTCCGTACGGCGAACCCACGGCGAACGACAAAATAGGATTGATAAACGTGCCTGAGGCGACGGCATACCCTGAAATCATAATTTAGTTACTGAAATGATTATAAACTTATTGAGAGCCAAATTATTTAAACAAAAACGTTATAATTTTAAGTAGTATACAATATTACTTGTTCTAATGATCGTCTTGTTCAATACATAATTATTATGAACGACTTACACTTGTCCAAGAAATTAAGTGTGTAACTCTGTCTTAATTTTAGAACAATACAGTATTAGTATATATATTTTTTTTTTACTGATACTGCAGCCTAGGGCTGGCGGCTAGCGAGCTGAGTATTATATGTTAAGGGGACTACAGGAGCTAAATGCAAGTTTTATAATGCAAAAAAGCATATTATTATGATTCACTGCAATAAACAAAACCAGAAAAATATATGATATTCTTCAGGATATATGCTAGTTTAGTAGTTAGTAGTTTATATTTTATATTAGTAGTTGTTTTGAAAACATAATATTTTTACTCGATAAAAAAAATCACGAACTTATCTCTAAAAATTTCTTTTAACGAGTAAAAACCTTACTAAAATAGATGCGATCATTCTGATTTTTTTGTCAAATAATTCTACAAGCAACATAATTATTAGCATGGTTGTGTTTTATTTTTTCAGTCCAATCAATAGATTTTTTGTAAATCGCAAAAAACCACTCATTTCGCACTACTCGGCCCGCACTGATTGACGTAACAACCACTTTGTAGTGCACTACGCAAGCTGATTAGAACTTTATTCTAACAGTATTTCAAACGAAGTTTGAACCACCACAAATAGAGTCGCTAATTTAGCTCATGTAGTCGCCTTAACAGCGGAAAATGAAAATGAAAGTGTTAAAAATAAATAAAAAAAAGAAGTTCTTACCAAAATTAAATTCAGGTGTAGTTTTACTTTTCCTGATAAGCTTCGGCAACTTATTTGGACTACCAGCATAAATCATTGCTCGACCTTAGAATATAAGAAAAGTTTTTTACATTAACATAACATCACGCTGTAATACACGAAGGGCAAGGCAGATGTGTACCTAATAGTACACCCACATTTCGCCAGTTGTGTTAAAGTCCCATCTAACAGGGGGCGAGCCTATAGACATCAACCGGGCACAAATCCAGAATCCCTGGCTGCTACTGAAAAATCTAACGGAAAAACCGAATAAAACTTTGTCCGACTCTGGGATAACCTAACCTAACATAACAACCACTCGACCAACAAAGGCAGTAAAAAGTTTTTCATATGAAATAGGCAAACCATTTTTAAAGCACGCAATTACATAATAAAGGGTGTAAAAAACCTCTTAACGAATCCGAAAGACACTTGTTCTCCCCGTCATTGCGATCATTTTTTTGTTCTACATCATACCTGGGAACCTTCTAGTTACGGAGATATTGGGCATCAAAGTTCCAACTTTTTGGCAACTTTTTTCTTAATTAAAAGTTTTTAATGTAAGATTTTTACTTTAAACACCTCCACGACCCCCGTACTATTCAATCCTTCCATCAGCACAATGTTTTGAGTGCTTTACATTGAGTTCTACCACAAAACATGATTTTTCACTCCAAAAAAAGTCGTTTCCTAGTAATAATTTTTGCGTAAAGTTACTTAGTTTGATGTACAGAATGCTTGGTTGACTGCTTCGTGATGAGGTGGTTTACACCCTGTATATCAGCATGCCTGTGTTGGTATAATTATGTGGGTACAGTTAAATCGATAACGTAAAAAGTACTTATTATAGAAGAGGTGAATAAATGGTGTAAATAGGCCTTTAACGAAGCCGAATGGCACTTGTTCTCTGTCGTTGTTGTTGTTGACCATACCTGGGAACCTTACGGAGATATTATAGATCAATTTCACAAGTTTTGTTTTCAAGTACCAGTTTGTACGGCTTTACTTTAAATACCTTGATAACCCGTTTACTATTAAATGCGTCCATCAGCACAATGTTTTGAGTACGTTACATTTGAGTTTTACCGAAAAGCCTGATTTTATCAACCCAAAAAAAAATAGTTTCCCAGCAATAATTTTTGCGTAGAGTTACTCAGTTTGAGGTACAGAATGCTAAGTTGACGGCTTCGTGAAGGGTTTGTTTACACCATGTATAATCCACCAGTGCGGGTTGGTATATGTCACATGTCTTAGAATTTTTGGTACTAGGACATGCCGTTTAAACATGATGTTTCCTCACGACGTTTCTCTTCACCATTTTTGAGAGCCGTGGTGATGAAATAAAGTACACAAAGTAATACCCCCGCTTCGCTGTTCAGGGAGAGTTTGAGAGCAGAGGTGTTGAAATTGAAGTCATGTGTTTGCTCGCATGCTGGACTATAGCCCATTACCTCTCACGAAGAAGAAGTGACCTGGTTCCCAGAAGTCGGAAATTGATTGGCTGATTATGCATTTAAACCTTTTAATTTTTAGATTATAAGTGCGCCGAAACGTGTACGTACCGCCTGCGCAACCAGCTCTAAACAGGGTGTTAAAGTAGTCGCGTGCCATAGCTTAGGGGTGAGTTCAGTATCGATAAAGGAGCCCGTAAAAAATAAAAAAATATCCAAAAAAATAAAAACAAAAAAAAAATAAAAACAAAAAAAAATGCAAGATCAACCTAATTTAGTACCTACTAACTTCAAATAGCAATATAAAATAACTTGAATTCCAAACGATTGCTATTTTAAGTTAGTAGGTACTAAATTAGGTTGATCTTGCAATATTTTTTTTTGTTTTCATTTTAATATTTTTTTGTTTTTATTTTTATTGGCACGCGACTACTTTAACATCCTGTATACTGTGTGCGGACGTGTGTGTTGTGTTTGTTGGCGAACAAAATCTAGGCCAACAAGGAAATGTCTGAAATTGCGTGTGTGAATTCTTGCTCGGATTATGTCCTAGCCAAATTGTATGTACTTACCATGAAACATGCCAGGGCCACCAACTATTATGGAGTCATCTGAAGCGACGTCAATACTCCAGCCAAATGAATCCATGGTTGCCTCTGTGAAACACACAGGGTGATGTTAAAACTTGTAAAACTAACATTTACGGTCACCAGGTACACCTTTTATGTATCTTTTTGCCTTTAGGTGTTTATTTTAATGCAGCCTAAGAGCTACTAGACAGACATATATTTGCACAAAAGTCACGGTTCTCATAAATGGTTCTGACAGCTTTTACAGGCAACCAGAAGCCCAAAAGCCTGACAACGAATATTACTAAGGGGTACAGCATTGCCCTGCCGGGGCATCGGGACTGTTCGAAAGAGATACTGTGACCCCGGAACACAATGGGCGATGAAGAAACATGGATGGGTTTTAGTCCGTAAAAGTCTGACACTCCCTCCTGCTCCACCCAGAGCGGGAGGAGTCATTAGATGATTTCCTATCCGAAAAAAAAGGGGTACACCATAACTACTTTAAATGTGCAGTTCATGATGGCGTTGCTTATCAAGAAAAATTGCATCGATGATGTGTAAAAACGGACACACATACATTCACTCACACTTAGACTCACTCATACAAAAACACTCAACTGTGCACTCTGGTGCACGCACAAGCACAAATGTTCAACTTAAGTAAATAAGTAGCTTAATTTAAATTTGATTTTAGTTCATAGCATTAATTGTTTTTTGTCATTTTTATTTTTGAATTACTTTTACTTTATTTTAAAATTATTTTATTACCATATATGTTTCCTACTAAAATACTTCACTTCGTACCACGTTCGATTTTTTTTTTTTAGTTACCTACTCTGGAAGGCGCTGGTGTCTGTGATACAATGATTTTTTATAATTTAGTACAGGCACCAACGATTCACTTTTGTCTGAAATGCTCATTTTTATTTGAAAATTGTTTTTGTGAAACTTAAATGTGTCTTTTCTGATAATAAATTATTACTATTATTTATTAAACTTGGTGCATTTATTTTAGCTCTGTGTTTTTCTGCCTGCACAGATTGGTTGGTTGAAGTGTACAGTAGATGCTTTGCAGAAACTGGGTTGTGGAGGTCAGATAAGCAATCACTTCATGTTCAAATTTTAAAATTTTCTTCAGCTGTAAGTTGTAATAGAAGCCGAGCTCAACATTCATGGTAGGGAAAATAATATAGGGAGATATGTTGATGTTGTTTTTTAAGTATTGTGTACTTTATTCCCTAATTTTACGTTGCGTTTAGGAAATGGTTCTTAGGGTTCTTACAGAGGATCGGCACGTTGCCAATTGCAGATAAACTGCAGTCGTCGCCACCTGTCGACGGCTGCCGTTAGAAAGCAAAATAATTACCCATCGGTGATGGCGAGTCACGAATTCTTTCGTCTTCATCTATCCATCTGTTTGGTTTTATTTCCCCATTCGACTGTAATGTGTAGCATCTGCCTTGCGTTACATCTGCGTTAAACCCTATAAGGAAAAACGTGTTAATCGAACTGCGGAACATTCCTTTAATTAAATTTAATGCTATTCAATTTAATTATGATCTAAATGTTAGTAGGTAACTGGTCAGCTAAATATTTGTTGTTTGCGTTTACACATTTTACTAACTTTTGAGCTAAAGTTCAAAAGATTTATAAATTCTTGTGCTTGTTACTTTATTAATTTTCTTTATTTGAAAATTCAGGCTGAGTATGAGTACTTTAGCGTAAAGTTTTTTTGTTTATGTAGTAAATACAAACACAGTCACGTAGAACCTCCTTCATTTTTAAAGTGGGTTACAAAGAGGTCAAGCTTAATGTTTTAGAAAGCATAAATAGGCATATTAGTGGTACTTCCCCCAGACGAGTCCCGTCAAAATGAGTTATGCGTCGTCTTGCTCTGGGTGCACAAATAAAAATAAAAATTGAAACTAACCCTTATTGTTTGACTTACGCTGAGTATGCGTCGTATATCTCGGTGCACACATCTGAAATTACAATAATGACGTCATCATCTGGTAGAGGAAAACATAGGAAATATAGCGATTTCAGTTATAGTAATTGCGCATCATCAATTAAATTAAATTCTGATGTTCTTGTTGGTTTTTATTTCATAACTTTGTTCAATTTTATTATTGCAACGGACAAGCTAAGACTTTGGTCAAATCCTCGGAGCGCTCTTTAGTTCTTGCAATAATGTTAACATAACATCACGCCTGTAAACCGGGGTTAGGCAGAGGTATATTGAATAGTGTCTAGCTACAAAAACATTGAAATATTCTCCTAGTTATATTTAAGGCGACTACAGGAGCTAAATTAGCAACTCTATTTGTTTTTACTTTGTTTGAAATACTGTTAGAATAAAGTTCTAATCAGCTTGCACTACAAAGTGGTGGTTACGTCAGTCACTGCGGGCCGAATAGTGCGAAATGAGTGGTTTTTAACGATTTACAAAAAATCTATTCATTGGACTAAAAAAATAAAACACCATCATGCTAATATGTTGCTTGTAAAATTATTTGCCAAAACATCAGAATGATCGCATGTATTTTAGTATGGTTTTTACTAGTTAAAATAATTTTTTAGAGATAAGTTCGTGATTTTTTTTCATCCAGTAAAATTAGTTGTATTATGTTTTCAAAACACTATCATACTAGCTTAAATCCTGAAAAATATCATATATTTTTCTGGTTTTGTTTACTGCAGTGAATCATATGCTTTTTTGCATTATAAAACTCGCGTTTAGCTCCTGTGGTCCCCTTAACATATAATACTCAGCTCGCTAGCCGCCAGCCCTAGGCTGTAGTATAAAAATAAATAAATCCAGGCTTCGTGGCTGCTACTTGGTAATTTTTGATGGAAAAACTGAATAACGCTTTTCCCGACGTGAGAATCAAACCCAGGACCATATGCTATGACATAACTTTATAACTTACCATGACGAAGTCCCGCCCGGCCTTGACGGTCGCTCCAAACCAGTAGTCATGTGTATATTTCGGAGGTCCTGAAATATCAATACTATGTAGGTGAGGTTAATGTAGATTTTTCATCGCTTTACATAAATCCTCATAGATCACTTTCGTGCAATTCACTGTTTGAACTCACCTTTTGAACGCTAGAACATAATCGCATGAGCGGCACGCTACACGCCAAGCCACAATTTCACCTACCATTTTGTCACATTTTCGTGTCGTTTGGCGTACAAGCCACGCACTTGCTTGTGACAATGGCGTTCAAAAGGTTAATATGGACCATTGCGACCCGAATGGCGCAGCGGTAGTGAGGCTACCTTACGTTCTTAGGGTCCCGGGTTCGAATCCCGGTAGGAGCAAACGTTCGTGTGATGAGCATAGACACTTGTTTCCGAGTCATGGATGTTTATATGTATAATAAGTATGTATTTCCAAATAAAAAGTATATATGTAGTATATCAACTATCTGGTGTCCACGACGCAAGCCTCGTTGCTTAGTGTGGCACTAGATGGCGCTGTGTGTAATGTCCAGTACATTTATTTTATTTATTTATTATTGCACGCTACAAGGAGTGGAGCTCGTGGCTAAATAATAACAGCCTCCGGGTCTATATTCAAGTTAAGCCGCGCTAGCCAAGGTCAGCCAGTGGATGGGTGACCATCCATTACATACTGAGTTTCCACCGTGCTTCAGAAATCACATTAAACTGATGGTTCCAGCTTTCATTAATAGTTCTTTGACAGTCGTTACAGGTAGACGAGCCCAAAGTCTGCCAACCGTGTCTTACCAAGAGGTATCGTATATTACCTACTACTAACTGGGTTATGGAGGTCAGAGAGGCGGTCGCTACATTCAGTTAGACTGGAACCGACCCTAACATAGCTGGGAAAAGGCTAGGCAGATGATGATGATTGCTACAGGGAAATAGCACCAAAGTTTTTTGTTGCAAATCATTTTGTTGTTCCTAGAGCAACAAAATTTGTTTGTAGCATTTTGATAGAGCATATACATGTACATGACCACTAACAATCATTTGTTATTGGCGTAGTGATTTCAGGCCAGTTTGCGTGGACGAGATGTCCGACCACCAGTTTAAAAACGTGTTCTCTTTTTATTGTGAAACTAGCACTTCGCTCGCGACTTCGTCCGCTAACATTGTGATAGCTCGGCTAATTTGCATGATATAAATATAATTCATAGCCTATGTTATTTCCCGATAATTTAGCTTCCTATGAGTGAAAAAATAGTCAAAATCGGTCCAGTAGTTCCGTAGCTTATTCGGAACAAACAAACAAACAAAAAAATCTTTCCTGTTTATAATATTACTTGCGGACATCACGCGGTTTCACCCGCGTAGTTCCCGTTTCCGTGGGAGTACGGAGATAAAATATAGCATATGTTACTCAGTAAAGACGTGGCTTTCTAATGGTGAAAGAATTTTTGAAATCGGCGCAGTAGTTTTTAATTGTATTCATTACAAACATACACACACACTCACAAAAATACAAATCTTTCCTCTTTGTAATATAAGTGTAGATTAATAAGTATACGTAAAGTTTTACCTGGTTTTATAGCCCGTGGAATCTTAGTGCAGCTTTTAGCTGGTATATCGCAGTTATATACTTCCCCAATGTTATTTTCCCTTGGCGAACTTATAACTAATCTGAAATGACCAAAATAGATTTTCCTTAAATGATGTTATTGACAATAATTTGTAATATATATACAGTACCTACCTAAATACAATGGGCATTGTGCATTTATTTAGAGAAACAATGGTTACGTTCGTCATTCTTATAATATTTAAATGCAAAGAATACCACAATCTAGATTTTTTTTTATAGGTATTTCAAAACAACTAGAATTCTATATCTTTTTTTTTCCTGTATGTACCCGAAACTGTGATTTTTTCCCAATAAACATATAATTTAATGCTTTATAGATATGAAACTAAAAAAACTGTAAGCTAACCGCTAACTGTTAAACTCTAGGTATGGTTCTTTCAGAAAAAGACTTCGAACTCAATAATACATTACTATTTTCAACATGGTAAAGTGTTTTGTTTTAGAACCAGTTTACAGATTTATTAACATCATTTATCTGACAATTTATAATGGGTGTAAGAAGACGCTTAACGAAAGGCACTTGTTCTACCCGTCATTGCGTTAATTTTATTTTGTTCTGGACCATTCCTGGGAATCTTCTAGTTACGGAGATATTGGAGGTCAAAGATTCTACTTTTTCATAAGTTTAATTTTATGTACAAGTTTTTATTGTTAAAACTTTTAAATTCCTCCATGATCCCTGGACTACTCAATGCATCCATAATCGCAATGTTTTGAGCGCGTTACTTTGAGTCCTACAGTAAATAGTTACTTTGTTTGATGTACATAATGCTTGGTTGACGGCTTCGTGAAGGCTCTGCTTACGCCTGGTAGAGATAATAAGTGGTTTCGTTTTTCTCGGATTTTTAGTCGGATCTTAAGGATCTTAGCGTGATGTTAACTAGTCTATACTTTACTCAAGAATTGAGCTATCAAATGCAAAAAGTTTTTTTCAAATCCGACTGGTAGTTCCAGAGATTAGCGTGTTCAAACAGACAAACTCTTACTGAGCTTTACGGGCCCAAACTTCGTTCGGCATGCGACAGACATGTCCTGCTCAGTCCCATAATTATATTTGTATAGATTTAGATATTTATGATTAGGTAATACTCACTTTTTATTAAACTCGTCGTAAGTGATACTGTAGCCGAAATACGAATCGTTTCGGGGAAGTTTAGCTGGTGGTTCAAATACTTCAATGTTTTCCGTGAAGTATACTGCCAACGCGCTTGGCCATGCAACCAGGGCCAGGCAAGCCCAAATCAGTGCTAGAAAATAAAGAGTGTGAAATGAATGGGTGTTTGTGTGTGATGATAAAATGTGAACCCCTTGTTTTATATCAGTTCGTCTTCAAGGACCCACCAAGCAGACCCACCGGTGGGTCTCCGAATACTGATGTGTCTCCCAAGACCTACTAGTAGGTCCTCTGAGATTTCATTATCTTCGAAGACCCACTCGGACTAGTAGTTTTGAAGAAAAATGGCTACATGTATTTGCACAAACAAACAAAAAAACGTCCTCTCACCCCCAAACGCATATACGGTCTAAACGTAGCGTCAAAGATAAGGGTTCGTAAACCCGCGCTCGCTTCGCTCGCATTTTAAATAACACTCTTTGAATTATGTCCCTGAAGTGCCGGGCCTCCGCCGGCCACCTTACCCTACCTCCTACGGCCCGGTGTCCATGCCGCCCATAAAGGATTATTTGTAATTGTTTTCTTTCGCACATTTAAGTTCCTGGTGGGTCTCAGGGGATATAAAACTAAATAATCACATAGGTCCTACCAGTCAGTCTCCTTGGGAGACACATCATTATTCGGAGACCCACCGGTGGATCTGCTTGGTGGGTCCTTGAAGACGAAGCTTGGCTTCCTCTAAATTTAAATTGTAATTGTATCAGAACACAAATTTGAATGTTTTTATTCAAATTATCAGCTTTGATAGCTTCGGGTTGGTGTTATTTTGAAAATAAAATAAAATGGCGAAAGTTAGGTAGGCCAAGCTCCATATTAAAATATTTAAATCCCTTGTATAGTTTTATAACCGAATAAATAGGTACTTATTTGCTCAGATATTAGAATGATGATTGATGATGATGATGATTTTCATATCCACGCCTCTGAGTTGCATAGTATATGCCTATGTTCACCGATTGTGAGTACAATGCAAGACAATCAGATTTGGTCTGAAGTGGTAAGACTAACGGCCGTTTTCTGTAACTTACTTACATATAACTTTTAGTTAATATGCCTACGTCTCGTAGCTTTCGCCTTTCGGTGTTTCTATAAACAAAGTTAGCTTGGAATATCCTATCCACGTCAACTACCTGATACTCGGAGGACTGTAATTCATATAAAAAACAAAGAAAGCTTTTCTGTGACGTTTTGTTTCTAACGGTCCGTAAGCTAAATGTCAAACAGTTAGAGATAGCAACCTTCCGTTACCTGTTAGTAAGTTAATGAAAATGGCCGTAATAGTATTAAAACGAGCAAGGAAAATTCTATAAAGTTTATATAGCGATTACTCGGTTCTGTTACAGTGTAATAATATTAGTAGTTTTTATAAGCTGATATAATTAAGCTATTTTTTCATAATATAACCTACCGTAACAAAAAAAAAAACGATTTTGTAAAGTGATCGCAAACATTTTTTGATGTGTGTGTACTGTTATAAATAACGACAGAGGGCAATTTTATTTACACGATAATTAGAGGGATTCAAAAGGCGATAATAGGCCACGATAAGAACTAATAGGTGGATACAGGAATTTGATTATAGTTCTTCATTTGCGTCATAAATTTGCAGCCACATGTATCCTGTAGGTATTCTTCTTGTAGACTGAACCTGATATCTTCCACAACTTACACATACAGGGTGGAAGTTGGTTGTGCAACATTTTGCAACAGCCGATTTTGCTTAGCTAATAGTGTAGGCTAAAAGATTTGAAAAATCTTTTAGCTAATAGCTAGAGACCGGATTATACAGGGTTATTTGTAAAACACCGACAACCTCTCAGGACTGTGTTACTAACATCATAATCAACAACTTTTGTTCTATGACTTTTAAAAATTCATCATATTTTAGTTCATCAAATTTTCGTACAAAAATAAAAATATTTAAATTGAACGCTCTAAATGTTAAGAAATCTATGCGAAGTAAAAGAAAGCGATAGTACAATAGTGAGGGGAGCGGGGTCAGGGCGGCGAGGGCCCGTAAAAGCGTTCAATTTAAACATTTTTATTTTTTTTAATGAAAATTTGATGAACTATAATATGATGTATTTTTAAAAGTCATAGAATAAAAGTTGTTGATTATGATGTTAGTAACACAGTCCTGAGAGGTTGTCGGTGTTTTACAAATCTGTATATGCAACATAAAATCGTTGAAATATGCAGGCAAATATGCACCATAAATGCTCAAAATACGCAACAAAAGTGCAAAAATATGCAACATAAAATTAAAATAAGTACCTACCTACTACAAAATAATGTTTTTAATTTACTCGTACTGCATTTTCGACCAGATTTTTTTGAAAACACTATTTAATAATCTCTTATTAATAATTTTGATACCCAACTCGATAGGTAAGGTTGAAAAAATAATTTACGACTTACAATTTAGCGCCTAAAATCATAAAGGACACTTAGGTTTTTGAGACAAAGCTAATGATACCTTAATCGTCGAAGGTCGTAAGAGGTTATAAAGAAATTTACAAGAAACAAACATACAAGATACGCGCGAAAAACATAACACTTCCTTGGGTAGTCGTGTAAAAAGAAGGTTGAATAAAAGTTTTGGTAGTAAGAAACCCTGAGTTCAAGTGTGCGACTCGCACTTGGGTGTTTTTTTAGGGTTCCGTGCCTCAAAACGAAAAAACAAAACCCTATAGAATCACTTTGTTGTCCGTCTGTCTGTCAAGACCCCTTATATCGGGAACGCGTGAAATTAAAACCATTTACTCAAGTCTACAGTCCCATAAAGCTGTAAAAAAATAAACTTCTAAGTTAACGTGAAAAAAAGATACGGCCGTTTATGCGGCAAAAAACGTATATTTCGACACTCTCAAGGGAATCAAAATTTATAGGGTACTTCCCGTAATCCCGTTGACCTTGAACTATGAAATTTGGCAAGAAGCGATGTCTTACAGCACTTGTAAAGGAAAAAATCTGAAAACCGTAACTATGTCGTTTAATAACAAAATACCTACAAGTTTATACGGGACCTTCGGTGCACGAGTCCAACTTGCACTTGGCCGGTTTTTTTTTACACCACAGAGCTCTGAGGCGTCTCATTGTAGGCCTCAGATAATGACAGCGTCTACTACATTTAAACTGAAAGCATTTTTCCAATATGGGTAGAAACTGCAGAAGAATCTACGATCCTTACTTCCTTAGTAAAGTCCTAGCACATGGCATATTTTTCGCGCGCAGACGACGCGCGTTTCAGGAAAGCGCGTTTTCTGTGCCATAGATGCCGATTTTTGCGTTTTTATAGATTCAAACGCGCGTAAAACGCGATACTAAGGCACGTGTGAAACGCATTCGAAACTCGTTTGAAGCGCGTACAAAGGGTCAACTGACGAGGAGTCTCTGACCAAAACGCGGAAGCTACGAGCAACTACAGCGCGTCTGTATCGCTGTATCTGCGCGTATACGCGCAGTAGACGCGCGTTTCACGATTGCCCCGTGTGCTTAGGTTACAAGGTTTCGTTCAAATCTCGATTGAAGCGCGTATACACGCGTCATCAGTAGGCTAATTCACGTAACTAAAGAAGTGCTGTTACAGTGCAGTTGCAGTTAAGTTTCGATTAAAACAATTCTTTTCATATTCTCTACCGCTGTCAAACACGCTCGCGTCAAGTTCGAGTCACGCGAGCGTAAAAACGGCATTCTACTGTTGCGAGTCTTTGGTGCGTGCTTCGGAACGCAACATGATTGGTATTCTACTAAGTAAGAAAAAGCACTAAAATCTGTGCTGGGGTGTTATTTTAATAACGTCATATTCATTGAAATGTAATCGATTCTATTCGATTATTTAGTGAGTAATATTTTTTCTCTCTTATGGTCACACCTTAGTAAGTTTGGTAGAGTTTGGTTGTCGTACAGTTGACGTGCAGTTCACGCGCAGCTTACGCACAGTTCAAAGATTACAAGAATACCGTTTATCACTCGAACTCGAACTTAACTGCCACTGCACTACAACTTCATCGGCGCGTCATAAAATTACGTGAATTAGCCCTCAGCACGTCGTCTGCGCGTTTAAACTACGCCGTGAGCCTAAGCTCATAAGTATACTTTTCATCCAGCAATTAAACGTGTCAATGTTATCGTCTAGGACTCTAGGATATAAACTGACTGCTCATGATAATTCTGGCTATGCCTAAGACAACTGAAATTTGCGCCTTGCAATCTCCGACGGGCTAGGCAGAGGTATACTCAATTATGGTTATACTGCACCCCCTTATTACATGAGACTTAAACATAACTGGCGAGTTATGTTTAAGTCTCATGTAATAAGGGGCGAGCCTATTACCGTGACGATTGCTGAACTTGAGGTCCTGGGTTCGATTCCCGGGTCGTGCAAAGTGTTATAAGGTTTTTTCTTAGTAGCAGTAGCCGCCACGGAGAATGGATTTGTGCCCAGTTGATGGCAATAGGCTCGCCCCTTATTACGCGGGACTTAACGTGGGTGTACTAAAATTGGCTACACCTCTACCTAACCTTTCGAAGATTACAGGCGTTATGTGATTTTATGTTTTGTTGTATTTTACACGATCTGCTGTTGTTATTGACATACTGTAGGAAGACACTTTATAAAACGCATTGTTAATAACAATAATAGCGTTCTGAAACGTCTTGCCGCACCCAAAATTCAGATTATTTAAATAAGGTGTGAAATTGGTAAAAAAAATATTTTATTGTCCTATAAACTTCTCTGATTTTAATTTAATACTTAAATAAATTGAAAACATTTAAGTAAAATTGAAATTAAATAAAATTAACAAAACCATTAAAAATATTAATAATTAAAAGTATACATTTATAGATAAAATATTTTGGTGAACAATAAAGTATATTCTATCTATCTATAAATTTATCGAGTATCTTAAAAGATGAAACATAAAAAAAAAAAATTAAAGAAATTTAAAAAACCAAACCAATAAATATAATAAAAAAAATAACTCACAATTCATGATTCCTCTTTTAACAAACACGGGTCCACATTCTTAAGGGTACCGATCACGACAGTAATTATACTGCCTATGAGGCTAATGTGTAGCAAATAATCATTTATCCTCGTCTTAATAACAAGGTCATTGTGTTTATTTTAAACTATACACCCGTTTGTCATTAGTTATGGATGCTAGACTGTCCAACAATGTGACACAGGAAAATTGCTGTAAACTGATTCACTTGCAGAAATAAATACGTACACAAACTCACGCCTGTTGTCTACTGGGGCAGATATTGAAACTAACTTTTGAACAACTATTGAAATTTGCTATGGGTTTTAGGGTTCCGTATACGATGGTAAACAACGCTGTCCGCCCTTCGATCCGCCCGTCTATCTGTCAGCGTTGTTCTGTAGTAGGTTCATAGAATGTGTATTTCTGTTGCCGCTATAACGACAAATCGTCATCATTGTGTAAACAGACCCTTAACGAAGCCGAGAGATTTGTTCTCCCCGTCTCACTGCGATTATTTTTTTCTTCTGGACCATACCTTGAAACTTACTAGTTACGGAGATATTGGGGGTCAAAGTTCCAACTTTTTTTTTTTAAATACATCTTTTTAATGTAAGATTTTTACTTTATACACCTCCACCACCCCCGTACTATTCAATCTATCCACCAACACAATGTTTTGAGTACAGTTGTATTGAGTCCTACCGTAAAACGTGATTTTTCAACCCAAAAAAAGTCGTTTCCCAGCAATAATTTTAATATAATATAATATATTTAATAATACCGAATGCTTGGTTGACGGCTTCGTGAAGGGTCTGTTTACACCCTGTTTATACAGGCCGGAAATTTTCAATGCCACCTTGAGGGAAAGTACTCGAAATACTGGAGATAGCAAAATTTACTCAAAGGAATCATTCCTTTATTTTTTTAAATAAACAAATCTGCGTTCACAGATTTTCGAAAATTCGCTTGCCACACTTGGAAATCGAACCGACTAAAGTTCGAAAAAATAACATCCTGTACTTTTTTACATCAATCGATGGGGGCAATCATATGGATCAAATCTCTCTAACAAACATGATAAATTAAATGAAGGGAAAATCATGAGTATCCAAATTCTAATTAAATTCTCCATCGACTATAGTAAATAATAATAAGTTTATGGTCTTATTGGAAAGGAAATATAATCTAGTTTATTTTAAAATTATTGTAATTAAATTAATATAAAAAATATATATATTTGCGAAATCCATTTTCATCACTGTTTTTCAAGTTCTACATATTTTTTGAGTATCAAATTAAAATTATATAGGTATCTTGATTTTTGGTTAAATAGATTCCATAACTATTCAGATGTAATATCTAACTGATATAATACCAAATGTTACGTTAAGTTGTTATGATGTAGCCTAATGTTAGTAAAAACACGCTTAACATCCTAGTTTTTTTCGGTAGCGATTATTTGGAGACTTGGTCATGTTCAGCTTCTTCCTTCATTTCTTCCAGGATTTTCTTCCGGTCTTCGCTTTGTGACGCCTCCTGGGACGGCATCGTTGAGCGCCTCAGCTGATGAAAAACAAATTAATCTTTGAACCTAAATATCCTGCAGGCCTAGCCAAGTTACAAACGATTCGTATCGATTCTCTTTCTACACACGGTTCGCAAGATTCGATCTCGGCCTAAAAGCGCTTCGCTAAAAGCGCGTCGTATAACGCGTGGTCTTTGAGCGAGCTGCGCCTGGCCAAGAGCTTAGTCTATCGTCGAGTCAAGCTACTGTGTCCCTTCATTACTCAATGATTTGTATGAAAATATATAAAAAACTTACAATAGTCTGGCGCTTAACACTTTTCTTCAAGCGTTCCAATTCGTGTCTATTCTTGCGCCTTAAGAAGCCAACCTAAAATGAAAAAATAAAAACATTAGCTAATGGAACTTTTGACAAGTTTTTCCAGTGCAGTCAGTAAGTAAATACATTACAAGTAAAACGTTACATCAACACAAATGAATGATGAGATGATTAACAAGTTTAATAAGCAGGAAACAACCATGAATGAGGAAAGAATTCTGTCTATTTGTTTGTTGCCCCACCACAACCACCGAACCAAAATCACCGAACAATTTTTAACGAAATTCGACGAAAATATAGCCTAGGACCTGGAGTATAAGCTATATTATGCCTTTAGGAATATACATAGTTAAAAAATATACACACAGACGAAGTCACGGGCAATAGCCAACATGAAATTTAGTGAATTAATAAAACTAACATGGATCCGTGCCACTAGCATGTCCATTCGCGGCACAAGACATACATTCAAACCATTGGCCAAGTTATTTGGCTTCGGCGATGGGGCAGCCCTACCTAGCCGACAAGACTAATGTGGATGCGGCCGACGAACCAAGAAGACGGCGATTGTAATATATTGCGATGGATAAATGAGCTGGTTTTATAAGATAATTAATCAATAATTTGACAGTACTGTATTTACAAATTATTTATAATAAACTTGTCAACGTAAAAATAAAATGTACTTACTTAAATGAAAAAAAAAACAGATAAAAATAATATTACGTACACTGTATAGTATAACCGAGATGATGATTACAATGCAGATTCCGACCACAACCGCTATGATGATCGTTTCTATCGGTATCGGCGCCTCGACCAGCCTTAAAGTTGTGGTGATGCTGAAAAGAAAAAACGATTATGCTGAAAATTTCAGTTCACATTAAGGTGGAAACACCAGGGTAGCCCGCGAAATTCAAATTATCTTACAAATCTAAATCAAAGCATTTATTTCAAGTGGGCCAGTTACAGGCACTTTCGAATTGTCGAAACAAAGATGAAAATTAAATGCAGCTACAGTCCCAGTCACAAGACATAAATACTGTGACAGTACTGTAGTTGCCCATTCCCTAGCATAGATTTCTTTGAAGAAGAACGGGCAAGACACTCCATGGACACTATTTTAACCGACTTCCAAAAGGAGGAGGTTCATCTGTTTTTTTTTTGTGTATGTTCAGCGATATCTTCGCACATTGTAAACCAATTTTGATGGTTCTTTTTAAACAAGGGAACTCTTCATTAATGGACGGCAAATTAGCCATGATTGCTGCAATCGCTTGGATGTTTATTGTTTATACGATATCATGACGTAAAGTCACGCCAATGGCGTAAAATGGAAAAATAAAAAAACTTTTTTGCTAAAAATAAAACCGATCACAAAAACAAAAAAAAAGTGAAAAATAGCTTCAGAAGTCGGTGGCAAAAAAAAAACTGAATCAAACTAACAAAAGTCACCAAAGTAACAAAAGTTACATCATTCATGTTGAGATGTTATATTACGTTATTGAATTTCACGGGCTACTCTAGCGGTTCCCCTTTAACAACGGGTCTTGCAGTGTATGTTGTTGAAGTATTGATATTTCTTAAGTTTAAGTAATTACTTAAGCAAACATTTCTATGCAATGGACAAGAATTTAAAAGAAGTAAGAATAGTTTAAAAAAAGCAAAGGTATTCTAACTTTTGACAGTTCTAACTTCAAGCAATTACTGAACTACAGAATAAATCGTAGGATCTTAAATAAAAACTTTAACTCAAGTAATCACTTTGATTTGTTTATAGATTACGGGTGTTACTTATGCAATCTATTAACAAAGCTTTTTAAACTGACATGGTCACTAACATAATTAACACTGAAAACGGAACAACATCGCCGAAATATCGGGAACTCAAAACAAACAACATGGTAAATATCTTGTTTTCAGTGTTAATAATATTAACAAAGCGTCCGTTTGTATCTGCAACTTTTTAGATGCATTTTACGGATTTTTTTAATTATATCGTCACACATCGTGCCACGAAAGATGAGACCTGTCACATCACTTGAAACGAGTGAAACTTTGTGAAATCTTGATTATGCCTCGAGGTAAAACATTAAGAAGACAAAGTAGGAAGATGGTTTACGACCTGTACACCTATATGTCAAAAGAAGTATTTCGTTACACAATTAACTCGTATACAAGTGGTGTGACAGGTCTCATCTTTCGTGGCACGGATTGTACCTTTCATCTTTGTACTGGCCATCAATAAGTATTATTTTAACAGAAGACACTATCGTCACATTTTGGTCTTTTACAAGGATTCCATCTGCAAAGATAATTAGCAGAATATATTATTATAGGCGTCGTTGGCCTAGTAGTCGCAAGCACGCTTGCTGAGCATAAGGTCCTGGGTTCGATTTCCGGGTCGGGCAAAGTGTTATTGGGTTTTTCCATACGGATTTTCTCAGTAGCAGCCACGGAGTCTGGATTTACGCCCGGTTGATGGCAATAGGCTCGCCCCTTATTACATGGGACTCATACATATCTGGCGAAATGTAGGTGTACTATTAGTACCTCTGCCTAACTCTTCGGGAATTAGAGTCATCATTTCAGCCGAAAGACGTCCACTGCTGGACATAGGCCTCCCCCAAGTGTCGCCACATTGACCGGTCCCGTGCGACTCGCATTGCATTTATCTATTTAAAAAATAAAAACGTTGAACCGATACTGACGGCATAATGTGTGCGATGATCATAAATAAAAGAGCGGTCAGATTGACCGGTCTGGTCAGCGGACTGGCTAAGTAGCTACGGACTTAGACGGATATTTCAGTACATATCAGTCAAAGTCCGCAGTCTATAGTCCAGTTCACTCTTTTTAATCTGGGTCAAGATGGTTTTTCACGACAATTGGCGCAGTGGCTAAGGGTTGACTTCTGCTGCTGCGTTCGATTCCCGAACGAAACAAATATTTGTATGGTCTACAGGTAGTTGTTCCGAGTCTGGCTGTTTGTGTATGTGAGATTAAACATTTGTAAACGCCACGACTTTGTGGCAGTGGGCAGGGCATTGCTCGCAGAACGGATAGCCGATGGGGCCGAAAAGTTCTGGAGTGGCGACCGCAAACCGGAAGACGTTGCATTGAAAGGCCTCCCCTTAAGTGGACCGATGACCTGGTGAAGGCTGCGGGAATCCGCTGGATGCGAGTCGCACGGGACCGGTCAATGTGGCGACACTTGGGGGAGGCCTATGTCCAGCAGTGGACGTCTTTCGGCTGAAATGATGATGATTTTGATGAAACGCCCTCACGACACAACATGAGAAGCCATCATCTTTACCGGGCTGATAATATGATGAAGTGGATACTTACTAAGAGTTCCGGGTACAATGTACATCGGTATAAGAATCTTGGGATCTGGGATCTTGGAATCTCCGTTTTTCTCCAAGCTGTCTACCTCGCAGAGGTAAACCGTTGACGTCTTATTTTGATCAACCTTGGGGCAGGGAGTCGGTTTGGGAATGTATAACTGAAAGATAATCGACACAGTTAGTTACTACCCAAAATCATTCAACCGAAGTGCCCCCTGCGCTGCCATCGACGCGACGACGCGGTGGAAGTGACAAAGTTCTGGGCTAATGAAGTATAAAATTGTCGTGCCAGCGACACGAGTTAGAAGAAGTTACCACTCAAAGTAGTAAACGGTTAAGGAGACAAATTGTTACACAATAATTCTAAAACCGGGCACGCGCGTCCCGCAACCCGCACACACCCCGTTAGGTAACGTAAGTATTACAAGACGCGGCGCGGTGGAACATAGACGTCTCGGATTTACATTTTATATATTTTCAATTTGGTTGAGTCGTGTAAAACTTGCCATCTCATTATAGGTACATACATGCAAATGTTGCCTTACATGTGCCTATGTAATGTAGACAATGTAATAACTTACTCTGACTGGAGTGTCGTTCATGTATTTGATGTACGGTTCATTTTGCAAAGTGACTAGAACTTGAAGCTGCTTCCAGTTTGTCGGACCCGTGTTTGAAATCTGAAAAAAAATTTGCAAGTAGAATTAGCTTTTGCTGAATTGCTCATTATTTTTTCGTAGTTTTGTTTTTTTTCGGATAGTAAATCATCAGATGACCGCTCCTGCTCTTGGCGGAGCGGAAGGGAGTGTCAGACTTGTACTGACTAAAACCCATCTATGTTCCTTCTTAGCCCTTTGTGTTACAGGGCCGCGGTATCTCTTTCGAACAGTTCCGCAGCCCCGGCAGTCATCGACCCTTGTGGACCCCTTCCCTGTGTGCTGACATCTCTTTAAGGCGCGCGTGCTACACGAACGCGCCGTCGACAGTCGTAGACGGACGGACGGCGAGCTAGCTCGTTACTCACCATCCATAGGCCCGCGAGGGTTCCGTACCACAGTCAGCAAAAAAGGAAACCTTTAAGGATCACTTTGTTGTCCGTCTGTCTGTGCGTCTGTCAAGAGCCGGTTTCTCACTACTCCTATAAATGGCTACCGACGGGTCCTTTCGACTTTATTTGTTTAGCCAAATTATTTTCTACCATCATATTATAATATTCTCCAGCTATGTCATTCTTTCAATTCAATAAGCAACCTCGGAAAAAAAAGCCACAACATTAAACACGTTAGTTATGTGTTTTATTACAATTTAAAGTTGTAATAGTACCCTTAGCGAAGCCAAGAGGCACTTATTCTCCCCGTCGTTACGGTCGTTTTTTGTTCTAGACAGTAATATCTGAGACTTCTAGTTAAAGGAGATATTGGGGGCAAAGTTCCGACTTTTTCACAAGTTTTTTGGTACAGTTTTGTTAAGTTATAATTTGACGTTAAATACCTCCATGACCCCCTTACTATTCAATGTATCCATCATTAGTATTATATATAACATCATTGATCCATCAGCACAATGATTTGCAATGACACTGAATCATTCCCTCTACGTTGATTCCCTTTACGTCGACTCGTGAAACAAATGACATCCGTTTTAAAAAGCTTACGCTTGACCTCGAGGTTGCAAAAGTACACTTAAAACAAAAATTGAAACGCTTTAACAAATAAAATTCGTTGAGTCCTAGTGTTTGCCAAAAAAAAATCGTTTCCCAGCAATAATTTTTGCGTATAGTTACTTGATTTGATGTACAGGATGCTTGGTTCACGGCTTCGTGAAGGGTACACCTTCTATAGTGTATTCCTGATATTGGAAATAGATATGGCTCCGTGACACAGATTAGTAACATTGGCCTAGGAAAGAAAAAAATGCAGACAATCTTAAAATTATTTACCGTATAATCGTGTTGAGTCATTTTGCCATTTGTTACGATATCATCTTGCGTCATGTCGAGAATGGAACTGATGCCAGTCTCCCTGTAAGCGAAGATAAAGTAAAGAATTTCATTATTAAATCGAACTTTAAATTTTATGTCAAGTCTGGTAATAAACTAAATGAATGTGTTAATGATACAAACCCTTTAGCAACAATTCCTTTAGGATCAGCCTTCACAGACATGTTTTTTGACTCAGTATGGGTGACGGCACCTTCACAGTGATTATATAGATCCGTGCTGATGGTTATGTTCTTGCCCATGTCCAGGTTTGTAGAATATAGCACCTCCAGTAGGATTCGATCGGTGGTCTGTAAAATATTACACACAGATAACATAAATGATCAAGGCATGTATCGCGGTCTAAAGACATCCGCATGGTTGTAATATGTTGCTCGGGCCCTAATGACATCGGAAAGCATACCCAATGTGTATTGTTCCGGATGGGCTTCGGCGGCTCGCACTTAATCCTGTTTCCGTCAGAGTCTTCGTACACACACCCGGTTGGGGTTGCGAGCACGTAAGCACCGACAAAGCGCACGCGCACGCACGGTTCATACGCTACATCCCCGTAGTTGTGGACAGTGATGTTCATAGCTTCAGATTTGGTCGAGCCAATTATGTACGGATCATCATCATGGCTGCAATCATAATATCATACTTGATTTGGTTTATTAATTTATGTTTTCAAGAAGACAACGATCATACCGCAGCAGTAGGAAACGTTTCCAACTTATTTGTTACTTACTAGCGGCCCATGCCGGCTTCGCACGGGTGCCAGTGTTACTCAGGGAACATGTAGCATTCTAATGGTGAAAGAATTTTTGAAAGTAGGTAGTTTGTGAGTTTATTCTTTACTAGCACATCTTCCGCGACTTCATCCGCAAAAAAATATAGCCTATGTTGAGGTAAAGATTGAGCTTTCTAATGGTGAAAGAATTTTTATAATCGGTTGAGTCGTTCTTGAGTTAAATCGTAACAAACAATCAAAAAATCAAATCTCTCCTCTTTATAATATTAGTAGCGGACGTCACGCGGTTTCACCCGCCTAGTTCCCGTCCCTGTGGGAGCACGAGGATAAAATATAGCCTATGTTACTCAGTAAGGACGTGGCTTTCTAATGGTGAAAGAATTTTTGAAATCGGCGTAGCAGTTTTTGAGTTTATTCATTACAAACATACACACACACACACACAAAAATACAAATCTTTCCTCTTTGTAATATTAGTGTTGATAATGAACATGTACTTAGTACGGTTACAGCATTGGTAAGCAACAAATAGAACGTATACCCAAATAAGAGTATTTGTGTTTATGTTCCATCTTTTAGAACTTTTAGCGGAAATGAGACTGAGATGATTAACGTGTAGAGTGACAGGAAAGGTTAGAGTAATCAATTAGTATTACAGGAAGTTTAAAACTAGCGCCTCTTACAGAAAAAAAAACATTTATGTTCAATAAAGAGAATCGTTTGCCTTGGAATGGACATGTGATGAGGAGGGATGAAACGCATGTAACCAAAAGAGTAATGGACATGAATGTTAATGGATGGAGAGGAAGAGAAAGGCCAAAGAAAAGTTGAATAGATTGTGTGAGAAATAAGACAAAAGAGAAAGGAATCAATGAAAGAAGGAAAGATGAAATGATAAGATCAAACGATCGATGATGATGATGATGATGTTTGTTGATGATGAGATGATGTTGGAAGGAATGATGCCGTGACATCGACCCCATGTAGAATGGGACAAGGGCAAGCAGATGGTTTTACCATTAATCTGGAGAAGTAGGCGAACAACGGTTTTAGAAAGTGAAGAATACTATGTCTTTCAATTTCTTGACATATAAGGTTCCTAAGTAGTCCCACGGAAGGGAAAAGCGATCGTTGGTGTATTTTAGAAGTTTAAGAGTACTTACTGAGGGGCTGCGGGACTGTTCGAAAGAGATACCGTGGCCCCGGAACGCAAAGGGCGATGAAGGAACATGGATGGGTTTTAGTCAGTAAAATGTCTGACACTCCCTCCTGCTCCACCCAGAGCGGGAGGAGTCATTTGATGATTTCCCATACGAAAAAACAGAAAAGGTACTTACTGAAAACTGATATAGGATGTTAAGTTCAACTTGGGTACACAAGTTTTCTCAGCGCACTCGGCGGCCGAAAACGAACCCGTAATATTCAAGAAACTGCGATCGCTTAGGATTACTCGGGAGATGTTAAAACCTCTGAGTGTCTGTGGATCATTCAGCAGCTTCGTTGTTATTATGTAGCTAATTTCTGTCTCGTACGCTTCGCCGTCCTTCGAAAAACCAAACAAATATTAAAATTGTTTTTCACTTTTATAAGTGGTCTAATCTTATTTTAATAATAATGTTCACATAACCATTTTATCTAGAAAGAAGGACTATAAATGTATTGCTCTATTTTAAAAAGGATTATTATGTAAAGGATGTAAACGAACCCTTCACTTTACACTTTTACACCCTATAAAAATCTCTATTAGAAAGTAACTTTACCAAACAAACGGATTGCACGGTGAAACATTGATAACACTGGTTTGCCGGACTACAGTGACTTTAGATAAAATGAGTCAATCAATCCTAGAGCCTTCTTGAATACCATACTATTATTGAACAAACAGGATGTTTTGACTAAGGCCTCTCACAGACGCACTGCATGCAGTTGTACGTTCGACTGCATGCAGTCAGATCTGACTTTGCGCAGTTGACGCCACGCATCTAGCCCAGGACACAGATAATATCCCAGGAGCTCAGTGTAAGATTTGACGTCGAAATGGAAGCACAGACGTTACTGCTCTTATTATTATTACGGCGCCGCCGCCGCCGCCGGCAGCGGTGTAATCGAATTGAACAACTGCAACAAAATTGTTATTGATCATAAACGTTGACATAATAAATTGACGATTATCGCTAACGATTGAAGTTTTAAAACCTGTTATTTATTTAACAGCTATTTTAAACCGTTGACCATTAATGATTAACAGTCAATGACCCATGCCAACGCAGGTAGCGTTATGCCCCTTGACTGCGTTATGCACACGACTGCAGCCGACCGCGTGAAGTTGACATCGTGACTGCATGCAGTTGAACGTACAACTGCATGCAGTTAAATATATCGACTGCGTGTGGTTGCTGGGATGCAGTCCGTCTGTGAGTGCGATGCAGTCCGTCTGTGAGAGGCATAATAGCCAACTCGTGGTACCTTACAGATTGCAGATTATGATTTATAACTTACTTAAAAAGAAACTTACTAAAGGCAAAATAAACGGGACTTTTTTGCAGTACTTTGGTTTCTTGTTGTGCAGTGACGTGGTGAATGAAAACGTGCCGTTAGCCAGCTTTGCGTCTTCGTGGTCCATCTCCACCGTGGTGGACAGAACTGATATAAAAAAGAAAACACGTCTTGTTACATCCCATACTAGAGTTACACAGTTTCATGGATCTTTTGCCGTGTGAGTGACGTTGCCAGAACAAAGCGCTAGAAGTAAATCTTTATTGTTTGTGAAATGTTTTGAAAAAACTGGACAAAGACGTTAGTTTTGAGTTTGGACACGCGCCAAACGAACGTAGGTGTTTTAATGATACTAGCCTTTTTTAGCAGACGTGCGAATTTTTGAAAGTCGAACATGTTTTATAACTCGATGTGTCTCCCAATTAAATTAAAAAGAAAGGTGAACTTAACTTTGCTTTAGCAAATTGGCTACGGAACTGGGGCCACTCTGGGGCCAACTGGGGGCACTCTAGGGCCAACTGGGGGCACTCATCTGCAGACGTGCGCGAGAGAGACGGATAGATCCGAATATACGGACGAGAGAGTAGGGCCCCAGTATATTATAAGCATCGCCGGGTGTACAGTCGAGGACTTTAATTGATGAGCCATCCCGCGGGATTTGCCTGTGTAGTCCCTATATGGCTGTGCTTCCATAAATCATATTTTATTGTTTGTCTTATTTCTCCTTTAGATTATTATCATTCGTGAGTTTACTTACGTGCTGTGATGTATTTCAGCTTGCTCGGGTATGTCACTGATAAACAAACTTCAAATTCAAATTTTGTTTTAAATAAACTAGTGCGACCCTGAAAATAATTTAAACATTATTAATAACTAGCGGACGTCACGCGGTTTCACCCGCGAAGTTCCCATTCCCGTGGGAGTACGGGGATAAAATATAGCTTATGTTACTAGCTGACAATGTAGCTATCCATTGCTGAAAGAATTTTACAAATCGGTCCAGTAGTTTTTAAGTATAAATTTAAAAACTACTGGACCCATTTGTACAAATCTTTTCTCTTAGTAATATTAGTATAGATTATGTGTACAACTCATATCAATTTTATATCCTGATGCCAAACTACTAGGAAAGTGTCAAAATCATAGCTTCAAAGAGAGAGAGATTTAATGAGAATATTTAAAGAGTTTTTTAAAGATATTTATCGCCGCCGCCGCTCTTGGCTGTGGCTGGGCCTTAAAAGAGGTTTAAAACTGATTTGATTGTCTAACGGCTATTTTCAATAACTTACTAACAGGTAATGGAAGGTTGTCATCTCTGTCTATCTTTGACGTTTAGCTTACTGACAGCGGTCCAGAAAGAAGAAACCAAACGTCACAGAAAAGATTTGTTTGATTTTTATATGAATCAAGCAGAATCAAGTGACAAATATAATAGGTGACGCGGATAGGATATTGCAAGCTAACTTTGTTTATAGAAACACCGATAGCTACGAGACGTAGGCATAAAATCATGATCTGTCAAAGGACCGATTTGTTCGAGACACCATTGTTTAACTATTGTGTCTACTTCGTGGACAGATCAAGGGTCTAATAACAGTTTTACGTAAGTCAGTTATAGAAAACGGCCGTTAATGGAACAGGGCTATTTCTTTGACTTATTGCGTTTACTCCAATAATAGTATTAACCTGTAAATCGGGGAATTTCACCGATGTAATCACATCAACTGCTGCCATGCACCTTAGGATCACTACTGTGTCTTTATAAGGTGAGCCTATTGCTAATTCTGCAAGAAAAAAAAATGGTTTGTTAGTGTGTGATTGTAATACTATCAAAACTGAAAACTCAGCTTATACATACTAGTTAAAGTGTAAGATGATATTTTTAGCATACTATTAAATAGCATAGGCGTATAGCCAAGGGGGGAGGGATTCAAACCCCTCCAGAATGTCGGAGACCTCACTGAATTAACTTCAGTGATCAATGATTATGGGCACCAAGAGCAAGGTGCAATGATGACTTTCACCGCCCTGGTATTTTTACTTTTTTATAGAAAACAATCTGCGTGAGGCAGCATGCAAAGATTTTCGAGCTCGCTTCTTCCGGTACATCCTGTACTTTCTTTGTTCTGAATGAATTGAAAGATTTATTCCTTTTTTCATTTCCGTATGTATGAAGGAAATAAACCTAAGCGAGCTTTCTGAGGAGCGGTACTATTTTCGGCCCGTCGAACCAAATCCTGGATAAGCCTTAGGTAGATAGGTATTTTCTTTGAGTTAATTAAAAGATCATGTATCCACCGTTGCATCCATTCTGGTCATAATCTGATAATGGCGTGAGACTCATGCCGAAAGATTCCCCGTAACTTGTTTCTGGCTCGATCCTTTGCAGCCATGTTAAGGCCCTCTCTGCCTGATCACTGATGAGGGCGGCCCCATTGTACAGGTAGACAACGCCGTGGCCTTCTTTTTCAAAAGGAGCTCCAATAGCTATTTCTGCAATCAAAGTCGAATCATTTATTTTAACTAAAAAAAGAGAAATAGACCCAATATTGAACCTTGTGGAATACCCATTTTAATTTTCAATCCTTGAGAATTTGTATCTTTTACGTCAACTTAGATCTATAAATTTTCAAGGTTTGATCTTTACAAAACCAAATCTATATTCCAAACCCCACTGTGCTTTAGTTTCAGAAGAAGTGTCTCGTAGTTATCACAATTGAACGTCTTTAAGAGTTCCATTTACAAAAGATTTAATGGCATCTTGTTTTTCAGCAACCAATAAATCTTTTTTTTTTTGGAAACCTTACTGTTTTCAGAATAATGAGCTAACTAACGTACTTCTTCATTCTTGTTCTTCATTACAATGTAGGATTGACTAGAAAATAAATAATATAGAAATAGACCATTATAAAAGTGTTCAAAATAATGTAGTCTAAGTTTTTGGAGTTTGCATTTACTGATGTTTCATTGAATATTAATGAAGATGTCTTACCGTGTTTCTTATCGCCGTTTAAGTCTCCTACATTTATAATTGCACTTCCGAACATTGACCCAGAAACTCGACCAACGATTTTTTTTTTTAACTTTGGCGTTTCCTGCAAGACATAATTTGATTGAATAGGGAATATGCACGTAATTTTTTCTTCACTTAAATCAATAAAATACAGTACTATAAACCCAAGAAAAGTATTAAAAGTTAAGTTCAACTACTGCTTGTCGCACAAAAATAATATTAAACTCCTGCAATTTTCTACGACAGTTCAAACGTCCGTAGCGGTCGCCGCCATAATGTGACGTTATTTTCCACAATCTGCCTTGTTTACCTACATCTAAATTTTTTGGCCTTAATAAAATAATTTTACCAATTATATGTGCTTTATTCAAGTAAAATTTTCAATAACAATATTATAATAAAATTTTAGTAAAACTTTTAGCACTTTTCAAATAAAAGTGTTTTTTTGACACAATGAACTTTGACGTCAATACGTTATCGAGGACGGTGTGTTTTGACAGTGCGTTCCGTTTCACCAAAAACATGCTACATAAAACAGTAAATTGAAAAATAAGTGATGTTTTAGAAACACAAACAAGTGCACCACAATGTTTTTATGCGCCAATACAAGGCATTTTTCATAAACAAAAAGAGTTTTATACAAAACTCTTTTTGTTTATGAAAAATGCCTTGTATACACGTATTTCATGCATATTCCCTATTCTTGATAACTTGATACATTTATTGACAAAAAATAATAAATTATAAACCAAGTTAGCGCTTTCCCCTCGCAAGTCTGCTGGAAGAGATTTCTCATAAAATAAGCAGTACCTTTGTGCTTTTCTATCTTAATGTAATGTCCTGCTATATATTTTGTCTGTACATAAATAAATAAATAACGCTAAAACATACAATATGTGTCAACTCATTATAACATAATTAAACTATTACGCCTACATTACTGTATTAATTTTGTAATAACTTTAAAGTTAACAATTTGTTACTTACTGTGTCTTTAAGGGCAAGATAAACATAAACGGCTCCAAGGTTATAAGTATTTTTCTCGGCATAAGTAGGTGCTCCCACGAGCAGGTCAGTCCCCACGAGCAAGTCAGTCCTTTTCGGAAACAAATTGGCAGCACACAGCACCGCTCCGAACATGGATCCTATCGCTCGTGCTCCAGTGACCTCTCTCGTCTCCAATTTGTGTTGGAAAGTCAACTTTCTGTAGAACATTACCTGCAAAGTTTGGAATGTTTTAAGGGGGAGAGCCTGTAATTTTGATTAGACCTCACATTTCGATTTCATAAATACTTAAACACAACAATAAGCTTTTTACGCAACCACCATAAAAGTTAGGATAGGCTCGTATATAGCTCGTGAATATCACTTTATCATAAAGAGAGTGCTAAATACCGATTTCATACCGCCGAGACCCGTCAGTGGCTTCAAGTGGCGTGTTGTGTTTAATATGCAAAAAGTAGAATCAAGGATATGAAAATTACAACCAACATTATAAGGTAATCGTTTTTTTTTCACCAAACATCTTCTTTAGTCACGCCAATAATAATAACCTTTTTTAAAAGAAGGGACTTTTAAATTAAATTGTACGAGCACCCAACTTTACCTCTCCATGTCCAGTCGCTCCATATGGTGAACCTATGGCATATGACAAATAACTATTTATAAACTTTCCTGAGGCGACGGCGTAGCCTGAAATTAAAACAATAGTATGAAAACAAAAAATGTCCAGTTAAGCAGTGGTCCTTTTTTATTTTTTGGATTGGAAATCATCAAATGACTCCTCCCGCTCTGGGCGGAGCAGGAGGGAGTGTCAGACTTTTACTAACTAAAACCTATCCATGTTCCTTCATCGCCCTTTGTGTTCCGGGGCCACGGTATCTCTTGCGAACAGTCCCACAGCCCCGGCAGGCATCGGCCCTTGCGGACCCCTTCATTGCTTAAGTAGGTCCTTCTCTGTTAACTTAGTGTTTAATAGAATGAGCGAGAGGCTGCTCAATTTATGGGTTGGGGGGCTTTTGGGACCGGGGTTCCCCGTAAATATTTTTTAATGGTATTTTAGAACCACAAGATAAAAAAAAGTTAAAGTACAGTTATCAAAAAAGATGAAATAATATTGTGATCAACAATGAATTATTATTATTAGTACTGGTACCTACAAAATAAAGGGTAGTATTATTTAGTGGAAGGAATAGGGGGAAGCCTTTGCTCAGGAGTGGGACAATACGGGCTAACTAAAAAAAGAAATATTATTTAAGTGACAGTGGGCAGAGCACATTGCTCGCAGAACGGGTAGCCGATGGGGCCGAAAAGTTCTGGAGTGGAAAAAAAAAATTCGGGACAACGGTCCCGGTCCCAAAAGCTGCCCGACCCCAATTTATTTAGGGATTAAATTTTGCTGTTTTTAATATATCTCTGCTGACATTTCACCAAATAAAAATATACTACTTACCAAATTATAATCTCATTAAAGACTAACTGTGACCTTTGTCCAAGTGAAATTAGTACAAAAATATTACTTCCCTATTTTAATCGGGTTTCATATTTTTTGAACGGAACCCTAATCCTTTTTCTAAAATAAAAGTAGCCTATGTAACTACTACCTTATAACATCAGCTATCTGCCAGTAAAACTCCCGTCAAAATTGGTCCAGTCGTTTCGGAGATTAGCCGGAACGAACAGACAGATAGACAAAAGTTTAAATAAATGTTGTTTTGTTATTAGTACCGTATTATGCTTTGCTAAGCATTTAGTAATAAGCTGTTATTTTGAAATTACAACTTAATATATCTATATATATAAAAGAAAGTCGTGTTAGTTACTTCACTTATAACTCAAGAACGGCTGAACCGATTTAGCTGAAAATTGGCAGGGAGGTAGTTTAGAGCCAGGAGAAGGACATAGGATACTTTTTTTTTTTTTTTTTTTTTTTTTTTTTTTTTTTTTTTTTTAGGTAGTAGGTAGGTAGTAGGTAGGTAGTAGGTAGGTAGTAGGTAGGTAGTAGGTAGGTAGGTAGTAGGTAGGTAGTAGGTAGGTAGTAGGTAGGTAGTAGGTAGGTAGTAGGTAGGTAGTAGGTAGGTAGTAGGTAGGTAGTAGGTAGGTAGTAGGTAGGTAGTAGGTAGGTAGGTAGGTAGGTAGGTAGTAGGTAGGTAGTAGGTAGGTAGTAGGTAGGTAGTAGGTAGGTAGTAGGTAGGTAGTAGGTAGGTAGTAGGTAGGTAGTAGGTAGGTAGTAGGTAGGTAGTAGGTAGGTAGTAGGTAGGTAGTAGGTAGGTAGTAGGTAGGTAGTAAGTAGGTAGTAGGTAGGTAGTAGGTAGGTTTCTCTCTAATGTGACGCAGACGAAGTTGCGTGGGTCAGCTAGTTACTTATAAAATTAAGTAACCACTTGTAATGTTAATGCACATTCATAAGTGAATCCCTTTTCTGCAAATCTCGCTATCAAAATTAGGTTTGCTGTAAGAAAACCCAATTCTGGGTTAAGCTCGCCTTTGTACATAAGCTATATTATTGCAATTATATGTATATTTGTTTTTTGTTTGTGTGCAATAAAGAATAAGAATAAGAATAATATTATTTAATTAATAAAGAATAGGTCTTACCAAAATTAAATTTAGAAGTAGTCTTTTCTTTCTTGATGAGCTTTGGAACTTTGTAATTTTGTGGTCCTTCATAAAACATTGTCCGACCTTTGAAATAATAAAATAACTGTTATTTCGTACTATGCATTGTGGTATGAAACGTAGTACAATAGCCTGGTCACGTGTTTTCATTGTAACTTTTAATATGTCTCAAACATGTCATCATGTTTCTGAAAATTAAGGTCATATTTATATGTATATGACCACAACTGGTGTGGTCCAGACCATTATAAAGCTGAATAGCTTTCTCAAGGCCAACAGTTCATATTTTTGTTTTTTTTTTTTGCATTGTAAGATTTTTAAACACGTCCACGACCCCCGTACTATTCAATCAGAACAATGTTTCGAATGCGTTACATTGAGTTCTACCACAGAACATGATTTTTCACCCCAAAAAAAAAAGTCGTTTCCCAGCAATAATTTTTGCGTAAAGTTACTTAGTTTGATGTACAGAATGCTTGGTTGACGGCTTCGTGATGAGGTGGTTTACACCCTTTATAAAGGTATGGTACAGACCATTCTAAAGCTGAACAGCTTTCTCAAGGGAGCCAACATTATAAAATAGCGAAAAAATATGAACTGCCCAGTATTAAAGCTAAAATACCTACTCGAACCAGCCGTTTTGTAATTATTTATTTTTGTAACGGTGTTGGTACTGTTGATCCCATGGTCAAAGTTGATCAGTTTGATGATCAGTACCAAACCCTTAACATATATGACCATATCTTTCTGGTACATGCTGTACAACTTACCATTAGTCATGCCGGGGCCGCCGATTATGATGGAGTTATCGGGTGCGACATCGATACTCCAGCCTAATGAATCCATAGTGTCCTCTGTAAAACAAACAAAACAGTTACGGTGTTAAATAATAAACCTTATCATTCATTTAAATTAGGCCATTGAAAAGTACTCTTACCCCCGAATACTGAAACGTCACTCAAAATTTAAGTAACACTTATATTTAACAGATACTCAAAAGTGACTTTTGCCATACGAAATTTAAAGTTTAGGAGCTGCTCAAATGTTAAGCAGCCCTTAAATTATGAGTGACGTCTCAGTATTCGCAGGTTAAACGTGAAACAAGGAAATAATAATAATATATTTATTCAAATTTAAAATTCGCACGAAAAATACAAGTTAAATCTTAAAAATAATGTTGGTATAACATAATAGAATCAGATATATACCTAGAGAAGATAATAGAATAGGCATGACGACAGTATTAAAAAATTGCAAATCTATTTAGCCCGTCAGTTAGAGTATTGGAAATTAACGGACACGTATTTTTTGTTTTAGTAAATCAATGAATATTGCCAAAGATAAAACGCATCAAAACTCGGGAGTGTGGGCTCGTGACGTCAGAACTAGCTAAAAATTATACCATGGCGTGACGTATTGAGAATTTTAAAAGCGTCGTATCTTCGTCAATTTTGGTTTACGTTTATATTAGTTTTTTTTTTGTCGTCTCGCCTATTGAATCTATTGCCTTAGCTCGTGAAGTGCGGTGTGTGAATCTTGTGTAATGGGGAATTTTACAATCAGTGCTCGTAGCTACTCTCTTTCACAGAGTGCAGCCTGTGTGGGCGGGCCCAGCAGGTGAAATTTATGTGCTGATTGATTATGATCATTGGAATGATGGTTTTTATAGTCAATTTAGAAGATCGTCTACCAACAGCCGAGCAAGGTCTCGTTAGGCAAATGGATGAGATGCTTGATGCACACTGGACACGCGCTTCTCTTAGACGGGGGGCGTTTGACACTTCACCCTCCCGGAGGCCCGCATTTCAAGCGGGACTATAAGTCCGGGGCAGCGGAAGTCACACTTGATCCCGCTCCTGACGCAAGTGTGCCAGGGAACACCGGTGTGGTTCTAGTCAGTACGAGTCTGACAGACCCATCCGCTCTTCCCAGGGCTTGATGCAAGAGACGGTACTTACTCGTGGACACAGTATTTTGCTAGGTCCTCCTAGTTAGTAATACGCGGTGTCCAGAAGTACCTACTGTAATAGAAATCGAAGGAAGGGGACTGGAATGTTCCTATGCTATCATAACGATATAAAACCCAACAACGATTTATCATTGGGTTCTATAGGCCTGTTTGTACTATTTACATACTGTTGATGGCCTCACCATCTTGTGTATAAATAGTACAGACATGAAAAAAGCTGTAAAAAATATACAATTACCAATGGTATAATCTTTTTTTAAATTGACCTTTCTGCTCTTTCGATCTAAATTTATTTTTCGGTTTAATTTACCATCCGCGTATGAGTAACATTTGCCTTCTGTTACATATCCGGCAACATCTATAAAAAAAAAAACAGGATTATAAAACAATTTTAGACATACACTAAAATCGGTTTGTGTCGGTAACCTAACGTGAAGAATATAGGTACACACAAAAAAAAATAGAGCGTGAATGAGAGTCGTGAGTTCCGTATGCCAAAAGAAAAAGATTTTCAGACTGTATAAGTTGTGAGTACTAAGCTTGGACTAACACAAAATGACATTTAAACAAAACATTTTCATAACATTTAAAAAAAAAAACAAGAATAGCTATGGTGTTGGTACTTTGCTTTTTTATCACAGTCTAAGAAATTAATTTGTATTAACACTTGTTTTACTTACCGTTCTCTCCATATTCAACGTAGTTTGTATATCTAGGTGCGCAAATCTGAAAATAAAACATTACGCTTTTATTATGGAGGGAAGAAACAGACAAACCCACACAAGCCCCCATTTAAGTAATAGATTAGAAGCGAATTTCTTAGGATCAATTCAGATTTTAGGCAAAACTTCTAATAAATCTAGTTCTAATCACTTCAGACAATGCACAAAAAAAAGGCTAGGCAGAATGATGATGGTGGTTGTTACCAAATATAATAGGTATATTATGAGGTTAATCAAAGAGAGCAGCGGTGGCCCAGTGGTGGCGGCACCGACTTACAAACACTAAGTCGTGGGTTCGAACCCAGGCAGGCGCATTACTTTGTGTAATTTATTTCATCACCACTGCTCTCAAAACGGTGAAGGAAAACATCGTGAGGAAACCGGCATGTCCTAGAACCAAAAAAATGGAAGACATGTTACATCTACCAATCCGCACTGGGCCTGCGTGGTAGATTATAGCCCATTCCCTCTCTTAGAGAGGAGGCCTGTGTCCCAGCAGTGGGAACATTAATAGGCTGATGATGATGATGAATCAAAATCATTCAAGAATTTGCAATTCATCTGGCCTTTGTGTGATTACAGTCCTAAATCGAGCTCTAAGGTTCAAGTTTGAACTAATGTTGTCAATGCTCGATTTGTAGTGATATGTTAAGAATTAGTTTAAAAAACGATTTATTTTAATTTTGTTTTCTTACTTACCATTACGAAACCTAGTCCGGCCTTGACAGTCGCTCCAAACCAGTACTCATGTTTATATTCAGAATCTGAAATATGTACACTGTTTAAGCCTCAATCAAAATCAAAGCATTTATTTCAAGCAGGCCAGTTACAGGCTCAAACTCAAACTCAAACTCAAACTCAAATCATTTATTTCAATTAGACCATTACGGCACTTTTGAATGTCGAAAATACAAAAAAGCAAAGCTACAGTCACAGTCACAAGGCATAATAACTTGAGAAAGTACTGTAGTTTAGTAGTAGTTGTTAAAGTACGGCACTTTTGAATTGTCGAAACAAAGATGAACATTATTGTAGCTACAGTCCCAGTCACAAGACATAAAAACTGTGAAAGTGCTAGCTACTTCCCTAGCGTAGATCTCTATGGAGAAGAACGGGCAAGAGACTCCATGGACACTCTTTTAAATCAAAATAATTGTTACAAAATCTTGGTTACATCATTCATGTTGAGATGGTATATTATGTGAGAGCAATGTAGCAAGATGTGCACGTTAAAAGTGTACATAGTAAAGACTGCTGTATTGGTCTTGTGGTCGCAAGATCGCTTCGATTCCCGGGTCGGCCTAAAGTGCTATTGGTGATGATAGGATATATTAGCTCTCTCGGGTCGTGTCGGATTTTTTAGGGTCCCGTAGTCCTGACAAGGAACCTTTATAGTTTCGTCATGTCCGTCTGTCTGTCTGTCCGATGTATTGCTAAGAGACCGTTAGTACTAGAAAGCTGTAATTTTGATGGCGCTGTACCAACGGGTTCGGTCTATATTGTGTTAATACTACGGAACCCTACACTGGTTTTTATTTCGACATGGCATCTCGCAGGTCAACCAATGATGTTGGATTCTGCTTCTTCTTCTTTCGTGGGGTTAGTGAATAACCTGGTGTCAGAGTTTATTTATGCCGCCCATGGGCCTCTGACTTGGCTTTACATGCCGTCAAGAAATATTTCTCAGGCATGCTGGGTTTCCTCACGATGTTTTCCTTCACCGAAGCAAGTGATATATACAATACGCACATGAATCTGAAAAATCAGAGGTGCGTGCTTAACCGGACTAATGGTACACTCACAATCCGCCGTTTATGTTTAAGTGCCATGTAATAGGGGTCGACCCTATTTCCAGCAACCAGGCACAAATCCAAACACCGTGGCATTGAGGTTTTTTATGACTCAATATCACTTTGCTCGACTTGGGATACGACCCTATGACCTCAAACCAACTCATGCTTAAAAAAACACCAAACGTAAACACGAAAAGTGGTTTCGTTGTTTTTTTTTTTATTTGTCAAAGGCATGCATACCTCTTTTTTCGGGAACATTAATTATTGGTGTGCAGGTTCTGTTTTCTATATCGCAATTGTATACTTCGCCGAAATCATTTTCCTTTGGCGCACTTATTACCAATCTGGAAAGAATAATTATGTATGTTATTTTATATCAAATAATTATATTTCCCTATATTAAGGAAAATATTTTAGGTTTAATATTTGAACTACAAACAAACCGAACCAATTTTCCCATGTAGGTATGGACCTAAATGTGAACAATTGGTTCGATTTGTGCAGGATATTATTTCGCAGTCTTAAAAATGAATATATTTATAAAAGTTGTGTGTAAAAATACACACAACTTGAATAAATACATTCTTTTGGATGGGTGACCGTGCCTGATTCGTTTAACCCATCGGGAAGAAGTAAGGGTGTTTCGTTCACAACAGTATTTACAGGTAGTCTGTAACAATATTTAAGAACGCCAAACAAAAGTTAAATTACCGAGTAATAATATTTGTAAAATTACTTTTTAGTAATAATATTTTTAAAATAATACTTAACAATTTTTCAAATTACTGCATCTCTAGGAATTTGTCAACAGTCTAGGCTTAAGGGGGTGGTATCTGCTAACCAGAGGTTTTCTCCATGTAACTCCTCTTTGATGAGTGAATATAAAGGTGCAAAAAAAATATATGTTGCTTATTAGAATCTAAACTTTAATTGGTACAATTGAAATAATTCTAACTTTATTATTATACTAGTTGACCCGCGCTACTTCTTCTGCGAAATACGACGAGAGAGACAGAGAGGTAGTTAGAGAGAGTGTGAGACACCCTTAAACGATAGACATAATAATGGTATCGCGGATTTTTATAGAACTTTTTAAGAGGAACAATTCGGTCATACACCATTGTTCAGTCACCATCGTCGACCTTCGATGAAAGTCATACTCTAGCTAAGTTTAAAGTTCTCATCAAGGTCCATGAAATGAGCCCAAACACGATATAGCTGCTGCAAACTGTTGCGGACCTCTTGCAACTGACTTTTGTCTCCATCGTGAGACCTTCGATGACAGTCCAGGCAGGTCTTAAATTTTCACCAAGGTGCATGGAATGAGGCCAATAACAGTATAGCTGTAAATTAATCTACGTAAACTGCGTATCCACTCAACCGCCCCTGGCTGCTTTAGCAGCCAGTTGCCGTTTTGCGAAATGTCCCTGGCTGCTAAAGCAGCCAGTAGCGCCTTCGTCCAACAAATGCAATAAAAATTTATTAAACTGCTATTTCTAGAGCTTATTCCTCTTGTAACAAACTCTATACTATATTCCTCAACGTTCGGACCAACAATAGCAACACTATTCTATCGACAAATGTCAAAAAAAAGTAAAAACTTTAGTGTAAACAAACTCCGCCATTTCTGACGTGTGGCGTCGTATTTCAATTGTTCTGTTATGTATATTGTTGTTTTCGGATAGTGTTATATATCAAATTAATCGTGAAAATCTGTGCTACTATATTATCATAAAGGAAATCTAGTTTTCGAATCTCAAAGTTGAGTATTTCACCTCCGAAAGGTGGTAGGTTTAAATACCTATAGTGATTGTGTTTATACAAGAAATAAGTGTTTTTGTGATTAAAACGTGTGTGTTAACGGAAAAACAGTGCATAATTAGTATTGTGAACATATTATTAAATTGCATATACAAAAACAAGTGGCTTCGTAAAGTTATAGCTACGTAAATAACCGTGTTCAAAAACAGCCGTTTGCGCAGGCCGCGTCAAAATAAACAGTGAGTATTCAAATTCTAATTTAATTCTAACTAGACTATCATAAATAAACTAATAAGATTATGGTCTTATTGGAAAGGAAATATAATCTAGTTTATTTTAAAATTATTTTAATTGAAATTTAATATTTAGAAAAATTCAAATTAATATTTTAATAGCGAAATATCCGTTTTCATCACTGTTTTTCAAGTTCTACATTTTTTTTGAGTTTCAAATTAATATCAGTTTTTTTTTTAATATATAGATTCCATAACTATTCAGCTATTCACTGTAAATTTTATTTAGCTATAACTCTTGTAGTTTGCGATTGTTTATCTAAAGTGTCAAATTACATGCGAATATTTCGCAATTTTTTGCACCCTGGACGGTTTGGTGCAAAAAAGTCGCGCGCGGGGCGGGTGAGTGGGTATATGGATTATTGATTATTGCGAATAGCACAGCACAGTTCTTGCACGGCAAGAACACGTAAATTTATCAGGCTTCTGATGTTCGCTATACTACTTTTTGGAGAAATCATCATCATCATACTCCTACCCTTATCTCAATTTATTTGGGGTCGGCGCAGCATGATTGTATTCATTCTTCCATACTTGTCTATTACTTTTTGAAAAAATATTTCACGAAAAAATTAGAAATAATAGCCGTTCTCATGTACTTACGTCATGACTGAAACGTCAAACAATTTAAGTATACGGACATAATGCAAAATTGCCAACCCTCTTAAATATTGAAGAAGCTTTTAAAGAAATCTGACGTGATGCGCGCACAAACATTTCGTACCAACTACTTATACCGAAGAAAGCTGATTTTCTTGAGTTCCACTATTTTGTGCGTATTCACGTCAAAAATGAAATTTCAAGAAAACCAAGAAATTATATTTACCTGAATTAGATATGAAGTATATGTAGCAACTTTAAAAGGTTACACTTCATTGGTTTTGATTGTATAGGTGTTTGAAGTTTATTAATTTTAAATACAAAACCCTCTTTCTTGCGTCTCTGGATGAGATTTAAAAAAAATGCTAAGACAGGTATTTCTTTATTTTTATTAACAAGTATTTATTCTGAGTTTCATGATTCTAGAACAATCTAAAAATTTTTTTTCATACTAACTTTACCCCCCCTGTTCACCCCCCTTTTCCAAAATTTTCCAAAATTGAAATAGCCTAAATGTTATTCTGAATGTATTTAAACAGATTTGTGAACATTTCAACAAAATCGGTTCAGCAGTTTTTACGTGATGCGCGGTCAAACAACCAAACAAACATTTTTTAAATGGTTTTAACGTGTACAGTTACTTATTTTAAGTCACCCTGGCTGGTTTTTTTTTTTAAATCTTCAATGTACAGATTTTTTGGTCTCAACGATATGTATACAACATGTAACGTAATTAACGCACACCCTCAGACACCCCAATTAGTTTATTATGTTATAATCATAATACATGCACTGAATTTTTATTAAACATGTCTAGGCAATGATTATTATTAAATTAGTTTTCCTAATTCCGGAAGAATGTTGTAGTCGCAGTACAAATCAACGAACGCACACAGTCGCATACGTAGGTCTCATACCTACGTTTGCGACTGTGTGAGTCTTGCTAGCCTAGTAGGTATTCGCTCGCTTTCGAGACAGCTGTTAACGTCGTCGCTCGACTCAACTTCAATAGAAAAGTTCAATACATTTTAATGCCTGTTTTCTCAATTGATGATTTAATTTAGAAAGCACTTCGTCATTTTTTATCAAAAGCGTTCACTATCCTATTTTTTAGATCCTCGGCACGACATCCCCACAAAAAAAGTCGTAAAATCAGCTGATTGGGGATTCTCATCGAATTAATCCCATATTTCGTTTTGAAAACGAGTACCTACGTGTACGCCAATCGGCTCCCCTGTCGATGGCTGTGTTCGGACGGAACGTTCCATGGCCACGAAGTAGCAGCTAACATAGTCCTACCCTGCGGTCTACTCTTGTACCATACCTTTGGTTGAGTTGAATGTTCTGCCAGCTAGAACCACATTATCACCACACAGCACCGTGCCACAGTCCTCACCATCTCACTGAACATTTTGTGTCAATTATTGGAAAGACATCGCGCGCGAAAAACTATTTGCATAAGTACACTGTACGGAAGTTAGCGCGTGACTAAATATTGTTTACATTTATTTAAGTTAGCTTTGATCGTAGGCGCCGCCGGCGCCGCCCGGTGGCTATCTCGCTCTATCCCAGGTTTTTAATTTGCACGAGAAAGGGAACGAAAACAAGTAAGACATATTTTGCATTTTGTTGGTTTATCTACTGTCGGAATTTGTATTAATACAAATAAAACTGCACTTTTAAAAGTCTTATAGCCTTGAGTTACGGTCCATTTCAGTTTGCTTGGACTATACAGGGGCAGCGTGACTATAAATTACGTAGCTTTAATTATTTTTGGGATAAAAAATTACCTATATTAAAAATTATAGAAATCGATTCAGTAAACGATTCTGAACAAAGTAATTTCAGGATGTGCGTTAATTATGTTACATGTTGTAGAAGGTAGACTAGCTGACCCGTGCAACTTCGTCTGCGATATATAAAAGAGACAGAGAGATGGTTAGAGAGAGTGTGAGACACCCTTAAAATCTTTTAACGGTGTCTCACACTCTCTCTAACCATCTCACCATCATCATCACTCCATCATCGCGATCGCGGACTTTTTATAGAACTTTTTAAGAGGAAAAATTCTATCATACACGATTGTTGCGTAACTTTAACCGTTTACGCAGCGCACGCAACGAAAGATCTCAAAAGGAATATCTTTTTCCTTTTTTTGCAACATTTTTCATTGATGCTCTGCTCCTATTGATTGTAGCGTGATGTTATATAAACGTGGTAACGTTGTTGTTCGTTGTTGCCTTCACCGATAAATGGCCTATCCAATACTACCAGATACTTTCAACTCGAACCAGTAGTTCCTGAAATTAGCGTGTTCAACCAACCAAACAAACACGTCAGCTTTATAATACACTCGAGAGCAATGAATCCGGGTCACTTAAAGAATGTTAAAAATCTCGGAAACTAAAAATGATAGGTTAATGCAATAAATTGTATTTAATAGGCAATGTAATACTCCTTAAATGAAAGTTCCTTAAACAAAATTACATAAAGAAAAAACTGCTGATCTCTCCTTAAAACAAAAATAGGAAACATAAAATTTTTGAACTTCATTACGATTTTCTTGAATTTTAATACTTCGTATTGCCTCCTCGTGCTTCCATTACTGCGTTTACGCGGTTTGGCATGCTGTACACCAAGTTCCTTATACGATTTTGGGGAATATTCTCCCATTCCTCTGTGAGAGCAATTTTGAGCTCACGAAGCGTGATTGGGGGAGGGTTTCGTTGTTTTACGCATCTGCCTAGCTCGTCCCAAGCATGCTCGATCGGGTTGATATCCGGGCTGCGCGCTGGCCACTCCATACGAGTAATGTTCATCTCTTGAAGGTAGTCATTCACAATCCTACCTGTATGAGGTCGGGCATTGTCATGCATAAATATAGCATCCTCACCTAAATTGACCATAAATGGACCAACGTGATCATTGAGGATTTCTTCCACATATCTTACGCTAGTTAAAGAGCCGTTTTCTATGATCACCAGCTCTGTGCGACTTTCAGAAGAAATTCCGGCCCATACAAGTACAGACCCACCACCGTAGGCTACTTTTTCTTCGATGCATGCTTGCTTGAATCTTTCCCCTGGTCTTCGATACACTCTGTGTCTTCCATCGTGCTTGTAGAGCATAAATTTTGATTCGTCGGAGAACATAACTTTTGACTAATCTTCAATACTCCAATTTACGTGGCTCTGGGCATATCTTAGTCTTGAAATACGATGCCCACGCTCCAGTTTAGGGCCGTTTGCAGGTCTAAGGGGTTTTAAGTTAGATTCAGCAAGCCGACGTCTTACTGTCCATGCACTTGGGTTACTTCCTCCGAGGCGTCGAAACTGATTTGTGAGTTCAGTTCCTGTGAGAAAGCGATTTCGAAGCATGGTGTTCACCAAGTATCGGTCTTCTCGTGCTGTGGTACACCTGGTTCTGCCCGTTCCTGGTCTGCGTAGGTTAGAACCAGTTTCTTCGTAACGTCGGAGAACTCTTTGTACTGTTGACAGCGACACACCGACAGTCCTGGCTGTATCGCGCTGACTCCGGCCGGTTTCCAGCATTGTAAGTATTCTGGTGCATTCTTCAGGCGTAAGCGACATAATTTCAGCTTGAATAATGAATATAGAGCACTATCAACATGGTTTATGTACCCACATAAATGACAGATTACAAACAAAAGCAAAACCAAATGCTGTAATTTCGTAGTTCCATCTTCGAAAGTGGCCCTTTTACAAATTTGATTTTTTTATGATATAACTATACAATAACTAAGAAGTTTTAATACCTTCATTTAAGGAGTATTACATTGTCTATTAAATATAATTTATTGCATTAACCTAGCATTTTTAGTTTCCGAGATTTTTAGGATTCTTTAAGTGACCCGGATTCATTGCTCTCGAGTGTATTATAAGTATAGTATAGAATCAAGAAGGTAACAATTTAATTTCTCTGAAATATTTGCATTAATCGCTAAAATATTCTGTTTTTCTAAATAAGGGCTTCCCTTGCCAGCCTCCTCAGCCTTACGTTATCATCTTTAGACACTTGATGACAGTCATACTCCAGCTAGGTCGAAAGTTCTCATCAAGGTGCATAAAATGAGCCCAAACACGATATAGATGCTGTAAACTCTTGATGACCTCTTGCAACTGCCTTCCGTCTCCATCGTTAGACCCTCGATGACAGTCCAGGCAGGTCTTAAATTCTCACCAAAGTGCATGAAATGAGGCCAATAACAATATAGCTGTTAATATAATCTACGTAAGCTGCGTATAGATTATTGATTATTGCAAATAGCACAGCACAGTTTTTGCACGGCAAGACCACGTGAATTTATCAGGCTTCTGATGTTCGCTAAACTACTTTTTGGAGAAATCATCATACTCCTGCCCTAATCCCAATTTATTTGGGGTCGGTACAGCATGATTCTATTCTTCTTCTATACTTCTCTATTACTTTAAGGAAAAACATATTTCACCACGAAAAAAAATAAGAAATATAGAAATGCAAACAATTTAAATACAAAAAGAAATCCCACAACCTATAAAAAAAATAAAAACAAAACACAAAAAGTGAAAATAATGTTGGGGGGATTTGGAACCTGCAACCTCGTAGTTTACAAAGCGGTGATGAAACCGCTAGGCTATTTACTTCGTTAACATAAGCTACAAATAGCCGTTCTCATGTACTTACGTCATGACTGAAACGTCAAACAATTGAAGTATACGGACATAATGCAAAATTGCCTGCCCCTTTAAGGAAGTAGCGTGATAATATATAGCCTAAATATTGAAGAAGCCTTTAAAGAAATCTATGCAGTAGTTTTGACGTGATGCGCGCACAAACATTTCGTACCAACTACTTATACCGAGGAAAGCTGACTTTCTTGAGTTCCGCTATTTTGTGTGTATTCACGTCAAAAATCAAATTTCGAGAAAATTGAGAAATTATATTTACCTGTATTAGATATGAAGTATATGTAGCAACTTTAAAAGGTTACACTTCATTGGTTTTGATTGTATTGGTGTTTGAAGCTTATTAATTTTAAACACAAAACCCTCTTTTTTGCGTCTTTGGATGAGATTTTACAAAAATGCTAAGACAGGTATTTCTTTATTTTTATTAATAAGTATTTATTCTGAGTTTCATGATTCTAGAACAATCTAAAATTTGTTTTTCATACAAACTTTACCCCCCCTTTTCACCCCCTTTATCCAATAAAATCCAAAATTTCTATAGCCTAAATGTTATTCTGAATTTATTTAAATAGATTTGTGAAGATTTCAACAATATCGGTTCAGTAGTTTTTACGTGATGCGCGGTCAAACAAACAAACAAATTTATATAAAAACCACTCATTTCGCACTATTCGGCCCGCAGTGACTGACGTAACAACCACTTTGTAGTGCAAGCTGATTAGAACTTTATTCTAACAGTTTTTCAAACGAAGTTTGAACCACCACAAATAGAGTTGATAATTTAGCAGTTACCCCAGCCTTAAGTGGGATTGGGCGGGTCACGTCTGCCGCATGCACGATGACCGCTGGGCAAAAGTCTCCACACGACGGTTGCCGGAAGACGGACGGCACCGCCGAGGTCGGCCCACAAAGAGGTGCCGTGACGATCTGGACCCGTACCGCGAGGGCTGGTTCGAGGAGGTACAGGAAAAGAGCATATGGAAGGAATTGGGGGAGGCCGTTGCCCAGGTGCCCAGGAGTGAGACAAAAAAACAAGATTTTACTTACTTTTCGTTAAGGGAATCGTAAGTGATGCTGTAGCCGAAATACGAATCGTTTTGAAGATGGCGGTCTGCTGGCGGTTGAAATATTTTCCTCTCTCCCATGTGGTACAGTGCAAACGCGCTTGGCCATGCAGCCATGGTCAGGCACGCCAAAATGAGTACTAGAAAAAAAAATAAGATAAAGTAGCCAATTAAAAATGTTTGAAAATCGGTATAGAGGCGTTTCATTTGGTATAGTTAAGACTACGTATCAGAGCACTCGAGAGACTACCTCGTTGGTCTGTTGGCTGAGCATGAGATCTTGGGTTTGGTCCCCAGTTCGGGCAGTGTTGTTGGCAAAGGGTTTTCCATCAGGAAGTTCTCAGTAGCAGCCACGGTGTCGGATGCCTGCTCGGTTCACGGCAATGCTTATGTGTCAGAGTAATTATAAAGGAGCTTGTGGCTTAATAATAACAGCCGGTCAGGTCGATGTCCAGGTCAAGCCACGGTTGCTTAGGTTGGTTCGTGGATGGGTGACTAACTATTACAAACTGAGTTGTCTCCGTGCTTCGGAAAGCACGTTAAGCTGTTGGTTCAGCGAGCTACATTTAGGACATTGATGCATCAAATAAAAGCATATTTATTTTTTGTGAAATATAACTTTGGCGTAACTTTATTGTTTTAGTTAAGATAGTACATTGATTAGTAGTCACGGTAGCAACTTAGTAGTCATGCAATGTTTAGTGTTTTTATTCCAGCCTTGTTAGTTATGTTTTCTCTCACAAACTTGTAAAGTACTATTTTTTTATTATAACTAAAAAATATTTGCAGATCATGCGAATAGAAGAAAAAGAAAAAAAAACCATTGGTTTTTCAAGTTTCAAAAAAAGAATCGTTGAAATCGAACCAGTAATCATGAAGATATTGCCATAAAGGAAAAAAGATACCCAGTGAATACATAACCTTGAACCATCCTTAACCTAACCTCCTTTTTAAATAAGAAAAAAAATGAGAAAGAAACCTTTGTACTGATGAGTAGAAATAAATAATTTCACCGTCATTATTTTTTCCAACCATAAAAGTGTATCTTCGCTCATTGCATTACGAAAAATATTAAAAAAAAATATTTAATATTATTCTAGTCCTTAAATGCCGAATTTTATATAACAGCAAAAAGTGTATTATAGCACACCGACTTTTTGTTTGGGGGCATCGAATTATAAAACCAATTTCACACCCTATGAAATATGTCTAAATATTAAAGTTCATTTTATTTTATTTTAATTAGCCTTTGCTGTCCCACTGCTGGGCAAAGGCCTTCCCCATTTCTTCCCAACTCAACCTATAATAAACTTCACCACATAGTATAAAACAAAGTCGCTTTCTCTGTCCCTATATCCCTATGTATGCTTGCATCTTTAAAACTACGCAACGGATTTTGATGCGAGTTTTTTTAATAGATAGAGTGATTCAAGGTGAAGGTTTTAGTATATAATTTGCGGGCGGGCGAAGCCGCGGGCATCAGCTATACAGTATAAAATATTAAAAATAATAAACTTACGATTCATAATTTTTTTTGTTAAACCGTGCACACAACTTATTTTGGTCACAAACCCAACTAAATGACAATTTCATTGGTTTTCCAGATGTAGTTTTGGTTAATTATGTACGTTACTGTGTTTTTACCTCATTGGTATCAAACAAAATGTTGCCTACTTTCTGTGGCTATTAGTGTTTGAAAAAGTAGGTAATATTTTATCCCTATAAAGTTTGATACCAATGAGGTAAAAGGTATGCTCCTTTTCAAACACCAACTACATTATAATACGTTGATACCTCCTGAACAATCATATTTCATCTCCACATCATAAGGTGTTGTACTTCTCGCTACCATGAAATTTCTGTGACCTTCACCCAGTCTTTGACCGACTTTACACAATAGGCATGACGACAGTATCAAAAAATTGCAAATCTATTTAGTCCGTCAGTTAGAGTATTGGAAAATAATGGACACGTATTTTTTGTTTTTGTAAATCAATGAATATTGACAAAAGATAAAACGCATCAAAACTCGGGAGTGGGGGCTTGTGACGTCAGAACTAGCTAAAAATTATACTATGGCGTGACGTTTTGAGAATTATAAATGCGTCGTAACTTCGTCAAAAAAGCACGGGTAAGAAAAAACACGGGTCAAATATTATTTGAAAATCTAAGTGACGGACTAATTCGATTTTTTTGTCGTCTCGCCAATTTTTTCAGTACATAGCGGGTAAAATTCCAAAGGTGACAAAGCCACCTGATTGAAAGCAGACCGCAGTGACTTTACAGTTCTAGTTAACGTAACTGAAAGCAAACCACAGCAGGTGGCAATAGCAAGAAGTAAGCGTTTTCATCAAGTCACAAGGAAACCACTTAGGTTCGCTATGGTTTGCAATAGGATATTACACCCATTTTTTCCAAGTGTCTCAATTAGATTCTATAGTGATAATGAACCACAAAAATTTTATTCAATCGTTAAGTGCCCTAAAAATGCATTTAAATTTTGCATTTTCAAATTTCGCCATAATGCTCTGTGGTAGTGACGTCAGTTGGCTGTGTAAACAAATGCAGTGATATTTGAAGTTGACAGTTGACACTTCTAAGTTTACATAGCCGTATGACGTAATAACATGGCGACTACTGTAGTAGTGTTATGAAACAGATTAAAAAAGCTGAAACCTTTGAATTTAATTTTAAAATTTAGTTTGCTATTTTATGAACTAAAACTAACGTTTTCCGACTGCTTTTTGCCTAAGCTATCTCAATAATATATTTTTAGATTTTTTCTCATATAGAGTAAAATATCCTATTGCGAATGGACTTTGCATTTAGTTCGCGGTCTGCGCTTTCAGAATGGTACTTTTTCACCGCGCTCACAAAAATGCTAATGTCGTTAATTAATAGCAGCATAATACTGAGTTTCCTCCGAGCCTCGGAAAACACGTTAAGCAGTTGGTCCCGGCTGTCATTTGTAGATATTTGACAGTCGTAATAGCTAGTCGGTGGCCCGAAAGTCTGACATCTAGTTTTACCAAGGGGTATCGTATTATATATATGTACTAATCGAGTTGTGGAGGTCAGATAGACAGGCCCTCCATGTGACTGGTATTTAGCTGCTTCTGGTTAGACTGGCAGCCGACGCCAACATAATTGGGACAGGGCTCACCCTTATACTCTAAGTATAGGTTGAAAAGTGGTTGATCTTCAGAGCGGTAGAAGACACTTAATATGGCATAACGATAGGACTGGTTGATGTGATGATGGTTAAAGGGAGGCTTATGGGCCTACGCTGACCCCCATACTTAAGTACTAATGCTGTACTAACAAAATAATATTGTAATACCAAATGATTTGAAAAGAGTTACCATGGAGTTTCTTGCCGGTTCTTCTCCATGAAAACGACCCACACGACCGTGCACCTTTTTCGACGTTTTTTAAGTGCCCGTCTAGGCCTATGTGAAATAAAATATTAAGATTTTGATTTTTGACCAGTTGAGGTTTTATTTAAAAAAAAATGATGACTAACGGGAGTAAAAAAAACACAGATTTCAGTAGGAATTTACCTTCTTAGGGGGATGTCAACCCCAAAACGCGCGCACACTGTCTATTTGTATCGGAGTAAAAGAGAGCGAGAGAGTTACTGTGCAGCGAGATTTTAGAAGAAAATAATGAATAAATTGAAATAAAAAAAGTGTGGATTATTTGTGAAATATGACTCGTTATCGTTACTCGTTATCGGTTTAGGTGTGAATATGTTGACTTCATGTTTTTAATTGCAGACCCATACGTCAAAAAAATAATCTTTGGAATTATTTTCTATCGAGTCAATTTCATCCAATTATGTATCGAGTCCGTCCACGGTTTTTGAAATATGATGATTAACATTTTTTTTTTGATGTGCTAGAACAACTAGTTTTTCTTAAAATTAACAGCTTAAATAACATCAATTAGGTGTTGTCAGCCCCTTAAGGGCAGAGCCTCCAGCTCCTTACTACCAAATGGCATGTCTATAATCAGTGATTAATACACATTGTTCATTTAACTTATGTCTCAATTGAAGTGTTGTATCAGCTCTTCAAAATACTAGATTCTGATAAGTGTTTGATTCAATTTATCTTTGAGACTGTAGTACTATACTATTTTGTAAGTATCGTTTCGAAATTCGAAAAGAGGTTCGTGGTATGTTTGAGAGCAAGAACAACCTAATTCTTTAACGAATCGAATGCGGTCATTTTGAGTGAAATTTGTATATTTGGACCGTATTTTGATTTTACAGAATAATTATGGTGTCTGCTGCACTCGTAAAGCTTTGTAATATTACACACGATTTTTGTGGTCTTGAGTTAAACGTGTTAAAGCATTGTTGCAAGCATGGATACAAGAAAACAATTGAAAATCATCAAGCGTCACATCATTACATCCTATGTCAAATAAAAGTAAAAATAATAAAATGTATATAAAAGTAGAAATTAGACCTTTTGTACCAAACTCCCATGACCGCAACCTACGTCATTTTATGGGGGCTGAAACTTTTTCTGCGGAAGTATCTTACTATAGGTAAGAACCTTTGAATATTATGAAAAGTCAGCCGTGGTAACAAAGTTGTGCTAAATAGTTGCTAAATTAAGTCATACTCTAAAGCATGATTTTTATATTACATTAGGGCTGTATCATGATGCACCTCCTCCACTGCCAGACACATTGTGTTGTGGAAAACCCCTGCCAGACACCTCTAAAATATGTCAAATTAAAAACTACGTCATTATTTTTTTTTTTTTTTTTTTTTTTTTTTTTTATTTAGCCTATACTGTCCCACTGCTGGGCAAAAGCCTCCCCCAATTCCTTCGATGTGCTCTTATCTCGGGCCTCTTCGCACCAGCCCTCACGGTATACGTCCAGTGCGTCTCACCACCTCTTTCTGGACCGGCCTCGGCTGCGCCGTCTTATTATATTATATCTAAATTTTATATATGTTGCTGTGTGTTACTTGGGCAACACATCTCTGTCCTCAGGACAAGACTGAGGTCAAGAGTTTCCGGTTTCCAGAGCCGCCAGCCAGTTTGAAGTGAGATTGTGTTTTCTCTCGCTCTGGTAGCTCTGGACCAGAATACTAAGATTTTGCCCTAGCTTATCTGCTGACTGTTGAATAATTATGATTTGCTTCGGTGAAGGAAAACATCGTGAGGAAACCAGCATGCCTGAGAGATATTTCTCGATGGCATGTAAAGCCAAGTCAGAGGCCCATGGGCGGCAGAAAAACCTCTGACACAAGGTTAGGCTCTAACCACACGCAAAAAAAGATCTGCTGAGGTGACTTTGACATACTATATTTGCTTTCACCCGTTGATAAGGGAAGGTATGTATGACGTTAAAATAAAACGTTCCGCTGAAAACCCGCACACATTGGTATTGCAAATAGTGAGTAATGCTGATAGTTTACATACTTGAGATTATCTGAAACCAGCCAATCGTGGCCTAGACACGGTATTTGAAGGTAATTCTGCCTACCTACTTCATAATTTATCACAAGTATACTTAAGTATGTTTAAAGGTTATTTAGTAAGGAAAAAGTATCGTGAAGAAGTTTTGCAATAACTGGACAGTTTGTTCATTTGCTTTTCATTTAGATTATTTTATTGGAAATTCCCGGAAGCAACAAAACTTAGGGAGCATTTAAAACTACATAATTATATAGATATTTCAGATAGTTGAGCACATGGCAATGATGATAATGAATACTAGAATGGATCCTATTTACTCAGATAAAAATCTCGCCTTATCGTTAAGATTACATACTTGGACAAAGATATCGATTTATTAAAATCATACAACACGACAAGACCGAGGTCGGTCTGTGGATCGGCGAGAATCCGATACGTATATATCGAGACCTCTCGGTGCCTCAAAAAGCACGTTAACCCTGGGCAGCTTTTATTTGTAGATCTTTGACAGTCGTAATGAATAATCAGAAACCCAAAAGCCTACTGGCAACCAGTTTTTTCAAGTATTATCTGCTGGGAACTGGATTATGGAGGTCAGTTTGGCCGTCGCTCCAAGTAAAATACTGAATACAAAACTGGTAATCAGATTTATCATGTCTGACTGCAAGTCGACCTCAACATAGTTGTTGAGAAAACGCTGTCTAGAGATGTTAATGACACTGTTAGGTATTAACATTGATGTATAAAAACCCAAGATACACACTCGGCGTCTCAAAATGGTCCGCAAAAAATACAGGCACAATTAGTAATTGTGCGTCTATTTTCAATTAGTCCCACGTCGCTCGCGTAACGAACTTTTAACGAAAAAAAAAAACAACTTTAAACAATCCGCGTAAGGTTGAATTTGCAAAAAATATGTATATTGTACTACTTATGTAGTAGTGGGTTGTAGTCGTTGTAGTGGTGAGTGTTTGGTGACAGTTTCGAGTTTAAGTTTTGTTCGAGACTGTGCGGGTACAGAGTGTTGAGGTAGTCGCGTGCCATAGCTTAGGGGTGAGTTCAGTATCGATAGAGGAACCCGTAAAAATAAATCCAAAAAAAATAATTAAAAATAAAACAATAAAATATTGCAAGATCAACCTAATTTAGTACCTACTAACTTAAAACAGCAATCGTTTAGAATTAAAATTATTTTATATAGCTATTTGAAGTTAGTAGGTACTAAATTAGGTTGATCTTGCAATATTTTTTTTTTGTTTTTTTTTTAGGAAATACTTTTTTTGGATTTTATTTTTTATTTTCGGTTCCTTTATCGACACTGAACTCACCCCTAAGCTATGGCACGCGGCTACTTTAACACTCTGTATAAATGGGTATTAAAACAAATAATTTTATGAATCTCAGTTATCTTGTTATTTATACGTAAACAGCTGTTATCTTTTAAATATAAACCCTAAGTGCGGGCAGCAATCGATTAGTATCACGTAAACTAGCAAAATGATATTATTTCACTTACTTGTTAGTTTTACTCTACTACAAACATGTTTGACGGAGATTGATGACAATTTCAATTTGTACAGCAATCATAAAATGTATCATATACAGGGGAGTAAGGAAGGAATGGACCATTTTGTGGACTTTCTCATGAAGAACCATGTAAGTAATTGTTCATAGTTACTCTTGTTAGAAGGAAGTAAATTGCCACACCATTCCCCCAGGTATACCGGTAAAAGCATCTATAACAAAGCCGATGTATCTACCGGAATAATAAACGCGTAAAACACCTCTTAACGAAGCCGAAAGGCACTTGTTCTCCTCGTCATTGCGATCATGTTTTTGTTTTGCACCATACCTGGGAACCTTCTAGTTACGGAGATATTGGGGGTCAAAGTTCCAACCTTTTGACAACTTTAAAAAAAAAAAACAAGTTTTTAATGTAAGATCTTTAAACACCTCCACGACCCCCGTACTATTAAATAATATTATTTCGGTTTTACAGGTTTAATAAACCTTTACAAATATAACTCAAAATAAAAGGATTTCTTTACGACGGAGAGTGTTTCAAGATGATGAATGAATGTATGGAGTGAATGCTGAACATAGATTAAAAATGACATTGAATGAAGATTGAATGACTGAGGGAATGTGTCGTAGACATCCTCGGGGGCCTTGAAAGGTGAAGCTTTCAAGATTCTTAATTATTTGTATGATCTGGTGATGGCAGCAGACACAATCTGTTGATGGCTCTTCGTATGGTGCCTTGTGAGGTAGATACGTCGGCGACTCGTGGCACACCATCAGCGCCGGGAAATAGCTTCGAGATTCTTCCAAGGCGCCAGCATAGTGGAGGACTCCTATCATCCTTGATTAGGACTAGGTCGTCTACCTTTAATTCACGGCACCGCACCTTCCACTTTGTGCGCTGCTGGAGCTCCGTGACGTACTCTGTCGACCACCGCTTCCAGAAGTGCTGGCGAGCTTGCTCTAATCTCTGAAAACGGTCAAGACGGTTTGTGCTATAGTCCAGCAGGTACGGCGATGGCAAAGACGTCAGCGGCCTACCAATTATAAAGTGGCTCGGGGTGAGTGGAGATAGATCTTGTGGTGAAGGACTTAATGGGCATAAGGGACGGCTATTAAGTATCGCCTCGATCTGAGCGAACAACGAACTCAGCTCCTCGAACGTCAAGTGAATATTTTTAAGCACTCTGTATAAGTGGAATTTCGCAGACTTAACCCCGGCCTCCCACAGACCACCAAAGTGAGGAGCGTATGCTGGTGAGAAGCGGAATTCAACGCCTTCGCGAGATGCAGAGTCAATAATAGCATCGCTGTTGGACTTTAGAAAGCAATTTATTTCTTTGGCTGCTGCAACGAAATTTCTACCATTGTCGCAGTAGATGACCTTTGGTTTACCCCTGCGGGCTATAAATCTTTTTAATGTTAAGACAAATGCATTCATTGTCAAATCACTGACTAACTCTAAATGAACGCATTTGTACCGAAAGCAAATAAAAATACACAGATAACTTTTAGTTATCTTACAGCCTCGTCCCTTGCGGTCCGTAATAAGAAATGGACCGGCAAAGTCAGTACCTATCGTGGAGAAAGGAAAGTCGGCTTCAACGCGATCTGCAGGCAAGTTTCCCATAATGTTATCCATAGTACGAGCATTGAAACGACGACAGGTAACGCACTCGCGCGCTGCACGCCTAGCTAGAGCCCTACCACCTACGGGCCAATAACGCTCCCTTATAGATGCCAGGAGATGCTGAGGACCTGCGTGCAACAAGCGTAGATGCTCCTGTTTGAATAACAACTTTGTTATGTAATGACTGGAACACAATAAGATAGGATGACGTTTGTCGTACTGGTAAGTAGATGAATGGATGCGCCCTCCGACTCTAATGATGCCATTTCCATCTAAAAATGGATTAAGAGACGAAAGAGCGGCTTTAGAATTTAAAGATTTACCCTTTTGTAGTAGTCCTAATTCTATAGGAAAGGAATCTTTCTGGGCTAACTTCATGGAAACGTTGTGAGCGCTTTCTAACTCGGAAACTTTAAGTGGGCCTTGTACTCTATCCGCCTTTCTGTGTGACCTACAATTGTTGACGAACCTTAAAACTCTAGCTAGAACTCGAATAAGCGTAGTTAAATTAGAATATTTCGCTAAATTCACAGATAAATCTGGCATGGAAGATGCATCCCCCCCCCCTAAAGTATGATGTGTCTTAAGCTCTGGCAATTCTATAATAATAGATTCCGCAGTGCAGGCGGGCCAGGAATCTTCGGGTTCTGAAAGAAATGATGGACCTTTCCACCATATAGAGAGATCTACCTGGTCTGGGTCGACACCACGGGACACTAAATCAGCGGGGTTGATGGAAGTAGGAACATAACGCCAATCTGTGGGATTTGTTAGCTCATTTATAGCAGCTACTCTGTGGGCAACAAAGGTTTTAGTTTTATTAGAGTTAAGCCAACCTAATACAACTTTGGAGTCTGTCCAATACACCTGACGTTCAATAGGGCAACGTAATGCGGATAAAACTGTAGTAGTTAGTTGAGCTCCTAATAGGGCAGCGCAGAGTTCGAGCCGTGGTATTGTCGTGGGTTTAATAGGTGCCACGCGTGATTTTGCACATACCAGGCTAACTTGTATGTCGCCGCTAGTAGAAACAGACCTCAAATATATACAGCTGCCGTAGGCACGCTGCGAAGCGTCAGAAAAACAATGTATTTCTACAGTGGAATAATTATCAATTAAAATGTATCTAGGAATTCTTAGAGAAGACAAACATGAAGATTTAGTAGAAAACCTTAACCAGGAGGACCTTATTTCTGGAGGAACAGGTTCGTCCCAATCAATTTTGTGACTCCATAGTTCTTGTAGCATAATTTTAGGTTTAATTGTGAAAATTGACAGAAGACCAAGTGGATCAAATATTTTAAATGTTGTGGAAAGTATAGTTCTCTTCGTGACATTTTCAGAAGCCGAAACACCATGCTGAAAATGAAGTTCATCCGAAGACGGCGTCCAATCTATACCTAGCGTACTAGTCGCATTACTAATCATGAGATTGCCGCTTTCCAGGTTAACGGAGTCTGCAAGTAACTCGGGTAAGTTTGAACGGTATTTACGCAGATGAAAACTTCCCTTTGCTAATTCAGAAGAGACTGAAACCTGGATATGACGTAACTCTTCCTCACTGTTTGCACCGGTAAGTAGATCATCACAATATAGATCATTTTGTATTATAGTTTTGACCTTCTGATCTGAACACTCCTCACCTATCTGCCAAAGAGAACGAGTAGTGAGAAAAGAGGCACTAGCGAACCCGTAAGTAACCGTATTTAGACGAAGTGTCCTTAAAGGCTTGTCTTCACTATCCCGCCACAGTATCAGTTGAAGATTGCGATCAGATTCCTTGAGAAGCACTGAGCGAAACATTTTCTCTATGTCCCCTGTCAAAACATACTTATGTTGTCTGAAACGAACTAATATATTAAACAAAGGTTCTTGCACTACTGGTCCCACCATTTGTAGGTCGTTAACAGAAACACCAGAAGAAGTACGGGCCGAGGCGTCAAAAACGACGCGTAACTTAGTCGACTCGCTTTGTTCCCGTATCACAGGGTGGTGAGGCAAGAAATAGGCATTTAACGGCCTAGACTCAGGAGATTCAGATAGGTGGCCTAATGCTTCGTATTCGTTTATGAATTGACAATATTGTTGCTTTAATTCTGGTTGTTTCCGGAAACGAGCCTCTAAATTAAAAAACCTCTTCTTGGCTAGATTATAGGAGTTGCCCAAACAGTCTATGCTATCACGAAGAGGCAACCCTACACAAAATTGACCATTACTAGTGCGAGTAGTGTTGACGAGATAATGTTTCTCACACAACTTTTCTTCACTACTCCGGGGCCTTTTTTGAGGAAAATTTTCAAGTTCCCAGAATTTAGACAGCTCGTCATGTATGTTACTAGAAGTGTCACCATTTGAGACCAAATTGACCATGACTGAGTTGGTTTTATTTTCATTAAAACAAGGCAGTGATCCCGTAACGAGCCATCCTAACTTTGACGCCTGAAGTTTAGGATAACCAGATCCTAACGAATGCTGCTGGGCACTAATGATGTCCCAGAATAAGTCAGCACCAATCAAAATGTTTACTGGGGATGGTTCATTTAAAGTGGGATCTGCTAACTGAAATCCATGAATATTTAATTTTTTTAAATCAAAATATGACTTAGGTAAGTCGCCGGTAATTTGCGGCAAAACTAAACATGAAACTGTCACATTAAAAGAACTTGTTTCAGAATGAATGCGTAGAATACAGCGTTCTGTGTTAATATTTAACTTGGTGTTACCAATGCCTACTATGGTAGTGTCTGATGGCTGAGGAATCAGGTTTAGACGGAGTTTTACTTCCTGTGTAATAATTGTCGACTGACTCCCGCTGTCGAGCAAAGCTCGAACTACAATAGTCTCGTTGGTGGCTGGGTTGGTAACTTTTACTCGAGCAGTACACAAAAGTACTTCTGACGAACATGTTGAGGACATTATGACGGAATTAACAGAATTGGAGTTTTCAGTTTCTTCTGATTTATGAAGAAGAGAATTATGTCGCGATTTGCAATGACGACATGTAGCTGAAAGGCGACAACGTTTAGCAATGTGGCCAGATCTCAAGCAATTCTCACATAATTTGTTAGAAGAAACAAAGGCTAATCTATCCTCTATTGAGCTCGACTTAAAAGGCGGACACTCATAAAGGCGATGACTGTTCTTACAGAACAAACATTCCGGTATTTTAGAAGTAGAAGTGTTGCCTTCATTTGGTGTAGCCACTAAAGACTTGGTGCTATTATGTTTGTTTTGATTACTAAAGGATTGTTTTTGTTTATTTTCTTGATTGTCATGTTTATGGCGATAAACGGTCTCCAGTACATCAGCGCGACGTTTAAGAAAACTGAAGAAATCATTAAGCGAAGGTATGTCACACAAACTATTTCTATGTTCTTCCCACTTGAAATATGTACTACTATTTAACTTACCTGCAATAATATATATAATTAAAATATCCCCTAGCCTAGTCCCTAGCCCTAGTGAATTGAGCGCGCGCAAATTTTTAGTGACATGGTCAATAACATATCTTAAAGACTTATCATTTTCTTGCACGGAATTAATGTTGAGCAAGGACTTGAGATGGTTATTTATTAATTGACGCTTATTGTCGTAACGTTCGCATAAAAGTTTCCATGCTTCAGGATAATTATTATGGGAAACCTCTAAATTGGCAATAACCCGAGCGGCTTCTCCATCAAGATAAGATTGCAAGTAGTGGTATTTATGGATGCTTTCAATCTGGTTATTGTTGTGAACCAAAGAGACAAACGTTTCCTTAAACTCCAACCATTTAAAATAGGTACCGTCGAAGTTTGGAATTTTAATCACTGGTAATTTAAAACCTAACGGATTACAACTGTGATCGTTATGATGACAAGTGGCCATAGAGGATTTTATTTGAGAATTATTCTCATCATCTTGAACTGCAGAATTTTTTTTTATTAAACCTTGTGCTAACGCAATACAATGGTAGAAATCGTTTTCTATTAACTCTCTAGTGGCTAACTCGCTACTTTGATTATCCGCGTTGTTAATTTCTATCTGATTCTGCACCTCATCGAATTCAATGAACAATGTCTCAATTTTTGATAGCTTCAATACGAGTTTACTTACTTCTAATTCTGAAATGGATTCTAATAAGGTTAGACTGTCAAGACTTGACTTAAATTTCGTTACGCGTCCTCTAATAGAACCGCGTTTGCTTACAAGTTCCTTTAACTTTAATTCGACCATTGTAGCAAACTCGTAATGAGCGAACACAAACAGATGTTAAGTTAATAGATAAAAAAATAGATATATAGCATACGATACGCTCCTCACTCTGTTGATCAGCTGATGCTCGGGGCTCACATAAACTGCGCGCAATGGTGAGCTGTGCAGGTGGGGCGCACCGGCAGTCAGGCTACAGCGATGCGGGAGCGATGCCGTGTCACAAGTCACAACGCACGATCACTGGAATAGATCAATTCCCTGCGTCTTAGTAAACTGATATAAAACAATTCGTATGACGAAAGACGACATTTCGTAAGTTACATTTAAACTCGGGAAGTATTCACTATGTAAGTAATTTATAGGTTGGAATGAGTGATAAAGGGATAATAAATCGATAATAGTGAAATAGTTTTATGAAAATTACTTGGTTTGAGTAACGGTAAGAGAATAAGTTGTAATTAGATGTGCATTAATTTAAGCGTGGCGGTAGGTCGTTATGTGAAATTAATTAGACTAATTTGTGCGTTGTCTATCCCATTTATCCTTCTTTCGAAGATACTTAGAAGATGGTTAGGCACGATAGACACAAATAGAAAGGGAAACTTCACTTGACTTCGAAAAACTTAAATCCGCTAGATGCACAGATAGGACAACACAATAGGTGGGTAAGTTAGTAAGATGGAACGAGCTCACTTTTAAATAGGCAGACAGCTAATCTCAGCAGTCCAATTGTGGGCAGTAGCACGTAGATAGGCACGTAGATATGATATTAGCCTCGTTCTGAGGGCGGACTTGCTCGATCGGAGTTCCGTAGTAGTCCCTGCAGTTTCCCGAATAGCTTGACGAAGGTAAAGTTCGACCCAGGTAAAGTAGGCTGCCAGTCCACAGGCACGGCGATCTTTTTTTTTCTTAACACGGCCTTCCGTTGGTAGGTACTGGTAGATCTCGCCCGGTGTCGACGCGACGGTGTCCTTCGAGTGCCCTTGACGCGGGCTTCGGCAATCTGAGTGTGGTGGATCCGACGATTGTAGGTCCTGTCACGGTCGCCAATTTTGTTTGCGATAAATCAAACAAAGATATTTCGGTTTTACAGGTTTAATAAACCTTTACAAATATAACTCAAAATAAAAGGATTTCTTTACGACGGAGAGTGTTTCAAGATGATGAATGAATGTATGGAGTGAATGCTGAACATAGATTAAAAATGACATTGAATGAAGATTGAATGACTGAGGGAATGTGTCGTAGACACCATCCATTAGCACAATGTTTTGAGTGCGTTACATTGAGTTCTACCACAAAACATGATTTTTCACCCCAAAAAAAAAGTCGTTTCCCAGCAACAATTTTTGCGTAAAGTTGCTAAGTATGATGTACAGAATGCTTGGTTGACGGCTTCGTGATGAGGTGGTTTGTATACACCCTGTATGTTTTACGTGCATTACATTTAGGTAGCGCTACCGTAAACCGTGATTTTTCGAAACAAAAAAATCGCCCAATTCCCAGCAATGATTTTTGCGCAGTATTGCTTAGTTTGATGTACATAACGCTTGGTTGAAGGATTGGTGAACGGTTCTATTACACATTTTATACAAGGTGACTGGATCTGGATCCGCCATAGCAAATTCGCATATAGAAGAGGTAATTTACTAATTATTGAACCTTACTTTCCCTAGCTAAAGTTTTATAGTTTGGGAAATATGTAAATTTTTTATACTTTTTTGATAGTTTTCCAAAATTTGACCTTCAAGCATTCATAACTTTTTTTGTAGTTTTTTTTATTATTTGTTGGTAGTCATAAACATTGGTGATTAAAATACCTCAGAACTTCCCTCAAAGTAAGGTTAAAAATAAGATTAGTAGTAGTAGAGTACGCTTTAAAAAAAAAGAAATTAATAAAAAAATGCATTGAAAGTAAGGCCTTATAATTATTAAAAGACCTCCTCTATTTTCGATTTTGCTATGGCGGCTCCAGATCCAGTCACCCTGTATGTGGTGGATGCCATTTTAGTGCATCTTGCAAGTGTCAGCTCATTAGCATCCCAGGCTTCAGCTTAAAAAGTTTCTTGTACTACAAAATAATCCTCTCGAGCGCTTGAGCTTAACTTGGTCAGACAGTCGTTCCATATAAGATTCTAGCATAAAGGTACCTATTTAACTGCATCTCTATATGAAAGCTAAAAGCCGACCACGACATTGTTTCAACTTTGAAAAAGGCTAGGGATGAAGTCTATTACAATGTGTTTGGCTACCGGTTACCGATACTTAAAGGGCATATTATTTACTCAATTTCATATACTCTATCGACAAATACATGTTTATAAATACTCCTAACCCAACACCGCGTGAATGGCAGCCATTTTGTTTTTCTATTTGACTGATCTAGGGCATGTTCAATGAAATGCTAATATCTTTGAATGTAAGAAAGCTAGAGACGTGCAAAGATCTTATTACAAGGGTGAACAACGAGGCTATCAAATTATTAAATATTCTTGAAAGATTAGAATAGAGCCTAAAAAATTAAAAAATACTTATTCTTTTTACATATTCTACAACTACTAACTAGTGCAAAATTACCCCGGCATGTTGCGTCTGTTTTTATGTTAAATGAGCAGTATTTGAGTCAACATACCCACTCTATCGCCCCGCGCGCGACTTTTTTGCACCAAACCGCCCGAGCGTGCGAAATATTCGCATGTAATTTGACACTTTAGATAAAAACACTTGACAATCGCAAACTACAAGAGTTATAGCTAAATAAAATTTACAGTGAATAGCTGAATAGTTATGGAATCAAAAAAAAAACTAATATTAATTTGAAACTCAAAAAAAATTTTGAACTTGAAAAACAGTGATGAAAACGGATATTTCACTATTAAAATATTAATTTGAATTTTTCTAAATATTAAATTTCAATTAAAATAATTTTAAAATAAACTAGATTATATTTCCTTTCCAATAAGACCATAATCTTATTAGTTTATTTACGATAGTCTATTTAGAATTAAATTAGAATTTGGATACTCACTGTTTATTTTGACGCGGCCTGCGCCAACGACTGTTTTTGAACACGGTTATTTACGTACCTATAACTTTACGAAGCCACTTGTTTTTGTATATACAATTTTATAATATGCTCACAATACTAATTATGCACTGTTTTTCCGTTAACACACACGTTTTAATCACAAAAACACTTATTTCTTGCATAAACACAATCACTATAGGTATTTAAACCTACCACTTTTTCGGAGGCGAAATACTCAACTTTGAGATTCAAAAACTAGATTTCCTTTATGATAATATAGTAGCACAGATTTTCACGATTAATTTTATATATAACACTATCCGAAAATAACAATATACATAACAGAACAATTGAAATACGACGCCACACGTCAGAAAGGGCGGAGTTTGTTTACACTAAAGTTTTTACTTTTATTTTGACATTTGTCGATGGAATAGTGTTGCTATTGTTGGTCCGGACGTTGAGGAATATAGTATAGAGTTTGCTACAAGAGGAATAAGCTCTAGAAATAGCAGTTTAGTAGATTTTTTATTGCATTTGTTGGACGAAGGCGCTACTGGCTGCATATGCAGCCATGGGCGATTGAGTGGCTACTAATCTTATCAAAATATTGACTAAAAACCAATTATTTTAAGAGTTATGGCCATTTGAACATAGCCCTGTCCCAGCGCAAAGGCTCCACGATGTTATGTGTAACGAGTAATATAGAAAGAGGAATGGAAGAAGAAGACATTCTGCGCCTACCCCAAATGAAGTGGGATAAGGGCAGGAGAGTGATGATGATGATGATGATGATGATGCTATATTGAGATGATGCGATTGCTTTTAGGAGATACCATACCACTCGAACACCCCAAAAGGATGTCATATGCTTGTGGCGCCATCTTTGGTACCTGTTGTAGAAGATATCGCTAAAACCGAAGGTCTGAGCACTAAAGTGATCCTTGATGATTACTCTGAGTAAGTAGTTTAACAATTTAATATCATAACTCTTTACATTTGTTGACAATTACTCAGAACTACGTCATTTACACTAGTATAATGTACCTCTTTACCTCATAATTAATATTGTGAAGAGGTAAAGTTTTGTATGTTTGATTGTCGGGATAACTATTTATCCGATTTCAATAATTATTTCGTTAATGGAAAGCCAGATAAACTGCTGTTTAAGGCCGTAGGGTGTCTCTTCGACGCGGACGACACAATAAAGGTAAACTAAGCACTCCTCTTTTTGCTTACGAAAATCGGTTTAAAATAATAAGTTTACATTATTTTTCAGATTCATTCGCAGCGAAAAGAATGATCGAATGTACAATGTTGGTTTCTCTTGGACTGCTTACTACGATGTTGATGACGTGAGTATCTAAAATTATAACTGTTTTTTATTTTTTTATAAGACTTGGCAGAAATAATCTAGCAATTAATAGCAATTGGAGTTTCCTCGATATATCCCAAATACCATGCCAGTGTGGAGCCTCTGCCGGCTATGTTCCACTTCCTTTCCTGGCCATCTTGCGCAAATGTTTGCATCTTCCGTATACGAAGCCAACGGATAGAACTGTGAAGGTGGCTACCTACTGGTTGGATACATTATGAGTCACACGACGTGCAAAAAAAAAAGATAAGAATTAAATAGTTTTTATAAAAACTATTATATTTGATTCTTATCTTGTTATTCTATGTACCTAGTCTCGTGAGATTTTCTCTCGTGAAAGTTTAAAAGCATAGTCGACGTAGCCCCGCTTTTGTACTTACCAGAATACAAAATGCATCACTTTCCGTTAAGACTTTATTTTCATAATAAAATAAACAGAGCACACACAATCATCACTTGTGTTTGTGCTCTCTCAATTCCCATCTTTCGACTTGACTATCTCAATGAGTTATTTTAATCCAACCAGTGCAGCAGTGTTATGTGGCATATATATGTCTACATCCACATGCCTCTGAAATTTCGTGGCAAGCATTCCTCTCCCTCTCCATCCTTACATCTTCATGTCCATCAATCACTCTTTTAGTCACATGCATTTCTAGAATCAAGAATCTGATATGAATATGATAGATGCTTTCCACAAAATCATGATTTTTAATAATATCTAAGATCTAATTCAACAGATTTACGGCTACCTTCAAAACATGAGTCGGCAACACTCAGAGTGGGCGCAAGTAGTGGTCGGTGGACAGAGTTACGAAGGTCGACAGATATTAGGTTTAAGGATAAACACACCGACAGATGAGGAAAAACCAGTCATGTTCATCGAATCAGGCAAGTATTGATAATGGACAATCTGCATTATTATTCAAGCTAATTTTGTATAATAATTTAGCTTGATTTATTACTCGATGAAACCTAGAACTTGCGTGGGAGTACGCTGGTTTTCACAGTTCACAGTAAAATATTACACATTAGTGAAAATTTCACATTTTCTTGCTGAGATCATTCATCATCACCCAAAACGTTCTTCTCCACACTTCTACATCATGCAAAGTTGGCAAATCAAAATGTTTGTTCCGCAACAGTTCTTAAGAGGACGCATTGGAAATTTTGGAGTCAATGATCTCAATTTTTGTCAGTAATTACAAAACGAATGAAAATATATAAGTTGTTGACCTGATAATTCATGATAAAAACCTTATTTTGTTAGTTTTCAATACACGATTAGGTACCTTTTGTAACAGAGAAAAAAATATCAAACATACCTCTTTTTAAAAAGAGATTCACATCTTATGGGCAAACGGGACACATTTAAGCCTCATAACTTTCTCCGTAGATGAGTATATACATACTCTTTAAAATTGTAAAAGGAATTTCTCAAATTATCGTTTCTAACTAAATTAAATAACGAAAACCATTTTTTCGTTTACGTCCTTTAGTTATAGGCTAGCAATCCTCGCCCCGCTCAGACGCTCAGTCCCCCGCTCAGTCCCGGGGCGCGCGTGCCCAGTTTTAGAACAATGCGTCGGCGGCTTAACAAAAAAAACACCGATGTAAATCCGACCACTACAAACTTTGTTCTAAGTACTTTCTTTTTGTCCAATTGCACTCGGCTAATTGGGAAATAGAACAATAATTGTGCACTGTGTGGCAACTTGTACACGCATTATGAGAATGAAATAAACTGACCACTTCAAAAAATAAAAGACGATCGCGAACGCACCCAATTCAAATACATTCTTTCTTTTCTTGCATCTTGACCATCGGCCATCATTTGATAATCGTAATGACATTCACTATATTATCCAACCTCCTTTGGAATATGGCCAGCTGTATCGAAATAGGCGCGAAAACTGACGTAGCATTTCTTTTTAATTTGACAGGCATCCACGCAAGGGAATGGATCACACCTGCTACTACAACCTATTTTATCAACGAGCTCCTGACCAGTACTGATCCAGAGATAACTTCAATGAGGGACCAGTTTGACTGGCATATTTTCCCTACTGTCAATCCTGATGGATATCACTACAGTTTCACTAAGGTTAGTTACTAAAATGTGTTAAAGCGAAAACAACAAACAATACAAGTTTGACGGCCAAAATGGCCCAATTCAAACAGGGCCATTTTTTGGTCACTTTTGCCCAAAATTCATTTGATTTGTCTTTGACAAAACATTCCCTCTTTGGTCCAGTAGCTGCAAGTGCCACAGCTGAATATAAGGTCCTGGGATCCATTCCTCGGTCGGGCAAAGTGTTGTTAGGTTTTTCCATAAGGTATTTTTTTAGTAGCCAGGAGTCTGGTTTTCCGGACTTGTCCGGTAATGGTAGAAGGCTCGCTTTAGGGTAGGTAATGGATGTCGTCGGAAACCATTCCCTCCCCGTGCTTGTCCTCGGGGACTTCAATGCCAAGAACTTGGCTTGGGGTTCTCGTTGCACAGACGTGCGGGGATGGATGGTGGAGGACTGGGCCCTGGAGAAGGGCCTGGTCGTCCTAAATCGGGGTTCTGTCGCCACGTGTGTGAGGATGCGGGGCGAGTCGGTGGTGGACATCTCGTTCGCTAGCCCCGCTCTGTCGCCGCGTGTCGTTGACTGGCGCGTCATGGAGGGGGTGGAGACCTATTCCGACCACCGGTACATCCGGTTCGACGTCTCCACCCAGACCTCAAGCGCGCCGGTCCAACAGGCCCCGAGTGGTCCGCGTTGGGCGCTAAAGCAGCTGGACCGGGAGCTCCTCCTGGAAGCCTCGATCGTGCAGGCCGGACAGGCCTGCCGACGTTAACAATGAGGCAGGGTGGTTCCAGGAGGCCATGTCCAACATCTGTGACGTGGCAATGCCCCGAGTCCGGCCAGGAAGCGCCCGGCGTCAGGTGTACTGGTGGTCGCGTGAGCTGACGTCTTTACGGGAGGCGTGCGTGGCCGCGCGACACCTGTACGCCAGGCACCGCAGGCTCCGCATTCGCCCACCGAATGCGGCAGCCATTGAGGCGGAGCTATATGAGGGCTACAGAGCGGCGAAGACCGCTCTCCGCGAGGCTGTCCTGCGGGCCAGGGATCTGGCCCGCGAGGAGATGCTGGGGGCTCTCGACAGAGATCCGTGGGGGCTCCCTTAAAAGATGGTGCGGGATAAACTCCGCACCTGGGCCCACCCGCTGACGCAGAGTCTCCGGCCTCAGCTCGTGGAGGACGTGGTGAGCGCTCTGTTCCCCTCGCGAGGGGAACACCCGCCCCCGCCTATGGCTCCGCCGGCTGCGGTGCCGGCAGCGGACCACCAAAGTGACGACGACGACGCTCCTGAAGTGACCGGGGTAGACCTGAGAGTGGCGGTACGAAGGCTAGGTGCCAAAAATACCGCCCCGGGACCCGACGGCTTGCCTGGCAAAGCCTGGGTCCTGGCCTCGGAGGCTCTCGGGCCCCGACTGAATGTGCCCCAGAAGGTGGTAGCCGTAAGGCTGGTCCGGGGGTACCGCACGATCTCCCGCGAGGCGGCGAACCTCCTTGCCGGATTGCCGCCATGGGATCTGGAGGCAATAGTCCTCGCGCGCCTACATGAGTGGCGCGCGGAGGCGCTACGCCGGGGGGAAACTCCGCTGCCGCGGCAAATCGTCGCTCAGCGGACGGACTTCCGGCGGGATCTCATGGCGACATGGAGAGAGCGACTATCGCAACCCCGTGCAGGGCACGCCACAATAGTGGCGATAAGTCCCCTCTTTGAGGAGTGGCTGGAGAGACGCCACGGCGTCCTCACCTTCCGCCTGACGCAGGTTCTTACCGGACACGGATGTTTCGGTAAGTTCCTGCACCGAATCGGGCGGGAGGAAACGCCCGGGTGCTATCACTGTGAGGATAGGCCGGAGGACACGGTGGAGCACACTGTGGAGGTGTGCCCCGCTTGGGTGGAGCACCGCCGTGTCCTCGAGGTGGCGATTGGCGGCGGCGACCTCTCGCTCCCGGCCCTGGTTCGTGCCATGGTCCGGAGCGAGACGGAATGGGACGCCGTCACCTCCTTCTGCGAAGCAGTCATGCTAGCGAAGGAGGTGGCGGAACGTGAGAGGGAGATATCCTCACGTCCCGGCCGCCGCGGGAGACGCCCCGGGCGTCGGGGGCCACGTGGTGGCTTCCGGCCACCGTAGGCGCGGGCCTGTGGACGGGGAGCTATGGGCTAGCTCGCCGTCCGTCCGTCTCGTGACGACAGGCCGTGTCGACGGCGCGTTCGTGTTCCACGCGCGCCTCAAAGAGAGTCAGCAACAGTGAAGGGGTCCGCAAGGGCCGAAGCCTGTTGGGGCTGCGGGACTATTCGAAAGAGATACCGTGGCCCCGGAACACAAAGGGCGATGAAGGAACATGGATGGGTTTTAGTCAGTAAAAGTCTGACACTCCCTCCTGCTCAGCCTCAGAGCGGGAGAAGTCATTTGATGATTTCCCATCCTAAAAAAAAAAAAAAAGGGTAGGTCATGGATGTTTGGATAAAGACCCATTGTCTTTTTCCAAACATCCATTACCTAATGTTTCAGGATATTAAAATTTAGTACATTGTTATTCCATCATATACCTTATTATTGTTTCATACTTCCTTATTGAATTTGAACTGAGATTGTGACCACATTGGTATGGGAAAAATTGCAAAAAATACCTAAGGTGTTAACAAAAATATCCTCATTGTTTGTCAAACAATAGCATTATAGAATAATATGATTTATTAATATTTTAAAGTGTGCTTAAATATGGTTGATATAACTACGAATAAAGAAGTTTAGTAATATTCAGTATATTATATTTCAGGGCGATAGTTTGAGTGAGTTCACTTTGCTTCTGTCTAGCCCTAAAGCACACTGTTGGAGGATCCAGGTCTATGCTATCGTTTGAGGAGAGGCTGTCAGGTCATAGCTGTCCTCCTTTACATGGACAGTCCGAAACTTTTGTTCCCAACCAATTGCGACCGATGGAGCTACTTAAAGTAACTTGAACTTTTAGTAGCGCCATCAGGGTGGAATTTGGTGTGAATAAATGTGCAGTCATATTTATGTAATGGGTGCAGCGGTGGGAGATTATGGAGTCCGAAGGAATTCCAATCTCAACTCATCTGAAAGTATTTTGGTGTATTGGAATCTTTAAGCATTTAACGTTGTTAACGTAAATGGTCGAGGGAGCGCTTTTTTTTTGTAGCCGGTAGAAGGTATCAAATAGTCTAATTTCAGGCGGAAACAAGGTGCGCTCCTTCAACAGTTACGTCATGCAGGTACTCTTACTCGTACTCTTTTAGCATACTCAAAGGGACTCAGACTGATCTCGGGGCCCTGGTTAGCAGAGTCCGCTTAATGTTCAGTCAAAACTGTAAGTTGACTACGATTTATATGGCATGTAGCGGTTACGATTGTATAAACAAATACATTTGATTCTATCGTCTTTAACCGATGTAAACTTGTCTACGAAGTTTATATCGCTTGTTTTGACCACGTGACTTAACGTTTACGATTGTAGAAAGAGAATCGATACGAATCGTTTGTAACTTGGCTAGGCCTGCAGATGCATTACCGACGATCATCAGTGATGAGACTGTACATCCCGCGGAAGTGTAGAGGTCGAGGGTTTTTAAATGCAAAAACCCTCTATAACCGCGGGCGTGCAGTCTCAGGGAATAAAGAAAAACAAAAGTCGAGATACCCATGACCTCACCCCAAAACTCGAGATGGGTATCCCCATAACCATCTCGAGTTTTGGGGTGGGGCCCTTGTCTACTGCAACCACAGACGTGGTTGGAGTAGACAAGGGCCTCACCCCATAGTCCATGGCTAAAGAAAACTGGCTCAGACCTATAGTACTCATTACCGATGACTGCAGGGAGGTATGGCAAGGCAAGGAGCTTCACGCGCTTCCTTCGAGCTGTTCCTTCATGGGTTCGGTGTAGATTTCCTAGGGTCAGTATCCTGGCTACATTTCGGTGACTTGTTCGTGAAAACTGACATTTTTGTCTGTGCGATTATGGATGAAGACAATCCAATGATGTAACACGAAGGTTTTTGGTAACCATAATTCTGATTTAAAATAGTGTCGATGGAAATTCTTGCCTATTCTTCTCCACTGAGACCTACGCTTTGGAATGGGAAACAAAAATACTTTCAAAGTTATTATGCGTGATTGGGATTGTAGCTTCATATTTTGGTTTTTGTTCATTACAAACTGCAAAAAAAAACGTTATATTTTAATGTATTTTCCATGCCTGTAACTTGCGTACTTGAAATAAATGCTTTGATGTTAAAAATAAAATGGACAAAAGTCTGTTACAGAAAAATCAAAAGTGTTGTTAATATCCAATTGAATGATGAAACATGACAGCCTGCTAATTTCGAACCACACTTTTAATTTCAGGACAGAATGTGGAGGAAAACACGGTCACGTTCCGCAAACGGATGCTATGGGGCTGACCCTAACCGGAATTGGGACTATAACTGGATGAGTATGCTTTGATATAATATTAACTTTTTTTTTTTTCTTTGCAAACAAAAAGGGGTTTTCATCCATACGGATATGCCAACCGCATCGTACCTTATTACCTATTTACAGATGCAGAATATTTACTATGTAATACCTATTAGAGAATCATTGACTAGATGTCTTCACCAAGCCACACAACCTCTTTGCAATCGTTGATTTAGGGTTTGCTAAAATTATTTGGATTAGCCCAACGTCCAGAATGTTTAATTTAAACTCTCTAATGAATGATTCCCTTTCATTCTTATTCTTAACGCACTCCATCAGCAAATGTTGCACATCTTCAACTTTGTTGCATGTTTCACAATTTGGTGATGCGACTTTTCGCATTAGGAAAGCAAACTTTGCCGATGGATAGTGTCCAGAACGTAGCCTTAATGCTAACTTAACATAATTTCTGCCCAAACTTGTATCCTTGAACCAGGGCACGCGAGGTATTTACTTCTATTTCTTCTTATTCTTATATTTCCCAGTAAATACATACAAATATAACATCACGCCTATAATTCCTGAAGAGGTAGGCAGAGGTGACCACCCACATTTCGCCAGTTATGTTATAAGTCCCATGTAATAGGAGGCGAGTATATTGCCACAACTGGCCAAAATCCAGACTCCGTCACTGCTACTGGGAAATTCCTGATTTAAAAACCTAGTAACACTTTGCCCGGCTTAGGTATCAGATCATCCGGGGCTGCGGGACTATTCGAAAGGTACCGTGGCCCCGGAACACAAAAGGCGATGAAGGAACATGGATGGGTTTTAGTCAGTAAAAGTCTGACACTCCCTCCTGCTCCACCCAGAACGGGATTTTATTGTTTCATTGTTAAAAAAGGTATCGGATCATGCTTAATGGTGTCGATTTTGTTGTGCACACAAACCAAACTTAATTTAGGCTATTGCTATCTTTTACTAAAAGGCAGTGCGAGAAAAAGACGGCTATAGCTATGAAATAAGTTAGAGATGTCAAACTAGTTTATGACTTGCGCTTCACCGTGTTTTTAGTCGACATGTTTTTACGTGCACCCTTCATTTGTATGGAAATATTAGTTCCAATTAAATTTGACAGCTCTAAATTACGTCTGTCTCTTTCTCGTTTTATTAAAGAGAAAAAGATAGCAGTATAGTCTAAATTAAGTTTAGTTTGTGCACAACAGAATCGACATCAATGACTATATTAATCGCGGCATCAGAGGCGTTCTTGATCAATACCTCTGTATTAAATTGTGAGTTCGGATGTAGGACGTAATGTAGAAATTACTCATTCGTTATCAAACATTCTTTAAATGATTAAAAGTACCTAACACTTTTCCAAGTGTTAAAATGTGTTGCATGCGGGCAAAGTACATGTAGAATCTAGTAATGTGTTAACTTCTAAAGGACCGACAAATACCAGTGTAGGCTTAGTATCATTTGAAATATTCAAATACATTTGATCTGAAGCACCACTTTTACATTCAGCGTGGGATGAGATAATTATTGTTATGTATCATTGCCCTCTTTAAAAAACTTCCGCTGAAACACAGGTTTTAGTAAAACTAGATCGGGCAAGTTAGACATTACTTAAAGAATTTTATTTTTTTGCAACTTTAACCAAATATGGGTCATACCCTAGTTTTATTCACTAGGTCACTAACTCTACTAATTAACTGAATATGTCATACCAGAAAAATGAATGCTGTGCAAAAAAAAACCAATTGAATAACTAAACTTTTTATCCAGTTAATAGTAAAACTATTAAAGCACTATAACGTATATCTACTATTGAACTACCTGTACACTTTTTTGTAAACTTTATATATTAATATTAGTTATCTTATTTATTTATTTATTTAAGGACAAACAACAAAGTTACACCAAAAATTCATGTTAACGAACTCATTTTGAGTTTAACATTGTATAGTGTATAGCCTTAATTAAAGGCTGCGACGGCATGCACTGAGAAAGAAAATGCAGATACAAAACAGATATTATTTGTTTAGATGTATCTAAAATCTTCCAACTTGTCTTGACATAGATAACGACACTAACGTTAACTTTCGGTCGCTAAAATAACAATAAAAACATTCGATTGCAATAACGATGCTTGCGGGAAACGCAAGTCTCTATATCCAAGACGCGATTCTCGCAAGCATCGTTATTGCAACCGAAAATTTTCGTGAGTAATTAGCGATCGAAAGTTTGCGATTTTTTCGTTACTATGTCGAGACTATGCGGGCCAGGACATCGGATCTACACGTGTGCCTAAATTGGCACAATGCTAGGCTAGGTTAAGGTTATATTTTATCCTGGCAGTAAATTCCCTAGGGATAACTTCCGGCGTAACCAAGGGCAAATGTTAGTCTCCTATTATCCTTTATCCCTGTTTTTTAACCGACTTCAAAAAGGAGGAGGTTCTCATTTCGTCGGAACCATTTTTTTTTTATGTATGTTGCCCGATTACTCGAAGATGGCTGGACCGATTTGGATTTTTTTTGTTTTGTTTGAAAGGGTAGGGTAGGGGGTACTTCCCAAGTGGTCCCATGATCTTGAAGTCAGGATCTCATGTAGGGATCCTGGAGAAATAGAGAGAACTCTTCAAATTTTATAGGCTCACCCGACGCGATTTGGGTAGTTTATGGAAGAGTACTTTCTCGGAGGGGTCCCATTTTAATTTGGTGAAGATCTGATGATGAACTTCGGAGATAGGCAACGGAACTCCTCAATAAATGATAGCAAATGGATTGGGATTGCTGAAATCTCATGTCAGTCTATTGTTTACACCAGTTCATAACATTACATCACGAAGAAGGGATGAAGCACATGTGAACCACTTAAAAGTATAAAATATAAACTTTTCACCAAAAAATAAAACTGACTTCAAAAAACACAAAAAAAGTGAAAAAAACTTTAGCTTCAGAAGTCGGTGACATTTGTTTGATTAATTTAGTTTTTTGGTCACCAATATTTTTTTTTTGTGTTTTTTGAAGTCGGTTTTTTTTAAATAAAATTATTCTTTTTCAGATTACAGTTCCTCAAACAACCCTTGCAACTACCAATTATACGCTGGATCAAAACCTTTCTCAGAGATAGAGACCAGAACGCTCTCTGAGTACATATCTGGACTAGAGAACATGTTGGGGTATATCTCGTATCATTCTACTGCGCAGACATTGCTTCTTCCATACTCCGACTCTAACGAACATGTTGATAATTATGATGACTTGGTAAGAAATTCTTGGAATACAATACCACGTCCTGTTTCGTGTTTTTCGTCCCTGAGCTAGATTGAGTGGTGATCTTCGCGGGATAGCTGATAGGTCCCTTTTTTTTCGGATGGGAGATCATCAAATGACTCCTCCCGCTCTGGGCGGAGCGGGAGGGAGTGTCAGACTTTTACTGACTACAACCCATCCATGTTTCTTCATCGCCCTTTGTGTTCCGGGGCCACGGTATCTCTTTCGAATAGTCCCGCAGCCCCGGCAGGCTTCGGCGCTTTCGGACCCCTTGCTTATTGCTGACTCTCTTTGAGGCGCGCGTGGAACACGAACGCGCCGTCGACACGGCCTGTCGTAATGAGACGGACGGACGGCGAGCTAGCCCATGGCTCACCGTCCACAGGCCCGCGCCTACGGTGGCCGGGGTATTCCACCATGTGGCCCCCGACGCCCGGGGCGTCTCCCGCGGCGGCCGGGACGTGTGGATCTCTCCCTCTCACGTTCCGCCACCTGACTGACTGACTTCTGTTTTATTAATCTGAGTGTACATGGTGATGCACCCAGGTCATGCTATGTTTGGCTTTGATTGGCCTCCTATGTTGGCTCGCTGGATTTCTGCAATCGAATCTCGGTGACAATGGGCACGGCAATTCATTTCTACCTTTTTGTTTTAAACCTCTTTTTCTTTTCTACATCTCTTTAAAATTCGTTTTCTTCCTTTTGCAGAAGAAGATCGGAGAGACATCTCTTCGTTACGGTTATGCAGTAAACAAGGCAAAGTACGATGGACCGGGAACAGCTGCCGAGATTTTGTGTAAGATCCCTTTAATTTTACTTTTGTCATAATCTTGGATAATTATCCTGTTCTAACGCACAAAAGTACGGTCAAGGTGTCCAGATCTGCTTGGACGGAGAATATAATAATATATAATATGAGTAGTATAAGGATAAGGAGGACTTTTTTGACGACCCAAATGGCACAGCGGTAGAGAGGCTGCCTTATGTTCTTAGGGTCCTGGGTTCGAATCCCGGTAGGACCAAATGTTTGTGTGATGAGCATGGACATTTGTTTCCAAGTCATGGATGTTTATATGTATAATAAGTATGTATTTACAAACAAAAAGTATCTATGTAGTATATCAACTATCTGGTGTCCACGACACAAGCCTGTGGCACAAGATGGCGCTGTGTGTAGTGTCCAGCAATATTTATTTATTTATTTTCAACTGAATGTAGGACCAGCAGAAAACGGCGAATATTTCTTCATTGGCTTGCGTTGGTAAGCGACACTTTCACCACCTTTATGAAGCTACCTATCAATTTCCAGCAATAACTAGTTCTAATATACAACAACAGATGGCATTAGTATCAACTACTAAATCATATTTTTCTTCCAGACAAGGCATCCGGAGGTAGTATCGACTGGGTGCGTCATACCATGGGCACATCCCTCGTATACGTGTATGAGCTTCGAGGAATATACTTCTCCTGGCCTCCCAGCAGGATCCATGAGCAGGGAGACGAGGTCACCCAAATGATGGTTGGACTTGTTAAGGAGGCTCGTAATTTGGGATACGTTTAGGAAAAATTACAATAATTGGTGAGATCTTGTGCAAAAGTTTGATGAGGAAATTAATTATTGATATCATTGTATAATATGAATGTGGAATGAAGTTATAAATAAATATTATAAAAAAAGTGTTGAATGATTTCTTCTGACAACGCACAAATGTTCATTTTAAAAGATGTGTAATTATCATGTAGCTTTTTTTTTTTTTTTTTTCGGATGGGAAATCATCAAATGACTTCTCCCGCTCTGGGCTGAGCAGGAGGGAGTGTCAGACTTTTACTGACTAAAACCCATCCATGTTCCTTCATCGCCCTTTGTGTTCCGGGGCCACGGTATCTCTTTCGAATAGTCCCGCAGCCCCGGCAGGCTTCGGCCCTTGCGGACCCCTTCACTGTTGCTGACTCTCTTTGAGGCGCGCGTGGAACACGAACGCGCCGTCGACACGGCCTGTCGTCATGAGACGGACGGACGGCGAGTTAGCCCATAGCTCCCCGTCCACAGGCCCGCGCCTACGGTGGCCGGAAGCCACCACGTGGCCCCCGACGCCCGGGGCGTCTCCCGCGGCGGCCGGGACGTGAGGATCTCTCCCTGTCCTGTTCCGCCACCTCCTTCGCTAGCATGACTGCTTCGCAGAAGGAGGTGACGGCGTCCCATTCCGTCTCGCTCCGGACCATGGATTGAACCAAGGCCGGGAGCGAGAGGTCGCCGCCGCCAATCGCCGTTACGAGGACACGGCGGTGCTCCGCCCAAGCGGGGCACACCTCCACCGTGTCCTCCGGTCGATCCTCACAATGGTGACACCCGGACGTTTCCTCCCGCCCGATTCGGTGCAGGAACTTACCGAAACAACCGTGTCCGGTAAGAACCTGCGTCAGGCGGAAGGTGAGGACGCCGTGGCGTCTCTCCAGCCACTCCTCAAAGAAAACTGCAGCAGTCGCCACCTGTCGACGGCTGCCGCCGACGCTTGCAGTTGTGAAGTCGGCGGCTGCCGCCGGCGCGTCGACGGCAGCCGTCGACAGGAAGCGACGGCTGCAGTTTATCTGCCGTTGGCAACGTGCCGCTCGTCTGTAAGAACCCTAAGCTACATGAGAATTACACACGGTTTGTTTTAATCTCTTCGGGACCTGAAGAGATTGCTAATTTGCAACAAACCGTAAAAGTTGGGTTTGACTTGATTCAGAATAGCTCTTGGTCTATGAAATAAATATGCATTTTAACAGATCATGATTAATATCATCATTTTCGCAACCAAAATACGTCGTGCATAGAGGGCAAAGCAAATAAGCAACCAGGGTCGAAATACAGGGTGTAAACAACCTCATCACGAAGCCGTCAACCTAGCATTCTGTACATCAAACTAAGTAACTTTTTCGCAAAAATTATTGCTGGGAAACGACTTTTTTTTGGGGGTGAAAAATCATGTTTTGTGGTAGAACTCAATGTAACGCACTCAAAACATTGTGCTGATGAATGGATTGAATAGTTTGGACGTCGTGGAGGTGTTTAAAGTAAAAATCTTACATTAAAAACTTGTGTTTAAAAAAGCTTGTCAAAAAGTTGGAACTTTGACCCCCAATATCTCCGTAACTAGAAGGTTCCCAGGTATGGTGTAGAACAAAAAAATGATCGCAATGACGGGGAGAACAAGTGTCTTTCGGCTTCGTTAAGAGATTTTTTACACCCTTAAGAATGTTGAAGTTTTCTTAGAAACCAATGGATGTTTTCGAATGATGAAATTAAATTGATAGAAATATTCGTTAATATAATTAAATTTCATCTGAAGAGGTGAAATATGTAGTTTCTAAAAAAAACTGCTGGATGTAGGTACTACCGAGTTTTCTGACGGTCTACCACTTTTTACCCTTATGCCACGAGTCATAAGGTTGAAACTTGGTTGTCGGTCATTGATCGCGATAGTACCTATTAGGCCACCTCCGAGAATCTTTAAAACAAGCATTCCCGCGAAACCCGCGCTTATTGACAGTACTTTTTTTATCTCATTGAATACATTTTTAAAGAAGTTGTTGTGTAAACTGGAAGATATCTTCATGCAGACACTATAAAAAACTTAAGTTATTAAAAAGATACCGACCAATAAAAAAATACAACTTTATTAACTAACTGAACACATTTAATATTCTACAAAGTTTTATTATAAAAAAAGGAATCATTCACTTTTAACTGTTCACATAAAAAGTCTTTGATCAACCACAAAAAGTTAAGATTCGTCGTCTACCACTAAACCCACGTTGTCTTTGGTCGTCACTGGCCGTGCCTCCTCGAATGGGCAGTCATCGTCTACGTCCATTTGTAACTAAAAAAAAAAAAAAAAAAATTTTTTGACCACATTCAAAAAGAAAATATCCTTACTCACTCTAAATTTTCTTCTTGTCTTGAGGATCGCAACAATGGTTTATCAAATGCTCCATGGTCGTTATGAACAATTGGTGATAGAAAATATAGTAATATATACAGGGTGTCCGGCAACGAATGGATAACCTTGAAATGGCCCATAGCAGAACCCATGGCCATTCAGAATAAAATAAGAAAAAAAATCTATCTTATAAAAAAATTTCTTCTTCTATAATACATTTTTTTGCTTCAGATTTTTTTTCTCCTTGTCTACATTAATAGCAATAATTCACTATTTAAGGCAGATACACTTTCGGTGCCGGCGACCTCTCGCTTCCGGCGCTGGTTCAATCCATGGTCCGGGGCGAGACGGAATGGGACGCCGTCACCTCCTTCTGCGAAGCAGTCATGCTAGCGAAGGAGGTGGCGGAACGTGAGAGGGAGAGATCCTCACGTCCCGCCGCGGGAGTCACCCTGGGCGTCGGGGGCCACGTAGTGGCCCCCGGCCACCGTAGGCGCGGGCCTGTGGACGGTGAGCTATGGGCTAGCTCGCCGCCCGTCCGCCTCATGACGACAGGCCGTTCAAGGTTGTCCATTAATTACCGGACACCCTGTATAAAATAAGTATACCTACAGTATGATTGGATAAAAGAGGGATGTACTCAAGATCACGACTATTTTATTTTAACTAATTTTGATAAGGCAAACATTATTAGTTAAAAATAAATGTTATACTTTCACATTATTTGAAACAATCAAATACCTACCCTCAGTCAACATATCCCTCGTTTAACCTGACCTCCTGTAGAGTAGAAATAACATAATTTTAATAACAACACTAAATCTGCCACTAATTTAAAAAACTATTCCAAATATTAAAAAAAAAAATTGTTTAGGATTTTGGTGTAGTAAGAAAACATAACGTATGAAATGGATGTTACTTACGCCTTCTGCCGGCCCATCTATCGCGGAAGCATGAGTGTCTCGTCTCTGTAAATAAAATAAATAACATCAAAATTAAAATCAAAATATTTTATTTCATATAGGCCTAGAATCCTTGATGGGCACTTATAAAACGTCGCAAAATCAAAAAATCTAAATCAAAGCCATTTATTTGAAGTAGGCCAGTTACAAGCAATTTTGAATCGTCGAAACAAAGATGAAAATTAAATGTAGCTACTTACAGTCCCAGTCACAAGGCATAAAAACTGTGAAAGTACTGTAGTTTGCCCATTCCCTAGCGTTCTCTATGGAGAAGAACGGGCAAAAAAACTTCATGGACACTCTTTTAAATCAGAATATTTTTACAAAACCTTGGTTACATCATTCATGTTGAGATGGTACATTATGTGAGAACAATGTAGCAAGATGTGCACGTTAAAAGTGTCCATAGTAAAAACAAATCAAACAATTCATAAATATAATAATTAATTCAAATAAGTCGTGGCAACCAACAGCTGATCAGTCCCAACTGAAAGCGCCCGTTCACGAACATGACGCATGTTTTGACGACGAATTTTTTGACGCCCTGTAATGCTTTTCTTCTTTTCTTTAGGTAGTTTCATATTTTTATTATTATTTTAAATTGCGTTATTTAGATAATAACCTAAATTGGAAAAATAAAAATGATATAGATAATACTAAAAATAAGGTATTATACTCACAGTACTCTTTCGTCTTACGCTCTCTTTAGCCACGAGTAGTACTTGTTTTTGTTTCCTTCTGAAGAATCCGCACTGGAAAAAGAGTAAATAAACCATCAATAGCTAAACCAATCAGAGGAGCTCGTGGCTAAATAATAGCAACCGCTTGGTTCGATATTTAGGTTAAGCCGTGCTTGCCTAGGTTGGTCTGTGGATGGGTGACCACCTATTCCATACCGAGTTTCCTCCGGGCCTCGGAAAGCACGTCAAGCAGTTGGTCCCGGCTGTCATTTGTAGATCTTTGACAGTCGTTACAGGCAGTCAGTTGCCCGAAAATCTGACAACCAGTCTTACCAAGGGGTATCGTATTACCCAGTACTAACTGGGCTGTGGCGGTCAGGTGGGCAGTCGCTCCATGTAAAATACTGGTATTCAGCTGCATCCGGTTAGACTAGAAGCCGACTCCTACATAGGTGGAAAAGGCTAGGCAGATGACGATTTCAGAGGCACGGGGGAAACTCGTTATGTAAATGATGGGTGTTCACCCATTCACAGACGGACTTTGACATATGCTGCTTAACCTAAATTTCAAAGTGGCATTGGTGACTGAAAAGTTGTGTGGAAACCTGTTATGGTATAGCGAAATGATGAAAGTTTTGAGTATGAATGTGGATGGGTGTAAGAGTAGAGGAAGACCAAAGAAACGATGGATGCACTTTGTGAAGGATGATATGGCAAGAGGAGAGTGAGATGACGAGTCATTAAAAAGTATGGAAGAAGAAGACATGCTGCGCCGACCTCATAGTCCCCACGCCCGGGGCGTCTCCCGCGGCGGCCGGGACGTGAGGATCTCTCCCTCTCACGTTCCGCCACCTCCTTCGCTAGCATGACTGCTTCGCAGAAGGAGGTGACGGCGTCGCATTCCATCTCACTCCGGACCATGGATTGAACCAGGGCCGGAAGCGAGAGGTGCCGGCACCGAAAGTGTATCTGCCTTAAATGCCTTAATGAATTGGGATAAGGGCAAGAGAATGATGATGAAGCAAAATGCTTTAAAATACGTATGATGTGAACCTTACCTTATAAAGAACAATTGTCAAAATAACCAATAAGATTAACGCGATTATGCCGGCTATTAAAGCAATTAGCCACTTTCTATTACCCAAAGTGATATCCTTTTGGATAGTTATCCTAGTATTCGATCTGAAAACAAAAACATACTCATTACTAAAAATATTCCAACCGTCACACATCTTGAAGTACATTTTCAGTACGTTACTGTTTTTATTGCGTCAGTACAATGTAATAGGTTCCATTGTTCCTCGGTAGACATTGTGAATGATCCAGGTACCGAGGAAAAGACAGTGGGACCGATTTATACCATCAGGTAACAGAAGAGCGTAGCAAAAGAGAGAGGTCCCGATAAAGGCCTTTTTTAACCCAAAGTGGAAAAAAACGTAGATTGAAAAAAGCTGAAATAGTTCTACACTTAGGGCTATGTTCACCAACAGTAAAATAACCGACTGTTTCGTAATCGGCCCGCTAAACGTAAACAGTTCTTTAATCATGAGAAGGAAATTTTGGTGTTCACCACAACTTATTCTAGCTCGGTTATGTAAACGAGCGTTTTAGGAATGAAAGACCGAATGATTATAATACAGTCAAATAGGGTGGGGTAGCTCAACACGTAAAAAACCGTACAAATGCGAAACATCTTAAAATGGTTGCATTATACCTGAGATGACAGTTCTTTATAACCATCAAATTTTCTGTTGTGTTTGAAGTTTTGTTCGTTTGAAATAGTTTTTAAATTAAATACAATGGATAAGGAGCGCATTGCTAGTTTTACGCATGACGAAAAATAAATTGTCATTGTAATTAAAAACAAACGCACCGAACTCAGTGAAGTAGTGTCGTCTGGTGGAATACAAACGAGGAGTTCGCAAAAGTCTTTCAGTGGTTTCAAACTCGTCCAAAACGTCAACGTCTTCTTCCAAAATTTAATTCAAAGCAGACTGCATGTTAAATTCTCACAATAATATCTGGATGTAACCTTAAAATTTGTTATATTTGCAATTTACAAACGTCAAAATACACCGATTAACTACTAACCGGGACTTTAAACAACCTCTCCCACCTCGGTTAGAGAAAACAGTTGATTAGCGTGTTTAATCGGTTGATTTGCTTTGGTGAACATGAAAATGTGTTCTAGACAGCTGTTTTTAGATAATCAGTACGTTATCGTTTCGGTGAACATGGCCCTTAAAGTACTTACGGGATAATATTCGTGATTTTCTTTTGTTTCTATGAGCTCCCGATATTATCCCGTAAGTACTTTAAGTGTAGAGAAAAAGCGTGAAAGTCTGAAACAGTTAAATAGTTCTGTTTCAAACCAAAGCTCAAATAGATTTTCACGAAAATTGCGGAAGCTGCGCATAAACGATGTTAGCATCTAAAGTCGGTTAGTATTTTATTTTGAATTATCTTTTTTTTTCGAAATGGCATCTCGCAAATCAACCTAGAGCGGTTGTCGTCTGCTTAACCGGACTATCCTGTGGGTGCCTTGAGTGTAAGGCCGCCAGACAGGGTCACAAACTTACAAAAAAAGCGACTACACGCTAAGGGCACCCCATGCGGGGTACGAGCCTCGGCTTAGTACGTCGCTGGGGGAGGACAGCCAAGGGACAGGCTCGATCTGAGCTGTGATGTCATTATTTAGGGACTGATTTTGGACTACAGGCTCAGCCACGCGGACTGACTCGAGCGAGAGACGGGAAGGGATTTTGATTTTGAATTATCATGATCATTATCATTTTGAATGAGTTTATTTAAAAAATCTAAAACCGGAGTACATTCAATAAATATATATATATATATTATTATGAAATGTTGTACAGTATGTTTAACCAATCATTTTGTGTATCTTGGGTCAATTTAGATGATACCTTCGTAGAAGTTCCTAGTTTTAACGAGTTTCGTTGCCAACCGTAACCTACCTTACTTAGTAATTTGCTCTCAGTCAGGAAACTTTATATAACGCAAATTACATAAAAAAAACATAAGTCCATTTCCTATGATGCTGGCATACTATCAAAAAGAAGGAAACACATGATATTAAATGTTCCTAGGACAAGGACTTTATTTGCCAGTATGCAATTTAGCAAACGATCTGCAGCGCTATATAACAAAATTAATAAATACATCTATATTTATCCCAAAAACTACTATGACAGTAAAAAAAATATAATGGAATGGATACAAACGCTCACCTACAATGATACCGAAACACTTCTGAAACCTTGACACATACACACACTCACACTCTCTGTCTCTCACTCACATATACTCACCCACAAACTTACACCCACTCATACACACATTTTATTTAATGTAAGTTAATCTTAATCTTAATTTAAGTAGTTTTAGTATAATAATAATACGCTGTGCTTTTGTATAACACGACTTGATATGCAAGAGCAGACTCTCCTAACACAGGCACTATCTGCCTAAAAGGAGGATCCGATCACAAAATTTTGTCAAAACCTAAACTTGTTCTACCAATAAACTAATTTATTATTATTATTATATTACCTACTGATTCCTTCAAACAAGTGGATAAAGTATTTTTTTTTTTATTAACTTACAGTTTTTGTAACACCGGGACCCGTATTGATAGATATAATTCTGATGAAGAGGTCATATTCAGTTCATCGCCGTTGACAAGGCCATCTATAAAAAACAAAAATAAACAAATGAAAACTTCTTAGCCCTTTGTGTTCCGGCCGCGGTATCTCTTTCGAACAATCCCGCAGCCCCGGCAGGCATCGGCCCTTGGCATTGACCTTACCTGTGTGTTGGAATACGATTGCGCCTCCTACACGGCATGTCGTCATAAGACGGACGGACGACATGACTGCTTCACAGGAAGGAGGTGACGGCATACCATTCCCTCTCGCTCCGGACCATGGGTTGAATCAGGGCCGGACGCGAGAGGTCGCCACCGTCGATCGCCGCTACGAGGACACGGCGGTGCTCCGCCCAAGCGGAGCAAACCTCCACCGTGTCCTCCTGGCGATCCACACAAGTTAGTTAGTATGCCTCGTGAACTGTAGCTTACAGGCAATAGCGTTATTCTTTTGATTTTGACATACAAAAGTGCCAGTAAAACAGAGTTTATACGAAGCCAGTAACGCTGGTGCCAGTCCTCAGACAAGCCTGCGCTGGCCTGGCCCGTGTTGTTTAGATGAGGCCAATGGATTCATTTCATTCCTGGATTATTCTTGTGGTGAGCACACAAAACGTGTGTCTTGTGTTTAAAAAAAATAATTCGGGACAAGTGCGGTGGCAGTTGAAAAATAAAGTATAATAGTAGGTACATTTTGATACAAGTGGAGAAAGTTTGTTATTGCATTCGAGGCGGAATTAATTAACCGAGAACTGCAATAACAAATGTCCACGTGTATCAAACGACGTTTTTCAATACAACTTTGAAGAAATAACGAAAAATATTTTTGTCATTAATTATTAGGAAACTATGATTTTAATTTTCTTTTTTTTTTCCTCGCTTTGCTTTCGCCAGGTTGAAGGAGAAGCAAAGGTAGGTGCCGTTAAACAGCCAAATATAAAAAATTGTTTTATTTTTGAATTCAGAACACAAATAAATGTTAATTTGTTTAAAAAAGTAAATATTAGTTTTAAATAATCATGTTTATCTATGATATTCTATTTAAAAAGACAATTTGAAAAATTAAAAAAATATTTACGCCGTAAAGACGCATATTGCTTTGCCGAAATTAAAAAAAAAAAAACATTCACCTCCGACTATAGGCATTGAACCAATTTGAACTTCGTATAATTATGTATAATATCTGTAATAACTGTGAATTTTTTTGACGATCTTTGACCACCTCTCCGGGTGCATTCGCGCGACATGGCCAGACCACTCCCACTTTAGCTTGGTTTTTTTTTAAATATGTATAGACAGAGACGCACATACACCCACATTTCACCAGTCATGTGCAAGATAGGGTCTGTATGTCAGTAGTGTAAGGGTCTGTGTCACCAGAGATATTGCGAACATGCGTGGCCAGGGATGTGTGCGAACGAAACAGCAAAAAAACTAGGTTGGAGTTAACTCCAAGCTAGGTTTTTTGCTTTATCTTGGGTGCGACATTTAAACTTTCATACAGGAACAGCCAGATCTGGAACTACAACCCGTAGGCCATACAACATGCAGCACAGCAGCACGTCACTCAGCCGCTGCGCCAACCGTGTTGTCAAAAGTTGTGCGATTTATTAGTTTACGCACATCCCTCGCTGCACATCTTCGCAAATCTCTGGTAAAAACACAGCATAGGTTCCATGAAACTAAACAAATATTGACTTACCTAAACGCCCTGCAAGTATTTCAGTCGTCCCGATGATGGTTTGCGTCGTATTAGGCGGCAAGTCCAGAATGCAGTGATATATAAAAAAGCTTGAATCCGCTATGTTATCTGTGTCGCACTCACCAAAATCCGGTGCTGTAACCTAAAATTAAGTTGAAAGTAAAAGGGGAAAGAAAATGAAGCAAGACCCACATTTTACCAGTTATATTTAAGGTCGATGCTCCAACCAGCCCGCGAAAGTCAAATTTTCTTACGTTTTTTGCAATTTGCAGGCCAGTTCTAGGTTGTATGTTGTTTAAAATATTGCTCGCGACTGTAAGTAATATGTAGTTATAGAATTATAATCATCAAAATCATACAACCCTCCAATCGCATAAAGGTGCAGGAATGACTTTGACCTTGAAAAAGTAATTCCTGCACCTTTAGGAGCTTGGAAGGTTGTATTGATGATTTTGATGATTATAATTCTATAACTACATACGTCTTATTTTTTTTTTCATACTCTTAATTTTTAGGCCCACTTGGACGTTGCGTTTATTATTCTTATTACACCAAAAATAAGTAACAGTTATATCATAGTAACAAACGAAAGATTATAAAGAAACGAAACCGGGAACTTAAAATCATAATAAAAAGTTATATTATGATATTTTTTTGCGAGTCAAATCATTCCTCCAGCCCGCGTAGCATGGCAATTCTATCTCTACCCTTCAAGACACGACAAAGCTCTTTTCTATACAACTTGACATGTCTTAATGTCTTGACATGCCCGAGCATGCGGCGACCCATCGACTCGAGTTTGTACGAAGACAAAGACATAGAATGTCTTTCCATAGCAACGGACAAATAGCTAGTGACATTGAGGATTTTGCACTCAGCATCTGCGATCTAGAAGTAATAGAGTTGATTATATTTTTTCAGATTGTTTGTTGATATTTTATGTTCATCACCATAAAAGAGATCACAGGATTCTTGCTTTCCTGTAATCTCATATCGTCGGCTTACCGCAAGAACTCATTAAGTGACCAAAACTAAACATTGAGAAATCATTTAATTACTTTTGATTTCATTAGATGTCCTATAAAATCATAAATAATATATGTTTATAAAAACAAAAAACAGCGTTAAAGAGTTAAATATATTTACTAATAAAATCAAACAAAATAAGTAAAAAATGTTCACAGATATTTTTTTTAAAGCTTAAAAACCAAGTTAATGACTTCTTGTCATTGAAACTCTACACTAAGAGTGAATTAAACATTTCTTAAATTAGACTAAGTACTAGCACTAGACTAGTTTCTCAAAGGAACTAACTGGTATTAATCAGTCTTAAAAGTTAACATAACAAGTCTTCTTTATCCTCATAACAAATTCTTAAAAAAAAAACAATCTAAAATTGCAAAATTTCACAATGGCACCTAAATCAGTAAAAATAAAAGTTAACATGGTAACTAAATAAATGAAATAAGTAGTAAACATATTTCTACTACTCAATCATATTCTTCTTCCGATTATTCTTCTTCTGGTAATATATCTCGACCTTCCCTATCTGGTAGGTTCTGGTACCAGTGATGCAGCTCAGGGGGTATAATTAAATTTTAGGGCACGCCACAATAGTGGCGGTAAGTCCCCTCTTTGAGTAGTGGCTGAAGAGGCTGAAGAGACGCCACGGCGTCCTCACCTACCGCCTGACGCAGGTTCTTACCGGACACGGATGTTTCGGTAAGTTCCTGCACCGAATCGGGCGAGAGGAGACGCCCGGGTCTTTCCATTGCGAGGATCGACCGGAGGACACGGTGGAGCATACTGTGGAGGTGTGCCCCGCTTGGGTGGAGCACCGCCGTGTCCTCGAGGTGGCGATCGGCGGCGGCGACCTCTCGCTTCCAGCCCTGGTTCGTGCCATGGTCCGGAGCGAGACGGAATGGGACGCCGTCACCTCCTGCGAAGCAGTCATGCTAGCGAAGGAGGTGGCGGAACGTGAGAGGGAGAGATCCTCACGTCCCGGCCGCCGCGGGAGACGCCCCGGGCGTCGGGGGCCACGTGGTGGCTTCCGGCCACCGTAGGCGCGGGCCTGTGGACGGGGAGCTATGGGCTAGCTCGCCGTCCGTACGTCTCATGACGACAGGCCGTGTCGACGGCGCAGGAGTGTTCCACGCGCGCCTCAAAGAGAGTCAGCAATAGGGAAGGGGCCCGCAAGGGCCGAAGCCTGCCGGGGCTGCGGGACTATTCGAAAGAGATACCGTGGCCCCGGAACACAAAGGGCGAGGAAGGAACATGGATGGGTTTTAGTCAGTAAAAGTCTGACACTCCCTCCTGCTCAGCCCAGAGCGGGAGAAGTCATTTGATGATTTCCCATCCTAAAAAAAAAAAAAAAAAAAAAAGGGCACGCCACAATAGTGGCGGTAAGTCCCCTCTTTGAGTAGTGGCTGAAGAGGCTGAAGAGACGCCACGGCGTCCTCACCTACCGCCTGACGCAGGTTCTTACCGGACACGGATGTTTCGGTAAGTTCCTGCACCGAATCGGGCGAGAGGAGACGCCCGGGTCTTTCCATTGCGAGGATCGACCGGAGGACACGGTGGAGCATACTGTGGAGGTGTGCCCCGCTTGGGTGGAGCACCGCCGTGTCCTCGAGGTGGCGATCGGCGGCGGCGACCTCTCGCTTCCAGCCCTGGTTCGTGCCATGGTCCGGAGCGAGACGGAATGGGACGCCGTCACCTCCTGCGAAGCAGTCATGCTAGCGAAGGAGGTGGCGGAACGTGAGAGGGAGAGATCCTCACGTCCCGGCCGCCGCGGGAGACGCCCCGGGCGTCGGGGGCCACGTGGTGGCTTCCGGCCACCGTAGGCGCGGGCCTGTGGACGGGGAGCTATGGGCTAGCTCGCCGTCCGTACGTCTCATGACGACAGGCCGTGTCGACGGCGCAGGAGTGTTCCACGCGCGCCTCAAAGAGAGTCAGCAATAGGGAAGGGGCCCGCAAGGGCCGAAGCCTGCCGGGGCTGCGGGACTATTCGAAAGAGATACCGTGGCCCCGGAACACAAAGGGCGAGGAAGGAACATGGATGGGTTTTAGTCAGTAAAAGTCTGACACTCCCTCCTGCTCCGCCCAGAGCGGGAGGAGATATTTGATGATTTCCGATCCAAAAAAAAAAAGGTTATAATTTTTTGGCCGCTTGCCGCTCGGTTCGCAGGGACACATTGCCCCCTTCTACCCGCAGCAGTGTTTCGACGCGTGGTAGTATTACGCGTGTGTCAATTGCGCGCACTCTTCGCAAACATAAATTCATTAAAAGTAAAAAAGAGTGTTCACCGGAGTCTATCAAAAGTAACTAACTGCAGTTATTTTGTATACAAATGAATAGATTGCATTTACCTCAAAATACAAAGAATCGCTAAGAAACAATAAGTATTTTAACCAAACTAAAACTGTAAATAATAACCGTCCCTTGTTGTAACAAAAGTCTTTAAAATGATTTAAGTAATGATTTTTTGTCATAAATCATAGATTTAAAGAAGTCACTAATTGCACTTAATGAACTTTAACCAAATGCTGTTCTAAACTGATGTGCATAATGCGCATCTTAAAAAAGTGTTAATTCACTTAAATAACTTTTATTTTATATTAAAATGTGCCATTTCGTGTTTTTTGTATTTGTTACAAACTATTACTGTACTTTACCGAGTTCCGAAGAATCAACTAATTCAAAATGGTAATTATCGACTTTATACCTAGGTCATAACGTCCAAATTTGAAAAGCTAGAATTTAATGCGTTTTTGCTTTAGAAAGATCTAATCGAGACGAGTTTAGCTGTATTATTATCTGTACTTAATGATTTTTTGTAGTTAGTGAGTTCTTGCGGTAAGCCGACGATATCATCTCTATCAATCTCATGATTTGTATCTTATAATATCCATCAATGTTCAGTTGGTAAGAAAATAGTTTCTTACTAAGTTTTTGTTGTTTAGTACTTAAAAATAATGTTACACGGGCGTTGGTTAATATCAGGCAAGGTGAACGATGACATTACAATTTGTTTGACAGGAAGAAGGTGCACCCTCCAGAGTATTACAGCTATCATAGGACGCATCGTGTGATTGCCATTACTTTTATTGAAGGCGTTAAGGCCTGAATATATTCCCGGCCAGCTAGACCACCTACAGGGTAAAGCTGTAGGTTACAGCTATACCTTACAATTTTGTCAATGGTGTTCTGACATGTCCGCTTTGTGCTCGGAGTTTGTAAGTTGCGTATTATTTTTCGGTCCAAAAAGATCAAAAAACCCGCCTTTTTAACCAATGTGTCCTGCCAACAATGACCTACTACGGTGCTGAGACATGGACGTTCACAAAGGAGACTGTCCACCACTGTACAAGTGGCACAAAGGGCCATGGAGCGAGCCATACTCGGCATAACCCTCTTAGATCGAGCCGTCATCGGACGAAAGTCTACGACGTCAGGGACCGGGCGGTGCGCCACAAGTGGACCTGCCTGCGTAGCATGGCCGCCGTAGAAACGGGTTTTGTCGACTGACAATCGACAAAATGACAGATAAATGACAGATTTTCGAAAGACTTCTATCGTCCTAAGCATGGCGATGTTTGACATGTGGAAAAGAAAGGTTTCTATTCTTTAGCGATAAAAGTCTTCAACGTCAAGCATGGCGACAATTTTTTGTCTACTTTTGACACTGGTTATAGGAATCGTTTCTTGCCAACCAATGTCAAAAAGTCTACAACACATCAGACCTAGATAAGATTATTTTATAAATATAATTTGTGTTTGTAAGCCATTTTTTTTTAGAAACATGTCGGGGTCCTACCGTCGCCAACTCCTCAGTTTTTATGCCAAAAGAAACGCTGTACGAGCTTTAACCAGGGCTTTCGATATCCCGGAAAACGAGTTCTTTGATGATAATGCCATCAAGCCGATTTCGGCCACAGCGACTGCATTCGATAGCTTTCTAGGGTGGTTGTCGAGTGCTTTGGTGTGCTGCACTTTTATGTGCTCACAAGTGGCTAGCATACATCATCATCAATCTTCATATCAGCCCGGAATCACCCACTGCTGGGTACAGGGTCTTTCTTCTACCACACTTCCCGGTTCTGTGCGTCCCTGATCCAGGTGTTTCCCGCGACTTTGACGATATCGTCAACCCTACGAGCTTTAGGACGGCCTTGGTGTCTTTGGCCAAACCTTGGCCACCACTCAGTCAAATCCTTGCTCTATCGGCCATCTCTGTGTCTAGATGTTCTACCCAGCAGGCCAAGGCCAGGCAAGTTACAAACGATTCGTATCGACTCTCTTTCTACAATCGTAAACGCCCGGTCCCCGACGTCGTAGACTTTCGTCCGATGTTATGCCGAGCATGGCTCGCTCCATAGCCCTTTTTGCCACTTGTACTCGGTGGACAGTCTCCTTTGTGAGCGTCCATGTCTCGGCACCGTAGTAGGTCATTGGTTAAAAAGGTGGTTTTTTTATCTTTTTGGACCGAAAAATATTACGCAACTTAAAAACTCCGAGCACAAAGCGGACATGTCAGAACACCATTGACAAAATTGTAGGGAATAGCTGTAGCCTACAGCTATACCCTGTAGGTGGTCTAGCTGGCCGAGAATATATTCAGGCCGTAACGCCTTCAATAAAAGTAATGGCAATCACACGATGCGTCCTATGATAGCTGTAATACTCTGGAGGGCGCATCTTTTTCCTTTCAAACAAATTGTAATGTCATCGTTCACCGTGCCTCCGCCCGTGTAACATTATTTTTAAGTAAACACCAAAAACATAGTAAGAAACTATTTTCTTACCAACTGAACATTGATGGATATTTTAAGAATCATGAGATTGTTAAAAATGATATAAGATTGCAGGGAAGCAAGAATCCTGTGATCTCTTTTATGGTGATGAACATAATATCAACAAACAATCTAAAAAAATATAATATTACTTCTAGATCGGATGCTGAGTGCAAAATCCTCAATGTCACTTGTCACACTTGTCCGTTGCTATGGAAAGACATTCTATGTCTTCGTCTTCGTACAAACTCGAGTCGATGGGTCGCCGCATGCTCGGGCATGTCAAGACATTAAGACATGTCAAGTTGTATAGAAAAGAGCTTTGTCGTGTCTTGTAGAATAGAGATAGGATCGCCATGCTACGCGGGCTGGGTAGAACTTCTAGACGCGGAGATGGCCGATAGAGCAAGGTTTTGACTGAGTGATGGTGGCCAAGGTTTGGCCAAAGACACCAAAGCCGTCCTAAAGCTCGTTGGGTTGACGATAAAGTCGCGGGAAACACCTGGATCAGGGACGCACAGAACCGGGAAGTGTGGCAGAAGAATTATAAGAATCATGAGATTGTTAAAAATAATATGAGACTGCAGGGAAGCAAGAATCCTGTGATCTCTTTTATGGTGATGAACATAATATCAACAATCAATCTAAAAATATATAATATTACTTCTAGATCGGATGCTGAGTGCAAAATCCTCAATGTCACTTGTCACACTTGTCCGTTGCTTTGGAAAGACATTCTCTGTCATAGTCTTCGTACAAACTCGAGTCGATGGGTCGCCGCATGCTCGGGCATGTCAAGTTCTATAGAAAAGACCTTTGTCGTGTCTTGAAGAGTAGAGATAGAATTGCCATGCTACGCGGGCTGATGTGTCCAGCCAACCAGTGTCAAAAGTAGACAAAAAATTGTCGCCATGCTCGACGTTGTAGACTTTTATCGCAAAAGAATAGAAACCTTTCTTTTCTTCATGTCAAACATCGCCATGCTTAGGACGATAGAAGTCTTTCAAAAATCTGTCATTTATCTGTCATTTTGTCGATTCAGTCAGTCGACAAAACCCGTGACAGAAAATACTTACGTGAATAGGAACGTTTTTTTCCGTTTAATAAAAAAAATCTGCCTTAATTAAAACAGAATAGAATATAAAAAATATAATTAAACTGTGAGCATTTTAATGCTATTTTTAAAGGTTTAATACATACAATCAACGTGTCACGGAGCGTTGTAAATCCGCCTTTTTAGTGGTTGACAGGCAACTTAATTATTTTGACATTTACTCTTTCTGTTTATTTCGATTTACGTAAAAGTGTTTTTGCAGTTTTCGCATTTATTCCGGTTAGACAAGGCTTAGCTAATATAACCACTGTAATCTAGATATTTTAGGGAAGAAATCTATGTACGTTTCATTATTAAACGCTACAATTTATGTGGGTGGCCTAATCTCCAAACAAAAAAAATGTCTCCTTTCATTTCATATTTTATATTTATTTTAAATGAAATATACTTTATATTTAATTTCAATTTTATATCAATTTTCTGCCTTTTTAAGTATAACGAGAAAAGTACAAAATATCTATTAGCTACTTTGTGCTATATTTCGTTTTTTAAATACTAGTTTTAAGCATAAATGAGTAGGGTATGGTTCCAAGTTTTACATAATAGTTTCGAAGGCCACAGCAACCGCAGTTGCAGAGCAATCGCCGAAACAATAATTTGTGCAGATTAAAATTAAATATTTGCACGCCATAAATGTAATAGTAGAATGTATCATACTTTGTAAACCTACATTCTGGCAAATAAATAGATTTTGTTTTTTTTTTAGACGAGACATATCTCTGGTTAATCTACGGAAACTAAATTTCATTCTTCTTTAAGTGCCTTGTCTTGGCTGACGGTATTCGCCTCACGATTTCTTGCGATTTATCCCCATTTTTGGTGTTTTTGGGGTACACACTCGTGCAAAGGATGTAGGGTTGCACGGTTCATTGCATGGCTGATTTTCCGCGAGTTCTAGTGCCTTCCACTCTGCTACGTACGACAAAACGCTCAACAGAGTCATCATTTCGCCAACATTTTCATAAAGTTGTATAAAAGCGCCAGTTTGGTCGCCGCAGTCTGTGTCACCATAGACTTGGGAATTGTTGTGAACATAAATACACTCGAGAGCAATGAATCCGGGTCACTTAAAGAATGTTAAAAATCTCGGAAACTAAAAATGATAGGTTAATGCAATAAATTGTATTTAATAGACAATGTAATACTCCTTAAATGAAAGTAAAAAAAATATGAGTCACCATACATTTTATTAACACAAAATTACATAAAGAAAAAAACTGCTGATCTCTCCTTAAAACAAAAATAGGAAACATGAAATTTTTGAACTTTATTACGATTTTCTTGAATTTTAATACTTCGTATTGTCTCCTCGTGCTTCCATTACTGCGTTTACGCGGTTTGGCATGCTGTACACCAAGTTCCTTATACGATTTTGGGGAATATTCTCCCATTCCTCTGTGAGAGCAATTTTGAGCTCACGAAGCGTGATTGGGGGAGGGTTTCGTTGTTTTACGCATCTGCCTAGCTCGTCCCAAGCATGCTCGATCGGGTTGATATCCGGGCTGCGCGCTGGCCACTCCATACGAGTAATGTTCATCTCTTGAAGGTAGTCATTCACAATCCTACCTGTATGAGGTCGGGCATTGTCATGCATAAATATAGCATCCTCACCTAAATTGACCATAAATGGACCAACGTGATCATTGAGGATGTCTTCCACATATCTTACGCTAGTTAAAGAGCCGTTTTCTATGATCACCAGCTCTGTGCGACTTTCAGAAGAAATTCCGGCCCACACAAGTACAGACCCACCACCGTAGGCTACTTTTTCTTCGATGCATGCTTGCTTGAATCTTTCCCCTGGTCTTCGATACACTCTGTGTCTTCCATCGTGCTTGTAGAGCATAAATTTTGATTCGTCGGAGAACATAACTTTTGACCAATCTTCAATACTCCAATTTACGTGGCTCTGGGCATATCTTAGTCTTGAAATACGATGCCCACGCTCCAGTTTAGGGCCGTTTGCAGGTCTAAGGGGTTTTAAGTTAGATTCAGCAAGCCGACGTCTTACTGTCCATGCACTTGGGTTACTTCCTCCGAGGCGTCGAAACTGATTTGTGAGTTCAGTTCCTGTGAGAAAGCGATTTCGAAGCATGGTGTTCACCAAGTATCGGTCTTCTCGTGCTGTGGTACACCTGGTTCTGCCCGTTCCTGGTCTGCGTAGGTTAGAACCAGTTTCTTCGTAACGTCGGAGAACTCTTTGTACTGTTGACAGCGACACACCGATAGTCCTGGCTGTATCGCGCTGACTCCGGCCGGTTTCCAGCATTGTAAGTATTCTGGTGCATTCTTCAGGCGTAAGCGACATAATTTCAGCTTGAATAACGAATATAGAGTACTATCAACATGGTTTATGTACCCACATAAATGACAGATTACAAACAAAAGCAAAACCAAATGCTGTAATTTCATAGTTCCATCTTCGAAAGTGGCCCTTTTTCAAATTTGATTTTTTTATGATATAACTATACAATAACTAAGAAGTTTTAATACCTTCATTTAAGGAGTATTACATTGTCTATTAAATATAATTTATTGCATTAACCTAGCATTTTTAGTTTCCGAGATTTTTAGGATTCTTTAAGTGACCCGGATTCATTGCTCTCGAGTGTATAAATATCGCTGGACATTACACACAGCGCCATCTAGTGCCACACTAAACAACGATGCTTGTGTCGTAGACATCAGATAGTTGATATACTACATAGATACTTTTTGTTTGTAAATACATTACATATTATACATGACTCGGAAACAAATGTCCCTGCTCATCACACAAACATTTGCTCCTACCGGGATTCGAACCCGGGACCTTAAGAATGTTAGGCAGCCTCACTACCGCTGCGCCATTCGGGTCGTCAAGAACTTTGTTAAAGAGTGTATGCACTACTTACGGTAAAAGAACTAATGTAGTGATGGGTGAGTGTCTTCTGCATCGCAACAGTGAAGTTAACCCGTTTCCATGTTATAGTGCCATTGTTCCTTATCTGAATTCAAAAAGAGTATTTTTTTAAAATAAAGCTTGCCCCACACTTGGAATTTTTCCCGTATAGTGCCGTGTGTTAACAAACTGACACACACAAACAGCCAGACCCGGGGCAACTACCTGTAGGTCATACAAATATTTGTTCCGTGCGGGGATCGAACCCGCGACACGCAGCGTAGCAGCCAATCGATAAACCACTGCGCCAACCGTGTCGTCAAATTAACACAGCTTCATCATTATCTGCCTAGCTTTTGCCCAACTATGTTTGGGTCGGATTCCAAGTTAACCGGATGTAGCTATATACCAGTATTATACATGGAGAGAGAGTTACTGGTTATTTTCTTCTCTTGATCGTCAGTCTTTCTGCAGGCCTAGCCAAGTTACAAACGATTCGTATCGATTCTCTTTCTACAATCGTAAACGTTAAGTCACGTGGTCAAAACAAACGAATAGAAACTTCGTAGACAAGTTTACATCGATCAAGATGATAGAATTCGTTTCTACACATCCCATATAAATCGTAGCCAACTTACAGTTTTGACTGAACTTTAAAGTTTCTATTCGTTTGTTTTGACCACGTGACTTAACGCTGAAATGGTGTCATTCCCATACATTTGGTTAGTTTTCTATGCGTTAACGATTATAGATTGTCAACTTGGCTAAGCCTACTGGTCTGTCAGGTTCAAACGACTGTTAAAGACACGAAGGGAACTCAGTATGCAACAGATAGTTGGTTACCTATCTACGGAACAAACTCGGCAAGCGCTTAACCTTGGAGATCGTCCCGAGCGCTATATTAACATAGCTTAACCTTAAAATATATCATCACCCCTGTTTTTTCTATAAAGTTACAGGCCAGAGATTAGTATAGCGGGTCGTTTTTATGACGTCTCTTGTATGGGCAAACCCCTTTGTGTTTGGTTTTTTATTACTAAACTGGCCTGCAAAAATAAGTATCACACTTTCAAAATTGCAATAACTTTTTAAGTACACAAGATATATTTTCGAAACAAAAAGGACTCGAAAAATAGTTTAATTTTGTCTATAGTTTCAAAGAAAGTTGATAAAAATTGCTTTATAACTTTTTTTATTTTAAATCTCTAACTTCTATAGCTTAGGAAAAATTGAAATTTTAAAAGTGTAGTACTTATATTTGCAGGTCAGTGTAGTTGCTTGATACTAACCCCCTTATAGATGGGAGGCCTGTATCCCAGCAGTGAGAACATTAATAGATAAGCTGCTGCTGCTAACTATGCTGCACTTTTTTACATGCGTGTACTTAAAAAGGGTTCGATAGCACCTTTTTTGGTACATAACCCTAAAAAGGGGGAGATATTAGATATTTATAAGATTACAACTTACCGGGTATTCGTGGTGGTCATAAACAATTGTGTTTTCTAAAATCTGTTTATCTGTGATATTCAGCCTGTGAAAATCGCTGCAAAGATTCAAGACAATTTAAAGTAATTGTTAATTATTGAACGATAAAAAAATAATAAAGGTGTTTAATGCGTGCTGAACTTCACTTCTTCGAAAGTCGGTATCAAAATAAAAGTAATCAAAAAAACAAAGTACTTTCTAAAATGTGTTTTATCCATTACTTTTTGTTTTTTGTTTTTTGCATTAGGTATATGTATTTCCAGTTTTCAGGAACACTAGGCGACATAATGTAAATAGACTATTAACGAAACCCAAAAGCACTGGTTCTCCCCGTCATTGCGATATTTTATTTTGTTCTTTACCATACCTGGGGCGCACCTGGGGCTCGTTCTAGTTACGGAGATATTGAGGGACAATGTTTCAACTTTTTTACACTTTATTTATACTATTTTTTAAGGTTCCATCCGCGAAATGTTTTGAATGCGAAATATTTAGTTCTAACGTAAAACGTGAATTTTAACCAAAAAAAAAAAAAACGTTTCCCAGGAATAATTTTTGCGTAGAGTTACTTAGTTTGATGTACAATGCTTGGTTGGTGACTTCGTGAAGGGTCGGTTTACACCCTGTCTGTGTAAATGAAAATTTAAATACTTGTGCGACTTTTAGCGTTGAACCGAGCTTGAAAACTCACTGTGCATGTATTTAGCAGTTCGTCTTCAAGGACCCACCAAGCAGACCCACCGGAGGGTCTCCGAATACTGATGTGTCTCCCAAGACCTACTAGTGGGTCCTCTGAGATTTTATTGTCTTCGAAGACCCACTCGGACTAGTCAAAGATAAGGGTTCGTAAACCCGCGCTCGCTTCGCTCGCATATTAAATAACACTCTTTGACTTCTGTCCCCAAAGTGCCGGGCCTCCGCCAGCCTCCTTCGTCGGCCTACGGCCCGGTGCCCATGCCGCCCATAAAGGATTATTTGTAATTGTTTTCTTTCATACATTTAAGTTCCTGGTGGGTCTCAGGGGATATAAAACTATATAATCACATAGGTCCTACCAGTCAGTAGGTCTTGGTAGACACATCAGTATTCGGAGACCCACCGGTGGATCTGCTTGGTGGGTCCTTGAAGACGAAGCTGTATTTCAGTTAGGAGACGGCTTAACTAAAACGGGTAAAATACACTTTTGTTCCATTCTCTATTCCAAAAAAAAACTTTTCATCACTCACCCATCATTGAATACGCCTTCAGAATATAAAATGAAGGGTATTTTTAGAATCTTGCTCTTGTTAACACTCTGTTGGTTACAGTTTTCATACAGGTAAGCTTCGACTAGAAGATTTTCGTGTTCATTCGTTGGTTTTGTCATGTTCAACTGCAACTCTATGTCGTACTGTAAGAATAAGATATTACGGGCTTGTTTTATTTAAAAACTAACTGTTTCCCGCGACATTTGTCCGCGTGAAGTTATTAGAAAAATATGGATATTAAGGTAGATGACAAAAAAATCTAATTAGTCCGTCAGATAGATTTCCAAAAAATATTGGACACATATTTTTTTTTTTTTTCACGTAAACAAAAAATGAAGACGATACAGTGCGTCGAAAACGCCTAGATTTTTGAGAAGGTTTAATGAACAGCTTTCAAGCCTTTTAGTGGGGTAGTATTGGTACATTTACTAAGCAAGTGTAGTATAAAAGTTATAACTTACATCTGCATCCCTCCGCAGTGGTTTCGGCATGTAGCACCTGTACCCCTCTTGGTAAGCTTCGCAGTCGACTCGGCTCAGCGGAGCCCCAGTCACTTTCAGCCATACGCAGGACGAGTAAGACGCGTTGCCTATATTACTTACTTTTATCTTTGCTGTTTCGTTGGCAGAGGATCCCAGTACGTATATTTTACTGTAATCAAATTTAGAGTTATTAATATAGACCTTTATTTTTACCCGACTGCGCCAGAAGGAGGGTTATGTTTTTCGAGAGTATGTATGTATGTATAATTGTTTGGCACGGTCTGTGGCCTGAACGGCTCGATGGATTTTAGCTTGAGAGGTGTCGTTAGATTCGTATTTACTGTGAGAGTGACACTGGGTATATAAAATAAAAAAGAAACAAAATGGTGGACTTTTGGCACCAAATTCAAATGTTCTGCAGCCTGAACGGCTCGATAAAGTGCCCATCATGAGGATTTTAAGATGGTATATCTAAGTAACTAAAAAGTGTAAAATAAAAAAAAATAAAAAACAACCCGACTGCGTAAAAAATAACTAATAACTTTAAATAAAACTGAAAAGAAAAAAAAAACTTCAGGAAACAGGACATTTTTACTGCAACTGTCAGGATCCATTAAATAATCTAGACTAAAATCATTACATCCAATATGGGTCCCGACTGTTGCAGTCAATATGTCCTGTTTCCTGAACTTGTTTTTTTCTTTTCAGTTTTATTTAAAGTTATTAGTTATTTTTTTACTCAGTCGGATTTTTTTATTTTTTTTATTATTTTTTTAATTTCTTTTTTTTTACTAAGAGAACGTGTTAACTATATGCGGTGTATTTATTAACTAAAAGTTTTCATGGTCATATTTTGAAACCAGTAAATAGCCTGCATATACCAAAACTACCATCATTACGAATCACAGAATGACTGATTGCACAAAAATTTCTACGGCCCAGCATAAGCATAATCAGCCTATAATGTTCCCACGGCTGGGACGCAGGCCTTCTCTCTGTGAGAGTAAATGCGGGGCCAGTACGGGTTGGTTTGTAGATGTCACTCACACTCTTTGAATTTTTGGTTCTAGGCAATGCCGGTTTCCTCACGATGTTTTCCTTTGCCGTTATGAGAGCAGTGGTGATGAAATAACACAATGTAAAACTGCCTGGGTTCGATCCACGACTTACAGCTAAGCTACTGTTGGCTGCTGCTAAGTCGGGGCCACCACCACTGGGCCACCGCTAGTCTTTCATTAAGTACTTGATCATCACCATCAGCCTAGCCTTTTCCCAACTATATTGGGGTCGGCTTCCAGTCTAACCGGATGCAGCTGAATACCAGTATTTTACTTGGAGCGACGGCCTATCTGACCTCCACAACCTAGTTGGTACTGGGTAATACGATACCCTTTGGTAAGAATGGTTGTCAGACTTTGTTTACTTATGGTGACGGTTTTTGGTGAAAAATCGGAACAGTGACGAGTCGGGCATGACTCACTCGTCCACTGACTACCTGTAACGACTGTCAAAGATCTACAAATGACAGCCGGGACCAATGACTTTACGTGCTTTCCGAAGCACGGAGGAAACTCGGTATGTAATGGGTGGTCACCTATCCACAGACCAACCTAGGCAACAGCGGCTTAACCTTAAGATCGACCGGAGCGGCAGTAATTCTTTAGCCACGAGCTCCTCTTTCCCTCCACTTTCATTACTTGATCAGTTTCATTAATTAATTTGAGCATCCACTCACCTGCCCGACCAAGTTATATTCATAGACAGATCAGGGTTGCAATCATCACCCTTACAATGCCGAGACACGTATAAACTTGCCTCCAGTGTACTGTAGGGACTCGTCTCAACCCACGAAGAGTTGAAATCTGTAGAATAAATAAGGAAAAAACACTCTTTTTATTTCATTTCTTAGACAGGACTACCTGAGTAGGAATGACTGGAATTAGAATAGACCAATATAGACATAACTGCAAAGGTGCACCTCCTCGGTGAACCGTGGCTAGTACGGTCAAATATGTGCGGACTGATTGCGTACTGGACTTCGGACAGCGATGAGACCATTGATTAAACTTAAGACCATTTAATGAACCATACTGATACTGTTAGCCTGCGTCATCCCACTGCTGGGCAAAGGCCTCTCCCCGTGACTTCCAGGTGTTTCTGTCCACGGGTAATGTGGACCACTCGTCGTTGGTTTCGTCCAGCTCCAGTCCTGCCGTGAATTTGAATTTCCGAAAGTTCCGTTGTCAAACGGAACTTTGACATATAATATTCTGAAATATCTGACATGTCCGCAGCCAGTCCTGACCCCTTAATCACAACGCTTCGATTCTTTCTTCATAACTATTCACAACGCTTCGATTCGATTTTCGATTCGGAAAGTCGTATCTCGCTCGATTTCATAATGTCAAAAAAAAGATAGACTTTCCGAATCGAAAATCGAATCGAAGCGTTGTGAATAGTTATGCCGGTCGGTTTGATCGCACCATTACAGCACACTCTGGGAATATTACGTATTTAGTACATTTTAATTACCTGTCATATTTGGGTCGGCAAGATAATCATTTTGCAGTACTGCTTTAGATGTAAATGTATAACCGGCTGGCTCCTTGTCTGTCTGTAAATAATTTTATTTATTAGGGTATAAGAAGTTTAACTTAATGCTGGGAGAATGCAAGAGAAACTAGAAATTAAAAGAGATAAATGACGTTGGGAATGTTATCGTATGGGTCATGAGTGTGGATAGATTTTTAAGTAAAAAGTTTTACATTGGTTGGTGATATAAGGAGCCTCATTTTAAGCAAGTAATGCCAGTGTTAGGAGACTCCACTCTTCTACTCAGTACTTTAGAGTCATAGCACACGGCGTATTATAAACGCGCAATCGACGCGCGTTTCAGGAACGCTCGTTTTCTGCGCCATAGATTTGCCATTTTTGCGTTTTCATAGATTCAAACGCGCGTAAAACGCGATACAAACGAGCGCTCGAAAATCGAGCGTACAAAGGGTCGGAGGAGGGGTAGGGGAGGGGCGCGCCCTCACGCTACCGTAACCCCCGCACCTAGCTACGATCGACTACAGCGCGTCTGTATCGCTGTATCTGCCCCGTGTGCTTAGGTTACAAGGTTGTGTTCAAATCTCGTTTGAAGCGCGTATACGCGGGTCATCTGCGCGTCGTCTGCGCGTTTAAAATACGCCGTGTGCTTAGGCCCTTAGATATAACAGTATGTTTGTGTGTGTGTGGGTGTTTGTGTGTGCATGTGTGTTTAATTTTGTGTATTGCAATAATGTCTCAGTGTCTGCGTAATTTAGTGTCTCAAATGAACACAAACCACAAAGAATTTTCCGAAGCGATCATTAACCTTTGCCCTCTAAATAAAAAGCTATAGTAAAAGGCATACAGAGCTATGGAGTAAGTATCCCAATATTGAGTTTCGAATTTTGCGAAATATTATCGATGACACTTAAGTAATTCCTTAATTAATTCTACGACTTTTTGATACCTTTCAAAGAGGCTTGCAATAAAAGTAATGTATCGGAAAACAATTGAATAAGACGTTCGTTATGACAATTCGATATAAACCGAGAGTTAATAAGAAAAGTGGGTCTTACCAACCGCTCATCATTAGAGGGTGAGCATAAAATTATATAGTTTACTCTCCAAATAATTAAATAGGTTTTGTTACGTTTATTTTTTTATGGCGATCATACGACATTCATCAAGAGGGCAGCATAGCATAATGAGATAATTTTGGATGAACATCAATACACAATAAAGGGTGTAAAACACCTCTTGACGAAGCCGAAAGGCACTTGTTCTCCCCATCATTGCGATCATTTTTTTGTTCTACACCATACCTGGGAACCTTCTAGTTACTGAGATATTGTGGGTCAAAGTTCCAAGTTTTTGACAAGTTTTTTTTTTTATACAAGTTTTTAATGTAAGATTTTTACACCTCCACGACCCCTGTACTATTCAATCCATCCATCAGCACAATTTTTTGAGTGAGTTACATTGAATTTTACCACAAAACATGATTTTTCACCCCAAAAAAAAAGTCGTTTCCCAGCAATATTTTTTGCGTAAAGTTACTTAGTTTGATGTACAGAATGCTTGGTTGAGGGCTTCGTAATGAGGTGGTTTACACCCTGTTTAAAAAAAACCGGCCAAGTGCGAGTCGGACTCGCACATGAAGGATTCTATATCTATACTTTCGTAGTAAGGGAGCCCCCTTTAATTTATTTTTATTATTTGTTGTTATAGCAGCAACAAAAATACATATTCTGTGAAAATTTTAACTATCTACCTATTACGGATCATGACATACAGCCTGCTGATAGACAAACGGATGGACAGACAGCGGAGGCGTAGTAATAGGGTTCCGTTGGTTACTCTTCGCGTACGGAACCCTAAGTAAAAGTAAAATAGACTCCCATTATAACCGTTAATATGTATTCGAGAACTTTTATATCAATGACTATAATAGCAAGTAGTATAGTAATTAGCTATAGCGCTAATATTAGCTAAGATCTTCAGAGTTGTTCTTTTTTTTTTCTTCTTCTTTTTTTCTTTGTCTTCTTTTTTCTTTTTCTTCTTATTCTTCTTTCTTTCTTTTTTTTGCTTTTTTTTTCTCTTTTCTTTTTGTTTTCTTTCTCTCTTTTAGATTTAATTTTAGTTTGAATAAATATTCAAACTCGCAAAACACTATAACCTGCCTGCAAAATATTTTTTATAAAAAATAACCTATAATGTTTTTTGATGATTTTTATGGTAGTTTAACCACGCAAGGTGATGAATGAATTTTGATGAATGAATGAATTTTTTCATGCGTTCTACGAACGTGAAAAGATTTCAACTGCATAACCTATATTATGAGAACAGGGTGTAAAATTTGTCATCCCTAATTGTAAAGAGAGGGACTTCTGACCAGACGGGAGTTGTGTCTAATGCAATACTGCCCGGTAGTTGTCGTCGGGTCCTTGTATACGTGCTTATCTCGCCGATAATTTTCGATTGCTCGACGAAGGATTTCATAGTTCTCATTTTGTGTCACAGATGGCGCTGCTGATCTTTTTGTATAATTGGTTATAACAATAATAATAATCTTTTTATTATCAGGCAACTAAGGCCCATAGATAAAATACACAAAATAACATTTAACAACAATAAACTAATACATATTTAAAACCATAAGAAACTAAAACTATTCACGTAACGTTGTCGGCGTCGTTTCGTTGCGTGGTGTCACGTAACCGTCCTCGGAAACGTCGATATACGACACCCTTCGGCCAAAAGTCCTCCTTCATGCAGGTCTGTAGATGGTGGGTTGAAACTCGTACCACGAAAGACTTAAAGTTGATGTTGTGGCGCGATTCCAACCTTTCGACCCTCAGAGTCCAGTTGGTTTTCACTTTCAAATACTGCCGCTACACCTACGTTTATTAGTACGAGATCCACGAGCAACACTAAAATTATCTTAAATAGGTATCTTGTGGCCTAGTGATGAAGTTATCACACACAACTTGTCTTCAACGAATTAAAATTATGCTGAGAGTAACTTACCAATTCCACAGTAACATTCCCGCAAAGGTTTTTTCTGTCTCTTTCGCATATGAAACAGGAGATATCAATGACGATGTTGGGTTGTAGAATGATAGCCGCTTTACCGTTAATGCTGTTTTTGATAGTAATATCTGAAAGAAGAACATACATCATAAGGTACAACATTTTATACTTTATGGTCTTAAAACATATGGTATGAAATGTGTTGGGAATTACACCCAATAGACACGCAGACGGCACGCGCAGGCGACGCCGACGTGACAGACCTGCGCAGCAAGCGAGCGGAGGTGCGTCGCGGGGAGCCTGCCCGCGCCGGCGACACTCGCTTTTACGGAGCCCACCGCGACAGACGATACTCTCCAAACGTTTATTTAGATACATATAAATGTTTTGTCCGGGACAGTTGTAATTGTAATTTTAATCGGCAATATAGCGAGCCTTTTTATATAGTCCACAACTATTTTATTTACCCCAACGAGCAAGTCGAACTAAATGTATTATTTTGTTAGATTAATACAAAAGCCAGACGAAGGCAACATAGTTGTTAAAAAGATGAACTGAAGCATAGAGAAAAGGCAAGGACCAATATAGTTTTGTATTTAAGTTAGCTTTGTAGGCGAGAAAACATTAGAACTAAAATAACTGGACTAAGTTTGATATATCGATGGATTCTTTCCTGACAAGTAGCGCCACCTATAAACTCATAACTTACTTCCAACAATATCTACTGGTAATTTAGGAGGAAGCACCACTCGAGCGCACACTTCAACTGTGAAGAATCTATCTTGTTCTCTTACTGTCTGTAATGGAGAAATAAAACAACACAATTAAAAATATATACTACAACACACACACCAGATTAGAATTATTATAATTTCATTTAATTATAACAGAGTATTAGTAATTTATGTAATTATAAATATTGATTAAATAAAAAATAAATAATAATATGTGAATATCAAGCGTATTGAGACAACAATTAAATAATAATATAATAATAAGTTTTATCTATTTTCTCTCACAGTGGTTTTGTAGCACATATCAGTTTAGAACTATATAAATTCACATTGTGAGAGCTGTTGTCTATTAAAAAACCTGTATTACAGGTCACCGGGCTCACATTAGTGGCATCATAAATAAACCGGCAGGTAGCATGTTTTCCTACTAAACAATTATAAATGAAAAAAAAACAAATACAATTTTACTTACTTACTTACTTACTAAACAAAAATAACTTTATAATAAATTAAAGCGTGCTAAACACATCATGTTCTAGTCAGGCATGGTTGATCAGCCTATAAAGCCGGCCATAGACGATAGGTTATGTATGTGCAGTTTTGCCTGTACAGTAGCTGTGTATAAACGTGTGGGAGAGATCTGTGCAGATAAGCTGGCTTGTACATGCAACCTAGAGAACATCAAAAATTTTGTTTCTTTCCGCCTGTGCAGGTCTATTGCAGGTCACTTGCACAGCTTTCAGTTTTCAGTTGTAATAACAAGTAATAAACCCACTAAAACACACATATTGCCTTGTGTTGCGAGTAATAGGCATGACGACAGTATCAAAAAATTGCAAATCTATTTAGTCCGTCAGTTAGAGTATTGGAAATTAATGGACACGTATTTTTTGTTTTTGTAAATCAATGAATAATGACAAAGATAAAACGCATCAAAACTCGGGAGTGGGGGCTCGTGACGTCAGAACTAGCTAAAAATTATACCATGGCGTGACGTATTGAGAATTTTAAAAGCGTCGTATTTTCGTCAATTTTGGTTTACGTAACAAAAGAAAAAACACGGGTCAAATATTTTTTGATAATCTAAGTGACGGACTAATTAGATTTTTTTTGTCGTCTCGCCTATGGCATGGATGCAAATGAGCCAACCGACAGGCTTTACGTGTGTATCTTCTATACACCACACATTTTAAATTAGTACAAAAAAATGGAGCTCTATGCGTACTCGTTACGGATCACATTTATGTAGTCAAAAGTAAAAAAAACTAAATCCCAAAATTGTCTACGAAAATTTGTCATAATTGGTAAACTCGTAACTGAATGACGTTATGATGATCGGATGAATGACTGAAAGACGGATGATGGTAGCAAAAACGATTAATGAATACTATTAAGAATTTAGGAATGGCCTGTACAATATTTCCATAAATTGAGTAACATTTTGGGATATAAACAAACGCTAATAACTTGGCTGTGTAATAATATTATTTATTGAGACTTTACATATAAAATAACAAAACCTTCTCTAACAAGCCCTTTAAGTATTTGTACTAGTTAGTGGTGTACAAGTCGGTTTTGCATGCACAATTAAAACTGTCATGCACAACCTATCGTGTATGGCAGGCTTTATACGTTTAATTCACCCGACTTGAGTTTGCCAAATGACGCCGTCACTAACATTTGTGTAGTACCTTACTGAGTCACTTATGTATATTTTATTTATTGGCTTGTTTATTTATTTACAACGGTTGTTTCTATTTTTTAAACCAATTTCAGTAACTAAAACTAAAAAGAGTTATAACATAAAATTAAAATATACAAAAAAAACAAAGTAAAGGTTCACTATACATTAAGTACTCACAAATCAGCATTTATTTATCTCAATGTGAGTTTATGTCAACTGTCACAAAAGGGACGGTGGTTCCTGCATCGACTCGTTTAATAACACGGAGGAAGACCTACCTGTTCACCAATAAGATGACTGGACATTGTCACATTAATCTTCTGCACACATTTGAACAGCAGCACTGTACTGTTGCCCGGAGAACTTGCAGCCAATTCTGTGGAACAATGTCTACGTTAGAGAAACTATCGAATATCATCTCGTCAGCCGAAAAACGTCCACAGCTGAACTAGGGCTTCTCCAAGCGTCGCCACATGGAACGACCCCTTGCTTCTTGCATCTTGCGCTTCATCACATTTATTGACGATCGAATGGCTCAGCGGTACTGAGGCTGTCCCGGGTTCGAATCCCGGTAGGAGCAAATGTTTGTGTGATGAGCATGGACATTAGTTTCCGAGTCATGGATGTTTACATGTATAATAAGTATGTATTCACAAACAAAAAGTATCTATGTAGTATATCAACTATCTATAATAGTGTCCATGACACAAGTTGATGACCTCGTTGCTTAGTGTGGCACTAGATGGAGCTGTGTGTCTTATACAACGATATTTATTTATTTACTTATTTTTTATTTCTTTCTTTAAATAACACACTTTTTTTTCTTATTATTCTGTGTTGCAATCATAGAAAGCTTTTTCAGCAGATTTTTTTTTTAAGTAAATAAACCGTGTTAACCCTTTCTATGCGGCACTCATTCATAAATCATTTCACTCAAAGACAGATTATGGGTGATAAACAAGCTGTCAAAATCTTTGTGGTGTTTTGAAATCGCCGGCGAGTAACCCTTAAATAAAGTCACTGCGTGTGTACAGTCGCCAGCAAATAAAGTTACCAAAAACTGTCAAATTTTTCCAAATGATTTTAAGCCGTAAAATTGTTGACGGTTAAGTTCAAAATCGAATGAGAAAATTTTATAGTTTGTAGTAACGATGCGCTGGCGACTGTACCAAACATAAAAGCAGAACTCTAGGCTATTATATCTTACTAACAAAAGGTTTATAGCAAGTTTGAATCCTCACCATCACAAGCATTTTCGTCAACGTCAGTAACAAACTGGAGGCTAAAGCCGAGGGCCCTATAGGACTCCTTATGTATCCTCTGCGTCAGCTTCAGGTCCGACAACTGAATACTCTTGTAATCCTGGGTCTTTATCAGAGTATTGTAGACCTCGTAACCGGATAGAATGTAAATGGCTCCACTTCCATGGTTCTCGTATGGGGCACTTATTACTAGTTCTGGAAAGTTAAAATATATTTAAACCTTTGGGTTTCCAAATTTATTAGATTATTCTTTATCATCATCATCAGCTTATTAATGTGCCTACTGCTGGGACACAGGCCTCCTCTCTATGAGAGGGAATGGGCTATAATCCACCACGCGGGCCCAGTGCGGATTGGTAGATGTCACAGGTCTTCGAATTTTTGGTTCTAGGACATGCCGGTTTCCTCACGATTTTTTCCTTCACCGTTTTTGAGAGCAGTGGTAATGAAATAAATAACACAGAGTAATGTGCCTGCCTGGGTTCGAACCCACGACTTACTGTTTGTGGGTCGGGGCCGCCACCACTGGGCCACCGCTGCTCTTACTTACGTTATTCTTACACCAGACGAAATCTTAAAGCAGTTGTTTTTGTGGGAGAGATGCATTACTGCAAGAAGTGGTGGTATCGTTGGTGCCAGTTAAGATCGCAATAACGGTCATTGCCCTTTCCCTAATATCTCTTCCTACGAAACAAAACAAATGAACCAATGTATCGTTTTACATTAGAAAAAATGTTGAAGATCACGATAGATGACGATTCAAGACTTGAACAGGCTTATTTTGGGATTTCAAAGTTTCACCTACATTTAGAACTTTAATAAATGTAGGGGGGTCAATGACCGCTTTTGCGATCTTAACTGGCACCAACTATAGGCATGAGAGTTAATCTACTATAAATGTGAAAGTTTGTGAGGACGTATGTTTTTTTTTGGGGCAAGCCCGCTAGACTATTCCCAAACCACTGCAACTCCTGAAAACCAGAATCAACAGCGACCGAAGCTTGACGAAGTCCCAGAGAAACAACCTAGCTGTGGATCTTTCAACGAAATTAATCAGAAAAGAATAGTGGCGGAGGAGTAGGAAATAGTAGATTGTATCTTATGGGGGCAAAATTATTTTTTTACGGCGAGGGCGCTTTTTTGGATCCAGAGCGAAGTGAGGGATTCTTTAGTAGAATTCTGAACGTAGCGAGGGATTCAAAGTACGTCGCCCGAGCCAAAAATACATTTGCGTCCGAGTGATACACTCTACTTTTCATCACCCACTATGAGAAAATAAATGGCGCCTCATATTTTATTCACTGTCACTTGAAGAACTCATTTTTCAAAACAAAACCATGAATTTATAACAATCCGTGAAAATTGACGAAAACGCGGGCTGTAGTTCGCGCGTGTTTAATTTGTTTTTTTTTTATTCAGCCGGCGGGCGGCGCGGCTATAGGCCGTCGTACCAGCCAGTCTTTATTCAAACAATATTTGCGTTCGATTTCTTTGGCGCTGAACACTGTGCAGCAAAGATAATTGCGGCGCACTTATAAAGAGGATTAAAAACTCATTACAGCCCGCTAAAAGTTTCTTACAGAAAACACCACCTTTGGGCGCACTTAAAGGCGAACCAAGTCGTCCTTTTCGAATAGATGGGATGAAAACCATAATTAATTCCACTTCCCTCCATATCAGGAGACAACAAAGGGACGTTTACAACTAGGATAAGCCCAGTTCCCTAGCACCACGATTATACATGGATATAGCATAGGATGTTTGTTCTTTCACGCAAAAACAACTCAACGAAATTGGTAAAAAAGCTTTTTCTTTACACTGAACACCAACCTGATTTACCATCCCCGTCAATGTCCTTCACAGCAATCGCTGTGCCAAAGCGACCGAACTCAGCATTGCCGTAAATTGAACGAATCCGTTTCCGTTCATTGATAGTTTTCTGTGGACAAAAATAAGCATAAGAACGTAGGTATACATAGTGGAGCGTACTTTTCTCCTGTTATCGTGGGTGCGTTTACGAAAATGTAAACTCACATACACAAACAACCAGACCCGAAACAACTTCTTTCAGGCCATACAAATATTAAATCCTTGCGGGAAGCGATTCCGCGACACACAGCGCAGCAGTCTATCGCTGAACCACTGCACCGACCATAAACTTAAAATGGCGCCACGACCAAACTTTGTGTATGTGAGTTTACATTTTTGTAAACGCTCCCACGATAACAGGAGAAAAGTACGCTCCACTATGTACGTTTGCTTTTATATTTGGTGTATAAAAATGTTCCATCAAGCTGAATACGAAATGCTTGCAGACAGTGGACTCTGGCAGAACACATTCACATTTCTGGAGTCGCGTCCACAATTTGTTCATACTGGATCGCCCGAACCTTAACTAAAATTCGCGCAATGGCGCTGAGCGATTGGCTGCTACGCTGCGTGTCGCGGGTTTTATTCCCGCACGGAACAATTGTATGGCCTACCGGTAGTTGTTCCGGGTCTGGCTGTTTGTGTATGTGAATTTAAATGTTTGTAAGCAAAGTTTACAAAAAATATAATTATATAATCAGAAACTCCTACGCCACTGCATTCATATGTTTGAAAAAATTATAAATAAAGCAAATAAATAACGCAATCGTCATTGAATTGGTAAAATGATAGGCATTGCACATTATCTTCTTTTTTCTTTATCGTGTGGTTAGCCTAACCTGGTGTCAGAGTTTTTATGCCGCCCATGGGCCTTTGACTTGGCTTTACAAGCAGTCTCTCAGGCATGCTGGTTTCTTCACGATGTTTTCCTACACCGAAGCAAGTGATAATACGGAAATGAATCCGAAAAATTAGAGTTGCGTATCATGGGTTTGAACTCGGGACCTAGGACTTAACAGTCAAACGGTCACACCACTAAACCATCACTGCTATAAATGGCTATGCTTTACACTTGTAAGTGTGTAACACAATTGAGGCGCTGCTCCAATAACGTAAATACAACCTGCTTAACACGAAGGGGATGGCGGGGTATTAGTTCGCTCACTCTGCTTGCTCACTAGACCCCGCCTTCCCCTTCGAACCTAACCTAAACAAAATTGTTTTTTTCTTACCATATCACCTCCTATGTAAACGTGTAAGGCTCCGCACTCAACGCATTCATTTCCAGACTGCGCGGGCGCTCCCACTAACAGCTCGTCTTTTCCATCCATGTTGAGGTCCGCAGCGCTCATTGTAGCCCCGAACATCGCACCCACAGCATTATTGCTCACCACGATATACTTATTGCGATTTGCGTCTGCTCCAGTTAGGGCCAACAACTTTAACGTACCCCTTCGATATGTGAGGAACAATATCTGAAACACGTTTCTCTTTAGATTAATTACATTTCTGATATACAGGATGGGTAAAAATTCATGGATCAAACGAAACAAGGTGATAGTTATGGTTATTTGCAGCAAAAAGTTTCTGTATGGCAGAGCCCTAACTTGATCTACTTAAAAGTTATGACTATTTGAGTGTTTTTTTTTTAAAGAAAATACCAAAGTTTGTAATAAATATGTTGTATAGTTGCTTTTAGGAAATGTATCATCAATACAAAAGTACTTTTATGAAATCATTTTATGTACGATGATTTATGAGTATTGGCACTTTTTTCAATGTCTTTTAAGTCTCACGAAAAAAAAATTTGAAACTTTGGAACATTACTGTAAACAAAACTATCAAAAAATTACCCTGATAACCCCAACTATCTGGTTCGTTTGATTCACGATTTATAACCCACCCTGTATAGTTATAACACCCCTCTTTTTGCGTCAGGGATTAAACATATGTAAATTATAGGGGGTGAACCTATTGCCCAACAACCGACTGGTTGTTTTTGTGACTACAAACCTTGGTTATTTTTTTAATGTCATCTAGCAGGCCAACCTATGTGGCTGACTTCTGCTTTACTGGACTATCCTGATGCCATAGCCAGGGGCAAAAAACTTATAAACTAAGCGACAGCGCACTAAGTGCACCTCCAGTGGGGTACGAGCCTCGGTTTAGGGCGTCGCTGGAGAGGTCAGCAAAGGGACGGGCTGGATTTGAGTGAGATCATCATTTAGGGGCCGATTTAAAACTACTGGCTTAGCATCGCGGGCTGGCTCGAGCAAGGGTCGGGGGAGCAAACTTTGGCTCCTGGCTGACAAAGAAACGCACTTATATTGACTGATATTGAAACGCTCATGTTTAACGGTAGCTAGTCCAGCTAATAGCAATGCCTCCACAGCGAGATGTGATATCTGGCGGAAGCTGCTTAAGCCCCCTGAAGGCTTCATCGAGCTGTCTGAAAGCCTTCCACTTGGGTATGCTTTGCCGTGGCCGACTTGGAAATATCTGAATAGACTCCGAACCCGGCCGGCCGTAGCAAAGACAACCTCCTCAGATGGGGGTTCATGGACGGCTCAGATCTCAAATGTGTATGCGGTGTGTGTCCACAGACAATGGCCCATCTTTCGTCTTGCGCCGCATGCCCTGACACCTGCACACTAGACGATCTTATGACTGCATCAGCGAGCGGAGTTCGCATAGCTGAATTTTGGGTCAAAAATATTTAATAAAAAAAATCTATCGACACGCTAAGAAGAACGGTAGTGCTTGCGATATTTTTTTATGGTTGTGATGATGGCTAAATCCTAAACTATGAGAAATAACTACAAAGTCTAAAAGGAGTCTCGAGGCTGATTTCACAATATTACAATGTTATTTGATTACTTACAAGTCCTTCCATATTTTTTGGTAACACACTAGCCGCGTACATCGTTTCGCCGGAAAAGAATTTCCCAGCTGCGAGGCCAAAACCTGCGATAAAATGTAATGAAAGTTGCTGTTAATTTGTGGAAACCATGACATTCAAATCTTTTTAATGTTAACATAAAAATGTCCGCCATCTTTGGAAGTCCGCCATATTGGATTTAGAATGACGTCACTTAGCTAGCCATGAATTGTCATCCAAACTAAACATGTGTGCAAAATTTTAGCTCAATCAGTCACCGGGAAGTGGGTCAAATTTTTTATTTTTTTTTACTTGTTTAGTTACAGGATAATCTAATAAAAGAGTGTTAATTACTGGCACAGAGGAGCTCCTCCGCAGACCAACCTCAGCAAAAGTAGCTTAACCTTTAATTCTGTACGTCAAGATATTAGTGCAGTTTATGTTTACCTAAATTCGCATAACGCGACAAGTAATTCGAGACAAAATTCGAGTTTTCGGTCAAATATTTGACGCGAGCCAAAGGTTTTGAAGCAGGTACATAAAAAATGTCTCCGCTTTTTCTGGAAGCCGCCGTCTTTGTCATCAGCAACACGTCATTGTTCGTATCAATCAGTGTTGACCAACCGGTTCCAGCATTAAATTTGTCTGAAAATAAAAATTGAATAATTATTAAACATTTAGACAAACTCAGATAAAGGTGCATCCAGACAGCACTGCATTAGCAAATACTGTGCCAAAGAAAATCATAATGGTACGGTTGGTACAGTGGCTGAGCGGTTGGCATACTGCGCAGCGTGTCACATTTTGGAATACCGCACGAAACAAATATTTATATGACCCAGGTTGTTGTTCCGGATACATAAATACGATAATGTGAGTCTAAAAATGTTTGTAAACGCACCCACAATACAGGAGAAATTCTGAGTGTGGGGCAACGTTTTTGAAAAAGCCAGAAAAAATAAATATTATGTTGCTTTTCATACAAGCACCGAAACAGTACGTCTACCTATGTTGTATAGAAATTCGAGATTATTTTCAGCCTGAGTTGTGTATATATATGTGTGGCTTACCAATCGAAACACATGCTTTGCACTGCCTAGTATTTGTTTGTGTTTAGGTACAATCATCAGCACATTTAGTTACTACAAACTGTAAAGTTTTCTTATTCGACTTTGAACTATTAACCTTCAACTTTATAAAGGGTGTAAATGGACCCTTAAAGAAGCCGAAAGACACTTCTTCTCCCCGTCATTGCGATATTTTTTTTGTTCTGGACCATACCTGTTAACCTTTTATATAAGAAGGCTTTTTTTAAATACATGTTTTTACTGTAAGATTTTTATTTTAAAAACCTCTACGACCTTCGTACTATTCAATCCCTCCATCAGCACAATGTTTTGAGTGCGTTACATTGAGTTCTACAACAAAACATGATTTTTCGCCCCAAAAAAAAAAGTCGTTTCCTAGCAATAATTTTTGCGTAAAGTTACATAATTTCATGTACAGAATGCTTGGTTGACGGCTTCGTGATGAGGTTTTTCACCCTGTATTCTATAGAAAAAACCTTCACAGAATCTTAGTACAATCTAAAGATATCAAATCATGAATATGAATCGAAGTGACATTCTACCAATGACGAAAATGTTAAAGTGTGTGTTACTGACATAAGCTTTCGAAAAGGTAAAGTTAATCCAGATGAAAGTTTTTCTAGAACAATCGCCAGTACATCAAATCAAAAACTGACAATTTTTTCCATAAAATAAAATGCTGACATACATCATCATCAAAACATGATCGGGGTCAAAATCAAATTCAAATTTAAAATTCCTAAAATGGACTTTATAGACGACTATAAAGTCCATTTTAAGAATTTAATTTTTTTAAACGTGATTCATATTATGATTCTGCTTAAGCGGCCATTTTATGCCCACGGTGACAAAATCAAATGAGAAAATTTGACAGTTTTAGTAAATTGTGTTGGCTACTATACTATACGTACTGTAAACTGCTGTGAAAAAGATCCGTATTTGTCGAGGCCCTCAGAAATACAAATATATTTCGGTGCTTGAATTAGGGGGTTGTGGTGTTTAATAAATGAGTTATGCGTGCTGTGGTGGGGATGCACGCTAGAGGGAGCGCGGGCCAATGTACCGAGCTCTGTCTAGTCTGAACGGTCGTAGCGACAGCACGTCTAACGCCGTAATATTGGAAACAGTGTTTTATTTGTACAACCCTGAACAAAGACACCACACTGATATATGGTGGTTTTACTCTAAACCCTAACTAGTGTACGCAGAACACCACAATGGCGACGAGAATAAAACTACAAAAGTGAACGTGTAAAGTGTAAATACAGAGTTTGTGTTTTTAAGTGTAAAAGTGAAAGTGTTTAGTGAAAAAAAAAAAAAGGAAAACCCGTAGTGAGATAGTGAAATAATAGTGTTATAATAACTAAAGGAATACTAAAGTGCGCGCCACAATCAGTGTAGTTCTTTAGCTATGATAAAACAGCTCACGTAAGTCTAATCACCATATTTAAATCATTGTGTTATTACAATTACCAAACAGATGTTATGATTCAAGTAACCAAAAAAATTTAAAATGTAACGGAGGCGACATCGACAACAGCCTATAGAATTTCTCATTTGTTTACGATGGAATGTGCTATGACTTATTATATCGGAACATAGCTGTACTGCTAACAGTTTTTAGAAACGATTAACTTGGTTATTTTATTAGTAGTGATTCAAAACATAATGAAGCAAGTAAGCTGGCGTAATGCCTGGTCATTTACTGACACAAAAGAAATAACAAACTATTTTTTTTGGTTTTGTATAGCAGTACCTATATACAGATAAACTGATCATTAAGACATCATCATTGTAATGATACGGAAGCAGCATAGCTGGTGATTTAATTGATACTGTTTAACAATATTCAGGGGAATTATATCCTCAACAGCATTAATGGTGATTAAATTGACGTGATAAATGTGAGCAATGTAAAGTAAATCACACACATTCATTGGCTGAATTGAAGCTTTTAAGCAGTGATTTGAAATTATGTGAGGTACAGTTTCAAAAATAATAACGGTCGATCTTTGGGTTGAGCCGTGCTTGCCTGGGTTGGTCTGTGGGTGACTGCCCATTACATGGTTTCCTCCGTGCCTCGGAAGGCACCTTGAGCGTTGGTCTCGCTGTCATTAATGATCATTGGACCTTTGACAGTCGTTAAAGGTAGTCAGTGGCACGAAAGCACAATAACAAAACAATCACCAACCAGGCGAACACGGGTCTAAACTAAAAGTGAGTCGTTGTCAAACTGTCGGCCTGTGCTCGCCAGCGTACGGTGGTACGCTGGCGAGTCAACTAGTGTTGTTAAATGTGCATATTTCAACATTTCGCTAGTTATGTTTAACCAAGTCCCAAGAACATAATAAGGGGACCTGCAAAATTTAGTATTAATCGTGATTTGTTTTTCTTATTTCCGTAATTTTGTTTATTTTGTAACTATTTAACTAAATAATTACATAAGTCTTGAAAAGATCGCTTTTAGTGATAAGACCGCCCATTTTATCACCCTGTGTGAAATGTTACTTGTATGGTGTACATAAACCGATATTATTATGTAAACACGTGATTGTACTCAGGAAAACAAACAACTTTTACCATGGCACCAAACAGGAAAAAAAAAAAAAAAAAAAAAAAAACTACTGTTCAGTACATGAATATTCCATTCTGTTCTATGAAGCATGTAATCATTCTAAAATACATTATTACGTACAATACAAATCAGTATTTAATTCATTAACTGTTAGCGAAGTTAGTCGAATACTGTTCATTGTGTTATATTTCGATCCACAATTTGTTATTAATATATGAGATAGGTATTGTTACATAAATAATATCGCATATGCGATCGTCTGCGATAAGCTGAGGAATGTGATTGTGCAGCATGGATCGATGAACTGAGTAATAAATAAAAAAAAAAATAAAAAAAAAAGTAGTACTTACGCCACTTACTCAAACGACTGAATGTCGGAACGTAGTTACGAAATTTAGTTGTTTGATTCGACATTAATAATAAAATATTATATAAAAAAAAAAAGATGAAATACGTCGCACCTACAAAAAAAATATATATATTTCGAAAGAAATTCAGAAAAACAAAAAATAATTAAAAAATAACAAATTTGCCTAGATCAATTTCTATAATTTAATCAAAAATTATTTTCGATCAAAACCTGATGTATCACATGAAAATTTTGACCAAAAACTAACGTGCCCTACGAAAACATTCCTCGTAAATTCCAGTTTTAACCAAGTACCCCTTCGATAATTTCGAAGCAATGGAGGTAATTATTACCTCACCTATTGTTAAAACTGAACAAGTGTCATGAAATCCATTAGGGCTAATGATAATTTTTGACGAAATGCATTTTGTGGTGTCATCAAAAACAAATTAAGGAATAAATACGATGCAAGTACCTATCGTATATTCCCTAGCTCCGACGTGTATCATTTCAAGTGGCCGTATTGCTTAGTTTACACTTGACAGGCACTTATAATAGAACCCTTGGTGAAACTTTCAAACTACAGTTTATTTAAGTGCCACGTTATCGGTACCCACAGAACTCTTTGCTATTGGCTGGATACGACCAATGCATGGTTAAAACTTGGTACCTTTTGGAAAAAAAAAATACTTAAGGAGCACTAACGTCTTGAAGAAAATAATTTAACCTAATACGAATTCGACGAGACAAGTTTTAAATGTTTGCTATCGTTCAACTGGTTTAAGAAAGAATATATTGATTCTCGTGATACAACAATAATATAAAACCATAACAGGAGTAATCTAAAACCGTAAAAAGGCCGTTAAACAAGTTCCACGATGGTCAGAATACAAAGGCAACAAGTACCCGCCTTAATAAAATTGACATGCAACCAAATATCTCACTATAGAGAGGTTAACATATAACAAAACGACTGTCAGTGGTTGAAGCCTGCAAATAATACAAATCGCATAAAATATGCTACAAAGTAAAAAATCACAAAGGTGATAAAATGCCTAAATGTGGCAGCAAAAAATCACAAAGGTGATTAAATGCCTAAATGTGGCAGCAAAAATCACAAAGGTGATAAAATGCCTAAATGTGGCAGCAAAAATCACAAAGGTGATAAAATGCCTAAATATGGCACCAAAAATCACAAAGGTGATAAAATGCCTAAATATGGCACTAAAAATCACAAAGGTGATAAAATGCCTAAATGTGGCGGAAAAAATCACAAAGGTGATAAAGTGCCTAAATGAGGCAGCAAAAAATCACAAAGGTGATAAAGTGCCTAAATGAGGCAGCAAAAAATCACAAAGGTGATAAAGTGCCTAAATGAGGCAGCAAAAAATCACAAAGGTGATAAAGTGCCTAAATGTGGCAGCAAAAAATCACAAAGGTGATAAAGTGCCTAAATGAGGCAGCAAAAATCACAAAGGTGATACTAGTCCCGGCCCTGCAATCAATGCAGATTGCATAAAATGTAGTTTCAATGGTATTACTAAAAGTACTGCAGAACAAGAGAAAAAAGAAATACATAGATGATTGTGTATATGTATAATATTTATGCATATACATAGACATCTGTGTCGAAAAATATATATGTAAATGTGTGTGGAAAATATATATATGTGTATGTGCTGATACATAAATAGTCAGCAGTGAAAATACTATTAGGGAAGAAAATAGTGCTGACATCAAGCTAAATGTGAGTGTGGACTCTCAAAATTGTGACATAATAAAATACTAATATTTAGCAGCCGAGTACTAAATTGCACAACAGTAACAAAATTTAAAATAACCACAGTTTCTTCTTTCTCAATACATTTGAGTACTAATCTTGCAAAACAACAAGCACAGTCAAATTAGAGAAGCCCAAACAAGAAAACCAAAGCCAAAGAGCCTACATCTTGGGTCATTTATTTAATTCTCGAGTAAAAGTGGGTCTCAAGTCAATATTACAAATTGAGTTAAGCTGAGCTACACGATAATTGACAAATGCTTGCACTGACTGGACAGGTCCACTCAAAACTGTGTGGTTCTTTCTTCAAAATACCATATCAGACACTAATATGCATAGTCCTCGTGTGAATTGAGCAATGTCTGTAGTGTAGTTAAAAGAGACTATGACCTCTGAGTTTGTTTCGGCTGTTTCTTCTCAGAGTAGTCAGGTACGAAACACCGGCTCCATCTAGTTTAATAAAATGCCGTGCTAAAGTGTTTATAAAAACCTACTTGCAAAATAAACATCATCAATCCATCAAAACTAAAAATTCAAAGATATTAAATTAAAATCACTATTTCATTTTATGGTTTTATGGAACAATTCTTCTACTTGTCAGTTATAAATGAGATTTGAGAGATAATGATAATGAGACATTGGGAATCAAAGAAAATAAGAAATAAGACGAACTGGAAAAAATAACCTCATATAAACCACTCGAGAAGTTCAAAATTTACTATAACTTGATTATGAGCAAATAAGTTAAGATTAAATCAGCCATTTATTTTATAAGCAAATAAATAAATAAATCAATTTATTAAAACACAAGTTACAAATTATACAAACAAGCAAACAAAAGCAGTGAATTGTAATTAACTAAACAATTTGCACATTTGTCAATAAAGACCCATATTATTGTGTGTTAATATGTTATTAGCAGTTTAATCTTTTGTAAGCTTTGAAAGGCGAACTGCTAGCCTAACAAAAAGTCTTTATTTTAGTGTGTTAATGTATCTTAGGATAAGTGAATTTTGTTAGTGTTAATGAACATTAAAAAAAAAAAAAAAAAAAGTGATGAAAAGATGAACATGCGTAATTCAAATAATTCATATTAAAATCATCAGTGAGTGATGGCAATCAAACAAAAGTCATAAATCATTCAGAAATAAAATAACAATAACAACCAATAAAATGAATATTAAAAACAAAAGAACCAAAATCAATCAATCATTCAGATAGGAAAAATAAGATAAAATATCTTATTATTATTTCTTTATATTTTGTAAAGAAGAGATGTGGTGTTTAATAAATGAGTTATGCGTGCTGTGGTGGGGATGCACGCTAGAGGGAGCGCGGGCCAATGTACCGAGCTCTGTCTAGTCTGAACGGTCGTAGCGACAGCACGTCTAACGCCGTAATATTGGAAACAGTGTTTTATTTGTACAACCCTGAACAAAGACACCACACTGATATATGGTGGTTTTACTCTAAACCCTAACTAGTGTACGCAGAACACCACAGGGGTCTTTGAAAAAAAACAAATTTGCAATAGTACGTATTATATTTTAAAATGCATAGAAAAACCAAAATGGTTGCGTTAGTTTTGATTTTAGTCATGTGTATTGTGTAACCCTTGTAAACTTACCAACGCGTAATTTAACTCTGCGCTTCTGGTAATTTTCTAGAAGGCCTTGATAGCGCGTTGTAACTGTATCATTTTGAACGAAGCACGTCCCGAAAGTATCCCATAATGTCATTTTGCCCAATTCATCGAATGCGACTACTTTTGTAGTCCATAAAGGGGCACAAGTCTGTGAAATAAAAAGTTAGTTTAATTTTTTTTTTTTTTTTACCTGGCCATGTTCTTTCGTCAGCTACGCATACGTTCCAATGGGGTCGGCTGGTCAAAGCTGATTGTAGACGGCGCGTCCATAGCTTAGACCCAATCTGACCAACGAGGTCAAACTATTTTGAAATATAAAATGACATAGACATAGACAGATTTTCAACCAATGACGATGTTTGGTTCATGCGATGCTAGCGCCATTAGTTCCACCAGTTGCCCACCCCATTGCAAATACAATTACTTTCTATCACGACCGAGAGGAGTCTAAAGGAAATTCTTATCCCATGATTTTTTTTAATTGCATACAAACTAAGAAAAAGTATTTATTAGTCTCGCACAGGACAAAACAATTTTTTTTTATTAACTATAAATCAAAACTACATATTTTAAAAAGTAAACTAAAAAATAAAACAAACGAAATAGGTAGCATGGTGCTGAAAGATTAAAAAAAAAAACGTTATACCTGAATGGCATTGTCATTGTACGTGTTATCATATTACACCATCATTGTACAACTACATAATATTTTTGTCGGTTTAATAAGTCATAAATTATGAGCCTCAGTTTTTCTTTGTTGGAGGCATTGATTTGGCTACTAACATGGTGTTAGTCTAGTTCCGTTCTTCTCCATAGAGATCTACGCTAGGGAATGGGCAACTACAGTACTTTCACAGTTTTTATGTCTTGTGACTGGGACTGTAGCTACATTTAATTTTCATCTTTGTTTCGACGATTCAAAAGTGAATGTAACTGGCTGGAAATGATTTGATTTTTTTTATTTTGATTTTGTGTCCTGTACCAGCTGGGTAGTAGTGGGTAGTAGCAGTATTGTTTCTAGCAGTAAATTTCTGCCTGACTTCTCTCTTCCCGAATAACTAAACACAACGAACATCCATGTTTGATAAATGTGAAAAATATGTAACTTAGTGAATAAAGGAAATAATAATTAATATTATAAAGAGGAAAGATTTATATTTTTGTATGTAACGAATAAACTTAAAAACTCATGGATCGATTACAAAAATTCTTTCGATATCATTCAAATTAGCCGACCTATCACAATTTTCGCGTGTCACACACAAGTCAGGATAAAATAATAACTGCGTTTCGTTTTCCCGTGACCTTACTTCCTTACTTATTATACCCACAGGATTCTATACCTACAGTTTTTAGTGCATACTGCAGCGGCCAGCAACAGAGGCATTGATGGACGAATAAGTCCATCAATGCCTAATTGTGGCCAAAGCTTGTTTCATACTTTTCTCAAATAATGCGAGGAAATTAAAACTAAGTAGTACCTAGGCAGAACTTTTTATTTAAAAATACAGTTGTCAATGATGCACACTGACAACAATATTTTTTGTCGCGTTGAAGATTTCATTTGTTTTTTTTTTTTTCAAGAAACCGCTTTCTATTTGCAAGCCAATTCGAAATTTAAATAAAATCTTTGATAAGTTTACCTCCTTGGTTGCCATGTTTCAGAGTAAAAGATCGTTCCATATTTATTTGGCCGCTAAACACGACAGATATGGATTTTCAACTTTTGCCGGCCGATGGTCGCATATATCTGGCCAGTACAGCAATTTCGATTTATCTCAAAGAAGGTTGTCAAAATAATGCTCAAATTTCCAAGCATGTTTGAGAAAAGTTTATTTTTTAAGTTTTTATGTAGTATGGAGTTTCGTATTTTAAATGCAGAAGCAAATGCATACCATATCATATAATCAGCCTGTAATTCCCGCAGCTGGGACACAGGCCTCCTCTCTATGAGAGAAATGCATCAACAAAAAATCTATACCAATAACAAAATAATTTAACAGTTGGGTACTATTGACATAGTTAAGTATACGATATTCCACGAAAATTCAAAAACAATTTTCTCGTGAAAGAATGGTTGCTACAAATTTTATAACCCGTGTGTAATTCTTAAATATCATAAATACTATATTTACTATTTAATCTATAAAAATCACGTGTCACAGTGTTTGTTATTGAACTCCTCCGAAACGGCTTGGCCGATTTTATGTTTTTTTTTGTGTATGCTTGGTAGGTCTGGGAATAGGTCGAAGGCTAATGTCAAAATTTCCACGCGAACGATCTCGCGAGCAACAGATAGTAACGTATAAGTTCCTGCATATTAGTGTTCGTGATTGTACAAAAATGGACTTCAACCATCTGAAACAGTAACGGTTTCAGCGAGATACAAATAATATTCACCCTTATGTCAAACTATTACTGTTAGCCTGCATAATCCCATAGCTGGGAAAAGGCATGACCCTATGACTTCTAGCTCTTTCCATTACAATACAATTTCTTAATAAAATTTTAAGACTGTACTTTGTTGTTCTTTGAATTTATTTTCATTGTTATGATACCACATATGGGAAGAGCGAGACAGCCCCGACACAAGTACTTTTGTAACTTACTGGGGCTACCTCAATTTATGTATGACACTATGCTTGAGAAGTAATAAATATTTTTGTATTTTTTGTATTTGTAGTTGTAATAAATATGTAAGAATAACATTTTAACAAAATGCATAATATTTGTGCCTTTGTAAGAGATTGGCGTCTATTCTAGGATTCCCTGTGTGACGGAATAAAATCACGTCTGGTGGTTAGTTTATAAGTTTAATAAAACCTAAAATTTGTCGTGGACCTCACGAACGTTTGAAAAAATTCAAATGTGGAAAAGTAAAAAAAAAATCATACTTACAAAGAAGTAGTCATTGTGAGCAACGATCGTAGCGCCCAAATGAAAGCGTTGTTCAGGAAAATGTTCTGGAAAGTAATGTTAGTTTTGTTTAATTAGTCATTTGGATGAATAAGGATTTTAATACCTCCTTGACCCCTGCACTATTCAATGCATCCATGCACATTTTTTTGTGTACGTAACATAGATTTTTACCGTAAAACGTGAATTTTCATTTGAAAAAAAAGCTACGCGGTCAAAACTACTTTTGACAAGCCAAAACCATTTCAACAATAACTAACATTTACTTAGAAACTTATTAGGTTATTAGGTTGTTTTTTGTGACCCTTTGAAAAACATCATGTAATTCTAGGACTAAGTTCTACTAACAACTGAGGTGTTCTAAAACAACATAATTATTTTTAATGCAGAAGACGCATTTTAACTTCATAAGGGTTTTGACTGACACCAGTCAAAACTGGTTTTGACTGATTAAGAGTTTTGACTGTAACATATACACTTGTACAATCACTGTTATGATTTATTTCTTACCAGTATTATACCCGGATGGATCGATTTCCATGTATTGTTCTCCACATACAATTCTTTCATAGTCTTCAGCATCATTCATTTCACAGTTGAATACTTTGCCTATTTTATCTGCTTTCGGGGCACCGACAACTGTAGAAATACATTACTTTAACTACACATGAATCATCAATTAACTTCGAGAAATAGGCCAATCGTCGAATCCGACTCGGCTGAGCAGCGTTCGGAAAGCTGCGTGGTATCTTCTTGTCCAACTTACCGCAGTGTCTCAAGACGAAAGTCTATGACCAGTGTGTGTTACCAGTGATTATATATGGGACCGAAACGTGGTCGCTCACAATGGGCCTCATCAGAAAGCTTAACGTCACCCAAAGGGCAATGGAGAGGGCTATGCTGGGAGTTTCCTTGCGTGATCGAATCAGAAATGAAGACATCCGTAAAGTTCATCATTACCTACGTAGCCCGAAAAATTGCCAAACTTAAGCGGCAGTGGACAGGGCACATTGCTCGCAGAATGGATGGCCGATGGGGCCGAAAAGTTCTGGAGTGGCGACCGCGAACCGGAACACGTTGCGTTGGAAGGCCTTCCACTAGGTGGACCGATGACCTGGTGAAGGCTGCGGGAATCCGTTGGATACGAGCCGCTCGGGACCGGTCAATGTGGCGACTCTTGGGCAAGGCCTATGTCCAGCAGTGGACGTCTGAAATCATGATGATGAACTACATAAGGTTTAGATCCACTGCGGGCCTGTGGACGGTGAGCAAGAGGCTAGTTTGCCGTCCGTCCGTATTTTGACGACAGGCGTGTCGACGGCGCGTTCGTGTTCCACGCGCGCCTCAAAGAGAGTCAACAAAAAAGGAACGGGTCCGCAAGAGCCGATGTCTGCCGGGGCTCCGGGACTGTTCGAAAGAGATACCGTAGGCCTGGAACACAAAGGGCTAAGAAGGAACATGGATGGGTTTTTGTCAGTAAAAGTCTGACAGTCCCTTCCGCTCCGCTCAGAGAGTGATGATCATTTGATGATTTCCCATCCGAAAAAAAAAAGGTTTCGATCCACAGATTAAGAATTATGTATATGTATGCATTTTTAAGCAATTAAAAAAGTTAATTCATAAGTTTAGATGTCATGGTTTTTCTTTAATTTTTTATATTAATGTGAAAGTTTGTTACTCTTTTGCGCAAAAACTGAATGGATTTGGATGATATTTGGAAAACCGATAGCTTATATCCTGGACTATCTGGACAGTTACCAAACTCCACGTGGGCGAAGCCGCAGGCATAACTAGTATTTTGATGAAAAAAATAATGTTCAAATTAAATCAAATCATTTTTTCTTTGCAAACATGAGTAATAGGTACTATAGGTATAGCTGTTGTGTATCTTGCTTCCAAAACAACACAAGAAAAAACTCAAGAGGTGTTTTCAAGACGCATACAATTTTGCTGAGCTGTGTGCCTGTTATTGGGCTGATACCGAGAAATTTCATATACAAAACCACAATGACGCTTTACGTCCCAGGAATTCATCGCAGGACCATTTAGTAGTTACATTTATGACCACAAAAGCGCTAGGCTGTACTGTAGAAATATAAATACAACATCTATGCTTCACCTGACCTTGAGCCAAAGGTCAATCAAAATTTATGAACAATATCTATGCTTCACCTGACCTTGAGCCTAAGGTCAATCAAATTATATGAACAATATCTATGCTTCACCTGACCTTGAGCCTAAGGTCAATCAAAATTTATGAACAACATCTATGCTTCACCTGACCTTGAGCCAAAGGTCAATCAAAATTTATGAACAACATCTATGCTTCACCTGACCTTGAGCCTAAGGTCAAACTAAATTTTTGAAAAAAAAATACATAGTATCTTACCTAGAGTTTTAGTATTATTCATATACACCATAGAAAAACCGAAGTCTGTATTATTTTCAGCTTCCACACCCTGGAGGATTACACTCGATCGTGCATGGAAGAACACAGCAGAAACGCATTGTAATGCTAGCACTACTGCTAGAACAGCTAACATTCTTCTTTCTGTAACATAATCACAATTAAACATCGTACAGTACGTACGGACCTTAGTCCAGCAGGGCTATTACGTATCTTTCTGATATCCAGTGACTATCAAGCTTCGGTTGTACACCGAACTTTGATGACAACCAAGAATGTCATAATATTGGTATTACCATTATCTGTGGTATTACGTATCACACTGAGTGGATATCACTTTACGGTGACTAACAGGGTCATACATAATACGAAACTAACCTTTTGACCGTTAATTGATGGACACTGAGCCCAGTTACTATAATTTCGAGCTGTCAACTGAGATACGTAATAGCCCTACAGGTGGCCTATCATGACCTCTTATTGCAGGGATTGTTTTATTCTGAGATGCAGACACATTATCTAGCTCCAACTCTTTCTCTCACCGAAGTAGTGGTATGTGGTGCTGGTGCTAATCTTGGTTCAAGTTTGCCCACCGCACCCGTTTGAGGATCGGACTCCACAAAAGCGGAGTTGGGCGGATATGTATAAGTTTCGATCAATTATAGGAGGGACGAGAGTCACGAAGCGTTTTACAACCCTCCACATCTCCTCTCTGTTCCACTCGACTCCACTTAAATCTATGAGCGCTTGTTCACGAGGCCAAACGTACGGACGGCACACGCAAACAAAATCGCATCTTTTTCCGCCTAAAACCTGGTATGTGTTCAAAGACAACCCGGCGTCGGCCCGGCTAAAACCCGCCGTTAACAAGAGCATTATAGGTTTTCCCATGATTATTATTATACCCACAGGATTTGATACATACAGGGTGTAAACCACCTCATCAGGAAGCCGTCAACCAAGCATTCTTTACATCAAACTAAGTAACTTTACGCAAATTTTTTTGCGTAAAGTTACTTAGTTTGATTGCTGGGAAAAGACTTTTTTTTGGGGTGAAAAATCATGTATTGTGGTAGAACTCGATGTAACGCACTCAAAACATTGTGCTGATGGATGGATTGAATAGTAAGGGGGTGAGAGAGGTGTTTAAAGTAAAAATCTTACATTAAAAACTTGTTTAAAAAAAAAAATATGGTGTAGAACAAAAACATAATCGCTATGACGAAGAGAACAAGTGCCTTTCGGCTTCGTTAAGAGGTGTTTTACACCCTCTAAACGTAGTTTGGAGTGTCGTATTTTAAATGCAATATATAAACAATGAAGCAACTGCACCAACAAAACTTCAGTCGGTCAAAACGAAGGAAAACTGGCTGTATGCTGTGGCATAATGTAAACTGGCAGATATTTCAGTGGATTAATTCAAAGGAGTAGTCATTTTGCTATAGTTGCCGCCAGTTAAGATCGCAATAGCGGTCATTGACCCACCTACATTTAATAAAGATCCTAACTTTTAAATCCAAAAATAAGCCTGTTCAAGTCTCGAATCGTCATCTATAGTGATCTTCAACATTTTTTGTAATTAAAAACGATACATGGTTCATTTGTTTTGGTTTGTACGAAGCCCCCCGACCCATTAGGGAAAGGGCAATGACCAGCAGCAACTATAGTCGTTAAAATCGTAAATCGTCGAAAGCCATGTTTGTGTTCTTGACTTCTAGTTGGGGACACATTGAAGGCCAAAGCCCCATCAATTTCACACGTTTATTTATTAAATACAATTTTTGCCCTGTATGCACAGTTTACTGTTTTGAGGGCTACTGCCGTAACGATTTTCACATCAAAAAAGTCGTATCCTCGTACCTAATATGATTTGCGTAGTGTTACTTAGTTTGATTTACAGAATACTTAGGTATCTGGTAACGAGAGGTTTTCTCCGAGTAACTACTCTTTGATGAGTAAATATAAAGGTGCAAAAAAAATATATGTTACTTATTAGACTCCATACTTTAATTAGTACAATTGATATAGTTCTAACTTTATTATTAGTATATGAAAAAAATATTCAAAGTGAAGCATTTTTTCTTTGAAATTTCGTAACTACACCAACGGCATTGAGTTTTAGTATATTTTTCACACTAATATTTTGTCACTTTTATCTTCACAAAGTGTACAATTGGCATTTTGATCTAATGATTTATTAGGCTACAATTAAATAAAAACCACTCATTTCACTATTGCACTATTAGGCCCGCGGTGACTGACGTAACAACCACTTTGTAGTGCATGCTGATTAGAACTTTATTCTAACTGTTTTTCAAGCGAAGTTTGAACCACCACAAATAGAGTTGCTAATTTAGCAGATACCCCAGCCTTAACAACTTCATGAGGGGTCCGTTTACGCCCCGTCTCGAATAGGAATCGGCTCGTAAAAATAAACCGTCGCTCGCGGCGCTGACCTCATGCAGTACTTACAAGTAAGTGTGAGTATACATTTACAGTTAATTTTTTTAACACTAATTACCTCAGATCTAGAAAATAATAAAAATCACTTACCATACATATTTTCCTGGTTTCATTAAATAAAAAAAAATATATATATTTGTCACTACCTATTCTATATTTAGACACAAACACCTAATTATAATAATCATATTTTCCTACACCTTTATTCAAAACGTATTGCTCAGGAAAATTTATAGAACTTGACTGATTCGTGTTAACAGGTAAATCCAACTGCAATGACTTGTGCGACTAGTATAGTTTACCTTAATCATTATAAATATTTTCTGTTGCGAAATAATTATATGTTTTGGCTCATTGGTATTTTTTCTTTAAAATCTATTTTGTTATTCCAGAAACTGGAATAACAAAAACTTTTGGTTTTCACAGAAAATAATGATACATAGTTAAGCTCATTGATTGTTTTTGTGTGCGTCATAATAGGCACAATGGATGCGGTCTCATCCGACCCAGAGGCCTTATTCCCTAACGATTCGTCCGTGTATTTGGATCTATCCGTCTCTCTCGCGCACGTCTGCAGAAGAGTGCGAGTGAGAGAGATGGATGGATCCGAATATACGGACGACGACACACCGCGTCGCATCGTCCACCCGCAATATTACTTCGTTTTTGCTTAGCGTTCTTTCTGTCTTTTTAGGATTCCGTACCCAAAGGGTAAAAATGGGACCCTATTACTAAGAGTCCACTGTCCGTCTGTCTGTCACCAGGCTGTATCTCATAAACCGTGATAGCTAGACAGTTGAATTTTTTTACAGATGATGTATTTCTTTTTCCGCAATAACAACAAATAGAATAAAATAAATCCCATACAAAAAAACCGTGATTTTTTTGCCGGTTTTTGCCTTATATTAATAACGGCAACAGGTACACGCTTGAAATATTCGCAGAATATTTAGTTGTATATTCACTTTTCACTTCGTTTACCACCCATAGAACAAATATATTTTTTGCCGTTTTGTCTAATGTTGTATAGATAATGGTACGGAACCCTTCGTGCGCGAGTCCGACTCGCACTTGGCCGGTTTTTTTTCTTTTTGCTATGAAAATGATGCCGTTTGTCGGTGTCATTCAAAATGTGTTGAGAAAAAATAATATTTTATGTATCATACATCATATATGTCCCTACACAGTTATCTTTCCATTATTTGCATTCAGGCATTCCCGAGTATGATCAAGGTTGCAGAGACGCGTTTTAGGATCAGTAAATCTGATATATTATAATATATCTGATCTGTTTATATGTTTATATGTTTTAGTACTACTCAGCCACTTTGCGAAGTACATACACGAGCACGAATCACAAGAAGAACGTGAACTTAGAGAGAAAACTAGAAGAAACGTTATATAAAATATAATTATATAGTAAGTTGCCTACTGACTTAAGATCATTGATTTACAAAGGTACTCTATTCAAAGCCAAACTTAAAGCATTCCTGTTGAATAAAAGTTTATATTCTATATCTGAATTGGTGACAAATGATGGTGAATAGTTTTTATTTTTAGTAATTTACCTTTTTGACATAATATTTATTCAAGACATTATACGATTTTTTGCATTTTAGAGAATAGGTTTATGAGTATTTGACATGACAATATTTACAATAATTTATATAATTACTATTTACATTATATTGGCACAATATTTATCATTTGTTATTTTAGATTTTAAATTGAGTGAATTTTACTGTTTTTATATTCATCATTTATTGTTTTTAGCTATAAAATATTAATTAATGTACAAACTAATTCAAACACAATGCGAATTGTTATATGAATAAATAAATAAATAAAATAGATACGAACAAATTGCGGACAGGACTCAGTCAAACGATCCGCAGGAGAGACGCGTATGGATACTGCCGGCTGCGTTCCCGTCGGATAAAGAAATGATTTGAAACAATGTTAATGCGAGAAAATGATGATATCTAAGGAAAAAAAAAACTCTAAAATTAGGAAAATGTGAAAAAAATAAGACCCACAAATTGGAAATCAAACAGAGTTCTCTTGAAATGTTTATTTAAATCCATGATGAAACGTGTTATACTCAAGGAAAAATATAAATAGTACAATTGTACATACACAAAGTGACTATTGTTAACCTGTACCAACAATAGTAAACAAGGTAAATGCATTTTTTAGGATTCCGTAGTCCTGACAAGGAACCCTTGTAGTTTCGCCATGTCCGTCTGTCTGTCTGTCTGTCCGAGGTTTTGCTAAGAGACCGTTAGTACTAGAAAGCTGTAATTTTGTAGAAGAGTCTATATCAATAACGCCGACAAAGTGGTAAAATAAAATAATGGAAAATATTTTTTTTAGGGTAGCTTACATGTCAAGTGGGGATGATTTTTGTTTATTTGGATGACAGCCATTTCACTCGGAGACTTTTTGCACTATATCGATGAAAACTGGAAAAAGAGTGCTCCGCGAAACAACAAAATAATTTTGGGTGAAACAAATGAATGCACATTATTATTAATAATTCACTACGCTCGTTGGTAAAAGTAATAAAATAAGATTCTAAGTTATTTGCCCAGTAGGTATTTATTTATAATACCACAGTTTTTGCATGCAACATCGTTTGTTAGGAGAACATAGGGAACAAGAGCGAGCAAAGCGAGCTCGGGACTTGTGGCACCCCGACTCGGACAGGTTAGGTTCGAAGGGGTTGGCGGGGTCTAGAAAGCGAGCGAATTACCACTCCGACCAAATAGGTTAGGTTAGGTTAGAACTGTGACCAACTACGTCGAAATTAGGGAACTCCAACAATTATGAACCGCAGAATAAACATAGTACGCACGTGCATTAGCACTTAGAATTGCAACAAACGCGCATTTAAAGCGTTTATTTATTACATTTATCGGTAATTAGGATAAATTATTACTAATCACCGATAAAAGTGATTAATTTCTAACTTTTACCTCGACTCTCGGTAATTATTAATAATGACCGGTAGTTATTAATAATTTTCAATAAGTCACATTTACCGAAACGTATAATTATATGGGAAATACCCAAAAAAACCGCGCCGTTGTGGTCTGTGTTATCAACTTAATTTGGGATTTTCCTCTCTATAACAGAATCTCTTAATTCTTGTTTGTAAAACTGGTAGTGATTGCGTATGTACCTACTTCAATCGCGGTTTTGAGTGTGTTCATAAATATATTGTGTGTAATTCTTTCCTCAATTAAGAGTTAGTATGAGGAAGAATTGAAAAATTTATGGAATTTTTGACGTAAAGCAGATGGAATATGACTGGCCTCTGGCATCAGTTATAAGTATACATTATGCTACGTATCGTTTTTAAGAACAATTAATTTTAAAATACTCGTTCCTTTTTACATCTGGATAACCAACATGACTATAATATATGTGCCTTGCTTTTGCTTAAGGCCCGTGTACATCATTGGCATTACGTATTTTATCGTTGGCATCGTATTTTTATATCATAATCACTAGAGCGAGTAAGAAAGAAAAGAAATTTCTCAGATAATCGCCTTTTGCAGCCAACCTAACAAAAAGGGGATGCATATCTAATTGATGGTTTTTTTTATATTTAGGTTCCTAATGTTGTCTGCCGTATGCCCAACGAGCTATGGGCCAAAACAACCGCATCACAATAACACGCCAATGACACAGCCAGAAGGCGACGCGGTCGACCTCGCAGGAGATGGCGGGAGGAGCTGGACAAAACCAACGACATTAGTGGTCCACATTGGCCCTGGATCGAAGAATTTGGAAGTCATGGGGAGCCTTTGCCCAGCAGTGGGATGAGGCTAACAGTAATACTTTGGTAAGTTTAGTTGTGATGATGTGATTTTCGATTTTTCAGTTTCCAATCACAAATTCGATAGTTACTACTAATAATTTATTATGTTGCGGCAATGGTTCTGCAAAAACTCAGGTGACCATTGGAAGTATCAATCAATGAATTCAGCCACTAAGGGTTCTTACAGACGAGCGGCAGTTTGCCAACGGCAGATAAACTGCAGCCGTCGCCGCCTGTCGACGACTGCCGTCGACGTACTTATTAATTTTAATGACATGATGTATGTGACTATAATTTTGTTCGTTTTTTTTCTCTCTATTTTATCTTTTTATTTTATCCTTTTTACTTATTTGAATGAATTTACAAAATTTTAATTAATGATGATTTTTAAATGCTACTTACTGTCAAAGATTATATATATTGTTGTGTCCGACAGGGTCCATTGAACTTTTTTAAAAATTTTAAGATCTTGCAAAACATGTGATATACAATAAAAAAATAAATTATACATGAAAAGTATTTAAAAAACTAAACTAATTAAGTTAAACTTAAAAAATGGCGTCAAAAAACTCCTCCTCAACGCTGTCAACTGGTAATGTGCCCAGGAGACTGGCGGCGTTACCACGCTGTATGGCAACGCTAAGCCCTTGGCCAGGGTGAAAGCCAGCCCTAGGGTCACGGGAAGTGTCAACTAAACGTTTTGAAATTTAATTGAATTGAATAAGTACCATATTATTATTTTTGAACTTCTTATGCCTATTTATGGGTTTTTTGTATGAATAACAAAATAGCACTATAATATTTTTGTGTTGACTGCCTCGTTGGCTGAGTGGTCATAAGAGCGACTGCTGAGCATAGTAAAGTGTTATTGGGTTTTTCCATCAGGAATTTCTCAGTAGCAGCCACGGAGCCTGAATTTGTACAAAGTCATTATACGTAAATAACAATATCATTGATATAACTAGGAAAAATACGAGCCAGTTCAAAGTAACCAGGCTCAAAATATATAGTTGAAGTTTTTTTAGAAATCGATAGATGTTTTCGAAGATATGAAATTAAATTGATAAAATATTCAAATTTGTTAAATAAAATAAAATTATATATCTGAAGACCTGAAATTATTTCTAAAAAAAGTGCAACTATATCTGACGACCGGTGGTTACTTATTCATTTTGTTGACCGTACATACATAGTAAACAACAGAAGTAGGTTATTGCTCATAATAAATTACATCTAACAAATAAGTACCTGTTGTAGGTTGCTAAAGGACTGCCTAGGGACCCGCGAGGCCGATGTTACATCCATTCTTAATATTATTAATAGTTATATTTTCACTTAGTTATTATTTAACGTTAAACAGTGGGTGATACAATAGTTACGTCACAGTGTCATGGTTAGGTTTTGATTGAAAGATCATGGAGTTATCAGGTAGGTTCCCCAATCTTTCAGCTCAGCTGTCGCGCCTGTAACCACTAGCTATCTACCTCCGCTACCAACGACACAGTCATTAGTTATTATTTTATTTTATTTATTTGGCTCACCAACAATTGAATACACTGCTTCAAAGATACAAGATACATTCAATAGAGTCACAGACAAGTATATCAACCTCTTACAGGTAAGCACATCATGCACTACTTATTTGTCGCTGAGTGTCTACATAAAATCAGATGAGTTTCTAAGTACACATCACACTCAGCTATGGTTTTTAAATTCATAATTAAATCAAAATTTAAAAAAAATCAAAATCAAAATTACAATCAAATTAAGAAAAGATCAAAATCGAAATTACAATCAAATTAAAATCAAAATTACAATTAAAATCGTTAGTTAAGGAGGATGATTAAAACGGTGCTGAGAATATCGCTAGGAAAGTGTTCAGTATGAATGTGTAATTGTGTATAAGAGTAGAGGAAGACCAAAGAAACGATAGATGGACTGTGTAAAGGATGATATGGCAAGAAAGGAGGTGTCTCATGGGATGACGATTAATAGAGAAGTATGGAAGAAGAGGACATGCTGCGCCGACTCCAAATATATTGGGATTGGGCAAGAGAATGATGATGATGAATGATGATGGTGCAGAGTAGAAGCTTTACGAGAAAAAATAAAGATGACGAAGCGGCCCATTTTAGCCTGCCTGGTGACAATGAAAACCCAACAATCTAGCAATATAACAAGTTTTTTTCTTACATTTTCTGTTTTATTAAACGGCGCCTATAGTGCAAAATGTAACAATTTGATGCCTAGTTTCCGAGAAAATTGACGCCATTTTCAGATAAATAATTTAAATAGGCTCCAGATTCAAACCTAACAGTCTATATTCCTCATAGATTTTACACTAATAAGTAACCGAAACAAAAATAGAAAATAGAAATACCGCGGGAATAATCTACGTGTTCACTAAAATTAACCAATAATTGGTTTTCCAATAATTGGTTAGCAGGACTGGGTCTAACACTGAGATATTTTATTTATTAAAATGATTAGTCTATGTTATGTTTATTACCATTGCTTTGTATAATTTAGATTGTAAATGTGAGTGGGTAATGGAGACATTTTACGTCTTTTTTAGGGTACCGTACCCAACGGGTAAAAACGGGAGCCTATTACTAAGACTCCTTTGTCCGTCCGTCTGTCTGTCACCAGGCTGTATCTTGTAAACCGTGATAGCTAGACAGTTGACATTTTTACAGATGATGTACTTCTGTTGCCGATATAACAACAAATAAAATAAATATGTATGGGAGCCCCCATACAACAAACGTGTTTTTTTGCCGTTGTGTAATTTTGTATAGATATAGATAGACGGAACCCTTCGTGCGCGAGTCCGACTCGCAATTGGCCGGTTTTTTCAACATTGGGCTCACAAACGCAACAAAATGTATCCAGAACTTTGAAATATCTAACTTGATTTGGAAAATGAAAACCCTTGGATTGTTTTCATTACTTTTTACCCAATCAAAAAGTCGTTTCCCAACTATTATTTTTGCGTTGAGTTACTGGCTTTGTGAAGGGTTTGTTTATAATAATAATAATAAATAAAAAAATTCATTTAATTCAGATATCACAAGATTCATAGAATTAGGTACATTAATAATCATCACACGTTCACAAAATTATTTCACAATGTTAGTAAAAATACAGAACTTACTTAACTATGTTAATATTTAAACTTACATGTAGGTTGCTCCAAAACCTATGTAACTGACTGTCCAGTCTGTTACTAAATATCGCCAGGATGCTGTTAGGGCTGGCGCGGACTCTGCAGCGCAAGGCGGCGCAGCGCTTGCGCAAGATGGCATGAAAACCGTCCACCTGTGCATCCGCAAACATTCCTGATGCGCTGCATGCCCGCGGCTACCGCAACAACAACCTAAACGCGTTATTGTATTGGACGCGTAAAGCATTGAACGATCTTTGCGAATAGTTACTCCAGAGATTGCAGGTGTACAGCGATGTACAGTAGGCTCAAAAAAGTGTAACTTTGACTTATGCTGTACACCGATTGAATCTACTGGAGATCATATTCGCTCTTATCGCCAATGCTCTACGCTCCCGTTCAATATCCGGATCATCACGTAAATCCTCTGTTATCAAGTGTCCAAGGTATTTAAACATTTTAACCCTTTTGAGAGGTTTATACCTTGTATACATCAAATATAAACATATAAATATAATTTAATTAATTTATATAATAATATCATACATTTTAGACAGAACTCTGAAAGCAAACCAATTAATGAATACGACCCGTACTTAATCCACTTTCAAATGGTAATATGCTTCTTCCCGAATAAACATAATTTATGAACAAATAAATTTATCCAATACACATAACAATTTCTAGCTTCAAATTTTATTGAAACTCCTTGAAACACGTTTCCGAATGAAACTTTTAATTACGAAACACCTCGCCGTCACGTATTTTGTTCGTTAACTTTGTTTCTCTAAAATATATTGAGAGGTAAAATTAAATGAAGTCGCCATGTCTGCAAAGTTCCACTCTAATCCTGAGAGAAACAATTCGTTTAAACTTTCAAAACTGTTTAATTTGTACTCTAAAAAGTAAATTGTACTGAATAAATTAAGTTAGTTGGTTTAATTTTTAATTGGGATGGCTTTAATCTGCAGTACGTCTATAGTAACGTACCACATAGATATGCATAATTTAACAAGGTACCGATAACGGTAAAGAACCCAATTTTATTCATGCACTGTTTTAATTTTTCACGATTTATAACTAAATTTATGCTATCTGTCTCTCTTTTCTGTCTTGTACTATCTATGTGTATTCTGTATGTCAGTGTGTGTTACTATCTTATATCGGGAACTCAAAATAACAATCATGGAAGATATCCATTAACATGATCTGTTCCTCGAAGTAGACACAATAGTTAAACAATGGCGTCTCGACCAAATTGGTCATTCGACAGATCATGATTTATGTGACAGTATAAAACAACAATCACGGTAGATACCCCTTAAGTGACAATACAGGGTGTAAACCACCTCATCACGAAGCCGTCAACCAAGCATTCTGTACATCAAACTAAGTAACTTTACGCAAAAATTATTGCTGGGAAACGACTTTTATTTTGGGGTGAAAAATCATGTTTTGTGTTAGTGTGCAATGTAACGCACTCAAAACATTGTGCTGATGCATGGATTGAATAGTACGGGGATCGTGGAGGTGTTTAAAGAAAAATCTTACATTAAAAACTTGTAATAAAAAAAAAAGTTGTCAACAAGTTGGAACTTTGACCCCCAATATCTCCGTAACAAGAAGGTTCCCAGGTATGGAGTAGAACAAAAAAATGATCGCAAAGACGGGGAAAACAAGGTGAGGTGAGGGGGGTGAGGTGTTTTACTTTTTTATTTATTACTTTATTCTGACCACCAATCGTGCCAGTATTTGGGTCTTGTCAGCGAACACCGTTCTGACTTCCACAGGTCAGATAGGCCGTCGCTAATCCATGTCAAATACCGGTATCCAGCCACATCCGGTGAGACTGGAAGCCGAGCAGAACACACTTTGTCAGAAGTAGGCTAGGCAGATAATGATGAGAATAATTATACCCGTTAATCATTGTCTCGCTATTCAACTTGACTATAATTTTTATAGGTTGTCATCGTAAACGAATCCAATCAAGTTGTTCCACAAACCTAGTAATAGGTACTACTTGGGTAAGTACTTAACTGTAATATGACTAATAAACTTTGACAATTATGTGAACTTACGATCTTTTTATTGATACGAAAGTAAAACATGACATTCTGCTATTACTTTTACATTTACAATGTCTATGGATAAGTATATAGTAGTGTAATCTGGTAGTTGAATCTTGAGCCTTTACGACATTTAGTAATACGCTCGACTCTTCCCGTGACCAGGGGGTTGGCCTAAGTATTAACATTGCCAATATTGTCATCCAACGTGGCAATGCTGCAAACCTTCTGGGCACTTCTTGACAGTGATGCGGGCGAATTTTTACGCCCTGTAATTATTTTCATCTTTTATACTTGACCACATTTTTATCATAACTAAGTCTATTTTAGTTTGTATTGTATCTACGAGTATTAGTACAAAGTTAAAAACCGTAATACGCTAAAATATATTAGGCGGTTTGCAAATTGGATTCTGTATACCCAAAGTTTTTAACAATAGCGAAAGTTTCAAAAGAGGTTGCTTAGTGAAAATAAAAAAAAAACAATCGCTTTTAAATAAAGAATGAATTTATGAGAAAAAGTACTGTCAAGATTTATCATCATAGTCATCGTTTCAGCCGAAAGAAGTCCAACATGGGGAAATCATGGATGTCCACCGCCCTGGAATTTCTACTGTATCGTAGGGTGCGTTTACAAACATTTAAATTGCAGATACACAAACAGCCAGACCCGGAACAACTACCTGTAAGCCACACGAATATTTGTTCCGTGAGAAAATCGAGGAGTAAAGCTGTAACCAAGTGGCGTCCAAGGAATGGAAAGAGAAGTGTTGGTCGTCCGGCTGCTTGTTGAGCAGAAGACATTGCGGGAATATCTTGGATGAGGCTGGCACAAGAGCGTGGAGCTTTGCACAAACAAACAGAGGCCTATACCCAGCAGTGGGTGAAGTCGGGCTGTGGATGATGATGATGATGATGAGAGAATCGAACCCACGAAACTTAACGCAGCAGCTAATCGCTCAGCCCTTGCGCCAACCGTGCCGCCAGACGTGATGGATATTCATAATATTAGGTAGATTGTACAAGGCTCACCCATCTTATTGTAACTTTTTATTTTATCCTGCAATCTGTGCCTGTGTCTCTACTCTCCCTACTAACTAAAACCACACGGTATTCTTCGACTACCTTTAACCGAAGTGTTGGAGTACATTTCTGTATACCAACCTTGGCATGGCCACAACAATCAGCCCTGTGCAAGTCTTAGGTTAAACCAGGTCGGGCAGAGTTTACTGGCCAGATCCCCGCCGTGGGACCTGGAGGCGAAGACTCACGTGACACTGTACCAGTGGCGCGAGGAGGCCAAAAATCGGGGCGAGAGGCTGGTGCACCGACAGATAACGGTGTACCGGTCTCAGCTCCGACAGGTCATGGTGGCGGAATGGCGGAGGAGGCTAGAGCTTCCCACCGCCGGCCTCGACACAATCGAGGCGATCCGGCTAGTACTCGACGACTGGCTCGGGAGGAAGCACGGCTCCCTGACTTTTCGGGCGACGCAGGTGCTCTCGGGGTACGGCTGCTTCAGGAAGTACCTGTGTCGCTTAAGCAGGAAGCCGGACGCCCGGTGCCATCACTGTGTCCACTGCACGGAGGATACGGCGCGGCATACGCTGGCCGAGTGTGCCGCGTTGACCTGTTGCTGCCGGCCGTCACTCGCGCGATGGTTGGGAGTGCAGAGTCCAGGGACGCAGTGATGTCCTTCTGCGAAACCGTCATGTCGCAGGAGGAAGCTGCGGAAAGGGAGAGGGAGATGAGGAGCCCCCACCCATCCCGCAGCAGACGCACCGGGCGTCGGCAGGTGGCTGACAACGCCCTCTTCCGGCCCCCATAAATAGGTCCAGGGATCGACGGATTTCCCCATCACACTGGACCCGAGACGGCGGCGCGTCGTGTTCCATGCGCGCCTCTCCCAGACGTAGCGGGGGGAGTTTTACACCTCACTCCCCCCGGGACGAGGCCCGCAGGTCAAGCGGGCCGGCACTAGTCCGGTGCAGCGGAAGTCGCATCAGATCCCGCTGCCCCCCGACGTAAATGTGCGAGGGAACACCGGTGTGGTTTTAGTCAGTACGAGTCTGACAGACCCCTCCGCTCTCCCCAGGGTGGAGGACATCCACTGAGGATTTCCACATCGAGAAAAAAAAAAAAAAGGTCGGGCAGAGTTATTGGCTTATTCATGTGTTTTTCTTCAGGAATTTTTCAGTAGCAGGCCGGAGTCAGGATTTGTGCGCTGTCTATGACAATAAGCTCGCCCCTATTACATGAGATTTAAACTTTGCTTATGATATATGCATCGTAAGCCTCTGTCTAAGCCTTTAGGGGTTAAAGGCATAATGTTACACATATGTATATAATTTAGTTCTACACTATAATTGTTTGTCTTTTGGAAGAAAGAGTTTCCTGTTTCGATGACTTTGTGTCCGCTGAAATTGGCCACAATAACCGAAAATGTTCAGGAGGATTAATTATTAATGAGTATTTATGTCACCTCAATGACATCGTGAGGAAACCAGTAAACTTTGAGAGAGATTTCTCGAGGGCATGTAAAACCAAGTCAGAGGCCCATGGGTGGCATAAAAACTCTGACACCAGGTTAGGCACTAACCACACGAAAAAGAAGAATTTTATTTTGACACTTAAAGGAAAAAAAAACGATAACACACATGCAATGTTGTCCTAGTATCAATATCCCATCGCATAGAAAGGAAATGCAACGTTGTCTCCAAGATTCATATTTGTAATGGTTTCATATATCGCTTCCTAAGCCAACATTGCCGTATCGTCCGATGCCACTGTCAATATGTATCTGTCTTTAGAATAGATATGGTTATATGTATTTTCTGCGGCTATTGGTTCTGTCACACTAAAACCTTTTCAAGTCTTAAAAATCTGATCAGATAAACGGATAGACCATGAGCTTGGTTTGATAATTTATTAATAGATTCTGTTCGATAATTTCTGACCTACACGCGGCTCTTGTAGGGAGAAGGCTTGTATCTCTGATAATGCTTATGCTACTTGGGGAAAACCCCGGGCAAAGGCTTATATTGCATAATCTATGATCGTTTAAACCATAAAATGTAAGGCTAGATTGATTCAAAATGCCTAGTGTGTATAAAATGCTATAAATGCACTCACGGTGCGAGAGATATCCTACACTTACTGAATTAAATAGTAAAAAACAAACACTACTACGTAGTGCCATTTAAATAATGGGATTTAAACGTTACTGGTAAAATATGGATACAATTTACGTACACACATGCCCTGCCCTTTGGGGAGACCGGTTTGTTAATATGCTATTATAATTATTGTGAATAGCCAGCCCCGCTTCCACTAACAATAACATTATGGGCTTGTCCATTCTGTAGTTTAAAAATAGTACATTTTGATACAAGTGGAGAAAGTTTGTTATTGCATTCGAGGCAGAATTAACTCCCGAGCCGTAGGCGAGGGTGTTTTTGAGCCGAGAACTGCAATAACAAATGTCCACGTGTATCAAACGCCGTTTTTCAATACACTTTTGAAGAAATAAAAGAAAATAATGAAAAAAAACAATCACCGCTGACTATAGGCATTGCACCAATTTGTACTAAGTATAGGTATAGTTTTATCTGAGGCAATTTTCCAACACTCTCGTGCTGTGCCGCGTGCGAAAATGGCTCCTTTCTGCACGCGGCACTGCACGTGGTGATGTAAAATGAAAACAATCCACGTGTGTGAAATACATGGCATGTTGTACCTAATCGTAGTGCGATAAGAACCCGTTTTCGAGGAAGTGTATTGAAAAAGAGGATTCTTTATATTTGTGTCGTTTCTTGAACAAGAAGTCAAGTAGTAACCCTCAAAACATGCCGTTAAACACTATTTTACACCACAAAACTAAAAACGGCCTTAAAAAAGAAGAAGAGCTTCTAACAAAACGGCCTATATCTTTTTTACGGCAAACATCGTAAACGGAGATATTATTACAAAATTTTTGTAGCCATCTTTTTCAAGTCGCCACTTAAATAACATTTTCAGTACGCAGGACTATTACTGAATTACACTGAACAGCTTTTTACAGATTTTCATGAATTGTAAGAGGAGACGTGGCTTTGAATACAAATGGAACATCGATCCAGTTTTCTAGATTTATTATTTTCTCATCGGGTCGTCGGGTCTTGGCCTTTTTGTAAGGGGTAATGGAATGTTACGAGGAGTTTAATATGGAATCATGGTTGTGAGAGGACTCTCCATCCGGATTATGAGTTTGGGATGCGAGTTATTTCTTCATGGGTACGAATGCCAGGGAGAACACAAGGGCTACTGAGGGCCACATGTATGTTGAAGTCAACTCCTAGGTTATTTTAACCAGGGTTTCAAGTATCTTGAGCTATAATGATACTTTGTGCTTTTTCAAACTGTGAGTGCCTATGCTCAAATTATCTAATAGTGTACCTCTTTCTACGATAGTGTCACTGAAGCCGAAATCGTGCGAACATATTGTAGGGAACAGCTGATTTTTTTTCACGAGTCAGGGTTTGGTCCTTTAGTAAAAGTTGTTCATAATGATGAGTACAATGACCCCTAAGAGATTTCGTGTATGAATAGATAGACCTTATATAGACTACACATACCTGTCAGCTGGCAACGTTTATAGATCGCTGTTGGTATCATCATCTGCATCATCACCTAAATATGTATTATTTTGTATTTTCAATGGTGTAAACTATGTCCGCTCTGTCAGTAAACCATACTTTCAAAGCCTTGCTTGTTTTCCATGATTTTGTGTCTATTTTGTAGTAGGTACCTATTCATATAATTTGTGATTTATTCTAATTCCTACAAATCTTGTAATCTAGTCAAAGTCTATAGGTGTAAGGGTCAAGATCTTGAAACTGGACATCTCCCCACTGTCTTGTCCCTTGACCCACGTCCCATAGTCACTATTATAGATGACATTCACAGCTTCTCAACGCATGGGAGTGCTTAACGTTTAAGGATAATGTCCTACTTAAAACTGACTTCCTGTAGTAAAAAAAGCCTTAAAACAGACGACGATAAATGTTTTTGAACATTCTTTGAAATACATTGCGCGTTTTATTCACTCTATCAACTTTTCTATGCCGAAAGTTCCCACAAACGACGCAATGTAGATGGAAAATGTTCATAGTCGTTTATCTGCCGATTGTTGAGGGTCGACAGTTTTTGTCGAATTTTTTTATGACTTTATTTTACTCTAGGGGTATACGCGACCAGTATGCAAAATTGGCTGCGATGTGCCACGCCTTGGTGAATTAGGTGATTTTATTTAATCGCTAGGCATTTGAGTCTTAATACTCATAATTAAATTAAATTATAGGTAGTCAGTTTATTCCCAATCTATTAAATTATATTATTTTATATATTCCCTAGTAGGGTTGTGTGGTGTTTTACAGTCTTTTCCGTCTCAAAAAGAGTGGTCCCAGCCGTGGGACCGTTAACGGCCCATTGTAAACAGTTTTCCTGTATGTGGATTCTTATAGAGAGTTGCAAGTGGGCAGTGCAGTGTGGGTGTTGGCAGTGGTTCTTGTAGTGGGTTGCAAGCGCGACTGCAGTGCGAGAGGCTTTTGGTTCAATTCCCGGGTCGGACAAAGTGTTATTGGATTTTTCAGAAATTAGTAACATAACTGGTGAAATGTGGATGTACTATTTAATTAGGCACACCATTGTCTAACCCTTCGTGTATTACAGGCGTGATGTTATGTTAGATAAGTTGTAAATTTGTGAACATTTTTGTTCTAGTATTATGATAAACAATTTTTTTTTTTTGATCTTTAGAGCCAGCAATGAATAAACATTTCTTTTTCTTACTACAATTTGAGATCTCATTGTTTGTCCATTCGACACCAACTTCGAGTTCCCATAGCACTTTCATTCAGTATCGATGCATAAAAAATAAAATAAATATCGCTGGACATTAACACACAGCGCCATCTGGTGCCACACTAAACAACGAGGCTTGTGTCGCGGACACCAGATAGTTGATATACTACATAGATACTTTTTGTTTGTAAATACATACTTATTATACATATAAACATCCATGACTTGGAAACAAATGTCCATGCTCATCACACAAACATTTGCTCCAACCGGAATTCGAACCCAGGACCCTAAGAACGTAAGGCAGCCTTACTACCGCTGCGCCATTCGGGTCGCATCTCTCTCTCTCTGCATAGGTACTTGCGGTGATCTTTGGTTCCGTATGCCTCCTTTGATTGCACAATCAGAAGCGCTCGACTGCGAAGAAACTTGATCCAGAGCGCTGTGGCGTAAGTATCCATCTGACATCCTACCCCCAATCACTTTGGAATGCTGTGTGACTTTGATTTTTCCTGGCCCGGTCGATGTTTACATCTTGAACGAGAATGGGGTTTAAACTGCCTGCTCGTCCGCCATTTTGTTTTGCGATAGTGTGACTAGTTATGTTTCAGAAATGCGATACTTTTAAAGGCTTGTCTCAAAAAATACTTTTTGTATAGTTACCAGCTGCTACTGATGAATACAGTCTAATTGTTTCAAAGAATATACATACAAAATTATAAAGTGTTTCTGCCTCCTTATATATGTCATTCAAATTGCTTTCAACAACCAAATTGAACTAAACTTTTTCTTCTGCATTTTTCAAAAGCTTCAACCACATGAAGTTCACCGTGTTATCACATTAACGAATAAATCGATCCTTTTGAAGGAAATTGCTGGTATTAGCATATATAAAGACTGCAGTCATTCGCGCGTCGGATTAGCCGCCGTCGTTCCTGCAATAAAATTAGACGTAAATAAATGTAGTAATGTTGCAGTAAGTTTCCTTAACGCGTTTTAACACGAGAATGTTCTTTTGGAAATTGATTAAATTATTATGACTTTTTTTTTATGCAACAGGTTATAAAAATCAAAGCCTATGTTTTTAGAAATATTTATATTTGACAGAAAAAGCAAAGGGAAATAAATTTAGGTTCAAAAAAAGAAGTCGTTAAACATATTTGGTAACAAGAACTGACCGTTTTGACAGGTTAAATTCTGCAGTATTCCAGATATTCGCGTCTCTTTAAGTATTGGTACTGGTAAGTATTGTTGGTATTGGAACTATTGGTTTTCTTAGTTATAAGTCTAATTACGTTTTTTTCTCATAGCAGGAAGGTTTATTTTTGTGTATAATGTTTTAGTATTTACGATAAGTTAGAAAGAAAGAATAACACATTCGTTTTTTTGTGGACTGTACTTTTAAATCACGTGTAATTTGGGACGAAGCAGGAATTCAAAAGTGATGTGGGACGAACTAAGAAATTTTTGGAACGTGGGACAAAACTTCGGGACGAACGAAGAATAAATCAACATTTTGCAATAGTTACAGCGGAAACAAAAGCACCACAAGGCACATCTCTTTTTTGAGCAATCGGGTCTTAACCTACTTTGGTATATGGCTCATGTTACTTTTTGCATAATTTGTTGAAATCGAATGCTACCCGTGGGACAGGCAGTTTTCCTTACTCTCAACCACTGCAAACTAAATGTTAATGTACGAAACTTCGAATACCTTTTCCGAGCCTTTGTAGTATTTTTGTGAAGGTGGGTTACTTTTATTGGTGTGTAGTGTAAATTAGATTATTTTTGTGTAGTGGGCGTAGATTTTGTTGCCGTTCTTGTTATGTTTAGTAATTTCAGTTTTGTTTTCAAATAATAATCATAAGGCAGTGGAGAAAATTATGCTATGTTTGTGGCAAAAAGTTCTAAAATATAAAAAGCTCTAATATAGTATATAGTACCTAATGGACTTTTAAAGAGTTCCAAAAGACGCGTTATAAACGTAAAAGTGTTCTTTCAAAATACAAATCTCAATTTTGTTCATAAAGTTTAGCTCTTGAAAATAGAAATAAAAAACTAATTCGCGCCTTTGGGACTTAACTGCCATGAATAATGTGGCCTGAAAAAGATGAAATGGCCTACTGGGAGTTTTTGTGTACGCCGTAGATAAAGTCAGGCATTTGTACATATTGTGTACGTATGCCAGATAACATAATTCGTACCGGAATGCGTAGCGTTGAGAGGGCTCCCACAAGCTGGACTGATGACCTGGTGAAGTTGCGTGAACCCCTGGACTGGCGAGGCCTAAATCCAGCAGTGATTACTTTCAGGTGACATAATGATGAAGGAAGAAATTGAGTCTGACTATTTAAAATCAGCTATACCAGCAACACACTTAGGTATCACAACAGGACGCCTATTATCTCCTAAGGGCGTATACTCGTAGAACGCTGGTTGTCAGAAATTGTCGGCGCTTATAGTTAAAGAGCCCACGACACTAAACCTAGTTCGATAAGACTCCCAGTTTACATAATTAGTCACGTTATTAATGGGAGAACACGAAACGGGCGATGCAGCAATACACACACACAAAAAAAAAACGATTCTACCAAAAATTGTTTTGTTTTTTTTTTTGGAATAGCGCCTCCAGGTTTTTTGTATTGCAGCATTTGTATAGCATCTGAGAGTCATATCGAACTAGGTTTAGTGTCGTGGGCTCTCTAACTACACTGGTCAGCAAATAAACCGAGCCACCCGCTACCTAGGAACTCTGATTCGATTTTCTCAAAAAGTATAAAACTTACAACTATCAAAGTTATACCTACAAAAAGTGCGTTTCATGGTGATTAAAATGATTACAAATTAATTCGAAAGTACCGTCAACTCACATTGTAATCAAGCAACAAACACAATGCTAACGATTTGCTCTGTTTTCACCAGAGTTTGAAATTAGGGTTCTTTTTCTCTACAATGAGGGTAGTCGGATATTTCTTATCATTTCTTTAGTTTTTGTCCATCGTTTGCTCAGACGCGTGTGTTTTTGCTACTTTTTTCGATTAATAATAGATACAACACCTCAGGAAGCAGCTCAAGCTGTAGCATTACTTCAAGTAGGCATTGCGCAACGTGAAGTCGGTGGAAGGCTTCGAATCAGCAGATCTTCGGTGCAACGAGTTTACAGACGATACCTAGAGACTGGAGCATTCGATCGCCGTCCAGGTACGGGCAGACCTAGGGCTACATCAGCAGCAGATGATCGTTATATCCACCTTACTGTTCTGCGAAATCGCCACCTCAACGCAGTTCAAGTCTAACAAAGTCTGCGTGACGAACGCCAAGTGGTCATAAGTTCAGATACCGTCAGAAGGAGACTTGCTGAACGGAACCTGACCCCAAAAAGAGCTGCAACAGGCCCAGCATTAACGGTAGCACACCGTCGAGCACGACTTGAATTTGCTCGAGAGCATAGGGATTGGACATTAGAGCAGTGGAGTAATGTACTCTTCACTGATGAGACCAGGGTGAGTCTACATGGAAGTGATCGACGTCAGAGAGTATATCGTCGCCCTGGAGAACGTTATTCTCAGTGTTGCATCGAGGAAACTGTTGCTTATGGAGGAGGATCTGTAATGGTCTGGGGCGGCATCTCGTTAACAGCACATATAGCGTTAGTTTTCATCGAACCGTGCACGTGGACTGACTTCTCATCGCTACGTTACTGAAATCTTCGCAGACCATGTGGTACCTTACGCAGGATATATCGGACAGGATATGCAATTGATGCATGATAATGCACGGCCTCATGTTGCTCATGTGGTGACCCAGTATCTACGCGACGTCAGCATTCGTACGATGGAATGGCCAGCTCGAAGCCCGGACTTGAATCCGATAGAACACTTATGGGATGAGCTGAAACGTCGGGTTCGAGCCCGGGTACCTGCTCCAACAAGGCTTCCAGAGCTGCGAATCGCAATTGAAGAGGAGTGGAATACAATTCCTCAAGATTTTATCGTCAGGCTCGTAAGGTCGATGAATACAAGGATGCTGGCAGTTATCCGAGCAAGGGGAGGGAATACGGAATATTGATCAAAAACTTTTTTTTGATTTTATCTTTGTTTTTGGCTTTAATTTTTTTTTTCACTTTATCATTACTAACGATTGTCACGACTGGAAAACGACTCTTCTTTGTAAAATCCTTAATAAACACTGAAATATTGATAAAACCCAATGAATTTCCTTTCATTTTAATCACCATGAAACGCACTTTCTGTAGGTACAACTTTGATAATTGTAGGTTTTTTAGTTTTAGAGAAAATCGAATTAGAGTGCCTAGGTAGCGGGTGGCTCGGTTTATTTGCTGTCCAGTGTATTATCGGCGCCGACCAGCCAGCGCTGACAACCAGCGTTCTACGTGTATACGCCCTAAGAGTTGAACAGAGGTGTAGGTACTGTAAGGTTTTATACTTACAACTTGCAACCACTCTTAAATTAAACAGGCTGCTTATATCTGCATTCGGATTCTCAAAGGAGTTTGATTTATGAGTAATTTAGGAAAATAATAGTGATTTGTCATGCACTGATTGTCAATTGAGTTTTATTTTTAAAAAGTGATCTGGATCTTACTGTAGGTACCATTCACACCAGCTAGTAATGTAATTGTCATCATCTTATGTTCTTAAGAGAGAGAGAGAGACGGAGTTTTCAAAGATCTTAGATGTATGTTGGATGGAATTAACTTAGATGTTGAACTAGTAAATAAGGTAGGAATTCTTCTTTGACAGACAAATAACACAAGATCCTGAAAAGTTATTAAACGTACATATTGTGATAAATAAATAAACATCGCTGGACATTACACACAGCGCCATCTAGTGTCAACAACCAAGCCACAAGTCAATGTCAATGTCACAAGCCTCGTTACTTACAACGAGGCTTGTGTCGTGGATACCAGATAGTTGATATACTACATAGATACTTTTTTGTTTGTAAATACATACTTATTATACATATAGACATCCATGACTCGGAAACAAATGTCCATGCTCATCACACAAAAATTTGCTCGTACCAGGATTCGAACCCCGGACCCTAACAACGTTAGGCAGCCTCACTACCGCTGCACTATTCGGGTCGTCAAAATAGGTAGTCAAGCTTGAATAAAATCTTTCTATAAAACCGCTCCATTAAAACACTGCCACACCAAAAAAAGAAGACTGCACAAAGACAATTTTTTTTTTAAATAGGGTTCTGCGAAAAATTGGGTCATACAAACAACGCCCCGAGAAGGCATTATTATGCATAATCTACAAGAAAATGTAATCTAAAAATTACCTCTATTCTTCCATATGTAAGTGTAAATATACCCGACATTTACTATGTATGGCAAGCAATCTCCGAGCAAGCATACGTTATTTTTTTTATTTTTCAACCAAGCCACGAGGTAATTTGGTCGCTAGATGAAACTCGGGCAATTGTTTAGATATTTTTGTATAAAAGTGTGCGGGGCTTATGTTGCCTTTATTTTAAGTTTTTTAGTGTTAAAGATTATTGCATGACCTATAATATGACTAGCTAGGTAAATACAGAGCTACATTAGCTTTTGGAGCTTAAATAATATAGACAGCTGGGCGGTGACAGTCGTGGTCTTTTCCGCCTGATCAGTTAAAAAAAAAATCGCTTAAATCATGCGTAGGCACCGAGCCACGCCCCGTTAAAGTTTAGGCCTATTAGGAAAGTGTCAACTTTGGCGCGCAAAATAACAATAACTCTCGTTTGGCGTGCGTCGCCATTGCGCTCGGGCGATCGGTATCTTTTCATTCTTTATTTCTATACAAAGTCAACGGGGCGGGGCTGTCAGAGCGTTTCTATGTGGTAAGTGCAAGCAAAAATTGGTTTAGTGGTGATCAGGCAGGAGTGTCCTCGATAGTACATGTGTAAAATGATTTCGTGAATTTGTATTGAAAAAAAAAACAAATCTAATTACGATTTTTGCCACTACACGTCTTAAGTACTACTAACGTCTGGTTCTGAATCTTTGAATTGTGTTAAATTCAAAAATTTGTGACATGTGAAGAATATCCTCATATGAGGATTTGTCTTGTTCGATTCTTTGTTAAGGCAGTAGGTGTTAGAACGTAACGTTGTCTATCATACTCACAGCATAGCTATTTTTGTCTAATTGAAATTGGTATACCTACATACATAAGGGTCATTTGGCGTGAGCAACAACAATATTATTGAGAATTTCTAACTCTATGATAGGATGACTGTTTAAAAAACATATTTTTTGCAATTATTATTTTTTCATCTAGCCCGTAACGCAATTCGTTTTAATTACTGTCAGGGATCCCGCATTTTCTTTTTAAAATATTTACATACAAAAGCTCTCGTACCAGTTACATTATCTTTATTCTATTCTGGTTCCATTTTATCTCGGTAATGCTAACAAAGACTGATGAGTAGCAAATTGTTAAATATTTGAAAATGACAATTATTTCATAGAAATGAGAATTTGTTACTTACTGGAAGCTTGTGGCTAAATATTAAAAGCCGCGAGTCGATCTTCAAGGCTAAGCAACGCTTGCCGAGGACGGTCCGCGGATGGGTGACCGTCCATAAAATATCGAGAACCCTTTCTGCCTGGGAGAGAACATCGCATTTAGCTGACATAACGTAGATGCCACGTAGTCGCTGCGTCAACCTCGCGTTTACTCAGCGTCTATGCTCACTGAACACTTTCACTAGATGACGTCCCCCAACATGCACAACGTAGGATAAAGAAACAATTTGCTATCGGAAAAATTCATATTCGAAAAAAGAACACAATTTTTTTGGCTCTTAACATGCATACCTCCCAAGAGCTCTTATTCCGAACGTACCATGCAGGTTTTTACACCAATTCCCTCGAGGTTAGACTGAAAATGAAAATACATTTTCGGTATATCCCTTCATTGTAAAAAAACCTCGAAATGTAAATAACGAAATACGAGGAATGGATGCGTGTATTCGTCATTTCTTTGGGAACGGTTTTTGGGTAGGTACTTACCTAAATGTGACGTGAGGCGGCCATTTTGTGTTGATTACGTTAAAATGTTTCGCGGTGATTGCACTTTGAAAGCGTACCTTGACAATGTTGTACTTTATTTGTGAGGTAGCTATATTTTTCTCGGGTTTTTAGAATTTGCGTGGCACGCGTGAAATTTCCTTCAGTTAAGTCAAATGTCGTCTTGTGTGTCCAAAGATAATTATTTGATAACAAAGTTACTTAGTAATCTAAAATTATACTAGAAAAATCTAGATGGAGGCTTATAAAAATCTTCACATTTAGACTCTAGACTAGATCCCATACTTAAAGCTTTTGCGGACGTGAGTAGACGGCTTCAACCGTGCTACCTGTAGTGTTTGTGTCTATGACATAGATACAATACATTGTCTCACGTACACGGGTGGAAGGGTTAGACGTCAACAGTCAGTCGGTCGCTAGACGCGGTACGCGGCGGACGCTCCCTTACTGGTGTAGTGGTGAGCCAGTGACATAGTGATAGTGATCACGACACTACCCACGAAAACGTATAACCTAAATAAATAGTACCTAACTTATATCTTAACTAATCATGGTCTATCATTCTTGCTGCCCTTGTCCCATTTTACATGGGGTCGGCGCAACACGTTTTCACCTTCCATTCTTCCTCACATAATGTTACAAGTTATATATCGATGGTCCCACCGAATAAACGTGCAAGAGTTCTTACATGGTTTTTATTTTTTTTCATTTTTCATTTCTTTTGCCCATCCTGCACCTACTTATTTTTTTTTATGAATTTTAGACTCAAAACACGCCTATTATAATAGTAAATTTCTTTGTTCTAGGGAAATAATTAATTAAAAAAATATAGGAATCATAGTTAATGCTTCTATTACATGCTTTTTGAGTCGCCAAGTACACAAGAATAAACGTGTACAGACCTACAGACGTTTGAGAAGATTTGGGATTGTTTTCGAATTTGGGTAATGTCTTCTTACTCGTTTATTCGTGTATAAATGTAAGCAAATTTGATTACTAATGTTTTATTCCACAAAATGGTAGTTTGAATTTAAATAGCTTAGTAAAATTAAATTATTCTATTGTCTCTGTTCCGTCTTGTCCCTCCGTAATTCAGTCATACTCGAGGGGAAAACGCCCACAGGCATGGTACAGGGGTGTGGTGGTATTCTTCTTCGAGAAGGGCGACAATGCCCGGTTGAGGAATTATAGGCCAAGCCATGTCTATAAGTTGTTTTCAAGAGTCATCACGAATCGTCTCGCGCGCAGGTTTGACGATTTTCAGCCTCCTGAACAAGCTGGTTTCCAAAAAGACTATAGCACCGTGAACCACATACATACGCTGTTATTCCGAATACCGAAGAGTATAACCTGCCTCTCTGCTTAGCGTTTGTGGACTACGAGAAAGTTTCGATTCGATCGAGACTTGGGCTGTACTGCAGTCTCTCCAGCCGTGTCAAATCGACTACCGGTATATCGAGGTGTTGAAGTGTTTGTACAAAAACGCCACGTTTTTATAACCAACGTTTTTATTTTTTGCTGAAAAGTTGTTATTTTTCTCTAACACGTTTATTCGGTGGGGCCATCGATATATTGTTACAGTTAAAACCCGTTTTTAGTGAAAACCGCGTTTTTGCTGATTAAAACTAGTTTTTACTAACTGCCTTAGTAAGAACTAGTATTAACTGATTTGAATATCAGTTAAAACTAGTTTTAACCAGGGAAAACCCGTTTTGTCGAAATGATTCAAACTTTCAACCGATATCAAAGTTCATTGTGTGTTGGGAGATGATTGAAACGAACGGAAGCTGTTAAACATTATCTGGAGGACGGACAAATGAATGGAAGCCAGCCTAGGTGTTTTTCGAAAAGCTGTCTCTGCAAGAAAAAAGGCAACTTTTTGCAACTCAAAATGCCACGATAGTATGCCATGCAATAATAAGTAGGTAAACTTACTTCATTACATTTTATGTGTTTCTGATTAACATGATTTTTAATTTTCTTTATTTGATTTCTCTATATATATATATATGTAAACTAGCTGATGCCCGCGGCTTAGCCCGCCCGCAAATTATATACTAAAACCTTCCTCTTGAATCACTCTATCTATTAAAAAAACCCGCATCAAAATCCGTTGCGTAGTTTTAAAGATTTAAGCATACATAGGTATATAGGGACAGAGAAAGCGACTTTGTTTTATACTATGTAGTGATATACAAGTTATATCTACTAGGTACAGCGATTTTCTCATCGAAACCATATCTTACAGCCTTCTTTGAATAATCGTTCATAAATTTACTATAAGGCTTAGATTCCTAAACTAGGTTCAGACAGGGATAACAAATCATAGTCCCCATCTAGACGAAGTGCCGGCAGTAAAACTGACTGGTTTGATCCAATCTGCAGAGATATGAAGCCTTAGAAACATACTCTCTGTTCTATTACATATTCGTTTCTTTAAGAGATTTAAACGAAATTAGATGCGAGAAGTCTGTTTTCTTGGAGTTAATAATTTTGTGTAACATAATATGAGAATTTCAGGGCCAAATCTAAATGTAATTTACATTTAATATTATAGTTAATTTTAAAGGCTCCTTTTTTGTAAAAGTGTAACATTATACTTTGTTTCTACTAATCAGCATCATAAATACATACATAATATCGCGCCTCTAATACTCAAAGGCCAAGGCAGAGGTGTGACTAATAGCTTACACCCACATTTCACCAGTTAAGTTTAATCCCATGTAATAGGGACAAGTCTAAATTCTGTGGCTGCTACTGAGAAATTCCTGATGGAAAAACACAATAACACTTTTCCCGACCTGGGGATCGAACTCACGACCTCTTGCTCAGCATTCGCACTTCAGTTCTGTCACGGCACTCGTGTAGATCGCACGCACGCGACTATCGATTACGGTGTAGAATTAAATAATTCATTATATTGACGCGCTTATTAGTCATGCAGGATTATATCTAATAATGGCTACAGATGATCGTGGACCAGAAAAAACTGACTTGGATCAGATTGATTCGGAAGTGAGGCAGCTAGATGGATGGATGGCACAAATAGAAGATGAAGAAAATAAAATTGATTTGTTGGATAATATTAACGACTTTAACTGCTGTGAAGTACAAATTATGGAGGATCATGTAGTAGTAGATAAATCAATAAAACGAGGAAGAGAAGAGGATGAACAAAGCTGGACTAAAGTTGAGGGTAATAGAGGAAAAAAACTGAAACAAATCAAGAAAGAAGTTTTTATTTGGAGCAAAGAGAAATTACCGAAACAGTTTGCTATCGCAAAATTGTTTAACAGTATGGGTTTGACTGATATAAACCATATTAAATATATTAACCCATATAAGTTGAAAATTGAGGTTTCGACTGAGGAATGTGCGGGCAAGTTTTTGGACTGTCAGGAATTCCAAACCAAAGCGTGGAAAGTTTATAGTGCTATGGACGTAAACATTTCCTACGGTATTATACGGGATGTGGACCTTGAGCTGTCTGACGAAGAGGCATTAAAAGCGATCACGTGTCCTAATGATATTGAAATTATAACATTAAAAAGACTTCAAAGACGAGATGCAGAAGGCCAGTGGGTGCCAAGTGAGGTAGCCAAGGTGGGCTTCAGGGGTTCACACCTGCCAGCATTTATATATGTGGACTGTCTACGCGCTAAAGTGGAACCTTATGTTTTCCCGGTAACACAATGTTCAAACTGTTGGAAGTTTGGTCACATAAAAACAAGATGCACGTCCAAAAAAACTATATGTCCTAAGTGCACAGAAGAACACAATAACTGTGAAACTACTATATTTAAATGCGTGAACTGTCGGGGTGACCACATGGCGCTGAATAGAAGTTGTCCAATATATGCTCGGGAGAAGCGCGTAAGGGAGCTTATGTCAGAATACAACTGTACATATCACGTAGCTTGCAATATGTATGTTAGACCCAAGCCACCAATTGTTTTACAAACAGCGAGGGATAACGATAAGCTGAAGACCGACACCAACAACAGCTTTAGTGGTTTACTATTGGAAGAAACGGGAAATAATCATATATATACTCCGAGTCAATTCCCTCCTTTGTGAAACGACCGAAATCACCGCAAGCTAGTAACAGTAATAGTCAATTACATTCGCAAAGTGTCGGTAAAACGGAGTGGTGGGGACGGCGGGAGTCGCCGGACTGCATTCCAAAGCAACCAGCTGATACTGATAACGATCTCGGTGACAACGTAAACAATGACCGGCAAGTACATCTAGACGAGTTAATTAAACGTTTGAAAGATGTTATTTTTATGCGAGATCTGAGTTTTAAGGAAAAGTTTAATAACGTTATTAAGTTTTGTATTGAATGGTTAATAATAGTTGTGGTAGATCGTATGTCTGAGTGGCCTATTTTGAATAAGTGTTAAGAATTTCTTTTCGGACTTAGTACGTAATGGACCCTGTAAATAAAATTGTTAAATTAAATTTGTTACAGTGGAACGCACAAAGCTTAAGACCTAAAATTAAAGTTTTTGAGAATTTTTTATTGATAAGTAAAATTCACATTTGCATTATATCAGAGACCTGGCTTGAACCAGATAGTCAGTTGAAAATTGGTAATTATTGTATTTTTAGACAGGACCGGGACGATTCATACGGCGGGATTGCGATTGTAGTCCATAATTACATCAAGGCACAGGTCACTAATTTTAGCTTACGTAATCGAAACATTCAAGTTCTTCACATTAAAATATTTAACTGTAGCTTCTTAGAAAATGTTGTTGCGGTGTACTGTCCGCCTAATATTCATACTACAGATGAAGATTGGAAAGTGCTATTTTCTAAATGGTCAAATAAAACTTTTATAGGGGGAGATTTCAACGGGCACCATACAAATTGGTCTAACAAAAGCGATCGCAGGGGTTTACAAATTCACGATGCAGCTGAGGATTGGCAGTATGTTTCTCTTAATACTGGAGACCCCACCAGACTTAAGTTAGTATTAAATCAGCTTCAAGAAAGTTCGCCTGACGTCACGTTTGCGTCATCAGATATAGCACTCCGGTTCAAGTGGAATGTTTTACACGAAAATTTAGGTAGTGATCACTTAATGGTCCTTATAACCACAGAAATAAAATGTGATAACTTTATGAAAACGAAACGTAATTTTAAAAAGGGTGATTGGCAGAAATATAAGGAAATAATAACTAGTAAAATAAATAATATTAGTTTAACAGGTAACCAAACAACCCAACAACTTTATGATGATCTTATAGATTTAATTAATTTTGCGTCACAGGCATCAATTCCAAACATTAAGATATGTGAAGATCCCACCAGTAAGTTTATTTCAAGATCGTATTGGTCCCCCGAGTTGTCTAAGGCAGTTGCGGAGCGTAGATTGGCATTAACCCGGATGAGGAAGAACCCTATCCCCGCCAATTTTATCATTCTTAAACAGAAGGTTGCTACAGCACAGAGACTAATGCGTAAAGCGAGTGCAGAATCCTTTCATCAATTCTGTGACAGTATGAGTGAGCTGGTGTCTAGTAGCGAGTTGTGGAACAAAATGCGATGGCTCAAAGGATATCGTACTAGTAGAATTTGTTTGGATGCAGAGAGGGCTGGTGAGTTCTTACGACAATTGACGCCAGATTACGTTCCACCACCAAGTCCTGTCTTCAGTTCAATTAATTTACAGTTGGAGACACAGATTTCGGAACAGGAGCTCTTTAATGTATTGAAGATGAAGGATACCGCCCCAGGCGAGGACGATATTTCTTATTCGATGATTCATAACTTCCCCAACAAACAACTGATAGTTGATTTATTTAACAAATGTTTGTCTGAAGGTGAGGTCCCTAAACAGTGGAGGAATGTTAAAGTAGTGCCTGTGCCGAAACCTGGGCGTGATCTAAGCAACATAACGTCCTTGAGACCTATATCACTCATATCTTGTCTTTGCAAAACCTTGCACAATATTATAACGCGACGTCTTGAATGGTTTTTTGAAAATAATGGTCTTTTTTCTCGGAATACAGTGGGATTTAGAAGATCACAGTCATGCCTCGACAATCTTGTACGATTAATTTCACAAATTCAAATAGGTTTCACCAATAATCAAAAGACGTTGGGATGTTTCGTTGATATAGACAACGCATATAATAATGTCAATATATTGAAAGTCGTTTCTAAACTTGACGAGATGGGGGTAGGGGCTTCTATTTGTAAATATATATGGGAATACTTAAGAGAAAGACATTTAGCTGTGGCACAAGTAGGGAGTAATGTTTCGATTACAAGATGGACATGCAAGGGTTTGGCCCAGGGAGACCCTATGTCTCCAATATTATTTAACATAGTTACTAGTGATATTTGCAAAGAAATTATGAATGTATATGTATCCCAATACGCCGATGATTTCGTCCTCTATGTTTCTGGACAAGACATTAGATTTATGACAACAACTCTTCAGGAGGCCTTAGATAATTTGATAAATTTGCTGGGAGTAATGGGTCTGGAACTATCTCCCACGAAAAGCAAAATATGTTTATTTTCTAGAGGAAAGACATTACTGCAAGCAAACGTCTATATCAACAATGTCAGTTTGGAAACCGTTCCGGTTGTTAAATATTTAGGACTATGGCTAGATTCATCATTGAGATGGCGCAAACAGATCAATGAAACCTGTGAAAGAGGTATGAGATTTTTAAACGTTATTAAGGTACTGGCAGGTTCGTCATGGGGAGTTCATCCATTGCATTTAAGACGACTATATATTGCAATAATTCGCAGTCGGTTAGACTATGCAAGTTTTTTGATCGATAATAGCGCTAAGACCAATATTTCGAAATTAGACAAAATCCAAAACCAAGCCATGAGAGTAGTTGGCGGTTTTTTAAAAAGTTGCCCAATCCACGCGATGGAATCGGAGTTATGTCTGCCACCATTGTTTATTCGACGGAAATATTTAGCTGCAAAATTTTTCTTAAAAGCTAAGTCTATTGTTGACGGTGACACCATTTCAATGATATCAAAATTAACATCGATATGCGAGCATGGATCATATTGGCGCAATAAGAAAAAACCGTTGCTAACTATCGTTGATAGTGAGTTGTCCAATCAAGCTTTACATCGATCTAAAGTTCTAGAGATGTTCTCACTGTCAACATGGATGGCAAATATTGATATAAAGTCACACATTAATTTAAATATTAATGATTTAACAGGACCTAAAAGATTTCATACTTCTGTAGCACTTTTGAGGAAATCTTCAGAAACTATCACACGAGACTATGACGGATTCTATCGAATTTACAGTGATGGGTCCAAGGACGATAATGCAACAGGAGCTGCCTTTTTTGATCCTCAATCGAATACAGGAGCCAGTTTCACATTGAACTGCAAAGTATCCATAATGGCAGCGGAATTGTATGGTATTTTGGAAAGTTTATCATACCTGATGTCATGCAATTATTCTAAGTTAGTGATACTTTGTGATTCAAAAAGCGCTTTACAGCATATAGCTCGGTGCACCTCGGGCATACGAGGGCTGCCCGTAGCTTATTCCGTGTTAGAATTATATTTAAGATTGAGGGAAAGTGGCAGAACCGTTAAATTCCAATGGATTCCATCGCATGTTGGTTTGATGGGAAACGAGCAAGTGGATAGGTTGGCAAAGATAGGAACCTATGAAGGAATATCTGTCAGTCATCTACCCTTCTTCACAGATATATTAAGAGATGTCAAAATAACTTGCAATAACATGTGGAAGACTTACTTTAACAAAAGATCTGAAGAGAAGGGTATATGGTACCGGACAATTCAATCTGAACCTCCAAGGATTCCTTGGTTCTCTGAAGTACAGATGAACAGACGATTGTTAGTAACAAGCATGCGTCTGCGATCCGGGCACATTCCATTGAATGCGTTCGGGCATCTTATGAAGGTTGTCGACACCCCAAATTGTCTGATTTGCAACATGAGGGAAGACACCTACCACGCTTTGGTGGAGTGTGCTCGGGTTGGAGAAGAACGGAGAGCTTTAGAATCAGAAGCAGGACTTAGTTTAAGGGATGTTGGAATATGTAATTCGATCTTGTCTAAACCTACGTCCAAATTAGCTATTAAGTTATATCACTTGATTGTTAAATTAATTAAGTTAAGATCCTAGTTATTATATAGATTCTATGTATTTTGTAAAACTACGAGGCTGACATAATCGCTTCGCGATTAAAGCCCTTTTTTTTTAAAATAAATAAAGATTAAAAAAAAAAAAAAAAGCATTCGCACTTGCGAGCACTAGACTATAGTTAAGGCTTAAGATGGATGTTTAAAAACCGTAAAATTTGCCAAAACCCCATTGCAAAAAGATGGCGATCTGATGCAACCAACTTGGATGTAGCGTAGTAAAGAGTTTAGCTAATAAAAAATACTTGAGTTAAACTGAAATGATAACTATAATAAAATCGAACACTTATCAGCCGTTGCGTTTAGGTTGATGTGCAGTTTCCGAATCCGTTTTCCAAATCCGTTGCGTAGTTTTAAAGATTTAAGCATACATAGGGATATAGGGACAGAGAAAACGACTTTGTTTTATACTATTAGTAATTATTCCCTTTATTTATCTCGATACAAATTAATTACCGAACCGGAAGACGTTGCAGTGGAAGGCCTTCCACTAAGTAGTCCGATGACCTGGTGAAAGTTGCGGGGATCCGCTGGATGCGAGTCGCACGGGACCGGTCAATGTGGCGACACTTGGGGGAGGCCTATGTCCAGCAGTGCACGTTTTTCGGCTAAAATGATGATGATGATGATAAAATTAATTACATATTTATTAAAAATAAACACTAATGTAAATCAGCTTATGGAATAATTAAAACTAAAAATGTACAAGCAAAACGGACTAATCTTTATAAAATAAACTAACTAATTGTGTCTAATTTAATCATAAATATAGATCTAAGGCTTAATTACTTCCCAAATTTAGCTCTTACAGTTTCAGCCTAAAGGCTCACTCCAAGGGTTTGAAGTCTCGCACGAGTGATTTTATTTTGGCTGAAACTCTCGAAGGAAGATCCTTCCCGTATATATTAGCCGATAACTTTACGAGGGTACTTGTATTTAGTTGTAGGTATTTGTGTAGGTGTGTTCGGGTGTAGGTACAATCACTTTTCAACCTTATCACTTATAGCATAAGGGTGAGACCGTCAGTGAACTCGGTGGTACGTAGGAAATGCGAGAAGTTGTTTCTGAAGGCAGTTGATTTTGAGTTTTGGTTTTAGTAATACGTAGGTGTGGCGACGCGGTAGACCTAGCAGGAGATGGCGGGACGAGCTGGACAGAACCAACGACCAGCAGTCCACATTTGCCTTATATCAAAAGATTTGGAAGTCAAGGGGCCTTTGCCTAGCAGTGGGATAACACAAGCCAACCGTAATACTTAGGTATGTTCAGTTGTGATGACGTGATTTTAGATTATTCAGTTTTCAATAATAAATTCGATAGTAACTTTACTAAAAATACTTTATCATGTTGCGGTAAAAGTACTGCAAAAAGTCAGGTGACCATTGGAAGTATCAATCTATGAATTCAGCCTTTTACAGTCCACTGCTGGACTGAGGTACGATTGACAGGTATCCTTTGTCCTATTATGCTCCTTTTTTAGAGTTCCGTAGTCCTGACAAGGAACCCTTATAGTTTCGCCATGTCCGTCTGTCTGTCTGTCCGAGGTTTTGCTAAGAGACCGTGAGTACTAGAAAGCTGTAATTTTGGAGAGGTGTGTATATCAATAACGTCGACAAAGTGGTAAAATAAAATTTTGGAAAATATTTTCTTTTTAGGGTAGCTCCCCTACATGATTGTGAAGTGGGGATGTTTTTTCTTTTCTTCGTCTACCCCATCGTGTGGGGTATCGTTGAATAGGTCTTTTAAAATAACTTAGGTGTTGCTAGTACTACTTTTCGATTTAATGCTCCATTTACGAATTATTAAACTTTAAAGTGCAAATTTTTGTTCCAGTAGGGTGTCCCCCCCCTCTAAAAGCTAAACTGCGGGCTTTGAAAAATCTGGAAAAATTCATGATGATAGTGCGTTTGAATGATTGGTTTTCATGAACTTTAAAGGAAAACTATAGCGGTTAAGATAACTTTATTAGTTTAGCAGTAATAGTCGTTGAACTAGGGTGTTGGATAATTTTGTACCAAATACAAAATCCTAAGACAAATCCTATAAAGTGAGTAAGATGAAGTGGTTGCTTGTTTATAACGGGTAAAGACTTGCATTGAGAAACCAAATCTAAAATATAACGGGCTACTACGGAACCCTAAACTGCGCGTGGCCCGACACGCACTTGGCCGGTTGCACTTTTTTGGTTGTTATAAACGAATCCTGTTCTATATACTATGCGTGAGCCATTCATACCTACCACCTGATTTCATGAAAACCGTAGTAGTCCCGGTAGTGAAAAATAAAACGGGAGATGTTGCCGACAAAAGCAACTACAGGCCGATTTCTCTTGCAACGATCATTGCAAAAGTTTTTGACGGTTTGCTTAATGCACAGTTAGATAAATACCTGGATCTGCACGAAAATCAGTTTGGGTTTCGACCTCGACTGTCAACTGAGAGTGCAATACTGAGTCATAAGCACGCCGTCAGATATTACACAGATCGAAAGACTCCTGTGCACGCCTGCTTCCTCGACCTGTCCAAGGCTTTTGACCTGGTGTCATACGACATCCTGTGGGCTAAACTCGAGGGAATAAACCTACCGCGTAAACTTATCAACGTTTTTAAATACTGGTACAGTCATCAGGTCAACAGCGTTAAGTGGGCGGGTGCAATGTCGGAGCCGTATCAGCTGCAGTGCGGGGTGAGGCAGGGGGGGTTGACTTCCCCATCCCTCTTTAACCTGTACATGAATGCCTTGATTGTCGCGCTGAGTAACCAGCATGTTAGCTGCCATGCCGGTGGAATCTGTGTCAACAATCTCAGTTACGCAGACGACATGGTGCTGCTGAGCGCGTCGGTCTGTGGCCTCAAAGCTGGTGCGGACCTGTGAGGAGTATGCCCTTGGTCATGGGTTGAAGTACAATGTAACGAAAAGTCAATGCATGGTCTTTGAGGCCGGTAAGAAACGTTTGCAAAATTATCCACCCGTTTGTCTAAACGGTGTTCCACTCGAAAGGGTGGATCAATTTAAGTACCTAGGGCATTTGGTTACGACCGACCTCAAGGACAATGCTGACATGGAACGGGAACGGAGGGCCTTGTCGGTGCGGGCGAACATGCTCGCACGTAGGTTTGCGCACTGTTCGAGGGAGGTGAAGATAACGCTCTTCAGGGCGTACTGCACGTCCCTTTACACGTGCAGCCTGTGGGCGAGGTACACGCGTGCATCATACGGGCCCTCCGCGTCCAGTTCAACAACGCGCTCAGGGTAGTATTGGGGCTGCCTCGCTACTGCAGCGCCTCAGGTATGTTCGCTGAGGCGCGCACTGACTGCTTTTATGCTACCATGCGCAAGCGTGGCGCGTCACTGGTGCGTAGGGTGTGGGGCAGCCCCAATGCTGTCCTGGCGATGATCGCGGACCGGATGGACTGCCCTTACATACGGCACTGCTGTGATAGGCATGTTGCCGTCAGCAGAGCCGGTTAGATGTTGTCCTTTTATTTATTCCATTTTATTTTATTTTATTTTACTATCCTTTGTGTGTTATTTGTATTTGTGTGTACTCTACATATGAGTTAATGTTGCTCGAAATAAATGTATTTTATTTATTATTTTATACTTAGGTTAATAATTACTAATATGTTTAGTTGGTTATCTCTTTCCAACTACATTAACTATAATTACTTCCACAATGACTTTGCATATTTTAATTAGAAACCGCTCGAGATTCTAATAAAGCCATGACATTTGCGGTCACAGCTCAAATACATTCCCCTACTCGTTAATCGATTCTCTCAAAACCCTGGAGAGACAGCTATTTATTATTTGTCTGAAAACACCGCAGTCAACACGGAGTCGCAAAAATGTTACAAATTATTTAGAAATTGGTATTCGCCAAGATCATCTTATTCGATCCTAAGTTATGTTTAAAACAAAATAAAGTGTTTACATTATTTACAATTTACAAATCTATTAAAATAAACTAAACTAAAAACTTAAAAAGTGGCGTCAATAAACTCCTCCTCAACCCTGTCAACTGGTAATGTCCCCAAAAGACTGGCGGCGTTACCATGCTGTATGGCAATGCTAAGTCTTTGGCCAAGGTAAAAGCCAGCTCTAGGGTTATGGGAAGTGTCAACTAAGCGTTTAGAAATTTCCTTGAAAAGGCTGTGAGCGCTCGGACGCCACGGTCCTAGAGTTTCAACCCCAAACGGTTCGAAAATATAGTTACCAATAAGGTAACTCTATTTTCGCCGATTGAGGTTCTCCGCTGCCGCAGCGGCAGGCCCTGCACATCACGATGAACTAGGAAGATGGGAAGGCGCAAGAGAAATACACAAAATAAAGACTAAAGTTTGACAAACTTTGTGTAGTAACGGATTTGAAAATTATAATCCTCCTTTTGAGCTTCGCTGCAGTAACCTAGATTGTGATGGAAAATAATAATGCGTTGTGCTCAGTTTTTGTCCAATTCAAAGACAAAGTTCGCCCCGGTGCTTGTAATTTAGGTTTTTGAAAGTCAAAGTAAAACCATTTAATTTAATTTCACGCCTGCAATCCCCGAATCGTTAGGCAGAGCATTAGTACACCACATTTTGCTAGTTATGTTTAAGTTCCATATAATAGGGGCAAGCCTATTACCATCAACAAGACCTCGTGATCAGCAGTCGACCAAGGAGTCAGTCTAACTATGTATATCAAAAATTATTTCAAAACCTTTGCCCGTTCGTTATAGCCGTTGATTGGGAGCACCACGCAAAACGATGGAATTCCTGGGCTAATAGAACAAAGGTTGCAAACCTTGTTAGAACGAGTTATACCAGCTTTGTGGTCTCGTAGATACAGTACCTTGTGCTAAAATGTAGCAAATAAAAAAATAAATAAAAAAAAAGTTTATTGGCACAAAAAAACCTTTTTAAACAATACTAATACATTCCACATAGGTACGTTGAATTTTAAGAAAAGGCTGTACAAATAGTTAAAAACTCTGCTTCCTAAACTAGGGGGACCCTGTGACCTAGGAGTCGGTGTTCTACTGTAGCTTCGTGTACAAAATAAACCTTTGTGTGATAATAAACCTATAATGACCTGGTTTAACTATACCTATACTATGAATGTGGCTGTGTGAGTGGGATGAGGTGTTGTGAAGTGTGGAGTGGTGTGGTGTGTTGTGGTGTGGTGTGGTGTGGCGTGGCGTGGTGTGGTGTGGTGTGGTGTATGAGAGGGGAAGTGTTTAGTCGTTACGGTATGTTCGTGTGATGTCTGTCTGAAATACCATCTAGCTACCACCGCTGCTGCCGCTCTGCTCCGCTGCTTCCCCTGCTATCTTTATCTATCTGAGGTATTCTGGAATTTGGGTACACTGGGAAGTCTGGATACGGAACCAAATAATAATACGTGTAGTGACGAGTTCAAGTTTAATCGCAGACTGAATCCTATACACTAAGCAAAACCTACCGCCATGTTATAATAATCAATGTACCCACATATTACCATACATTACACCTCCCCTCTTAATCTTATATATACTCTCGAAACTTACAGACTATTACAACATGTATATAAACTACAATCAGAAATTATTCAAACAAAATAAATCCTACTTGAAACAAATAATCTATTTAATCTATTTCGAATCGGACCACCGGTCTACGTATTCGATGGGAGCGTTCCGCTGGTGGCATCGGTTCAGTCTTTGGGCTAGGTGGCTCCACAACTGGAGGTTTCGGAGACACAACATTGCTTCCCGAATCACACACCCTTTTATCAGATACTAATGGTGCTTCCTCTTTTGCAACATCTGGCTGATTTTTGCTCAGACGTCTTGACTCCGATGTCCCTATCGATCCATCTGATGGCGACGGAATAGCAGTCTCACTCGAGTCGTCCGGTTTATTATTATGATCGTCAGTCCCTTGACAAGGAACATCTGACAGCAGAGACCGGCGTTTTATTTGGTCAATGTGTCTCTTGAGAACCCGGCCATCTACGCTATCCACCACATACCTACGAGTACCTTCTACCTCTCTCACAGTTCCTTTCAGCCACTTATCCGACGCACCATACTGTCTCGCCCAGACAGCCTCACCTTCACTCAGAGTTCGTGCATGGACTCCCTCGCATTCTACCTGTCGACCTTGTATATCACGCACCCTGTTCTCTAATGATCTCTGTCCACGCAATAAGTCCATACGGGAACGGAGTGAGCGCCTCTGTAGCATTGCCGCCGGTGTTTCGCCTGTAGTGCTGTGCACTGAATTACGATAGGCCAACAAGAATGTTTGTAATGCTGTGTCCACGTTAATTTTGTCCCTATACGCTTTTTTAATGGCCCGCTTACAGAGTTTGACCGCGTTCTCTGCCGCCCCGTTGGACGCCGGGTGGTATGCAGGCGAAAATCTTTGGCGTATACCATTATTCGTTAAAAATGAACAAAACTCTCCGCTTGTGAACAGAGGGCCTTGATCTGAAACTAACTCCTCGGGTAACCCAAATCTAGCAAATGTAGTTCTCAGAACTTTTATTACACTTGAAGCCGTCGTGTGATCCATTTCAAAAATTTCTATCCACTTGGAACTAGAATCTATTATCACAAAAAATTTAGCACCGTGATACGGGCCCAAGAAGTCTACATGTAACCTGGTCCAAGGCTGCGCGGTGTAAGGCCATGGTTGCGGCGGTGCCCGCGGTGGCGCATCCGCCTCCGCAGCGCACGTCTCACACCGCTTACACATCGCTTCTATGTCTGCGTCTATGTTAGGCCACCAGACATAACTTCGAGCCAGTCCTTTCATCTTCACTATACCCATATGACTGGTATGTAACTGTTTTAAAATAGTTTCCCTTAACTGTGCTGGAATTACCATTCTGTATCCCCACATAAGACAGCCGTATTCCGAATACAATTCCCGTCGCCTATTGAAATAAGATTGAATTGCGGGATTAGGACACACGTTTGGCCAGCCTGATTGTACGTATGACCCAATTCTACAAAGCTCAATGTCTTTATGGGTTGCCTCCTTGACGTCGTTATGAGTTACTGGTAAAAAATCTTCTACGAAATGCACATATGTGCTTTCCTTTCCAGTCGAGTGTAAATTTGGCTTATGTGGAAGACGTGATAATGCGTCTGCACAATTTTTTTTTGACACGACATACTCAATATTATAGGTATATGCGGACAACAACACAGCCCACCTCTGTAAACGGGATGCAGCCATTACTGGAATACCTGCCTTATCCCCGAAAATGTACGTTAATGGTTTATGGTCGGTTTTCAACGTGAACTTCCGTCCATACAAATACTGGTGAAATTTTCTTACCCCGAACACTATCGATAATGCCTCCCGATCAATCTGCGAATACGATCGCTCAGCAGCACTCAGCGACCGCGAGGCGTAAGCTATCGGGCGCTCCCCACTCGACGTGACGTGTGACAACACCGCGCCGACCCCCACGCTGCTCGCGTCGGTAGTCAGTACGAGCGGCAACTCGGCTGAGTAGTGCGTCAGTACCTCACCACTAGCCAATAACTTTTTTATTATCACAAATGCATTCGCGCATTCCTCGCTCCAATCATACCTTACCCCAGACCTTAGTAAATTATATAAAGGGGCTAGAACTGTACTGACATTTCTTATAAACTTTGCATAATACATGACCATACCAAATAAAGCCCTCAACTCCGATACGTTCGACGGTGGTGGCGAATCTATAATAGCTTTAACCTTGTCCGCACAAGTGTGTACGCCATCCTTACTGATGACATGACCCAAGTACACAACAGACTTAGAAAAGAAAGCACACTTATTTCGCTTCACTCGTAATCCATACTTCTCCAGTCGATCAAAAACCTTGCATAAATTACTCATGTGGTCGGACGCTGTACGCCCCGTTATGATGACGTCATCGAGAAATACGCCCACATGTGGTAAATCCGCGAACAGTTGTTCCAAACGTCTCTGAAATATAGCAGGACTAGATGATAAGCCATATACTAATCTATTGTATCGGAACAACCCTTTGTGAGTATTTATTACTGTGTACTTGCGTGAGTCATCCAATTCAACTTGTGCATAAGCTTGGGAAAGGTCCAGCTTACTATAAAGTTCGCCCCCTTCCAGCCGAACGAGTAGGTCTTCAACCCTAGGTAGTGGATAACAATCGACTTCTATTACCTTATTCAGTGTTAGCTTATAATCAGCACATATCCTAATGCTGCCGTCCTTCTTTACGACCGGCACTATGGGCGTTGCCCAGTCGGACCGTTCGACTGGAGTGAGAATGCCGTCCCGCACCAACTGATCAAGCGCGCGCTCCACCGGCTCGCGCAGCGCGTACGCCAGTGGCCGCGCTCGCATGAACACCGGCCGCGTGCCAGGCCTCACATGTATGCCAACCTTGCCACCAGTGAAACGCCCCAACCCGTCCGCGAACACTTTACAGTATCTGGAACTAAAAGTTTTCATATCAAAACCTGATTCCTTTTCGATGCTATTATTGTTAACATATGTATATTCCAGTACTGGCAATTGTATTCTTAACGATGCCATCCATTGCCTGCCTAGAAGCACAGTTTTTCCATTTTTAATTATATAAAGATCTAGTTTCATACATTTATCTTTATACTTGACAAGTGGTTTTATAACTCCTATTGGTTTCACATATTCGCCTGTATAATACCTTAATATAATGTTACTTTTTTCCATTTTTAAATCTTGAAACAATTTATCATAGGTGCTATCGTTAATGCATGACACTGCGCTACCCGTGTCGCACTCAAACTTGACTATTCTCCCCTGTACATCTAGCGATAAATATAAAGGTTTACATTGTGATATTGACAACTGATTAAGTTTTATTACTATTACCTCGTCACTATCTTCCCCTTCACTGCTCACTACTTCTTGTAGCTCAGCTTCGACGGTATGATGCTGTGCCAGTCGCGGGCACATCCGGCGAAGATGCCCCGGCTGGTTGCATACCCGGCACACGTAGCGTCCGAACTTGCAAGCGACCGCCTCATGCGGTCCGCCGCACGCTCGACACTCTCGCTGTCGCCGGTCATGCTCCACCCGCGCCGGTGCAGGCGCCGTACGCTCCGACCGCGGCCGCCCGCGCTGCGCGTACTCGCTCCCCGACGGCCGGGCCACCGCACGCCCTTTCAATGAACTGCCTCGTCGCACGTGCGTCATCGCTTGGCAGTCAACCGTGCCTTTCCCGTCGCCCGTTAAACTCCCAGGGCTTTCCACTACTGCTGCCGCATCCTTTTCAGCTGCTTCCATGTTAACTGCCAAATTATAAGCCCTCGCGAAATCTAATTTTGCGTCCGCAAATAACCTCTGTCTTATGGTTTCACTTTTAATCCCACATACCAGTTGGTCCCTTAGACTTTCCTCCAGCCCCGACCCAAACTCACAAGTTTTTGACATTTTCTTTAATACGGCTACATATTCGGCTATGTTTTCACCCAGCTGTTGTTTACGATTCCGAAATTTGTAACGTTCGGCCAACTCACTCGGTTTCGGTTGAAGGTGTTTTTCCATAATAATCGTTATCTGTTCAAACGATTTTGTCTTTGGTTTGTCCGGAGTACATTACAACACACAATTCACTAGCAAACCGTAACTTTCGGCACCCATCACTGTAATTAATGTCGGCACTTGCAGCTCACTTGGTATTTTATTTACTAAAAAATACTGCTCAAGTCGTTCCACGTATAGCCTCCAATCGTCTTTGAGAATATTAAACTCTGCAATTCTCCCGATCGACATTGTTTTTTTTTGTTCTTTAGCGCACACACACACTGAGTTCGTGATATCCTCGTCGCCACTGAGGTATTCTGGAATTTGGGTACACTGGGAAGTCTGGATACGGAACCAAATAATAATACGTGTAGTGACGAGTTCAAGTTTAATCGCAGACTGAATCCTATACACTAAGCAAAACCTACCGCCATGTTATAATAATCAATGTACCCACATATTACCATACATTACACTATCTATCTGTTCTTTGCAACATTTCCTTGCCTTGCCCAAAAGGTGATTGAATTTTTACCCGATTTATGTTTTTTTTTTATGATTTTAGCAGTTTATGTTACATGTGTGTCTGCATTTACGTATGTTCCTGCGTAGCGCCTAAACTATTCATCCGATTTTAATAAATAAGATGTCAATCGATTCGTTATTATAGCTCAAATAACAGGCTACATTTTAACCCGCGTCAAAAATAGGAGGAGTCGATTTTACTTTGTAAACCCCGAATTTAATTAGAGTGTGGATATAGTTCTTCGTCAACCAAAAGGAAGAAAGGGGAGAGACAGGACTAAAAACTTGTAACGTGCTTTCAGCGGTACGGGAGTGTAGCCAACTTAAACTGTAGTCAACAGCTCCTGATAAATTCTTAGTAGAACAAGATTTTGTGTGGTATACTACAACAAAAAAAAACACACCTTACCAAATTCGGGTTTTACAAGGTAAAATCGACTCCATCTCTTGTTGAAGACGGTTAAAATGTAGTCTATGTTACCCGGGCCATAATAACAAATCAATTGACACCTTATTCATCAAAATCGGATGAATAGTTTAGGCGCGGAACATACGCAAATATAAACACACTATATTCATACATAGACTGCTAAAATCATTACCCTTCCTTTTTGGCTTCACCGTAGTCGGGTAAATATCCAGCCCCATTTAGCGCTACCCGAGAATCGAACCCAGGATCCCAAGCTCATTAGACACGCCTGCAACTACGAAACCAAAGGGGCAGTTAAACCCAAACCAATAGATAAGGTCAATCACTCTTAACCTTTGAGCCGTTAAACAAACAAGAGGGATGATTACATAGTAACTTCTCAACGTGCAAACCAAGTTTATGTGTAAACCAAGGTTTATAGACGGTAACCTACTTGGTAATTGGATTACGTACAAACCTAACGTTAAACTGAAGTCTGTTTTCTATTCCCAGGAGTTTGGCTGTTCGGTTATTGCCTTGTTGCTAGCTGATTGTGTTCGCTGAGATGGAGAATAAAGTCGGAGAACCAATTGGGTTTTGCGGTTTTGGAACAAAACCTCTTTGAATCGAAAGTTCGTTGCGATTGCTTTGCGGGAAGCAAAATGTGCCTGCCGTGGAATGGAAAAGACAACTATAGGTGTGCGGTCTAGTGACAAAAATAATTGCAAACATCTTAAATTCAGCATTCACTAGCGGACCCTTCCCCAGCAGTTCTTTATATAGATATTCAGGGATTTGAAGTTGAAGTAATGGGGCGATCCTACGACTAGACGGGTGTTGTGTCTGGGCTACTTACTGCCCGACAGTCGTTGTGGATTTTTCTAGATTGACGCGGATAACTTTAATAGCGCAATTCAGAATTTAGATGTTAGTCCTTCATTGTGTTATAGATGGTGCTGTAGTACATTTATTACTATGTAGCTGTAGTATTATTTGTACTGTACCACTGCAGATATAAAAATAATTGACAATAAAAAAAACATTGCAAAAAGGATAAGGGATGAAAGTTTGTATGGTATGGAAACTCCAGCCCACAACTTATGGTATTCCTCCGAGCGCACCTATTTTTAAACGCAACCAACTAAATTATTCCTCGAAGCGCAACCATAAGTTGCGCTCACCAATTCAAATTTGCATCAAAGAAAATCCCACAATTTACTATGATTGTTATTAAAACAAGACTCGATTGATTAGGTACTTGAGAGAAGTTCGTAGTTGATGGAATAGCAATACTGGGTGTTGCTCGTTTTTTTTTATTTTATTGATATTCGTTGGGTATTGTAAATATTGATAACTAAGGACCTCGCACTCTACTGCCACGACTTTTTATCGCAAAAGCTTTGACCAGAAAGAAAGTTTGGCAGCACAAACCCGCGTCCGACCAATTTTGTTCAAGTTTGTCAAGTCGTGGTAGCGGCCACTGCCGAAAGGCCCCTAAAAACCTTCAAAAGAACAAGCGTTAACATTATCACTACATTTACAAAATGCTTCCAGTCAACGACTCTCCTTGATAACGCCATCAGCAAAACGCCCAATTTTCTCTACTTAATAATTTATTTATCTTTTCGTGTATGAAATTTTCCGGGAAATTTTCAGCTCGTTTACTTACACCCCTGGGGAGCATTCCGTAATTTCTTTCTGTGCGTGACTTGTATCAAAATTTGGTCATCGCTTCTCCTTGACGAACTTTTGCCTTAATTTATGACTTCAATAAAATATACCAAAAATATCACGAATGATGCTATTGGTGAATTGGTGCACTAACAACAAAAACCGGCCAAGAGCGAGTCGGACTCGCGCATTGAGGGTTCCGTGCAAACTTTTTAAAGGAAAAACTTAACTTTGCTGTTCGAGCCCAGGAAACGGCTATTGCACCACCCGCAAATAATAAGTTTGTAATAGTAAAATCGTTGTTCTTTTTTGTTAAACTACATATTTACGGTTCTCAGATTTTTTGTTTGCTTCTCGCCAAATTCCATGATTCTAGGTCAACGGGAACTACCATATAGGGTTTCGACCCAAAACCTATAGGGTACTTCCGGTTGACCTAGAATTGTCAATTATGGTTAAAACCAAGGTAAAGCACAAGCAAAGGGAAAATTCCGATAAATAAAAAAGTTGAAAATTAATGACGACAGGCCGTGTCGACGGCGCGTTCGTGTTCCACGCGCGCCTCAAAGAGAGTCAGCAACAGTGAAGGGGTCTGCAAGGGCCGATGCCTGCCGGGGCTGCGGGACTTTTCGAAAGAGATACCGTGGCCCCGGAACACAAAGGGTGATGAAGTAACATGGTCGGGTTTTAGTCAGTAAAAGTCTGACACTCCCTCCTGCTCCGCCCAGAGCGGGAGGAGTCATTTGATGATTTCCCATCCGAAAAAAAAAAAAAACAGGTAAATTTTGGTACTTACAAGTTTTTGCGAAAATCTAAATTTGCCCATATATTTTTATCGTGTTGACTCAGGATCTTAATACACCTAATAGGGACTATAGACCTCAGTATCTGGTGTACATTTCAACTTGCTAGGTCCAACCGTTCCTGAGAAAACCGGTAGTGACACACGGACAGACAGACGGACAAGAGAGTGATAAGAGTTCCTTTTCTACCTTTTGAGGTACGGAACTTTAAAAAAAACACCTTTGTTTCTTATGCTGTTTTATGTTATAATATAAGTACTGTTTGTTTTATTTTGCTTACTCATTTAATCAAATATTTATGCTGTATTGGCTTCCGTAAGTTTTTTCACGAGTGACCACTGAAAACCAGCGTTGTGCTGTGAGCACATCAGCATTATGCTGAGTGGTCTGTTTGCCGCAATCACGACTTGCAAGCTGTATTTTTTTTTTGTTTTTGTTGTGTTTTTGTTTATTTTTTCTAATTTTGTATGCACGTCATGTCCCTGCGACATTTTGTTTTTTTTTGGGTTTCGTACCTCAAAAGGATAAAACGGAACCCTTATAAGATCGATTTCTTGTCCGTCTGTCATCACCGATTTTCTCAGGAACGGGTAGACCTGGCAAATTGAAATTTATACCATATACTGAGGTCTATAGTATAAGTTTGTCTTTTAAAAAGTTTGTACGGAACCCTCGGTGCGCGAGTCCGATTCGCCCTTGGCCGGTTTTTAGTTCTTTTGTTTTCTTTCTAACTAGCGAAATGTAGGTGTACTATTACTCCTCTGTCTATTCCTTCGAGAGAACAGACGTGATGTTTTGTAGCGTGTAATCATATTCCCATAGTTTTTCTTTTCACTTCAAGTTCGATCTTCTTGAAGAACTCTTCAATTTAATAATTTATGAGAGTGGTGGAGTGGGCGACTCGTATTTTTAGAAGCTCTTTAGTATTTTAAGTTTAATATTCCAAGTAGGTTGGTTTTTTGGCCTTATAACGTCGTACTCTTAAGGCGGGTACCCGAGCAAAATTAGCAACTCTATTAATTGTGGTGGTTCAAACTTCGTTTGAAAAACTGTTAGAATAAAGTTCTAATCAGCTTGCACTACAAAGTGGTTATTACGTCGGTCACTGCGGGCCGAATAGTGCGAAATGAGTGGTTTTTATTCTTTATAAAATCAAATATCCGTTTTTTGGAAAAAAAAAACGACAGTTATGTTCATTATTAAATTGCCTATCCATTACTACGTATAAGTAGCAAATCATAATAATGGTTACTTTACGAGGAGTAGCATGTTATAAATCATTATTTCTCATTTCTGTGGTTTCGTTGTGAGGGGATCTATTAAACAATAGGCTACTTGGAAAAAAAACCAAACGACAATTTTGGAGTCGAGAATATGTAGAAATTTAATGTATTTTTTTTAGGTTCGTTTTTCTTTTGGATAAAAAAGGGGTAGGCTCCAAAAAACTGCTCGCTCACGGTCATTTGCTCGGGGAGGCGCCTTAAGGTGACACTAGTCACGGGCTCGAACTCATTGGTGGGCGTGGCCAAAAAGCATGCTGTCTCACCTGGCATTGTGGCCGATAGAGAGAGAGTTCAGTGAGATGCACGATAATTCAAAGTAAAAAGCGCGCGTAAAAAATACTAAAAGGCCTTTGGAAAATCGAGTTTTATGAAAAAACCAATGCATAAATCAATTACAAGTAAAATTTATTGGCTTTTTCGATAGTTGTGCTTTGTCCGACTTTGTTTTGGAAATTTGACACTTCTTTTATTACTAATTTACGCCCAAAGTTGCGTTAATTTTGGCAATAAAAACGAATCTTTGGTAGCTCGTAACTTTTTAATGGCTTTTTATTTTTCTATTCTGTTTCCGCAGACAAAGTTAATAATGAGACAAAACGATATCATGTTGAACTTTGGATGTAAAGTGTCAAACAGTGGAGTAATACCCCCCCGAAATTTGTATGGAGAAAATGTCGACTAGTGTCACCTTAAGACGCTCAACGCCCTTCTGATTGCCAACCCTGAATGTGCTGTGTTTGTGGATGAATGGAGTAAGGTAATGAGGATATGTGTGAATGGTGTTCTGTGAGAGAAAGTATGCAAGAGGGTCCACTGTTCCGTGTTAGTACTAGTTAGTAATTTAATTCAAACCATTGAATGGTGTCAACTGGGTGTTTTTATTACTTTTGTTTTGTTAATTATTGTATTGTAATCGGTGTTACCGTTATAATAAAATAAAAAAAATAAAAAAGCCTTTTATTTCTTGCATTTCATACATGATATTTTACTTAAACTAAACCGTTTTCTATTATTATTACTTTAAAGAAAATATTACTTAAAAAGTATTTAAAAGTATTTTTAAAATGTTGCTAATTGCAAGAACGCCTCTTCAGGTGAAGGCGAAGAAAGAAGAAAGAAGAAAGAAAACCAAAAAAGTTATAATCAACTATAAATAAATAAATAACTTATTTAGTACCTAATACCTGTCTACAAGTCAAGAAAATAATGGCTCTATAAACTATTTTTGCAAGTAAATTTTCTAAACTACCTCACTAAAATGTGTGTGTGACGGACGGAGTGGACGCAAGCGCGACTGCTGAGCTTGGGGTCCTGGGTTCGTATCCCGGATCGGGCTAAGCGTTATTGGTCTTTCCCATTAGGAATTTCTCAGTAGCAGCCACTGAGTCGCTTGACGGCATTAGGCTCGCCTTCTGTTACATGGGACTTAAACATAACTGGCGAAATGTGGGTGTACTGTTAATTACACCTCTGCCTAACCCCTCGGGGATAACAGGCGTGATATTATGTTGTGTGGTGTTCTTCAGAAAGTTCAGGTGCGTAGTAAACGCAACCGGCGCGCGACGTACGCGTATTTACTTGGACGAAACGAAAAAAAATATGTGACATTAGCAGCCGATGGTTTTCTATAGGTACTTTTGCTTACCCCCATGGAAAAAATTACAAGTTTATGTAATCACTTATGTACGTACATAATCATCTAACATCACAATTCATAAAACCATTAAAATATCACAGATTGGGGACCACCGCGAGCCTGATCGACCGTTTTACGTAATAGCTCCCTTGTGGCCGATAAAATGGCTGTAATAGCCCCCGGCGGCCATGACAGGGAATAGCGGCCTCATTTGTACTAAACTAGGACACTTAAGGACCATTCTCGTGTATTAAAAGGCTAAGTAGCCACTGATTAATCCGTGGGACACTCACGTTCTGTAGTTTTATTTAGGTAGTTGGTAGATATTACTTCCTTAATTTAGACTAATACGTTTTCTCATTCTTTGCTTTTCAGAAGCTATCTATAGACTTAACTAACAAGGAATCTCCTCATAGCTGTCACTGTGGTGAAGCTGTCAACAGCCTCGGACACCACGGCCTGTCATGCAGCCGAAGTGAGGGCCGTTTTGCGCGGTACGCGAACTTAAACGACATCATCCGACGAGTTCTTGTTATCGTTGACGTTCCAGCTGTTTTAGAAGCCAATGGCTTGGCACGCGACCGGATGGATGGCAAAAGACCGGACGGCATGTCTTTGTTTCCTTGGATGATGGATATATAGGCCTTTAGAATGGTACGCAAAATGTGTCGATATTCTTGCGCCATCACATCTTCCTAACTCATCGTGCTGTACTGGCGCTACCGCTGCGGTTGCTTGTGCCTTTCTGGGAACTATATTTTCGAACCGTTTGGGGTTGAAACTCTAGAGCCGTGGAGTCCAAGTACTTGCAGACTTTTTAAAAATACGAAACTTATAATGGACGCTTCCCATGGCCCAAAGGTTGGAATTTACCTTGGCCAGAGGGTAAGTGTTGCCATACAACCTGGCAACACCGCCAGACTCTTGGGCACATTACCAGTTGACAACGTTGAGGAGTTTTTTGATACCGTTTTATAGTTTGTTGTAAGTTTATTAAAAGTTTTTTTTAATTGTATTAATGTATGTATATAGTTAGTTCATTAAATAAAACAGGGAATAGAACTTATTGAGAATAAGTATTTTGATTGAACCTTACAAGTTATAATTCCATTCACAAGGAGATTTTAAATATACGCTTGAATGAACGTGAGTACGTAGGTAACCTTTTTAAATTAACTAATGAATGGAGGCTTTTATAAGGAAGTAGATATTCGTCGTATCCTTAGTAGTCGGAGAGCGTTAAAATTTCCAGTATTAGAGGCATATCAATCTGAGGAAAGAAAATGAGAAGAAGCCTGAATTAAATAAAGAAAGAAAAAGTATGTATTTGTCTCGCACGGGAGAAAACAAAATGATTTGCGGCCATTTTCTATAACTTACTTACGTATATAACTGTTGGATAATGCCTACTTCCGTATAGCTATCGGTGTTTCTATAAATAAAAAAATATCCTATCCGCGTCAACTACCTGTCACTTGATTCATAAAAAACTGGCGTAGGGTTCCATACAAACTTATAAAGAACAAAATTAACTTTGCAGTTCGATCCCATGAAACGGCTATTGCTCCAACCGCAAAGAATAAGTTTGTTATAGTAAAATCGCTTTTTTTGTTATTAAACTACATATTTACGGTTATCAGATTTTTCCATTTACGCGTGCTTTATGACATTGCTTCTCGCCAAATTTATTGATTCTAGGTTAACAGGAACTACTATATAGGCTTTCGACCCAAAACCTATAGGGTACTTCCGGTTGACCTAGAATTGTCAATTTTGGTTAAAAGCAAGGTCTTACAGCACAAGTAAAGAGAAAATTCCTAAAAAAATTAGGTACTTATAAGTTTTCGCAAAAATCTAAAATTGTCCATATTATTATCGTTTTATCATGTTGACTCAAGATCTTGATTTTATACACCTAATAGGGACTATAGACCTCAGTATCTGGTATAAATTTCAATTTGCTAGGTCCACCGATTCCTGACAGAGATTGCAACCTACCGAAACCGGCTAGAGGTTATTTAAAATGGTCGTAAACAAAATAAACAAAATACTACAAAAAGTAAAAATAAGACATACATTTGACCAAATTGGTCCTGTACGAGGCCAAAAGGATTATGATATCTCAGCATGGTGCTGTAACATTGAAAAAAAGTCACTGCGCTGGTATTCTGATAAAGTGATGCCACCACGGCCGAATAAAATAAAAATCTTTAATAAAAAACGATACGAAATAAACGAATTAACAAAAATCTTGAATAAAGAAAAGTCTTTCTGTTTTTAAGGCTTCTTAGTCTTCACATTTTCCGTAGTCACGCCCCTTTTGATTACGGCGAAGCGACAGAACTGAACACTGAACAGTTGATCGATGATTCCTAATTAGCTCCTTTACGACCGACTAATGCCTCATAAATCCCACCACAATCATCACACATTATCTCCCGATTCTAGTAGGTATAATAGAAAATGATAGCCCCCGTCAGTGGCTTGTAATGTAACGCAAATTGACTGATATATTGCTGAGATAATTGCGCCAGTTAAGATTAATTAGTAGCTTGTAAGCGAATGCGAGGTTGTATGTTACATACTTCGGGGAATTCCAGTTAATATCCATCAGTTTGGCTTCTATCAGTTCAGAATTGAGCATTATTTGCAGTTTTTACACAACGTCAAATTAAAATTATCTATCAAAACGCTGTAGACATATATACGACTAGTGCCCCGTCCCGGCTTCGCACGGGTGGACAATGTGGACATTTATTCTTTAAACATTTTGGGATAAAATACAGGGTCTAAACGGACTCTTCACGAAATCACCAACCAAGCATTCTGTACATCAAACTAATTACTTAGTTTGATGTACAGAATGCTTGGTTGGTGATTTACTCTCTCGCTCTACGCAAAAATTATTAAAAGAAAGAAAGAAAAAGTATTTATTAAACTCACACAGGACATAATAGAAACAAAAATATAGAATTAGTTGGGACACAATTATTTAAAAAGGTAAACATGAGAAACATAACGAGCTATTAAATTTGATTAGTCCTGTGCAAGGTCAAAAGGCTCCTATCTCTGCAAGGTGCTGTGACATTTAAAAAAAAAAGTCACAGCTTTGGTATTCTGATAGGGGCCCAAAGTGATGTCACGGTCAGTAAAATACGAATATAAATTTATAAGACAAAATAATACTATTAAACAAATATAAATATTTAATGTGTATTAAAATACAGGTTGAAGAATAAAAAATATCATAATTTTATCTGCACCCAACGTCCGGGGAATGATCCATAACATCATGTATTGCTGGGAAACGACTTCTTTTTTGGGGTGAAAAAAAAAAAAATCATCTTTCGTTTTGCGGACGAATCTATTGAAATAAATCTTTGGAGTCCGGTAGAAATAGAACAGGTATATCCTGAGGCAATTTTCAAAATGGTTAGTAGGCTTAATATTTATCACTAAGTTCTACCATTATCAAACATTGCAAGTCCCATTTTGTGGTTTCGTAATGTCGAATATCTCGCAGCGGTTACCAATGAACCGATTATAGGTTGACAGCTAAAATTGTAGTTCAAAACACGTGACCATGATTTATTTTGTTTCGTTTTGTAACCGTTTTTGGTTCTTCGAGCCGTTTTTTGGTCCTTCGAGCCGTTTTTTGCGAGAAACGGCCAGGACGTTTGTAGGACGGTTGTGTTTTATTTTTTGTCCATGAAACTTAAAGGATGGTCATATTTTGTGAGCATTCGCAAGTATTTAGGGACGTACTTACGTGGTACGTATTGGTTTTTCTGCTTGTTTGTCATAAGCAAAAAAAAAAATAGCTGCTCATAAAGAGTTCTAAACATAACATCATAACGTCACGCCTGTAATCCTCGAAGGGTAAGGCAGAGGCGTTTCTAATAGTACTCCCACAGTTATGTTTTAATCCCATGTAATAGGGGCGAGCCTATGGCCATAAACCGTGCACAAATCCAGACTCGGTGACAGCTATTGAGACATTTCTGATAGAAAAACCCAAAAACACTTTGCCTGACCTGGGAATCGAACCAAGGACCTCATGCATAGCAGTTGAATTGGGACCACTAAAAGTCCAACGCCATCACTAAAGAGCCATTTTTATCGCTTGCAGGTTTATGGAAAGTTGTCAAGCAAATTAACACCCTACGTCAATTTACCGCGTCAACTGTCAAAGAGATTAGATCGATTTTATTATACGGACAATTTAATTGGATAGTCAATTGGCTGAATAATTAATACTTACTTCACATCTTGCATAAATATGTCGATGACATGTCTTTGTTTATTTAATTAAGGCGACTACAGGAGCTAAATTAGCAACTCTATTTGTGATGGTTTAAACTTCGTTTGAAAAACTGTTAGCATGAAGTTGTAATCAGCTTGCACTACAAAGTGGTTTTTACGTCAGTCACTGCGGGCCGAATAGTGCGAAATAAGTGTTTTTTTTTGCGATTTACAAAAAATCTATAGATTAAAATAAAACACTATCATGCTATTAGGCTGCTTGTAGAATTATTTGCCAAAAAATCAGAATGATCGCATGTGTTTGAGTATGGTTCTTACGGGTTAAAATATTTTTTTAGAGATAAGTGCGTGATCTTTTTTTATCGAGTAAAATTAGTTGTATTATATTTTCAAAACAGATAGTGTTTTGAAAATATTTTGAAATAAATATTATAAAATACTTTTCTAGCATCATATATCCTGAAGAATATCATATATTTTTCTGGTTTTGTTTATCGCAGTGAATCATTTTTTTTTGCATTATAAAACTCGCGTTTAGCTCCTGTAATCCCCTTAAGAAGAAACTTTGCCCCACACTAGGAATCTCTTGTATCTTCTCTTGTATCGTAGGTGCGTTTACAAACAGCCAAACCCGGAACAACTACCTGTAGCCCATACAAATATTTGTTCCGTGTGGGAAACAAACCCGCGATACGCAGCGCAGCAGCCAATGGCTCAACAACTGCGCCACCGGTGCTGTCAAATATACTTATATATAAAACGAATCACGCAAACCAAGAACACTTTTATAACAATAAGCCTACCAACTTCAAACTTTCTACCACTCATATTCCTAAATAGTTGAGCGCTAAATTAGGCTTCAGTAAAGCGCTTCAGCAGCTGCCGTCACGTCGAACCATTCAGCCATCATCATTGTCCAGGCTAACGAAGTGGGCTGTCTTTGACACCTCTCAGTTGAGATGAAGGTGGTGTCGAGAGGATCAGTGAAAAACAGGGAGGTACTTAGACTAAAGGCTTTTGGCATCATGGAGATGAATATTAACGTGATTGCGATTTATTTTAATATTAAAGAGTGGTGCTCTGGTGAGTGTTAAGATTTCTTTGTGTCAATTTGGATTCATTAAAGTTTTAAATAAATTAGAGCTAAATAAATAAATACCGCTGGACACTACACACACACATTAAGCAACGAGGCTTGTGTCGTGGTCACCAGATAGTTGATATACTACATAGATACTTTTATGTTTGTAAATACATACTTAAACATCCATGACTCGGATTTTTTTTTCTGATGTGAAATTATGAAATGACTCCTTTCGCTCTGGGTGGAGCAGGAGGGAGTGTCAGACTTTTACTGACTTTTAGTCAGTAAAAGGTTTTACCCATCTATGTTCCTTCATCGCCCTTTGTGTTCCGGGGCCACGGTATCTCTTTCGAATAGTCCCGCAGCCCCGGCAGGCTTCGGCCCTTGCGGACCCCTTCGTTATTGCTGACTCTCTTTGAGGCGCGCGTGGAACACGAACGCGCCGTCGACACGGCCTGTCGTCATGAGACGGACGGACGGCGAGCTAGCCCATGGCTCCCCGTCTACAGGCCCGCGCCTACGGTGGCCGGAAGCCACCACGCGACGCCCGGAGCGTCTCCCGCGGCGGTGCAATTCGAACCCTGGACCCTAAAAACGTAAGGCAGCTTCTCTATCGCTGCGCCATTTGGGTCAAATTACTGAGAATGATTTTGGTATCTTATCGTCAGGTTACCTACTAGTGGACTAGCTAGGTTGTGCTAGTCATAAACGTAGTCGATCCATGGAAAATACTGACATTAAGTTGCATCCAGTAAAGCTGGAAGCTGTCCTCAACTAAGTCAGAAAAAGGTTAGGCATAATTTGGTATCTGAAAATACCTAATTATATAAGAAGAATTTGGGTAACCTAACAAAATATACTGATGAGACAACGTGAAGAATAATGTTGCACCCTTCTACCAACGTTTATTATATTTTCGGCAATCTGCGGCAAAAAACGGCAAAAACCTAATATCACGCTGTATTTATAAATCCACACAGAACCACTAAACAAATTGCTCCGGAAAATAAACATTCCCGGCGATCCCAGCAGTGGGATTCACCTATAAAAGAACAACAACACTTCTGGTTCACAATTTGCGTTATGTCCACACAGTCGATTGTTCTAGTAAAGTTAAATTAACACTGTCTATGTGAGCCCCGAGGAAGCAAATTGTAGATTTCAAGGGGTCGTGATTTTAAGTTTTTGAAACAACCTGGCGCTTGGGTCTAGTGCAAATAGTTGGTGATTTTAAAACTTACTTCACAAATGCGACTTTTGAGAGTAGGGTCTTGATTGCGACCCTGATGTCGAAAAAAGTGTTTTACCATGACGTCTTTGGATTCGATTTCAGAATATTTTTTGTAGGGTAGCTCCCTTACACGTAAAGTGTGGATGATTTTTTTTTAGCCGTCTACCCCATCGTGTGGGGTATCGTTGGATAGGTCTTTTAAAATGACTTAGGAGTTGCTAACACTACTATTCGATTTAATGCTCCATTTACGAAATATTAAACTTTAAAGTGCAAATTTTTGTTCCAGTCCCCCCGCCCTCTAAAAGCTAAACTGTTGGCTTGAAAAATTTGGAAAAAATCATGATGATAGTGCATTTCATGAACTTTAAAGGAAAACTATAGCGGTTAAGATAACTTTGTAAGTTTAGCACTAATAGTCGTTGAACTTGGGTGTTGGATAATTTTGTACCAAATTAAATCATTAGAATAAATCCTATAAAGTGACTAAGAGAAGTAGTTGCTTGTTTATAACGGGTAAAGGCTTGCATTGAAAGACAAAATCTAAAATTAAAAAGCATAATAAATTATCATAAGTTTCACAAAGTTGCTGCTAGATGGCGCTGTACCAACGGTTCGTTCTATATTGTCATAACGGGCTACTACGGAACCCTACACTGCAGGTGGACCTACACGCCTTTGGCCGGTTTTTCATTTTCGAAACGTTCAAACAGTATTCTTTCTTTATGGCAGTGATAGCCTAGTGGTGTGACCGTCGAACTGCCAAGTCATAGGTCTCGAGTTCGAACCCAAGGCACCTTTGAATTTTCGGATTCATGTGCGTATTGTATAATTATCACTTGCTTCGGTGAAGGAAAAACATCGTGAGGAAACCAGCATGCCTGAGAGATATTTCTCGACGGCATGTAAAGCCAAGTCAGAGGCCCATGGGCGGCTTAAAAACTCTGACACCAGGTTAGGCACTAACCACACGATAAAGAACAGTATTTGAAAGATCCAAGTTTTGATTATAAAGATTGAAGCAACGACAGTTTGATGCGCTTTAGACAAAAATAAAGTTTTATTTGCAATAAGAGATGTGCAAAGTGGAGAAAAGAGGATATTATGTTTAGAAGCTAGGGGATACCCCCTAGCTTCTAAACATATAGCCACCACACGCCGCTCATAGCACATTGCTTGCCGCACGCTGCTCACAGTACGCCGGCCGCGTTTAGCACACCGCGCACCGCACGCCGCTCAGAGCACGCTGCTCACGTCTTTTCTCGTCTCCACTGGCCTAAACAATTACGAGACATCTCCTCTCCTTTCTACTCAACTGTTTCCACTAAAACTAAGCGGAGACTAGAAGTGTAAATTACAAAATTCTATTGGTGGCTTAGGGTGGATGCTCCAGGGTAGCCCGTGAAATTACAATTTTCTTACGTTTTTGCAATTTGCAGGTCAGGGTCAGGTTGTATGTTGATTAAAATATGATTCGCGGCTGTAACACGTATGACCTGCGAATTGCAAAAAACGTAAGAAAATTGTAATTTCGCGGGCTACCCTGGAGCATCCACCTTAAAACACATCTCTCCTCTCGTGTCGTCTCCTTTTCGGTGGAGTCCGGCCCTTACACCTGTCTATTCATATTCATCATTATCATCTGCCTAGCCTTTTCTGAACTATGTTGGGGTCGGCTCCAGTCTAACCGGATGCAGACCTGTCTATCCCTAATAATTTACATATTTTTCATTCAGTCCAATTACACAAGCACATACACCCAAATATAACAAGCTCCAATTCCGTCCTCGTTAAAACCGTACTCGTACACGGATACGTTATTACTGGATGTCTCCAAACAATTTAATTGAATCGGTTTATAAAACAGTGTGGTTTAAACCGACGCCACTTTGCTAACAAAAGTTAGATTAGTTCGCAGTGTGCCACTTCTAGAACGTACCTACCCAGGATATATTGCATGCACATTTTTTAATGACAAAGTTTCCTATCACTGGGGGATACCTAACTGGGAAATAATGGGTTTTCTTTGCAATTGCTTCGGAGAGAAAAATTGCGGGTTCCCATCGGATCGGGAGAGGGTGCCTGACCTGATTAAGTGTTTTTATTTTTATGTTTCTTTGGAAATTATGTGCCTCTATTTACGGTGATATTGATACTGATTCTGATACTGCTAGCCTGCGTCATCCTACAGCTGGGCAAAGGCCTCTCCTCTGACTTCCAGTTGTTTATATCCAGGGCTAATGTGGACCACTAGTCGCTGGTCTTGTCCAGCTCGTCTCGTCATCTTCTACAAGGTCTGCCGCGACGCCTTCTGGCTGTGTCAGGGCTCCAGGAAGTGGCTATTTCGGCCCACAGCTCATTGGGCATGCGGCAGACGTGGCCAGTTCAGCCCCACTTCAGTTTAGCGGCTTTTTGAGCAACGTCAGTAATTTACTTGTGTAATTTGTCTTTTTACGCTGAAGCGTATTAAAATTGAGTTAAGTTTTTGGTGATATTGAAGTGGTGTAAACTTTTCTTGAAGTACAACTATATTTATATTACTATATATATGATATCGTGATCATCGAACATTTTATTTTATTTTAAATGGGATAATAAACAACTACGTATAAGTTACTATAAAGCAAGCAATAGTTACAAAACCAAATCAGATAAAATCATAAACAAATCCATTTACTTAAATTAAATTATGCGCTAAATAAATATTACTATTATAATTACAATTTTTTTTTTATAATATTAGATTTAAATTTATTTTTCGAGCATGCAAATATATCAATATCAATAAAGTTTGAATTATAGGATTCCAACATTCTATGGATAGGGCAGCGTAAGCCAGAGTTCGTTCGACAAGAATTGAGCGCGAACAGAGTACGAGCACAAACCTGGCACACATAAACTGTTCGGGGGATAGAATAACATTTGCAGTACATAGTTTAATTTCGTTGAAGTTTCTTTTTTCCTTGTTGGTCTAGTGGTTGCAAGCGCGATTGCTGAGCCTGAGGTCCTGGGTACCATTCTTAGGTCAGGCAAAGGTGTTATTGAGTTTTCTCATCTAGAATTTCTCAGTAGCAGCCAGGAAGACTGTATTTGTGGCCGGTTGATAGGCGTTCTCTCTTTTACATGGAACTTAAACATAGTTGGCAAAATGTGGGAGTACTATTAGGTACATCTTTGCTTTACTCTTCGGGGATCTCAGGCGCGATGTTATGTTATGTTTATTTCTTTCTTTTCTACGTTATTCTTATTTTTTCTTCTCGAATCGATGACTCAAAGTTTGTCCAACCAGGTCGTGACCCTATAAAAATTTTGAGATTTCATAGTCGGTCCCAAGTAAAAGTTGTTTATTTTCATGAGTACTAGACGCCCTTAAAGTAATTAAAACGACTAAAAAACAGTGTTGTATAGGTATACAATGTTCGTGGTATAAGTGTGACAATAAACTTCAATTTGCTCAATTTGCTGAGCAAAATCAAGCAATAATATGGGCCATCATAGTATTTATTTACAGACGTATTTCAAAGTGGTTCACAAAAAAACTTTTTTCAAAAACACAAACCAAGTGAAAAATAACTTTAGCTTCAGAAGTCGGTGACTTTTGTTCGACCTGGATAGCTCTATCGTTTGCCTCATTGAAGTCCTGGAGTGTGCAATAGCTCTAAATGATTATGTGGAATTATTTATTTCTATCCTTACTATCCTCATCCTTACTAATGTTATAAATGGGAAAGTTTGTTTGTTATCTTTACACGCCTAAACCACAGAACCGATCATCCTGAAATTTTGCATACACGTTGTCAGGTGTACAGGAAGAAGAAGAAGGGGGCATGGGCCGATGCCTGCCGGGGCTGCGGGACTATTCGAAAGAGATACCGTGGCCCCGGAACACAAAGGCCGATGAAGGAACATGGATCGGTTTTAGTCAGTAAAAGTCTGACACTCCCTCCTGCTCCGCCCAGAGCGGGAGGAGTCATTTGATGATTTCCCATCCGAAACAAAAAGGGTACGTTTTATCCCGAAAACAAGTACTGTTCCCGAGGAAAACAACAATAACGTTCTTATGACCATAGATGGTGCCCGTGTCTTTCGAATCATGATTGAATTATATTATTACAAGCAGAATGGGTACAACCCGAATTGATTGCCTACCTAATAAGCATAGCTAGACACTAGGACTATGAATTCAATATTTAGTTGCGGGTATCATTTAATTGACTTTCAAAGGTATTCCGGGACCCAAAAACCTGATTAGCATTCCAAGCGGATTACTAATAATACCTAACATACATATGTAAGCTTGTTCTAGTAAAACACTTTTAAACGTGTTAGGAGATCGTGGCTATACACGCTCATTTTTATGTCGTTCTGAAACTGAAAGCCATAAACTCGATCTTCGAACTCGCAACGATAAAAAAAACAGTCCAATGTTTTTTTTTTAAATAACTGAAAAAAAAACAAATTTATTATAAATTTAATTTTTCGTGATTTTTTTTAATTTTTATTGTTATTTAAAAAAAAAAGAACACGACAGTTTTTTTATTGTTGTTTTTTTAAAAAACAGTCCCAATGGTACGGAGTTCGATGATCGAGTTTATGGCTTTCGGTTCCAGAACGACCTAAAATAACAGCCGCTCTGGTCAGCCTTCAGGTTAAGCCGCGCTTGCTTAAGTTCGTCCGTGGATGGGTGACCACTCATTAAATACCGAGCTACCTCCTCGGAAAGCCGTTGGCTTAGGCTAGCTGTCAATTTGTAGATCTTTGACAATCGGTACCTGTAGGTTGTTAGTGGCCCGATAGTCTGACAACCAGTTTGACCAAGGGGTATCGTATTACCCAGTACTAATTGGGTTGTGGAGGTGTATTAAATACAGGTATTCAGCTGCATTCGGTTAGTCTAGAAGCCGACCCCAAAACAGTTAGGAAAAGGCTAGGCAGATGACTTTTGAACGTGTTAATTGCCAGAAGTTTAAACTCAGTGGTATTTTACATATTTTTTTTTACGTTTATTTAGACTGTTCTACAAAGTGCTATTCTGCTAAATTGTAAACTGGGAAATAAATTATTATTATTATAATTCTGATATCTTTCTCCGTAGCTGTACAAAATGCGGAAGAAAACTAAATAACATTTTCACTGCAAAATGAAGGCATTCGAAAGAACAGTTTATCATTTTTTTTTACAAAAGCAACACCAAAAAGTTTCAATTTGAATTCGTCCGTTTACACGAGAAAAACGTACGATGGAAGTAATATACGAGAAGCTAAATCCATCTGGGTAAACTGAGGAAAACTGGGCAAACTTGGGCGAAGTTTTTAAGCTGTACTGTCTGCCCATTTGTTTGACTTGTTAGTTGTGGAACTATTTGTGGAAAACTTTTGTGTTTTTGTTGATAGTGATACGACAGCACCTTTTATTTTTTTTGGATGAAAGTTTTTTAGTATCTACATTATTAACGTCTCGCTGAAGAGAAAGAAGAGAAGAGAGAACCTCTTTTTTACCGACTTCTAAAACGGCGGAGGTTCGCAATTTAGCTGTATTTTTATTAAATGTTTGTTACCTCATAACTCCGTCATTACGGGTGCGATTTAGGTGATTCTTTTTACATTTAGTTTTTTTTTTGCAAAAAAAAAAAAAACAACAGCCTTCCAGAAAAAAAAACACAAAATAGTGGAAAATCACAGTAAAAAAAATCAATGAAAGAAACAAAACTCATCGATTTCCGGAAACGATTCGCCCTACCATTTCAAAAAATGGTAACGTTTTAGTTGACAATGATATTCTACTCAGTCATTCTGAAAATAGCATCTACCGTTTCACGCGATATCGACGCACGAACTGGGTGGGCCCGTTCTTCTTAAACATCATCTGCTTACGCTTTTCCCAACTATGTACGTCAGCTAGGTAGGTCAGCTTCCAGTGTAACAGGACGCAGCTGAATAGGTACCGTTTTTGTGAAATATTGATCCACATTCACAGATTTTCAAAAAAATGTACAGGTACAGTTAGCCTGAAAATTTGCATTTTACACAAAACATTTTTAGTTTTTTTTTTTTGCAATTTGTAACTTTTTTAGTACTCTAACCAGGGGGCCTACCATGATCTAATTAAAAACGATGCAAAAGCAAGACAGTTCAGTTTAGGTTCCTAAACTGCATCGCTCAAACTCGTACCATGACGTCCAATACGCTCAGCGGCATTTGGATCGTTAAAAGTGAATGAAAGATCGCAATTTGTGGCTAAACCGCGTTTGAAACGTTTTTGGTGAAAAAGAGACAACGCTATTAGTATCAAATAACTTTGTTTCGCGCACATTTTAGTGTCAGACACGATCAGAAGCAAGTTACGTTTTATTTGTTTTTAACTTAGTAATAGTCTAGTATAATCTTCCTCAAAAAACTCAAACTAAAGCTGTTCATCAGACATCTGTTAGAGAAAAACAAATGCGGTTAAAAAAGGCATTTAAAGAGGTATTTTAGACTTCATAAGAAAGATTAAAGTACACTTACATTGGTTTTAAAACTTTATTTTCGTCAATAATTCACCAAACGTTTCAGTTTATGTTAGAGAAATAGTAACTTTTGTTGAATCGCTTATTTTGATAGTTGAGCGTTTCAGTTGAGCTGCTCTATGGACGTCATGGTACCAAACAAGTACAAAATTGAATGAATGAAATCTGTTGGCAACACCAACAAAAGTTTTATTAATATTTGGGTTTGGCAACATTGTAAAAGCAGTTTTTTCGATTCCGTTTCCACGGTGTGCGCGTCCGTACCTATTATAACCTACTAAGTGATTTAAAATACAACTGTACTCTGTGTATTGCTGTGTTGTGAGAAAATAAACTGTGCCCCTCAAGTACTTGACTATCACTGTCTGAGGAAGACAAACCAGCACCTAGCTATCCCCGAGCTGCACATCAAGCTCCAAACATTGGTCCTTCTCCCCGCGATTTCTTCGTCAGGCGGGCAACGAGTGCTTGGGCAAAGGCGCAGCGATCTCCATTGCGAACTGCACGCGGCGCAATCCCATTGTGCGGCGTTTCATCCACACTGCAAGGGATAACACATCACTACAAACGACGCGCACAGGCAATCTAGGCTGCAAAAGTACAAGACGGCTGCGATTTTCTTTTGGTTGGCCCGCGATATCCCTTCGGTGCTAGCTACTAGCTACAGCTGTTCAGCCTACGATAACGGAAGACGCAACAGGATTTATAGAATACAGCTGCAATTGCTTTTGGTTGGCCCGCGAAACCCCTTCGGCGTCAGCTACGATCCAGCTTATTCATCCTGCGAGAAAGAAAATAGGTATCCTTCAATTCAAGAAAGCTAAAAGCTATTCTAAGGACCTATCAAGAGTGAGAGTACGATTCCAATATTCAAGACTTCAATCAACTTTAATTTGAGATGCAAGCCCTGCAAGAAAAACATTCATTCAACTCAACACCAAAAAGTTAGTTTCAAGCATCCGACATATTTCAATCAATCAAGATCGGCCATTTTGTCGAATTTGTCGATCGATTGTCATCAAGCCGGCCGGCGTGGTGCAGGGTGGCAACACTGCGCACTCAAATCAAGAACCGGGAGCGCAGGAGCAAGCGCGCGCGATTACTTCAGCGGCGTTAGGTTGGCAGCGCGACAAGGGTCGTCCAATCACAGCGCGACGTTGGTCGTATGACGTAGACGCTACAGGTTTTTTAGCCAATAGAATTTTATTACTTTAATTTGTAGGTGGACATATTGTATTTAGTCTATGCAGTTCTTGCACGCACTGTCTGTTGTAAAAAACCATTTTGTTTTGATTGAACCATATAGTTTCTCTGTTGAACAATTTATCATTGTGATTATTTGTGTTCGCTCGGACTTGTGCAAATTAAGTTCTTGTGCCAAAATAACTAAGTATAGGTGATATCTCACTATGCCTGAAAATAAAGAAGCTATTCGTGAACTTCGCAGTAATCGAGGTTATGTTAAAGCGTCCATTACGAGACTATGCGGGTCTTGTAGCGATTCGGACGTCGCAGCCATGTTGATACATAGCCTAAGAGTTAAAAAGTCAAAGCTAGAGTCTCTTTACATGGAATACGAAAGCTTCAACAAGAAGATATTCTTCCTGTCTGAGGCCTCAGACGATGAGGACTTTTCAGCGGTAGAAAACAAATATTTCAACGTCATGGCAAGGTTGGAAGACGCGATTGAACTGAAAACTGTTTCTGCAAAGCATGATGATGCTAGCGATTTATCTGAAAGTCACTCGCGTACTAAATTACCTACCATACAGATGTCTTGCTTCCAAGGTGAGTACTCAGAGTATCAAGCGTTCATCTCACTTTTCGATTCACTTATACACAAGGACAAGCATTTAGATTCCTTACAGAAATTATACTATTTGCGGTCTTATCTAAAAGGTGAACCCTACGACCTCATTAAGAACTTGCCCTTGTCTAATGAGAGTTATTTAAAAGCGAAAAAATTATTAAATGAAAGGTACAACAATAAATATAAAATTCAGAATGAACATATTGCACAATTGTTAGATCTTTCACCTTTATCAAAGTCTACGTCTGCAAATATTCGCAGTTTTGTTTCGAGCACAAAACAAATTATAGCGGCCATTGAAAATCTCAACAATGATATAAAATATTGGGATCCAATAATTTTATGTATCCTCACTCGCAAATTAGATTCCTATACTGCAAGAGCCTACCAAATGGAGCGCATCGACAATATGGAGCCAAAGGTAAAGGACTTCATCGAGTTCCTTGAGAAGAGGGCCCTCGCTATGGAGAATGCGGAGCCCACAACTTCCAAGGGCAGCAAGGTGGTGGTGAATGTAGCAGCACAGAAGACTTCTGCGACTGCGTGCTTACACTGTAAGTCTACCACGCACAAGTTATTTAATTGCAAATCTTTTAAATTACTTTCTGCTCTGGAGCGATTAAACTTCTCAAAGGCTCAAAGTTTGTGTCAAGTTTGTTTAAACAAACACAATGGAAAATGTAAATTCCATTTCAAGTGTGATCAGTGCAAGCAACCTCATAATTCACTGATTCACTACGAGGAAACTGTTCCACCTGTCAGTTTGTTGTCCGGAGAACAAGAAAATTCTAATATTTTACTCCCTACAGCACAAGTTAAGCTACTGACCAAGGACAAAAAGGTAATATTAGCAAAGGCGATTCTAGACACAGGTTCTCAGGCATCCCTAGCAACAGATAGTTTAATTAAACAATTAGGTTTGACCCCAACACCCAAGAATACAAATATAATCGGTGTTGGCAATTCACAGAACTGTGCCAAATATTGTATTCCTTTGCAGATACAATCAACAACTTCTTCTTTTAAGAGGGCAATTAACTTCCATGTTGTTCAGCAAATAACCTGCAAATTGCCACAAAATGAAATAGATATTTCCAAAATCAAAATACCCGAAGGCATAGTGTTGGCTGACAAAGACTATTATGTCCCATCCAGTATCGACTTACTAATCGGTGCTGATGTGGTTTTTCAGATTCTGCTGCCATCTCAGCCGGAGGCGGAGTTGCAGTCAATTAATTTAGTCAACACCAAGCTTGGATATGTCATCGGGGGCACAATTTTGCAACAACAGGTACCCGACAATAAGGTAACCTTATTCTGTTCAACATGTGACAATAACATCAATGATGAAATTAAAAACTTTTTTGAGGTGGAGAAGGTGCCTCAGGCATACTGTGAGAAGCTGAGTGAGCATGACCTAGCTGAAGATATTTTCCAAAATTCTGTCAAATTAAATAATAATAAATTTCAAGTTGACATACCCCTCAAGGTACCTATTTCCGAAGTTAACCGCCATTTAGGTAATTCTTTTGATTTGGCATTGCACAGGTTTTTAAGCTTAGAAAAGCGTCTTCACAAAAATCCCCTTCTTTTAACAGAGTATGAAAAATTCATTCAGGAATATGTGGAGCTAGGTCATGGTCAATATATAAATTTTCAGAGTTATGATCATGAACAAGACCCTGTATATTTCCTACCTCACCATGCGGTGGTCAACGAGTCTAGCAAGACCACTCGCACTAGGGTCGTTTTTGACGCATCCATGAAAACAAATCAAAAAGTCAGCTTGAATGATTTAATGCTCAATGGTTCATTACCACAAAAAGAACTTTTTGATATAATACTTTTGTATCGAATAGGTGACTTTACTTTCTCAACCGATATCCAAAAAATGTTTAGGAATGTATTAGTCAATCCAAAGCATGCAAGTCTCCAAAACATTCTATGGCGCAGCCACCCTAGTGACACAATACAATGCATACGCTTGAACACTGTTACTTATGGCATGAAGAGCAGTAGTTTCCTGGCTACAAGATGCTTGCTTGAACTAACTAATAGGTATGGTACTGACTATCCCCTTGCCTCATTTATTCTGAACAACTGCACTTATATTGATGATATTTTATATTCAACATCTGACAAATTGGAATTACTAGAGTCCAAAGGTCAACTTGAGGCTATTTTACAGAAAGGTGGGTTTCATACACACAAGTGGGCATCCAATTCTCCAGGCATTTTGTCAGACATTCCATATAGTGAACAGCAATTTAATGAGTTAGAGCTACAAAAAGATAGTTGCACAATGAAAGCACTAGGATTGCATGTTGACATAAAGAATGATTGCTTTACTATGTCCTGTCCAAACAATTTTGAAAATGATATAGTAACAAAAAGATCAATTTTAAGTTACATAGCACGGTTTTACGATCCCATGGGGTTTGTGAGTCCCATCATTGTTAAGGCGAAGGTAATATTGCAAAAGCTTTGGCTTGATAAGCTAGACTGGAATGCCCCGCCCCCCGCTGCAGTGAAGGAGGAGTGGTTGAGGTTTGCGGCTGAATTATTTGCTATGGAGCCAATTTCTTTTAATAGGAACATTCCAGTCCCCAAATCCGCCGAAGCTGTTCAACTCATCGGGTTTGCCGACGCGTCAAGTTCTACTGGGTATGGATGCTGTGTCTATCTCAGAGTGGTAGACATAACAGGTAAGGTAAACATAGCTTTACTCTGTTCGAAATCGAGAATAAATCCGCATAGCAAGCCACTAACCATCCCGCGATTGGAACTCAATGCCGCGCTTTTATTATCGCATCTGATCAAAAGAACGCACGATACACTTAGCTTAAAAATTGTAATAAATAATGTTTACTTATTTACTGACTCCATGATTGTCCTGGGTTGGCTTAATACCGAAATTATTAACTTACAAGCTTACGTCGCGAACAGAGTGAAGATTATTAAAGAAATTTCTTCTCAGTATCAGTGGCGCTACGTCAACACGAAGGAAAACCCTGCCGATCTTATTAGCAGGGGGATGGATCCACAAGATCTTGCAAGCTGCTCATTATGGTGGCATGGACCATCCTTCCTACAAAACGGTAAGCATGACTTCTGCAATAACAGTCAAAATCTCCCCGCTGTTACCCTTCCTGAACTCAAGAAAGTGGCGCCATCTGGTGATCAACTTGTTGCACTCTCGACGCAGGTACAAAACGATTTATTCGAATTTTTGCTGAAGTATTCTGACATACATAAGATGACACGAGTCATGGCTTATGTACTTAGGTTTTGCAACAATATAAAAACAAAAAACAATAAAATTCTTCTCAATTATTTATCTAGTGAAGAGTTAACAAAAGCTTTAAATTTAATTATAAAGCAAGAGCAATATGTTCATTTTAGCCAAGAAATTAAAAACCTAGAACAAAATAGGGACATAGTAGGTCCTCTTAAAGCGTTACATCCTTTCTTGGACGATCAAGCTTTACTTCGAGTAGGTGGCAGGATACAAAATTCCCAAGTTCCCTATGAACAAAAACATCAAATAATATTACATAAGGAATCTAAGGTCACTGAACTTTTAATTAGGTCTGAACATCAAAGATTATTTCACGCAGGCCCTAAATTACTTATTTCCATTTTAAATCAGAAATACTGGCTTATAAATGCCATGCGGCAAATAAAAAAAATAACTCACAAATGTCTTGTGTGTTTTAGGATGAAAGCCGAGGCTGCAAAGCAGCTAATGGGTTCATTACCGCAACAGCGCGTTACTGCCTGCAAGCCCTTCCTAAAGGTTGGTGTGGACTACGCGGGGCCCATCCCAGTTAAAAATAGTCGAATTAGGAGATCAGTGGAAACAAAAGGATACATATGTGTGTTCGTTTGTTTCGTCACAAAAGCAGTGCACTTAGAGCTGTCATCAGATCTAACGACGGACTCATTTTTAGCCTGCTTCAAACGCCTCATAGCGAGACGAGGGTTGCCCAGCGAAGTCTACGCTGACAATGGGACGAATTTTAGGGGTGCGCCGAACCAATTGGCTGACTTGTATCGGTTGCAGGCGACCTCAGGACATCAAGCACGGGTGCAATCGTTTTCAGCCCAGCAAGGTGTAAGATTTCATTTCGTGCCTAGTTACTCGCCCGTGTTTGCTGGCCTGGCGGAAGCTGCGGTGAAAAGTACAAAATTTCACCTCAAAAGAATTTTGCAAAAACTAGTTCTTACCTACGAACAATTAAATACTATCTTAGTACAGATAGAGGGCATACTTAATTCGAGACCTCTCGTACCTATGTCCTCCGATATAAACGATTTCAGTTATTTGACCCCTGGTCATTTTTTTACAGGTAGTGCGATCATGTCTTACCCCGAAAAAGATATTTCCGAATTACCTAATAACAGACTAACGTTTTGGAAGGTTTGTGAACATGCAAAACAATGTTTCTGGTCCATATGGCATAAATATTATTTAAACTCATTGCAATGTAGATCAAAATGGCAATCAAGCGTACCTAATGTGACAAAGGGTATGTTGGTTATTCTTAGGGAACCGAATTGTCCCCCATTGCATTGGCCATTGGCTAGAGTCTCGAAAGTCTTTCCAGGGAAAGATGGGAAGGTGAGAGCAATAGAAGTTACTGCTCCTAATGGGAAAGCTTACAAGCGCTCCTTGTCAGGTATCTGTGTATTACCACTATATGATAATTAGGCATAAGTACATAACTTGCTACTTTGCACAAGTCCATGCTGAAATAAAATTAGGTAGATATATATAAAGTTGTCTAGTGATAAGATGATAACAGTTGTTTGTAACAAGTGTTTTTATATTTTGATGTGTGTTCAAAGTTGTCTAGTGATAAGATGCTAGACAGGTGTTTGTAACAAATGTTTTTTTATATTTTGATGTGTGTTCAAAGTTGTCTAGTGATAAGACGCTCGACAGGTGTTTGTAACAAATGTTTTTTTTATAGGTTGATGTGTGTTTCTTTCAATTTAACTTTGTTTTGATTTGTGACAAGTTTGTTGTAGTTTTATTGTTTCCTAGTTACATTATATAAGTATGTTTGTAGTGTAAAAAAAAGGCTTCTTTTCTGGAGGCGAACATGTTGGCAACACCAACAAAAGTTTTATTAATATTTGGGTTTGGCAACATTGTAAAAGCAGTTTTTTCGATTCCGTTTCCACGGTGTGCGCGTCCGTACCTATTATAACCTACTAAGTGATTTAAAATACAACTGTACTCTGTGTATTGCTGTGTTGTGAGAAAATAAACTGTGCCCCTCAAGTACTTGACTATCACTGTCTGAGGAAGACAAACCAGCACCTAGCTATCCCCGAGCTGCACATCAAGCTCCAAACAAAATCAAAACTTGCGACTCAGTTTGGGGTCAATCGCTGTCAGATGGCATGGCCTAAATTGAATCGTTAAACTGACGTCATGGTACGAATTAGAAGAACAGTTCAGTTTAGGTTTTAAAATGGATCGCGTTAAGAGCTCGTGGTCGGCCTCCTGGGTTGGTCCCATAAAAGTTTTTGATCAGTATTAGAAACAGGATCGATTGGCATCAATAAAATGTATTGTTTAAAATGGCTATTTAAAAAAAATATGCATAGAATCCCTGTAGGCACATAAAGTCTACTTTACCAAAACGACCACTTTACCAAAATGACCACTTTACCAAAACGACTGTATCCCTAAAGGTCTACTTTCCCGAAATGTCTACTTTCCCGAAACGTCTACTTTCCCGAAACGTCTACTTTCCCGAAACGTCTACGGACTCGACTCACACATAGGAATATTCGTCGTTTCGGCCTACAGGTGTTGGGACCAGTAGTGGGCCGAAACGACGAATCTTAAATTTTGTATTATTTTCATTCGCTGTTTCGGCCCACTCCATTTTTATGACATTTATTTATAAAGTAACATAAGCAAAAAAGTTTACCTACGATACGTTTTTTTTTAAATTTTATACTTAGGCAATTTATTGTTACTATTAATTAAGTGGCGCCACCCGGCGAAAGAAATTGGTGGTATTTTCACATTTAAAATGGTAAGTAGTTTTATTTTCTGCTAATATAGGAAGTAAGGTAGAGTTTTAAAACTAACATGATTCTAATAGAATTGTCCATTGCATATTTTTTTTTTCTTTACTTACTTATATTCATTTTTGTTTTAAAACTAATCATTTACTGACAAAAAAAATACTGTTTATTTTCAATAATGATTTTAAATAATACCGTAAAACTTCAATCCTTTGCTGATTTGAATTTTTGAAATAGAAAAAAATATTTGTTTCCATATAATTTAATTTAATATTAAAATTGTTGTCGCTGACTCTACTTTCTTAACCCAAATATGTTTATTAAGTAATCTTCATGCACCTGTCCGTTTTTTTTTCATAGTACCAATTTCGCAAACAGAGACAAGCTCGCAAAGTACCAAAGTACCAACTACGCTAATTACTAAACTGCAACACGCAAAGTACCTACCAACTACGCTGAGTCGGCTACGTAATTTCGAAACACTCCAGCTCGATGCACGTTAGTACGACAGATCTCGACTCACATAAACCCGATACACGGAATCTCCGACAAACAAACCTTATCGCGACTCATCAAATCCAGGTGTACGAAAGATATTGACAGCTGTCATCCAAAATCATATCCTCCATCCTCAATCATCTCATCGAGATCTATCACTTGTCTCTACAGAAGATTAGTTTAAGATCGATAGTTCCCGAGATACAGCCGTTTTAATTTTGACAGCTGTCATCCGAAATGTAGATCTCATCGAGACCTATCACTTGTCCCTACAGACGATTAGTCTCAGATCGATAGTTTTCGAGATATAGCCGTTTTAATTTTGACAGCTGTCATTTGAAATGCCTCCCTTCCCCTTCCACTGACTAAGAAGTCATTGAAAAAGTGTTCATTTTGGTAAAGTGGTCTTTCTGGTAAAGTAGAATTTATGTGCATTGTGGGGGCGGTGGTCATTATGAAAAAGTGGTCATTTTGGTAAAGAGATCATTTTGTGAAACGCAGTAGTCATTATGAAAAAGTGGACATATTGGGAAAGTGGTATTTTTGGTAAAGTAGACTTTATGTGCCTAAAGGATAGAATCATTGGATCATTTTCGTGCAATGGTTTAAGTAGTTCCCCTTACTGCCCCGCTGAAATTTTCCACCCTGCATAAACAAATGTGCTCATAAATCCTCTTTTATTCTATATTTGAAAAACGATATGATGTATGGTAACTTGATAAGATATCTGCTATCAAACTAAGAAACCAATTATAGTGTATGAACAAAACAAGTAAGTTATTGTAGCCCTAGAGAAATAATGGAGATCAAAATGAGAGCCAGGATCCACGAGGGACAGGCAAAGTTTGTTACTCAACGAGTAAAGTTATTGTTTGGACTATATCTTTTGATAAACAACGTTCAATCCATGAACTCTTCCAGTTTTCTTCCGCTGTTGTTTATGAATTTAGGTAGTGGTTCGGAAAATTTTAATAAAATGTATGAATTTACGAGGATTTTGGGTAAACAAGACGTACTTAGTAGCAACTTGTAGTTTTATGAAGTTGGTACAAAAATAAACACGCAAAGTAACCTTTTTCTTAAAATTCATAAACGATAAAATCTAATAAATCGTAGATTTTACCATGTAACCCGGGGTCTTTACAAAATCGCAATCTAAAATACCATCGCGTTCATGATTATGTCACTCATCAGAACAAAAGCAAATCAGAATCTTCGGAGAAAAATGGCTGTATCAGATTGATAAAAAAATACACGACTGACAGAGATATAAACGGATAGACAGGTTCAAAAACACACTAGAAGGAGATTATTCATCTTTCTTTATGAAACACATCATTTCACCCGCGACTTCGTCCACAAAAAATGTAATAGCTCAACTATAATATAATTAGTCCGTCAGATAAATTTCCAAAAAATAATGGACACATATTTTTTCTTTTTCGCGTAAACAAAAAATTAAGGCGATACAGAGTGTCGAAAACTCATGTGACGTCACATTTGAGTACATTTTTTACTGAAATGTGATGTCACAAGCCCCCACTCATGATCTTTGACACGTTATATCTTCGTCAATTTTTATTAATTTGATAAAACAAAAAACACATATCCAATATTTTTCGATAATCTAACTGACGGACTAAACAGAACATATTTTTTTTTTGTCAGTCTTCAGCCTTATTTATACCTTATAGCACCCACGAATAATATAGCTTTCTGCCGGTCGGAAAATTTTTAGAATTGGATCATTAGTTGCGGCAATTACCCTTAAAACATACAAACTTATAAACAAATTTTACACTTTTAGTCTAGTTTTCATAAAAAACGTTTAAGTTAGTTAGTTTAAGTTTAAGTTTTCATAAACCCTTAAATGTACCCGAGAAAAAGAGAGGTAGAGGACGCCTTCCGTACACATGGTACACTAGTATGACCAGCCTCATAAATAAAGAAAAACTACCCGACCCGACAACCCTAGACAGAATGGCGCAGGAAAGCTAGGAGAGCCGACCTCACTTAATATGGGATGGAGCAAAGTAGAAGAAGGAGTCTAGTTTTCATATCAAGCCAAATGCTGGGGCGCGCACCGCTAACTCGCGCGCTGCACACCCTCAACACGGTAGCGGATACCACAGACATATTCACCTGTACACTGAGTGAGTTCACAAGGGCCACGTACTTTGTAGCATGTAAGGTACAGTTAAGCATATATTTTTAAGCATATTTTAAGTTACTTTGTCGCATTAGATTTATTATCTGTAATGGCAAAGGAAACGTGAAATAAATAAATAAAATAAAAAATCTTAATCCCAAAGAACAACCCACAACACTCTGTGGTTTTCTTTAACCAACACACAAATTCGACCCACCCTATCCTGTAGGAGCCCCGTTCCAGGCCAGTTACAAGTTCTCCACTAGGTAACTACCATAGCCCAGTTTATCCGATATCAGCCGGGCTTAGCAAGTTCCCTCATAAATATGTATGGGTATCCATCTCCATATTTATAGTGATTGTTCAACTGTAAAGTTTCGGTATGTTTTAGTAATTAGTAACACTTCAATTACAAGGCATATTAATGGGTTCTTGGTAAATCTGAAAATGTTGGCTTTATTACCGTTTGTAGGTTAGTAACATCAAAAGCTTGGTTTATGAGGTTTTTGTTTGCTTTCTTATCTATTTTATGATGTAAAAATTCAATGATTTCTACCGTGAGGTTTTCAGTCGAGCAGAGTTAGTTGTTTGTGTAGGTACCTACTGTTTTACGGTCTTTTTCTTGTTTTTAGGGTTCCGTACCTCAAAAGGTATAAAAAGGAAAGGTCTGCCCGTCTGTCCGTCTGTCACCACCGATTTTCTCAGCAACGGGTTGACCTAGCAAGTTGAAATTTATACCAGATACTGAGGTCTATAGTCCCTAATCATGATCTGTCAACGAACCGATTTGTTTGAGGCACAATTGATTAACTATTGTGTCTACATCGTGGACAGATCAAGGGTTAATGTATAAAATCAAGGTCCTGAGTCAATACGGTAAAAAGAAATGGGCAAATTTTGATTTTCGCGAAAACTTGGTCGTACCAAAATTTACCTTAATTTTCAACTTTCTTATTTTTCGGATTTTCTCTTTACTTGTGCTGTCAGACCTTGCTTTTAAACAAAATTGGCAATTCTAGGTCAACCGGAAGTACCCTATAGGTTTTGGGTCGAAAACCTATAATTATGGTAGTTCCCGGTGACTAAAAATCACGAAATTTGGCAAAAAGCAAGGTCTTACAGTACATTTATAGGAAAAAATAAACAGTTTCAAAAAACATAAAAAAGTGAAAAATAACTTCAGCTTCAGAAGTCGGTGACAAAAAAACTAAATCAATCAAACAAAGGTCACCGACTTCTGAAGCTAAAGTTATTTATCACATTTTTATGTTTTTTGAAGTCGGTTTTATTATTTGCAAAAGGTTTTTACTTTTTAGTGGTTCACATGTGCTTACCCCTTCACAGCGTACCGATGCGATGTTATGTTATGAAATGGTGTAAACAATAGACAGACATGAGATTTCAGGAATCCCTGTCCATTTGCTATCATTTATTGAGGAGTTCCGTTGCCTATCTCCGAAGTTCTTCATCAGATCTTCATCAAATTGAAATGTGGACCCATTTGAATTTCGTGAAGATCTGATGAAGGACGAGAAAGTACTCTTCCAAAAACTACCCAAATCACTTCAAGTGTGCCTATAAAATTTTCAAACAAAAAAAAAATCCAAATCGGTCCAGCCATCTTGGAGTAATCGGGGAAAATACATAAAAAAAAAAGTTCCGACGAATTGAGAACCTCCTCCTTTTTGAAGTCGGTTAAAAATCTGAAAACCGTAAATATTATGTAGTATACTAACAAAAAAAAAATCGATTTTACTATTACAAACTTATTATTTGCGGTTGGTGCAATAGCCGTTTCTAGGGAACAGCAAAGTTAAGTTTGTCCTTTAAGTTTGTACGGAACCCTCGGTGCGCGAGTCTGATTCGCTCTTGGCCGGTTTTTTTATTTTTGTTTAATGTTGTGTGCACTTTATACCAAACAAACCTATTTTCTTTTGTTTTACCTTGATTACATTATACTTACGAAGACGGAAAGCTACATCTGTCTCTTACCTATCCTTTAAGTTACCCCAACACGTTGGCACGCAGGTTTAACTCGTTCATAATCACTTTCACCGAGAGCTCCTGTCCACTTCAGATGTTCGACATAAAAACTATAAATGTGCTCTGCTAAAACAAAGATTGCATCCATTGTCCAAAAACTCAAGCGTCGCCTTCAAACACTTTTACAAAAATCGTCTGCATTAAATAATTGTATTTAATGCAGACGAATTTTGTATGTTTGACCGCGATGATCGCGAATAGGCTAGTTTCCACCAATAATAAATTCCAAATATATTAAGTCCGTCAGTTAGAGTATTGGAAAATAATGGACACGTAATTTTTGTTTTTGTAAATCAATGAATATTGACAAAGATAAAACGCAACAAAACTCGAAAGAGGGGGCTCCTTACGTCACAACGCACTAAAAATTATACCACGGCGTGACGTATTGAGGATTTTAAAAGCATCGTATCTTCGTCAATTTTGGTTTACGTTACGTGTCCAATATTTTTTGGAAATCTATCTGACGGACTAATTAGTTTTTTTTTGTCATCTACCCTAACAACATACAACCTGATTCTGACGCTTTCACCTTAATGTCACTGACAGCAATTCACAATACACTATTGCTACCTAAACGCGTCCGCTGCCGCGCCCGCTGCTGCCCTAGCCACCACTTTATCACCCTGGATGAGGCCATTCGCGTATAATGAAAACGGTAAATGCGAGAAAAACGTTAACGTCTGGCCCGATGGCCGTTTTATTTGTCAGTTTGGTAAAATATCAGATGGCTGTCTCATTTTACGGACGCGGGTTGTTTGTCCAATTATGTATGATACGCATAAATTCGGCGAGTTCTGTGTCAGAGGACTCAGAGGTACCTAGCTATTTTTAAGGGGGGAAAAATGTTGTCATATATCAAGTTCTACTGGCATATTTTTATGTTTATGCACGCAAAATTAGAGATATCAATGTGAGATTGAAACTTTTGCATTCTTGAATGATTTAACAAAAATATTTCCTCAACTACCTACGGCTTACCCTACAATAACCTGACCTTTAGCTTGGATACTGTTCCCGATACCGGTAGGCTTTTTTTTAGAAATATTTACAAAATATATCACTGCGAATGAAACTAATATGAATAACGAAATTCATTTATAAGTCAAAAAAATCGTACGAAGCAAAGATGGCATAACCCAACCTGCAATAAGGTAAGTATACAAATAGATATATAGATTTATATCAAGAAAACTTTTCTACTTGACTATACAAATAACAAAAATTTTCAACGGGTCCAGTTGACCATTTCAACGAGTGGATCCGCGGGTCCCACTTGTGTGGGATCAGTTGGCTAAAGAGCCTTAACCAACTGCAAGATTTTCGACCTCACCCGATGCGGTAGTTGTTTTCGCTTACATACTTACGTCGGTATAGACTGGATTTCCATGAACCTCTTCACTTAGTGTTCGCGTGTTACCTGATAATATTGAGCAGGTGTACCTCCCCGACCTAGTTTATAATTCAGGCTACAATGCTACTCATTTCCAAGAACACTTAGGGCATACACACACACCGACATACATACAATACGTCATACACCGGTCGTACTAATATTATTATGTTTGTGTGCTTGTACTTTTGTTTGTTTGTTCTTCTTTTTTTAAAAATAAACACGTTACCCTCCTCAGTCGGTTTAAAATAGTAAAGCGTAGCCGCAGGAAAGCTGGTATCTGCATTTATATTTAAAACTAGCGTATGTCGGGGTATTCCCCGATGTGGAATTAAGTCATTGTCTCACAGGAACCGTGAATTTATCCGGTATAAAAATTAATTCTATGTGTTATTCCAAACCATAATCTATCTATGTGCCAAATTTCATTTAGATCCGTTCAGCTGTTCTGGAGTGATTGAGTAATAATCAACCAACCATCCATCTGCAGTAAAAGTAGGTGAGATGGACGGGTTCTAAAAAACTTAAAGTATGATTTGTTTAAATGGCGGTTACACGGCGTCTTACGTAAGGAATAATAAGATCGACGATGTCACAAAGTCTTGAAGTACTTAGGTAATCTTGACTCCCTGGTACGATCAAGAAATTTGCCCGTGAATGATGTGAATGCATTGTGCAATGCAATGATTGTGTGCTACAATAATCCCCATCAATTTGTAATGATTTAAATAAAATTCTAAGGTGTAAGACAAATGAAACGCCAAAATAAATACGAACAATTTATTAATAAACAAATGTTAATATGTAGGCTTGTGTAAGGACGCACAGCGCCATCATTAGCGCCCACGACGAGGAGCTGTGTGCTGGGGTTCCGCCCTGATGCAGCTCGGCTAGGCTCTCACCTGGTGGAGGAATAAAAAGAAGTTAGCAGAAATGTCAGACGGCGTTTTGGTGCAGGTTGGGAGGAGCCGTGTTAGCCGGGAATCACTGTCTTGAAACATGTAAATTTTTATAACACCATCGTAACAGTGTTTTCTGCAAAAATCAATGATTTGATTTGATCGTGGAAAGTGCACTAGTTCCCATGATTCCCAATGCAAAGGAGGGAAGGGAGCACCGGGGTGGCTTAGAGTCTGAAAGACCCCTTCCGGCCCAAAGGCGGAGGACTTCCATGAGGATTTTCCACCAAGAAACAAAAAAAAAGGCCATGTATAGCAGTGGACTGCAATAGGTTAAGTTGACAAAAGCATGGATTTTAAAATGCTTTACGTATTCAACGAGTCCGCAGCAAGGAAGTAGTTGCGATCTCAAAACCAAATTTCACTTCGGGAGGAGCCAATTTAACCAATCGGAAGCAGAGGTACGATGAAGGGAGTTGATTAAAGAGCCGAGCAATAGACGTCATAGTGACTGACTTTCGTACATATGAAGAACTCAATTACATCTAAAGTTCACAGAATTGACATTGTGACTGAAACTCAAACTACGCACGCAAAATAGGCTTTGGACGTGGAATTGCGGACACCAGCCCGTTTTTTAATATAACACAACTCAAACTACTGCTACCTACTTAGATATAAACTACGTTTAAAACAGTTTACCTTTGATAACGTGCAGTATGACATGTGCGGGCGGCGGCGACGGGGGCGGGGCGCGTGCGATTGCGCACGTGTAGCGCCCCGCGTCGTCACCGCGCACGCGCGCCACTCGCAGTATCGAGTTCGCGCCGTTTGACCCAAACTCGGTTCGTACACTGTGATGGAAGGTGTGGGGTTAGAACTGGGGGTCTAAAATAGCTGCTTTATCAGAATCATAAAAGAATCACGTAAAAAAAATTAAATTCTTAAAATGGACTTTATGTGCTTAACAGTAAGGTCCATTTTAAGAATTTTAAATTTTTAACGTGATTTATATCAGGATTCTGCTAAAGCGGCCATTTTAGACCCCCTGATGAGCACAGCAGTACAGTGGAATTGAGTTGAGGGGAAACAATATAGGGTATGTTTGAGCCAACGAGAAAAAAGACAAGTGTACTTTAAAATGCTTCAACCACAAAAAACTCGTATTAAAGAAGAGAATGTTGGCTTGCAATCTTTCATGATGATGAACTCATGAATAAAATATATCTCTCAAAGCAGAAACTGGATAGGCAATCGGAACAGAATGCCTGAGTCAAATTCGATGTGGCTCTGGACACGGACACCTCCATGAATACTTAGGTACTAAAGGAACTGCCAGTGTCAGTGTCCGGAGCTGGGTCCGAATGTTGTCCGTCTCGGTTTGATTAAAAACATCATTTGAAGAACATCATTTGATCATGCGCACAGCCAGGGAGTGGAATAGGGATAATGACTGACTAAAAAAAGTATGATTCTGTTTAGTCCGTCAGTTAGTTTATCGAAAGATATTTGATACGTGTTTTTTGTTTTATCAAATTAATAAAAATTGACGAAGATAAAACGTGTCAAAGATCATGAGTGGGGGGCTTGTGACTTTACATTTGAGTAAAAATGTAGGTACTCAAGATTTTGACGCACTGTATCGTCTTCATTTTTTGGTTACGTGAAAAAAAAAATATGTGTCCAATATTTTTTGGAAATCTATCTGACGGATTAATTACATTTTTTTTTCATCTACCCTATTCGCGTCGGAATTCTCAAGTTCACAAATGATCCCAATCTATTTAAGATGCAAGTTAATAGGCTTCTTTTGGGTTAGCTCGTTCCATCGTCGACCCAATAATAGGCCCATTTAATTTATAATAAAGTATCTGTTAGAGAAATCCTATTTTAGTTTAAAGAAATCAGATATCTCATGGTTTTGTCTTTTGAAATAACGATAATTGAACGCGCGTCCACTTCAACCATTGTCTAGTTCTACGTACCTGATCCCACCTCTAGTGGTGTCATCATTCAGGAGGTCATCCTTCCGATACCACAGCAAGGATGGGCCCCCTTCCATCTTCAGGCCGTTGACCTCACAGCGCAGGGCTACCGTACTGCCGAGCTCGCACACTTGCTCCGACACCGCTGCGCCGGCGCCGTCCACGATACGGACTGACACTTCTGTAGGATTGATAAAAGTTTCATGATAATCCCTTTATAACTTCGTTGGTTCATGAATAATTTGATTTGAACTATGTCGGAACTTTTACTTTGAGTAAATTTTCATCGCCACTGAAAAACAGAGAAGAAAAAAAAAATAAGAAATGGGGAAGACCGTTAAAAGCTTACAATTCTTACTAATTGAAGATGGCGCGACCATAGCTAGGTATCAAACCGACCAATAAGGCACCAGTCTGCAAACGGATGCAGCTGAATACCAATATTTTACATGGAGCGACTGCCTATCTGACCTTCATTACCCACTTACTGGGTAATACCTGGGTAATATGATACCACTTGGTAAGACTGGTTGTCAAACTTTCTGGCCATTGACTACCTGTAACAACTGTCCAAGATCTTCAATTGACAGCCGGGACTAGCGGCTTATCGTACTTTCTGAGGCACGGAGGAAACTCGGTATGTAATTGGTCACCCATCCACAGACCAACGTAGGCGATGAATAATTTCCGAAAAATGAAGAAAAAGCTAGTCGAAGATAAATTACACTGTTGAACTCAAATCCCCTGCAGCCTACTGATAGAAACTGTATAGGTATTACCAAGTTCACTGCCAATCTGCAAATTTTTACCCTTAAGCACTTAGTATTAAGGTTGAAAGTGGTCGGCCCTCAGTGGCCTCAGTAAACTCGGTAGTATCTATCTATACTACGGTAAGTGGGTAATTAAGAAAAAAAAAGTTTCAAAGTTTAAGAACAATTTTGTGCTCCAAGTTCTTTGTTGTTAATCCAACTGAACTCTTCGTTAAATTGTTTCAGTGGCTTTCCATAATAACGGTAAAAAAAAATAATAGCTTCCTAAATATTAAACTTTTCAATTAACCTATTAATAAACGGAAAGCTCTGAAATATTATATTTGAGAAACATCTTCTTTTTCTTGATATAAAAATTTAAATCTCGGGTCAATTTTTGTACAACTACACGCTAATCTCCGAAACCACCCAATCAATTTCAACGAAATATTGTGAATGGGTGTAGTTTGTTCCAGCTTGAAAAATAGGATAGTTTTGGACCCTAAAAGGTGGCGCCGGGCGAAGCAGCAATCGCCAGTATTATACTGAGTGGATAGGAACATCGACGCACAAACGATAACGATTACAACAAGTTAAAAAAAAATGCTGTTCCGTACATTTTCACCGTGTATTGCACTTTTGTAGATAAGGCTGTTTTTTTTTAAATACCCGACGAAAAATGTCTATGTAAAGGGGTTCGATGACCTGATGAAGGTTGCGGGGATCAGCTGGATGCGAGTCGCACGGGACCGGTCAATGTGGCGACACTTGGGGGAGGCCTATGTCCAGCAGAGGACGTCTTGCAGCTGAAATGATGATGGTGATGATGATGGTGAAGGAGTTCAGAACAATGTACTAAATACGTAGTAATAGGGATGATGACTGACTAAAAAAAATATGATTCTGTTTAGTCCGTCAGTTAGATTATCGTAAAATATTGGATACGTGTTTTTTGTTTTATCATATTAAAACACAAATTGACGAAGATAAAACGTGTCGAAGATCATGAGTGGGGGCTTGTGACGTCACATTTGAGTAAGAAATGTACTCAAATGTGAGGTCACAGGAGTTTTCGACGCACCGTAATGTCTTCATTTTTTGTTTACGTGATAATAGAAAAAATATGTATCCAAAATTTTTTGGAAATCTATAAGACGGACTAATTCGTTTTTTTTTGTCATCCACCCTATTGGTTATGCGATGGTGTCCCTTCCACTCCGTAATCCCTATACAAGGTGTTTGTTTGCATCCTGGTCAAATTAAAGGAGTGATTTATGCTAATGATTCTCGACCCGAATCGATAATAAAATGGATACTTTTTTTTACCGAAATCAGTAGGTACCTAAGTGTAAACCACCCGTATTAAAACGCAGCCCGTGTGTCACTGGCTCTATAACCGAGCCTTCACACACACAGAGATATGTCACGCGTTGGTCACCCAACGCTTCTATTACTTTCGTGTTATTCTGAACTACTGTTAAATTTAAACAATTAAAAATAGCAGCTTTATTAATTACTAGCGGACGTCACGCGGTTTAATCCGCGCAGTTCCCGTGCCCGTGGGAGTACGTGGATAAAATATATATTACTCGCTGATAATGTAGCTATCCATTGCTGAAATAATTTTTAAAATCAGTCGAGTAGTTTTAGCGTTAAATTGTAACGAACAAAAATCAAATCATTCCTCTTTATAATATTATTAAGTAGGTATAGATTTGACAGGGTATCGTAATTTAAATTGATTTTTTATGTATTTTGTGACAAGCTCCTGAATTTTGACTAGGGTGCAAAACTACACCTTGTGTTCTTACACAAGGTGTAGTTTGGCTTATGACCAGCAATTCAAATGAGCTGCCTCTTGCCAGCTCATGTGCATTGCTGTTCATAAGCCAAAGTTTAAAATATCTCATGTGCCTGTAATCAAATTAGCATCTAAGACCTGTGAGCTGGTGTAGCCGTTAGGTCAGCCATCCATCTCTGAAATGAAAAACATCCACAGCTCTGCCACTATAAAATTTTGAACCTTTAGCTCTAGTCAATTACTCCTTTGAACCTTCTGTCAACTAACCAGGCACACGGAGCGTCACTCTTGCTGTGCGAGGGGGGTGAGCAGACAGCTGACAGTCGTAGTGCGCCGCGTCAGTAGGACGCACCTCCCGTATCTCTAGCCTCCATATGTCTGGAGGGATGAAGCGGGCTGAGTACCTGGGAAAAACAAAATTAGATGTACCTTTTGACATAATGTATCATCATCATCTGCCTAGCCTTTTCCGAACTATGTTGGGGTCGGCTTCCAGTCTAACCGAATGCAGCTGAATACCAGTATTTTACATGTAGCGACTGCCTATCTGACCTCCAAAACCCAGTCACTGGGTAATGCGATACCCCTTGGTAAGACTGGTTGTCAGACTTTTTGGGCCACTGACTACCTGTAACGACTGTCAAAGATCTACAAATGACAGTCGGGACCAACTGCTTAACGTGCTTTCCGAGGCACGGAGGGAACTCGGTATGTAATGGGTGGTCACCCATCCACAGACCAACCTAGGCCAGCACGGCTTAACCTAAAATCCGACCCGGGCGGCTGTTATTATTTAGCCACGAGCTCCTCCATAATAACATGAAACCTGTAATATAACTTCCTTACCATGTAATAGAGGTTAAACCATTGCCATCATATCACTCAGAGGTTACCAATGATTATACCTTTTGATAAATGAATCAATGCAAGATGAAAATGTAAATTTTGTTTTTTTTTCTGATGGTGCTGTGGAAAATAAATAATTTTAAACTATACTGTCACTTGCGGGATAATGGCACAAGATATCTCGTGACAGTACGTTTAGTTATAATCCGTGGAAGCTTAAAACAGTATTTTCAAGCATTTTAATGGACCATTCACTGTCGTAGTTGAAAAGTCTTGGACTATGTATGTATTTACTATTAAGTATTTTTAGGCAAAAGATCAATCAAAGACAATTTTGTCATTCGTAACCACAGTCTACCAAACAAAACAAAATCTTTTCTAAGTTAAACCGTCAAAAATATGAATAGCACCCGACACTGTTTAAACATTTCACCACGTAGCTGCGTAGCTTCGATCATTCACAAACTTTTCCTTACACCAAGTAAACAAAGTTTCAAAAGAATTCTCGAAGAGCGCTCTAAAATTCTTCATCATACATAATTTCACACAGTTTGAAAAGTATACGAAAGTCTGCTTATCCTGTAGGAAGGAAGACTCCACGCTTATTTATATTTTCACTACCCCAACTTTGTACGGAGTTTATTCAAGAGCAATATATTAAAAAGTTTCGGGAAGCCGTCGAGATAATTGAGTGCAATAAGTAAGTCTCCTTGTTTTATTAAGTTTGTGAAGTTTTACCTGTCGTCCGCTGTGTACTGTTGCGTGCCCGTCGTAAGCAGCTCCATCGGCGTTTCATCGTTTTTTCGCCGCACCCACGACACCTGCACAACATTAATCATTGTGCAGAAAAAGATAAAACTTCACTAAAGAAAACCAGCAAATTATAAAATGATAGATGATGAACGAAGGAAAAGAACGGAAAGAAATAAAAACAATAATGGAAGCGAATAAAACGTAACAAGAAACATACTTATTACCAGTTTATCATGAAGGGCATCCACTTTGCAGTCTAAGTGAGCTGTGGAGCCAACGAGAGCCTCGATCTCTGGCGCGGCTGCCGCATAAATGCTGTTCCCATTTCCGACCCTGATTAGACAGAAATTGTTTAGAATTAATAGCCTTAATCTTAAGCCCAAATATTCACTCAAAGAATCCCAAAAGTTACTCTCAGAAATATTAGAGGTGTTTTGAAACTTCTAAACTTTGAACTGTTAACCTTTAAATCCGTTTGCGAAATTATTAAATAATTTGAAATGCCGCAAAAATTTCCCATCTAAAATACGAAAGACAAATAGAAGGAAATTATGTCCGACGAAGTTTTTCTTTCAACAAAAACATTTTTGAGAATTCCGTCCTTATTTATATTCCTAAAGTTGAATTTGGGTCTTTAAAATTTTATGGAATTCATCATTACAGTTTTGCTCTTCCTAAGTCAACAGAATTGAATAAATTTTGGCACGGCCGTTCTGCTAAAACATTCGGCGTGGGCGAAACGGGGTCTGTTCTAAATGTCGACCAAACATTAATGTTGGTTCATCAATTCTATTGTAAACATATTGTATTGTTGATAAAGTACTTAAACAATGTTTTGTATAGACTTAAGAGATTCCGACTATGTGAAACACAATTCTGGTATTACCATATTAAATTGTTGACTGTTAACAAAATGTTTCTTCACCAGTTAGTACTCTGTTTGTGTTATAAAGTTGAACTATTTTGATGTGTTTGTTCAGGTTTGTAAATGTTTGTGGCTCAAACAACAATCTAAAATTACTTTTCAGTAAAATCAATTACGTCCTAATCTAGTACGGCCTAGAAAAAAGGTTGTTGCTTAGTTTGTGTGTTCTATGGACCGTTTAATTAGGAAAAGGTGGATATTTCACTTACTTCTCGTTTCTATGCTGATGTGTATTTGAATACGTATCGAATATGTAATTCAGTAGCGGGGCACTGGATCCTGTCTCCCCTGGTTTTCTTCTCCTCTCCATGATCGACGGTGAATGGCTTGACAGCAACGACATGGCCGTCGCTTCGATATATCTTCTCGAATCACTACTTGTAGTCACCTCTATGAATGTTCTAACCACATTCACAACTCTTCTCTTTCTATTTTTCTTATTATCTATTGCTGATTCATCATTGACTTTGTCTACGAATACTTTAGCACCCTCATTAGATACACTAACATTGCTTTCACCAGCCTGATCAACATTCAGGCAACATTCAACGTTGTTCTTATCTACACTCGTCGGATACTTAAGATTGTTATATAAGAAACTATGTGTTAGGTTTACACTAGAGTAATTAAAGTTCTCGCCAAGTTTGCTCTGATTATGTAGGTCAGAGTTCGTGTGTAACATTTGATAGAGTTTGTTTATAGTTGGGAGGGAGCCCGTCTCCTGAAAGTTGTTGGATTCGTTCAATATCCTTGAGGCGACGTCAGCATCGGTGCCTGGAAATGGGAATGTAAACTTTAGACTCGCTAAACAATCAACTATTTCGGCCTGTCTGGGTACAGTCGCGAACAGTATTATGTAAACATTTTGCACAATTGATTTTGTCTTAAGATATTGTCTGTAATTTTATGACATACATTTATTCACGCCTTTTTCCGGGGGTGGCAGAAACAACAGAACACCAACTGGTAATTTTTGTATTATTACTTTTATACTAGGCCAAAATATTGTGTTCGTTTTGTCGAACAAATAATTTTGGACCTTATCCCATACTAAGAAATAGGTTTTATCTTAAAGTTGAAATGGTTTTTTCTTCCCAATTGAATTTTGCTAATTTTATAATACATTACATACGCGACTGTACACAACCTGCAACCTTTTCGTTGGTAAGTAAACCTAAAGTTTCCAAGTAGGTTATAGCCACTAAAGGTTTGTTTACATTTACATAATACTGAACAAAAGGTGATACAAACATGTTTCAATCTGGAATGAAATTGTTTGTACGGTCAGCATGTTAAACATAACTTGGAAGAGAACAATAGTATGGGTGATTCACTGGAATTAAATTATTAAGATCATAGTTCCTTTGTCGCATTTCGATTTCAAGAATAGCTCGATCAAGTATCGAACATATAATTAATAATAAGGAGCTTGTCTTATTAAGGCTGGGGTGTCTGCTAAATTAGCAACTCTATTTGTGGTGGTTCAAACTTCGTTTGAAATACTGTTAGAATGAAGTTCTAATCAGCTTGCACTACGAAGTGGTTGATACGTCAGTCACTGCGGGCCGAATAGTGCGAAATGAGTGGTTTTTATTTAATTGTAGCCTAATATATCATTAGATCAAAATGCCAATTGTGTACACTTTGTGAAGAAAAAGTGACAAATATTTGTGCGAAAAATAATACTAAAACTTAATGGTGTTTAGGAGTAGTTACGAAATTTCAAAGAAAAAATGCAAATTAATATTCACTCATCAAAAAGAAGTTACATGGAGAAAACCTCTCGTTAGCAGATACCACCCCCTTAAGTAAAGAACATAGAATATCGACGGGATTTTATGAGAAGCCTTTAGCTTCTAAATCAAATCATATCTTTCAAAATACGAAATCACATAACAGCTTGCTCATAAAAACTCAAGCAATTTCCCCTCGAAGAGACTTCCGCACTGTTTATTTAAAATCCCTCTAGAATTAAAATATAATAAGGGTCCTTAAGAATACAAGTTGAAAGGTCCCGAGAATTTGCAATTTAATTTGCCAGACGACGCGTAAAGAAAATAATTTTTAAATGGTCTACAGCTACGAAACGGGACCCTTTTGAACATGCTACCTTCAAAATAAACAATTTTGGACAGCGATGAATTTGTAATTCTCTCGAGGGTCATTTGGAATCTTGGCTTTATATCTGTGAAGTACCTACCATTGAGGAAGATGAAATAATAGAAAACAAAAGACGAAACGGAATGATTCAATTTGGGGAAATATTGTATGTAAATTAGGGAATGGCAGGTCTCGATCAAGGGAACGTTTGGGGATAGTATTGAGCTACAGAAATTACGTTCAAGTTCAAGCAACATAAAGGTTATTTTAGACCTTATTGACATTGTAACAAGTCGATACAAAGCCAATAAACTCGTTACAGAAACTCAACAAAAGAAACAATGTATATTTTGCAAAACCTCACATTGGTGCTTTGAAAATGTCACATTGGTACTTGCCCGGATTTGAAACCACAACCTCATGCAATTCATGTGTAGTTTGTAAGTTTATCTTGGACATCACAGACATCGGTGAAGGAAAACATCGTGAGGAAACCTGGACTCATAATTAATATTTAAGGTCTGAAATCGCCAACCCGTCTTGAGCAAGCGTGGTGATCAATGCTCGTGCCTTCTGTGTGAAGAGGCATTTACCCCGAAGTGGGACAGTAATAGGGTAGTTTTATTGTTCATCATTATCATCATCAGCATATTAATGTTCCCACTGCTGGGACACAGGCCTTCTCTAAGAGGGAATGGGCTATAATCTACCACGCAGGCCCAGTGCGGATTTGTAGATGACCACATGTCTTCGTATTATTGTTATTTATTATTAATAGCCTTATCGTCAACGGTACAGACATGTCCAAGAACGAAACGAGAAAAAAGAACGAGAAGAAAGTTCGAATACATTTAAGTGGTCGACCGATATCTCTCGCAAAGAGATACTTAACGATGCCCTTAAGCTTATACTCTTATCCTTTTCTGTCGGTTAGAACCGTCATTTGCTAGAGCGAAAAACACGCCTTATCTAGCAAGATGGGGCGCAAAAGACCCGGACTCTACTAAAACGGAGACGAAATGAAAGGAGAGATGTGTTGAAAACCACTAAAAGAAATGGAAATATGCATACATTTTCTTTATATATATATATATACTAGCTGTTGCCCACGGCTTCGCTTGCGTGAAGTTCGGTAACTGTCCCACGGGATCATACTAAAGGGATAAATACTATCACTATCACAATCACTATCACAATCACTATCACTATCACAATCACTATCACAATCACTATCACAATCACTATCACTATCACAATCACTATCACAATCACTATCACAATCACTATCACAATCACTATCACAATCACTGTCGCTATCACCATCATCGTTATCACAATCATCATCATCATAATCACCATCATCGTAATCATCACCATCATCATCATCACAATCACCATCTTCTGGATTTCAAAATAAATGCCATATTCGTAATCAGCACCCCTGATTATCTCGGTATCGACACCCATATTAATTTTTAGACATTTCAACCCCATCGCACCCCAACAGGGGATGATGGTATTTCAGGTCCGCCATATTCAATCTTAAAATCGTTGTTTTTGTAATACACCTTACAAACTATACCCATGTTGTTTTTCAGACTTTGTCACCCCATTTCCCCCTCTTAGGGGTTGAATTCTGAAAAAACCTGAAACCTGTTTCCAATCATTTATCAATAGGAGCCCTCCTGTGAAGTTTCGAATAAAATAGTCTAACTAATCTTGTTTCCCCATACAAACTTTGGGGCCCCGTTTATCCCCCTTAGGGGATGAATTTTAAAAAATCCTTTCTTAGTGCACCCCTAGACTACATAAGGAACCTACTTGCCAAATTTGGAACCTGTAGACCCAGCGGTTTAGGCTGTGCATTGGTTTTTAGACTTTGTCACCCCATTACCCCCTCTTAGGGGTTGAATTCTGAAAAAACCTGAAACCCGTTTCTACTCATTTGTCAATAGGAGCACTCCTGTGAAGTTTCGAATAAAATAGTCTAACTAATCTTGTTTCCCCATACAAACGTTTAACCCCCTTAGGGGTTGAATTTTGAAAAATCTTTTCTTAGTGCACCCTTAGACCACATAAGGAACCTACTTGCCAAATTTGGAATCTGTAGACTCAGCGGTTTGGGCTGTGCGTTGATATGTCACCTAGTCAGTCAGTCAGTCAGTCAGTTTATCATTTTATATATATAGATATTATATACTATAAAAATAAAGACAAAAAGTGAAAACAAGACCAAAATCGGCCAAACAACACAAAAGTTATGACCAATAAAACTTGTTTCTATCTCTTTCTAGATAACGGAATTTAGTATGGATTTTGTACGTCGATATGTCGAATGACGTCATGAAAGGTATCAGATCTCTCTGTCTAATCAGCAGTTTCAAATGCTTATAACTTAGTATTTTTTTATAAATATTTAAAAAATAATGGCGCTGAAAACCGAAATACATGCATTGCATACTTAGTTCGGTTGCAGTGGGAAATGAATACTGCCAAACTATTTTTCTGTAAAATCTTACTAAGTTTTTTGAGAAATCAATTTGTTATTGTTATTATATAATAAAATTACGTAAAAAAAAACAAAAAAAAACATTGCTATTTCTGACGTTAATACGCTTTGTTTTGAGTGATAAAAATAAATCATTCATACTTCTCGTCTCCGCTTGGCTTTAGTGGAAACAGTTGGCCAAAAAGGAGAGAAAATGTGTATTCTACTTGTTTAGGCTTGCCAGCCTCTACACTCGGCAGCCTGCAGCGCACAGTTGAAACGAGAAGAGATGTGAACAACGTACAGTGAGCGGTGTGCGGTGGCTGCTACACTGGACGTGAGTAGCCTGTTCAAACATCTTTACTCCGATCTAGATAGTATGCATCTCCATCAGCACAGCTTTGGTGGATACACCCTAGATCCTAAGCATCGCACGTCACCGCGTTCGTGGAGTCCGGGTCTAAAGCATCGTTCTCCGACACGACAAGCGCGGTCACCAGTCCGCAAAACGCGTACCGGTGACTCGTGCACACGCTCCAATAAACTTATTTCATCCAAGACAGTTAAATTCTCTCGCTGTGACTTCATCGCTTCATTGCCTTGGCGCTTTTCTGGTGGTCGCCACTGTTGATTTTGGCTTTTAGGGGTTACAGTGGTTAGGGAATAGTGTGGCGGGCTTGTCCAAAAGAAATACTTATTTCATTTGTTTACTGAGCCTGTAGATCATGGCCACGGGCCACGGCCATCATAATAAAGGCGCATACCCACCGCGGCGCACGGAGAGGCTACACTCGTATGTTAAGCTTCACTTTGCAAGAAAATGTATGTGATTGTGTCCACTGCAAACCACGGACACGCTATGCATGAATTGACGTCGCTTGCGTATGCGTTGCATGCGTGGCTTACTCGAATAAGGCGCTCACATAGCTTAACGCTGTCAACGCTATGCACGCTGTGCATGCGGTACACGCTATACACGAATATTTACCCACGTCTATGCCAGTTGTACATAGTCGTGGGCGTGTAATGTGTACAGTGGAAACGTAGAACCACGTTGTCAAACAAATGAATCGACTCATCTAAAATGCGCTGCGTGGCCGTGTACAGCGTGCACCGCGGTGGGTTTGCGCCTTAATGTAAACGCTTTCTATGAAGAAAATAAAACAAGCATCTACCTCGGCAGGGCAGGGCAGCAAGAGCGGCGAGCAGCAGCGCCGCTGTGGCCGGCGCGCACATCGCTGCTACATCATCATTGTCTCTGTAACAAGAATACACATCATCAAAATTTGTATGACAACTGCGCGAATGCTGATAGTGAGGTCTTGAATTCGATTCGTTATTGGGCTTTTCCAGTAGCCCGGAGTTTGAATTTAGGAGTTTTTATTAACTATGGATTTAGATCAAAGGGCTTGAAAGATTTTTGTATGAAGCGTGGCCGGATTAACTTCCGCCATTTTGTTTTTTTTTTAAAGGAGCGGCCACGCATAAGACCTATATTAATCGATAGCTGGTATTAATACAAACAAGTTTTTATAAGACAAAATGTTCTAAAGTGTCACGTTTCCGAGTTAGGAGCTATCAAAGTTAAAGTCCATTCGCTGATGGCATCTTCAGCACAAATTTAATTTGATCAGACACGCATTAAACGTGTATCAATCGATAGCTGGCATCAATACAAACAAGTTTTGTACGAAACAAAACGTTCTAAAGTGTCACGTTTCCGAGATATAACTAAACTATGAATAAAATGTAGCGATCACAACGTACTATATATTTCGCTATAAATATTATCTGAAAAAATCTAAATGGCGGAAATTAATCCGGCCAAAACATTCAAACCCCTTTGGCAAACAGATAGTTTATAACCTGAATAAACACATAGTCTACTTTTGTCAGGATAGTACGATCTCGTTGGATAATTACCTAACTTCACTTTGGTGAAGCCCCGGGCACGCAGCTGGTCCACAAAACCAAAGACAATAGCATTGCGCGTTGTCGTCTCAGAGACAAAGCAAAAATGTGTGACGTGCCTTCATACCGGTGCTAAATAAAATACAGCAATGTTGCCAGACTGCTGAAAGAGGAATGTTGGTAGTATGTCTTTCCCGGTTGAGCTCCTCGTCGTAAAGAGCTCTACTTTAATAAAAAAGGTATTTACCTTCAGAAAGTTGAATCTCTTTGGCTAGTCTATTTACATCACTTACCCCCGAATACTCAAACGTCACTCAAAATTTAAGTGGCACTTATATTTAACAGATACTCAAAAGTGACGTGTGGCCATACGAAATTTAAAGTTTAGGAGCTGCTCAAATGTTAAGCAGCCCTTAAATTTTGAGTGACGTTTCAGTATTCGGGGGTTTGTTTCTTCGACGTACATGTGTGCGACATGTGTATTTAAGAAATTTGGTAGGTGTAGATTTGCTAGTCAAAATTCAGGAGCTTGTCACAAAATACACAAATAATAAATTGATTATTTATTTATAATTATGTAAATTATGCCAGGTATCGTAATTTAAATGGATTATTTATGTCGATTGTGCTTAAAGCTGCTATTTTAAATTGTATAACTTTGACAGTATTTCAGATTAACACGAAAGTAATAAACAGAATCATCCATCGCCCGACATGTCAATGTGTGCGTTTATATGTGTGTGTGTGATGGACGCGGTTTTAAGGCTAAATACGTGTGGTTTACACTTAACGATTACCGTAAATAAGATAAAAAATACCTAAGTACCTATTTTATTATTGATTTGGGTCGAGAATCATTAGCATAGATCCTCCTTGAATTTGACTAGGATGCAAAGGGACACCTTGTATAGCATCACGTTTGTAACATCCAAAGAGAGATAACTTCTGATAGTTCACATTTTACCAGCTTACTAAAGAATATAATAATTTCACAGATACTGTTTATGTTCTAAAATAGCGAAATAAACTCAGCAATATCCAAGTTTTCTTATACCTTATAATTATTATTCACAAGTACATCCGACTTCCCAAAAAAACGCTTGCTGAATAATTTATTAGTTGTAGGTACGAGATTCAATACATTTTAACTTTTACGTAAACAAGCGGGATTTAGGGAGATCCCGAAGGATTTCCTGGGTATACATTTTGTTTGGGTATACGTATCGACGGTGTTGAACAACCTCGGTGGTGGTTTAAATACGGAGTTTAGGTTTATTCTTGTCACTGTATCACGTGGGGCGGGTGATTCGTTTTGTTTTTTATTTTATTTTTTTATTTTACGAGTGACGAGAAGAGGCAGAATTAAGCAACTGTAGCTTTAATAATGTCTTGAAATCAGTAATTTTATTATCTCAAGTAATTTGTAATTATATCATGATCTGTCAAATGACCAATTTGGTCGAGACGCCATTGTATAATTATTGTGTCTACTTCGTGGACAGATCACGGGTTATTTATTTATTAATAATATAGCTTCTGTGTACAGCATTTAGGTATACATGGGTTTTACAGTCATGGACTTACACAGTCGCCAATGCCGTTACACACACACGCATTAAAGCATCAGGTGGTATGGAATGTCATGGAGGAGTTCGGGGTTGATCTTCAGGTTAAGCCACGGTTGCCTAGGTTTGTTTGTGGATGGGTGAACACCTATTCCATACCGAGATTCCTCTGTGCTTCGGAAAGCACGTTAAGCCGTTGGTCCCGGCTGTCATTTGAAGATCTTTGACAGTCGTACCAGGTAGGCAGTGTCCTAAAAGTCTGACAACCAGTATTACTAAGGGGAATCGTAAAATACTGGTATGCAGCTGCATCTGGTTAGACTGGAAAAGGCTAGGCAGATGATTGTCTATAGGCATGCTTTTTTTGGATTTTCCTTTCAAAACAAAGCAATATTTAAAATGATCTCTTCCAGTCTATGATTTTTGCGAATAATAATTTCTTTGAAACAATTCCGCTTATTATGAAATCTTCGCCCTTCGCCCTTTTCCTATCTTATTGTTTTAGGGTTTTAGGACAAATCTTCTCATACCCGTTTAATTCAACAGTTTAATAAATTTCGCGAACAATAGACTCTTTGTCACAAAAACGAATTATTTTTAATTATAATTTACATTGTTTACATGTTCATTGTCCAGATTTTGTGAAAAACAGTGCACAGAAGAAAATGGAAAACAATGTTAAACTCAGAACCCTACTTTTGGACTCTCTCGCAGTCGGGTAATACAGTTTAGCAAGAAGTAGGACAGAAATGGGCCAATAAGTGACAGAATAAAAATTATAAAATTTATTTTTCTCCCACAAAGTACAGTTACAATATAGAGGTGTTACAAATATTGGAGGTTGTTGTGTTGCAAAGATTGGAAAGGTTTGTGGGAGTCAGGAGTTCAAACTAGGAGACCCTGTGTCATGTACTCCTGGCCCCCCTCGCCGAGATTGGGATTATGTCAATTTTAGAGCGACATGTCATTGTAGGACTTAAATATAACAGATTAACATTCGTCACAATTTTGACTTTGACTCACACATACACCATTGTAAATGAGGGATTTTCTTTTTCAACTCTTCCCTAGTCGCTGGATAGATGGCGCTGAACTTGGTAAGTTACTGCATGGAACGGAACGTCACATTATTTCATTCGGATGTAATGGTTATATTCGGAAGCATAAGCAAACGAAAGTGTCAGTCAACGAGCTTATGTGACGTGACACAATGTTTTTATTACAAGCGTTTTGGCTTTGGCACCTAGTAACGTAGTCAGTTTAACGCCATCTACCGAGTTCTTGGAAACTATTTTTTTTATACTCAAAAAGAAAACATCTAATTGTAAACAGATTCTCTAGACTGCCGAATAAAATAACTTATTCATAACTTAAAACATCAAAGTGTTACAACCCCAAATATTATATTAAAACTAGCTGACCCGCGCAACTTCGTCTGCGTTACGTAAGAGAGAGAGAGGCTTAGAGAGAGTGTGAGTCAACCTAAAAAAAATGCAGATAATATGCTTTAGCGGACTTTTTCAGAGGAACAATCTCGTCATACATGTATGATTGTTGAGTAACTTTAACCGTTTACGCAGCGCACGGAAAGGAAGCTCTAAAAAGCAATAATTTTTCGCTGTATTTGCAACAATTTTCATTGATGCTCCGCTCCTATTGATTGTAGCGTGATGTTATATAACGTATAGCCTTCCTCGATAAATGGGCTATCCAACACTAAAAGATGTTTTTAACTGGAATCAGTAGTTCCTAAAATTAGCGCGTTCAACCAACCAAACAAACAAACTTTTCTCCTTTATAATAATAAGTATAGATTCAAGTAGGTAACAATTTAATTTCTCGGAATTATATGCAATCATCGTTAAAATATTGTACTATGTTTTTCCAATTTGGGGCTTCCCTCGACAGCCTTAGGTTTTCATCCTTAGACACTCGATGACAGTCATACTCCAGCTAGGTCGAAAGTTCTCATCAAGGTGCATGAATGAGCCCAAACACGATATATCTTTTTTTTTCGGATGGGAAATCATCAAATGACTCCTCCCGGAGCAGGAGGAAGTGTCAGACTTTTACTGACTAAAACCCATCCATGTTCCTTCATCGCCCTTTGTGTTCCGGGGCCACGGTATCTCTTTCGAATAGTCCCGCAGCCCCGGCAGGCATCGGCCCTTGCGGACCCCTTCTTTTTTGCTGACTCTCTTTGAGGCGCGCGTAGAACACGAACGCGCCGTCGACACGGCCTGTCGTCATGAGACGGACGGACGGCGAGCTAGCCCATAGCTCCTCGTCCACAGGCCCGCGCCTACGGTGGCCGGGGGCCAATACGTGGCTCCCGACGCCCGGGGTGTCTCCCGCTGTGGCCGGGACGTGAGGATCTCTCCCTCTCACGTTCCGCCACCTCCTTCGCTAGCATGACTGCTTCGCAGAAGGAGGTGATGGCATCCCATTCCGTCTCGCTCCGGACCATGTATTGAACCAGGGCTGGGAGAGAGAGGTCGCCGCCGCCGATCGCCGCTTCGAGGACACGGCGGTGCTCCGCCCAAGTGGGGCACACCTCCACAGTGTGCTCCACCGTGGCCTCCAGTCGATCCTCACAATGGAAGAACCCGGGCGTCTCCTCCCGCCCGAAAACACGATATGAGGCCAATAACAATTTAGCTGTAAATATAATCTACGTAAACTGCGTATGGATTATTGATTATTGCGAATAGCATAGCACAGTTCTTGCACGGCAAGAACACGTGGAATTATCAGGCTTCTGGTGTTCGCTATACTTCTTTTTGGAGAAATCATCCTCATCATCATACTCCTGCCCTTATCCCAATTTATTTGGGGGTAGCATGATTGTATTCTTCTTCCTTATGTACTATACTCTATTACTTTTTGGAAAAATATTTCACGAAAAAAATAAGAAATGCACACAACTTATACAAAATGAAATATAAGAAATCTCACAGCATCAAAAAAAAAAATTAAACAAATCACAAAAAGTGAAAATAATGTTGGAGGGTTTGAACCTGCAACCCCGTAGTTTACAGAGCGGTCATGAAACTGCAAGGCTATTTACTTCGTTGACATAAGCCACAAATAGCCGTTCTCATGTACTTACTGAAACGTCAAACAATTGAAGTATACGGAAATAATGCAAAATTGCCTACCCCCTTAAGGAAGTAGCGTGATAATATATAGTTTAAATATTGAAGAAGCCTATGCAGTAATTTTGACGTGATGCGCGCACAAACATTTCGTACCAACTACTTAAACCTAGGAAAGCTGATTTTCTTGAGTTCTGCTATTTTGTGCGTATTCACCTCAAAAATCAAATTTCAAGAAAACTGAGAAATTATATTTACCTGTATTAGATATGGAGTATATGTAGCAACTTTAAAAGGTTACACTTCATTGGTTTTGATTGTATAGGTGTTTGAAGTTCATTAATTTTAAACACAAAACCCTCTTTTTTGCGCCTCTGGATGAGATTTAAAAAAAATGCTAAGACAAGTGTTTCTTTATTTTTATTAATAAGTATTTATTCTGAGTTTCATGATTCTAGAACAATCAAAATTTTTTTTTTCATACAAACTTTACGCCCCCTTTTCACCCCCTTTTTCCAAAAAAATCCAAAATTTCTATAGCCTATATGTTATTCTGAATGTAGTTAAACAGATTTGTGAACATTTCAACAAAATCGGTTCAGCAGTTTTTACGTGATGCGCGGTCAAACAAACAAACAAACAAACAAACAAAAATTTTTTAAATGGTTTTAATATGTTCAGTTACTTATTTCAAGTCACCCTGGCTGGTTTTTTTTTTTTAATCTTCAATGAACAGATTTTTTGGTCTCAACGATTTTATTATATGTATAGATACTTCAACACTTCCACAACATTAATTAAAACATCACTCCATCAACCGCAACAAATGTTTAACTCGTTTAAGAAAATAATAGCCCGGACAAGTAGGTACCAACAAACTTCCTTCGCACTAAATGGCGCGAAGTGTTAATTAAATGCCACCAGTACTTTAAAGCTTGGCTGACACTGGACCACGCTTGTCCAAATTGGCCCAGCTTGGCGCAACTTAAGTCCCCCAAAAGTTCTCGAAAGTTCGTCACTGGCAGTTGAGAATCTGAATACAATATGAGCCGAGAACACATAGAATGTTAAATTAAATTGTGTAGGTACATGATTTAGTTACAATAGAACTCTAGTCTGAACGGTAATTAATTACGAAACAGGTAAACTCGAATTTAATTTAAGGCTTTGTTCGCAAAAGTGATTGGAAAGCCTCTTGTAATTACTTCTAATTCTGAAAGTGGCATGAATGTGAAAGCTATTTGGATTTATATTTCCCATGAAAAGGAATTGATATACCTTGTAACAAGATAGGCACACTTGGAAAACTGGTTGATTCAATTAAGCGCGTACAAAAACTATATAAAATTATTGTACAGATAGCCAACTAAATAGCTAGCGGTAAACTAAAAGGATAGTACTTCATAGAGCACTGCTTTTTTTCAATTTCGAACTTTACTCAAATGACAGCTCACAATTCGAAATATTTGAAATCATCGCGATCACATCTCAACTTCATTCGAATTTCAAATTTATATAGCACACAATAAAAATGGTCGCCAGTAATAGATATGTAGAATAACAGTACTGAGCCTTGAGACTTGTACACGAAATAATATTTTGTGTCTTTTGATACATTTGTTGCCAACGGCTGACATTCGATTAAACTTATCTTTTCACATCCAGTGCCTGTTGTTTCTATTATTTCTTCGAAGAAAGTTAGAAAAATATCTAACCTCCTTCGATAAAAAATATGGTTTGTGTCTATGCGCTCTAGGTGTGATCGATAGTGTTCGTGCCTTAGGGACCGGATTCAATTCCAAGATAAAAAGCTTCTCGTAGTGATCTGGGCAGGATTATTTATAGTCAGGTCTACATAGAAATCGTATGTTTTGTATTTTATTCAGATACTGCAATAAAGTCCTCGAGGGACTCGATAGTAAACAAAATTCGCTTGGATTCCGTATGCGAGGTTAAGTTAAGCTTTTTGCGGTTTTTATAGATGGATTGGAACTTTAAACACTCCAAGACCCTACGTTTTAAAATCTCTGTTTCGTCTAAATAGAAAACGAAACTTTTTTAAAACGTTACGCGTTTCAGACAAGCTCTCAAAGCAAATAATATGTTTTGTCTGATGTATAACCTACAACCAATGATCCTCATATTTCCATAAATAAAACATTCCCACAATATTCAATACCAAACTCAAAGAACTTTTAAAATTATTCATCAAAGTTAAAGCGAGCATAAAAACGAAAGTGTATACAGAAATTACGCCTAAACAACGCGGGCAAGACTGAAGGAGACGACAAAAAATGCGATTACCATAAATAAATTATTCAAAAACATAATTCTGTTCCATAAACCTTAGTGCCACCTCAGACGGTTCATCTGGAAGACGCATTACACCTCACATAATCCCATTTGCTTCTGAGCATAATGAGGTTTAAAGAAGTCGCTTAGATGGTAAAGCTTGCGACAAAGGCTTACGTATTATATTACGTTTTTTAACTCGACTTTATGGTTTTAAATATTTTAGATTAAGCGGATTTTGTATGGTATTGCCAGTAAGAAAAATATATTGAATAAAATAAGTAGGTAGGCTTTTTATATTATTTTGTATAATTTATCAATTGTTTCGGTGAAAGAATACGTCGCGAGGAAACCAGCATGCCTGAGAAATATTTCCCGACGGCATGTAAAGCCAAGTCAGAAGCCCAAAGTCGGCATAAAAACTCGGAACACCAGGCTAGGCACTTACCACACGATTCAGAAGAAGACCACTTACTTTTTGGTGTCTTTGCTACTTTTAGAAGGTTTGTACCTGACACAGTCATACTTTAATACATTACGAATCAATCGGTTCTAAGAAAGAAGAAGTTAGTTCTAAATAATGTTATTAGTGTGTAAGCTTTCCTAAAATATAAATAAAAAAAAAGCAAATCGGAAAATCCTATGACTTTTCATTTTATATAAAATCTATTAAAGTAACCACATTGCTTTCCTCTCAAATGCCTTTGTAACAAAATATGTGTTACAGTTGACTCAACCGATTTAAACTGAATGTAAAACTTTTTATGGTTGGAGTTCGCTTTGAAAGTTTAGGAAATCATACCTCAATAATGTAAATAGTTTAAAATACCGTTTGTGTTTACAAAATTCACACCACCGCCACAGAACCGCGAACCGTAGATAGAACTCACAAAATAGTATTAACAAATGACGTAACTATTCCAAATTATAGCCAGAGTAAATCCTTGACTGTCATACCGTAGCTTAAACCTCGTATGTCGTTTGTAGACGTAGCCCCACCTAATCTCATCGTGAAGCGGGCCATAAGTTCAAAGTGCTCTCATTAGTAGCTCCAGTCTTTAGTGTCTCAACCATGATATAGAGTATGTCTGGGATAGTTGAGTTCGTAGTGTATTTTGATAAATTGATAATAGTTCTGAAATTGTACTGCATGTTTTAAAATGCAGGACGAAAAAATAGACAATTTCAGGTTTCATTTTGCGGCTGCGTTGTTAAAATGAAACCTGAAATTGTCGGACTCTATTTTGCCGTTTGAATGTTTCCATTTTCAGCAGAATGTAGTTTTTTTTTTTTACTAAAAAGGACGTGAAATTGCCCAGATAGGAAAGTATTTAGAAATTGGTTTTTGTTTTCGAAAAAAAAAAAAAAAAACTTTCTGGAGCCTTGATACAGTAAGAAGGCGTCGCGGCAGACCTCGTAGAAGACGGCGAGTTGGACAAAGCCAATGACCGGTGGTTCATTAGCCCTGGATTAAAACAATTGGAAGTCATGGGGAGAGGCCTATGCCCAGCTGTGGGATGACGCAGGCCATCAGTATCAGTATCAGTTCTATATAAAAATGAAGACAGAATAAAACCAAAAGAGTTTACTTTCAAAGTGTGCAGTCACGTATTCATTTTCATTATTATTTTCTTCACATAACATTTTCCATTATTTTTTTTATTTTTAAAACAAAAGCATAACTATAAAAATTAAAGTAGCAAATCGGCATCAGGTGCATGGTCCAGGTTGCCGGTGGTGCCTGGTGGATGCCTGCCTGCCATGCTTGACTCAGTCACGCAATGAGAACCTCCTAAGGTGTTGGTCGAGGCTCTTTAGCCAAGTGATTATTGTGACTTTTATTTTTATTCTGCCACCTACTTTTTTTACTTTGTGTTGAAAAACTGTCTTCGTAGCGGCAACCTCTCGCTCCGCATATTTTATTGTAAAATACAGTTTATACCTCATTAAAACACCAATACCTCATTCAACGGGAGTTTCATTGAGAAATCTGAAGCCCCAACACGTTTCGTTTTAGAGCTCTGTTTTAGACCCTTACTTATCCAAGTTTTATTTATTTATGTTATGCAGTCAGTTTCGTGCGAAATAGGGAATATGCATAAATTCTTTTCTTCATAAATCAATAAAATACAGTATTAGGAACCCAAAAAAAGTATTAAAAGTTAAGTTCAACTACTGCTTGTCGCTCAAAAATAATATTAAACTCCTGCAATTTTCTACGACAGTTCAAACGTCCGTGACTGTCGCGGCCATGATGTGACGACATTTACCTCAATCTGCTATGTCTTACATCTATTTGTTTTTGCCTTAATAAAATAATTTTACGAGTAAAATTGTATGTGCTTTAATCAAGCAAAAATTACAATAAAATCTTACTGAAACTTTAAGTACTTTTCAAATTAAAGCGTTTTTACACATAGACTTTGACGTCAATACCGACGCAATGCGTTTTGAGAGTGCGATCCGTTTCACCATAAACATGACAATAAAACAATAAATTGTAAAATAAGTGATGTTTTAGAAACTTAAACAAGTGTACCACAATGTTTTTAAACGCCAATACAAGGCATTTTTAATAAATAAAAGGAGTTTTGTATTTCTTGCATATTCCCTATTTCCACTGGTTTTAATAGACTTATTTATATTTTTTTCTGTGGTTGTTTACCGTTTCCCTGTATTTTCCCGCCTGAGCCTTACTACATGCCAATTAAAATCTCCCTACTTTGTTTTCTCCCTCATTTGTTTGAGCTCCTAAACTTAACATCTACTTAAACAAACAAGTCGTGATCAAGTTTGTTTTAAGTTAGTATTTTATTGCCCCATCAAACAACTTAGTTTGCATCCTCTTGATAAACAATTAATTATCTCAAGAGGCTGTTGATGTAAATTGGATTAGTTGGATGCTCGTGTATCAACGTGTATTTACTTAATTCACTGTGTTGGAAGTTTCTTCTAGTAGTTCGGATAAGAAGGTTCCATGTTTATTTTTGACAAGCCGCATCCTTCGTCCACGTGAAATTATTACATAGACATATTTTTTAATAATTTCAAGGGTTTTAATTATTTTTGGACGAAACTTAGCCTACTTTTATTTTTTCTAAACTAAAAGTAGCCTAAGTTACTCCCTATGACATCAGCTATCTGCCAGTTAAAGTCCGCCGGGACTTTAACTGGCAGATAGCTGATCTCCGAAACGGGCCGATTATATAGCATATTAGCCCTTACAAACAGACAGACCGACAAAATTAAAAAATAGTGATGCGTACCGCTTTCTTAATTATGAATTCAGTAAAAACCTTTTATTTTTGAAGTTAAAAACAGAGAATTCAATTTTATTTATTTGTATATGTTTTGAGACCTTTGGTAGTATCTTAGCTCGTCGCTAAATAATAATAACCGCACGGGTTAATCTTCAGGTGAAACCGCGCTGGCCAAGTTCGGTACCATCCATTACATACAGAATTTTCTCCGGGCCTCGAACAGCTTAACGAAGCTGTTGATCCCGGCTGTCATTTATAGATCTTTGACAGTCGTTACAGGGCCCCGAAAGTCTGACAATCAGTCTTACCGAGGAGTTTGTATTACCCAGTTCTAACTGGGTTGTGTAGGAGAGACAAGCAGTTGTTCCATCTAAAATACTGGTATTCAGCTGCATCCACCATAGTTGGGAAAAGCCTAGGCAGATGATGAATAATGATGATTGAAGTTGAGACTTATGGTACTTTTACTAAGAAACTATCACCAGCCTATACTGTGGCCCTACTTCCTAACGCTTCTTCCGTATATCCGTCTCTCTCACTCGCACTCATCTGCAGACGTGCGCGAGAGAGACGGATAGATCCGAATATACGGACGAAGCGTTAGAGAGTAGGGCCCCTGGTCCTTATTTTACGACACATGCCTCGTGTCTCTGAGAGGGAGTAGGTTATAATCCACCACGCGGTTCCAGTGCTAGTTGGTGGATGTCAGATAGTTTCGGTCTTTTGGTACAAGGCCATACTAGTTCCCTGATGATGTGCTTCTTCGCTGTGTGATCGTCGTTCCATCTAGATTACGGGCATTCTGCTGTATCCAGCTAGACTGGAAGTTGAAAAAAAAGCTAGGCAGATAATGTTTGGTATTAAAGGAATTTTCCTAGTCGTGTTATATGTGCTCTGAGCATTAATAAAAGTCATGTATATGATGAATAATCACGGAAGATATCCCGTAAGTGACATTTTAAGTATAGTTATGAACCGTGAAAGCTTAAAACAGTGTTTCATGTATATTATGTTACGCAAATGGCGATTTTATCTCTAAAAGCGATCTTATCTTCTCCATTCAACTTTGTATTAAAACTTACTCCGATCTTGAGATAAATCTTATTACTGGGTACTTAAATTGCCATTTAGCTTGATAATTCTACTTCTGAATAAACCATAAAGCTGAGATAAAAATCTAACCCAAGACCGCTTAGTAGCTGACATACCGCTTACGAAAGCCATGAAGCGGCTTGAGAATTTTGTACAATTTTCGAAGTCTGAATTCTCGTTTATTTTCGAGCCGTGCCTCGGGCTAAGGGCTATAACTCATAGCTAACTGTGTTAGGTAACATAACAGATGGCCGCATGTATTTCCTTTGCAATTTTGTATTTTTTTACTGTTTCCGTCCCGTATTTGCTTCGGGAAAATTGACTGAAAGCGCTTGCGTTAGGTACTATTTTCTGCTTCGTGCTTCTTGATTTATGTTGGTTGTCCAGAAAGCCTTCAAAGTGACATTCTATCAGCAGTTACGTTTGACAAAAAGTTCAAAATGGATTTGACATGCGCTACTGAAATGTCACGTGGTTTTTGGAACAATGAATCATTGGTTGATAGTGGTTATCGCTGATATATAAAACTCAACATCTGTTTGTTTGTTCGTACCATAACTCCTAAACTACTGAACCAATTTTGATGAAATATTGCACAGGTTGTTCTTCATAGGCTTATCAGGTCATTATAAGGTTTCTCAAAAAAAAAAAACTAAAAAAAGGGCATTGCAACGAGGGTCGGGGCCCAACATTCAGAGAGGTAAAAGTTTGTAGTTTTGTATGTAGGGGTAATCAAGTGATGATCCAATTCTAAAAGTTTATTCACTGATAGAAAGATGCATTATTCGTGGGTACTATAGGCCATAAATTATATTTATATCATCCTTAGTAGCGGAGGTATCACAATTTTTGCAGACAAAGTCGCGGGCTAAGTGCTAGTCGCCGATAAAATGTCCTTTTGTCTAGGCCCTCTGAGAGCCTGTCCGAATTATTAAATCAGTGAGAAAGAACGACGACCTCCACAAGAGGGCGCTTAGGTATGTCCCTAGATGTAACTGAAATATTTATGATGTTGAAGACAGTTCGACTGTCAAGAAAGTTCTTCAACTCTATCAACCAAATCTGATCATAATTTCATTCCCTAACAATCTAAAATGTAAACCTGAATTTCCGATACTCAACACCTCACAAGGAGCTCATTCAATAGAATTGCCGAAGCAGTAAATAGAATAGGTATCTATTAGTAATTTCGAATTGAACTTCAAACTGCGCTGTTAATGGAGAATCATTGTAAGATGTAAATTGTCGCTTCAAAGATGTTTTGTCGGATAAATTCGAGTTGGGAATTGTGTTAGAGAAACCGATAAATACGATATCGTCTTTAAATACGGTTTTCTTTGTTAGTGTTGTTGATTTAAATGTGGTTGTGGTGGGTTTTGTTGTCTCATTCGGGAATAGAAAGTTTTATAAAGTTCCTAAGTATAATATGATAAAGTTAAAAGGAAAGATGTTTTCTCAAGGAAATTGTATTCTTATCTACTACCCTTAAGCGTATTTATCTGAATTTCTATTGTACCTACATTAGGAAAAGCACAGAGCCTAAAGACTTGGGTCTTAAACTAGTGCGTCCTGCCTGTTATGACTTAAGGGGCCGAAACGTGGACACTCACGGTACGGCTGGTCCATAAATTCAACGTCGAACAGCAAGCTATGGAACTGGCTATGCTTGGAGTCTCTCTGAGGTGGTGTGGGTCTCCGGGACGAGGTGATCCGACATAGAACCAGAGGTTTTGACATAGCTCACAGAATAAATAACCTGAAGTCGCAATGGACCTGTCATATTAGCCGTAGAACTGATGACCGTTGGGGTAGACGTATTCTTGAGTGGAGGTCGCGAATCAGCAAACGGAAGGTTAGGACGTCCTCAGGTGCACTGGAGCGACGATCTCCACAGGGTGGTCATTACTCAAGAAGTACGTCTTTGGTGTATAGACGTATTCTTGAGTAGTGACCGCGAATCGGCAAACTTAAGGTGGGACGCAGGGTGGCTGGAGCAACTGGATAAGATTTGCTGAGATTCGAGTTGAGTGGTGTGCGATTGAGGAGGCCCATGTCCAGCAGTGAACTGCTGTAGTCTGATGATGATGATGATTAGGAAAAGGTGTAAAAACAGTACATGTTTTTTATTTTGCAATGTTTACTTTGTTTAATGCTGACAGTCATATTAAGCATTAGCAAATAAATATAATAATACTACAAATTGTTTTCTTACATTTTATCTACATGTGTGACCTTCATTAATTATATATTTTTGTCCGTATCTTATAATAGCGTTGAAGTACATTAGGTAAATATCATCATATCATATGATGATTTCCCATCCTAAAAAAAAAAAGGTAAATATCATAATATATTAACTCATACTTACTGACTCATAATTTAATGTTAAACATTGTTTAGAAATCTATTGTCCAAATAGTATATTTTTGTTAGAAAAATACAGCCTGTGATACAGGTTTAACCTAGTAGAAGCATCAGAGTTTGTTATACCAACATAATTTCTAAGATTTAAATTTTAAGAAATTTTTTGTGTAGTGTTATTTTTGAATAAATATATTATATAAGTACACCTACATTTTACCAGTTATAGTTAATTCTTATGTTGATATTAAGGGGCTAGATAGTAGTAGAGCGAATTAATAGAGTTTTCACAGGATTCATCCTGTAAAATTACCGGAATATTCGGCTCACAATAAACGAAATGGCTAACATCAAAACAGACAAAATCAAACAGCAATATACCAATTCACCCCGTTCCGCGAAACAAAGTCAATAGCGCGAAAACGTCAAAATAAATTCTATGTTTGGCGAAAAATCAAACACAGTCTCGAGTGTATCACAGACATATTTGCACAGGATATTTAAACAGGAAGGAGCTAACAAACGCCTACGTCACGTCCACGTCCGCCGGAAGCTCTCGAAATACGGCTTGGGACGCAGCGAGCGCAGAGCTGATATTCAAATATAGAATATGCATGAAAAATACTGCAATGCTTGTAAAGTACAAGCTGATCATGTTCTTACAAGTAAAAGAATAATCTCATCTATCTGTATCAATCATTTTGCAGGTAAAAAAAAAAATAACTTCATAACAACGTTATACGTACCTATATTTATGTCAATGGAATGGAGAATAGCATCCTTTTTTTTACACGACTGTGCCAAAAAGTAGTGTTATGTTTTCAGGGTAGGGTATGTATATAAGTATGTATGTTTGTGAGTTTCTTTATTCCACCATTACTTCTAAACGCCTTAACCGATTTCGATGTACTAAATTATATGACCTGCAAAAAAAATTATTTGTTTTTATTTTAATTTATGTTTTTTTTTTTTTGTTTTGGGTTTCTTTATCGATACTGAACTCACCCCTATGCTATGGCACGCGACTACTTTAATACCCTGTATAATTATATTACCCAATACTAATTGGGTTGTTGAGGACAGATGGGCAGTCGCTCCCATGTAAAATACTGGTATTCAGCTGCATCAAGTTAGACTAGAAACCCACCACAACTTAGTTGGGAAAAGGCTAGGCAGACGATAGTCATGATGATGAGTAGAGTTGGAGGGCCACATTTAGCAGCAAAACCAACGAGACTCAATGTAAAAATTTAAAAGAATCTGCAGTGCGGTGTGCGAATTGCCCCTAATTTTTATGAGACCGTACCTTGAATTTTGCGTTCATTTGTTTAGAACGCAGTGGAACCGCAACTTGTGCATAGGTATGGTTATGATAAGCTATAGAATCCAGCCAAAATTAACCTGAAGACCGTTTCAAATTATCTGAGACTAACATGAAATTGGTGTATTCATCTGAGACTAGTGCATTTTAAAGCAAGATGCTATTTCCACGTCGCAATATATTTCCCGAAGACACATAAATCCGCGTCTGCACTACAAGTTCTCAATGCATCCATACCATCCATCTGCTTACCTTATATACAATCCCTTATTTACAACATCCTGCGCAGTCTACATCACTAATTGCATCACCACCCACCCAATATTCAATCCTAAACTTAGGCTAGGAAAGTCCATTATCCTACTAAACACTCAGCACTTACATCATTCTCTTATTCAGTTGCTGTTTTGCATTGCAGTAAGTCGTCTTTTACGATATGATAAAATTAAATAAGCATTTTATGCAAGATTAGCTTGTGTTAGCTGCAAGTTATTGTTGAAGGTAGAATAGTAAAGGAAAATGAATTGTATTTAGGTAAGTGCTTACGTAAGCTGTAAGTTTGTTGTGCTAGCTTGTTGGTTAGAACTTTTGCTTACTTAGAGGCAATCAAGTTCCCTTGTGAGTTTGAAAAGAGTAAGGGCCATGTTCACCGAAAAGATAACGGTCTGATTATCTAAAAACAGCTGTTTAAAACACTTTTTCATGTTCACCAAAGCAAATCAACCGATTAAACACGCTAATCAACTGTTTTCTCTAACCGAGGTGGGAGAGGTTGTTTAAAGTCCCGGTTAGTAGTTAATCGGTGTATTTTGACGTTTGCAAATTGAAAATGTAACAAATTTTAAGTTTACATCCAGATATTATTGTCAGAATTTAACATGCAGTCTGCTTTGTATTATATTTTGGAAGAGGATGACGTTTTGGACGAGTTTGAAACCGTTGAAAGACTGCAATTTTTGCGAGTTTGTGGCGGCATTTGTTCTAAATTACGCCTTGATGCTTTAACACTAAATTAGTGACAATTTCTTTTTCGTCATGCGTAAAGTTAGTAATGCGCTTCTTTTTATTATCCATTATATTTAATTTAAAAACTATTTCGAACAAACAAAATTTCAGAAGTTCATACAGCACAGATAATTTGATGGTTATAAAGAACTGTCATCTCGGTATATTGCAAACATTTTAAGATGTTTCGCATTTGTACGGTTTTTACGTGATAAGTAGCCCACCCTATTTGACTGTATTATAATCATTCGGTCTTTCATTCCTAAAACGCTCGTTTGCCTAACCGAGCTAGGTTGTGGTGAACACCAAAATTCCCGCCTCGTGTTTAAACAACTGTTTACATTTAGCGGGCCGATTATGAAACAGTCGGTTATTTTACTGTTGGTGAACATGGCCCTAAGCAGTTTTACGTCTGGCGCACCTTAGCCTGCCACGAATCTTGCTGACTGGCTACCTAATACATAGAAATAGCAGAGCCACATCTGGTTGCAATAGACACCGATCACGAGAACCATAATGGATTTTTAAAACTATATTTTCAGTGAGGGGTCGCCCTTTCATCACGTGAGGTTTGAACAGGGATGGCGGAACATCATTTTCATGAATACTTTGATTAAAAAATCTATTTCATGAAACATAGTCGCCCGCGTCTGTTTGTCCCTATGTATGCTTAGATCTTTAAAACTACGCTACGGATTTTGATGCCGGATTTTTTAATAGATAGAGTGATTCAAGAGGAAGGTTTTAATATATAATTTGCGGGCGGGCGAAGCCGCGGGCATCAGCTAGTTTATACTAAAATAGTCATTCTAGTATGCAATTAATTTGTGTTCCATACGAAAGAATTTTATAAGTGCAGTGGAGCATTTTTCTTCATTTGGGTTACACCGCTTGGCGCCACGCCAACTGAATTCCTTAATTATTTCAAGCAGTTATGCTTTTAAATGGTTTAGTTTCGTTCTAAGTTGACTGTTAAAAGTACAGTTTATGTTCGTCTGCGGTTTTAATATTGATCTATAAATAAATTATTATAAAACTAGTAACCCGCCTCTCAAAACGGTGAAAGAAACCGGCATGTCCTAAAAACAAAAAATTCGAAGACATGTGACATCTACCAATCCGCACTGGGCCTATTAGCCCATTCCCTCACATAGATAGGAGGCCTGTGTCCCAGCAGTGGGAACATTAATAGGCTGATGATGATGATGATGATGTACGTAGTTACTAACAGGAATTAGTGATCAATTTACTTCATAATAGAGGAATATCAAAGCACGCATAACGTTGCTCAAAGACTTAATCATTGAATTCATGAGAGATAAATACTCATGAATGTCTCTTCTGTGTTTAAGTCTGTTAATAATATTATGTCGCTTTTGTTGTATGTTACGCAGTTTTAAGCTTAATACATTCGTTATTTTCTGAAAGTACATCCTAAAAAAATATATATTTACAGATTTAATTAAATTCAATAGGTGTGTAATTTTTTTGTGGCTGAAGTGTCAAATTCAGATTGATCAACGAACGCTCAACGCATTTAGTAAACGACCAAAATTGCCTCCGAATTACAATTCCCATCTCGTAATGCACAATTCCCTAAATTGACAGCTGTCAAACGAGTTTTCATCACTCGTTGTCAAAACTCATGGGGCGCAAGTTTCCGAACTCGGGGAAATCAGTCGTGAAAAACTCGTGCCCCAATGATGTCAACTCGATTGGTACGGGGTTCTGTAGACCTTTTGCGTTAAGGGATACAGGGACAATGAGTTGAAACTGTCCATTGTACAAGCAACAGAAATGGGATTTGTATTTTCTAATGGAGCTTATTGTGTAGGTATATGCTTACTTCCTATGTTTTACATACTTATGTATTTTTCCCATGATTTACACTGGCCTGCAAAAATAAGTACTACACTTTTAAATTTTAAATTTTCCTAAACTATAGAAGTTAGAGATTAATAAAAAAAAACGTTTCATAGCAATTTTTATCAGCTTTCTTTGAAACTATAGACAAAATTAAACTACTATTTTTCGAGTCCTTTTTGTTTCGAAAGTATATCTTGTGTACTTAAAATTTGATTGCAATTTTGAAAGTGTGATAATTTTTTTTGCAGGTCAGTGTATAAACAAAATCACCTACTTTTTGTTTGGTGAAGGTATTAGAGGTTTTTAACACAGTCGGCAAATTAAAATGGAACTGGGCAGAGCACATCAACCGCATGGGGCTTCAAAATTGGGCCAAGGTTGCCACAGATTGGGTACCAAACAGAAGAACCAAAAGTATTAGGCCCGAATAGCCAAAGATAGAGAAAAATGGAAAGCCTTTGCCCTGCAGTGGGACACATTATGCTCAAAATAATAATCAATCAATCATTTTATTATCAGGCATCATAAGGCCCATTGATAAAATACACAAAATTACATTACAACATAAAAATATACTAATACATACAAAATATAACTTATAAACTATGAACTAAGACACACGAAGTGGCGGCGTCGTGTTACGCTGCGGTGCCACGTAGCCTGCCGCGGAAACGTCGGTAGAGTACACCCTTCGGCCAAAACTCTTTCTTGAGAAACTTGTCGAGATGTTGTGTTAGAACTCGCACTACAAACGACTTGAAGTTGGTGTTGTGACGCGGTTCCAACTTCTTGACCCTCAAAGTCCAGCTGGTCTTCACCTTCATGTACTCCACGATCTCCTTAACCTTGGTGGAGTGATGCAGTCGAGACACAAAGCAACGTCGATGGTATCGCTGGACGCAGCAGTATATTTGGTCCTGACAGTCCAGTACCGCATTGATTGCGACAAGTAGGCTTCTTCTTCTTCTGAACTATGGTGAAGCCATCCTCATCACACTCTTGTTTTGCTGGACAGCGCTGTACCGGATTCCTCGGAAGTGTTTCACAGCGACGGTTCTGCTGTCTCCCTTTCTGGTTGCTTATAATAATTGGAGGTACAAAACAAAAGATAATTAATATCCTTACATTATAAAAATTCGTATTATATACCTTTTAGTTGGTTTGATTTACCCAAATTAATCCAGTTTTGTTGCTAGGCCCAACCACATAACACTATGAAAAACATATTTTTATTTGACTCTTTTCACAGCAGCGTAAGTAGGCACAATGTTATATTATATTTAAGGTGATAGAATCTGATAGCGGTATTTCTGCGAAATAATTAAGTAGTGTTTAGGAATTTCTCTAGTACTCGAATTTGTTCCTAGAATTATAGACATTTTATTCGGATGAGGAAAAACTCTGGGACTAACCCTATATATTTTTTCGTACATGAAATACATAAAACACACATGTGGTCCTTATGTACGGTTACGGCACAATATGGTCATCGGCTCTCAAAGGTCAGGACTTGTTTACGAACGCACAGAATATAGCAATTTTTTGTTACAACGAGTAGGTTTACATCGATTCGCGGAAAAAAATAGGACAAACATTTTCATACATAAAATAAAATAAAAAAACATCTTACTAACATATTATTTATTAATTTTTAAGAAAGAAAAAGGTATAATTATTTAGTGTTCTTCTTTCTTTTAAAAGTGCCGAAATATCGATTGGTTCATCAATTCGTAAATATAATGAAGAAGGAAGTACCAATTAAATGTAAGAAAAAAGATACTTTAATCAAGCAAAGCGCAAGTTTTAATACCTAAAAGTATAAACTGGTATGTTCCAGAAGGAAAGTGGTATTTTCTGTACCGGAAATAACATTAATTAAATCATAAGCTTCGCCGCGGTCTTGTGGAAACAACTGATGAATAGTTTGCTCGAAGTACTGGACTGGTAACAACCGGTTTCAATAAATATAAATCGGCCAGTATTTGAAAAAGCTAACTAATAAAAGCGAAGTAATACAAAAATGCATTAGTCTGTTTTAAACCAGACAAAAAAAAAGGAAAGAGCGTATGCACCGATTTAAACCGCACATTAATAAAATGTCCAAGTAACCTCATCGAATCACAATAAAAAAATAATGAAGTACAACAATGCACCTATTCCACTTCATTCCATTCTGTACCGTAAACCTATTTGAAAGATCAACTCTAAACATTGATTCGATTGAACTCCGCAAACAGGCATTGTAAAAGTCATTGAACTAAAGTGCGTGGTTCCGCAATGAGTATAAATATTTGAATCCATTACAATATGTATCACCCTCGAAGCCGGACAATAAAGTCGTACCAATTAACCGATCAGTAATTCAAATTCATTTATCAGCTAGATTCAAATTCATTGATTGTTTAACAAAGGTGAAATCTCAGTTCTTATGATTATTTCATTTAGCCAGGTTTTCTAATTTGTGTTACAATAAACTCACTCAACAAAAATACATTGATTTGTTTTTTTTTGGACCAACTACAGCAATTATTTCAGTTTTTTTGTGTAAGCCCACAGTGATGGGATTTCTAAAGACGTTTCGAGTAATGACTGTCAAGGATCTATAGACATTTGGCGTAATTTCCAATTACGTGTTAGAGACCGATTCCTTTTTTTCTTAACTTGTTAACCTTTTGGCCATCAGCTGTCATTCTCATTCTGGTCATTTCCAAGCATTATATTTCCCTATTACACACTGACGTTGCCCCACACTGCAGCAGTTTTGGCCAAATAAATGCAAAGCATTCCTCGTCTGTGGCAGATTTATTTTGTCTCGATTTTTCAATCGCGCATCCCCATGTTCAATATTGTCTGATCCAGGCTGCTCTTCTACAAAGCCAACAATATCAGCACAGGTAAAAACTTCCAAAAATAAATTACAAAGCACTGAAATCTCTTTGATGACTTCCAAAATTCCCTTTACGAAGACCCCTCTGTTAAACAGAATGTATCCTGAAACGTTCAGATGTATGGAGCGCTTACGTTAAAGGGAAATTGTTCAATACATTTTTATGCTTCAGTTTTTCGTGTGCCGTGGGTCCCACCCACTTGAACGTTTTTGCTAAATAAATCATCTGATTAACCGGCATTTTCTTTCGGACGTCGAATAAACGTCACCTGGCAATTTTGGATGGCTTTTAAAATGGTCCGTGTTTTATTTTTCGCTTTCTGGAATGCATTTTACTTTGCTGTGGAGTAAACAAGCTTGAGCACGACCTACTGAAGAGACTTTTTTTTTGTTTTTAGTCTTTTTATTTTTTCTAAACTTTTTCGATTGGTATTATTATGGTATGTTGGTTAAGTACATAGAAATATGGCCATTTAAGTTTGTGGTTTAACATTGCCGATTTTGGCGCTAAGTAACCTAAGGCCGGGAAGAAAAAGGACGATTATTAATAGAAGTCACCAACAGCTTCGGGGTACAAAATATCTTAAGAGTAGGAACTATTATTATTACTCGTTTTAAAATAATTTTATTTATTTATTTTTAATAAGCACACCAACAGCACAGTCATTTACAATTTAGATCAAATAACATCTAATATTAGCATTTCAGTAACCATGCAAATAACAGTAATGCATGACATTGATTAGGTACATGAATTTGAGACATAGAAAAACAATAATAAAACGTGTGTAACCAATTTGAGCTAATTAGAAGATTTAGTCTACGTTCGTCCCGAAGTTTTGTTCCACATACCAAAAAATTCTTTGTTCGTCGCACATCACTTTCGAATTCGACATGCACTCGTCGCATTGTTTAAATACGGAACGTCTATGTATGAAGCGAAACTCATGGAGTAATATCAATAGGGTAATCTGTCTGAATTTAATGAAACCTTTCTAATACCAACAGGAGTATCGTTCACTCCGGCTTGCTCTTTTATAACAAAAAAAAAAAACATAAAATCTTATGGCGTTTAATATCCTCAAGAGGTGTCGAGATCTCTTTGATAAAAGATTGTTAAGACAGTATCTTTTATACTTACCTTTGAATATTTTCTTAAAAGAAAGGTATTAATGTTCATTTTCACGCTTAAAACCGGATCGTGGTTAATTTAAATAAAAAAGACGTTTTGGATTGTTGTGGTTTGGTGATTTTTCTTTTTAATTGTAGCAGTTGGCATGTAAATCCGAGTAAAGTATAGTACTATGTTTGATAATTTTATACATGCCTGCTAAACTAGATAAATATTATGCTAAAATCCGTATAAAAAGTTACAGTTCGTTTACGAAAATTTTTAAAGAATTTCATCACTTTTTGCTGTCTATGGAACTGTTTGTGTCTTCGCTTTTTATCTAGCTTTCTGAAGCTGTTTGATTTAAAAAAAAATCCACCGTTGTTGGAATTTGTTTTCGAGACGGAAATAATTTGGAAAAATTAAAATACGATAGAAAGAACAACAGCCAATCTAGTCTGGATATGCTACAAAATTTTGAATAGAAACTGCTATTTATACAAATGTGATAAAGGAGATTTTACAGATATTTTAGTGCACGAGACAGTCCACCATAATTATTTCGGCCGTTTTTAGGGTTCCGTAGTCCTGACAAGGAACCCTTAAAGTTTCACCATGTCGGTCTGTCTGTCCAAAGATTTGCTAAGCTTAAGCTGTTAGTACCAGAAAGCTGTAATTTTGTAGAGGTGTGTATATCAATAACGCCGACAAAGTGGTAAAATATAATTTTGGAAAATATATTTTTAGGATAGCTCTCCTACATGTGAAGTGGGCATGATTTTTTTTTGTCATCGTCAACCCCATCGTGTGGGGTATCGTTGAATAGGTCTTTTAAAGTGACTTAGGGTTTGCTAATACTACTTTTCGATTTTATGCTCCATTTACGAAATATTTAACTTTAAAGTGCAAATTTTTGTTCCAGTATCCCCCCCCTCTAAAAGCTAAACTGCGGGCTTGAAAAATCTGGAAAAATTCATGATGATAGTGTATTTTATTAACTTTAAATAAAAACGGGTATAGCGGTTAAGATAACTTTATTCGTTTAGCAGTAATAGTCGTTGAACTAGGGTGTTGGATAATTTTGTACCAAATACAAAATCCATAGAATAAATCCTATAAAGTGACTAAGATGAAGTGGTTGCTTGTTTATAACGGGTGTAGACTTGCATAGAAATACAAAATCCAAAATATAACGGGCAACTACGGAACCCTACACTGCGCGTGGCCCGACACGCACTTGGCCGGTTTTAATGATTTTCATAGCTGCTCTTTCACAGACAGTCTTAATTTTTACTTATTAAAGTGAACACTGAAAGTGTAAAGTACGAGTATGTCATTCTAAATCGGGGTACGAAAAAATAGTAAACACATAATCATTGATTAGAACGATAATATTTAAATATACACCACACGCTTTTGCTCGGGGCTTCGCTCCCGGTTCAGAAGATAACCCCGTACATACAAACTTATTCTTGTATAAATAATATGAATTCATTCTTGTAGCTATATTAAGACGAGGCCAACACTGAGAAAAGATGCCCCGTACCTTTTCTCAAAGAAATTATTCAGCTTTCGTAACAGTCTTTTAACGCGCATGAGTCAAAATATTTTCATTTACAACTCCGCACGAAAAGGTTCTGTGAGTAAATAATAAAGGAAAGTGTTCATTCAGGTTATTACAGGTAGGAAAGCATCAAACACGTAGGTGCGATCTCATTCCGATCGCGAGGGGAGCTGAAATTATGCTAAACGAGTCGATTTTGGGGTAAGGCTAGGTTCAGATGTTAAATAAGAGTAATAATTACGAATTCTATGGAAAGTGAAATAAAAAAGGCGCCTGTTACAGAAAAAAATAAAGGAAGTCGTTTGTTATGAGGAGGGATGAAACACATGTTACTTAAGGCGACTACAGGAGCTAAATTAGCCACTCTATTTGTGGTGGTTCAAACTTCGTTTGAAATACTGTTAGAATAAAGTTCTAATCAGCTTGCACTACAAAGTGGTGGTTACGTCAGTCACTGCGGGTCGAATAGTGTGAAATGAGTGTTTTTTTGCGATTTACAAAAAATCTATTGATTGGACTAAAAAAAAAACACTATCATGCTAATATGTTGCTTGTAGAATTATTTGCCAAAAAATCAGAATGATCGCATGTATTTTAGTATGGTTTTTACTCGTTAAAAGCCATTTTTAGAAATAAGTTCGTGATTTTTTTTTATCGAGTAATATTAGTCGCATTATGTTTTCAAAACACTAACATACTAGCATATATCCTGAAGAATGCCATATATTTTTCTGGTTTTGTCTATTGCAGTGAATCATATGATTTTTTGTTTCATAAAACTCGCGTTTAGCTCTAGTCCCTTAAGACTGATGGATGGAGAGGGAGAGGAAGACCAAAGAAACGATGGATGGATTGTGTGAGGAATGATATGAAAGAGAAAGGAGTAAATGATGCCGTGACGTCTGACAGGGGAGAATGGAAGAAAAAAACGTGTTGTGTCGATCACAAGTAGAATGGGACAAGGATAAAAAGATTATGCCTATGGAGAGAGAATAGTAATCTTATTTAATAAAGTTATCACTGGCTTGCTAAGCATGAAGAAAAATTTTCCTAAAGTGGGAAAAATATCGGTCGGTTTCAAACTAAAGTAGGAAATGTAAAATTTGACCAAATGGTTTTTTACTGGCAAGTTTTAGAACTCTAGATGATGTCATGGCACTGACTGACGTTATGCACATGTATAACATAGGATTACATGCTTGTTCTCCGAAGAGTTACACACACAAAAATCAGTTTTCGTTGGCTTCGTGAGTCTCGAATTGTCGCAGATAAAATTTAAAATTAAAAGATGGAATAGATATCCAGTCAATTATTTTAATCGAAGGAAATAGACATCTGATCGCACCTTACATTGAAAATAATAATAATTTCCCAGCACGTAAATTCAGGAGCGTTCACTTAGATATCAGTGGGGGCGGTTGTGACGTAATAATAATTGCTAGTGATGTACCCTGCGTGCGAGAGTAGTATTGCCGCGTTATATTATAAATCGATTATTTAATTTGCTATCGATTTTATATCTTACAATCAGTGTGCAATTTTATTACCTAAGTATGGCTAAGTTAAACTCTAAAATGAAATAGTAAGGCTATCGATAGTCTATTTACTAGTCGCACTTAAAATATGCAAAAAGGTCATTATTTTTTTAGTCACAGCCAGTAATTAAAATCGAATAAATACAGGGTTTTTCTAGGAATGCTGAAAATATAAAATTCGGGATAGGTTTTGGGATATATTGGCGCTATTTTTTTCAGTTCTTTTTACCTTGCTTAGTCATATTATTTTATAAAACCTGCATTACAGTTGCCAATTTTTGACCAAATCCCTTATCGACGGAACATCAAAGTTATCAAACATTAATTAATCTATGTTGGCCCCGAAATCGGACACCCGGAAACACGATTAGCATTTCTATGACTATATTACAAGGGTTGGCAAAAAAAATATTGACAGTCGTCCCGTTTACGTGTCGTATGGGGTGAGGAGTTGGAGGGGGGGGGGGGGGAAGGGAACAAAATTATGCTAAACGACTCGATCCCTTCCATGTTATAAGGAAATAACAATTTCGCAGCGCATAAATTTGGTTGTTCCGGATGATATCTGTCACAATTTATATGTCTTCTTCTTGGGTTTTGTGTCAAGAGTAAATGTCACACAAGAATGTTTTATGTGAAGGTCATATTACGAGGACCACTATAATTTTGTAAGTTAGGCGAAAATATCCTAACAATATTACTAATGTTTATTTCTACAAACAAACGAGAACCAGGGTTGTCGACATAGCTCACAGAATAAGTAAGCTGCAGTGGCAATAGGCCGGCCATATTATCCGTAGAACCGATGACCGTTGGGGTAGCTGTGTTCTTGAGCGGAGACCGCGAATCGGCAATCGTAAAGTGGGGCGCCCTCAGGCTCGGTGGAGCGATGATTTTCGCAGGGTGGCTGGTAGCAACTGGGTGAGAGCTGCTGAGAATCGAGTTTAGTGGCGTGTGATTGAGGAGGCCTGTGTCTAGCAGTGGACTCTTGTAGGTTGATGATGACTACGTGTAACAAAAAGGGTAAATACGTACTTAAGGGTGTGGTAAAGAGACCATCAAACCGAACTACTTACTCCGTGGAACCAACATTACAATACCGAAAAAAATAAAGTAAGGTGGTCTGTTATACAGGGGGGTTAGGTTGGAGTTAGGAGTTGAACTCCATCTATCAGCATGGAATCGTACTTTAGAATGCTCCTTAATCCTTTTAGTTACATGTTGTACATGTTTTAAAGCGCCACAAGTTAGTCTAAACCCTGTATGTGATATAGAATAAAGACTAACGATCTCGTTAAATAAACAAACACCCATATCTAACTCTGGTACTTCGAACAAGGGTCTTCGTTTTGCTGGTATAAGTCACTTAGGTAAAACTCCGTGTGAGCCTGCGAAATATCGACACTAAAGCAACTTAAATAAAATATTGCTGTGGTTAGTTTATCTTTTCAAAACAACATCCTGAATTCCTCCACAAAACCACTCTCATATAAAAGCTCCTTCATAAATTATTCTGATTTATTAAACACGGCCCTAACTCCTAAGTAATTAGTCTCGTATTCGATTAATCGAATCCAAAAGCAGAATTCGATTATCTCCGTCCCTAGTAGAACGTTCGTAATAATTGCGTACGAACATGCGTAGTAACACGAACGATTTGTATTCAACAAGCATCGTCCTAACAACGTTTTCACATGCTCATATTGCTCATTGTTATCTTGTAACGTGTCGTAAATACCTATATTTTGATAGAAATCGATATTGGCTTTGGCTTTTTAGGGTAAATGCTAGAGGAGCGTGAATTTTGGGAGTCAAAATGGACGTAAAAATCAAAATTGAGGACGCTGTTCGGACGTTCGGACGTTCGGACGTTCGGACCTTCATACAAATACTAAAAGCAGTACGGACATTTGCAAAAGGGGCTTCAGATGCTTCATCACTTCCATAGAAATACTCACAGAAGTCAGTCCGGTGTCCGCAATTTGTCCGTACTAGTTTTGACTGATCCTTTACGGAAAAACACAGAAAGAAAGGAAGTAAAAGTATTTAGTAGACTTGCACAAGACAAAACAATAATATAAATTTAAAAAAGAACAAAAAAATTACAAAATATAAATAAACTTACTCCATGACATCAATAAACGAACTAAGAGGAAGGATATTATCAAAATCCATTTTTTTTCTATCTAACGTTATTCAGGTTCAATTTTAAATTCAAATCTTCGAGTGCTTCCCACATTTGGTGCAAGGAAATTTCAGGTGCAATTCTGAATTTCTGCCAGTAGACGAGATTTCCTGGTTTAGGTAGAACGTTGCAAAGACGTTATTTGGGAGTTGACGTGTTTGTTGTTTCGCACCGTGTCCCGTGAGAGGTATCTCCAAAATGTTGGATTGACTACAAATTCCTGGAATCATTAAAACCGACGCTTTTGCTTTTCAGAAAATCCGTTCCGTTCCGTTTGAAAAAATCTTAATTTGTACCGCCGAAATCACGGTAATATTGGAATTGTCAAGAAATAGCTAAAAAATAATGATTTTAATAACCGAAGTCGACATAAAGACTTGTATTTACGGATCGTTTTCGGCACTAGATGGATGTTTTATGGCTGGGCAGTTGGACAAATTATTAATTTAGGCCTAATCGCAATTTATTTGCAATGTGGTCGGCGCAGCATGTCTTCTTCTTCCATAATTTTCTATTAATCGTTATCTCAGGTACGTCCCATTTGGTAACTTTCCCGGTTCGCCAGCAACCTGAGTATATTGTTGACCCATGTCAAGCGATGCATAAATAACAAATTATTTAGATATCGATTAACCTGTTGACGCTTATCCTACACAGTATTGTCTACTGGAACGCTATATTACATCTCGTTTAATAACCATGGAGACACATTGAATTAAGTCAGACACCACGTTTCCCTATGCGGGCCCAATCAAGGAGTACTGCCTTCTGAATCAGGCCCTTATGATCTAATCTTCTCATCATAATAATCTGCTTAGCCTTTCCGCAAATATGTTGGGGTCGGCTTCCAGTCTAAACGGATGCATCTGAATACCTGTATTTGACATGGAGCGACTGCCTATCTGACCTCCACAACCCAGTTAGTACTGGGGAATACGATAGCCCTTGGTAAGAGAGTGTATCAGACTTTTTGGGCCGCTGACTACCTGTAAAGACTGACAAAGATCTACAAATGACAGCCGTGACCAACTGCTTAACGTGCTTTCCGAGACACGGATGAAACTCGGTATGACTCCTTGATCTGACCTTCTATTATTAATATATTATTATAAGCCTATATTGTCCCACTGAAGGGCAAAGGTCCTTCCCTCGTTCCATTTTTCGCGGTCTAATGCGAATGTCAGAAGTACGCACTTGGAGTTTGCGAACAAGCTATGGAGCGAAGTATACTGGGTGTCAAACTCACGGTCCGCATCAGAAACCCCATACTTCGCTCCAAAACCCAAATAGCTGATGCTGACCTTAGAGCTGCTAGGTTGATATGGAACTAGGCTAGGGTCACATTTGGCGCATGTTGGAGGAGAAATGGGCCAAAATAACCACATAAGTGGAACTAATCGGCTAAATTGATTACATTTATTCCTGTTTTTATTTAAAATAGAAGATAGGTAGAACATTGAAAACTATAAGAAAGAAATCAAAGTGCTGCTATTCTAAGATCCTATGGGTATTGAATGATGTTGGGCTTTGTTGGTAATTATTTGTGAAATTATTTCGTAAAATTGTATTGCATAAATCACTTTCTTTTTAATCCTTTGTATTCAGTTTTATGTCTAAAATCGAATGTGTTGTATACTCATTTATTTGAAAGTAATGTTAGTTTTTGTACTTAAAATAATATTAGCATTGTTAGGCGAATGGGGCGCCTATTGCAGTGAAAGCCTCCAGTACTATATTTATGTAAATATATCTGTTGTATCTATGTCAGTGTTTAACATTATAACCAAATCAGTGATAGATATTTCATACAAGGTACGTGTTGTTGAAGGCTGGCCTGTCATATCCAACATGACGTGATGTCATGTAGCAACGTCGACAAATTGAAAATCAATCTCCTGGCGAACCAATCAGTATCAAAATCGATAACAGGTTTGACACTTGATTAACCTGTGTCAGGGGAGACTAGGGGAAATTGAATAAACCTCGAAACTAAGTGAAGAGCATGCGAAATTTTACATACATCGATCCCATCGATGTATGAATAATTCTAGCCCTTTGAGTGTGTGACAAGTGACATTTTATGTTTACTTTATCATCTTTTCCATCAGTAGAATTTGACATACATACATAAACTTACGACTTTTTTCTATGGGGGTAGGCAGAAACCACAGAACGCCACCTTCAATACCTTGCAATTCAAGTAGACCGGGACAGGGATATTTTGTCCCGGTAGTAAAATCCCCTAGAATGTTTTGCAACCTACACGCGGGCGAAGCCGTGAGCAAAAGTTAGTTTGACTAATTAAAAGATTATATGATCGAGGTAGCTTCTGAGAGAGAGATTTTAGAGCAATCTGTGTTTATTACATAAAAATCCGAGACATGTTAAAAATACGAGAATATTTTATTCTGGATTTACGTGTAGTCTTTGTAAGGATGACACAAAAGCAAAGCGAGTAGAATCCACCAACCCGATTGTCACACAAATAAATATTCAACAGTTCTCACGGACAGTCAGAAGCCTGAAAGGATTTAAGCTCAGGATATCGGCATTTTCCAGTAATTCTGTTGTGAAGAAGGTGAGATTGCGGTCAACCCCATCGTGGTCGACTTGAGGGCTAGGTATAGTTGAGCCGACCCCAATATATTTAGAAAAATGATGATGTAGGTGTAACATAATTGGACCTTGGAATTTTAGTTATGCGTTCGAATTTCGGTCGATCTATAAGTTAAGCTTATATGCTTGCCTAGGTTGGTCCGTGAGGGGCGACCACACATTACATACCGAGATTCCTCCGTGTCTCGGAAAGCACGTTAAGCCCTTGATCCCGGCTGTCATTAGTAGATCTTTGACAGTCGTAACAAGGAGTCAGTGGGATGAAAGTTTGACAGCCAGTCTAAACAAAGGACTGTGTTGTATTATCCTGTACTGTGGGTTGTGGAGGTCAGATAGGCAGTCGATCCATGTAAAATACTGGTATTCAGCTGCATCCAGTTAGACTGGAAGCCTATCCCAACTTAGTTGGGAAAAGGATAGGCAGATGATGATTCTTATTCTTTATTGCACACAAAAAAAATAAAAATAAAAAATTGAAAATACATATAAATTGCAATAATATAGCTTATGTACAAAGGCCAGAGCTCAACCCAGAATTGGGTTTTCTTACAGCGAACCCAATTTTGATAGCGAGATTTGCAGAAGAGAATACACTTATGAGTGTGCATTAACATTACAAGCCGTTACTTAAATTAATTAATTTTATAAACTAAACTACAAACATACAATATAATATACGTAATACATACAGTATATACATACATATCTATAATCGTTGGGTGCAGATAAAATTATGATATAATAATTTTTTAACCTGTATTTAGTACACATTAAATATTTATATTTGTTTAATAGTATTATTTTGTCTTATACATTTATATTCGTATTTTACTGACCGTGACATCACTTTGGGCCCTATCAGCATACCAGCGCTGTGACTTTTTTTTTAAATGTCACAGCACCTTGCTGAGATAGGAGCCTTTTGACCTTGCACAGGACTAATCAAATTTAATAGTTCGATAAGTTTCTCATGTTTACTTTTTTAAATAATTGTGTCAAACCTAATTATATATTTTTGTTTCTATTATGTCCTGTGTGAGATTAATAAATACTTTTTCTTTCTTCTTTTCTTTCTTTCTTTCTTTCTATAAAATCCTATAAATATAAACGATTAATACGAAAATAAACGATGATAAACGATGATGTTCGTTATGCGTTACTGCCTAATCCCTCTCCAGTCGTGTCGAATAGGCATGACGACAGTATCAAAAAATGGCATATATATGTATATAATCCGGCGACTAGAGTATTGGAAATTAATGGACACATATTTTTTGTTTTTGTAAAATCAATGAATATTGACAAAAGATAAAACGCATCAAAACTCGGGAGTGGGGGCTCGTGACGTCAGAACTAGTTAAAAATTATACCTAGGCGTGACGTATTGAGAATTTTAAAAGCGTCGTATCTTCGTCAATTTTGGTTTACGTAACAAAAGAAAAAACACGTGTCAAATATTTTTTGATAATCTAACTGACGGACTAATTTGATTTTTTTGTAGTCTCGCCTATTGTCCTCCGGTCTGACAGTAAGAGTGAGACATAAGCGAGCTCACCTGTGTTTGCGTTCACACTTCTTTTGCACTATAATTTGCCTACATCGATGGAGATTTGCACCATGACAACAGTCAGGAGGACAATCATCTTTATTTCATGAATGGAGACTGACTTGGGTAAAACGTACATGGCAGCCAAACGCCGCTTTCACGTTCCATTACAGAATAAGCGCCTAGTAACATAAAACCCGACGCACACTAGCCGGTCCGTGGTTAATTTAATCTCATACCGTTAAGTCGCAACAAATCACGGCTCTTTACCGCAATTTTATTGCGTTTTAGCCACCAGCCACTTTGCACGTATGTAACTAGGTTAGCACTTTGCCCGACTTGGCTTCATGTTTATGCAAAAGTAACTTCCTCAGGACACTGCGAAGGGAAGATAAGCTCTCTATGAATAATAACAGTGTCCGTTTGAATACATTTTCTAATATATTCAGAGGCGTTAAGTAGTTATAGTTTAAGGTGTTTGCGTTTTGTCAACCCTAGCAACGGGGTTATGGTATGGCGGTGAAAAATATGAGAATATGCTAGGCATATGAGGGCATTTAAAACTGAACCAGCTGTAGAAAGAGGCATCAAACTTTATGTATGACTTTCGTAGGCGAACATAGAATTTTGAAAGCATACGGAATACTTTCTCTTAACCCATTAAAGACGCTATATTAAATAATTTATGGATAGACTGTGTGAAAGATGATATGATGAGGTGGATGGTGTGGTGTGGTGGTGGTGGTGGTGGTGTGGTTGATAATTTCACCTTTTTATTTTTTGTGTTTTGTCCTGTGCGGGCTAATAAATGCTTTTTCTTTTCTTCTTCTTCTTTATATGGCTAGAAAGGAGGTGACTGCTGACGGGTACGTCTCGTCTGGTAACTTTCCCGTTTCGTAATCTTATTATTTGATTATTTTATTGTGAATAATGAAGAAACTATTTGAAATTTTGCACAAGACAAGTTTCATCATTAGTGTTGTTTTTTTTTAAATGTTTGCTGCAAGAAACTTGTCAACGTTAGTTGCCGGACAGATGGTTTTAAACTATAGAATGTTGAAGGTTAAGTACAAAATCGAATGAAAAAATTTAACAGTTTTTGGTAACTAGATTCGCTGGTGGCGTGTATTATTTCAGTATCAGGCCATGTCAGTTCAATTCCATGGTTATGGTGAATTTTAATTGGCGACGCACTATGTTGTGTTGACCTAAAAACTTGCTGACCTAGTCTCATAATTATTGGTTGTTCCTCAAAAGAGTACATTTTTACAGCTCATTATCTGCCTAGCCTTTACCCAACTATCTTGGGGTCGGCTTCCAGTCTAACCGGATGCAGCTGAATACCAGTATTTTACATGGAGCGACTACCTATCTGACTTCCATAGCCCAGTTAATACTGGGTAATACTCCTTGGTAAGACTGGTGGTCAGACTTTCGGGCCACTGACTACGACTGTCAAAGATCTAGAAATGACAGCCGGAACCAACGGCTTAACGTGCTTTCCGAGGCACGGAGGAAACTCGGTATGTAATGGGTGGTCACCCACCCATCCACAGATCAACCTAGGTAAGCACGGCTTAACCTGAAGATGGACCCGAGTGGCTGTTATTATTTAGCCACGAGCTCCTCAAATTACTCCTTACATTTTAACAACTAACAGTTCTAAATAATTTCCCATTCCTTTCCGTCATAATAATCAAACAGCGACCGGAACAGATGGCCATAAACGCTCGCTCATATATTATTCAGTGGCCATTTCACGATTTTTATACGGTTCCAGACGCCAGTGACGACAACCTTAAATATTGTATGGGAAGCTAGTTACTGTTGTACGACTGATTGCGAGCGTGTAAGACGATTTTGAGGGTTGAGGTCAGATTCGTTGCATTGCGCTTCGTAATTATTACCGACTGACAAAGAAGTGTTATGTTTTTCGCTCGTATCTTGTATAACCTCGTATCTTCCAAATGGCTGGATAGATTTCGACGATTAAGGTATTAGATTTGTCTCAAAACCCAAGTGTCACTGTTTAAAAATAAAACAAAATGGCGGATTTTTGACGCTAAATCGTAAGTCGTTTATATTTTTTTTTCAACCAAACCTATCTAGTAGCGTATCAAAATGAAGGAAATTAAAAGGAGATTACAAAAATATATACATTATTTTCTGATTCTTTTTAATTAAAAGTTGTGTTACTTGTTTTATATGTGAGTTTTCAGGGAATTTACAGATTGGCTATAAATCTCATTTTTAAGTCTATCATTTATTTGTATTGTAAAATTCAATCGAGTAATTTAAAATCGAGTACCTATACTCGATTAAAATGTATGGGACAGTTGGTTATTAATTCGCAAATATAATGTTGGTCCCATGGAGAAAGTAAATAAGAGCACACCTCTCTGATATTTACGCTGTATTGGCACAATATAATAACAAAATGTTCTAAATCTGTCAAATATGTTTGTATGACGGCCTGCCTGTCTGAAAATGGCGCCGGTGTCTGAAAAGTTGTGTGGTAATAGGTTGGTTTGGTATGATGCTCAGGAATGAGGAAAATGTACCTGACAACAGGGTTATGCTTCAATATAAACTTTACCGTAAAAGCAGTCGTCGGCCTCCGGCCTAAAAAATGCCTGAAGGAATAACACAATAGGAACACGTCCTAAATACTTGTCCTATTCATCTTCCGTTGATACATAAAATGTTGAATAAAAAGGAATTTATTAGCACCAAGTACTATGTTAGAAGCATTATTTATACTTATTTAACAACAACACGAGGAAACATATTGTTCTGAATTGTAATTTTGGACAAATCATAATAATGTTTATTTATAATTAATATATGTATGTTATTATATAACATAACAACACGCCTGTAATTCCTGATGGGTTAGGTAGAGGTGTACCTAATAGTAGTTAAGTTTACGTTCCATGTAATAGGGGGGCAAGCATATTACCATCAACCAGGCACAAATCCAGACCCAGTTGCTGCTACTGAGAAATTCCTGATAGAAAAAAACCAAAAACAATTTGCCGGACCTGGGAATCGAACCCAGGACCTCTTGTAATCCATCCAATGATTGTCTTGAAAAGATCGCCTTTAGCGATGAGACTTTTTGAAGTCCCATATTGAATGTTATGTTGTAGATAATAAAGATCGTTCTAAATATTTTGTGTTCCATCAAAACGTTAATTTTATGTTTACAGTCGAAAAGTTGAAATTATTTTACGTACAGCTACTTTCACTTTATAAATGGAAACAAAAAAAAAAACAGGTAGCGTTTTTAAAACCAAGACCCTTTTAAACAGCACTCGAAACAATGCAAAAAGTACATTTACCTTAACACCGCGTGTGCGATATTACTTTTCTCGTAAAAACAAACATTTACAGGACCTTAAGTAGATGAATAAAACCCACCTGCAGAGAAATTCACCCAGATACACCTATACAGAACATACTCGCAATAAATTATTTAAAAAAACTTGAGTTTCCTCTTTTTTTGTGTTGTGACAAGACAACAAGACGTTTATTTATAAATTAGTAACCTTGTACTTGCCTCTACTTAAATCTATTTATTGATGTACACACAAAATACTTATCAGGACACTATACAAAGTGTAAACCACCTCATCACGAAGCCGAAAACCAAGCATTCTGTACATGAAACTTAGTAACTTTACGCAAAAATTATTGCTGGGAAAGGATTTTTTTTTTTGCAGTGATAAGTCATGTTTTATGGTAGAACAAATTTTTTTGGGGTGAAAAATCATGTTTTGTGGTAGAACTCAATGTAACGCACTCAAAACATTGTGCTGATGCATGGATTGAATAGTACGAAGGTCGTGGATGTGTTTAAAGTAAAAATCTCACATTAAAAACTTGTACTTATTTAAAAATAGCGTTGTCAATAAGTTGGAACTTTGATCCCCAATATTTCCGTAACTAGAAGGTTCCCAGGTATGGTGTAGAACAAAAAAATAATCGCAATGACTACGAGAACAAGTGCCTTTCGGCTTCGTTAAGAGGTGTTTTACACCCTTTATTAAGTAAGATAGAAGATCACAAAGTTAGGAAGGTAGGCTTCATAAGAAAATAATCTCTTCCACAAGACCTGCGAGAGGAAAGTTGGAATAGACGTCATGTAGACACAGTATGTAGAAAAGAAAAAACAGGAAAATTTTAATTAGAACTAAATAACTCAACTCAAATTTTCAATCGTTTAGTGTGCCGGCTAAATTAGTTCCTAAGCGTAGGAAGTCTAATTGAATTATAATCGGCCCCACAAGGTAAAACATCAATGAAATTACCTTCCGTTTTAAAACCACCAAACTTTTCAAACCACATTCGAAACATTAATTCCTAACACGTGTAAGAACACACTGACGTAAAAGCAAATATTTATATTGATAGATGAGCGTACCTACGCAGGTCACGGGAAAAAGCTTTCATACTGAGACGAGTGAGAGTGCTCACTCAGCATGGAACAACAGATACGATTAACAGTATGAGTAAGCGAGAAAATGCTTTTTAAAAACCGGATTAGGTGAATATAATCCGCAGGCGCGGTAGATACATAGTATGAACAATATAAAATTCACCCTGAAACACAATCAAAACACTCCGTCTCTCATAAATATGATATAATTATAGGTGGTCGATGGGGCCGAAAAGTTCTGCAGTGGTGACTGCGAACCGGAAGACTTTGAGTTGGAAGGTTTCCCACTAGGTGGACCGATGACCAGCCCCCTTATTCACAACGCTTCGATTCGATTTTCGATTCGGAAAGTCGTATGTCTATCTTTTTTTGACATTACGAAATCGAGCGAGATAGCATACGACTTTCCGAATCCAAAATCGAATCGAAGCGTTGTGAATAAGGGGCCTGGTGAAGGTTGCGGGAATCCGCTGGATACGAGTCGCACGGGACCGGTCAATGTGGCGGCACTTCGAGGAGGCCTATGCTCAGCTGTCTCAGTCTTTCGCCTGAAATGATGATGACAATATGCTCATGTAGTTTACATGGGCAGATCAATTATAAAACGCCAAAAGTTAGCTGGTGCAAGGTTAGGTTTGGTCGCTTCATACGAAGAAAAACGTGAACGTAACGTAAACCAGTCTCGACTCGCGGGAGGGCTTATCGAACGATTTAAATCTTTACCCAAACCCGAAACACACACATGCTCAAATTCTACCACGTGCCCGCAAGCATACATATTTCGCCACAACAAGGAACATTTGGAAACAACACAGATAACCGCAGAGCAACATAACTGGTCCTCCAACTAGTTCACGCCTGTCTAACTTGTCGATAAGTTCGATATAACCGCTATTCACCTTTTTCACTTGAACAGTCGAACCCCAGTGGACGATACCACGATAATATAAACGGTTTGTGGGCCATGAAAAGTTTCGAAAAAAGTACCTTTGAGATTTTTTTGGGTTTCCGGAAAGGAAAAAAAAAGTTTATAAAATTATTTGGCTTTGTGAATTTTATGTTGGTCTGTTATTTTGGTAAAACCGTTTTCACGACTTAAGGCACCTATACAGTTGCAATTAAAATCGAAATCTAAAGAAAATAAAAAGGACATCGCTGTGCAGGTGGCAACATACTGGTCGGGTATTATTTGAGTCTATCGACACGCAAAGAAGTTGAAGAAGAATAAAAAGCTTCTATATTGTATTCCATACAATTCATGTGCATTTAGTTGAACTGACCCAAAGGGAGCGATTAAAAGGCTAGGTCCTTTGAACGACTGTCATATCTTTGAACAATACTCGGTCGGTCGGGAAGTGGAGATTGAAAGGCAGTCGTTTGATGCAAAATAATACCATAATCAGTTAAATATGGTCGGTTACGCGAAAACGCGTTCGTCGTGTTCATCATGTCACTCATTTGTTTTATGTCTGTGGACTTGAGCCGCGTCCGGGTTCGCAGAAATATTTAACCATCGCGTGTTCGCGTGTCGGTCACTTTGGTTAGGACACATCCTTAATATAGAAGTCGGTACAAGAATACTAATCGATGACTAGTATATATTCGCTCCTTTAATCTTCTAGTATCTAATAATACCCTACATTAAATAAAAGTAGCTAACTTTGAAGAAAACGGAAATGAAAATAGCTCCATAATTACCGATACCAATTACAGGCCGGCAAAGACGTAGAAAAGTACCAAATTGACGATTAATAATTAAACCATTCAAAGTGATCATTTCGTTATTTTGTAGACTTCCGTGCGAAAGGTCGTATTGAGTTACAAATAAAAAAAAGTGGCGCATACTAATAAAAAAAAAAAAATCGTTTTTCCATTAAGGTGGATACTCCAGGCTAGCCCGCGAAATTCAAATTTTCTTACGTTTTTTGCAATTTGCAGACCAGTGCTAGGTTGTATGTTGATTAAAATATTGTTCGCGACTGTAAGACGTATGTAGTTACAGAATCAACTACAACCCGTATTGATCATTTTGATGATTATAATTCTGTAACTACATACGTCTTACAGTCGCGAACAATATTTTAATCAACATACAACCTAGCACTGGTCTGCAAATTGCAAAAAACGTAAGAAAATTTGAATTTCGCGGGCTAGCCTGACGCTTTCACCTTAAGTAATTTGTCTTTTCATTGCGTTATTATAAAATCGTTTTTTCGTCGAAAATAAAGCTGGTCACAGATGGTAAGAATAAAAAGGATAGAAAAAAAGAATTAATCCGCTTGGTCGAGCAAAAAAGGTGCAACTAGCTTAAGGGCCAAGGAAGGTAAAAGGCGGGTGGTTCCGTAGCAAAAAAGTGGACCGGAAAACCTTTTCTCTCTAGGTAAGTACGTATATGGGACCTAGTTACTTAGTGAGCGTACTATTGAAGTTTCTATGTTAAAGGTAAATATTCCACTCGGTAGCAATTGTATTACTGACTTTCTGTAAGAAAAGGTTCGGACATCCACTAGTTTTGTTTTTTTGTCTATATTAATAATATAAAGAGGTAAAAGTTTGTTAGTTTATATGTAGGGGGTTATCTCTAGAACTAATGATCCAATTCTAAAAATTCTTTCACTGGTAGAGAGCTGCATTATTTGTGCGTGATAAAGGCTATAAATTGTATTTATATCATGCATATTAGCCGAGCTATCATATTTTTTACGGACGAAGTTGCGGGCGAAGTGCAAGTTTAGGTAATTTATAAAGAAAAGGTAGGTAGAAAAGTAGGTAATTTATAAAGAAAAGTCCATACAGTTCCAATTATACAGGGTGTTAAAGTAGTCGCGTGCCATAGCTTAGGGGTGAGTTGAGTATCGATATAGGAACCCGATAAAAATAAAAAAAGAAATCCAAAAAAAAAAAATATAAAATCTAAAACAAAAAAAAAATTGAAAGATTAACATAATTTAGTACCTAATAACTTAAAATAGCAATCGTTTAGAATTAAAATCATTTTATATTGCTATTTGAATTTAGTAGGTACTAAATTAGGTTGATCTTTCAATATTTTTTTTGTTTATTTTTTTTTAATACTTTTTTTTTCGGGTTCCTTTATCGATGCTGAACTCACCCCTAAGCTATGACACGCGACTACTTTAACAAAGTACTGTAAAGTGTACGAAGAATTCCTAATTATGTTCTATCTAATAAACATAGTGTTAGACCTGTGTAGGTCTAGTGGTCGTAAGCGCGACTGCTGAGCATGAGGTTCCAGGTTCGATTCCCGGGTCGAGCAAAGTTTTATTGGCTTTTAAAATCAAGCATTTCTCAGAAACGTACAACTAAGTGAAACCGGCTTGGTCCAGCCATTCTGAAGTCAAAATGGCTGGCCACTTTCCTCGTAATAGTTTTCCCTCTTAAGCGAGGTACGAATTATTTTATGTCTGGTACCAAATAGTACCAAATAGGTACTACAACTTGGTATTGCTCAAACTTCCAAAATCTCTCTTGGTCCAGTCATCCAGGCGCAGACAGCTATGTAGTCTGGATATCTGCCCGGTTAATTTCAGTAGGCTCTCTCCTAATTACATGGGGCATAAAAAACCGACTGTGTACTATTAGGTACACCTGTGATATCATCATCATCTGCCTAGTCTTCCCAACTATGTTAGTTCTGGCTTTCAGTCTAACCAGATGCAGCAGAATACCAGTATTTAACATAGAGCGATTGCCTATCTGACCTCCCGACAAGCCAGTTAGTACTGGGTTATACGATATTCTTTGGAAAGACTGATTGTCAGCATTTCGGGCCACTGAAAAGCAAGAAAAGAAAAAGCAAGGACATATTTAGACAAACACAAACATTGAGAATACAACAGAACCTGCCACTGTTACTGCCTGTAACGACTGTCAAAAATTTACAATTGACAGCCAGGACCAACAGCTTAACGTGCTTTCCGAGGCACGGAGGAAACTTGGTATGTAATGTGTGGTGGTCACTCATCCACGGACCAACCTAGACAAGCACGGTTCAACGTGAACATCGACCCGAGCGGCTGTTACTATTTGATGATATGTAGTATGTATAGTCCGCACGCGAGCTCCGAGGAATCGGTGGCTCACTTAAATCATCGGTGGTTTTATTTCTAGTACTATCGCGGACACTTCCGCCTGATCACCACTAAGCTAGTTTTTGCTTTCACTCGCAACATATAAACGCTCTCTAGCCCCGCCCCGTTGCCTTTGTATAGCAATAATAATGAAAGACAATACCGATCGGCCGAGCGCACTGACAACGCACGCCAAATGAGAGTTTTTGTTATTTTGCGCGCCAAATTGACGCTTTCCTAATAGGCCTAAACTTTAAGGGGGCGTGGCTCGACATGATTTAAGCGAAAAAAAAATTAACTGATCAGGCGGAAAAGACCACGACTGTACATAATAACTTCATAGAATGATTTCATAATTTAGTACACCGCGCGAACTAAATTATGAAATCATTCTATGAGGGTATTATGATTTAAGTAAACCACCGATTCCTCAGAGCTCGCGCGCGGACCTTAAATATAGCAACTGTGGTCTTTTGATATGTGATTCAATAAGATCCAACCAACCGACTCAACCCCTTTAAGTAATAGGGGTTAGGTCGGTAGTTGTTGTTATTCTATACACTCCCCAAACATAAAAAAACTTGATTCTATTCATCATTTTAAAATAAAATATCAAACACCAAATTCCACGAACAGTTTTTTTTAACGCTGAAAGGAAATTGACACCTGAAAAAATACATCGAAACATATTACCGACCTCTGGTTCATCAAAATTCATTAATTCTGCCCTTGTTAACGAATTCTGACAAGTTCACGGCTCCTTCTAAATGTTTCGTACGGAAAAGCTTTCTACATAAATGAAAATTACTTTTGTGTTTTCATTTGTTTAGGTAAGTACCCATTTTTATTTTGGTTCGTGATCGTTAGCGCCCTGAAGTTGGTTTTGTTCAGTATTTTTAGCCTAGCTATATAACTTATTCCAAATTGTTAACATAAATTTGTCCGGTTATAAGATGAATAGATATGTTGTTTGTTGCCTTTTTTTTTTTTTTTTTGTTGCCGGGGTGGAAAATCCACACGGATGTCCTCCGCCCTGGGGCGGGCGGAGGGGTCTGTCGGACTCTAACCGACTAAAAACCACCCCGGTGTTCCCTTCCCACACTTGCACCGGGGATCATGGGAACTAGTGCGCCTTCCACGATCCCCGGCTAACGGCCTTAGCCCAACGTGTCTTTTCGTGCCGCGAAGCCGAACACACCGGTGTACATCTCCCGCCTACACTACACCACTACGGCGGAGAACATCGTGGAGTACGTACGTCAGAAGACCAAGTACGTGGCGAGAGTGCAGCTGTTGGAGTCGCGCCGCAACGTCAACTTTAAGGCGTTCGTGGTGCGAATGCCAACGTGTTATCAGCACTTCGTCTTGGAGGAGGACTTTTGGCCGCAGGGAGTGGTGTTCCGTCGCTTCCACGGGCAAGTGCCACATGAACGCGCGGTGACAGTGCACAAGTTAAGTGATACTAACGTAGTTTTAAGGTCGTTTAAATTAACACAGTTTGTATTTTATCAAATGTAGTTATTCTCTATGATATTAATGGGCCAAAGTTGCCTGGAAATAAATGAATGTTGTTGTTTATTGGATTTTATTTTGCAGAATAAATAATGATGATAATGATAATGGTGCCATCTACCCAATTTCGGCCACAGCGTCTGCATTCGGTGGTTTTCTAGGGTGGTTGTCGAGAGCTTCTGCGTGCTGCTCTATCATGTGCTCTCAAGTGGCTAGCATATCCAACTATGGCCTTTAAACTCCGAGCACAAAGCGGACATGTCGGAACACCATTGACGACATTGCAAAATAAATATTATGAGAATATTAAATTGAAGTTATTCATTGAAATATGTATAGGCGTAACGAAAACGACTGTCTTCGATCCCTTGGAAGAAGCATAAATTGACAAAGAATTAGCTCGCAATGAGAGGAACAGGGTAAAAAGTCCACCAATAAACAAAACACGATTCCATCAAAGAACAAATAAAGGAAATGACAAAAATCTAATTCCGCAGGGCTCACAAACATACAATATTGTACTAAAAGGGTAACTGAAGCTCTTCAACTCGTTCAATGTTCAATATATTCCGTTGTTATTATTATTCATGATTTCCGAGTACGTAATAGAAAACTCTATTGTGTTTCAGTTTATAGAATACAGTAGCTTGGTAAATAAACTGTACCTACCTTCCTAAATATAACAGACTAGCTGATGCCTGCGGCTTCGCCCGCCCGCAAATTATATACTAAAACCTTCCTCTTGAATCACTCTATCTATTAAAAAAACCCGCATCAAAATCCGTTGCGTAGTTTCAAAGATTTAAGCATACATAGGGATATAGGGACAGAGAAAGCGACTTTGTTTTATACTATGTAGTGATGAACATAAGGGATTCCATCCCACTTAAGATATATGGGATACTATCTGTTACCCTCGAACAATACATACTTTACCATACTGGACCGAAATTATAAAAATATATTTTAAAACCACTATAATAGTACATTTTGATACAAGTGGAGAAAGTTTGTTATTGTATTCGAGGCGGAATTAACACCCGAGCCGTAGGCGAGGTTGTTTTTGAGCCGAGAACTGCAATAACAAACGTCGTCGTCGTCGTCGTTTTTCAATACACTTTTGAAGAAATGAAACAAAAGAACAAAAAATATTTTTGTCATGAATTAATAAGAAACTATGATTTTAATTTTGTTTTTTTTCCGCGTTTTGATTTCGCCAGGTTGAAGGAGAAGCAAAGGTATGAGGCTGCTATACAGCCTAATATAAAAAATGGTTTATTTTTTATTTTTGAATTTAGAACACAAATAAATGATAATTAGTTAATAAAAGTAAATATTAGTTTTAAATAATCATGTTTATCTATGATATTCTATTTATAAACACAATTTGAATATCCAAAAAATATTTACACCATAAAGACGCTTAGTGCTTTGCCAAAATTAAAAAAAAAAAACATTCACCTCCGACTATAGGCATTGAACCAATTTGGACTAAATATAGGTATAGTTATCTGTGGCAATTTTCATTCCCGCACACGTGTTGTAAAATGAAAAAAATAACACGCGTGTGAAATACATTGCATGTCGAACCTAATCATAGTGCAATAAGAACCAGTTTTCGAAGAAGTGTATTGAAAAAATATATAATACTATTTGGATCGCATTTTGTTAACAACTTCAAAGGTTTTATTTTTTTTGCACGGAATCCTACCTCTTTTGTGACATAAAAGTAGCCTAGGTTACTTTTTATAACATCAACTATCTGTCAGTAAAAGTCATGTCAAAATCGGCCCAGCCAAATTAACCGGAACTAACATACAGACAGACCGACAGTCAAATCGAAAACTGCCCCCTATATCCATAAAAACGCACACACGTCCTCAAATATTACATTATTCAGAACAACCGTCCCTCATACAATATTTACATCATAATATAACACCTTTAATACCTCACATATTTGCCGCAAACACCTGTAATACCGCATTATACTTAAAACAATGTTTGAAACAATGTACTAGGTACTTAAACATCAAGTATTTTGAGGTTACCGCAAAACTTTGAACTCAAACCGAAATGGGCTGTGTGTAGACTCAAACGGTGTGTAAAACGTTAAAAATATCTTTCTCTGAGGTGACGAGAAAATATACTGTTTTATCAGGCTTCACCAGTCTTACCAATGGGTATCGTATTACCCAATATTTACTGAGTTGTGGAGGCACTCCATGTAAAATAATGGTATTTCGCTGCATCTGGTAAAACTGGAAGCCGACCCCAACGTGGTTTGGAAAAAGGCTAGGCAGAAAGAGATATTAGATTTCACCATTTCGATTGCATCAATTTTAATAACAGTGTGTTTTGCAAAGTAGGTACAGTCTTTGAGCTGAGTTTCAATGGGCTAGAAGGTGCTGTGGTGACAAAGGCGTAGCTCATAAGTACAAGAAAAAAAAAAACACTCTGAATAATTCGCCAAACCGGCAATATTAGTGACAACTAACTAAACACAAGGATTCACTCACTTATCAAGGATTCCTAAATTAGTTTTCAATCTAAGTGACGACCCGAATGGCGCAGCGGTAGTGAGGCTGTCTTACGTTCTTAGGGTCCCGGGTTCGAATCCCGGTAGGAGCAAATGTTTGTGATGTGATGTGATGTTTATATGTATAATAAGTATGTATTTACAAACAAAAAGTATCTATGTAGTATATCAACTACCTGGTGTCCACGACACAAACATCGTTGCTTAGTGTGGTACTAGATGGCGATGTGTGTAATGTCCAGCAATATTTATTTATTTATATTTATTTAATCTGAAAGAAAAAGTTTAATTTTTTTGACTCGCACAACACACTCGCAAAAAAAAAATAAGACATTCTTAAACTAAACTGGTCCTGTACGAGGCCAAAAGGCGGGTTTTACTGGGTTGTCACAATGTTTAGAAGTTGGTATTTTTTTTTTTTTTAATGATGAATTCCGGTGGATATTTTCATGAAACCGCACCTTTACATGGGAAGGTACTGCGGTTAAAAACCTTTGTCGAGTTTGCGGCTTCACAAACTTATGAGTATGATTGACTAATACGTAAGCCGGGTTTCGTTCACCGCTTTGTTAACAAAACTTTGTTCTGATTCGTTGGAATTTCAGGAGTTTCGCTCCGCAAAGTTTACAGGGAAAACAATTTTTGTTGCTTCAAGGCAAAATGTTCTGTAAGTAATGAGGTATACGAAAACTGTTCGATTTATAAAAAATCTGAGCATAAAGCATTCTTAATGTTGATAAGTATGAAAAAAACCAGAACTCTTTATTCAGATATAAATAAGGCGCACATTATACCAGCCTATTACACTGTGTATTACCAGCTGTGGGAGCTGGGTAAAGGCCTCTTCTCATACAGAAAAAACAGGAGCATTGATAATATTATAATAATATTATTATAAGAATATTATTCCACCAGCAGCTTTTTTCTAAAATGTACTCAAAGTATATACTCAATTTTTGTGCCCAAATTTACCACAATTTCCCTATAATTTATCGAACTTTTAAAACGTGACAACACCATCTTCGGCATTAGTATGTTCGATCATCAATTTGTTTGTTTATGACGTCACTACTCGAGAAGCGACCGCGATCGGAGTGTCGCCGCCAGAACGGCTGTGTTGCCATGTTAGTTTCCTCGTTTTAGTCCATTTAATTTAATTTTAATCGGAGTATTTTATTTTACTTGTTTTCCAAAAAGGACATACAAGAATCTAATCTCGATACCTAATTATACCCTCAAGGATTGGACAAGATTTATTTAACATCATTATTGTATAGCTAAAGTCGCTTATAACCCTTTTATTTAAAGTAGTAGTAGTAAGTCCCCACGTTGATATTCTACACTTCTATATAACTTGGTTAACGCTGTAACCGCGGACGGCATAGTACCTAGGTATATTAACAATCCACGCACGTCACAATTTAATATTATTCTACTAAACTAATTGTTAGTAGCAACAACTATGAACAACTGTGGACGTGGCGTGTAGTTTCAACTCGTCCCACTAATCGCTCTAAATTGGTAGAGTACACCAGTAATTAGTGCCATTTAGTGCCCTTAACGACTAGGGATGTTTTTAGTTTATTGTAGTGGTTGAATAACTGGAATTTGGTATACCTAGCGCGAATGTAAGTAACTAGGTACTCAGCATGGCTAGCGTGTGGTGAAAATTACAGGAATATCTCGCTGATAGTGGCGCGTGTGTCGGATTATTGAGTTCCCTTCAAAATCTGGTCATCTCTAAACTGTCATGGTTTATTTTAATTATTTTATTTTTGAATTGTTGATTTTCTTTTTATTTTTCCCTGGACGCTTTAAACGTGCACGTCTTTCTACATCGTTCCGTCATCAAAATTGTGATAATATTTTGATTAATATAAAAACTTTTTTGCAAAAAATAAAACCGACTTCAAAAACACTAAAACGTAAAAAATAACTTTATCTTTAGAAGTCGGTGAGTTTTGTTTGTTTGATGCAGTTTTTTTTTGCCGCCGACTTCTAAAGCTAAAGTTTTTTTTGGACCACACGGGAAGCACCAGCTTTCAAATAAAAAAGAATCATCAAAATGGGTTCACCCAGTCGAAAGTTCTGAGGTAAAAACATTAAAAAAATACAGTCGAGTTGAGAACCTACTTAAATGTTTGAAGTCGGTTAAAAAGAGCAAGAAACTCCACGGACCCTCTATCTATGGAGTTTCTTGCCCAATCTTCTCCATAGAGATCTACGCTTTAGAATGGGCAACTACAGAACAATCACAGTTACTATGCCTTGTGAGCGTGGCTTCATCTTTTTGTTTTTGCCAATTCAAAAGAGCCAATTTTGGTCCATTTGAAATAAATGTTTTGATGAGTTTGAGGAAAGGAACCTCGTGTTGGTGTCGTGAAAGGCGACTGTTTGAATTATTGAAAAACTTAACTATACATTGTTACAAACAGTTGAGTGGCATCTTATAACAAAAGTTTTTCAAAATTCGAATTTCCAAAATCCTGAAAATTCTATTAATAAAAGTACTTTACCAATTCGAGTTCTTGGCGTCCACAGGGGTCTAATCAACTAACTTACAAATAATAATTCATCCTTTGACGGCAAAAATTGCAGCAAGAAACTATTTTATTTACTTCAAAAGATATCTGTTTCAGTAACGAAGTAACACTCCCGCTAGTTTCAAAACTTTCGTCATTATTCGCATAAGTTTCTTTAAGAACAAAAACTGGACATTGCTAAGTACTTAGCATACTGTTATATTAGTAAGGATTCAGTTTTATTTTTGCCTACTTTTGTAGAATTATAATTATGTTTTTGATTTAGTTTTCTTTGGTTATTGAACGACACAGGTCCGCGCGGTCGTGCGGTGAAGCGGACCTCACGTGGCAAAAGCTTGTAGAAAATCCGTTGTTGCCCATCACGCGGACACCGCCCGACCGTGCGGATGAGTAGCGCAATCCAGAATCGCCTTAAGGCGACTACAGGAGCTAAATTAGCAACTCTAATTGTGGTGGTTCAAACTTCATTTGAAATACTGTTAGAATAAAGTTCTAATCAGCTTGCAGTACAAAGTGGTTGTTACGTCTGTCACTGCGGGCCGAATAGTGCGAAATGAGTGTTTTTTTGCGATTTACAAAAAATCTATTTAGTGGACTAAAAAAATAAAACACTTTCATGCTAATATGTTGCTTGTAGAATTATTTGTCAAACAATCAGAATAATCAAAAAATCGTGTATTTGACTATGGTTTTTACTCGTTAAAAGAATTTTTTAGAGATAAGTTCGTGATTTTTTCTATCGAGTCAAATTAGTTGTATTATGTTTTCAAAACACTATCATACTAGCATATATCCTGAAGAATATCGTATATTTTTCTGGTTTTGTTTATTGCAGTGAATCATATGCTTTTTTTGCATTATAAAACTCGCGTCTAGCTCCTGTAGTCCCCTTAAGTATATGAAAGAGGAGGCAATGTGAGATGGCCCGACGGGTAACGTCGTTCTAAGGTTGCCTGCCTGCTTGTTATTTTTGACAGCATTGGCACTGGGAAAGCATTGACACAGAAGTATGGCGATAGCTTTTATCTCAATTTTGTCTCACACAGTAACTGTGTTACCAGCTGCTGAATAATACAGGTTTTATTCCGCCGTTTTAGTTTATTTTGAAAATAAAATAAATTTGCGGAAGCTAGACAGACTATTGAACACGTTTATAGCTTTTCTATTCCATTTTATAATAAAGTATGCAAACTTATACAATAACAGACGTATTAACTAGCAAAACACAGTTATTATTCAAATTTTATAACTACTCATATGACGTACTTCAGGGACGGTACCACAACCTCTTTTAAGTGTATTATTTCAAACGTTCGTCAGCGTGATAAAGAGATGGAGCTAGGCTGGGCCGGCAGTCTCTATATAAATAACGACATTCTCGTTAACTTTCGATCGCTAAAATAACAATGAAAAAATTCGGTTGCAATAACGATGCTTGCGGGAAACGCAAGTCTTTACACCTAAGAGGCAATTCTCGCAAGCATCGTTATTGCAACCGAATTTTTTCATTGTTATTTTAGCGATCGAAAGTTAACGATATTGTTGTTATCTATGTCTAACTTTTGATTGCTAATACTAACGAACCGAATTTATTCGTTAGTAATTAGCAATCAAAAGTTAGCGATTAGGCCCAGAATATAAAGAATGTAAAAGAACCTGTCACAAAGCCGTTAACCAAGCATTAAGTACACACGCCAGTACAGCTATAACAATCTGTCAAATTTATTTAATAGATTTTCAACGTTATCGTTAAAGCATTAGGCTCAAGACTGATTGGGAAAATTTGTCAGTTTCGGGAAGCTTGATGTGCTAGCGTGTGTACATCAAACTAAATAATTATTGCTGGGTAACGATTTTTTTGGTGTGAATAATCAGTTTACTGTAGCACATTCAAAACATTCTGCTGATGTATGCATTGAATAGTACAAGAATCATGGAGGTATTTTTGGTGTATTCACATCATAAATTACACACACACACACACAAGCGTGTGCGTGTGTGTGTGTGTGTTATGAGTGCGTAACAGTAAACACTGTTTCAAACAGTGTTTACTGTTACGCACTCAAAACATTGTGCTGATGGATGCATGATGGATGACAGAGATCATGACAGAGATATTTAAAAAAAAAAGTATGAAAAAGTACAAAAAAGTGATCGCAACAACGAGAAGAACAAGTGCCTCTCGGTTTCGTTGATTGTGTTTTTACACCCTTTAAAGCTCCATCACTGAGGTGTAATATTAAAGTGGTATTGCTGTAAGAGGTGGTAGACCCCCTTGGGGGCGGGTCTGTCTTTCGTGGGTTTAAATAGCCCCATTAGACATGCTATATCGTAATTATTATGTGGGAGTGTACTTGGTTGAGTGTACTCGTACCTGATTATATTGTAGGTCGAATTTTACAGCCGTTTAATTAGGAATGAAATAAATTATATTCTACACACCATTTATGAAACTGGCTGTCGTGATATACGACAGGGTTATTTAGTAACATGGAAAGCAGCGTTCTCAAAACTAGGTGTGGTTAATTAATGGTCACCCATCCAGGGACCGACCTTGGTAAAGAAATAAAGAAAGAAAGAAAAAATATTTATTTGGGACAAGCACAGGCACTACAATAATAATAATAATAAAAAAAGAATCTAAAACTAAATAATAAAAAGAAGACCTGTGCGAGGCCAAAAAGGAGGATGAAAGCAAATACCGCAGCGCTGGTATTCTATGGCCCATATAAGTGCTGCTTAGCCTTAAGGTGAAAGCGTCAGGCTAGCCCGCGAAATTCAAATTTTCTTACGTTTTTTGCAATTTTAGACCAGTGCTAGGTTATATGTTGATTAAAATATTGTTCGCGACTGTAAGTCGTATGTAGTTACAGAATTATAATCATCAAAATCATCAATATAACCCTCCAAGTTCATAAAAGTCGAGGAACGACTTTTTCAAGGTCAAAATCATTCCTCGACCTTTGTGTCCACGTGTCAATCTTTAAGGTTAAGGTGGATGCTCCAGCATCCACCTTAACCTTAAAGATTGTCACGTGTGGCTGTTATTAATTAGCCACGACCTCCTCTTCCACACATCCCTTGGCACACCTGCGTACACTAATTAACATATTAGACCTAGCTTGTACCAACAAGCTCTTTAACTAACTTGTAACTAAAATTACGTCAACGGTTAACATAGCGAAACAGTTTGTAGTTTACCCCAGAGACAAACTCAAACCGAACTGTAACTCTAAACTGAAATCGGTGTCCATTTTACTCCGGAAATGGTTGTTTGATTATGTATTTGTAAATCGGTCATGCCGATTTAGACTCCGTTTCCGTCACAAATGGACGTGGGATATGCGCAAAACCAACCAATTACATATTAGCTAATTATGTGATTAGTTAGTATTAGCTTTTCTAGAGGGAATGAAGAACTTTACACCCTGTTTTTTATATCCCTATAAATTAAAGATCTTACTGTATGTCTAGTTATCAGTTACCAAAAACAGAAAAGATATTGTGTGGATTGTTTCTACACAGTCATGCGCAAGCGGTGCACATCCCTGGTGCGCAGGGTGCGGGCCAGCCGCAACAGTATCCTGAGGACTTTTGCTGAACGTTTCGACTGTCAGTACGTGAACCACTGCTGCATGGTTCACGTACTGACCAATGTTAAGATATTGTTCTAATTTGATTTTAAATTTGATTTAATTTTATAATAATTTAAATTGTGACGTGGATTTTAATTTGGTTTTATTTTCATTTAATTTTGTTAGTGTTTTTAATTGTGATTTTAGTTTTAATTGTGATTTTAATTGTAATTATGATTTTAATTTTAATTGTGATTTTAATCTTGATTGTGATTTTAATTTTAATTTTAGTTGTGATTTTAATTGTGATTTTAATTTTAATTGTGATTTTAATTGTGATTTTCATTTTAAGTTTGTTGCTGATTTTATAATTTTGTTAAATTGTACATATGATCCAAAGTTGGTTGAAGTAAATAAATAAATAAAATAAATAAATAAATTACTTAGTGAGACAGTACTCTAACAAGCAGTTATTAGTTATAATGTAATGTAAACATATTTCATAATGTAAACATGAGTGTAAATTGTAGTCTAGACAAAAGTTAGTATCTCCTTGTTTACAATGTAAAGTGTGTAAACTTATAATATGTCGTGACATTGTTTCTGTGTAAACGTTTAACTTTCGGCTGTGTTAGGTTAAAACGTTCTTACATAATATGTGAGAAATTAAACATTACATATTAATTTAGTTCGCAAAAGTTAATTAAAATCTCAGTGAGAGTTTTAATTTACTCATAAGTAGCGGAAAGTCTTAAAGAGGAATGATGGCCTCATTTCTTAATTTTTGTATGTTTTTTAACAAAAATAAAGTATGATAATACCTTACCTAATTTAGGGACTAAAATGCGACTATACCCGAATACCGCAAGACTGGAATCCATGAGACAGCTAGACGGGGTTGCGGCAGAACGAGAAGAAGATGGCCAGTCTCCTTGGACAGCTTCTTCGCGAATTGGTGAGAAGAAGCTCACCATCGAGAGAAGTCAAAGGAATGGCTTAATACGGACCACTAAAAAACCTGACTACTGAAATATCACGCTCTAATTAAATTCGTTTTTTGCAAGGTAAAATCGACTCCTCTTTTTGTAATTGAAGTCGTTTAAAACGTAGCCTATGTTACCCGGGCCATAATAATGAATCGATTGACACCTTATTCATCAAAATCGGATGGATAGTTTAGGCGTCACGGTGGAACATACGTAAATACAAACATACATAGACAGCTAAAATCATTACCCTTCCTTTTGGCTTCGCCATAGTCAGGTAAAAATTAAGGATGGTTTTTAACATAGATCATAAATATTAAACATATTCAAAATAAGCCTATCCTCGTGAAATCATGATCTGTCAAAGGACCAATTTGTTCGAGACACCATTGTTTAACTATTGTGTCTACTTCGTGGACAGATCAAGGGTTAATAAGAGTAATAACCCTAATGAAAACTAATTTTGTTAAGAAATATAAATAGTTTTTATTCGTCCAACTATGGATTAAAATGGTACTTATTTTTTAGAAGAACTCTTCGGGAAACATGTTATTCAAGTGCTCAATCAATGCTACGCCTCCATATTAATAGATAACCCATCGAGGGTTAACGATAAACACATTTAAATTGACTGCCAACTTCACTAGGAGATCCACAGCAGATAGGACTGTTTACGTACTCAAAGTTAAACATTAGTAGGCAATTAAATTTAAATTATATCAGTCTTTAGAGTATTTCGCGATATTGCTTTTCAAAGAGTTTGAAATGGTAAACAGTCTCAATGTCGAAACGTTTCATTTCAATGGATTGAAAGACTTGATACTTTAGTAAAATAGTATCTCCTTCTCTGCCATTAAAGATTTTATAAAAAGCCACTCCTGGAGAGGTTCTGGATTTCCTTTCAACCGTGTTTTGAGGTAATTAGATAATAATCATATCTCAATGTAAGCCTCAACCTGTATTTCAAGATTTTATCATAACAGAACACATTCGTGCCTTGTTTTTCCCGAAGGGTTTGCCAGAGGTGTGCGTAACTAACAGTACACCCACAGCAGCAAGGCAGCAGTTTTCTATATTATGCCTAGTAGACACATCGAAGGTAGTTGAAAATGTGCCTCATCCTGTGACATTTGAGCCGTCCATGAACCCGCATCTGAGGAGGTTATCTTTGCTACGGCCGACCTGGGTTCGGAGTTTATTCAGAGATTTCCAATCTGGCCACGGCAAAGCATATCCAGGTGGAAGGGTTTCAGACGGCTCGATGAAGCCGCCAGGGGGCTTAAACAGCTTCCGCCAGAGATCACATCTCGCTGTGGAAGCATTGCTATTAGCTGGAGTAGCTGGGCCGGCCCACCAAAAAAACGACTTTTACGGCTTTTCAGCCTCTGGGGCACTGGAACGTACCTGTGCATTGGGTAGCGTGCGTCAGCTTGTAGCTTCGTCCTCTCGGTGCGGCTGGCTATGTTCCTACGAACTTTTGGAGGCGCAATCTCAGTTAGTGGATACAGCATTCGTCGTCGGGGTCGGTTTAAGGCATCCACTAATAATCCGGCTCGTCTCATTTAGAGCTGTTTCCACTAGGTTGGCGTGGGCAGAACGGTCCCATACTGGGCAAGCGTATTCGCCAGCGGAGAAGCAGAGCGCCATTCCAGTTGTTCGCAGAACTTGAGGAGACGCCCCCCATTTGGAAGATGTAAGGCGGCGCAGCAAGTTATTTCTGGCATACACCTTCATTTTTATTGTTTGGCAATTATTTTTATACGTAAGCGACCGGTCTAAGAGGTATTTCGGATGATCACTATCATATGGGCGATTGGTAGCCCCTGCAAGAAGATGTTTAGATTACGACCCGCTTGTCTGTTTCGGAAGTGGAAAACGCACGATTGCGTTTTTGAGGGATTTGGTTTTAAAGCGTTTTCAGCATAATAGTCGCTTAGGTCACTAAGAGCTGTGGAAAGTAAGGCTTCAATATCCTCAAATTTAGTATCTTGACAAGTTAGTGCAAGGTCGTCAGCGTATAGAAAGCGGGTTTTGATTAGGCTAACTGGTTGGTCGTTAGTGTAGATATTGAATAATAGTGGGGCCAATACACTACCCTGAGGTAGTCCATTTTTTTGGGCTCGCCATCTACTTTTGTCTTCAAGGAGGTGCAACTAAAATCATCGGTTACTGAGCAGTTCTCGGAGAATCTGTGTAAACTTGAGGTCCTCTGTTAGTCATTTTCCATAATAGACGTTTTATATTTACAGTGTCGTAATCTGCTGACAAGTCCACAAAATTCATTAAAATTAACGATTCAAGACAATTAAGCCAAATAATATTCTTGAGGGCCCTCAATTTGTTTTAAGTAATATTTTAATTAATTATAAGGAAGACGAAGTTATAATTTACGGATAAAATTACTTTGCAATACTTTGGTGTGAATACAATTTCTAAAAGACTTTACGAGGTACAGTTTATCGACAGGTTTTTATCCATTCTAACACGAAAAAAACTGTAACTTGACGTGACCAAGTGCAACAGCGTGGCAGCAATTCTTTTTTCATTATTCAAAGCTCTATCCTATATACTCCAGTTTAGTAAATAAAATGAACATAATATCAAAAGATGTACATCTATTTAATAACAAACTAGAAACATCTAGTTGTCGCGAAAAAAAAACACCATCACAAAGTATAACAGGTATGCTTATGGGAAAACTGTCCAACCCAATTAATTTACAACATGAAAGTAAAAGGAAACGATACAATGTACAACACATCTCTTTGTTATAATATTGAAATAACGTCAAAGATACTGAGACATTTTTTTTAACGTTTTGAAATGTACAAAAACAATAGAATAACAACAACAGATCTCTCTGTTAAAATAAACAGTAACATGACGTCAGCAAGTGCAACGGCGTGACAGCGTTATTTGTGTGACGTGACGTGCGCGTCCGCAACGCTCCGCGCTGTGACTAATAAATGACGTGCGGTTTCACGCTGCAGTGTTCCGTAAATATTTGTACGTCTTTGTGTGACAGCATGTAGAATTTACGACTTCTATAGAATATTTAGTTCACGTGGTGTAATGGAATCGTGAAAATCTTAATTTCAATGAATTTTCGAGTTTCATTTGATCAAACCGCCAACAAGCGACGAGTATCACCGCCATTTATATTTACCAATCTAAATCACATAAAGTTCTTCTCTGTGTAAGTAGATACCATATGACAACAAAACAGTATTGGAAATCTTTGTCCACGATACAATTTATACAGCGTGATTATGAACATTTTGCACAACAGCGTGACAGTTTTCTATTGTGTGACGTGACTCGCGTCGTCGGCAGCACTTTATAGCGAGGCTGATAAACGATGTAAGAGAGGGAAATGTTTAACAGCTATTTATAATAGCATGAAGATATTACTTCTATGGCGGATGAATTTTTTCGTCATTTCTTGTATTTTTAATCCGACGCTACGTTTTGTCTGTCTTGCCACAAGATTCTTTGTTGTTAAACAACTGAGTGTGAGTGAACAACTTGTATTTTTGGCGTGACTCAATTGCACCCAAAAAAATTAGAATGATTAAATAAATCATGATCTGTCAAATGACTAATTTGTTCGAGACACCATTGTTTAACTATTGTGTCTACTTCTTGGATACGAGTAGATCAAGGGTTATTACGAATAACTCTTTAATGAATACTAGCCTGTACCTACCCGCGTGTTTGCAAATTATGATTAAAATTCGTTCTGCCGTTTGGGCGTATACACATAATAGACAGACAGATAGGCAGAGCTTTTTTTTTCGGATGGGAAATCATCAAATGACCCCCTCCCGCTCTGGGCGGAGCGGAAGGGAGCGTCGGACTTTTATTGACTAAAACCCATACATTTTCCTTCATCGCCCTTTGTGTTCCGAGGCCGCGGTATCTCTTTCGAACAGTCCCGCAGCCCCGAAGGCTTCGGCCCTTGCGGACTCCTTCGTACGGCCTGTCGTCATAAGACGGACGGACGGCGAGCTAGCCCATAGCTCACCGTACACAGGCCCGCGCCTACGGTGGCCGGGGGCCCCCGACGCCCGGTGCGTCTCCCGCGGCGATAGGCAGAGTTACTTTTGTATTTATAATATAAGCATGGATACTAGGAACCTTATCCAGCTATAATTTATTAACTTACACTGTTATTTAAATTTCAAGAAGCTGTTACTCCGAAATAACTTAATAATTGTTTTCAAAGAACACAGTAGTTAAGTAATAAATGCGAAAGACTATTAATATTTATTAGGTATGCTAAGTTAATATATCTACATCTGAGAAGAAATTAAGTCTCAAACTTTGTAATGGTATTATTTCACGGACTTTGTAATATTTTATGTTCTCAAGGGACTAACAATTACCTTACTTAACTACGTAAATCAATTAATTTATTTATTAACTAGCTTGTGCTCACGGTTTCGCCCACGTTGAGGTCGGTAATAGGCCAGTTTCCACCATCAATAATTTGCGAATCTATTTAGTCCGTCAGTTAGAGTATTGGAAAATAATGGACACGTATTTTTTGTTTTTGTAAATCCATGAATTTGACAAAGATAAAACGCATCAAATCTCGGAAATGGGGGCTCGTGACGTCCCAACGCACTAAAAATTATAGCACGGCGTGACGTATTGAGAATTTTAAAAGCGTCGTATCTTCGTCAATTTTGGGACCGACGTAACAAAAGAAAAAATACAAGTCAAATATTTTTTGAAAATCTAACTGATGGACTAATTAGATTTTTTCAGGACACAAGCCTATTGTCTCACGGAATAGTACTTCCAAGACAAAAAGTATCCTGTGGGTAAATCCAGGTTATAAACTAATGTGTGTCAAATTTCATCCAAATCCCGTTTGCAGTTTTTGCGTGAAAGAGTTAGGAACGTCCATCTATCTATATATCCATCATCACAAACTTTCGCATTTATAATAAATATAAATAAATATCCGTGGACATTACACACAGCGCCATCTAGTGCCACACTAAGCAACGAGGCTTGTGTCGTGGATACCAGATAGTTGATATACTACATAGATACTTTTTTGTTTGTAAATACATACTTATTATACATATAAACATCCATGACTCGGAAACAAATGTCCATGCTCATCACACAAACATTTGCTCCTAACGTGATTCGAACCCGGGACCCTAAGAACGTAAGGCAGCCTCGGGTCGGCTCGGTCGGCCTCAGCCAAGATAGGATTGTTCGTCATCATACAAGATTGTAATTTTCTTTTCTTTATCGTGTGGTTAGTGCCTAACCTGGTGTCAGAGTTTTTAAGCCGCCCATGGGCCTCTGACTTGGCTTAACATGCCGTCGAGAAATATCTCTCAGGCATGCTGGTTTCCTCACGATGTTTTCCTTCACCGAAGCAAGAGATAATTATACAATACGCACATGAATCCGAAAATTCAGATTGTAATAGTACATTATGATATAAGTGCGGTAAGTTGAAAATTACAGCCGAGCCGTAGGCGAGGGCGATAAAAAAGCAGAAGCTGTAATTATCAAAGCGCACGTATGTCATACGACGTTTTATAATATATTTGCGAGGAAATAAATAAAACAAATAAAAACAATACAGCGAAAAGAAAAAGCGCGCGGAATAATTTTTACTTGTTCACAAATTAGCGAGGCGCGCGCATCAGCGCTTTTTTTAAAGGCAAAGACACAAAAAACCAGCCAGTATTACTAATAAAGTAAATTAATATTTTTGTGTTTTTGTAACAGATAAATGGTTGTAATTTATTGTCAAAATTAATTAAATTAAAGAATTAAATGTTTATTTATTATATTTCATCTCCCAAAGTTAATTTTATTCATAAAGTGTTGACCACTTTTCTGACATAAAAACTCTTTGCTAAGATTTAAAAAAGTTTATACCGTGCATTTTACTTTACAGCACAATACGTAATGAGATACATTACGATATTGAAATTGGTGAAATAAGAGACCCTTTACGAGAAAATGTGTTATAAAATGGACTGAAAAAGCCATGACACCATCTCTCCAATCTTAAATAATTAAAGTTAATACAACAGTATCCTAATTTACTAATGATTCTCAGAGGGCCACAGAACGTCTAGTACCTACCTATTACCTAACAACCTTCTTAGTGTAACATGTTAAAAGTATGTTACATCATAGTCTATATTATTTAGGGTCTAAAAACCTCTGGTAAACCTAAGAATAGACAAGCCGGCCGTCCGTCCCCGGAAGTGCCCTAGTTTGTAAGTGCCTGAGGTATACACATTTACACAAGTATCTATATTCCGTAGCTACTGAATTTTTTGCTGAAAAGAAGTAACATTTAGCATGAGCAACGGGGCTGACAACACCTAATTTAAGAAAAACTATTTGTTCTAGCACATCAAACAAATATATGTTAATATATTCATCATATTTCAAAGACCATGGACGGACTCAATACATAATTGAACGAAATCGGCTCGATAGAAAATAATTGCAAAGAGTGGTCTTAAAATCATCATTAAACGGTTCTATTTCTTTATTTTTTTGACGTATGGGTCTGCAATTAAAAACATGAAGACAACATACCTAAACCGCTAACGAGTCATATTTCACAAATAATCCACACTTTTTTTTTTTTTCAATATTTATTTATTATTTTCTTCTAAAACCTGGCCGCCCAGTAACAAAAAAAAAATAATAATAATATTGGATACGTATTTTTTGTTTTATCAAATTAATAAAACTGACGAAGATAAAACGTGTCAAAGATCATGAGTGGGGGCTTGTGACGTCACATTTGATTAAAAAATGTACTCAAAAGTGACGTCACACGAGTTTTCGACGCACTGTATCGTCTTCATTCTTTGTTTACGTGAAAAAAGAAAAAATATGTGTCCAATAGTTTTTGGAAATCTATCGGACTAATTAGTTTTTTTTGTCATCTACCCTTAGTGGTCAGACGGCAGGTTTCTTGAAAACGGCTGCGGGACTATTCGAAAGAGATACCGTGGCCCCGGAACACAAAGGGCGTTGAAGGAACATGGATAAGTTTTAGTCAGGAAAAGTCTGACACTCCCTCCTGCTCCGCCCAGAGCGGGAGGAGTCATTTGATGATTTCCCATCCGAAAAAAAAAAAAGGTTTCTTGAAAAAGCAGTGCGTAAACACAAGCGTTAAACAACAACTCGTTAAAGAAAAAATACAGTATTCAGGGACCGTATGCGTAGATGAAAGTAGGTAGCTAAAAAATACAAATTTCAATAACACCTAAAAATAATTGGACGAAGTCTAAATTTTGTGTATGCGAGTACCAGGTAAGCGAGGTTTTTTATTACAAGTTCATAATCCTTCAAACAAAGGTTCAATATAAAAACAAAATAACAGAAAAATATTGTATGATTTAAAATTCATGAAAACTGAGCGTTGAGCAGCATAACACACTTTTTTTATTGTTAGAAATAAACAATATTTTTGGCTATTTCGAAACGAAAGAAGAATGGAACTTTTTTTTTTCCCGATAATATTTTTTGACGTGATAACGTCTTTAAAATCGTTTTAGTCGGGTGACATGTTCAGAAACTTGTGTCACACCAAAACCTCACGAGCGCGATCGCAGGTATAACGAGAGAAAGACGGACCGATCTCCCGTCTCATCTCGAGCGCTGCCAGTCATTCCGTGAAACTTGTCACGCGGAATCCTCACGAGCGGAGGCTGGCATAGCGTTCGAGTGAGTGGACCGATCTTCCGTCTCTCTCACTCTAGCGGCATACAAATTTGAAAAAATTGTTATCTTCATTAATTCCTTACTTCCCAAAAACTTATATCACCAATAAGACGTTATCACGTAAACATCTCGATCGTAAACCTACTTTACAAACAACCAATTTTTTTTATGTTGATCTCTGTTTGGTGTCAGATGACACTGCTGAACCATAATTATTTCTCTGGCAGCATTAGTTTAGCTAAATCTTTAACAAACATGTTTGAAGTCGACAAATAATATTTAGCTACCTAGCTGTAGCAATATGCCACGTAACCATATACATTTTTGAACCAAGAACCTTCGCAAGTGTAACTACACAGCAGAATCCACCAAAGTTTAATCACAATCGGATCAATGGTTTAAGAACGCAGACAACAAACATCTGTTTTTATTCCTTACCTATTGGCCGGAGAACGCAAGACAAAGATGATTGGAAGAGAATGGGGGAAGCTTTGTCCAGCACTGGAACAGGAGTCAGGACTAGATATTTAATAAACGTTTACCCCACCACAAAGAACTTGAAAATACATGTTCCAGGCATTTTGCAGTACCTGTGACGACGCAGGCTACATCGAGCATAAAACCTGTATGCGACAAAGACTATAAATTGTATCTGAACTGGCACTTGGCAACCTCTTCGCCGTAACTTATTATCTCTGTAGCTATACCGGCATTGTATTTCTTTTTCATCGCTCGTTTTACTTAAAATTTAAAAGAAAATATCATAATTTCAAAACGGTGAAGGAAAACATCGTGAGGAAACCGGCATGTCCTAGAACCAAAAATTCGAAGACGTGTGACATATACCAATCCGCACTGGGCCCGCGTGGTGGATTATAGCCCATTCCTTCTCATAGAGAGGAGGCCTGTGTCCCAGCAGTGGGAACATTAATAGGCTGATGATGATGATGATTATAATTTGAGGTGGATGGGTGACCATCCAGTATATAACGAGTGTCCTCCGTACCTCGGAAAGCACGTTAGATCTTCGACAGTCGTTACAGGTAGTCAGTGGCCGCTGCTGAGAAATTCCTAATGGAAAAACCCAATAACACTCCGCCCATCCTAGGAATCTAATCCAGGACCCCATGACAACGGTGATGGCGAACACAAGACAACATCGCCCTGATTATAAAACACTAGCGGCCCTCGCCGGCTTCGCCAGGTGCAATAGCTTATACATATAAAACTTTATCTTGCATCACTCTATCAATTGCTGAAAACTGTATTAAAATCCGTTGCGTAGTTTAAAAGATCTAAGCGACTTTGTTTTATACTATGTACAAATGAACACGCTTGTAAAACTAAATCATGAACTAATTCCCAACAATATGATTCGAAACTACGTTCAAACAAAATAAATAAAACACCCACAACTTGATATTAACAGTTAAATAACTAAAAACATTAAGACTAACGACACAACTTCGCCATTGTATCTGGGTACTAAGTTATCCGCGGAATAAGTTTATAACAAGATAACAAATAACAGACTTAAGTTTTGAATCACGAGTTTATCTTTGAGCCTATTATTGTTTTGGTTATACGCCAGGTTTTCAGAAACCATTCTTTTAAAATTAACAAGCTCTCGCCCCTGACTTTCGTCCGCATGAAATTATCACGAAAATATTACTCTCCTAAAAGGCGAGACGACAAAAAAAATCTAATTAGTCCGTCAGTTAGATAATCAAAACATATTTAACCCGTGTTTTTTCATTTGTTACGTAAACCAAAATTGACGAAGATACGACGCTTTTAAAATTCTCAATACGTCACGCCTAGGTATAATTTTTAACTAGTTCTGACGTCACGAGCCCCCAGTCCCGATTTTTGATGCGTTTTATCTTTTGTCAATATTCATTGATTTACAAAAACAAAAAATACGTGTCCATTAATTTCCAATACTCTAAATGACGGACTAAATGGATTTGCAATTTTTTGATACTGTCGTCATCCTTTAGTTAACAATTTCATGGGTTTTATTTTTTTACACGAAACCCTAATCCTTTTTCTTAAATAAAAGTAGCCTAAGTTACTCCTTAAAACATCAGCTATCTGCCAGTAAACATCCCGTCAAAATCCAGCCGTTTCGGAGATTATCCGGAACAAACAGACAGACAGATAAAACTTAAAAAAAAATTAAGTACATATTTTGATATATTGTATTCACTAAAAAGCTGTTATTTTGAAATTACAAACAGACACATCAATTTTATTTATTCGTATAGATTATTGTGTTCATTTTAATCTGATGTTCCACCTTATCAAGTTACTAATAGCACTTCAAAATTGTGATAGATCGGCTAATTTACATGACATCAATATAATCTATAGCCTATGTTACTCGGTAAAGACGTAGCTTTCTAATGGTGAAAGAGTTTTTTAAATCGGTTGAGTAGCTCTTGAGTAAAATCGTAACAAACAAACCAACAAAAAATCAAATCTTTCCTCTATAAAATATTAAATTATTATACATCTCGATATATAGGTTGTCTTTCATATTAACCATAAACACGGTTTTCCGTTGGCGCGCTTGGAAAGTTGACATACACTTCAACCAACTTATCTGTAAATACAGAACTAAAATAAATGTACCAAGGTTGAAATCCTCATCATCTTTCTCTTGTCTTTATGCCATTTCTCTTCCATACCTCTCTATTACTCGTCATCTCATCAGATACCTATCGATGTAAATTTTCTTGACAAGCAACGCCACGTTTATTCCGAAGACATGAAAAAACACACACTACCAGCGACATTCAGAAACTGAATACCACCTTTTTTGAAGTCGATAAAAAGAGATTCGAGGTTACATCCAAAGAGGCCGATAAAGCGAATCTGTCTATTGAACAGAATTATTCTTTTCTACGAAGGATATTCCTAACATCAATACCTAATGGTTTATTTATGAAATATGGATCTATTCGGTTCATTGTTGCTGAAACGACGTTATCTAATTATATTATTGTCAATACGAGGAATGTTTTTATCGTTATAGAAATATTTATATTTAGCTGCCTATCTATATTTATTTCTTTGAATGTGTGATGTAAGTAACATAAGGTTGTTATTATTTCCGGGGCTGCGGGACTATTCGAAAGAGATACCGTGGCCCCGGAACACAAAGGGCGAGGAAGGAACATGGATGGGTTTTAGTCAGTAAAAGTCTGACACTCCCTCCTGCTCCGCCCAGAGCGGGAGAAGTCATTTGATGATTTCCCATCCTAAAAAAAAAAAAGGTTGTTGTTATTTCAATATGTTATTATTTTTAAGCGTTCTAGATTACAAACTTCTAGTTACGTTAAAGTAACTGAATAATAATATGTACCCAATAACATTAGGTATTTGTAGATGTAGTATCTGAGGAATCTGTGGCTTGTTTAAAACATCGGTGGTTCGACCTCAAGCACATAACACCCTCACAGAATGATTTCGTAATTTAGTTCGTGCGAAGAACTAAATTATGAAACAATAGGCGCGACGACAAAAAAATCTAATTAGTCCGTCAGATTATCAAAAAATATTTGACTCGTGTTTTTCTTTTGTTACGTAAACCGAAATTGACGAAGAAATGACGCTTTTAAAATTCTCAATACGTCACGCCTAGGTATAATTTTTAGCTAGTTCTGACGTCACGAGCCCCCACTCCCGAGCTTTGATGCGTTTTATCTTTGTCAATATTCATTGATATACAAAAACAAAAAATACGTGCCCATTAATTTCCAATACTCTAACTGACGGACTAAATAGATTTGCAATTTTTTGATACTGTCGTCGTGCCTATTCTATGAGGGCACTATGCGCCCGAAATAAAACCACCGATGATTTAAACAAGGCACCGATTCCTCGGAGCTGGCGCGCGGACTATAGATACACGACTGATTTTCACATAGGTTTGTCAAAACGGCAACTGGCGGCAATGTAATCTATATCTACATATACTAACATTATAAAGAGGTAAAATTTGTTTGTAAGTTTGTATGTAGGGAATCTACAAAAATAAAGATCCGATTCCGAAACTTCTTTCACTAAATTACTATTAAATTAATAATAATAAAAATTAATTACTACTAAAATTACACATTATCTCCAAGTGTCACAGGCTATATTAGAGCGTTCCCGTGAGATAATTTTAGACCATAACGTAAGCAAAGCCGCTGCCAAAAGCTAGTCATCTAAAAAGTGTTTTCATGGAGTTACAAAGAAACCGAGATTTGTCGGTGTAGGTTGCGAAGACTATCACAAATCGTCTTCGCAATAATTGTACCTTGCCTTCAATTGCCCTTGAAAAAATATAAGACAAGCCTGGAGCACAAACGATTTCAATATTAAAATGTTCTCTTGACAACAGCTTTGCTACACAAAACAATACAAAGAATCGTTTCCCTAATAACTGAAGGAAAAAAAAACAATAAAGGTTTTCATCCCCTTTTTTTTCAATAAAAAGCTTGAAAGATCATTTAAAAACAATACTGTCTATGAAACGGAGTATCTACCCTAATTTACATTATAATCTGTTGAATTGGATCGTTTCACCCAAGTCAAGAAAAGATAATGAAGTTCACCTTTTTATAACAACTGCAATTTTAAAAGATGAAAAAAAAACAGTTTAAAATTGGAACGGTTTCAAATTCAGACTTTTATTTCGAATATGGCATACTTAAAATTATATGTTGGCTGGGAATGACTTGGTTTTTCTTTTTTTTTTGGTAAGCCTTGCAAAGTGTCCCACTGCGGGGCAAAGGCGTTCCCTTTCTCCTTGCAAACCTTCCATCTTGTGCGATCCCCGGCAATATTCGCCCCGCAAACAAGATCAGATCGTAAAAACCACCTTCGTCCTGGTCTACCTCGGCCGATTTCCTCCGTCAGGTGTCCAGTGAGTGACGATCTTTGCCCACCGATCCATAATTATTCTTTAAAAACTATAATTAAACATTTTTTGTTTTGTGCCTAAGCCCTAACCTTATGAACAGGCGTCAGATAAATAAAAATAATTTATGAGGTCAAATTAAAATTTAAATTAAAGTTAAAATTAAATTAATAAAAAATAAAAAAAATAAAATTAAAATTCTATCGACTAAAAAAATGAACTACAAAAATTGGTGTCATTACCTAATAATTATGTGTCTCATTGTAGCGTGTATTGTTTATTTACTTTTCGGTAACTAAGGATGGGACACAGGTATAGGTATACACTTATTTGGTAAATTCAAACAGAGGACCTTACACAAACTCCCAACAACAATCAAAGTGAAACTGATTATTTTGCTCACTGAAAAAAAAAACAAGGACAAAGGAGAAATAAAGATAGGAATTTTACAGTCCATCCTAAAAATGAACATATTCTCCCACTGGGAACTCTCGCAAATTGAATTCGGTCACCGAAGGTTTTTCGGCACTAGTTTTAGTTGCGGTTTTGTGGCGCATGTAGGTCCTGGCACAGTGTTGAGTATTTTGAATAAAACCTTTTTAGGGAAGGAATTGGGAAATTTCAATATACATAATATTTTGTGGTTTAACGAAAACAAAATAGAAACTTTTACAATTTATTTATTGAAAAACATCAAAATTTCAATTTTAATTGCTGAGACAAGCGTCAACTTATATCTAAGATGTTTATAGTCAACTAGTTTAAACCTTAGCTAGTTAGTTACTAGGTATATCTACGAAAATGTTGTGCAAACTACACCATCAATATTATAAGCAACGCGAGCGTGAATTGGTATTCGTCAAAAGCTCTAACCTAAGGACGTAGAACGCTGGTTGTCGGCGCTGGCAGGTCGGCGCCGATAATAGTTAGAGAGCCGATGACACTAAACCTAGTTCAATAAGACTCCCAAATGATATATAAATATATAACTAGCCACGTTATTTATGGGAACACAAAACGGCCATGCTGCAAAGCATGTTCATGCATTTTTGTATTTCGTGTTCCTTCATTAATAACGTGACTAACTATATATACATATATATATATATATATATTTATTTATATATTTATTAGTAATAAGGTTTTATGTGAAATAAAGGTGAAATTGCGTTTTCTGAAATAAACAAATAACTTTTATTCACAACACAAATACAAAGGTTTAACACAAATTATACGTTTAATTTAGCAACCTACCTGAAATGAACAAAAAACAACATTTAAAGCCTTTACTTCTACAGGAATCTATATTTTCAGTTCCACGTTTTTACAAAAATCTTAGCTTAATAAAAATTACTTCAACAGTGACAGACAGCGTCACTGTCATCACATGACATCTGTTAGAGGTCCATAGATAAAATAAATCCATAAAGGAACGACATTAGAGTGATGCTCTCTAACTTTAAGCGCCGAAAATTTCTGACAGCCAGCGTTCTACCTGTATACGCACTTGCATGAAACACTTATTAAAGAGCTCCTAATGGGTGCCGATGCCTGACTGTTTCAGTGTTCAGCGCTTTTTGCGCATTGCAACTCTGTGTTCGGTTGTATAAAACCAAAATATTAAATAAAGTGATTAAATTGTAATGAAATTATTATGTTACTCATATACAGACATATTATAGTAGGTATTAAATACATCCCAAGCTTTATTTTTGATGTATATTCTATTTTAATTGGATTATTTTTCACAAAAACAATTACATTTTTTATACTCTTCCTTACTGGTGATTGTGATCCTAAAAGAATGAACTAAAAATTATTAATCACAGAAGCATATATATTATATTAATTAAAAATTGCTGCGTTATAAGTTTTTTTTATGGGAATCCGCTTGACGGTATCCGGTGTTCGGTAGACGCTGCGTGGCTGAGATTACAATGCAAGCTATCTACATTAAGGGGACTACAGGAGCTAAACGCGAGGTTTATAATGCAAAAAAGCATATGATTCACTGCAATAAACAAAACCAGAAAAATATATGATTTTCTACAGGATATATGCTAGTATGATAGTGTTTTGAAAACATATTAATACAACTAATTTTACTGGAAAAAAAATCTTTTAACGAGTAAAAACCATACTAAAATACGTGCGATTATTCTGATTTTTTGACAAATAATTCTACAAGCAACATATTAGCATGATAGGGTGTTATTTTTTAGTCCAATCAATAGATTTTTTGTAAATCGCAAAAAAACACTCATTTCGTACTATTCGGCCCGCAGTGACTGACGTAACAACCACTTTGTAGTGCAAGCTGATTAGAACTTTATTCCAACAGTTTTCAAACGAAGTTTGAACCACCACAAATAGAGTTGCTAATTTAGTTCCTGTAGTCGCCTTAAGTGTGCTCATATTGTTCAAATATAAGCAAAACCCATATATATTTTCACTTACTTGTCGATAAAATGTTGTATAATTTTGATAGTCTCCTATGTACTTTTGAACTTTCGTTTAAGAGATTTTGACCAGCCTTCATAAGAAAATATGTATAAATTATTGACCATACCGTAAAATGTGTGACCATTATATTGCTAACCGCAAGTTTAATATTCTGTGAACAGAAATAAAAATGAAGTTAAAGGCAACAAATTAGAAAAGAGATATTTAAAACATAATAATATTATTGTATATTTACTTCTTTTAAATACGCATTGAATAACCCATACGACGTCGAAATATAAATAATTGAAGACAGGGCCAAAGAATATAACATCTGTAAAAAAAAATCGTCTTAATAAAATATGTTTTGCAATACGGTTATTATTGCAAAATGACCCAGATTACAAATACCAATCTTAAAACGGAGCTTTTTATGGAAAAGAAAAGTATAGGGTTATTTGTAAAACACCGACAACCTCTCAGGACTGTGTTACCAACATCATAATCAACAACTTTAGTTCTATGACTTATAAAAATTCATCATATTTTAGTTCATCAAATTTTCATAAAAAAATAAAAATATTTAAATTGAACGCTTTTACGAGCCTTCGCCGCCCTGGCCCCGCTCCCCTCACTATTGTACTATCGCTTTCTTTTGCTTCGCATAGATTTCTTAATATTTAGAGCGTTCAATTTAAATATTTTTATTTTTGTACGAAAATTTGATGAACTAAAATATGATGAATTTTTAAAAGTCATACAACAAAAGTTGTTGATTATGATGTTAGTAACACAGTCCTGAGAGGTTGTCGGTGTTTTAAAAATAACCCTGTATATTATACCTGAGCATTAAAACAAATCGATAGGTTTCTGCTGCAAGTCAATAAGCACTTGAACTGTGTAGCCCACTCATTAACTTCTTCTACTGTAAGAAGATCACTCCACTCATCTGACTCATCCGCAGAGCATAATCTCGTTTCGGCAACATTGAACTTTATTTGAACATTAAATATACTATTGTTCAAACATTGCAATAAATTTTTCAAAATTGTTATGTAAATGTACATTATTACATGTTCAAAGATAAGGCGCTCTTGAGTGAATATATCAGACACTATTAACATGACAACCTTTATTTTTAGCGGCTCATGTTTCGCGTAAACTTTTGTAAACAATTTTACTGTTAAAAGTAATACAGCTGAAATTGACGATACCACTGAGGCAATCATCATGATCATTTTAATTTTTTTCGAACATTTGATGTAATTTGGATCATTCTGGAAGTAATGGTGCACGGACATGAAGTTGTCTATGAACAGTTTGTAAGAACGTGAGCTTAGAATACCACTTAGCATTATAATTGGACTAGATAGAAAGTTCACAATGTAGTACGCCTTCACCATTTTGACAACTCGTTCGTTAGTATTTTCAGAAATGACGTATAAGTTATTAACTAAAATAACTATAAATATCAATATTTCAACAGCAATTCGTAAATGGCTTAAAAATTTACGTAATTTTGATAGAAAAATGTAATTTCTGTAAACACCTCCCAAATTTTCAGCTTTTATTAGGGTTTTTAAGATTTTCTTTGCCACCATTTTGAAGCACAATATGTGTGGTTAGCAAACGTTTAGTTAAGTAATGAATTGGGTATGTGTGCCCAAAACATCCAAGAGCTGTACTTATATTAAAATAAGCTATTACGTTATTAGGCTAGACAATCGTTAGTAAGACAATTAATGATAACCTGTCATACAGTTCCACGTAATATCTACGAACAGACAAGAATTAGAGAATTTATTTAATGCCCAATAAAAGTGGCATGTGAAGCTAAATTTAAGTAAATCCCAAATATTTGCTAACTTTAAAAATCTGCAAGTTTTGAAAGCCAGTTCAGAAATATATTATATGAAATGACTACTGAAATAAAAATAGAATCAACTATTTCAAATAATTATTTGTTGAAAGAGGTTTTAAAATTAAACAATTAAGATTTTGACAACATTTTGTGCAAAATACACCAATTACACACGTGACTACTTGGGTGTGCAATGCTTTTCATCACAAGATCTTGCACAACACACTAACTCAGTGATTAGATCATAAGGGGCTCTTGACAAAGTGTAGTAGCAGTCTCTTCAATGAACCAGAATACAACTTAACGTTAATTAAAAAAGAACCCATATCTTAAAAACAATGTTTTAGATCTTTTTCATACCAATTTTCGTTGTAAATTCTTTCCACAGACAGAATCAACCATTTTAATTAATTATTTATTGAAAGAGGTCCTAAAATGAAACAATTATGATATTGACAACATTTTTTGCAAAATACACCGATTACACACACGTGACTCCTTGGGTGTGCAATGCCTTTCATCACAAGATCTGGCACAATACACTAACTCAGTGATTAGATCATAAGGAGCTCTTAATAAGGTGCTTAGCAGTCTCTTCAATTTACCAGATACAACTTAACGTTAATTACAAAACAACCCATATCTTAAAAATATTTTTTTAGATCTTATTCATACCAATTTACGTTGAAAATTCTTTTCACGTTAGACAAACCAAATTTTTTCTAGAATTTTCCACTTAATTTAAAAATTGACGACCTCGTCGTCTATAAAATGACAAATGATGTGTAATAGGCAAATAGGTACAAACACTTTTACACGTAATTTTTTTGTAAACTAGTTGGGGTCGGTGTTTCGTACTTGACTACTTTGAAAAGAAACAGCCGAAACAAACTCAGAAATCATAGTCTCTTTTAAAGTCTAGACATAATCTTGGTTAACTCACATGAGGACTATGCAGATTAGTGTCTGAGATAATCTTTTTTAAGAAAGAACCACACAGATTTGAGTTTTTCTAGTTTTAGAGTTGAGATAAAAAGCACTTGAGGAACCCCTAAATATATTTTTAGGAGCTGTCGATAGACATACAGTTATATTCGTAGAATTATTATTTTTGGAAAAATATTATGTAGAAAAAAATAGAGGCGGCCGCCTCTATTTTATTTTCATATTATCGCATCACTTTTGTGTTGCTGTTCATAGAAGACACGTCTTATTCTCTTTTCAAATGTGTCACTCTCGGAGTAAATTGGCTGACATATTGACAGACTGTGATGGACATGACGAATCTAAAAGGGTTTTTTGCCATTTAGCTACGGAACCCTAACAAACATGTTTTATTAGGTATTTATATAAAATGATTCAATTGCAGTGCAATTATTGTGTAAGTGATATAGAGTGATAGAATTGCAGGTATTAAGTACATGCCCAACTTTATTTTAGATGTTAAAACAATTTGTATAGGATTCTTTTTAACCAAAAGATTTAGGTTTCTGATAGTCCTGATTACCGGCGATTGCGAATCTAAAACAAAATCACGAGGTAAAAAAATGTTACAGAATACAAATGATGCAAAAAAAGTGAAGAATGTATACTTTTGTGTTTGTGGGTTTCTTTTTAGGATAAATTTCCAATTTGACTGATCACGTGTAAACAGCCAATCATTTAGATGCAAATATTGACATTATACTTATATTATAAATAGCTAATTAATGTATTTTTTTTAATTACTCTTGCAGTCATTACCTTAAATTGCACAACGCATAAACAAAGATACCTATTTCATTTTTAAGCAACATTTTTAAATAAAATGATTGAATTGCAATGCAGTTATTATGGAAGTGATATAGAGACATAGTATTACGGGTATTAGGTACATTCCCAGCTTATATTTTGAAGTATAATTAATTTGTATAGGATTCTTTTTAACCAAAAGATTTAGATTTCTTATAGTCTTTGTTTCCGGCGATTGTGGATCTAAAACAAAATCACAAAGATACAATAACAGTTGCAGAAACCACGCCGCTTTTTTTTGGAAAAGTTTACAAAACGTAGCCCGTTTTGTAAAAAGTCTATTTTTGCTGTGATATTATGCAGTCACTACAAATATTGTTTAAAATGATTATTGCTGTGATGACCAACAGAAGGACAAAAAAATGGAGTTCACTTACGTATTGATAAGGTGCTGTATAGTTTGGATAAACTTTTATTTACTCTCGAACTTTCATTAATTAAATTTTGGCCCGCAACCACGAGGATATATGTATAAAATATTGAACAAACCGTGAAATGCAAAATGGGCATAATTTTGACAAGTATTTGAGTATCCTGTAAATAGACAAAAAAACAGTTGCAGGCAATATAGATACGGAAAAGATTAAACACAATAGAATATTTACGTTTTGTAAAAACACATCGAACAGTCCGTACGATGCTGTAATATAAAGAACTGGAGACATTGCCAATGAATAAAACATCTGCAACAAAATGCACAAAGTTACCTTCGTCGTTAGAAAGAACTTTCATAATACAGGTAATATATTAAGATTACAATCACCAAAATTTCCATTAAGATTTTTTGAAATAATTATCATTTAGACCTGATGTCTTGAATGGAACACATGTTGGACAATTTTGGGCCACAAAAGAGATGAATGAAAGGCATTTGCATGTGGCTGAGATGAGATTGCTTAAGGGGGATGTATGGTGTTACGCGAGTGGATAAAATAAGAAATGAGTACATAAAAGGAAGTCTGAATGTGGCGCCGGTGACCGAAAAGTTGTGTCGTAATCAGTTGTCGTGGTATGGGCATGTGAAGCGGAGGAATGAGGAAAATGTCGTGAGGAGAAAGTTTTGAGTATGAGTTTGAATGGGTATATGAGTAGAGGAAGACCAAAGAAACGATTGATGGACTGTGTGAAGGATGATATAGCACGAAAGGAGGTGTCTGTTGAGATGACGAGTAATAGAGAAGTATGGAAGAAGAAGACAAGCTGCGCCGACCCCAAATGAATTGAGATAAGGGCAAGAGAATGATGATTTGATTGTAAAACTATTTTCTAGGTTCCATTTTATTCTTTGTGAATAGAAGGGATGTTGTCATATATTATATTCAAAATATTTTACCTGAGCATTAAAGGAAACTGATAGATTTTTGCTGCAATTCAACAAGCATTTATACTGCGTAGCCCACTGTTCAACTTTTTCAACCGTAAGAAGATCATTCAACTCACTGTTGTCTGAGCGTACCGTCTTTTCGATATCATTGTAAATAACTTGAATATCAAATATACTTTTGTTCAGACATTTCAGCAAGTTTTTCATCATTGTAATATAAGTGTACATAACCACATGTTCAAAAATGAGGCGTTCTTTTAATATTAAATTTGACATTAAAAACACAATGACATTTATATCAAGCTCCTGAGTTCGTAAGATAAGCTTAGAAAGCAATTTTAATAGAAATGCTACTACAATTGGAACAGAAAACAATGCAGTGGTGATCAAAAATTTTTTTTTCAACTTTTTTGAACTTTTGATGTAAGTCGGTTCGTCCTGGAAGTATTGGTCCACGGGTAAGAAGTTGTCTATGAACAGTTTGTAAGAACGCGACGCTAGAATACCTTTTATTAAAACAACTGGACTGCCAAGGAATAACGTAATCTGTAATATTTGTACCATAATGAACACTCGTTCATTTGTTAGCTGATAAAAAACTTTGAGATTACTAAATGAAATTACAGCAAATAGCACAAGTTCAAATATAGTGCGTATTGCACTTAAAATTTTAAAATGTTTCGGTAGAAACACATAATTTCTGTAAACACCTCTAAAATTTTCAGCTTTGATTAAAGTTTTTATGATTTTTCTTGCCACCATTTTGGTCGATGGTTAGCAACCGTTAGGTTAGTAATGAATTGTGGACCTAGGTACTCTATAATAAATAAATAATGTGAATATAATATGTAATAGCTTACATTATTAGATCTCAATCTATAAACATAAAATCGATTCGATAACAATCCCATCAACTAATACCTGTCAAATAGTTTAAACTCTCATTTTACAAATGTAAAAAAGACAAAACATGATGCTTATATCGGCTGAATATTGTATTCACTTTGCAATTTTAAAAATTCAATTTTCAAATATTCACATCTGATGTGAATCTAAAATATTTTTTCAAAAAACAAAAATTTAGTTTTATCAAGGCCTGTTCAGATATAGATTCACAAGATAACATTAGTTTAGGAATAAAAAATAAAATCAGTTTATGAAATTATAATAATTTATTAAACACGCCCAAAATTCCAAAAAAATGTGAAATACAATATTTTGATTTCCTATCATACTACATTATTTCTTGCACTCTAACACCTAAATAAGAGCTCCAAGGTTCGTATTAATAAACAGCTCTTATTTAAAATCTCTTATACTATATAACAAAGACTTCAAGTGCTTTTTAGGTAGCTTAGAAGAAATAGCATAAGTCATTATGAAAGTATTAAAATTAAACAACTAATCAATCAAATATTTGGTACTCATACAGATACAAATCCCAGTTATTAGAAGTACGTACCAATCGTCGTTAAGATAAGATAAGAAGAATAATTGTTAAGGCGACTACAGGAGTTAAATTAGCAACTCTATTTGTGGTGGTTCAAACTTCGTTTGAAATACTGTTAGAATAAAGTTGTAATCACTGTGCACTACAAAGTGGTTTTTTGGTGTTGATTTACATAAAATCACTAAAAACTAAATTTGGTTGATTGGACTAAAAAAATAAAACACTATCAAGCTAATATTTTACTTGTATAATTATTTTCGCATGTATTTTAGTATGTTTTTTTTTATTTTTTTTTAGAGATAAGTTCGTGATTTTTTTTTATTGAGTAATTTTTTTTGTATTAAGCTTTCAAAACACTCTCATGCTAGCATATATCCTAAAGAATATCATATATTTTTCTGGTTTTGGTCATTGCAGTGAATCATATGCTTTTTTGCATTATAAAACTCGCGTTTAGCTCCTGTAGTCCCCTTAAGATAAACTTAAGTATTTGTGACATATTCTTATTATTGTTATTTTGAAACAATTTTAGCAGTCACTTCACTAGACCGAGTAACACAGAAAATCATTTAATTTCTAAAGCGATATCTTTAATTCTTTATATAAAATGATTAAACTGCAATGCAATTATTATATAAGTTATATAGAGAGTTAGTACTACAGGTATTAGGTACATTCCGAGTTTTAATTTAGATGTAAAATCAATATGTATAGGATTCTTTTTAACCCAAAGATTTAATTTTTTTATAGTCTTGGTTTTCGACGATTGTGGAGCTAAAACAAAATCACAAAGATATAATAAAAATGTCAGACAATCCATGTTATTTTTTCGGAGAAGATAAAATATCCATGTTTTTTTTATTTTCTATTTTTGATTTAATATTATGGCATACTCATTACAGATATTGTTTATAATAGATGTAAAAATATCAACTCGATACAGAAAAATGCAGTTCACTTACTTATCGACAAAGTACTGTATAGTTTCGATAGTCTTCTATTTGCTGTCGAACTTTCATTGATGAGATTTTGACCAGCAACCATTAAGAAATATGTATAAACGATTGAATATACCGTAAAATGTAAAATTAGCATGATGTTAACGAGTAGTCGATAATCCTGTTGACAAAAACAAAGTTTACTGAAGTTGCAGGCCTTAACATAGATACGAAATTAATAAAAGCGTTAATAAGTATTCACATTGTTTACAAACACATTGAACAGTCCAAATGACGCTGTCATATAAATAATTGAAGACAGGACCAATGAGTATAACATCTGTAAAGAAATAATAATGTAAAGTTAACTTATAGATAGAATTTTCGCTCTGGTTTATATTGAAATATTCCTTTTCTAGGTTCGTTTTTTAGGGTTCCTTACCTCAAATGAAAAAAAGGAACCCTTATAATTAACATCACTCTCTCTTGTCCGTGTGTCCCCACCGATTTTCTCAGGAACGTGTAGACCTAACAAGAAATTTATACCACATACTGAGATCTATAGTCCCTAATAGGTGTATAAAAATCAAGGTTCCGAGTCAAAACGATAAAAAGATATGGGCAAGTTTAGATTTTCGCGAAAACTTGTAAGTACCAAAATTTACCTTAATTTTCAACTTTTTTTATTTTTCGCAATTTTTCCTTTACTTGTGCTGTAAGAAGACCTTAATTTTAACTAAAATTAACAATTCTAGGTCAACCGGAAGTACCCCATAGATTTTGGGTCGAAAACCTAATGGTACTTCCCGTTGACCTAGGATAACGAAATTTGGCAAAAAGCAAGGTTGAAAATTAAGGTAAATTTTGGTATTTACAAGTTTTCGCGAAAATCTAAATTTGCCCATATCTTGTTATCGTGTTGACTAAAAGAAAAAACTAAGAACTACGAAGGACTAAGTTAAAGGAAAAATCTGAAAGCCGAAAGTTTAATAACAAAATACCTACAAGTTTGTACGAAACCCTCGGTGCGTGAGTCCAACTCACACTTTTTTTTAAAGATGAATTAAATTTTTTCCAGGAATATTTAAGATAAGGGAGGGTTCAGAAACAAATTAAATAATTACCTGAGCATTAAAGCAAACTGATAGATTTTTGCTCCCACTCAATAAGCATTTAAACTGTGTAGCCCACTGTTCCACTTGTTCAACCGATAGAAGATCATTCCACTCCCTGCTATCAGAGCATAATCTCTTTTCGATATCATTGTACCTTTCTTGAATATCTAATATACGATTATTTAAACATTTCAGCAAGTTTTTAATCATTGTGATGTAAGTGTACATTACTGTATGTTCTAAAATAATGCGTTCATCTAATGTAACGTGTAACATTATCAATAGTATGAGTTTCACTTGAAGCTCCTCATTTCGTACGTAAATCTTAGTAACCAATTTTATTACAAATGCTAATATAATGGAAACAGAAGACATAACTGTTGTGACCACGAAAAAATATTTTAATTTTTTTGAACATTTGATGTATCTCGATTCCTTCTGGAAGTAATGGTGCACGGACATGAAGTTATCGATGAACAGTTTGTAAGAACGCGAGTTAAGAACACCACTTATTAAAATAACTGGACTACTAAGGAATATCGTTATCTGAAATAGTTGTACCATTTTTAAAATTCGTGCATTTATAACTTGAAAAATAGTATTTAAATTAAAATATAAAATTGCCATATATATTACAATATCAATTATAATATGTATTGCACTCATAATTTTCAAATATTTCGATAGAAACACATAATTTCTGTAAACACCTCTTAAATTCTCATTTTTAATCAACGTTTTTATAACTGTTTTTGCGACCATACTTGAGCCTGTATGCTTATCGAACGTTCTAGTATTCGAATGAATTGGGCACTTTGTATGATTATATAAATAGGAGTAATTAGTAAAAGAGTTCCAATTGAAAGCTTAGTGATAATCGATGAAATAATTAGTTTAATGACTACGCCTTGCAAAGTGATTCAAAATTGAGTATTTTCTTTATCAGTGGTGTTGTCTTGGAAATCATAAGACATTTTTATCTTCAGACATTGCACTTATCGCAAATAAAATGTTATATTATTTTCTTATTGTTTAAAACTAAACCGCAGTAAAGCTAAATAATTTTATTTATTCCAGATGAGTAATAATTTTAAATAAGAGATTAATGTAAGGATTAAAATAAACCCTTTAATTAGTTATTTATTTCTAAAGAAATATTTTAGCTAATAAAAACAGAAAACAGGTGTCTTAAAATCTAATATTACAAGAATGTGCTAAAATTGATTATTTTTAAGCTAGCGCCGTATTTTTTAAGGTTGTATTAACGTTTTTATATTTTTTTTGCCACCAACTTAAAGCTTTATATGTGCACTTCAAGTGTGCGCTGTAGGCAGAAACAACTCGGGCACTTTGTGTGATAACAGAAAAAGGAACTACTCAAATCATAATATTATTATAAATTGACACAACGATTAGATCATTATTACAGGGAAGCAACACTAGCTCCGGAAACACTCTTACGTGTTAGGGCGTGTCGTGACGCTTACTGTCGTGGCGGTGACTGTGCATACAAATGTGTCGTGTCGTGGCGTGCTCTGGCGTGCATTGCAGTTATTATATTAGAGATATAGACAGATAGAATTACAGGTATTAGGTACATTCCCAGCTGAATTTTATGAGTATAACATATTTGAATAGGATTCTTATGACCAGGAAATGAAATTTCTTATACTCTTCGTTTCTGTTGATTGTAGATCTAAAACAAATAAAATAAAATAAATGACCAGTGTAGTCGATTACTTTGTTAGTTTCATTGACTTTTTTGCCGAAAGTATAGTACTTTTAGACCTTTTTTTGGAAGTCGCTTTTCTTTATGGCAAAAGGTTTATTTTATCCTTTTCAGTGTACCTACATAGTATCCCACACAAATTCTTGTAATGAATTAATTTTACATTGTCACTAGAAGTTAATAAGATGTTAGAGAAGTTTAATATTAATTATAAACCACCCTGTCATCAACATAGGCCAAGAAGAAGGAATACGTATTAAAAGCTAACGCATTAACTACTCAAGAAACCTTAATTTTATATGGACCACCGCGCAAGATTTCTCTACCAAATGAAAAAAGAATCACGCAAATCGGCCCAATTATAACGAAGTAGTCGGTGTTTATTCATGAATAAAAAACCCCAACCGATCCATAGTCACACCAAAACATGCTGGTGGAATCATCATCATCAGCCTTTAAATGTCCCACAGCTGGGACACGGCCTCCTCTCAATGTGGGGGAATTGGGCTATAATCCACCACGCGGGCTCAGTGCGGATTGGTAGATGTCACATGTCTTCGATTTTTTGGTTCTAGGACATGCCGTTTTCCTCACGATGTTTTCCTTCACCGTTTTGAGAGCAGTGGCAATGAAATAATTTAGACGAAGTAATGCGCCTGTGATGGAATAACCAGCACCTTTTTAAGAAATCGATTAAAAAATGATGAGTATTTCACGCTCAACAATATTAGCAGCAAGTTAACAATGAGTTTTGTTAATAAAATGGCAGCAAAACAAAAGCGTAATCTAAAATGTTGCTCACTTACTGCCAAAATGCTATATATAACTTTGATAGTCTTCAATTGAACGATGAAACTTCATTGAAGAGATTTTGGCCAGCAATCATAAGAAAATATGTATAAAATAATGGAATATACCATAAAGTGTAATATGAGCATAATGCTTGCGAGATGTTGCGGATCCTGCGAACAGAAACCCAACCGGAGTTAAAAACTGCAGGACAAAAAAAATGTTCTGGGGGGCTACCACGACGCCTTAGTAGTATTGTTTAAATTTCACTTCAATGTGGGAAAGGGACGGAGCTATATAGGACGTCTAGTGCCATCTCTTTCGCACTCTGGGAGAAGATTAAAGCAATACTGATTTAAGGCGTCATGGTAGGCCCCCTGTAGTTTTTAACTATTATTAGTATTTTTAGTTAATATTTAAATTCTTTGAAAACGCCATGAATATTCCGTACGACGATGCGATATAAATTGCCGAAGAGAGGACCAATGAATATAACATCTGCAAGCAGAAGCATCAAATATTCGTATTCAGAAAAAAAAAACATTAAAAAATATGATGATCCATATAAAGAATTTACCTGAGCATTAAAGCATACCGATAGATGTCTACTGCAATAAGCATGTATAATATATGTAGCCCACTGCTCTACTTGACCAACCGTGTGAAGATCATTCCATTCCTTGCTATCTGAGCATAATCTCTTTTCAATGTCATCGTATTTTACTCGGACATCAAAATATACTATTGTTCAAACTTCTCAGCAAGTTCATAACCATTGTTATGTAAGTGTACATATTAGCATGTTTGAAAATAAGGCGTTCTTGTAGTAACATATGTGACAGTATTAAAAACAAGCAATCAAGTATTATGAAAATTAATTGGGAATTTAGTTGATTACATTAAAAGGTGCTATTATGTTAACAGGTATACGTATTTGTTTGAAATATTTCACTTTAATTACCGCTTCTACAGGCTGTTTCAAAATTTGAGTACTGTTTAAAATATCTTGGCACACTACTTTGTGTAACTGGTATTATCAACACTAATCTACATCTACACTAATATTATAAAGAGGAAAGATTTGTATGTTTGTAATGAATTAACTCAAAAACTACTGCGCCGATTTCAAAAATTCTTTCACCATTAGAAAGCCGCGTCTTTACTAAGTAACATAGGCTATATTTTATCCCCATACTCCCACGGAAACAGGAACTACGCGGGTGAAACCGCGTCACGTCCGCTAGTTAAATATATATTAAGAAAACACCGCTTCACGTTTATAAGTCATCAACTGATTCACAAGACTATAATTTAAGCATTTTCTGATAACGTATTAGTTTGAAATAAAAATTATGTTAAAATGTAGTATGTAAGACAAAACAAATGCAGGGGCAATATTTTATACTCGTAGGTACCTAAATCATCATGAATAAAGCTTGAAAACGCATAATTATAATATGTTACGGCTTTTTTAAATAAATGAAAGAAAACAAGTTGAGGAATTGTGTACAATTTCTAGGTTTCAGACATTTCCGGTAACATATATACATATTATATAGGTACATATTTTAATATTATATATGATCTGTTATAGTTATTGAATGTTATAATTATGTGTGTAATTAAATAAATACAATTACATTAAACATAAATTTCTCTATACACATACTATATTTGCAGTTTTCATTGACTTACTTACTTTAAAACTTTCCTAGTCACAAAGAAAAACTTTAAACAAAGAAAACGCGTTTTTCATAGCTTCCTGTTTGGAAACGAGTAATTGCGCACTTGAATTACCTGTCATATTAAAAGGAAGTACTAAAACATTATTTATTCAGATTTCAGATTATAATAAGTTATTTATTTTTCTTTTAAATAGGGGTACTGATACAATCAACAATGGCCTTGTCACAAATGATTGATAGATATAAGCTTTTCACATAATTATTCAAGGTTAAATCAAATTAACTAAAGCAGCTACGTTTATAGAAAGTGGTGTTTGTTCCCGTCAACTTAACAGAAAGTAAATTAATCATATTAAAACTCATAATTATTGCTTTCTTGGATCTCTTTCAGACAAATTTGGAATGGACGGTGATGGCCTATACATTTTTTTTTGTTGCATTTATGAAGTATAAAGTTGTGCAGTTGTCCAATTTCCATGGGTAAGAAATTGGTATTGTCTTTAAGGCCGTTTTCTGTAACTTACTCACGTACCTATAACTGTTAGTTGCTAAGCCTACGTCTCGTAGCTATCGGTATTTCTTCACACAAAGTTAGCTTGAAATATCCTATCCGCGACACCTACCATAGAAAAATAAAAGATTTTTTTTATTTGACGTTTTGTTTCCAAGTGTCGCGCTACGGCTACGTCGACTACGCCTTGTTTTCGGAATTTTCAGTATTTTATTCGGTTGTTTCTTCTTGCTGACAATACGGCTAAACGTTGGACGCCGCATTAAATAACGGCGACGTTTTTAGTTGGTGGTTCAAACATCGTTTGAAATTCTGTTAGAATAAAGTTCTAATTAGCTTGCACTACAAAGTGGTTGTTACGTCAGTCACTGCGGGCCGAATAGTGCGAAATGAGTGGTTTTTATTTAATTGTAGTCTAATAATTAATTAGATCAAAATGCCAATTGTACACTTTGTGAAGAAAAAAGTGACAAATATTTGTGTGAAAAAAAATACCAAAACTTAATGCCGTTTAGGAGTAGTTATGAAATTACAAAGAAGAAATGCTTCACTTTGAATATTTTTTTCATAAAGTAATAATAAAATTAGAATTATTTCAATTGTACCAATTAAAGTTTAGAGTCTAGTATAAGCAACATATATTTTTTTTGCACATTTATATTCACTCATCAAAGAGGAGTTACATGGAGAAAACCTCTTGTTAGCAGATACCACACCCTTAAGTTACAAACGTACAATTTTATCATTTCATAATGTTACAAGCGACCCACCCTTTATTTCCCCACATGGCTTTCCCAGTTCCTGTGTTAAATCTCGTGTCACAGTATTTGTTATCGAACTCCTCCGAAACGGCTTGACCGATTTTATGATTTATTTTTGTGTATTTTGGTAGTTCCGAGAATAGGTCGTAGGCTATTTTTTGGTCTCGCAAATGAAGTCGCGGGCAATAGTTAGTAATCAATAATGAATAACCACTCTAAATTATGGTAATAACCATTTACGAAAATTCATCATGCAATTCAGAAAAGCTAAGTGGTAATTGTGATCGTCAAGTAAATGTAACTTTGTTTTATACTGCTAAGTACTGGCGGTCCGCGCCTGCTTCGCAAGGTTCTTACGACTTGTTATAACAGCAAGATCTGTGCTCAATCTGATTTAAATGTATACAAGGTGTAAACCACCTCATCACGAAGCCGTCAACCAAGCTTTCTGTACATCAAACTAAGTAACTTTACGCATTAAATATTGCTGGGAAACGACTTTGTTTTTGGGGTGAAAAATCAGGTTTTGTGGTAGAACTCAATGTAACACACTCAAAACGTGCTGATGGATGGATTGAATAGTACGGGGGTCGTGGAGGTGTTTAAACTAAAAATCTTACATAAAAACTTGTATTTAAAAAAAAATTGCCTTGGAACTTTGACCCCCAATATCTCCGTAACTAGAAGGTGTGGATGTAGAAGGTGTGTAGAACAAAAAAATGATCGCAATGACGAGGAGAACAAGTGCCTTTCGGCTTCGTTAAGAGGTGTTTTACACCCTTTATGTAATTTTTACACATCATATTTTTAGAAATAACGCTCTTTATGGTGCAAACCGCATTAAATTCCATTGCTTAGTGCCAAAGATCTAAATTGCTATTTGTTTTTATTATACATTGTGTAGTTGTTTGTGGATGGGATAAATCCAGACCATTGAATCAAATAGTATCAGTAAAAAGAAGCAAAGAGCGTCAAGCGAAACGATGGAAAGACTTCAAATAAGTGGCTGGCCCAAAGTTGACGAGAACAGCAAGAGACAGGCAGAAACGGAAAACTTTAGAGGAAGCCTTTATCGAAGGACAAGCTGTTGAATAAAACCTTAAGTCTAAGATAAATTAAAATGTGTATAATAGGCATGACGACAGTATCAAAAAATTGCAAATCTATTTAGACTATTGGAAATTAATGAACACGTATTTTTTTTTGTTTTTGTAAATCACTAAAACATTTTCTTGTATAATCAAATCAAATCACAAAACTATCTAAAAATTATACCAAGGCGCATTAAGAATTTTAAAAGCGTCATATCTTCGTCAATTCCGGTTTACGTAACAAAAGAAAAAACACGGGTCAAATATTTCTTGATAATCTAACTGACGGACTAAATCGCTTTTTTTTCGTCGTCTCGCCTATTGTAAATACTCTTAACATTATAAATCAGTAAAATGTTGATGGATGGAGGGGGAGAGGAAGACCAAAGAAACGATGGATGGATTGTGTGAGGAATGATATGAAAGAGAAAGGAGTAAATGATAGCGTGACGGTTGAAAGAGGAGAATGGAAGAAAAAAACACATTGCGTCGATTCCAAGTTACATGATACAAGGGAAGGAAAGTGATAATGAATCAGTAATAAAGGATTATTTTATTTTATTTGTTTTGTATCCGTTACAATCTATATCATCATCATCATTTCAGCCGAAAGACGTCCACTGCTGGACATAGGCCTCGCCCAAGTGTCGCCACATTGACCGGTCCCGTGCGACTCGCATCCAGCGGATTCCCGCAGCCTTCACCAGGTCATCGGTCCACCTAGTGGGAGGCCTTCCAACGCAACGTCTTCCGGTTTGCGGTCGCCACTCCAGAACTTTTCGACCCCATCGGCCATCCGTTCTGCGAGCAATGTGCCCTGCCCACTGCCACTTAAGTTTGCCAATTCTTCGGGCTACGTCGGTGACCTTGGTTCTCTTGCGGATGTCTCAGAAGATGAGGCCCATTGTGAGCGACCACGTTTCCCCATATTATTTGTATATACCTAAATATAAATGACGTATTTTGTAAATATTAAAAAATTACTAATAAAGTTTGATTTTTGATAAATTTAACACTGGTAATTAAAAACATTTAGTGCAAATGAAATCAATCAACATTAGCAACAAAAGAGCCTTTAATAACAATATTCAATGTCTAATAACTCTTGGACGCATTTTAGCTGTTCGTGATGTTGACAAAATTCGCCCTTAGGTATATCTGTGTGTGTTAAGTAATTGTTTATAATTACTTAATTAATGCTAATAACATGTATGGGACAATCGCGTGCGGTTTTTAGGTGTGTTTGTTCAACTGTGACTCCACTAATTAACGTTTAATTGTCATACGAATGTTTGCCGAGCCAATTATATTGTTCATTTCATTATTTTAAAAGATAGGAGAAAACAGTGATAGATATTTTTAAATTATTATTTGTAGGCAAAGTATTTTTTGTTCTCGTAGATTTCCACAAAGTCACGACCGATTTGATAACTATTTTTTTTTAAATAAATTTTATGCAAATTAAAAATATCTCATTAATACATAGTGATTTAGGCTAACTTAAAAGTTCACTGAAATAAAAGTTGAAGTCATAATCAACCGATGATTGCAATACACACTCAACCTCGACATCAATCAAATTAACTATTTAATGAAAATATTTTAAAGTAAAAAGAAAACTACAACTAATCACTTACCGCTAAATGAAACAACAAACAATTCGTTCACAAATCACTGAACAACACTGAAATCTTTCCCGCGCACAACTTTCCCACGACCCGGCTACGAGACTACGCCGCTACGAAGCTACGTGTAGCGCGCTACGCCACCAGAAGTCGACTGAGTGCTACGCATGATATTTGCTACGCCGTAGCCGATGACTGATACTTTGCGAAACTATAATAACTTGAATATTACATCTAATATTTTATACTTTATGAAAGACCAAGTTTCATCTTATTTGGTTTCGTGATATGAAACTTTATACATTAAGAAGAATTTTCTTCGAGGAAAAATAATTAAACTTGCGTAATAATGGCGGAATATGAGGTTATTATGACAGTACTTTGTTAGGTTACTTTGTTAAGTAGTGTAGCGTGAAAAAACATGTTTTTGGTAATTCCGACACGATTTTATTGAAATTCGTGGAATATGTATTTCATCGTTGCCGTTCTGTGTTGTTAACAATAGATTGGTGAAAAAGTTTTATCATAAAACATAACTGTCGAAATGTAGGTGTACTGTGAGTTACACCTCGGGCTAACCCCTCGGCGATTATAGGCGTGATGTTGTGATGTTACGTTAATGTTTATTTATTTATGTACACACAAAATACTTTACAGGACAATTTATTAACATAGAATAGCACAAAGATACTACTTTTTCTTAAGAAATTTGTTCCCGCAGACCTGCGAGAGGAAAGTTGGATAACAGTTATGATGTTGCTTTAAATAAAAAATAATTTTTGACATCAATATTGAATTAACTTTTGAAACACAAAATGAACAAACAATTTTTATTTTGTTAGAAAAATGCATCGAAGTTTAATACACCGTTAATCAAAATTCGTAGAAAAAAACGTAACGAGGTTGTTTTAACCTATGCACTTCAAATCCCTGTCATTACCACAAAACTTCGCTTCGCAAAATTAATTAGCAGTATTGTGGCCATCAAAGCCTTCCGTTTAATTTTAATTCACAAACCCATCTATTTTCATCCCACTGCAGGTCAAAAATTACTTTTCTAGGAAAACGGTCCCACTGCGAGACAAAAGCGCAAAATACTTCAGAAGTTAGGGTCCACCCAAGGTGCAAAAACATGTGCACACATACCATACACGTTTTTTGGCGAATTTCAAGAACTTACAGAACAAACGTTGTTCACTTTCATAGTCAGAGACACCACATGAGAAGTCTTGCATTAATTATGCCATACCCTTTTTTTTTTTTTTCGGATGGGAATTCATCAAATGACTTAATGACTCCTACTGCTCTGGGCGGAGCAGGAGGGAGTGTCAGACTTTTACTGACTCACCCATCCATGTTCCTTCATCGCCCTTTGTGTTCCGGGGCCACGGTATGTCTTTCGAATAGTGCCGCAGCCCTGGCAGGCTTCGGCCCTTGCGGACCCCTTCCCTATTGCTGACTCTCTTTGAGACGCGCGTGGAACATGAACGCGCCGTCGGCACGGCCTGTCGTCATGAGAGTCGTATTCAATGGCCCGAAAGTCTGACAACTAGTTTTACTCTCGTCCCCCTCCGTACCCGTCTTTCTGGGTTGTGAAGGTCAGATAGCCAGACGCTATAAGTAAAATACTGGAATAGGCATGACGACAGTATCAAAAAATTGCAAATCTATTTATTCCGTCAGTTAGAGTATTGGAAATTAATGGGCACGTATTTATTGTTTTATGTTAATCAATTAATATCGACAAAGATAGAACGCATCAAAGCTCGATAGTTTACTATCTCTCATTCCGAGGTGAAATCCCAAATTTTCCTGAACTAACAAGGGCAGGAAGGTGATGAAACGCTACTGAAGAGCCGTCCAATCCAAATTCGTGGCTGCTACTGAGAAATTCCTGATGGAGAAACCCTATAACAAAAAACATCAAACAAACAAATTAAAAAACAAACAAACAAATAAAAAACAAACAAACAAAAAAAGAAAACAGACATAAAAATTTCAATCGAGAGGATGGCTTCAAATTGTGTAGTTGTCAGTTTTAAGTATGCTCAAAAGTAGCATCATAATAAGGACTCCACAAAACCTGGTGATACTGTGAGTGTGTTTTGTCGTGACTTAGTGTCGAGTTCCAATAGTGCGCGTAGCAAAAGACAAAGAAAGAGGGTAGACAGATTTGTCAGCTCCTAACAATTTATTTTCCATCTACCTTTATTCTCCAGTCAACTCGCGATCATGGCACTTGCAACAGCGTCAAAACAAATAATAATCACGGTAGATAAGTAAGTGTCCCGTAAGTGACAATATAGGTTTAGTTTTAAACCGTGAAAGCTTAAAACAGTGTTTGAAAACCTATAACAGTTTGCCCGACCTGGAAATCGAACCTTGGACCTCGTGCTAAGCAGTCACGGAGTCACGCTTTCGACCACTAGACCAAGGCTAATAAGGCTGTTTTTCTGATAATACTATTATGTGGCAAAACAAAAGCTAGTTTTCCAGCTAGGTAAACCGATTCAGGTGGGAGTTTTAAAAATACTTCGACCTGTACTGTGTTTATACAAAAAAACACCCACAAGCTGAACTATTTTAGTAAACATAACAATTCGTACACCAGTATTCCCTGAGGGACTAGGCTTAGCTATATTATATAGCACACCCACATTCGGAGTAGTGGTAAAACAAACAACCAATACTTTCTTATATATAGAAACTAGCTGATGCCCGCGGCTTCGCCCGCCCGCAAATTATGTACTAAAACCTTCCTCTTGAATCACTCTATCTATTAAAAAAACTCGCATCAAAATCCGTTGCGTAGTTTTAAAGATTTAAGCATACATAGGGATATAGGGACAGAGAAAGCGACTGTGTTTTATACTGTGTAGTGATGCGAAAGTAAATCTGTCTGTCTGTTACATTTCCACGCCTAAATGGCTGAAGGGATTTGAATGAAATTTGGCAAACAGTTAGATCATGAGCTGAGTTTCTTTTTTTCCTGGTAGAACCTTCTTGCGGAATAATATTCGACACACGCGTGGTAGTGGGCAGGGCACATTGCTCGCAGAACGGATGGCCGATGGGGGCGAAAAGTTTTGGAGTGACCGACTGCGAACCAGAAGACGTTGCGTTGGAAGGCCTCCCACTGGGTGGACCGATGACCTGGTGAAGGCTGCGGGAATCCGCTGGATGCGAGTCTCACGGGACCGGTCAATTTGGCGACACTTGGGGTAGGCCTATGTCCAGCAGTGGACGTCTTGCAGCTGAAATAATGATGATGATGATGAGGTAAGCCGCGGGTTGATATTAGTGCAAACTAAACATTAGTTCTATTTATGTGTTTACGGAAATATAATATGATGTTGCCAGAGTAAATAAAAGACTTGGGTATCAAGTTAGTGAGTTATTAATTATTTATTTAGATACAAGAACAAAGTTACGCTGAACAGTGGAGTTTAGGGAGGGTGGTAAATGATCGATTAACTGTTTATAATTTCATTATGTTCTTTTGGGAACTTATGTTATTGTTAGGCGAGTTATAGTTAAGAATAATACATTTATGTTTGTGATAATAAAAGTATTTTTGAGACCTTTAATAGCATATCTCAAAGACAATGAGCTCCTCAGTGACCACCAGTATGGCTTCCGTCGTGGTCGTGAAACTGGGCATCTTCTTGTGTATGTTACGCATTGCTGGGGCGAGTATGTTTAAAGCAGCCTATACAGGGTGGAATTTTGAGATGAGGCAGTAATTACTACCTTAAGCTTTGTAGCTACAGGAGAGCAGTTCCTTGAAAGTGGGGGAAGTTTACTATTTCATGAAAAGGTCATTCAATGGGATTAAATTAACTTAGAGGGTTGTATTGATAATGTTAATGATTACAATTCTACGGAGTTATGGCTTTACAAAGCCATATTTACTGTTTTAGACTTTCACGGTTTTTCACTACACTTAAAGTACTTACGGGATGATATCCGTGATTTTCTTCCGTGTTCCCGCGATCACGATGCTTGCAACAGGGTCGAAATACCGGGAGCTCATAGAACCTAAAGAAAATCACGGATATCATCCCGTAAGTACTTTAAGTGAAAGCCATGTTTGTTACGGTCGCAAATCATACTTTAGTCCACATACAACCAGACAGTGACCGGGAAATAGAAAAAAAAATGGCTTTCTACCCAGCGCTGTCCACCTTAAGCAAAACTTTTTTTAAATAACTGCAAACTGCATTAGCATATTTTGTACAATCGTACAGTCAGCAAGAAAATCCCTTTTTCAAAATTCTCCCTGTATAATACAGGTTTCATGTTTTACAAGAGAGGCGTAACTCTTGCCATGGAAAATTGAGTGGGTCTTGAAATGTATAAAAAATAGGTCTGCACCAACGTCACATAAGAAAACGACATAACTTCATGGTATAATGTCGTTTGCTTGTAAACTTTAGTTTTCAATATAAAATGTAATTCAAATCTAAGGTCCCATTAAAATAAATGGACGTACTGAACGCTGTGTTATTTCACAGCGTTCAGTACGTCTAACCAAAGATATCCAAGCAAAAAAGACACTGATTAAAGTGATTTTATTTTGACCTAAAATCAAAATAATTGCCGGCACTCTGGAATAAACACAACCATTACGTGAGTACGTGAGTAAGGTACCTAGTCAGTTCTATTAATAACATTCTTTATTGAACCATATTATTATGTAACTTTCAGTTGACTACACATCACCTTTTTAGGATAGTGTTGCTTAGATAGGTAAAAGATAGTTGGTAATTACGCGCAAATAAAATCACTTTATTCAGTGTTTTTTTGTTTGGATATCTTTGTTTAGACCTACTGAACGCTGTGTTAAAAAAGGAGAATGCCCACTTTTGGGCCTAAGTGTTACACTTAACTGTTTTTGTGTTAACTGTTTTATTGCAAAATTATCGTCTTTTTATCACAAAATAAAAGCAAGAAAGAGAATCCAATTTACAATTGCAAAACTGAAAAAAAATGCATTTTATTGCATAATGCCTGTGTCTTCTCGAGAGCCACCTTAAGGCCCAATGACTCGATTCACCCGCGCCCTTGACATCCGAGCCTGCCGCTTCTTCGTAGGTCCCTCCCCGGGCCGTGACTAGAGTCTAGAGTGCCGTGACGGCAAAACCTTTTTTTTTTTTTTTTTTTTTTTGCGGTGAAAAATGCCTAACGCATACCGCACCGTCCGGGGAGGCGGTTTGGTTATGTGGGGCTTGCACCCACTAAAAAACACCGCCGTGAGCCTACTGTCGCCTTTGCGGATGGGCCGCGAGAACTGCTACGCATGACGTTCGTGACCCATCCAGCGCTGCCCGCATGACGGCAAAACCTTTTTTTTTTTTTTTTTTGACGCTGGGAAAAAATGCATTACGCATGCCCTCCCGTCGGGGGACGGGAGGGGTATGTGGGACTCCCCGGGCGTGCAATACCCGGTATACCCACTAAAACGACCCAGCGCATTCCCGCTTCGTCATAGTGGAGGGGGACTGGGAATCCGGCACAGCCTTTACTTCCAGTCCCCCGCCGACGAACACAAGGCGGACCCCCCCTCTTGCCCTCACGGCACGGGCGTGGAGGAGGGGGTTCGGGAATGACCGACGGAGGTGACGGGTGCAATGCGGGCGGAGGCACCCCCATGCCTGTCGCCCGCCCGTCACCGTGAGGAGGGAGGGCAAATGCCCCTCCCCCCCCTCTCCGCCCGCGGAGCAGCGCAGCGAGAGAGAGACCTCCCGCGCGCGCTCCGCCTCCTCCTTTTGCGAAATCGCAAAAGGAGGCTACCGCTGACCAGGCCTCCGCGCTCCCCAGCATGGCGTCCGCCAACGCACGCCGGGAAGCGGGAGGCCCAGTCGCCCGCGAGGTGACGGGTGCAATGCGGGCGGAGGCACCTCCGTGCCTGTCGCCCGCCCGTCACCGTGAGGAGGGAGGACAAACGCCCCTTCCCCCCCTCACCGCCCGCGGAGCGGCGCAGCGAGAGGATCATGTTCCGCGCATAATCCTCTCGCCGCGCCGCTCCGCCTACTCCCTTTGCGAGAACCTCGCAAAAGGAGGCTACCTCTGACCAGGCCTCCTCTCCTCGCTCCCCAGCATGGTGTTCACGCACGCACGCCGGGAAGCGGGAGGCCCAGTCCCCCGCGGGGTGACGGGTGCAATGCGGGCGGAGGCACCTCCGCGCCTGTCGCCCGCCCGTCACCGTGAGGAGGGAGGGCAAACGCCCCTTCCCCCCCTCTCCGCCCGCGGAGCGGTGCGGCGAGAGGATCATGTGGTTGCTCATGATCCCCTCGCCGAGCTGCCCCGCCTCCTCCTTCTGCGAGAACCTCGCAAAAGGAGGACCCCACTCCCCTGCCATGCCCTCTGCTACGCCCACTGCTCAGAGGGGCACGCAGGGGAAACGCACACCGCACTTCGCATGACGGGAGTCGATCATACGAAGCGCGATGCGCCCCCCCCCCCAGAAAGCGCCTGGTGGTTTTTGTTGCGTCTATTTCTTATGGAATTAGACCAAGAACAGGGCGGCAACCACGTGAAGGTGAACACACCAGACTTGCCTTGAGGATCTACACGACCGTAGCGCTCTCCCTCAAGACCCCGCCACCCTACTGCCTCTGAGGGAGGCAGTAAGGTAGACCTGCATCTATGCTACCATGCAAAGCATGTCGTTGTGCAACCGCGAAAGCATAAATGCAGATCGGCCCCATGACGGCAAAACCTAACCTAACCTAACCTAACCGTACCTTTTTTTATTATTAAGCGGTGAGAAATGCCTGACGCATACCGCACCGTGCGGGGAGACGGTTTGGTTATGTAGAGCTTGCACCCACTAAAAAACACTACCGTGAACCTGTTTTTTTCTAACCTAACTTAGCTATAAATTCAAATTAAAAAATCTCAGAATTGTTTATTGCCAATTTAATTGAAATTAAGTCAGATTATCCCTGGTGTACTTCTCTAAAAAATGACACCAATTTCATGACTGTAATGTAAAGCAACGTTTGGCCCAAAGATGTAGGGAAAATGGGCATTCTCCTTTGTCCATCTATTTTAATGGGACCTTATATAGACGTACTAAGTTAGCTCTTTTTCTTACAGTTCCGGGTCAATCCGGGGCCGTTCTGTGAGTACCTACGTCAAATCTCGTTTCGGTACACTTTAGCCTTTCCCGTTCTTGACGGGACAATGAGCCGGGACGGGGTGGAACCCTGCAGGCCGTGACCTCACCAAGTGTACATACACCCTAACTATGAAACCAAAATAAACACACATGACATAATCGTGACATAAATTGTTATCAAGAATTCAGTCCACCGATCATTTTAAGCCGCCAGTTAACGTCAACGTCGACCTCATATCTGTCTTCAAAACAAGATTAAGTTCAAAAGTAGAACTTTTCAATATTAAAAAACCTGTGACTGGTGTTTTTTTTTAAATAAAATTAGATAACTATTTCGGGCCTTGCAACCGTATAAGTATTCATTTTTTTTTAAATAATAACCGACGAAAAACGCGCTGGTATGCCTAGAATGCTGAGATAAGAGCTTTTTGGCTTTGTACATGACCAGTTTGATTGTTTTATCTTTTTATTTCTTTTTCTTGTTTACTATTACATAATTTTGTCTTATGTTTATTCAATGATTTCATCAATCTTTTTTTTTTCGTTTTACCCTGTGCGAGTCTTATAAATTATTTTTCTTTCTAGCTTTAGAATCATATACTACACTGTCCTTGGTAAAACATTGTCTCATGACGACCTTTTCACGGTGTATAAATATTGTTGTTTTACAGTTACTAAGTTAAAAACTCTTTACGTAGGAGCGAGCTAAACCCTTTTCCTAATCTCACCACCCTTATTACAAGTCCCAGATAACCTCGTTGCTGTAAATTCGCACCATGTTTATGTAAACCCAACATTTAGGGGGTACCCTACTCTCATCCTATCATTTTACACAAATTATTGTACCGTGTATTGTGTAAATATGTCAACATTTTTATTTAACACTAAAATAATGTTGCTGCTGTTTAATGATGGATACCTGTATTACTTATAACAATATATTGCAAAATTAAAAATAATTCCGAATTCCAGATAGGTAATAAAATTAGGTATGACATTACTTTGAACCCTAAAGCAGTAACTGATTATGTTGTTAATTTTGTAATAAATGAGCTCTGGGCCGGACAAACCCACATTCAGAAAAAATATGTTTAATAAAAATAAGTACCTACTCAAACTCAACTCAAAGCATTTATTTCAAATAGACTTGTGACAGGTACTCTTGCATAGTCAAAAACAAGCTACCTACAGTCCAGCCACAGACGTACTAACTGTGAATGGACTGTAGTTGCCCATTCGAAAATAGATCTCAAGGAGAAGAATGGACAAGAAACTCCATAGAAACTACTTACCGAACAAACAGCAAAGTGGTTATTAGAGAGACCTTCATCACCTTCACCTTTGTGGTCTTTCAGAAATTAAGAATTAGACAGACAATTACTCTACTAGTGCGAGCGAGACAGACTATGTATTCTCGCTCGCACTAGTAAGGAAATTGTCTGTCTAAAGACAGTCTTGTCTATAGTGTGCAGTAGACCTAACTCCGGCACGTTGTAAAATGTAATAAAGAAAAGGAGGAAGCAAACAATAAGGTTGAAATTAGAATAAGAAAAGTTGAGACAGCTGAGGCGTGCGTCAAAACTAGACAATGTTAAAATAGTCAATAATGATTCAAGTTTAATCGTTACGCCTTTTATTTATCACTCTAAATCACCGCATTCAGACAACACACAACCGATCCCTCCAGTACTACCCATTTAGTAATTTATTCCCAAGAAAACACACCACCTTATTAACCCTACGAACGCGACCACCCAATGGGGCACGCAAAAGGAAAAAGTTAACAAGGCCATGAGAAATTAAATTACCGGAATGTTGTTTTCTCAGTAGAGATGGTTGAAGTGCCCTCGCATCGTAATGGCAATGTTCGAAGGTGCTTATTTCGGGTACCTTGTTGATTCAGAGGTTGAAGAGCTTGGAGATCCCTTCCATGTTTTAGGTTTACTTGTGCGCAATGTAAATTCAATGGACCACGATTTCATTGAGAGACCTTTATGTGTAGGTATATTTTTACTCAACTGAGGCAAAGCCAAAAAACAAAGAAAAATGGTGGAATTGGGGGGCCATATCGTGGAGTTTGTTTTTTTTTTTCTTTCAATACAATTGAGTGGGATAAGAAAAAATTAAGGATGTTAAAAGATGATTAGAAAAATTTAAAAACCACTTATTTTTTAGTTTGTTTAAAAGTAATTCGAAGTGACAAATCGTTTCAAAAAGGGAAAAAATCTTATTAAATAAAAAACTTTAATCGTCTACGAAATCTTTCACGTTACTAATATAAACAGCTGGAAATAAAAAGTAGTTGAAAAATAAAAAATCCAACTGAAAAAACTGAAAAGCAAATAATAATAAGTTTGAAGCAGGCAGGCCCATTCCATTTTTATAATTTTATGTTGAAATTGGCCGTCAAAAGTTTTTTCAACTACTTTTTTATCAAAACGTTAAAAAACAACATCTGGTCTGCAATACTTAGCAAGATTTCATATATTATGATCTGGAACTTCCGAAAGTGTTGGCCGACTTTTATCGCGGATTGAAAACAGAAATAGGTTGTTTATTGAGTCCTTAGTTTTAAGGAGTATGTAGTATTTGAACTCACTACCTCTAAATCAACAAAACTCTCTCTATTAGTATAACAAAGTTACTTATAATAGTACATAGAAATAAACACCTAAAAGTTAAATAATAAGTTTTATTGGTTCTGTTTCTTTCCAAAGATTTTTTATCTTAACGATCAATTTTTTTTTTTATTATTTTTTTTTTTTTTGGGAATGGCATCTCGCAGTTCAGTCTAGAAGAGACTGGCTACTGCTTAACCGGACTATACCTGTGGATGCCTTGAAGCTAAGGCCTCCAGCCAGGGATTTATTTTTTTATTTAATTTTTTTACTTTTATAGATTAAACTGTCTGTGACTGTGGTGGTTACTGTGTGTTCTATCTATTTCTTAATTTTACATGTAAGTTATTCTTGAGCTCAAAAGTATTTCGACGTTTAAAAACAATGAGCGTCTAAATGACAGTCAAAACCTCATCCAAATCCTAAATATATAACATACCATCACGCCCGTAATCATCAAAGGGTTAGGCAGAGCCGTAACTAATAGTACACCTAAATTTCACCAGTTATATTTAAGTCACATGTAAAAGGGGGCGGGCCTATAGCCATCAACCGGTCACAAATCCAGCCTCCGTGGCTGCTACTGAGAAATTCCTAATGGAAAAACTTAATAATAATCTGTTGGTCCACTAGATCAAGGAGGCAGTCAAATCTAACCTAGCAATACCAGCATGTGTTTCTGAATAAATAAATAAATATCGCTGGATATTACACACAGCGCCATCTAGTGCCACGCTAAGCAACGAGGCTTGTGTCGTGGACACCAGATAGTTGATATACTACATAGATACTTTTTGTTTGTAAATACATATTTATTATAGATATAAACATCCATGACTCGGAAACTAATATCCATGCTCATCACACCAACATTTGCTCCTACCGGGATTCGATCCCTCACCGTAAGAACGGAAGGCAGCCGGGTCGTCAAATCTATCTAGATACTTTAGAAATACATGTTGTATCTAAAGCTGACTAACAGGTTAATTAGTGAATCGGGTTAAGATTCGAATAAGCACGGTACGGTCCTTGTTAACCGCAGTCTATTCAGTAACGGGCTCGAGTGTCCAGCTGTACAGCTGGATAATACAGATTTCATAGATATTGTACCTTTGGTTAGTGGTGTATTTCAGTTTCAACGGTAGATACCGTTCTAAGCCTAACATGATCCTAAAATTACCTTATCAGTTTTAAAACATAGGACTTCATCATAACTGGCGTAATGCGGGTGACTATCTGGTACATTTTTGCCTAACCTTTTGGGGGTTACAGGCGTGATATTATGTTGTTATTTAACACAAGTTTTTATTTTGGCGCCCGTTCATTTTATAGCGTCGTCTAAACGCAGTTTTGATATTGAAGTTTAAAATGCAGTCTATGTGTAACTACATACATTAAAGTTTTGATTGATTTAAGTTTTCAACGTCTCTTTTAATAGAGATAGTGCATAATTGGCTATTTTGTTCTGTGAATATTGAATATAATTCTTATTGAACGAATCTTGGCTTGGATATGTGGTTATCGACGCCGAGAAAAGTATAATAAAGATCGTTGAAACTCGATTAAAAATATTTGATTTTTGTTAAAATCAAATATTTTAACAACATGTGTATTGCATGTGTTTTAGTTTAGTAACTCCATAACGCTAATTTTATAAACTAAGCTAACTTCATACATTATAATAGAAAGATAGACGGAGGATGGATAGGATAGGATGCATTTTTGTACACATACATTTTTCATTCATTTTGGGATTGAAAACAGTTATGAGTAAGCGCAGTTATATTTTCTGGACAGGCAAAGTGTTATTGGATTTTCTCTATCAGGAAATTCTCAGAAGCAGCAAAGAAGTCTGGATTTGTGCCCGGTTGATGGCAATAGGCCCGCCCAATAACATGAGACTTAAACATAACTAGCGAAATGTGGGTGTAAAATACACTTCTGCCTTATCTTTCGGGGATAATAGGCGTGGTAAATTTAAAATTATATTCTATTTATGACACTTCCACAGCACAACCACTTATTTCAATATAAATATTCCCCAAATTTTCCCTGAACTTTCCTAAGAACTCAACCCGGTGAACATGACCTACAAGCCCTCAGCAAATTCATCCCGCCCGTCGTCCGAGGTTGTTTCGAACGTCACTCTCATGTCCTTCGCTTATGGGGCTCATCTGTCAACCGACCCACGAACCCTTATCTAAAAGCTAGCCATGAAAAATACTCCATAACCTTGACATAATAAAGAGTTTTTGTCGGAAGACGAGATTGAAATATGGGCTGGATGGATAGATTACGAGGAGTTTCCTTTTTTATTCAACACTAGCGGACGTCACGCGGTTTCACCCGCGTAGTTCCCGTTCCCATGGGAGTACGGGGATACAATAAAGCCTTTGTTACTCGCTGATAATGAAGCTATCCATTGCTGAGAGAACTTTTCAAATCGGTCCAGTAGTTTTTAAGTTTATTCGTTACATACAAAAATAAAAATGTTTCCTCATTAAATATTATTAGTAGTATAGTATATAATTATATAAGTATAGATAACATCACGCATGTAATACCCGAACGTTTAGGTAGAGTTGTACTTCATAGTAAAGAAAGAAAGAAAGAAAAGACTTAGCGCTTTTCAATCATTCAAAAAATATTTTCAATATAGTTGTAGAAAGGCTAGACATGATGATTAGAATTGATGATTATTATCTTTAAAAATTGCAAAATATTATTTTATTTCATAAAAAAATCTCATTGAAATGCTTCAACTGCTATCCCAATTTAATCTCTGAGATTTTTTTTTTTTTGGATTGGCACATTACGATGTAGCCATAGCTACAACTCTTGTAATTATTACAAGACCCACCCACAACCCACTACCTACCCACTTACAACTAAATAGGCCTGCGTTTGGCAGCAACTCGCCTGATGTGAGGCGATGGTGCAGCTTAGGGTGACCGAGCGCACTGACGACGCACGCCAAACGAGAGTTATTGTTAGTTTGCGCGCCAAAGTTGACGCTTTCCTAATAGGCCTAAACTTTAAGGGGGCGTGGTTCGGCGCCTCCGCATGATTTAAGCGAAAAAAAAATTAACTGATCAGGCGGAAAAGACCACGACGTACACAGCACAAGAACGACGATTTTCAAAATAACCTACTGATCAGCCTATAAAAGCTTGGTATTCATTAAATTACTTGTATCAAATCTGAATCCTCTATATTTCACAATAAATAGCACTTGACAAGTCCCCGACAGACTCCAGACAAAATATTACCGACCCGCAAAGGTCAAACGTTTCGGGAAATTGATTTCAGAAGGTCGTCATTGGAGTGGGGATCGTCGGTTGTTTTATATTTGTAGTCTACATTACAACGTTCTTGTGGTTTCTATATCGATAAGCCGAAACTGTAGTGCTTCAGTGGTTTTAGTACGCATACTAAATAATGATTTACGAATCCTTTTTATGAAGAAAATCTTCTTTGGATCTGTAGTAGCTCAATATTGGAAGATAAATGACGGAGTGAAAGGTCTAAGCGTCAAATAATATGTCAGTGAAAGTGATAGCTTAGTGGTGTCACCATCGGACTGCCAAGTCATAGGTCTAGAGTTCGAACCCAAGGCACGCACCTCTGATTTTTCGGATTAATGTGCGTAGGTAATGTATAAATTACCAATTGCTTCGGTGCACGATGAGGGAAAACATCGTGTAAAAACCAGCATGCCTGAGAAATATTTTTGACGGCATGTAAAGTCAAATCAGAGGCCCAATGGGCGGCATAAAAACTCTGATACCAGGTTAGGCAGAGGCACTAACCACTTTTTATCCCGGTAGTATGATCCTGTGGGACAATTATCGAACTCCACGCGGGCGAAGCCGCGTGCATTAGCTAGTAAGATAAGATATAATATGAATTACGTTACATTTCGCAAAAATTTCACAAAGTGATAATTTATAATCTTAACTGCGTCTGTTCTGTTGAAGCGGCATTTTAGGCCTCCAGAATTCACGTCAAAAATAGGTTAAAAGCGTTCCGGCTTTGGGCCACCAACATTGTCTCAACGTCAACACGAAGTCCCGGCTCAAACAACAGCAACTTCCATAACTCATCTTCAAGATACGGTCTCAAAAACTGTTGAATCATTATCAAAACTTCCCGAAGTCAAGCAAAATTAATACTTACTCAAGAAAATTAGCAGGTCATTTAGTATTACGCAGCACAGAATTATACCAAACTGCCAATACTTATTGTTCACACAAAATTTAGTGGCCATATATCAGAAACACAAAAGGCTTTGGTACAATAAACCTCTGCCAAGTTTAGAAGTTCTGTTACGAGTTGCAGCCCTTATTTTGGTGGCAAGTTTACGGGTATTTGACTTAGGGTAGTTCAGATTATTATAGTTGGTTTCTTTATGCGTGCGACAAATGTTTTTTGGAATTTGTTTTCTTGTAAATTTTATCGTCCTGAACAAAGACTTAGCTAGACAGACGTCCAGAAAAAGAACGGGTCATATCCGAGTCGAACTCGCTTACAAGTGTTTGATAAATGTCCCATGGGATCTTACTACCGGGATAAAAAGTATCCTTTGTGTTAATCCAGGTTATAAACTATCTGTGTGCAAAATCTCATCCAAATCCAGTAACAAACATCCATACATCCATACTCACAAATTTACGCATTAGTAGGAGCAAATTTATAACATTAGTAGGAGTAGGACTATATTACTATGGTTTCTTTCATGTGGTTAAGATCTCCATCAAAGGCTACTTCTTATTACGAGCAGTGTTTAATCCCATTTTTCAGCTGTAAGTTGTGGGGTAACGATCGTCACTCACTGGACGCCTGTCAGAGGAAATCGCCGTCGCGGCAGACCGCGGCGAATTTGGTGTGACGATCTGTTCTCGTTTGCGGGGCGAACATGGCCAAATATCGCACAGGACAGAGGGGGGTGAGGGGGGTGTGGAAGGATAAAGGGGAGGCCTTTGCCCAGCAGTGGGACACTTAACCGGCTACCCAAAAGAATTAATTATTTTAAAACCTCAAAACTTTAATAATATTTTTATTAAAGCATTCTTCAATGTGGTCGAGCGTCTTATATTATTGCTTCAAATTAAGGCAAAGCTTTCAAAGGTACTTGTGAAGGTTTCTTTGATGGATTAACGTGATCGCACGTCCTCGTTTAAAACGAATTTTATCTCTCAATGACCCCATTTCGGGACTGGATGTAAAGCCTACCAGATCCCCGGGAATTTTATGAATATTTATTTAAAAGCCTAATTTGTATAAATGTTTAGTCTTGTTTGATTCTAAGGATTTTTTTTTGTACTGTCGTCGTTTGTTAGGGGTTTTTTTTAGATTTGCACTATGTATCAGAATGGAGTATCTTATTTAAGGACGTAACTAAATGGGACCATCATCGTAACCGGCATATAATATTTATAATAATAATTTAATAATACCAGACTATTACTGTCCCACTGCTGGGCAAAGGCCTCTTCCCATACAGAGAAGGCACGAGCATTTATCACCACGCTTGCTCAAGACGGGTTGGCGATTTCAGACTTATATTAATTATAAGTCCAGGTTTCCTCACGATGTTTTTCCTTCACCGATGTCTGTGAAGTCCAAGATAAACTTAGAAAAGTACATATGAATTGAAAAAGTCACATTGGTACTTGCCCGGATTTGAACCCACAACCTCATACATGAGAGGCGAGGCCTTAACCTCTGGGCCATCACAATATTTAACTGTCCATAAAAAATTCAATACACACACGACCGGCTCAGTGCATTATTTTACACTTAAAGTACTTACGGGATGATATCCGTGATTTTCCTTAGGTTCTATGAGCTCCCGATATTTCGACGCTGTTGCAAGCATCATGATCGCGGGAATACTTTAAGTGTCGTGTCGTGAAAGTCTAAAACAGTGCATTATTTTATGTTTTATTTCATTTATATACCTTTTCAAGAACTTTAAAACACTTGTCTTGTTGACATTGCTCGTGACCCAAGGGCTGGCTTTTACCTTCGCCAGTCACTTGGGGATATTACCAGTAGACAGCGTTGAGGAGATTTTGCCGTCATTTCTTAGTTTATTGTTAATTTAGCTACTTTAGGTTATTTTAATTGATCAATGTATTTATTAATGTTTTATTCAAATAAATACTTTGTAATTACATAAATAAACTTTTTTTTTTGTTATGTTCATAACTGTGTTCGAAGTATTGTGTAGTATGAATATTAAAACCTACACAGAAAGTCTTATGAAAGAACACAGAATAAAAAAATACAGCAAACGTTATTACCAGTAAAAAACAAGCGGCATCTAGCGTTTTCCATGTTTAAACCACATTCTTCTTTTTGTAGGGTTCCGTACCCAAAGGGTAAAAACGGGACCCTATTACTAAGACTGCTGTCCGTCCGTCTGTCACCAGGCTGTATCTCATGAACCGTGAGCACTAGACCGTTGAAATTTTCACAGATGATGTATTTCTGTTGCCGCGATAACAACAAATACTAAAAACAGAATAAAATAAATATTTAAGAGGGGTTCCCACACAACAAACGTGTTTTTATTGCCGTTTTGTCTAGTGTTGTTTAGATAATGGTACGGAACCCTTCGTGCGCGAGTCCGACTCTCACTTGGCCGGTTTTTTGCACATGGCTAGCAACAAGATTGCTTTGAAGCTCTTTACACATACATAAAAATAATAATTTCATATTCATAGCTATTACAAAAAAGAGGTTTACAGCCTACAATGTGTTTACTGTTTACAGGACGTGAGGTTGAACCCGAGTAGCGGATACAAACCAATGTATCATTCTTTGTAATCGTAAACTCAGTTTGCGTAATATGTTGTATGGTGTATAGACACAAGCCGGTTAAGGGTTAAAATTGTATTTTCTTGATGGTGTTTACCGTCTTTAACTTCGATTACAGTTAGTTTTAATGTTAATACTTTACTTCTTCTTCCTCTTTATCGTGTGGTTACTGCCTAACCTGGTGTCAGAGTTTTTAAGCCACCGTTTTTTCTTTTTTTTTTTTTTTTCTTTTTTTAATACTTTACTTAAATCCCTCTATGACTCCTGTACTGAATAGTGCAGGGATCACGGAGGCATTGTATGATATATGAAACAACCACCAGCACAATGATTAGAATGCGTTACTTTATGTGCCACTTAAACAGTGATTTTTCAAACCAAAAAAAAGGCCGTTTGCCGGTAATCATTTTTACGCAGTATTACTTATTTTGATATACAGAATGCTTGGTTGACGGCTTCATTACCGGGGCTGCGGGACTATTCAAAAGAGATACCGTGGCCCCGGAACACAAAGGGCGATGAAGGAACATGGATGGGTTTTAGTCAGTAAAAGTCTGACACTCCCTCCTGCTCCGCCCAGAGCGGGAGGAGTCATTTGATGATTTCCCATCCAAAAAAAGAAACGACTTCATTAAGGGTCCATTTACAACCTGTATGAAAGTGCACTAAACTAAACTAAAACTAACTTTAACGTAAACTTCACATTGCACGAAGGCTGCACAGAGAATCGTGTTCGAGGTTACCACTTACGGGGAACATGGAGCATGAACTTCCTCATCCTCTATTGAAAGGGGAGGAGCCTTCGACCAAATGGGTGTTCATTGTGATCAATTGTGTGTGTGATAACTACCTGACGTTTGTTATCGAGCTATCGGGTTGTTTTTGAGTCCCCATACCAAATCTCGCAGAAAACACGGCTAAGGCGATGCAGGATTTTGAAAGAAAGAAAGATAAAATCTTTATTCAACGCAGGGACAAGACGTGCATACAAAATTTGAAAGACAGAAAAAATAAACATAACACCAGTGCTGTGAGTCAATTATGTCCAAAATAAAAATAAACTACATATTGAAGGTTACACACATAATCTTTCAAATAAATTCCGGTACACGTTTGCTAAAATTAGGCGAAACAAAATCTCCCACTTTACAAACGACCGACTACGTACCGATATCAGCGAAAATTGGAACTGATATAAGGAACATTGAGCTTGTTGTAGGATTTTGAACTTTTGGCACTGATCTGAATGTTGCAAATCCAACAACGCAGTCTATTTAATAATATGGCAATACTTAGGTATAGTAAATTAGCAATGTCGCTGTCAAACTAAGCGAGGATTAGTTCGATATCGCAGTGCGCTGTTTCAGTCGCGATAATCTTGTTGTGACGTTATATTATTGACTAGCGGACGTCACGCGGTTTCACCCGCGAAGTCCCCGTTCCCGTCGGAGTACGGGGATAAAATATAGCCTATGTTACTCGCTGATAATGTAGCTATCCATTACTGAAAGAATTTTTAAATTTTTCGGTCGAGTAGTGTTAGAGTTAAATCGTATCAAACAAACAAACAAAAAATCACGTCTTTCCTCTTTATAATATTAGTATAGATTATCATTTCATTGTCATATATCATGATCTGTTAAATGACCAATTTGGTCGAGACGCCATTGATTAAATATTGTGTCTACTTCGTGGACAGATCATGGGATAACTTGTGTACGATACCCCAGCAGGAAAGTGTCTCCTAGAGTTATATGAGTGGAACGTTTAATGTGTGCCCTAACTGCTGTAAATGTGCCCCCACGTAAAAAATGTGTGCCTGTCGTTTTGGAAAAAAAAAACGGAAAAAACGATTCCTGCTGGGGTAACGTTTTTCCAGCAGGAATTTTAAACGAATGATCGGAGAGAGAAACATTGTGCATGGCCTTGTAGCTTATATTAGTGCCAAAATGTGCCCCCAAAAATAACATGTGTGCACCTTCAGGTTTTGGAGATATTGCATTTCCTGCTGGAGTAAAATTTTGCAGAATCGTATATCTCTAAAACCATTGCATGTGCCCCTGTAGAATAAACATACACGAGTAGCTCTTGGGGCTTTAAGAAGTTGTGTGGTGGTGACCACTTCTCTTGCCATAACTTGCTTCTTACTTTAGGTGGCCTGTCTTGGATTGCTGGAATGGAGCGTATGAAGCCTTTGCGGCTTTTTAGTCTGCCCGGGTGTAGTGTTGTGTGGTCGTAGAGGATGTCGGGAATGGGATTCTCGGTTCTTTTTTTCCAGCGCGCATGCGACATCCCTTCGTAGAGCAGTGGTGCGATACTTACTAGCGGGTAAAGCTTATTGAGAGGAGTCGGTTTTAGGCAGCCCGATATTATCTGACACGTCTCGTTTAAAGTAGTATCTACTTGCTTTGCGTGAGCGGATCGGTGCCACACTGGGCACGCACACACTCAATTATTTTATTTATTTATTTATTAAGGTTAGCCTACAATTGTTTACACAATACATTTTATTTAAAAGAACACAATATATACATTTATAAGTGCAACAATTAGTTACAGGCTAACACCACATGCACTATTTTATTTAAATTACATTCTACATTAATATTATTGCAATTAATTGTGAATTTATGAATGATAATAAAATTAGTGTAAAACAAAATAGATTCAGATACATAACAAACAAATCAAGATCAAATTAAATTAAACTAAGAAATATTTGGTCAATAAATTAATACATTATTTAAAATCAATTAAAGCTAAACAGGTAAACTAATTATACAATTGGCTTTTATTTGTGCGAATAGTAATCAATAATTACTTTGCAAAATTTCCCTACGCTATCGTGGTGAACGTCAATCAAGTCACTGCAGCTGTTAACGATTTTACACATTCGCGGTATTGGTGAGTTAGCACCCAGGACAGTTCTACGCAATGGCGGGTAAAGTGGAGTGATGGGATTTCTAGGATAGCGGGCTGGAGCACGAAACTTGAGGAGACCCAGTAACTGTGGACAGTCTATTTGCTTTTTGAGCAGTTTGTATAGAAACAGGGCATCCATGACTTCTCTTCGAGTTGTTAACGAGAGCATTTTGAAAGTTTGCAGACGGGACAGATATGAGGGCAGCTGCTTGCTTTTCCCTTTGGAAAAAGCAAGGTGCCATAGAAATCGTTTCTGGATCCTTTCTAAGAGAAGTTTATGAGTGGCGTAATGTGGTCTCCATACGACACTACAATACTCCAGTATGCTCCGGACAAGGCTATTATACAGCAATATTTTAGTGCTGACCTGTTTGAAACCCTTGGTATTGCGTAGTACAAATCCTAACATTTTGGAAGCTTTTTTGGTAATATTTTCGATGTGGGGGATAAAAGTAACTTTCTTGTCAAACAACACTCCTAGATCTCTTATAGTTTCTACCTCATGAATATTTTGGTTTTCTATAAAGTAGGTCGAATTAATGGGGTGAACCTTTCTAGAAAAGGACAAGTGGTAGCATTTTTTGAAATTCATTTCCATTTTGTTATTTTTACACCATTCAATTACTCTATTCAAATCATCCTGCAGAAGCTCCATATCATTTGATGATTCGACCTTCCTGGCAAACCTTAAGTCATCTGCGTACAAAAAACACTCTGAAAAGTGAAAGCAGTGGGGAAGATCATTTATAAAAATGATAAATAAAATGGGGGCCAAGTGGGAACCTTGTGGGGCACCGGAAGTCATGCGATAATTGTTGGTAGAGCGAAAACCATTTACCACTACATAAAATTCACGGTTAGCGAGGTATGATTTCAACCACGTCAGCAAGGGTCCCGTGATACCATATGTTGCCAGCTTTTTTATCAGTATGGAGTGGGAGATTTTATCAAATGCCTTACTAAAATCGGTGTATATCACATCAAACTGCTTATTCAGGTCAATAGTTTAATAGTTAATATAGTAGTAATAGTGTAATAGTTTCTATCAGGGACTCTGTGAACGACATTAAGTTTGTGGCAGTAGACCTTGACGCTACAAAGCCATGTTGTTGATCGCAAATATAAGGCTTAAAATGGTGTTGGATATGGGGACAAATCATCGACTCGAATACCTTGGCGAAAGTGGAGAGAATCGCAATGGGCCGATAGTTTGAGATCGTCTCTTTATTATCCGACGTACTGTACTGGAACGATTTTGGTTTTTTTCCACTCGGATGGGAAAGTTCCAGTGGCTAACGACATCTTATATATTTTTAGTAGCGGAGAGACCAATAACGGCGCACAGGTGTAAATAAATAGTGGCGGGATTCCGTCAGGTCCTGCTCCTTTCCCGGTGTTTAAAGATTGCAGTTTTCTGAGTAAAGAATCCACATCCAAGTCTGGAGTTGTTAGGCACTGGCTATTAGTTTCCAGTGAACTAAGATAGCTTGAATTGTTTTTAAATTCTGTGTTATTTTCATAGGTGTAAACAGATGAGAAGTAATTACCGAAAAGGTCACAGATAGTAGAGCCATTAGACGTTGTAGTATGTCCGTCAGTCATTGTCATTGGATAGACACTAGATCCTCCGCGTTTAGTCTTCACGTGAGTCCAGAATAGTTTAGGATTATCTTTGATTTTTGATTCTAGGTTATTCATATAAAGATTGTATAAACTTTTAGCTAAATTTTGACGTTTTGCAATTAATTTAAGTTCTATTTCATCTAGTGGGTTTTTGTATGTCTTGAATCGTAATCTTAGCTTATTTTTTTCTTTGAGAGCATTTATAATCGATTTATCAAACCATGGAGGATAACGACTGCACATTGGCTTACAATTTGGAACAAATTTATTTATGGCCGTGTTTATGACGTCATAGAATAAATTTACCATGCTATCCACATCATTTTGTCTTGCAAATAGCTGGTCCCAGTCCTGTTCGATAAAATAGGATTTAATTTTATCATAATTAGCTTTGTGGAAGTTTTTTCTCGTGTTATGTCGATTGTAAGGCAGACTATTTTCTTTTAGTAATGAAAGAGTAACATCTAGCGGTGGATGGAGTTTATCAACAGCAGTTAAAGAGATAGTGGATTCACTCACTGTGCAAGAAGGTAATGTGGATAAAACTAGGTCCAAGGTACGCGCAGAACGGTTTTTAACGAGATTGTGCTGTGTTAGCTTACTAACATCCATGAACTCTAACAGTCTTTGACATGTGTTGGGAAGTGAACTATTAAATTGCTCCAGGGGCCCAGGATATTATACCCAAGTTAAAGTCCCCTACTATACAGGTCGGGATGCTTGTTGATTCAAACACGTTATTACAGTGCTCGATGAAATGTTCAATTGTTGAGAGACATACTGGTGGAGGAAGGTAGACTGCACAGAGAGCCAGTTGTCGTTTATTCGAAATATCGATAGTGACCCAGACATCTTCACAATTACTTTGCCATTTGTCAATACGTTTTGAATTTATTTTTGTTGAAACGGCTATCAGAATTATTCTGTGAGCTATGTCAACAACTCTGGTTCTCTGTCGGATCACCTCGTTCCGGATGCGAAAACAAAAAAGCAATAAATACTCTGACACTAATCAAATAGAAAGTACTTTAAAAACACACAAGTAAAAACAAATCCAGTAAAAGAAAAACTTTTCAACAATGAATTTAATATACTAAACTCATTTAATTTGTTGTTTTTCTGTGGAAATTTATGAATAATTTAACAATTAACTTTTTGGACGAGAGTCGAATTAATTATAAGTTAGTCGGTTCACGTAGGGCTTTCGTCGAGGGTTCGTCGCTCCTTGTGTCTTCACGTTACGTGATGTGTAATAATCGCTTTTTGAATTATATTAAAAAATCATTTTGAACTCGCGTTATGTTTAAACTGTGATCTTGGAACTAATTGGGGCATTACCGAAATTGGTCGTCAGGTGGAAGGGTCAGCTCAAAACCCCAAAAATTATTTAAGGGTTATAAAGGTAATATTTGCGGTTTTAACGAATTGTGGTGTTAAATGGAATTAACCTTGAGTTTGTAAAGCGATGGACTTATTCACTAAATTGTGATAAAAATCTGTTTTTGTTTACCTCAACCATTCATCATCTGCCGATGATGAATTAGTTAGCCTTTTCCCAACTATGTTGGGGTCGGCTTCCAGTCTTACCGGATTCAGCTGAATCTGTATTTTGCATGGAGTGACTGCCAATCTGACCTCCACAACCCATAAACCCAATTAATATAAGGTAATATTATTATGATACCTCTTGGTAAGACTGATGGTTGTTTCGGGCCACTGACTACTTGTAGCGACTATCAAAGATCTTCAAATGACAGCCGGGAACAACGGCTTAACGTGCTTTCCGAGGCACGGCGGAAACTCAGTATGTGTGGACCCATCCACGGAGCAACGTAGGCAAGAGCGGCTTAACTTGACTTCGACCCGAGAGGCTGTTATTATTTAGCCACGATCTCTTCCCTTTTTTACCTCGACCATTGCTGTATAGTTATTTAAATACGTGGTAATATCACTCGAAATCAATATTTTTGTTGTTTAAAATGTGTTAATTAATATTGCTGATCCTTTGCTGCTTAAAATAATGTTTCTAATCTATTGTACTATGTGCTATTGTTAATTGTACTATATTTCCTCATTACTCTATTATTATAATCCTTAACACAATATTCATAGAGTCGTTACTATTGAAAGGCTGGACAAAGACGAAGATGTATGGTACGTAATGGATCAATAGAGCAATATCGGCTTGGAATATAAAAGAGCGCTGTGGTTCGTATTCAGACGGCGTCCGGACAAAATATGAAATACGATGAACTAGTCTTTGTATTGAGGGTGTAAAACACCTCCTAACGAAGCCGAAAGGCACTTGTTCGCCCCATCATTGCGATCATTTTTTTGTTCTACACCATACCTTGGAAGCTTCTAGTTACGGAGATATTGGGGGTCAAAGTTCCAACTTTTTGACAAGTTTCTTTATAAATACAAGTTTTTAAGATTTTTACTTTAAACACCTCCACGACACCCGTACTATACAATCCATCCATCAGCCCAATGTTTTGAGTGCGTTACATTGAGTTCTACCACAAAACATGATTTTTCACCCCAAAAGAAAAAGTCGTTTCCCAGTAATATTTTTTGCGTAAAGTTACTTAGTTTGATGTACGGAATGCTTGGTTGACGGCTTCGTGATGAGGTGGTTTACATCCTGTATATCATTCAGGTTACAGTAACATATGTTAGCGTTGGCAGGTTTACGGATGAAAGAAAAAGTCTCTACTGGCTGAGTATTTTTTTTAAAGATTTATTTCCGTCACTGACTGCCTCGTTGGTCTAGTGGTCGAGAGCGCGACTGCTGAGCGAGAAGTCCTGGGTTCGACATCCTAGCAAAGTTTTATTGGGTTTTTCTGTAAGGAATTTTTCTTTAGACTCTTTCTTGACTGATTGACCAGAGAAGACAAAACACCGAGAGACTTGGAAAAGAATGGAGGCCTTTGCTCAGAAGTGGGACAGACAGGCTAAACAAAAAATTATTTATTTACGAAGTTTAATTAACACATAGGTCCTACCTAATTAACTTAAAAGCCTACCTAAATACGAACCGTAATGTGAGTAGGTGTATTAGAATTAACAACCAAATAATACATTTGTGGTATACAGGTACCTACTTTGCTCTTATTTAAATTGAGAAAAGGTCCTTCCAAACGGGCCATATTTTAGATCATTTTGTTACTACAATGTTGACAACTATTGGGCCATATGCCCGATATCATTTGAATATTAAAAAATGATCAGTCAAATAAAAACAATTTCAAGGATAAAAAACATTATTCTTTGTTAAGTTAAGTTATCCGCGTCTAAAAATACTCCTAACATCGCGCCAACATTTATTTGTACTTTAAAGTTGTTGTCATTGATGGCAACTTATTGTAGCAGAGATGTAGCCCGTGAACCGGCACTTTTAAAATAAATAATCGTTACAATAACTTAGAGCCCATTTGTCACTACTATTACGACCGTGTGTCTTAAGTTTCACAATGCCACCAAGAAAACTTATAAAAATGTTAATAAAAGCTGAAAATATCGTGGGAATTTGCAGAAATTACGATTCTCTGACAAAAAGTCGCAAAATTTTAGTTATCATACGTATCGTTATTGAAATAATCTTTGCAGTTGTGGTCATCAGAAATGTCTTCGTTTTTTCTGAAAATATGTCTAATAAACGGATAGTTCACATGGCGGAAGCGTTTAGAATTATAAACCTATCTGGTAGTCCAGTTATTATAATAAGTGGCATTCTAAGCTCACGTTCTTACAAACTGTTCATAGACAACTTCATGTCCGTGCACCATTACTTTCGGGACGAGCCGACTTACATCAAACGCACCAGAAGGTTGAAGGTCGTATTTGTGATCATCACAGCAGTTACATATTTTGCAAGTGTACTACATTTTGTAAAGTCTTTGTATTTCAAATTCTATGTTCATCATTATAGTGTGGAATTCTTAACATTGATAATTTCAGATTCCTTAGCATTAGATCGTTTTATTTTAATAAACTTAATAATGCATGTTTATATAACAATGATTAAACACTTGTTGCAATGTTTGAACGATTGTGTACTTGATATTCAAGTAAAGTACAATGATATCGAAAAGAGATTATGCTCAGATAGCAGGGAGTGGAATGATCTTCTATCGGTTGAACAAGTGGAACAGTGGGCTACACAGTTTAAAAGCATATTCAGTTGCAGCAGAAATCTGTCGGTCTGCTTTTATGCTCAGGTAAATTACTTGAAATTCCGCTTACAGGGTGTCAAGTTGTTAATCCTCTTTAGAAAAGGGAGGATTCTCCGACCAGAACAGGGTGTCAAATTCTTAATCCTATTTAGAAACGGAGGTTTCTCCGATAAGAACAGGATGTTGTGTCTGGTGGGCTACTCCCCAGGTCAGGCTTTTACATTTAGTCTTAAGTCGCGGATAATCTTAACTGCGCGATTTAGAATTTTATTGTTAGTTCTTCATTTGTGTCATAGATGGCGTTGTACGAATTTTCGTACTACTTTTTGCAGTGCCGCTGCTACACGCTATCTATTAAGTAATTTTGCTGTATTGTTGTAAAGTATTTTAGTTCAAATTTGTTGCTAAAATTTTGTATACAAATGCTTTAACTATGAGTAATAAACCGTATTTTTATTTTCAGATGGCATATTCTTTGGTCATGTCTCTAATACATTCTGTTGCTTCGTCATACCTGACATTTTATTCATTTATGTCTAATGTAAATATGTTTGAAAAGTTTTCTTTTTGTTTTCTGCAAATTGCTTGTAACTCTGATTTTTATTTATTTTCTTTTTACAGGAACTTTACCAGCTTGCTTCAGTAATATATTTCATGTCAAGTTCTGTATTTTGTACATATTTCTTAATGGTTGCGGGGCAAAATGTCCTCAATGAAAGTTTTGATACAACTAGGAGACTAACTAAGTTATACAGTACGTTCTCGATACGTAAGTACCTAATTTTTTAAGGGGTAAAATGTTGACCGTCCCTCTTTCATAAGCTCCAGCTGACACAACAGCACAAAATCATTTTGTATTAAAAACTAGATCTTGATATATTTAGGCCAAAATTGTCTAAAAGTTGTACCACAATCAAACATGAGACACAGGAGTTATTTGTGTGAGAGAGACAGTATCTATTTATAGTGGATTGTTTATAATTTTGCTGCAAGGTATTGCTACCATTAAGGCGACTACAGGAGCTAAATTAACAACTCCATTTGTGGTGGTTCAAACTTCGTTTTAATTACTGTTAGAATAAAGTTCTAATCAGCTTGCACTACAAAGTGGTTGTTACGTCACTACTGACGTAACAACCACTTTGTAGAAATCGCAAAAAAAAACACTAAGTGTTTTTTTTTGCGATTTACAAAAAATTTATTGATTGGACTAAAAAAATAAAACACTATCATGCCAATATGTTGCTTGTAGAATTATTTGCCTAAAAATCTGAATGATCGCATGTATTTGAGTTGGTTTTTACTCGTTATAAGAAATTTTTAGAGATAAGTTCGTTATTTTTTTTTATCAAGTAAAATTTGTTGTATAATGTTTTTAAAACACTATCATACTAGCATATATCCTGAGAAATATCATATATTTTTCTGGTTTTGTTTATTGCAATGAATCATATGCTTTTTTGCATTATAAAACTCGCGTTTAGCTCCTGTAGTCCCCTTAAGTTATAACTTAGGACCTGCTGCATGCCTGCCGGGGCTGCGGGACTATTCGAAAGAGATACCGTGGTCCCGGAACACAAAGGGCGATGAAGGAACATGGATGGGTTTTAGTCAGTAAAAGTCTGACACTCCCTCCCGCTCCGCCCAGAGCGGGAGAAGTCATTTGATGATTTCCCATCCTAAAAAAAAAAAAGGACCTGCTGCATCCATACGATGTTTTCCTTCATCTATTTGAGTAGAGTGGTAATCGTTTTAACAACGTGTAACAGAAATGATGTAGCCATATGGAAGGGTGTGCTACCACCATACCATCGTAATCACGAAAAAGTAATCAACGGCCCCATACCAAATTCCAATACCTACTCGACCAAATGTATGAGACAGCTGATTATTTTTGTTACGATTACGATGGTGGTCCCATGGAGAAAGTAGTTCAGTATGATAGTCTGTAGCACATCCTCTCATATGACCAACCTTTGGCCACCCAATGCTGAATGTAGGTCTCTTCAATATCTCTCCGCTTTTGGCGGTTTTGTGTCATGGCTATACAGTTTCTTCTGTGACTTAGTCCATGCATATTTATAGAAGGTGCCACCAATATTGATTACACAAAAAACCATAATTTTGTTTTAGATCCACAAACGACGGCAACGAAGAGTCTAAAGAAGTTAATTATTTTTGTGAAGAATCATCCTATAAAAATTGAGTATACGTCTAAAATTAATATGGGAATGTACTTGATACCTGCGGTTCTTTCTCTTTCTGTCGGATACATTATAATCGCACTGCAGTTTAATCATTTTATATAAAAAACTAGCAGTTCGTCCGCAAAAATTGTGATAGCTAGGGTATTAGGCATGATATAATAGTTATTTGTTATACAAGAGTGCAAAGTTGCTTTTTAACCGCGTGCTCAATTTTGAAAACCGAGCAAGCGAAGGATTCTAAAATTGAGTCACGAGCGCAGCGAGTGATTCAAAAATTAGAATCCTGAGCGTTAGCGAGGGAATCAAAAGAGCACGAGGTGAAAAATCTTTGCACTCGAGTGCAACACGTAACTTTTCATCCCACCTCAGCGAGGAAATTACTAAATGCAAAAAAAAAACATTTACAATCACAAGATACTTTTATTTCAGTTTAGGTGTTAACTACTACATTATGATAGGTAAGTATTACAGAATAATCTTTAAATTATAACAAATAATACTTAGGTACAATTAAGAAAAATTTAAAGTAACGTTGCTACAGTTAGTTAAGTTGAGTGTAATATTTATTTATTTATTTAGTAAAACTTTATGCACAAGTAAAAACTGTACAAAGGCGGACTTAATGCCTTGGGCATTTTCTACCTATTTTTTTTTCAATTTTTTTAATATCGTACTGTTTCAAATCCTTCTCGCGTGATTGTTGAGGGAGAAAGCTCATTTGCGCATTATTAACAGTTTCAGTCAATTCTGTTGGCGTCAAATAAACTTCTTCGTCGCCAAAACCACTTATTTTACGTTTTTCACTTGTTTTTAACCTAAGGTTTTAACAATTGACCTGACAAGAAAATGGCGCGCGCAAAGCAAATTATAAAAGTACACCAAGAAGGTTCCGAGTCTGAGTTTTTAACAAATTAAAAAAGGTTGTACCTATGATAAATTCGGCACCATGGAGGTAGAAGTAAATAGGTTTAATGATGTTTTGAATTCACAAACTTAGTGCACACGATGTTCTAAATTCAATTTACTTTATCCTCTAGAGGATAAAAACGACTTTTGCACTCAGATATCGAAGAGCAAAAATACTCTTTCCGAGATGGGGGGATGAAAATATAATTTATGGCTTATAGCCCTGACGAATAATGTAGCTTTCTGCCAGTGAAAGAATTTTTAGAATTGGATCATAAGTTTCGAAGATTATCCCCGACATATAAACAAACAAACCAATTTTACCAATTTATAATATTGTTACAGATATGATTGTATAGTTAAGGTTCGTTTTAACAGTGTAGGTAGTACAGTCATAAGCAAAAAATTGTAAACACAAAATGCAATAGCTGTCTTCTCGCAAAATGGTGGTGTCTACTTTGAGATTAGATCTACTTCGTTACAGTATGGCTTCCAAAATACTTTATTCGTGAAGACCTTAATCTATACAGTAGCTAGCTACAGCTTTTGAATTTTGCTAAGCGTAAGCATTTTATTGCCCGTGACTGTACCTACGAAAACAAATTAATTATTTATTATAATTATACTCTGCGCCAATAAATTGTCAATAGTAATAGTTTAACAGTTTCTTTTAAGTAGAATTATTAAATTAATAATGTGTTTGAAAATTACTTTACTATATTGTTTGAAAATTACACTTAAAAATGCCTGCGTTTAATAAATTAAATATATTATATTATGCTGATTCCTTTTTGGTCCAATCTTTTGTGTCTTTAATATCTATACATATTAAATGATGTCTAATCTAGGTAGTGTGGACAATTATATTGCCATTAGCTTGTATAAAGGATGTAAAAACTTCTTAACGAAGCCGAAAGGCACTTATTTTCCCCGTCATTGCGATCATTTTTTTTTTCTACACCATACCTGGGAAGCTTCTAGTTATTGGGAGAGATGTTAGGGGTCAAAGTTCCAACTTTTTGACAAGTTTCAAGGTCCACACTATTCAATCCATCCATCAGCACAATGTTTTGAGTGCGTTACATTGAGTTCTACCACAAAACATGATTTTTCACCCCAAAAAAAAGTCGTTTCCCAGCAATAATTTTTGCGTAAAGTTACTTAGTTTGATGCACAGAATGCTTGGTTGACGGCTTCGTGATGAGGTGGTTTACACCCTGTATATATGAAATCCGTTGATGCCTTACACACGTAGGACACCGAGACAGCGGTGCACCGCCCACACAGTTGCTTCGCCCCCTCCGCCCCCTCCACCGCGCCGACTAGCAGACAGTGGTGCTGTGAGAATCTCCTGAAAGAGGTACCTGCGTACCTAACCAGTGGCTTTGGGCAAAATGGAATGGTTTTTTATCAGCACAACCCCTTTTTCCCAAAAAGGTCATCCAAAGAATCCTTTCCGTTAGATTCTGTCTGTCCGTCCAATATAAAAATCAAAGTCCGTATGTTACAACCATTTTACTCCGAGAAATTTGGAGAGTGGTTTTCTACAAACTACATAAAAGTAGTGTGAAATTTCTAATTATAAATAAATAGGGCCATCCGAAGTTGCAAATTTCGAGCCTGTTAACGAATTGAAAACATTTCATAATTGTCCTTTTTGGGGTTCCGTAGTCCTGACAAGGAACCCTTATAGTTTTGTCATGTCCGTCTGTCTGTCTGTCTGTCCGAGGTTTTGCTAAGAGACCGTTAGTACTAGAAAGCAGTAATTTTGTAGGGGTGTAAGTTTATCAATAACGCCGACAAAGTGGTAAAATAGAATGTTGGAAAATATTTTTTGCGCACTTGGCCGGTTTTTTATCAATCTTTTGAAGTTAACGCTCTTTTTTCGACTGTAGGTATCTACATACGTTACATGATTATTTAGGCGCTTAGTCACCTTGCGTTGTCATGGGAATTAGACCTAGCACGTCATGGCAACTAGGTTTAAATTAGCGAAACAGAAGTCATTCACATTAATGTAATTGGTTTTTCTATTACGTCACTTATCTTTTTTAAATAATTTATAACTTAATAGTTATAACGTCTGCCATCAAGTGATAGGTACTTATGGTAATTTGTACCGTTTTACTTTTGATTAAGTGTCCTGTTAGTCGTACTGCTCCAACGGACGTTAGAATTGATTCTCTAAAAGCTATCGGCTAAAATTTCTCGAACAAAATGGAACAAAATGAACTTATAAACATGTTAATATTTACTGAAAATATAATGGGCGTGTACAGAAACTTTTCTTTCCTTCCGAAAAGACGTCGAATTGTGATTGTAATGCGTACAGTCGTGGAAATAATCGTCACCATTTTCTTGTACTGTAACCGAGTGTATCGGATGATTATTGATATTGATGAAAGCGTAAACCGTATGCCGCTCATCATGATAATATTCCATTTCCTCGTGCTAGGCAGTGGTTGTTTCATGATACTATCTAGCATCCAAAGCTCCCGAAATTACAAAATCTTCGTCACAAAATATATGAGCATTCAATCTTGCTATCTACATGAACCGACGTATACCAAATGCTTGAAGAGGCTGAAGCTGTTTTACATAGTAGCTTTATCAATTTTTCTTCTTACGTGCACTGGCAATTTAATATTGAAAGTGACGACTAAATACTACTTACAAAAGGATAAGTTTATACTATCTTATTTCTTTTTGATGGTCATAGAGCTGATGCACGAAATCCGATTTATGATAGAACATGTCGTTTTATTCATTTACATAAGCATGGTACAATCCTGTTTGAAGTGTTTAAACCAAATCATATCGCAGACTCAAAGGAAGTATTACATTGAGAAGAGATTGTACAAAGAAAGAATGCAAAATAATGACATTTTAACCATCGAAGAAGTGGAAATCTGGGCTAGAAAATATGAATGTTTGGTGGTCTGCAGCAAGAACCTTTCTGTGTGCTTTAAAATTCAGGTCAAAATCTAAAGTTACTCTTACCCTAAATTACATCAGTAATTACCGAACTGGAGAAATTATTAAAGAGTGATGGACGGTGGGCGTATAAAGACTCGATTACATAATTTACGGTCTTCTTTCACCCAGCCATAAGCGGGTGATCAACCCAGCATAACCTCTCCGTAAGCGGTTGGTCAACCTGTAAGCTCGCCATAAGCGGATGGTAAGCTGATCTCGAACCGGGGCAATACCGATGCGTAAGTGTGCGCGTCTCTTTTCCAGCCAGCTCGAAATGCTGAGCCAGTAGTTTTCAGCCCCCAAATAATGATATCACTCAGATCCAGTCTGTGCCTTTGCTGCCCACTCCCAACGACGCCCTAAGACGACAGGGTGTGCCCTTAGCGCGCTGTCGCTTAATTTACAAGTTTGACCCCTGGCTGGAGGCCTTACACTTAAGGCACCCACAGGATAATCCGGTTAAGAAGAAGCCAGCCTTTTTTTTTCGGATGTGAAACTATAAAATGTCTCCTCCCGCTCTGGGCGGATCAGAAGGGAGTATCAGACTTTTACAGACTAAAACCCATCCATGTTCCTTCATCGCCCTTTGTGTTCCGGGGCCAAGGTATCTCTTTCGAACAGTCCCGCAGCCCCGGCAGGCATCGACCCTTGCAGACTCCTTCCTTTTTGCTGGCTCTCTTTGAGGCGCGCTAGTAACACGAACGCGCCGTCGACACGGCCTGTCGTCATGAGACGGACGGACGGCGAGCCCATAGCTCACCGTCCACAGGCCCGCGCCTACGGTGGCCGGGGGCCACCACGTTGCCCCCGAGGCAGAAGCCAGCCTCATAAGTTGACATGCAAGATGCTATCACAAAAAAAATAATTTTCATAGAAATAATTCTGAAAAACTTGCAATGAGGTGATATTGATCACAAGACCATGATCGGGATCCCTAATTAGGTCTCTAGGTCGGTACTTATTCTTCATATAATTAGTCATATTATATTATAGTAGTAGTTATATTATATTATAATTAGTCAGCATTTGCCTTTAATGTCTCATTCTGTTTCAGATGCGATTTGCGTTGGTCATTGCGTCGGTACATTATGTTACTTCGGCTTACGGGATGTTCTGCATAATTTTAACACATGTAAGTAGTTACTCTCCTTCATTACCAAAGCCCTCTTGAAAATGGGAAGAGGAGGACTTAAGTAACGCAATGCATTATCTGGACCTATAAGCCAATAGATCCTATGTCTGACCGGTTGCAGCTGAATACCAGTATTTTACATGGAGCGACTGCCCATCTGACATACACAACCCAGTCACTACTGGGATACGGTCTCCCTTGGTAAGACTGGTTGTCAGACTTTTGGGCCAGTGACTACCTGTTACGACTCTCAAAGATCTACAAATGACAGCGGGGACCAACGACATAACCTGCTTTTCGAGGCACGGAAGAAACTTGATATGTAGTGATGGTCACCCATCCACAGACTGACCTTGACAAGATCGACTGAACCTTGTAGATCGACCCATGCGCGCGGGTGTTATTATTTAGCCACGAGCTCCTCATTCTTTTTTTAATACAGGGTGTAAACAACCTCATCACGAAGCCGTCAACCAAGCATTCCGTCATCAATTTAGGTAACTTTACGCAAAAAATATTGCTGGGAAACGACTTTTTTTTTGGGGTGAAAAATCATGTTTTGTGGTAGAACTCAATGCAACGCACTCAAAACATTGTGCTGGTGGATGGATTGTATAGTACGGGGGTCGTGGAGGTATTTAAAGTTAAAATCTCACATTAAAAACTTGTATTTAAAAAAAAGTCTTGTCAAAAAGTTGGAACTTTGACCCCCAATATCTCCGTAACTAAAAGGTTCCCAGGTATGGTGTAGAACAAAAAATAGTCGCAATGACCTGGAAAACAAGTGTCTTTCGGCTTCGCTATGAGGTTTTTTACACCCTACACAGGGTGTTTGGTGCATCGTGTGCCAAATTGAAATGGTCGACTGAAGGGACCCTGTATATTGATGTACATTTTTATTTTCGCAGAACGTAGACCAGTATGTCGGAGGTGTCAATATATCCTACGTTTTATTAGTCTCTGTGTTTTGTACATATTTCGTTGTTTACGCTGGTCAAAACATAGTCAACGATTGCTCAAAGACACATAGAAATCTGTCAAAGTTATACAGCACATTGTCAATTGGTATGTATTTCTACTTTAATCCACAATAGCTCATTTTGGCTTTCTGTAGCCTTGAATATTTTTATTGTGTTATAATATAACACAAACATCACGCCTGTAATCCTGAATGGGTTAGGCAGAGGTGTACCTAATACACCCTCATTTCGCCAGTTATGTTTAAGGTGACACTAGTCGACATTTTTTCCATAGAAATTTCGAGAGGGTATTACTCCACCGTTTGACACGGTACATCCAAAGTTAAACATGATATCGTTTTGTCTCATTATTAATTTTGTCTGTTCGGAAACAGAATATAAAATAAAAAGCCATTAAAAAGTTGCTAGCTACCAAAGATTCGTTTTTATTGCCAATTTTAACGCAACTTTGGGCGTAAATTAGTAATAGAAGAAGTGTCAAATTTCCAAAACAACGTCGGTACCGACAAAGCACAACTATCGAAAAATTTAATCAATTTTATTTGTAATTGATTTATGTAGTGGTTTTTTCATAAAACTCGATTTTCCAGAGGCCTTTTCGTCTTTTCTTACGCGCGCTTTTTACCATGAATTATCGTGCATCTCACTGAACTCACTCTGTCGGGCACGACGCAAGGTGAGACAGCGTGCTTTTTGGCCACGCCCACCAATGAGTCGAGCCCGCGACTAGTGTCACCTTAAGTCCCATGTAATAGGGGGTGAGCCTACTGAGGGGGCATAATTCCAGACGCATACAACACACACACATAGGCTACTGCGACATTCCTGATGAAAACACCCAAAAACTTTGCCCGATCCGGGCATCGAACCCAGCACCTCATGCTCAAGTCGCGCTTGCGACCACCTATCAATCAAATGGTCTAGTTGATTGACAGGTGTCCATAGATATTATTAGTATCTCACTCGAATATCAAAAACCATAGACTTCATTAACCTTTTACATTATAAAAAAGGCTTCTAGGTATTTTTTTTCATTTCCGAAAGAAGTGTAACTGCTTATTAAAAATATTTTTATATTATTTCAGAACCATCAGCGCCAGAAACGAAGAGTGTAAAGAATTTGAATATTCTTGTGCAAGTAAATCCCATTAAAATAGAATATACGAATAAAATACATATTGGAATGTACCTGATACCGATACTTTTATCGCTCTCTTTATCTTATGTGATCACGGCTTTGCAGTTAAATCATATTATTTGAATTTTCGTGTATGCGTGTGAATATATTTTATTTTCAATGAAATGTTGTTTCAATGAAAAAATGTTCTTTGTCAATATTTGTCCTTTATTTATTAAATACTTTTATCACGCATAATGTACAGCATAATCAGCCTAATTGTTCCCACTGCTGGGACACACAGCTTTCTCTCTACGAGAGAGAATGGGCTATAATCCACCACGCGGGCACATATAATCCAGTGCGGGTTAATAGATGCCAAAACTCTTCGAATTTTTGGTTCTAGGACATGCCGGTTTCCTCACGATGTTTTCCTTCACCGTTTTAAGAGCTGTGGTCGTGAAATACATTACACAAAGTAATGCGCCTGCCTGGGTTCGAACCCACAACTTACTGTTCGTAAGTTGGGGTCGCCACCACTGGGCCACCACTGCTCTCTGGCTCTCCTAATATACAGAGGCAGACCTAATGCCAATGACATTCTCTACCAGTCGTGCTATTTTATCTCCAAAACTGACTACTTGAGTTATAGGGTGGTGTACGAGCCAATAATGCTCATACAGCAAAAGTACGTTTCTGCGCACGTAATGAATTACGATAAACGTACTTTATTAATTATTTATAACATAAATTCAGTCGTCACTAAAACTCAGCCACAAGCGGGTCGATCAATAATAACATTGCATCAAGTGCGGCTCAGATAACTAAACAAACGTAACTTAAACGTAATTAAACTATTCAACATAACAGTGGTTTGGTGTGAACTAACTACCTTCCTACAACAACTACCGGGGTATCTGTCAACGACGAGATAACCCCAACATCTTTTGGTCCTTCGAGCCGGATCACGCGGCATATCACCTCGTAAGTCGTCGTGTCTCCTCATCAGCAGAGTGCTTAGCGTGGTATATCCCAGTTACGTTAGCAAATCGGTGTTATTGGCCTCCCACAAGCGGGTCTCACCAGTAACATTGAGACGTTGCACATAACGTAAAGGAGGGTGAGCTACACTGAGTGCCTGTGACTAACGAACCAGCAGAGAAGACCTCTACTGCTACAACTAAACAATCGGCGGAGATTACATCTACTGCTTCAATTAAGAAACAATCAGCGGGGATCACATCCTGCGGATACTCCAGCTCCGAAAACTTCGTGAGTACTTACTACCTACTCGCCAACCACGCGCAGCCACAAGGCAGAAACAATGTCGACAGAAGACTACCCTGAATTTGTGGAACTTATAACGAAACAGCAAAATAGCTACGAGAGAATAAAAAATCTACAAACTAACTATAAAAAGGATGCTGCCAGTAGAAAAACCACAGACTACCTGAACAAGCGCATCGAAGCTTTACAATCCCTGTGGGATGAGTTTCGATCAAATCATGAAATTTTAAAAAAGTATGAACCTGCTCAAAGAGACCATGACTACTATAAGCAGGACATATTTATTATCACTAGAAGCATGTTTGACCAAACAATGCAATCTATGGATCAACTACGAAACAAGTTGACAAGCGAACCTGGATTTTCGGGTATGTCAAAACCGAAAATACTAGAAACTCCCGGAACACCGAAATTTGATACAACTGGAGTACACCAACAAATCGGGGATGAAACGGACAAACACCTATCAACTCTTTTACGTAATCAAATGTGTAACTTCAACGCTTTGAAGCGAGCGGTCTCCAAAATTAATGTGGACGACATGAAAGAGAAGTGGCAACTCCAAGATCAAGTCAACATATTACGATCTAAATGGGAATCCATCGACAAGATTCATTGGGAATTAAGCTACTTACTGCAAGGGAACGACAAGGACTATGAAGCAAAATTCGACCATTGGGAGCAAGTCTACGACAACCTAAAGGAAGAGCTAAATAGAAAAATCTTTGAGACATCCCATTATGAAAAAACTACACCGCGTATGGAATTACCGGAGTTCAACGGAACTTTCAACAACTGGATCTCCTTTAGAGATTTATTCTTTGAAATGATTCATAACAATCCAACGCTGAACAAAACGCAGAAAATGAAGTTCCTAAAGTCTAAATTGAAAGGCGAAGCGGAAAAGTTAATCAAGCACCTTCCTGTGAGTGCTGAGAATTATGACTCATGCCTGAATATTATTCAGCACCGCTACGACAACAAGCGATTACTTTTCACCTCCTACATAGAAACACTTCTCAATCAAGCGTCCATCGAAAAACCAAATTCTACTAACATGAAGAAGCTGTATGACACAACAAAAGAGTGTTTAAACGGCCTAGAAAACATAGACGTTAATATTCCAGTATGGGGTCCACTTATCGTCTATTTACTATCCTCCAAACTGGATGACGTCACGTACGCTGACTACATAAAAACTATGAAACAGTCAAGAGAGCTCCCCGACCTAGAGGAGTTTATGGAATTCCTGGAATTGCAGTTCATAACTCTAGAAACATCCCGTAACAAAAAGAATGGTGGGAAACAAAACTTCTCATCAAATAACCAACATAAAAGTTATAACAACAACAAGTCAACGAACTTTAAAGACACAGAAAAGTGGACAAAAACCTTCCATGCAACGCTTAGGAAATGTCCACTGTGCAAAAACGAACACACGCTGATGCAGTGTCCTACATTCTTGGACATGGATGTCGCAACGCGAAACAAAACAACAAGAAATCTTAACTTGTGCAAAAATTGTTTGTTTAGTCACGGCGGAAATAAATGCAACTCAACGAAAAAATGCCGCACGTGTAACTACAAACATCACTCCCTTCTCCATGATGATAATCTGAAAGGGCAACAATCAACGCCAACCACATCAACGGTGGCTGAGCGAACATCTAATCACATTAACGGTGAACAAGAGATACTCTTAACGACTCTTCAATTGCGGGTCAAGAACAAGGAAGGAGATTACGTCATCCTTCGGGCGTTACTGGATCAAGGCTCTCAAGTAAGCTTGGTCACAGAAAATGCTGCTCAACGGTTGAACTTACCTCGAAATAAAATGAACGCTGCGGTCACTGGTGTTGGCACTATAATGGGCAAAAGTAAAGGGATGATAAAATTGGAATGCAAGTCTATCCACTCCGATTATTCATTCCTAACAGAAGCGTTAGTGATGAGTAAACTCATCAACAATTTGCCAAACTCAACGATCAACACAGAGAACTGGACACATCTTCACAATATCGAGTTAGCTGATCCAGACTACAACATCTCTGGACCCATCGATCTACTGCTTGGAGCAGATGTTTACTCCGACGTGATCTTAGGAGGAATAATTAAGCATAACAATGGTTCGCCAGTAGCACAACAGACAAAGTTGGGCTGGATATTGTGCGGAGCTACAAAGCAGTTTAACTGTCTAGTAACGCTAACCGAGCTAGACAATCTAACAAAATTTTGGGAAATAGAAGACATCCCTTGGGAATCCGAAAACACTACGGAAAACGAATTCTGTGAAAAATATTACACAGAAACTACCAAACGATTAAGCAACGGGCGTTATGTGGTGAAAATGCCAATGCACTCTAACTACGAACAAAAACTAGGTAACTCGAAACCTCAAGCTACAGCACAATTTCTTCATTTAGAAAAGAAAATGGCGAGGCAAGAACACTTCGCTAAACTATACAAAGACTTCATCCGAGAATACATCGATTTGGGTCACATGAAACCCGCGACGGAATCGGAAAGTCGAGTACAAACCTACCTACCACACCACGGCGTAGTAAGAGAGTGCTCATCAACAACGAAACTACGAGCTGTTTTTAACGCATCAATGAAAACAGACTCCGGGTACAGCCTAAACGATTTGATGGAAAAAGGGCCAAATCTACAAAAGGACATACTATCCCTCATCATAAAATGGCGGAGCTATAAATATGTTCTAACGGCGGACATTGAGAAAATGTACCGTCAAATCCTTATTCATCAAGATCAACAATGTCTTCAAAGAATTATCTGGAGAGAATCCAAGAGAGAACCACTGAGAGCTATGCAACTGTGTACCCTAACATACGGGACCAAAGTTGCACCATTCATAGCGATGCGGACTCTCCAACAGCTGGCCAAAGATGAAGGCAACGCTTTCCCTCTGGCCCAAAAGGCGCTACTTAACGAATTTTATATGGATGACGCCATCACGGGCCATCATACCATAGAATCAACAAAGCTACTGCAAAAAGAGCTAAGCAAACTACTGAAGAAAGGTGGTTTTGTTTTACGGAAATGGTCCACGAACGAGCCATCTATTCTCAAAGATCTACGAAAGAAAGAGAAAAGTAACAATAACGAATTTAACTTCAAACAACAAGAGTTCAGCAAAACACTGGGGCTCGCATGGAATGACACAAGCGACACATTCCATTTTATTAGCGAAGCACCTAACGACAACAAAAATGCATTATATACAAAACGCAAGCTATTGTCAGAAATAAGCAAGATCTACGATCCACTCGGTTGGTTGGCTCCTGTAACACTACAAGCAAAACTGCTTTTCCAAAAACTATGGAATGATAGCTTTCAAAACATTGGCTGGGATGAAAATGTACCGGATTCCATAGAAAAGGAATGGAGGCAAATAAAATCTGACCTGCCAAACATAAAATTCATAAGCTTACCAAGATGGATAAAAAATGAAAACAATAGTATGATCGAATTGCAAGCCTTCTGTGACGCGAGCGAGAAAGCCTACGCATGCGTTATCTACAGCCGAACTACGTCATCCAGTGGCGCTTACGAAACAACACTACTCGCAGCAAAAACTAAGGTGGCACCAATCAAGAAGAAAACTACAATACCGAGATTGGAATTATGCGCCGCAGTTTTGGCAGCGAAACTCCTACAAAGGTTAACAAAAATCCTTGAAGATTACGATCTAAGGATTACCTGCTGGACCGACTCTAAGGTCGTTCTAGCATGGCTTCAGGGAAATCAAACTAAATACGAAAAGTATGTCACTAATAGAACAACACAAATAATAAACATCGTGCCTGCGATCAACTGGGGTTACGTGAAAACAAACGAAAACCCTGCCGACTGTGCCACAAGAGGACTCCCACCATCCAAACTGGTCAACTATTCCCTGTGGTGGGAAGGCCCTAAATGGCTTAAGGAGCAAGAAACACAAGCCCTTGACTCTAAAGAAACTTATAGCACAAACGAGGGCTTCCTAACAAACTGTTATACGACTAATAGTACGGAACCCACGTCGATTAAAAATGAATTAATAAATTCATTACTTGAACGACATAGCAACATAAATCGTATTACAAGAATACTAACTTTGGTGATACGTTTTGCTGATGCATTACGAAACAAAAGAAGGTCAACTGAGAGCCATGAAATGAACTTGCACGAACAAAACAACACACTATTTATAATTATTAAATCAGTGCAACGGGATTACTTCGAAAAGGAGATAAATTCTCTAAACAAAGGTGAAAAACTTGCCAACAGAAGCACCATTTTGAAACTTAATCCATTTTTGGACTCTAATGGAGTTTTACGTGTTGGAGGACGCCTAAACCACTCAAACTTGCCAGTGGAAACGAAACACCCCATTCTTTTACCAGGAGAGGGAAGACTAACCCAACTTATTGTTGAAAAGTCGCACCAACGAACTTTACACGGTGGAGCAAGATTAACGCTAGCTAACACTAGAAACACTTACTGGATAATCAGCGGCAATCGAACCGTCAAGAAAATACTGCGACAATGCATTCGATGCCGTCGATATGCAACAACGCGAAGTGAACAGTTGATTGGCAACCTTCCTAAAGAAAGGATTACTCCCTCGAGGCCGTTTTCGCATACCGGCGTCGACTTTACAGGCCATGTGGACGTAAAGATAAACAAAGGCCGCGGGATAAAAACCTGCAAAGGCTATATAGCCATATTCATATGCATGTGCACAAAAGCAGTGCATATCGAACTTGTTTCGGACCTATCAACGGAAACTTTCATCGCAGCACTAAGAAGAATGTGCGCCCGAAGAGGAACCCCAAAACATATTTACTCGGATAACGGAACCAACTTTGTCGGAGCCTCAAGAGTTTTAAAAGAAGAGTTCCAACTATTTAAAACACTGCAATCGTCAGAGTTCTTTAAGGAGATCAACGACCTTCAAATCGAGTGGCACTTCAACGCTCCATCCTGGCCATCAGCAGGAGGCTTATGGGAAGCCGCTGTACGTTCCATGAAAGCACACCTGAAAAGGGTGATCGGACAACAAAAGCTTGCCTACGAACAATTTGCAACGCTTCTAACACAAATCGAAGCGTGCATGAACAGCCGGCCACTGTGTCCATTATCAGAAGATATTGAAGATCTGGAATACCTCACTCCTAGTCACTATCTCACGGGGAGTCCAACACTAACACTACCACTAAATGAACCTGAAGAAAACAAAACGATAGACATCAGAAACAACTGGAGACTTATCGAGCTCATGCGTCGACACTATTGGGGGCGCTGGTCGAAAGAATACCTTCATTCACTACAAAACCGAAACAAATGGCAACAAACTAAAGAAAACATACAGAAGGGGCAGCTAGTTCTCGTCAAGGAAAGTAATCTACCCTCAAGCAGATGGGCTATGGGACGAGTAGTAGAACTGCACCCAGGCAGCGACAACTTAGTACGAGTAGTAACGCTTAAAACACCAAATGGGATACTTAAAAGACCCATAACTAAACTCGCCCCGCTAACTATAAACGAGGTACGCGGGAGCGCTGACACACAAGAAGTGAGTCCAGAAATAGACCACGACGAGCCCGAGAAAGGCACTAATACAAGTCGAAAAGGGGTAAACAGCCTGCTTATGATGTTACTAGTAGCATTTACAACGCTATCATGTGGACTAGCAGCACCCCTGCAACATTTTAAAATAACTCGGTTAGCTGAAAACCAACCAGTGTACTTTGACCCCGTCGGAAACGTCCAACTCATCCACGATGAATGGAAACTGCTGGTATACTACAACCTGACAACATTCTGGCAAAGTACGACAAAGGTAGAGGAGTTCGTTAATCATTTAGGCCAACTATGCGACACAATGCCTAACGAATCATGTCACTCTACGTCACAACAACTCAAGTTCGAAATGAACCAACTGAACGAGTATAACATATTGTTGCGGTCTCAACATCCACAGCGGAGGCGACGTGGCTACGTCAACGGCGTAGGAAATCTTGCACGAGCCCTGTTTGGTGTCCTTGACAGTGATTTCGCCGAAAAATACGCTCAGGACATAGAAAAAATTAAAACAAACGAACAATATTTATTACAACTGATACGAAATCAGACACTGATTATCGAGGCAGAAAACAACGTCATCAAGAAAAATGAAGACTTTGTAAAGACGCAACTGGAAGTAATTCAACAATTCATGAACGAAACGAAATATAATACGGCTGTGATAGAAAACAGATTTCAACGAATGAAAACAATGAATGATGTCAATGCTGGGGCGTTAACAGCTAGTTTACTTATCTCAGTACTGAGAAGAAACCAAGAAATGCTCTTAAGTGCATTGACAGATATCTACAGAGGCCATCTCGACATGAAATTATTCACACCGGAGCAGCTATCTGAACAACTCAATCACATTGCCGGTATCATACCGAAAAGATTAACATTACCTATCAAACACAGCAATGGATCGAACATAAAAAATATTTACAAAATTATTTATGTTAAAGCCCGACTCACCGAACAGTACTTACTCTTCGAATTACATATCCCGTTACTAAGCGATGACGAGTATACACTGTATCGCAATATAGCTATTCCTAGATGGGAAACAGCTGAACAATGTCAGGTGATACAGACAGCAACACAATATACTGGAGTCAACTTCGTAAAGAGTACCTACATACAGATGGAAGAGGTTGATCTTCAGCAGTGTACCACCATGACGGCGGACAATCATATCTGCTACGCCTCTACAACTATCAACAACCTGCATGGAGCCACGGCTTCCTGCGAAGCTAAAATACTTAGTCAAAACGTAAATAACATTACATGTGATTGGGTATCACAACAATGCGCTGACCAATGGATAAAATTACAGAGACCAAACATATGGCTGTATAATTGCATCAAGGAATGCACGATTCGCATTGTCTGCGAAAATCGAATTACAACAACCACTATAACAAAAGCGGGACTCCTTGCCCTAGGTCAGGACTGCATACTTCAGCACAAAGACAACACAATTTATTCACATAATGTTTTTAGTAGCAGTACCAACATTGGAATAACCTTGGAGGTACCTACTATTGACTCTCCAAATGACATGTGGAATACATTAAAAAACACAAAGATTGTGCTACCGAAATTAAACTTATCTAATGACCACCAATTATTAGATGACCAGATAACCGCACAAAAGGGAAGAGAGAGTCTACCCAACGACCTTAGTGTCCACGACATCGGCAACTACGCTATAAGCTCTTTGCTGGTGGGAGGAATCGTCGCCGCTATAATAGTTTGGCGGATAAGAAGATATCTTCAGGCTCGTAAGAAGAGCGAAACTGCAGACAACGCGAACAACACTCACGAAAGGACACAAGATATAGAACTAAAGGAGACTCCTGCCTACGCCAAAATACGAGGTGGACATTCGGAAAACTACCGGCCACCAGCAATTGGAACAAGATTTAAACTATGATTAATTAATTAAGAATTATTTCTTGCTTATTGTTTTAATTGCTTAACATGTATACTATTTATCTTGTAACTTAAGTTTGGTAATCTGAGTGCATACCTTTTCCCTCGGGAGCATGTACGAGCCAATAATGCTCATACAGCAAAAGTACGTTTCTGCGCACGTAATGAATTACGATAAACGTACTTTATTAATTATTTATAACATAAATTCAGTCGTCACTAAAACTCAGCCACAAGCGGGTCGATCAATAATAACATTGCATCAAGTGCGGCTCAGATAACTAAACAAACGTAACTTAAACGTAATTAAACTATTCAACATAACAGTGGTTTGGTGTGAACTAACTACCTTCCTACAACAACTACCGGGGTATCTGTCAACGACGAGATAACCCCAACAGGTGGTGTTTCTAAAGCGATCAGTTCGCTTTAACCTCTTATGCTGCGTTCTATTGCTTGCTGGCAAATCTTGAGCTTAGACTTATGTCAATCAATAAATTTATAGTCTTTATTTGTAAACACAGGTTATAACAGTGTGCAGGATGGTACAATAATACATATTAAAGTTTCTCTATGTTTTGCTATTTGGCGTACAAATATACATTTAAAGAAGGCTTTTGCCAATTAAGAAAATTAATCTATTGGCACTATTATTATAAAAAAAAAAACATTTGTTTCAGGTCCATATTAAACAAAAATACAAACACATAAATAATTGCAATTGCAGAATTACATTAAAATTACATACGAAACATTATTTAGAAAACAAAAATTAAATTATTATTAAGTATTATTTAATTAATTAATATTAATTATATTATTAAGAAGTAAAAGTTTAATTAGCAGAATTAATATCATTTTAATAAAATGCATGTAATGTCAGGTAATGTCAATATTAAATTAAATACGATAATTTCAACAACTAAAAATAGTTATGATGTCAATAAGTTACTACTCACGAAAAAGTAAAGTACTGTTGTTCAGTAAGTCACCAAATTTGTGCACCCTAGGTTATGATATATATATAAATAAATCATACAAAATGAGACCATTTCAGTGTGTAGGTAATTTGCGTTTGGTCTTTGTACCAAAATGTATATTAACCCATGATCTGTCCACGAAGTAGACACAACAGTTAAACAATGGCGTCTCAACCAAATTGGTCATTTGACAGATCATGATTTATTATGGAAAAAAAATTGATGACCAATCGGAACAGTGGCGAACCGATTCGACGATCTTAAGAAAACAAATTAATATTAAACTTCGAATTGGATTCCCGATTCGTCATCAGTATCAATAATTTGCGTGTTAAAAAGAAAAATATAGTGTGACTTTTGAGGGAAAATGTTTAAATAACATTAATTAAAGGCTGAAATCTTTTTCTCACGAAATTAACATACAGCAACTTATTAGGCACATCAAGACACAGAAAAGGCATTCGAATATTTGTGCAACTTCGTATTGAGTTGAATTGCTGTTTCTACTTTACTACGCGTTGGAGTCATTATGCCACATAACTGCTGTCCCATGACAACTCCATAAGGCAAGAGCACACTTAGAGCATACCACGGTAATGTCTAGATTATGATTGTTGATCTCATGTACCAATCCCAGTGGTACCACGGGTAAATAAATAAATATCGCTGGACATTACACACAGCGCCATCTAGTGCCACACTAAGCATCGAGGCTTGTGTCGTGGACGCCAGATAGTTGATATACTACATATACAGTGTGTTAGGTTAAACGAGGGACATATTGAGAGAAGGTATTCAGTATTCGATTCTCATCCCAAATATGTAAAAAAATATAACCTTAATTTGTGACGTAATTGTCCAATAAGATACACTATTCATGGACACTGAGCGCGCGCAAGAAGTGAACTTGTAAACAGTAAAATAATCACGCGGCAAAACACGCGCCGATTCTGCCGAAAAAGAAGCTCTTGCGCAAACCCCTTTCCTTTCCTTTGTGTTGTCCCCGATGTACCGACAGGGCACACTCCCGCGCCACCCCGCGCTGACCCCAGCCAGTCTAGGCGCGCGCGCCGCTAACTCCGCATGTGCGCTTCCGGGTATCGCGTAAACAACCCCCCGGTTACTTCGCGATAAGTGTGCGTGTTCTCAATAACCAAAAATGACGTCTTATCAATATTCCAGTGAAGAATATTGGGAAGTGGTTCGTGCCTACTTGTTATCTAATGAAAGTGTGCGAGGAGCTATTGATTTGTACTGAGAGATGTTTCCCAACCGCCAGATTCCGTCGTAATAAACTTATGCTAGGTATCATCAACCAACGACTGCGAACATTCGGTCAGTACCTAGTAGCAGTAGCTAGATATTTTTGCCTGTCGTAAGCCAGGTTTAAAGTATTAAAGGGAAAATGGATTATAATAGTAATAAAGTATTAAAGGAAAATGGAAAATGGATTATACCTAAAAGTCATTGACCCGCGCACATGTTCTGCGTTAGGCGCAAGGGTGTATACACGTTGCGAGACTTTTGCGAAATTTTTGGTATGGTTCTATCTGTTATTTATCAGTGTTTTTTTTTTGTTCATATTTTTATTAGTATCATGTAAGCATGCACTATTGCGGGTTTGAATATGTCCCTCGTTTAAACTAACACACTGTATATATTTGTTTGTAAATACATACTTATTATACATATAAACATCCATGACTCGGAAACAAATGTCCATGCTCATCACACAAACATTTGCTCCTACCGGGATTCAAACCCGGGACCCTAAGAACGTAAGGCAGCCTCTCTACCGCTGCGCCATTCGGGTCGTAAAAAAATACTTCCATGATACCACGCAAATACGGGCAATGAACGGTAATTTTAAATCATTCTTGCACACGTTGACATCGAGTTTTGATTAAAACATTTTGTCAAAAGGAAAAAAAATAAGTTTAATTATGTCTTTGTCACCTTTAGCGGAGCCAGATTTAATTATGATTAACTCTATTCAATTTATTGAGCATGAGGTTCTGGGTTCGAGTCTCGGGTCGCGCAAAGTGTTATTGGGTTTTTCCATTAGGAATTTCTCGTTAGCAGCCACAGAGTCTGGATTTATACCCGGTTGATGGCTCCCTGTTACATGGGACTTAAATAAAAACCGGCCAAGTGCGAGTTGAACACGTGTGGAGAGGGTTCCGTACAATGCCAAAGTCAATTTTTCCGTAAGTGAACGTATTAAATTGAGTTTACCACTTTATTTTCAATTGATAGAATTCCTAGAGGTTTTCCTGTAATCTACAAGCAATGAACTATATTTTGTATTTTATTCAAAATTTTAGTCTCCGTTGTTTCGAAGATCAGGGTGGACAATGGTCAATTTTCGTCTTCTTTCGTGAATAAAAACAAAACTATTAATTTTACAATAATAAAAAAAATATATTTGAGATCCTCATAGTGAGCCAGTTGATATATGACACAGTAAGGTTACAATTTTTTTTAAATGTTTAATTAAAAATTTATTGTCCCCCGAAAATGACGCTTATATAAAAAAAAATACAATCACATCTGTGTTTGGGTCATAGGATTACATCATCCTGCCAGATTTCACCTGATTTGGTCCAGTAGATTCGGAGCAAATTGGCTGTGACAGACGGACGTACAGACAGACGCACGAGTGATCCTTTATGGGTTCCGTTGTTTTTTTCATTTTTTGTACGGGTCCCTAAAAAACATAGCTGGTGAAATGTGAGTGTATATGTCGCAGCCAACGGGAATTAGAGGCCTGATGTTAGGTATAAAAGAAAGAGAGAAAGAAAAAATATTTATTTGACGTCAGTTAATAAAGCACACACACAATCTATATATATAATAATGAAACCCGTTTTCCTTGGTCACGGCATCACGCGTGAATGGCTGGACCGATTTCACTAATTCTTTTTTTGTTGTATTTGTTATTATTAGGAGAAGGTTCTTACGGAAATAAATATTAAGAAAATCTCTCAGAAATATTGAAAAATATACATTTAATTTTGCATATTTAAAAAAACGCGCGTAACGAATGTCAATGTCATTCACAGCCATATACTATATTGAAAGAGCGTTGTTTGTTCGGAAACGTGGTTACTTAATTAAATTCGAGCATCATTTGTTCGGAAACATCTTTTAAGGGTGTCTCACACTCTCTCTAACCATCTCTCTGTCTCTCTTATATATCGCAGACGAAGTTGCGCGGGTCAGCTAGTAATATAATAAAGATACAAAATAAGGAGTAAAACAGAGATGTGCTGTGTGCCCACGGCTGCGCCAAAAAAGTCCATTTCAGCATTTATGCCAGACAGGTGATGCTGTCTGACGCTGATCTTCCAATGAACCTTGGGGGGGTATGTGCTATGTTTAATAACGAACGTTACTGTTAGTCTGCTTCCTGTCACTGCTTGACCAAGGACTGAATGGGGACAGGTTTTCCGTTTTAGTCCAAAGGCAATTTGGACCACTGGTCGATAAGTCTGTATAACTCGTCCCGTTAACTTTTCAAATCATCAACTCATCATCATCATCATTTTAGCCGCAAGACGTCCACTGCTGGACATAGGCCTCCCCCAAGTGTCGCCACATTGACCGGTCCCGTGCGACTCGCATCCAGCGGTTTCTCGCAACCTTCACCAGGTCATCGGTCCACCTAGGGCCTTCCAACGCAACGTCTTCCCTTTCGCGGTCGCCACTCCAGAACTTTTCGGCCCCATCGGCCATCCGTTCATCAACTAATTAGTTCAGATTGCGCGGCACGCTAGCATCAATGATCTCATCTGTCTAAAAACCCTATGGCTTGGCACGCGTTGATGGGAAGAAACGTGACAATGCAGCCAGCTTTCAGGCACTTTTCCTGTTAACAGCGATGTGGATGATTTGTTGATGCCCGGTAACCCTTTTGATAATTGTACATATTTTTGTAACTAATAAAGAGTTGTAGTTTGTAAATAATGTAAATAATACTGTTAGCTTGTAAATAAATTTCATAATAGACTATTTATTAGACTATTATTTATTCTGAAAGAGCAGCGGTAGCCCAGTGGTGGCGGCCCCGACTTACATACAGTAAGTCGTGGATTCGAACTCAGGCAGGCGTATTACTTTGTGTAATTTACTTCATCACCACTGCTCTCAAAACGGTGAACGAAAACATCGTAAGGAAACTGGCATGTCCTAGAGCCAAAAAATTCGAAAATATCCGCGTGGTGGAGGCACATTCCCTCTCATACAGTGGAGGCCGTGTGTCCCAGCAGTGGGAACATTATAGACTGAGTATACTATGCTAATAATTATATTCTACGGACTTCATATGTAATTGCTAAATGCCCTTTTTCAAAATCACCTAAAATCTCTAAGTGTAACCCCAACTTTAATTCTACTTTTCTCTTAATGGAAGATGCACGTCGTAAAACGCTGAGTGTGCTGCCGAGAAAAAGGGTTTTCATCACACCGAAATGTGGCACCAGGATGTGAGATGCAGAGTAATGGTGACAAAAAGCCATCAAAGAATGGGGGAAAAAATTGAGAAAGTTTTTAAAAAATATACGTAAGTACCTACATCATTATGAACCCCTCCCCCCCACATAGAAATTTTGCGTCAGCTACAGAAAAATACAGTTGATTCCTACAAAACTGCAATACCTACACGGTTAAAATCTAAGGGACAGGTGCTTTTTTTTTAAATTACCCATGAAAAGGTACAGAATGATGTTCTGAACAGTAACACGTGGTAAAAATTTTAGCGTCGGTGTCGTCAAGGTGGGAGCACCTTGTATAATTATAAGACTTGGTGACAGTTCCTTACCGAGACGAAAGTCACAAGTACATTTTCTAACCGTGTCATTCTTATCAAATTCTTACGCAATCCATGTGGAATCAAATTAGAATCAGAATCATTTATTTGCCATGAATGTGGGTTCAAAATAAGATGTAAACATTGTAAAAGCAGTTCCAACACAGTCTACCTTACGGCATGCAAAAGTACAAATAGTAGGTATTTTATATCTACACAATTATTATTATTGATAATTATGTGTTTGAGCCGTTTGGGGTTGAAACACTAGGGCCATGGGGTCCGAGTGCCCACCTAGTATTTCGAGAAATCGCCAAGCGGTTGGTCGACTCTTCACGTGACCAGAGGGCGGGCCTATTTTTTGGCCAAAGAATCAGCATTGCCATCCAACGTGGCAATGCTGCCAGCCTTCTGGGCACTTTTCCTGTTGACAGCGATGTGGACGAATTTTTGACGCCCTGTAACCGTTTTGTTACTTGTACATATTTTTATTATTATTTAGAGTTATATAGTTTGTATAAAAGTAGTGTAATTATTTAAATAAATCTTAATATTATAATACAAACAAACAAATAAAAATAAACAAACAAATACAGAAATGTCTTCCTACGTAAACTAAACATTAAAAATTAAACTATTTTGCTTTCATTAACAATTTAATTAGCCTGTTCTGTCCCACTGCTGGGCAAAGGCCTCCCCCATTTTCTTCCATCTCTCCCGGTGTTTTGCCTTCTCTGGCCAATCAGTCAGGAACGAGTCCAAATCGTCACGCCAGCGTTTTTTGGGCCTGCCTCGGTGACGACGACCGTCTTCAGGCACCCACTGTGTGACGATTCTGGCCCATCAATTTAATTAGAAATTTGAAATAAAATATAATGCTGTTATAAATAAATAAAAATAAAATCCATCTATTTCAGGCAAGACGGAAGATACAATTAAAAACAGTTCAAAAGTACAAATTCCAGAAAAACAAATTCATTAAAAAGAAGTAAAATTACATTACATTACATTATTGTTGTCTATTAATTAAAGTTAAACATGACTAATTACAATTCATTTAAAATGATAAAAAATACAATAGATAAAAATATTCATTAAAAATTGTTAGCTGGAATATTGACAGTCATATACAAAGAAATAATTAGCTTCATATATGGCTCTCAATATTCCATTGTCAGACTCATGTACACGGCTCATAAAGGAGGTATGTACCAACGTAAGAAAGAAATTGAAGCTATCAAAGTTCGATCACAACTTCATGTATTTTGGACACTTGACACTTTAGAACATGTTTGTCTTGATGCCAGCTGATACACGTTTATCGATCGATTGATACACGTTTTATGCATGTCTGATCAAATCAAAGTTATATGCTGAAAATGCCATCAGTGAATGGACTTAGAAAGAAGAAAGAAAAAATATTTATTCGTCGCAAGGACATGACGTGCATACAATATTAGGAAAATAAACAATAATCATACAACATATTTAGACAAACACAAACATTAAGAATACAACAGAACCACATTATTATAAAATTTGCAACACAAAACGGAACAAAAACAAAAAATTGTGATAAAGTAAAAGTTGCACGTCGTGATTGCGACGAACAGGTTAAACCACTCAGCATGAACAGCATCACGCATCATCTCAGCATGACTTAAACTTTAATAGCTCATATCTCGGAAACGTGATACTTTAGAACATTTTGCCTCTTACAAAACTTGTTTGTATTGATATCAGGCTATCGATTTAATATAAGGTCTTATGCGTGGCCACTACTATGAAAAAAAACAAAATGGCGGAAGTAAATCCGGCCACGCTTCATACAAAAATCTTCCAAGCCCTTTGACCCATTTCTCGGTTTCCGATTAAGCTGAAATTTAGCTCACATATTTATTATAGACTTCCTCTTGAATCGCTCTATATATTAAAAAAAACCCGCATCAAAATCCGTTGCGTAGTTTTAAAGATCTAAGCATACATAGGGACAGAAGCGGCGGGCGACATTGTTTTATAATTATGTAGTAATGACAATGCATAGTAAGCCAATAACTCCCATTTTCAAACTAATATGGCGGACGCCCAAAGATGGCTGACTATTTATTTTTATGCATTCCTATATCAAATAAAAGGGTTTGCTGAGAGGAATAGGAGAAATAAAATGACGTCACTCTAAAGCATATTTTTCAGTTTTTTAATACTGTAATATTACATTGCCGCCGCTAGAGCTAAACCAAGCAACGGGTATAACCAAAGTGCAATAAGGCTGGCATCAACTCACTGTTCAAACCTAAGGCTAATATGTATAGAGATAAAGTTACATTTTCTTATGATGATAAATCTAATCATTCAAATGTGATTTACTTAAATTGATAAGTGATAGGAAAACGTGTATAATTATTAGTAGTTGGGTTCACTTTAACTATTCATAGTAATAACCACAAAATATACACAGGCACAGACCAGACACAAGTGCGAACTAACTTACTAAATACAACGTGTGTCAAAACACACGTAGCTAAAACGAAATTCACTTGTACTATCTGTTGTATTTCTGCTCAAACTTTATGGCGGCTCGGAAGTCAGCTGCGAGTGACGATCTGCGCATTAAACAGCGACAAGGCGATGCGTCCTTTGCGCCGCGCGCCGCGCCGATACTTCAAAACGTCGTCGACAAGTTCCGACCTACTTACGCCGTCAGAAATTGTTGGTCGCTGGGTCGGCACAAAGTATAGAGACTGCCTGCGCCGACTATCTGCGCGGACCAGAGCCGATAAGCGCTGGCAGGTCGGCCCCGGCAGCCAGCGTTCTACGTGTATACGCTTACATTAGATGTTCCAAACCGCCAAAAATTTGAATTTTGTTTTTAGAGCGTCACTCGCAGCTAACTTCCGAGCCGCCATAAAGTTTGAACACAAATATACAAGAAGGTTCCCTTTATGGTCCAGACCACACCTGCCTGGGAACCTTCCGATGACTTTAAACACCATAGCCTACCCCTTAGCCGTTGTGTACACCTTTAAGCATAATGTTTTGCTTGTGATGTCCTACATTGCGCGCTAAAACAAAGAGCTATTTAAAACACCAAAAACAGAGGTCGTTTGTAATATATTTAGCTGATTTTAACTACAGCATGCATATATGGTCGTCTATGTGATGGGTAGGTTTACACCCTATAATTAAGGGCGCGTTTGCATATCAGGTAAAATTATGCTGTTTATCGGTACAATTTTATGGCATATCCAAACAAAATCCAATATAACTAATATCTACCTCGTATAGATTGGTTCTTCATCTTCAAATAATAGGTACTTGATCATTGAAAATTTTAGTTTTTTATAATGTAAAATCGATCTGTCGTTGCCATTTTCCCTAAAATTAACGATACAGGGTTGAGTTTAGGTACATTTTTTGTGCTATTATTAACATATTTTACTATTTCTAAAAATACTGTATTTAATGTAACTGTACTTTTTATCTAAATGATTTATATAGTTGCAGATAAAATGAAAACCAAATCTTATTTTTTCACATTTTTTGCTATTCTGGATGAATCTTAATCGATTGCATTAGGGGTTATTTTATTTTGGATACCCGTCTTGATTTATTGCACAAACACTTTGAATGAAACTTTAGTCCGCGCACGGCCGCCGTCGAGAGTGGACACGTAACGCCTGTTTGGAGCGGCTCGAGTTGAAAAAGATCGCTGTACAAACACAAAATATTCGATAAACCAAATTTGATACTAGGTAATATTTTTATTAGTTATGATGAGACCTTACCTCCGGACTTCATGAAGTGATTGGTGACTGCTACTGGAACTCCTTGACGTGTTGTACTAGGTGAGCTGAGTTTGGGCTTGTTTTGTAAGTTATGATGAAACCTTACCTCCGGACCTGAAGGTGTACTTCGGTGATTGCTACTGGAACTCCTTCACATGTTGTACTAGGTGAGCCGAGTTTGGGCTCGTTTTGTTAGTTATGATGAGACCTTACCTCCGGACTTGATGGAGTGACCTGAAGGTGTACTTCGATGATTGCTACTGGAACTCCTTGACGTGTTGTACTGGGTGAGCCGAGTTTGGGCTCGTTTTGTTAGTTATGATGAGACTTTACCTCCGGACTTCATGGAGTGATTGGTGACTGCTACTGGAACTCCTTGACGTGTTGTACTAGGTGAGCCGAGTTTGGGCTCGTTTTGTTAGTTATGATAAGACCTTACCTCCGGACTTCATGGAGTGACCTGAAGGTGTACTTCGGTGATTGCTACTGGAACTCCTTAACATGTTGTACTAGGTGAGCCGAGTTTGGGCTCGTTTTGTTAGTTATGATGAGACTTTACCTCCGAACTTGATGGAGTGACCTGAAGGTGTACTTCGGTGACTGCTACTGGAACTCTTTGACATATTCAAAGAAATATTCTAACAATAAAAATTGATATCGTTTGATTTGTTGTTTTGATAATCACGATAGTACCTACACCTTTCAGCAGGTCTTATCATAACTATCAAAACGAGCCCAAACTCGACTCACCTAGTACAACACGTCGAGGAGTTCCAGTAGCAGTCACCGAAATACATTTTCAGGTCACTTCATCAAGTCTGGAAGTAAGGTCTCATCATACCTAACAAAACGAGCCCAAACTCGGCTCACTCAGTACAACACGTCAAGGAGTTCCAGTAGCAATCATCGAAGTACACCTTCAGGTCACTCCATCAAGTCCGGAGGTAAGGTCTCATCATAACTAACAAAACGAGCCCAAACTCGGCTCACCTAGTACAACACGTCAAGGAGTTCCAGTAGCAATCACCGAAGTACACCTTCAGGTCCGGAGGTAAGGTTTCATCATAACTTACAAAACAAGCCCAAACTCAGCTCACCTAGTACAACACGTCAAGGAGTTCCAGTAGCAGTCACCGCTGTACACCTTCAGGTCGCTCCATCAAGTCCGGAGGTAAGGTATCATCATGACTAACAAAACGAGCCCAAACTCGACTCACCTAGTACAACACGTCAAGGAGTTCCAGTAGCAGTCACCGCTGTACACCTTCAGGTCGCTCCATCAAGTCCGGACGTAAGGTATCATCATGACTAACAAAACGAGCCCAAACTCGGCTCACCTAGTACAACACGTCGAGAAGTTCCAGTAGCAGTCACTGAAGTACACCTTCAGGTCACTCCATCAAGTCCGGAGGTAAGGTCTCATCATAACTAACAAAACGAGCCCAAACTCGGCTCACCTAGTACAACACGTCAAGGAGTTCCAGTAGCAGTCACCAATCACTCCATGAAGTCCGGAGGTAAAGTCTCATCATAACTAACAAAACGAGCCCAAACTCGGCTCACCCAGTACAACACGTCAAGGAGTTCCAGTAGCAATCATCGAAGTACACCTTCAGGTCACTCCATCAAGTCCGGAGGTAAGGTCTCATCATAACTAACAAAACGAGCCCAAACTCGGCTCACCTAGTACAACATGTGAAGGAGTTCCAGTAGCAATCACCGAAGTACACCTTCAGGTCCGGAGGTAAGGTTTCATCATAACTTACAAAACAAGCCCAAACTCAGCTCACCTAGTACAACACGTCAAGGAGTTCCAGTAGCAGTCACCGCTGTACACCTTCAGGTCGCTCCATCAAGTCCGGAGGTAAGGTATCATCATGACTAACAAAACGAGCCCAAACTCGACTCACCTAGTACAACACGTCAAGGAGTTCCAGTAGCAGTCACCGCTGTACACCTTCAGGTCGCTCCATCAAGTCCGGACGTAAGGTATCATCATGACTAACAAAACGAGCCCAAACTCGGCTCACCTAGTACAACACGTCGAGAAGTTCCAGTAGCAGTCACTGAAGTACACCTTCAGGTCACTCCATCAAGTCCGGAGGTAAGGTCTCATCATAACTAACAAAACGAGCCCAAACTCGGCTCACCTAGTACAACACGTCAAGGAGTTCCAGTAGCAGTCACCAATCACTCCATGAAGTCCGGAGGTAAAGTCTCATCATAACTAACAAAACGAGCCCAAACTCGGCTCACCCAGTACAACACGTCAAGGAGTTCCAGTAGCAATCATCGAAGTACACCTTCAGGTCACTCCATCAAGTCCGGAGGTAAGGTCTCATCATAACTAACAAAACGAGCCCAAACTCGGCTCACCTAGTACAACATGTGAAGGAGTTCCAGTAGCAATCACCGAAGTACACCTTCAGGTCCGGAGGTAAGGTTTCATCATAACTTACAAAACAAGCCCAAACTCAGCTCACCTAGTACAACACGTCAAGGAGTTCCAGTAGCAGTCACCGCTGTACACCTTCAGGTCGCTCCATCAAGTCCGGAGGTAAGGTATCATCATGACTAACAAAACGAGCCCAAACTCGACTCACCTAGTACAACACGTCAAGGAGTTCCAGTAGCAGTCACCGCTGTACACCTTCAGGTCGCTCCATCAAGTCCGGACGTAAGGTATCATCATGACTAACAAAACGAGCCCAAACTCGGCTCACCTAGTACAACACGTCGAGAAGTTCCAGTAGCAGTCACTGAAGTATACCTTCAGGTCACTCCATCAAGTCCGGAGGTAATTCGTAAGAACAGCAAAAAAAATTTTTGTAGGGACCTACCATAATTTTATTTCTAAGAAATACGTAAAAATCTTTCAAAGCATCAAAATGAGTTCACTTGACTACTATTCTCACAGTTAGTCGTGCGAACACTTGTGTGTATGACCCGTGTCAATGTAGTAGTTCGATTCTGTACCTATCAATTTTGCAAACGCGTCCTTAAATAAGATTACTGTATTGTAATGCAACTATGACATAGCCGATAGAAAGAGAAAGGACTATCGGAATTAAATACATTCCCTGGACAACTCTTCCAGTGTATTCTATGTTAATAGGGTTCGCTTTTACGAGAACATATAAATTCTTGACTGACTTGGTTTTCGAGGTTGGATCTGAAAATTAAATTTATTTAATTATTTTTGAACTTCAAGAAGGGCGACAATCAATACACAAAATAAACTCAAACAGAGAGGTACACCTCTGCCCAATCCTAATAGTTCATACACATTTCCAGAGTGGTCGCAAGTGCGACTGTTCAGCATGAGGTCCTGGGTTTGACTCCCGGGTCGTGCAAAATGTTATTGGGTTTTGCCATCAGGAATTTCTCAGTAGCAGCTACGGAGTCTGCATTGGTGTCTGGTTGATGGCAATAGGCTCGCTCCCTATTATATAGGGTGTAAAAAGCCTCTTAACGAAGCCGAAAGGCACTTGCTTTCCCCGTCATTGCGATAATTTTTTTGTTCTACACTATACCTGGGAACCTTCCTATTAAAAACGAGCATTCGAAATGTCCTTTAATGATGATGAAGTACTCACATATTGATAAAGTGTTGTTTAATTTCAATAAACTGGTCCTTGTCTTAGCGGCTTCGTTAATTAGTTTCTGTCCCGCAACAAGTACTAAATGGGTACCACATAATGCATATATCAGAACGAAAACGGTTTGGAAAACTCCGAAATACATGTAGGGTTTCTGAAAAAAAAAAACATTTCAGTTTTTAGAACAATAAAAAAAAAATATAAGTAATAAAATTACGATTATATTTACGTTTGTAAGGAATAATTCAAATATTATGTATGATGAAGCAATGTAATGCAATGACGACAAGCCCAATGAGAATATCATCTGAAACAAACAAACAAAAATGAACCTTAAAACAGGCAGGAAAAAATGAGAATGTGATTTTCTTTCTGGCATTTAAAAAAAAACGATTATTCCGAAGACGACTGCAACCACAGTTAAAGAGCTCGTAGGTAAATAAGAACAGCCGCACGGGTGGATCTTGAAGGTTATACCGTGCTTGCCAAGGTCGGTCTGTGGATGGGTGACCACCATTACATACCGAGTTTATTCCGTGCCTCGGAGAGCAGCACGATAAGCCGTTGTTCCCAGCGGTCATTGGGTCTTTGACAGTCGTTACAGGTAGTCAGTGGCCCGAAAGTCTGACAACCAGTCTTACTAGGGGTTATCGTATTACCCAGTACTAATGTGGTTGTGGATGTCAGATAGGCAGTCGCTCCATGTAAAATACTGGTATTCAGCTGCATCCGGTTAGACTGGAAGCCTATCCCAATAAAGTTGGGAAAGGGCTAGGCAGACGATGATGGTTTGCAGTTGGTAGGTATCTTTACCTGAAAACTGAAGCAAGCTGATAGTTCCTTGCAGCAACCAACTAATAATATGTAGTTGGTGGCCCATTCTTCCACTCGTTCTTCTGTCAGAGGATTATTTACATCCCTCCTCTCGACACAAGTATCTCTTTCTTGCTCATAATAATAGTGTTGAACATCCGATACGTAAACGTTCAACCGTTTCAGTAAACAATGAACCATACTTATGTAAATGTAAAATATAACATGTTCAATAGAAAAACGTAGTTCGGAAAATATTTCTGATGTTAGCAGGACCAGTAAGTTTGGGGTAAGGTGCCTCTTTTGAACAAGAGTTCTATAAAAGATCCTCATAGGTGTAACACTTACTGCACAGAAGCACAATACTGCAGTTGTGATAATAAAAAAGTTCTTAAATTTTCTTGAATATATTTTTGTGGATTCTGTATCTAAGCGTTGATGCACCGTTACTAAGTTATTAATAAATATTTCGTATGAAGCTGAACTTAGAATACCACAGATCATTATAATAAGACTACTTAAGATACTCATGAAATGAAATGTGAACATACGATACGGGAACGTACGATCAGAGTGTGACGTTGAAACTTCAAAAGTACTATTAAATAATATTCCTCCAGAAATAAGTATTTCTAAAACGACCCGTAATATTCGTGTTTTACGATAGTAAATTTGAGAACTGTAATTTCTGTAAACACCCATTATATTTTCTGCTTTTATTAACATTTCTAACACCGTGTATTTCATTTTGTCGTTACGAGTAGTAGTTCGAAGTTTGAGTAGGATTTCCAGTGAGTGGGTTGATTTTTCAATCCACGTAATAAAGAAAATTGATATGTAATTTGAATTAAAGAAAACAGAACACTATTATCGGTAGTTTGGTCTTGGTAGATAAAAGTGATTGATAATCCTGAACGTCAACTATATGAGTGATTTTGTAGGTACAAAATAAATCAAATAGTTGACATTCGAGGTTATCATCAACATTATCACAGATATTAATAGTAAAATAATTAGTGGTTACGTACGTTAAGCATATATTATGTAGGTATTATTGAATCCCGGAATTTATGGAGCTGTGGGTGGGCTCGCACCCTGGCTGTGGTAACATAATAGTATCCGAATAAGCTATCGGGAGTAAATGTATATCCGGATAGTAAAGGCTGATATTGCTATTCGGAATTTTTACTATCCGAATGTTTGCACACTAGCTGTTGCCCGCGGCTTCGCCCGCGTGGAGTTGGATAATTGGCCCACGGTATCTTACTACCGGGATAAAAAGTATTCTAATCGTATGTGTTAATCGAGGTTATAAACTACCTGTGTGCGAAATTTTATTTACGCTCTTAGGGGTTGAATTTTGGAAAACACTGAAATACGTAACTCATTATTTTTCAAAAACTCGTGTGACGTCACTTTTGAGTACATTTTTTACTCAAATGTGACGTCACTTCGTTAATTGTTATTAATTTGATAAAACAATAAACACGTATAACCAATATTTATCGATAATCTAACTGACGGACTAAACAGAACTATTTCAGCCAGAAGACGTTCACTGCTACACATATAGCTTGCAAGCTTTTCATATCTAGCGGCTTACCAAGGGATCATCGAGACAATCACTCCATACAAAATAAAGGGTGTAAAAAGACTCTTAACGAAGCCGAAAGGCACTTGTTCTATCATTGCGATATTTTTTTTGTTCTAGACTATACCTAGGAACCTTCTAGTTACGGAGATATTGGGGGTCAAAGTTCCAACTTTTTCACAATTTTTTTTTTTTAATACATATTTTTAATGTAAGAACTTTACTTTAAACACCTCCACGACTCCCACGCTATTCAATCCATCCACCAGCACAATGTTTTGAGTGCTTTACATTGAGTTTTACCGTAAAACGTGATTTTTCACCCCAAAAAAAAAGTCATGCAATATTTTTTGGCGTAGGGTTACTTAGTTTGATGTACAGAATGCTTGGTTAACAGCTTCGTGAAGAGTCTGTTTACTCCCTGTATAGGACAAGGGAAGGAAAGGGTAGGCAGTAGTATACATAAAAAAAATGCTTAAAATATATAACTCGAAATTATATAATCAATGAAATGCATACAATATACAACGATAAGATTTTGGAAACTAAATGGCGATGATTTCGTTTCCAATAATCGTAATAAAAATATGTGTTTTTGCAAAAACCACTCTAAAACCTTCACATAAAGTTTAGCTTGCGTTAACTTCAAACATTTTATGACTAATTCAGTAGAGCTATTCATTTTGAAAATTACGCAATTTACACTTACTTATAGCTGATATTCGTTTGTGTGAATAAAAACAATTGGAAACAAGGACTTGAGTAGAATTAATACTTAATTTAGAATGATAAATTCTAGCCAATAAACTGTGAACTAATTACATTATGTAATGATAAAAACCTTTTACATTATTTGTAAGTAATTTAACGAAATAACAAAGGATCTTTTAATTTATTAATAAATTATCATACCATCAAAACCAAAACATCGTGAGGAATTCAGCATGCCTGAGAGATATTTCTCAACGGCATGTAAAGCCAAATCCACGGCATACAAACTTTGACACCAGGTTAAGCACCAACCACACGATGACGAATAATTTACAAACCAGTGGCTCTAGCATGTACGAAAAAGGTATTTCATTCTATGTACACAAAAATGCGCACAATGAACTGCACACAAAATGTATTCCACATTGAGCACATACAGTTTCTGTGGTAATTAGAGAGGGGCATTGACGATTGAAAAACATCGATTAAAATATTATTTTTTGCAGGGAGGAACGCTAACATCGCCTTTTTGGTGTATACACAACAAAAAGTATAAGGCTTGCATAAATTCATGGTTGTAATGATTTACTACTTATAGACTACTATAAAATCTTAAGACTAAGCAAGTTTTATGTCGGACCGAGTATTTTGTACTTATAAATATATCGAATTTACGTTACATTTCATTTGTGCGTTCGTGCTAAGCCCATAGACACCAGTGAGTATTTTTTTTTATTGCTATTTTTTGTGTAAACCTTTTTGTGAATTTAAATAAGATGATTAATTTGCAGTGCTACTAAGATATAGCTTACAGACAAGGAAAAAACTATCGGAATTAAATACATTCCCTGGACCATTCTACCAGTGTATTCTATCTTTATTGGATTAGCTTTTACGAGGACAGACAAATTCTTGATAGTCTTCGCTTTCGGGGTTGGATCTGAAAATAAATTAATATTTTATATTCAAGTGTTTCTAACCTCAAAATAGCCGGTTGATTATAACAGAAATAATTAATTAGATATAAATAATTCAAATTTGGGCAGTGCTAGACTGCGCAAACTATAGAAAAATGATAACGTTATGAAATTAGTAACGTCACAGAAACGTTCAGGATCGCACTTTTTTTGCTTAGGTATGTTTGTGAACCGTGTGCGATTTTTAATGTTACCAAAGCCGTTAGTGGAAATGTTTACTTATTATTGTATACCAAAATAATCGTAAAATAACAAGCTTCATATAAGAACGAAAAGTAGAACCTACTGATTCGTTTCTGGATTTCCAGAAATGAATTAGTAGGTTTTTTCTTTCGCTTTATAATTTGATGTTTCAACACAATTAATTGGTCAGTCACTTAGGTTTTCAACCTGTGAAGCGACGTATTGGTAATTTATTTCATAATTAGGAATTGTGTTACGCAATTACTCCGCCAGTATTCTTAGAAGAATACTGCTAACAGGAATAATTTTATTAGGTTTAATATACATAACGAAATACTTACATAATGTTAATGTGTTGTTTAATTTCAACAAACTTTTCTTTGTCTTAGCAGTTTCGTTAATGAGTTTCTGTCCCGCAAAAAGAACTAAATTGTTACTAATTATTGAAAATACCAGCATAAAAATTGTTTCGAAAGCTCCAAAATATTTGTATGGTTTCTGAAAAAGGTGTTAATTCGAAAACATTAAAAAAGTATATAGAATGTTACGGTGGCTTATGTGGCTGCGCGGTGCGGGAGGCGTGTTGACGCCTGTCAGCAGGCGTATAGCCGAATTCAGCAATTAGATTCAGACTTTAGATTCAGCGGTAGGCGCCTTGTGCAGCTACCTCATGCACCGATTCTGGTGTAGTTTAACAGATTTTGTTGTTTTTATTAAGTCAGATTTTACAAGTCTATTTATCTGTCTGTTTGTTTTTTATAAGTTTATTTTATTTTTCATTTGTCTATAGGTATTAGGTAGGTAGACCTGTAAAATCTCTTAAATCTGTAATGTTGATATTTACATTTAAAAGGAATACTTCAAATATTTTGTATGATGAAGAAATGTATTGCATTGACGATAGGCCCAGTGAAAATATCATCTGCAACATAAAAAAACTGTCATTAATTGGGAAGAAAATATATTTCTTTTTCATTTCATCTATTATTTTAAACGTTCGTAGACAGAAACCGTTAAGGTACAGTTCTAAATCATTTCATTCTCCTGCCTTCAAATTTATTTGAGACCAGCGTAGCATATTTTCTATACTTCAAATACAGTTCTGAAGACAATGGCAATGATTCCCAAAGAATGCCACAACAACGAAGCTCACCATTCACTTCGAGAGACGCTGCGGTTGCGGAACCATCGTAGTCGTCTTCGAAGTTTTACCTAAAAATGGCTGTAATATTGTCGCTTTTGCAATTGTACGTTTACCTGAAAACTGAAGCAAGCCGTTAGTTCCTTGCTGCAACCAACTAATAACATGTAGTTGGTGGCCCATTCTTCCACTCGTTCTTCTGTCAGAGGATTATTTACTTCCCTCCTCTCAACACAAATATCTCTTTCTTGCTCATCATAATAGTGTTGAACATCCGATACGTAAACGTTCAAACGTTTCAGTAAACAATGAACCATACTGATGTAAATGTAAAATATAACATGTTCAATAGAAAAACGTAGTTCAGAAAATATTTCTGTTGTGAGTAGCACAACTAACCTCGGGGTAGGGTGCCTCTTTTGAACAAGAATTCTATAAAAGATCCTGATTGGTAAAACACTTACTGCACAGAAGCACAACACTGCAGTGGTGGAAATAAAAAAGATTTTAAATTTTCTTGAATATTTTTTGATTGGTTCAGTATCGATGCTTTTGTGCACAGTAACCAAGTTTTCAATGAAAATGGTGTATGAACCCGAAGTTAGAATAGCACAAATCATTATTGTGCAACTACTAAAGAAATTAAAGAAATGAAATGTGTACATACTAAACGGTAACATATGATCAGAATGTAATGTTAAAACTACATAAATGCTATTTAGTAAAATAATTCCAGTAAATAATATTTCTAAAACGACCCGTATAATTCGTATTTTACGATCACTCTTTTCGGAACTGTAATTTCTGTAAACACCCATTATATTTTCTGCTTTTATTAACATTTGTAACATTGTGTATTTCATTTTGTCTTTAAGAGGATCTACGTTTGAAATCTACGAAGGATTTCTAGTGAGTGGGTTGATTTTTCATTTTCAATCCACATAATAAAGAAAATTGATAAGTAATTGAATTAAAGAAAAAATAACACGATTAATGGTAGTTTGGTTTTGGTAGATAAATAGTGATTGATAACCATGAATGCTATTTGGTTGATTTTGTAACTTCAAGAGCTGTATCTCAAAAGAACAAAAACCGGCCAAGTGCGAGTCGGACTCACGCACGAAGGGTTCCGTACCATTATCTATATAACATCAACAAAACGGCAAAAAAATCACGTTTTTTGTATGGGAGTAGTAGAGTATCCCTTAAATATTTATTTTAAATTGTTTTTTTTTTTTTTAAGTGAATATACAACTAAATATTCTGTGAATATTTTAAGTGTCTACCTGTTGCCGTTATTAATTTCGAGCAACAAATCACGTTTCTTGTATGGGAGCTCCCCTTTTTTTTTTTTTTTTTTTCGGATGGGAAATCATCAAATGACTTCTCCCGCTCTGGGCGGAGCAGGAGGGAGTGTCAGACTTTTACTGACTAAAACCCATCCATGTTCCTTCCTCGCCCTTTGTGTTCCGGGGCCACGGTATCTCTTTCGAATAGATGGGAGCTCCCCTTAAGTATTTATTTTATTCTGTTTTTAGTATTTTATGTTATAACGGCAACAGAAATACATCATCTGTGAAAATTTCAACTGTCTAGCTATCACGGTTCAGGAGATACAGCCTGGTGACAGACAGACGGACAGTGGAGTCTTAATAATGGGGTCCTTTGGGTACGGAACCCTAAAAACTAACGATACTAACAAATAAAAATTAAAAAATAACTAAAGCAAATTTACTAACAACATTTGTAATAAATTGTAAATAATTAGAGGTATGGAATAAACGGCTTTTTAATTTTAATTTTATATTTACCCTGAATGTCACCCATTTGATTGATTTTGTAACTTCAAGAGTAATCTAGAACATCAACATAGATCAAGTAACATAGATTAGTGGTTAAAAAAATCACTTAGTAGTTGTTTACTTACCCTTTTTTGATAAAACATAAGTAAGATATTAGGTGTACAATTGTACATCTGTGATTTGAAACAAAAAAAATATTTATTTGTCGCAGGGACATGACATGCATACAAAATTAGGAAAAATAAAAAATAAATCTACAACGCATAACAAATACAACAGAACGGAACAAAAACAAAAAAAAGTTCACAGCTTGCACGTCGTGAGGGCGATTTAAAAGTTGTAGGTCGAGGGCTCAGCTGTGGTATCATTATAGTATCCGGATATACTATCCGGAGTCCTTGTATATCCGGATAGTATTGGCTAATAATGCTATCTGGATATTAATTGCTACATGATAAATTCCCATATTTTCTAAACGTTTTTTCACTTAAATAATATGATTAAATTGCAAGGCAATGATCACGTAGGTGACGGAGAACGATAAAATTATCGGGACTAGATACAGCCCCAAAGCTATTTTCTTTGTGTACTGAATTTTAATCGGATGTATTTTTATAAAAACTATTAGTTTTTTTAGTTGAGTTGTTTCTGGGGCTTCCGGATCTGAAAATAAAAAAGGAAAAAAAATACTGTAATAATTGCTAGGAGCTCGTGGCTGAACTCACACTGGTCGAACTTTAGTTTAAGGTGACACTAGTCACGGCCTTGAACTCATTGGTGGGCGTGGCCAAAAAGCATGCTGTCTCACCTGGCATCGTGGCCGACAGAGTGAGTTCAGTGAGATGCACGAAAATTCAAAGTAAAAAAATGATAAAAGGTCTTTGGAAAATCGAGTTTTATGAGAAAACCATTGCATAAATCAAATACAAGTAAAATTTATTGACTTTTTCGATAGTTGTACTTTGTCGGTACCGACTTTGTTTTGGAAAGTTGACACTTCTTTTGTTACTAATTTACACCCAAAGTTGCGTTAAAATTGGCAATAAAAACAAATCTTTGGTAGCTCGTAACTTTTTAATGGCTTTTTATTTTACTATTCTGTTTCCGCACAGACAAAGTTAATAATGAGACAAAACGATATCATGTTTAACTGTGGACAGTTTCAAACAGTGGAGACACCCTCCTGAAATTTCTATGGACAAAATATCGACTAGTGTCACCTTAAGCCGAGCTTGCATAGTCTGATCCGAGAGTGGGTGACCATCTCATTACATACCGAGATTAATCCGTACCTCTGAAAGCACTTTAAGCCGTTAGTCCTGTCTCACTAAGGGGTATCGTATTACCCCTTATAGAATTTTTTAAATTTTGTGTGCAATAAAGAATATGAATATGAACGGGGATGTGGAGGTCAGATAGGCTCCATGTAAAAGGTATTCAGCTACATTCGGCTAGACTGGAAGCCGACCCCAACATAGTTGGGAATAAGCTGGATTGATGAGGAGTAATGCCTATTGCCACTTAAGTTTGGTTATTTTTCGGGGTGTGTCGGTTACTTTGACTTATCTGCGAATCTCTTCATTTCTGATTCATACGCAAAGGATTCCAGTCAAGTATGTAGCTGTATAAAACATGATTACAACTATCTACACGCCCGCGAAATTGTTCGCGAATATTTCGTACTTTACCCTATTAACTTCAACTCCTTAGGATCGAAACAAATACTACCAGGATTAAAACTATATGGTTATAAACTATACATTTGTTTATTATTTATTCATTAACACATACATTTGTTTTAACAGGTAAAACCCAAGCTAACAAAAGTAGTCATAAATGCTAATTATCCAGTCCCAAGTAACGTTTCTGGGTAGGAACACACAAATTACACAGTGGACAACAAACTAAGTGTCACCCTTTGAAATTCCGCCAAAGAGCAAGAAAATATGTCTAAACGCCGAACACACACACACCGACCACACACACGCCGAACACATTATATGTATGTGTGCCAATTTTACATTTAGCAACTGTTAGGTAGTATTATAATTTACCATTACTTATGTTAATATTATTCAGTAAATGTATGAAGATCGCCATGTGACGCAATGCACTTGTGAATTTATTAGCTTTAACTGTTTTGATTAAATCTGTGTAAATAATCGTTTCATACTAAATTATTGGTGATTTAAGTTTATAAATTTATTTGAACTGATTAATTCATTATTTGTTGGTCTGTTTGAATAACGGTTGTCCACTGCGAGTGGTGGGGCAAATTCTATAAGAATTGCTTCGCCCGCCTTTACGGGCAGTCGCTGTTGAACACTGAAGGAAGTAACAACTGTGAATTTATGCTGTAGTGAAATATTGAACCGTTATTTTGTGAATTAACGTTGTGTTCAAATTTTAAACCGTTATTCTGTAAAAGTATTGGAAGTGAAATAATAAACCGCTCTTTTGTGATTACGTTTTTACGTGTTTCATTCCTGACCTAAAACAACACAACATAGTAGTTGGAATTACATAACATAACATCACGCTTGTAATCCCCAAAGGGTGAGGCAAGGTTGGCCTAATATTAGGTACACCCACATTTTGCCAGTTATATTAAGTCCCATGTAATAGGGGGCGAGCCTACTACCATCAACCGGGCACAAATCCAGAGTCCGTGGCTGCTAATGAAAAATTTCTCACAGAAAAATCCAATAACACTTTGCCCGACCCGGAAATCGACCCCAGAACCTCATGTTCAGCAGTCGCGCTTGCGACCGACCGACCAATGAGAGCAGTTGGAATAATCTCTAGAAAGTTCACTTACTGACTGACCACGTGCTATATAATCTCGTCAAACCTCTTCTGAATTTCACTCCCTCATTTATGAGATTTTGACCAGTAGAGTAGATGGAATACGTACAAATCCAAGAATATATTAAACCTTGTAATGTGATCAAGGCGCTCACGTAAAATTTTGCGTCCTGTGTTAAAAAATCAAAGTGTAATCATTTAGAATATTAGAAAATATTATGAAAAAAAAAACAATGAGAACAAAATAAATAACAAGAAGTAGTAAGAATTAATTATAGATAGTAGACATATGAGGGTATATGGAAAATAATGTGACATGAAAGAAAATGCTCACTTAGATGAAAATTTAAAGAGATTTATGAAAGTAACACAAAGCTTGTAGATTATTCCAATTAAACCAAACTCCCTGATCCTAGCAGTTCAGAAGTACCTGTAGGTACTTCTGAACTGCTAGGATCAGGGAGTTTGTCAGTGAGAAAGATGAAGTGATCTACTTCATCTTTCTCACTGATCACCGTTTTAAAACTTAATAAACTTTTATGGAGAAGACTAGACAGAAAAGTCCGTGGTCTTTTAAATGAAGACAGCAAAAATTGGTGAATCATTCCCCCTGCGTCGATTCCCTTTGCGTCGACTCGTGAAACAAATGACATCTGTTTTAAAAAGTTTACGCTTGACCACGAGGTTGGAAAAGTACACTTAAAACAAAAAGTGAAACGCTTTTATTTGCAAATAAAATTGTATTTATTTTAAACGAATTATAAATTTACTATTCTAATAGAGACAACCAGGCTATTCTAAATTAATTTATCTTATTAAACCTAATATGTATTGACTAAAATCGTTCTTTTGGCGACCGAAAGTACTAGGCTTGCATACATTCAAGGGAGTCTACTATACATAATTGAAATAAAGGTTGAACTAATTATTGAAATACCATGTTCAATTTGTGCAAGCTTAGAACTTCTTATCTGTTTACTGCACAGATCTTGTGGAAAACGTGCGCGGAAAAGAAAAAGAAAAAGTCTTTAAAACTCATTATGTCCCTTAAGAAATAGTAAATGAATTTACTTCAGGTGTTCGTCATTTACCTACATACACTTCGAGATTAACAAAATAAAGTGATTGTAACACGAATTAGATAAAATGAAATCATATAAAATTAACAGTATTTAGATTTTCGACTCAGTAGACTTTCCGATTGGTATATTTTAATTGCAATGAAACATAAAAATATAATTTTATTTCAGATAACCGAATGGCGTTTATTTTTTAAATATTTTTAGAGAAACGTCAATGACAGAGTGACATAACTGGTGCATAGTACTTAACCAAAAGGGTCAAAGGAGTTTTTTTCTTAATCAATATTACTAACGCATTTAAAATTGAAATCTGCTGTGGCGCCCTTGTGTTGGGATAAAAAAATAAAAAGCCTTTTGTTTCCTATTAGTTTACAGTTTTTTGAATAAAACATAAGTATGTTCGATGAAAAAAAAAAGTTTCAAATAAATAAATATTCTTCTTTATATTTTTTGGGTAACAGAAACTGCCCTCAAGGTGAAGGCCGCTTCCAAAGATTGTCATTTTTCCATTGCAATAATATGCACGTATTTTTTTCTTCACTTAAATCATTATAGTACAGTACTATCAACCCAAGAAAATAATTATTAAAAGTTAAGTTCAACGACAGCCTGTTGCTCAAAACCAATTAAACTTTTACTATTTTCTACAACAGTTCAAATGTCCGTGACTTCGCAGCCATTCCTGTCAAAGCGGCTGACGTCATTTTCCTCTATCTGCCTTGTTTACATCTTATTTTTTACTCTTAATATAATAATTTTACTTTTTTTCCAAATGCTACCCAGTCCAGCTTGCAAAGTTGTTCTTACCAAACTGCAGAGTTTGCCCAAGGTTCCCAAGGGGACCGCCATTGATAACAATATTGAAACTTGTTCTTTGAACATAACCTGGGTTTTGTCCAAGTTCACCTTGAGACCAATGCGTATTGAATAATCAACTAGGCCATCGAGCATCTGCTGCAGTTCGTGCAGCGATCCAGCCAAAAAAATTACTAGGCTAGCAGGAATTGAAGATGGTATTTCAATCACAAGTTTACTGTGACAATATTATACAGTAAGTACCTACACCTACTCAGATACCCGGAATATACAAATACACACCTCCTTGAACTTATGCTAGCCTAGTACTTTTTGGTGGGTTATCAATGTTTTATTTAAAATACGGATCACTGGATGAGCAAACTAACTTTATTAATTAAAAAGCCGTATTTCGTTTTTAATATGACTGTACTCTGTGAGAGCTATGTCGAGGCGAAACAAAAGACAGTGCATCAAAACCAAGAAAAATCACGAGTCGACACAAAGGGACTCGACGCAGGGGGAATGATTCAAATTGGGAATGTAACACAAATCCATTTAAGTTGTGTTCAAATACATATAATTAATTTATACTTACACGCGTTAAGAATATCCTGAATACCAGATACGATGATATTATATAATGCACCGATGATAACCCAAATAAAAATAACATCTGAAAAACATTTGAAGAAGCTTTCATCATTATCATCATCATCATCAGCCCATTAATGTTCCCACTGCTGGCACACAGGCCTCCTCTCCAAGAGAGGGAATGGGCTATAATCCATCACGCGGGCCCAGTGCGGATTGTTAGATGTCACATGTCAATTTTTTTGGTTCTAGGTTTCCTCACGATGTTTTCCTTCACCGTTTTGAGAGCGGTGGTGATGAAATAAATTACACAAAGTAATGCGCCTGTCTGGGTTCGAACCCACGACTTACTGTTCGTAAGTCGGGGCCGCCACCACTGGGCCACCGCTGCTCTCGAAGAAGCTTTATCATACTATATTGACCACTGTATAAATGGCCATTGGGTAATAAGTTGTTGTTGTCGAGTTCCAGTAGTGCGCGTAGCAAAAGACAAAGAAAGAGGGTAGACTGATTTGTCTGCTTCTAACAAATTTTTTTCCATCCACCCGCATTCTCCAGTTATCCCGCGATCATGGCGCTTGCAAAAGCGTCGAAATATCGGGAGCTCAAAAATAAACAATAATCAAGGATATCCCGTAAGTGACATTAAAATTTAAAGTAAGTTACAATATGTATAAATGTATTATTTTTGTAAATCATTTTTGTGACTGACAGTACATTTGATCAAAAATTGCTTTCAATTAAATGAATCGAATACCTAACATATACCATGGGGGTAGGGAAAAACCACAGAACGCCACCTGCTACGATTCTTACATACTCTTGTCCCATCGTCCACGTTCATACATATCATGGTCATACACACACGCCTTTTGCGAGTAACACTCACTATCGCCACTCCCGCCTGATCGTGGTGATCACCACTAAGGTCATTTCATGCAACATAGAAACGCTCTCTAGCCCCGCCCCGTTGACTTTGTATAGAAATAATGAATGAAAAGATACCGATCGGCCGAGCGCACTGACGACGCCCGCCAAACGAGAGTTATTGTTATTTTGCGCGCCAAAGTTGACGCTTTCCTATAGGCCTAAACTTTAAGGGGGCGTGTAAAATGTTTAACTGATCAGGTGGAAAATACCACGACTGTACCTGACCTTTCTGGACAACGTGCCCCCAAAGGTCAGTGCAGTGTGTGTCCTTCTAGGGCTATTTCTACATGACAGTACTTTACGTAGTAATATTCACCTGGCTACTGAAGCACTCAGATAGTTTGTTGCTGCAACTCTCCAATGTTTGGTACTTTATCGTCCACTCTTCAACTTGCCCCACCGTCAGAAGATCATTCCATCGGCTATGCGAGTTTGTCCTCTTCTGCATTACAGTAAATTTCGCTTTCATGTCCCAAATACTCGCGTTCATGGATTTCAGTAAATATTGTATTATAGAAATGTAAACGTATAAAATAATATTTTCTAATAAATAACGAATTTCTATGTATATTTCTATCAGAAATAACACAAGGTAAGATTCTTCAACATGTGTAGGCGATTGAGAGATTCTGAGAGTTATCAAAACGGCGTTCATCAAACTAAATGATGATGTGGCTAACATGAAGACGAGTTTGAACTTTCTGATGTATTTTTTGTAAATGCCAATATTCCAAAAACAATACTGTGCTTCCATAAAGTTATTTATGAATGATTCGTAGGAATGCGAGCTTTGTACAGCACATGTTATAATGCTGAAGCCATTGAGAAGAAAAGTGAAATGGAAAATTGTCATCAACAACGAAACATTGTCACGAAGTTTTAAACTTGGAGACCAAACGAGGAAGCTTTGGCAGTAAACAGCAACAGAAACCACAGTTTCAACAACAATACGAATTAAAATTAGCATCTTGTAATATTTTCCAACTGAACTATAATTTCTATGAACACCCATTATATTTTCAGCTGTGTTCATTATTTTGTTTTCCAACATTTTAAGAAACTTTTGTCTTTACAAGGAAAATAAAAGTGAGTACCTTTATGGACAGTATTAAATTACGAACATTATAAAATGGTTTACTTATAAAACTGTCCTCCATCATACAGAGTTACAATGTGCATAATACATCATTGATAATATCTTGATTGATTGACTTTTACGAGAATACAGTAAAGACGCGGTATGCTAATGAAGAATTGCCTTCCGAATATTCATCATAGAATCTACATAGGGTATCTAATATAATTTGTCATACATATACTATTTTTATAACTACAGTACCTCTTATAAATAGTAAACATTTCTCTTTTTCGTAATTAGCTAAAGTGTGTGTGAATAAATAAATTAATATCTCTGGACATTACACACAGCGCCATCTAGTGCCACACTAAGCAACGAAGCTTGTGTCGTGGACACCAGATAGCTGATATACTACATAGATACTTTTTGTTTGTAAATACATACTTATGATAAGTACAAATAAACATCCATGACCAGGCCCTTTATTCACAACGCTTCGATTCGATTTTCGATTCGGAAAGTTGTATGTATATCTTTTTTTGACATTACGAAATCGAGCGAGATAGACATACGACTTTCCGAATCGAAAATCGAATCGAAGCGTTGTGAATAAGGGGCTAGGAAACAAATGTCCATGCTCAGCACACAAACATTTGCTCCTACCGGGATTCGAACCCGGGACCCTAAGAACGTGAGGCAGCCTCACTACCGCTGCGCCATTCGGTCGAATGCTGCTTGTTGGTCTAGTGGTCACAATCGTGAATGCTGAGCATTTTCCCGATCTAGGAATCGAACCCAGGAGCTCATACTTAGCGGTCGCCTTCGCAACCACTACACCAATGAGTTAGGCAAGACGACAAAAAAATGTCTAATTAGTCCGTCAGTTAAATTATCAAAAAATATTTGACCCGTGTTTTTTCTTTTGTTACGTAAACCAAAATTGACGAAGATATGACGCTTTTAGAATTCTCAATACGTCACGCCTAGGTATAATTTTTAGCTAGTTCTAACGTTTCCCGAGTTTTGATGCGTTTTATCTTTTGTCAATATTCATTGATTTACAAAAACAAAAAATACTTGTCCATTAATTTCCAATACTGACGGACTAAATAGATTTGCAATTTTTTGATACTGTCGTCATGCCTATAATATGAATCACGTAAAACTTATCAAAATGGTGACAGACGCAGGTGATATTATGAATTTTATCTTTTAGAACATTTTACGAATTTTAACGTAATTCATGTTATTTTGCCTATTCTGATTCTGTTTTGAGTACTACACACCTGACCTTCCTTACCTGGCCTAGATTTTGTTCTTATTTATTAAGGAAATCTTTTAGAACCCTTTGACATCTGGCACTGATCTCAAGAGACGAAGATTTACTCTTTTTAGCTCATCGGCCAATGGTGCCGATTCTCTTGTACACCGAACTAACCTAAACTATAACTAAAATTTCTTATTTTTAGTTAGTTTGTTTTGGTAAGTTATTCTGAAAACAAGATTCTCTAAACTAAGATAGAGTTTTGACACAACTAAAATCGAGTTTGACATTCGCTAAGTTGAGTAGACTATAGACTAAGATTGTAGTAGACCATAGACAACAGCTGAATGAAAGTGAACGAAAATGATCCGAATTGCAAAAAAAAACCTAAGTAAAATCAAATAATTATTTATTTATCAGTTCCTACTTCTGAATGGTTCGCGAAGCAGGGCTCCGTCGACCGGGACTCCCTCGATAATGTTCGGGAATGACAGGAGCCAATGTCCTTACTGGCGCGAGACGACTGTGTTTAAGGACGACCGTCTCGCGCCAGTGTCATTTCAGCGTTTGGTACTTGGCGTTTTACCCAAATTTATAAATCAACCGATTGATAGGTTTAAAAAAATAATAAAAAAAATAATTTCTCCTCTGCCATTTGGAATGGGTTGGATTGGTCTCGCAATCTTTCCAATTATTGAGAGAAGAACTAACTTTTTATCACGACAGAGTATATAAGTTCCGTGACATAAGAGCTGTCAAATCGTATGGATTTCTATAATCGTTTTTGTTTACCGTCACTATTTGCCGCAATTATTGTAATAATGCCTCAAATGGCCTCAATGTAGCGCGTTAAATTGTAACAACAGCTGTACCATCGGTATTCTGTTTCACTGAAGCTAAACCAGAAAATCCAGCGAACTTCGAACGACAGCATCGTTAAGAGAAAAGAAGCCAGAAAAAACTTTTTCAGGAAAGTTTTGAAGTAGACCCGCAACCTTCAACCAGTAGTGTTACTTCCATGTATACATCAGCAGACTTAGCATTAGAAATTGGTCTCGACGAAGAAGTAAACACATTAAACAACAGTGAAGAAACATGTGTACAGTGCACCTAAGTGTTTATCTAAAAGTACTCAAATTGACCAAGAGTATGTCTACGGGTTTTTAATAGATACAAAGAGGATGATAAATCCATAAAGTTTTACACAGGTTTCAAATCCTAAAAAAAATCAATTAGTTTACTCAACTCTAAGTCTAATGGCGTGTCTAATTTTGGAGAGTGTAATAAGAAGAATATTAAATAAAAGAGTTATTTTAATTCTGCCTTTTTATTTTCAAATAGTCCATAAACACATATTTATTTTGAATTGCAGGTTATAAACAATGTACATAAATGTTAAATAAATGAGTTAACATTTCATTAAAATATGCATCATCTTGCCTAATAAATATTACCTTCATGTCCTTTCACATTCCGTTTGTCATTTTTCCTTCATGTTCTTTCCTTAGAAGTGTAAATGACAAAATTACAGTATTGTTTGCGAGAGCAATATAGCGTCCCTGAATTTGAGCATAATGTTGCTTTACACTGTCCTCGTAAATAGGTGTAAATGCCATCAGAGGTAAAGCGGGCTATTAAAAGATGGCGATATTCATGTAAATGCTGTCCTTTACGCTGAGTTTTATAGCTGCAAAAAAATAACAAAAAATTAGATTCAGATACTGTGTTCAAATGAAACAGTATTTTCTTTATAATCACTGTTAGTATGGAGAGCTTTCTAAAAATTTGACCAACAAAAGTATTCATGTACCTATCAAAATATTCTTGGATTGCCAGTCTGGTGATGATGGGAAGTGGAAAATCCGCATTTATATCACTGAATGTATCACAGGGTGGACACTGGTATACGATGTCGTCTTGGACGTTGCAGTCGGCACCAAAGTTCTGGTTTCGATCATACGCTTCTAATCTATAAATTTAAACAAAATAATTAGCCAAAGAACACAAAATAAAAAATTCTAACCTAAAATATTTTAATTCTTTCTTGAAAGTTTATAAAAACAGTTATTTCTTAATAGACACAGAACCTGGAAGTGGCTTTGATTATGAGAAGTGAATTTATCCACTTCTTTTCCAACTAATAATGTAGCAAGTGCAATACATGTTCAGTATAAAAATCCCTTGCTAAGTTCTCATGAATGCATTATAGATTGTATCAATATAATAAATAACACTAAATTTACCTTTTTGCTGAATCGACAGCAGCTGCATTCACATGTGCTTCTTTATTGAACTGAAAATTATCCAAACTTTCAAGAAATACGAGAGAAATGTGATTTGTAAATTTTAGTTCATGACAATTAATTTTATTCCACACCTTTTTAATCGCGATTAAAAATAGTCTGATTTAGTTTGAAAATCTAAATTTTAGGTGAAAAACGTCAATTTCAGAATAGCAAAATTGCCATTTTCACTAAATTGAATAACTTAGTACTGTCAAACTATAATCTATTTAGGTTATGTCACTTTAGTCAATTCCAGAATGGAGAAACGTCTTTTGACAGGAATAAACTAAATTTTAGTGATTTTTAGTCTAGTTTAGAGAAATTTGTGACAAGAGAATCGGCACCAATGGCTGGGTTATTTCGTACGCTATGTTATCACTTCACCTTTGTTGCGATTCCATAAATAAAACTACAAAAAATGGTTAATACATTTTAATGATATATGTTTTCAAAACAACAGGTGTGCCTACAATCGAGATGCTTTAGAAGTGTCTGACACTTCCCTAGACTCTCTGAACCAACCGCTGAAAATGTGCGTTACGAGTATATCCAGTAAAGTCCAGCTAGAAGTTAGAACACACAGCACTGATTTTTTTATTAAAGTCCTAATAAACCACAATTACCTTACTAAACTAGCAAATAGTGCAGGCATAAAATCTAAAAAACTATGGAAATATATACTATATGGAATAAAACCGTACAATATGTTCTTCTATCTCTATCTCTCTCTTCTTCAAGTGTCTCTTCCATATCTCTCCACTTTTGGAGGTTTTGTGTCATGGCCATCCATCTAACTATGTTCCTACAGTGTTTCTGCAGAACAATCATTGCAGGAACTCATTTCTGTGGTTCTCTCCATACCCAAAGATTTTAGTTTGTGGATTAACGCTACCACTTCAAAACACGTCACACACATACACACATATACACACACATCGTCGTCACATGTCTTCAAACATACATAAGTGACGGTAACTTGACAATGTCAGTTGAATAATATCATCCTGCTTATTCACTTGAAAATCATAATTATAGAGAACGACTTCTGTGTGATAGTGCAAGCTCACTTGTCTTAGTATAAACACTTTTTCGTCGGGTTTATAGAGGGTGTTAAAGTATCCTTAACGAAGCCGAAAGGTTCTTGTTCTCCCTGTCATTGCCATATTTTATTTGTAGTAAATTAATACCTGGGAACCTTCTGGTTACGGAGATATTGGGGGTCAAAGTTTCAAATTTTTCACAGGTTTTTTTTTTAAATACAATTTCTGAATGTTAAAACTTTACTTTATATAGCTCCACGGCCCCCACACTTTATAATGCATTCATCAGCACAATGTTTTCAGTGTGTTACATTGAGTCCTAACGTAGAAGGTGATCTTTCACCACAAAAAAAAAGTCGTTTCCCAGCAATATTTTTTGCGTAAAGTTTTTTAGTTTGATTTACAGAATGCTTGATTGACGGCTTCGTTAAGGGTTCGTTTACACCCTGTATAACTAAATAATTTAAAATATTACTAATTAACAATGTTAAGTTGTATAATTTTAAGTTTGTTGAAAACACTTAAATGACATGATTAATTTGCAGTGCAACAATTACGTAAGTGACAGCAAAAGATAAAACCACCGGAATTAGGTACAGTCCTAATGTTATCTTTTTTGTATACTGTATTTTTATGGGATGCATTTTAACGAACACTATCAAATTTTTCAAATTAATTGTTTCAGGAGCTTCCGTATCTGAAAAACATGTAAATTTAAAGTTTTATATAAAAAAAAAACCATTGAGGATACAACTAACAATTGAGAGATCCAGATTTTATTGAATAACTAAGCTGTAGTCTAGTACCATGACTGAATGGCCCCGACTGCCGCATGCCTGATAAGCTGTGGGCCGAAATTAGCCACTTTCTGGAGCCCTGAATTAGCCAGAAGGCGTTGCGGCAGACCTCGTAAAAGATGGCGGGACGACCTGGACAAAATCAGCGACTAGTGTTCCACATTGGCGCTAGATCGAACAAACTGGAATTCATGGGGGGAGACTTTTTCCCAGCAGTGGGAATACGCCTCAGTATTGAATTTTGGGGGAACAAATTTCGAGTTATAAATGAGAAGATTCTACTATTGTGTTTTTTTTAATAACACGTTTTAAAACATAACATTTTTGGAAAATACACTTACTTGTTGAATATAAGCTGTATAATTTGGACAAACCTCTTCTGAATTTCTGTCCCTCATTAAGAAGATTCTGACCGGCTTTGAAGGTGTAATACGTCCAAATCCAAGAATATATCATACCTTGTATTGTTATCAAGCCACTGACGTAAAAATTTTGTGCCTGTGCAAAATAATAAAATATGAGTTAACAGGTGAAACTGTCATGGTATGGACATGTGATGAGGAGGCATGAATCGCATTTGACTAAAATATAAATGTTGACGGATGCAGAGGGAGAGAAAGACCAACGAAACGATGGTTGGATTGTGTGAGGAATGATATCTAATACCTTTAAACGAGCATTTCTTTAATTCAAACTGAATCTCGGAAACGGCTCCAACGATTTGCATGAAATTTAGTATGCAGGGGGTTTCGGGGGCGATAAATCGATCTAGCTAATAGGTTTAATTTTTAGAACACGCCGTTTACCAAAAAAAAAATCTGAGCGAAGCTCGGTCATCGAGATATTGAAAGATAAAGGAGTGAATGATAGCGTGACGGTTGACAAAGGAGAATGGAAGAAAAAAATGTGTGATTTTCGGGGATACCTAGATACTAGGTCAGTGCGAAAGACCATTTGGCCGAGAAGGAAAACACTGAAATGATAACTAAAAGACCAAGAAAATAAAATCTACCTATGTACTTACATGTGTTATTAATATTTTGAATATCCCGTACGTGGATATAGTATAGTTTACTGATGACGAAGCCAATAAAAATAACATCTGAAAAACGTAGATTGAGTTAAACTGGTAAGATTTGTACGAAAAATCAAGCTATACAGATATCCAGTATTTAACCAGCGGGCCTACCATGACGTCTTAAAGCAGGATCGTTTTAATTGCGTGCGAGTGAGGGAAAGAGATGGCGCTAGACGTCCTCTATAGCTCCGTTTCTTACACACACTGGAACGCGATTAAAACGATCCTGCTTTAAGACGTCATGGTAGGCCACCTGAACTCGCTTTGTACGAGCTTTCCATAAAATGAGAGATTAGCTTAATTTGGCTTTGCATGTCTTGATTGGTGATCATGTGTAGGTACCGCTCACCAGTAGCAAATACGTGTTATATTATATTGTAAAATTATATTTGTGTGTGCAAAATATGGTTTGTGCCTAAACCATCAATTTTAACAACGTGGTAACACCTGTATTTTAAGCAAATAAATAATTATTATTCTTATAAAAAAAAAAAAAAAAAACATTTAATTCAGGTCCTTGACCCATATTTGAGATTATTAAACAAAACACACATTTTTACATTCAGCTGATTATATGATAACAAAAAAGAAAAGTTAAATCAATGACACAAATAATTAAAATAAAATAAACAAATAAATGTCAGATCAAATTAATTAATGTCAAACTCACAAAACAAAATAAAATAAAAATTAAATATAACAATGAATCGTTAATTTATAACGAATAAAGTTGATGTCAGAGGCAAAGAAATAAAAAATAATAAATAAAATGACAAATTAAGCACCAGCAATATGCCTGCTACAACAATGCCCAACGTAGGGGCAATCCAGTCGCTGAGCAATCATCGCCAGGACCGTGTTGGAGCTAGCCCGCACCCTGCGCACCAAGGACGCGCACCGCTTGCGCATGGTGGCGTGGAAACAGTCGGTGCGCGCTTCCGCAAACATGCCCGAGGCGCTGCAGAAGCGGGGCAGCCCCAACACTGCCCTGAACGCGTTGTTGTATTGGACACGAAGGGCACTGTAAGCAGCTTGTGAGTAAGATGCCCATAGGCTGCACGTGTATAAGGAGGTGCAGAAAGCTTTGAAAAGCGTGATTTTAACCTGATTTGAACAACGTGCAAACCTACGGGCTATCATATTTGCTCTCTTGGACAGTGCCCTTCGCTCCCGCTCAATGTCGACATGGTCTTTCAGATCGGCTGTTACCCAGTGCCCCAAGTATCTAAATTGATCCACTCGTTCCAACGGTACACCATTCAAGCGAAGAGGGGGTATTTGCTCTGGGCATTTGGCGCCTCCCTGAAATACCATGAATTGGCTTTTCGCGACGTTATACATAAGACCATGGATGCCCGCATAGTCCTCACAGATATTCAGCAGCTTGCGTAATCCACAAACCGACGCGCTCAGCAGCACCATGTCATCTGCATAACTCAGATTGTTTACACAAACATCATCAACATGGCAGCCTACATGCCGACTACTGAGCGCGACGATGAGTGCATCCATGTAGAGATTGAAAAGTGTCGGTGAGGTCAACCCACCTTGTCTCACCCCACACTCAAGCCTATATGGCTCCGATAATGCACCCGCCCATCTAACATTGTTAACCTGGTGTTCGTACCAATACTTTAAGATGTTAACAAGTTCGTGCGGCATGTTTATGCCCTCAAGTTTTTGCCACAACGAATCATACGAAACCAGGTCAAAGGCTTTGGACAGGTCGAGGAAGCACGCGTACACTGGTGTTTTTCGAGCCGTGTAGTAACTGACAGTATGCTTGAGACACAGTATTGCACTATCTGTAGATAACTTAGGTCTAAAACCAAACTGATTGTCATGCAGTGACACGAGTTTATTTAACCGTGTATCAAGCAAACCGTCAAAGACCTTTGCTATAACAGTAGCAAGAGAGATAGGCCTGTAGTTAGTTTTATCGCCTAGATCACCAGTTCTGTTCTTCACCACAGGCACTACCACAGTTCTCATGAAGTCGTACGGCAGGTATGAATGGCTCAGGCATAGCGAGTAGAACATAGCTAAAACCCTAGACACATGCGGGCCGGCATACTGTAGGTGTTCAATACTTAGGCCATCATGGCCAGGAGATTTTCCTCTGGTCATATATTTTATGATTTTCCCCACCTCATTGGCCAAAATCCTAGTCTCCATTACTCCCGTAAGCTCTTCAGCATTGGCCTCCGCGATCCGCGTTCCCAACTGAGGCTTCACAGAAAAGTAGGACTTAAATAGACTCGCTATATCTCCCGATTCACTAACCCCGTCGACGCTCACCGGTAGGCCAGGACCCAAGTTTACCTTTTCACCTATTCATTCACTGTTTACCTATTCATTGTGTCCGATATCATATAAAAAAAAATGGCATAAAATGATCAGACAAACAAAACCAATTTAATGGATATTTAAAACATTTTTCTGTGTTTTACTTCAATTATAGTTCTCTGCCTTTAAAAAAACATCCTTTATAATATCGTATCGTTAAAAGATGGAGCTAAGATTAAGAAATAAGAAGTACAATAATTGAATTGGTAGTTATGTGTTTGAGCCATTTGGGGTTGAAACACTGGGGTCCTAGTGCCCCACCAACTATTTCGGGAAATCACCAAGCGATAGGTCGACTATTCACGTGACCAGAGGACGGGCCTATTTATTGACCAAAGAATCAGCATTGCCATCCAACGTGGAAATGCTGACTGCCTTACAGCAATGTGGACGAATTTTTTGACGCCCTGTAAGCCTTTTGATACTTGTGTATAAGACCAGATTAGGTGATTTCTGGCGTATTCTTCGTGTAGGAGGAATTTGAGGATTTTTGATATAAAAATGCGTGTGCTCAGATTCGTAGTTTATTCGAGAGAGAGCCATAGATAACATACAAACTTTTATAACAGAATGGCACAGATAACAACATTATTTAAAAGGCAATAGACAATTTAATGTTTCCAACAACTTGTACATAACATTGTTATTACTATTATAGTGCTGTAGGTTGTAAATAATGTAAAAAAATACTGTTATCTTGTGAAGAAATGCTTTATAAAAAACTTGGATAAGTTATAGTTTACATTACCTGGCTACTGAAGCATTCGCATAGTTTATTACTGCAACCCGCTAATCGTTGGTACTTAATTGCCCACACGTCAACTTGGTCCACCGTCAAGATATTGTTGTCTTGATTTACATGTAAGGATTCTCTTCGTACTGGTCCCCTATATTTCTCTTTAATATCGCAAATACTCTTGTTCAGAGTTTTTGTATAATATTCAAGCATTGAAATGTACGTGTACACCACTGTATTTTCCAAGAGAATTCGGACTTCAATATACATGTCTATCGCTAATAAAAATATATTATAATAGCGATGGTGTACTATCAAGTACTCGAACCGAAACATTAACGTCGTAACACTTAGAAAACAATAAACTGAAGCTGATATTGTAAAAACCGTTTTAAACTTTTTGATATATTTCTTGCATATTTCGACGTCCCCGAAGCAATAATGAGCTCCCATGAAGTCATTTTCAAATAATTGGTAAGAACGCGAGCTTTTAACAGCACATACGATAATGATGAAACCATTTAAAAGAAAAGGCGTATGATATATTGCTATCAATGGCGTTGCATCCTCACGCAATCCAAAACTTGGAGAAAAAACGAAAAAGCTTTTAACAAAAATCGCAAAAAAAGACACAGTTTCTAAAACAATACGAGTTAAAATAAGAATTTTTCGATATTTTCCACATAAACTAAAATCTCTGTGAACGCCCATTATATTTTCAGCATTGGTTATTACTTTATTTTCAAACATTTTCCGTGACGCTGACTTTCGTGTCTGATCAGAATACGAAAATGAACACGTTACTTACTCTAAGAACTAGCCTTCTAACAAATTTTTAATCATTTTAATCAAATACGTTTACAACAACTTTACCTTAATCTGTCTTTTTATCTTGATTGACAACCTTTATGATAAGTTGATTACAGAACGCTAATAATGGTTATTTTTGTTATTTTACTGTAAAGTTTTCTTTTTCTGGTTCGCTCTAAGTACCTTTACAAGTATACGTATATAAAGGGTGTGAACAGACCCTTAACAAAGCCGAAAGGCCGTTCTCCCCGTCTTTGCAATTAATTTTTTGGTCCCGATCATAGCTGGAAACCTTCTGGGAAGTTACGGAGATATTGGCGGTGTTCACAAGTTTTTTTTTATACATATTTTCAAATGGAAGATTTTTACTCTTAACACCCCCACGACCCCCGTACTGGTCAATCCATCCATCCGCACAATGTTTTGATTGCGTTATATTGACTTTCACCATAAAACGTGATTTTACACCCCAAAAAAAAAGTCGTTTCCCAACAATAATTTTTGCGTAAAGTTACTTAGTTTGATGTACAGAATGCTTGGTTGACGGCTTCGTGATGAGGTGGTTTACACCCTGTATATAAATAATATATGTCTTGATGAAAAAATACTTTCCGGTGATTAATGATGGCACTTTTGCTTCGTTTCAAACATTTGTTTTATTAAATAAAATAAAAATAAAAAATTTCTAGCGAAACATTAGAGAAAATATCTTAGATTATATTTTATTTTTAAGTATTTTTGTTAGTTTAAGTAAAGTTTCTTAATTTAAGATGTTAGTGTAAATTTAACTTGAACTTATGATTTTTATTTTTATTTGACAATTTTTGTTAGTACATTAGGTTTAGTTCTTAAATCTAGTCGTTAGTTTAGATTTTACATAAATATTTAGTTGTGTGCTAGAACTCCTCTGCAGGTAAAGGCCTCCCCCAAAGATAGCCAGTGCTCTCTGGATTGGGCTACTTGAATCCAGTTGGGACCGGCTGTTTTATTAAATAGAATCATTTAAAAAAATATACAAGAAACAACAAAAACACCATTCCAAAAACATACAATTAAGGAAAGAACGTATTTCTATAGTTAATAAATTAAATAACTACCAGATTAAATTGGAAGATAGTATAAATATTTATGAAATTGACACTCAGCGACTACAATCAGAAATACAGGCTCATAATAAGTCACTAAAGTCTTTATGTATGAACGCTCTCAAAATCAAATTAAAGAGCATATTCTTGCTACAAATGCATTGGTAGACAAAGTGGACTCGCTGACTCTCAGCAACACTCTGTGTACTTGTCAGAGGGAATCCGATGATGCCCTCCAGCTTGAGGCAACGGAGGACCCGTCCCTAGCTGTGAGTACTCAGGACTGTATTTCTAGCCAAGATACAATACCTGACTTAGGTAATTTTGTCTCACCTAATAGTCTTGATTCTAATCTTGATTCTATTCTTGATTCTAATCTTGATTTTAATCTTGATTCTAATCTTGATTCTAATCTTGATTCTAATCTTGATTCTAATCTTGATTCTAATCTTGATTCGAATCTTGATTCTAATCTTTCAGTTATGTTCTCTGATAGTATAGGTCTCTGGTAGTATAGGCTAGGGAAATTAATCAGTAATAACCTGAGTTATTGTACGCAAAATTATTGTATGCCTGGGTCGACCTACAAGCAGGTTATGGCATCAGTAACAAAAACTGTTTGTAATCCTATATTCCTATATGTGTTGGTAATAGTTCTAAAATTATAAAGGAAGACATCACTGACTGTGTCTCAGAGTTGTTAAAGTTAAAATGTGGTAAAATCATATTGTGTGCTTTTCCCTATTTTGAAAATTTGGGTAATAGAAAAAACAATTATATACATATGTTAAATAACCATGTACATTTTTTAGTAGGTCACTATAGTGACAGACTTATATATCTGGATATCAACACTATTGTTGGTCTTTCTTTCTTTATCGTGTGGTTAGTGCCTAACCTGGTTTCAGAGTTTTTAAGCCGCCCATGGGCCCCTGACTTGGCTTAACATGCCGTCGAGAAATATCTCTCAGGCATGCTGGTTTCCTCACGATGTTTTCCTTCACCGAAGCAAGTGATAATTATACAATACGCACATGAATCCGAAAATTCAGAGGTGCGTGCCTTGGGTTCGAACTCGAGACCTATGAGTTAGCAGTCCGACGGTCACACCACTAGGCTATCACTGCTGATTGTTGGTAAACTGAAGTCGACACGGGGTAAGGTGTATCTACCTATTAGATGTAGACACAAAATAGCTCGGCTATTAGCTTATAATATTCACACAGTCATAAATAGTGAAGTGTGTGCGTGTGTGTGTGTGTGTGTGTTAGTGTGTGTGTGTGTATATATATATTTTTAATTTTGTGTTCAATAAAGAATATGAATATGAATAGTATGTCTAAGTTTTGTTATATTATTAACACTGCGACTATCAGTAGTAATACTAATGTACAGGTGACTTTAAATGAATATAGCATTGGTGTTAGATATGTTTACAAACATTGTACTGAGGAGGATCCATGTGTCACCGTGGAGAATTCTCAATTCAGGGTCTATTAGTGATAGGGTCTTGTGTGTTGTTGAGGATGGCACGGGAGTCTCCGGCCACACTCCAAATATTAATTTAAACTAGAAAGTGAGACAACAGATTTACCATTAACAATTAGTTAGTAAAAAAAGGCCTCAGCAGAACACTTTGAAATTATTCCACCAAAATATCCAAGGCATTTCTTCCAAATTATTAGAAATTGAATTGTTTTTAGAAAATAGTAAGTTTGACATTATTTGTTTTACTGAACATTGGCTAAAGGATTACCAAATGCTTATCAATTATGAGAACTATATGGTGGGTAGCTGCTTTAACCGTAAAACTATGCTTCGTGGAGGTTCCCTAATATTAATAAAAATTGTTTTAAAAATAAGCAACGTAATGACATAGTAGGTCTCTCGGTTGAACATTGCGTCGAACTGTCCTGTGTTGAGCTAGATAAGCATGTAATTGTGTGTGTGTACAGACCCCCAAACTATCAAAACTTTTCCTTATTTGAATCAATGATGGAAGATGTCCTGGCAAAACTTGCAGCCCGTAATAAATCTACAATTATTTGTGGTGATTTCAATATCAATATTTTAGAAGAAAGTTCAAATAGCAGTCGGTTATTAAATCTTTTTAAGTCATTTGACATGACCAACACTTATAAAGAACCTACTAGAGTCACTCCTTCTTCTGCTACTTGTATAGATAACGTTTTCTGCAATTGTGATTACATAAATAAAGCCATAGTAAATTGTCTGCCTTATGACCATAGCGGACAAACTGTAACTTTTAGGTGTAATACACCCCCATTGCAAAAAGTTCAAATTAAATTTAGACCTATAACTTCTAGCAGATTAAATAGGTATAATATTTCGCTACATAACAAGTTAAGTGCTATGAGCCTTGACGATATTAATATAAATCAATTGTATGACCGTTTCTTTTCAATAGTTCACACGGAATTCAATAAAACTTTTGAAAAGATGACAAAAAGTATTTGCCCTAAATTCATATTTAGTGATTGAGAGGTATCAGAAAAAGTAGGGAAAGACTATTTGAGCTTTATGGCCTTAAGCCTTTAATAAACACTGAAACTTTTAACAAGTATGATGCAAAGTATTAAATTTTTTTTAGATTTACATGCAAGGTTGATATAGCCCTGCACATTAGCAACAAGATCAAAACAGCAGAAAATAAAATAAAGACAGTTTGGAAAGTCATAAATAACGAGACTAACAGGAAGAAAATACGTAACACTAGCTACACATTAGATACAGCATGTGGTCCTAAAAGCTCTGATCAGGAAGTAGCTCAAGAATTTGTAAATTTCGTTACTGATATACCATTAAAAACTACAGAGGCTCTTATTTCCGCACCTGAACTCTCAATTAGTTTATTAAAGGCGAATGTGTCTGGCTGCCTGGCTGAATTTAATTTTAAACACATTAACCCTATGATAGTTATTAAAGCTTTCCGGCAAATAAAAATCAAACTAACCGAAGATGATCTATGGGGAATATCTATCAAAGTTTGTACATCCATACTTGAGACTATAGCCCCTTACCTAGCTTTAATTTGTAATTTTTGTGTAGACCAAGGAGTTTTCCCAGATTTAATGAAATACAGTAAAGTCATACCTCTTTTCAAATCCGGGGACAGTAAAGATACTAATAACTATAGACCTGTATCGGTGTTACCAGCTTTTAGCAAGGTTTTTGAAAAGGTAATGCTTAATCAAATGCTTTATCATTTTAACACTAACATAATATTACATGATCAACAGTATAGTTTCACCAAGGGACTTTGTATAACTGACGCCGGTGTAACCTTATTAAAGCACATATTTACTGCGTGAGAAGAGTCTTATGACGCCATAGGCATTTTTTGTGACCTCTCCAAATCGTTTGATTGCGTAAATCACGACACATTACTTTTGAAACTTGAGCATTGCGGACTGGGTAAACTTGCACTTAGTTTGGTAAAATCTTATTTGAATGATAGACAACAACATGTTCAAATAAATGGTGTTAATTCACATGGTTTAAAAGTAAAAATGGGGGTTCCACAAGGCTCAATATTGGGCCTTTTCCTCTTTCTAGTATATATAAATGATCTACCCTATTTATTGAAAAACCAACCTCAAAATATGGTGTTATTTGCTGATGACACTTCCCTAATTTTTAAGATAAATAGGCGGGCCCAAAATCTAGATGACGTAAGTAATGTCCTACATTGGTTCCTACATTGGTCCTAAATTTTGGTCCTACATTGGTCCTAAATTGGTTCACAGCAAACAATTTGGTACTAAATGAAAAAAAAAACCAAATGCATAAGATTTGCTTTACCGAATGTTAAAAGTAGTAATTGTGATATAATATTGAATAAAGAGAAACTTGAATTCGTAGACAAAACGGTTTTCCTGGGGATTACGCTTGATTCAAGGCTACAATGGGGTTCTCATTTAACATCCCTTGCGGGGCGGCTAAGTTCAGCAGCATATACCATTAGAAAAATCCGTCAGTTTACTGATGTAGATATCGCTAGACTGGTTTATTTTAGTTACTTTCATAGTATAATGTCTTATGGCATTTTGCTATGGGGACGGGCTGCAAATATTAAGTCTATATTTATTCTGCAGAAAAGAGCCATCAGAGCCATATATAATCTTCGTAAGCGCGATTCTCTAAGGGAACTGTTTAAGGATATTGGCATCATGACGGTACATTGTCACAAGTAAGAAAAAATCTGCACCTTTTTGGTAAAAGGGGTGACAGACATAATTACAGTGCTAGAAATAGGGACCAACTAGTTCAGCCAGGCTTCAAACTTGCTAAAGTAGACTCATCTTTCATGGGGTACTGTTTGAGATGCTATAATAAAATTCCACAAAGTATTCTTGAACTGAATGAGACGAAATTTAAAACATGCATTAAACGCACATTATGTAAGCAAGCATATTACAAGTTGAGAGATTATATCGCTGATAAAAATGCTTGGCTCAATGCTGGTCCTGCCCCACAAGGACAGGGGCGCTTAAATTGATAGTATTATATGGTATTGTTGGAGCTACTGAAGATTGTACAACTATCTTTGCATTGTATAGATTCAATCTCTTTAGTATTATATAATCGCATAGCCCATATTGTGTGAATACTATGTACTAGAAAGCTATCATTCACTGGATACCTCCGTCTTTTCTTGACCTGAATGTGCCCTGGCGGTGGAGAGTATGTCATGCTCACTCAAATGTCTCGCTGATGGTGGCGCATGTGTCGGATCATTTAGTTCCCTTCAAAATGGTTGAGTTGAATGGTGCTGATCTATGCGTCATGTCCGTGAACGGGCGCTGTCAGTTGTGACTGGTCATCTCTTAGTTGCCATGGCTTATTTGAATGAATTATTTTGGTTTTCGAATTTTTTTTTTTGTTTTGTTTTACTGTGGACACTTTTAACGTGCACATCTTGCTACATTGTTCTCACATAATATACCATCACAACATGAATGATGTAACCAAGATTTTGTAACAATATTCTGATTTAAAAGAGAGTCCATGGAGTTTCTTGCCCGTTCTTCTCCATAGAGATCTACGTTAGGGAATGGGCAACTACAGTACTTTCACAGTTTTTATGTCTTGTGACTGGGACTGTAGCTACAATTATTTTTCATCTTTGTTTCGACAATTCAAAAGTGCCTGTAACTGGCTAACTTGAAATAAATGCTTTGATTTTGGTATTGTTCCAAATGCATGTCTGGCTGATACCAAATAACATTGAAAAATCGCTACTACTTCATTAACTAGACTATGGCTTTCTTATGTGTCTAGGTAATTTTCACTTATCACTTTCAATATTCGTAAGTAACAACACAATAAATAGCGTGTAAGAGAAAACGTGTACTCAACTTTATACAGGATGGCGCCGACAATACGACAATAAATTACGCTGCTAAGTACTGGCTAGTCTCTGTCTCAAATTGAATCGAACATATCCAGTAAGTTAGTCATCATCATCATCATCAGCTTATAATGTTCCCACTGCTGGGCCACGGCCTCCTCTCAATTAGAGGGAATGGGCTATAATCCACCACGCGGGCCCAGTGCGGATTGGTAGATGTCACAAATGTCTTCGAATTTTTTGGTTCTAGGACATGCCGGTTTCCTCACGATGTTTTCAGTAGTTTAGTCACAAGACATTATTTTGCATTTCCTACATGATATAGATTAATAGGCTAGCACCGACAGGTTAACGACCCCCGCATCGGTATAAATAATATATACACACATGTTGCCAACTCGCTGCTTCAAAAACGCTTGTCAAATTCGTTCCTTATATTTTATTTTCAGATACGAATTAGTGCAAATTCTACCTAAGGTTAGTAAACCAATATTTATAAATGGGTATTCTATTTCGTTACCAGTTTTATGCGATTTAGTATGTTAGTTTTTTTTAAAAATTAAATGAACTAGTACTACCAGTGTTTTCATTTATTTTGGCATTGTAGGCGCCACCGTGTATATGTCGCAGGCATATCGTAGAACACGCCGTATTACATAAAGGTGCGCCGGATTGCTAAACGTCGCCATTATGTAATGCGGCGACTTCACGTTCAGCCGGATTACAATTCGACTGAAATAAAGTACGCCGCATTGAATGAGCACTTCACGTTCGTCAAAGTGGTGTAAACGTGTCTCCCAAATACAAACGGGTGCATCGTCGACACGCCGCATTGAAAGCGAGCGAAGCGAGCTCGGTACTTAGGGCACCCGACTGTTAGGTTTGGTTACTTTAAACCCTGCAAACAGAAATAGGAGCCCCGCGTAGTGGGGCTACGTCGACTACGCCTTATTTTCTAAATTTTCAGTATTTTATTTGGTCGTTTCTTCTTGCTGACAATACGGCTAAACGTTGGACGCCGCTTTGTCGAACGTATCTCTACCACAATCTGGCTAAACGTGAAAACGTCGCATTACATAACAGCGACGGTTTTCAACAAAACGCGCCATTATGTAATACGGCGTGTTAAACGAATTGGCTGCTACATATATATTTCGAGTCGTGTAGGTATTGCAATTTTTGTATGGGGCAGCTGATAATTCTGTCGGTGATTCTTAGATATGACTACACCCTTTCTGTTACACGATGTACATACTTGATTAACTGTATTACAAACTAGCTGTTGCTCGTGACTTACATCCCGAGTAATTGTTATAAAATACTTCCCCACGTTTTAATTTTTATTTGCACGACACCTTATTTCTTCCAGCGTTTCAGAGATTAGCTGGGACTAACAGACAGATAAACCATTTTTTTTTGTTATAAGTGCCCATGTTCTATCATTTATGCATTCAGTAAAAAGCTGTTATTTTGGAATTACAAATAGACCCTTCATCGTCATCATCTGCCTAGCCTTTTCCCAACTAAGTTAGGGTCGGCTTCCAGTCTAACCGGACGCAGCTGAATACCAGTATTTTACATGGAGCGACTGCCTATCTGACCTCCACCACCCAGTTAGTACTGGGTAATACGATACCCCTTTGGTAAGACTGGTTACGACTGTAACGACAGACAAATATCTACTAAATGACAGCCGGGACCAACTGCTTAACGTGCTTCCCGAGGCACGGAGAAAACTCGGTATGTAAGGGTGGTCACCCATCCACAGACCAACCTAGGCAAGCACGGCTTAACCTAAAGATCGACCCGAGCGGCTGTTATTGTTTAGCCACAAGCTCATCACTAAGAGACCCTTCCGTTTTATTTATTTGTACAGATTCATTCACATACACCACGCTATCTTTCGTATGCACCTAGTTTATAATTCAGCTTTGTGAATTTGACACTAAAGCGGCTGAAGTGAACTTAAATCACTTATTATTTCAGGAAATTATGGAAAGAATAGGGAACCTATTAAAAAAGGCTACTTATTGTACACAAAATAAATAGTACACTGTTTAATATAATATCCTTTATTTTAAACCATTATACACGCAAAATGCAAAAATACAAACAAGTACATTAAAAAATCACAATTATTGTGTAGACAAAATAATATTATGACAACTAAGACGGATTTTTGCAATGCGACGAGGCTCGAGTTAATTTTTAGACAAAGAGATGATATTGAAAAAAAAAAACAATAACTAAGACTAACCGATACCTAATACCTAAATATTATATGATTATAGATTGTCTTAGTTGAAAATCTAATAACGCTCTTTTATACAGGGTGTAAAGGGACCCTACACGAAGCCGTCAACCAAGCATTCTATAAGTACATCAAAATACGAGTTAGTAACCCTACGTTAACACAATTGTTGGGAAACAACTTTCTTATCAAAACATTGTGCTGATAGATGCATTGAATAGTAAACGGGTCAAAGAAGTATTTAGAGTCAAGTTTTAACCTTAAAAACAAGTTTTTTTTACAAACCTATGAAAAAATAGGAACTAGGTATGGTCCAGAACAAAAATGACGCCATGACGGGGAGAACAAGTGCCTTTCGGTTTCGTTAACGGTCTTTTTACACCCATTATAGGCAATCGTTTACGTGTTGTGAAAACTGACTGAAAACGGGCAAAAACTAAATAATTTCTTAATTATATTTAATACACAAATTTCTCTTTATATAAGATGATTAACTTGCAAACCAACTATAATGTAAGTAGCAGATATAGACAAAAGTATTGGTATAAGGTACATTCCGAGGATGATTTTGTTGGTATATTCTATCTGAATGGGGTTTACTTGCACTAGAATATTCAGTTTTCTTAGTCGCTTTGTTTCTGGGGCTGATGGATCTGAAATAATAAAAATGCAATACAGTACAACTTGTTCAATCTTATAAGTTGTACGTTTCCCTACCGTGTACCTTAAAGAGTGTCAACATACCCTTAACGAAACCGAGATCTACTTGTTCTGCCCTTATAGATATATATATATATTCCCAGGTATGATCTAGAATCTAGACCATACCTGGGAATATCTCCGCAACTAGACGGCTACGGAGGTGTTGAAGGTCCAAGTTTAAAAATTTTCACAATATAATCAAATGTAAGTTTTAAACGATAAGATTTACTTAGAATACCTCCATGACCAGCACAATGTTCTGAGTGCGTTACTTTGATTCCTACTGTGGAACGTGATTTTACTTTGAAAAAGTCGTTTCCCAGCAATAATTTTTGATTAGAGTAACTACATTTTTTGTACAAGAATCTTGGTTGACGACTTCGTGAAGGGTTCGTTTACACCCTGGAGACATATACAATTTGTAAATTAAACACTTACGTATCGACCACGTGCTATATATTTGTGATAGATTCCTTTTAATCAATAAACTCTCGTTTAGAAGACGTTGACCGGCGATGATGACAAAATATGCACAAAATATCGTATAGAGTAGGACATACATCACAATGATTGCAAAAAATAAATTTTGTGTTATCTGTAAAAAATAACGTTTAATATTAGAATTGCAGACACAAGCCTCGTCTGAACAAAGCTATTTTCACGTTGATTTTATTCGGCGAACCCAAATGCTTGGTCGGCTACTAATTCTTTCCGGGTTTCCGAACAAATGACTGACATATGAACGATCGCTTAGGTGTTTGTACAACACAACGCACTTAAAATTATAGCACGGCGTGACGTATTGAGAATTGTAAAAGCGTCGTAATTTCGTCAATTTTGGTTTACGTAACAAAAGAAAAAACACGTGTCAAATATTTTTTGATAAACTAACTGACAGACTAATTAGATTTTTTCAGGACACAAGCCTATTGTTTAGGCCAGCGGAGATTAGAAGAGACGTAAGCGGCGTGCTGCAAGTGGCGTCCGGTGAGCGTTATGTGGTGCATATCTCGTCTCCTTTCTGATTTGCACATCTCTTCTCGTCTCCGCTTTGGTAGAATCGGAGCCTTAGGTGATCCTCACACAACACCGTTCCTCCGCGGGAGGTGTACGGGTGTTAGACATCAACGTATTTCATACAAGCCAATGTGACAGGAGATCCGTTACTGCCCGACCGTACGGACGAGCAGTGTCGTGTGAAAACCGGCTTTTATGAACAGGAGTAAGAGAACAACCGAATTATATTAGTGTTTGGAAGCAGATACTTACGCCTACTATAAATGCACTGAACACCCCGTAAACTGAAATAACCAACTGTATTGATGACAAGGCCAATGAAAACAACATCTGAAAGAAGAATAAATAGCATTAAAGTAACCTAGCATAACATCACGCCTGTAAACCTCGAAGGATTAATCAGAGGTGTACCTACTAATACACCCACATTTCGCCAGTTATGTTTCGAGTCCCATGTAAAAGGGGGCAAACCTTGGGGGCAGGCGATAAAGGCAGGAAGATGTTGATTGTTGTTGTTGCCATTAACGTTATAATTATTTACCTGACTACTGAAGCAAATAGACAGTTTCTTGCTGCAGCTGATCAAGAACCGATATTTCGTAGCGCACTCGTCCAGATCGTGGATCGTGACATTTTGACCCTCCCTCTGTACTCCGTCCAAATACAATTTCTTCTCTTCTTCATCATCTCTAGTCAGAATATCCGATATGCAATCATTGACAGTTTTCAAAAAATAATGTAACATTGTAATATAAGTGTATAAGACAATATTTTCTAAAATATGGCGGATTTCAACGTAAATTTCTAACGTTACAAACAATAAGTAGTTTAATGTTAATCCTGTGGCTTCCACATACATCTTATTGAGTGTTTTTGTAGCAAAAATAGCTGTGCTGCCACACAGATGTAAAGCAGTGGTTGTTATAAGAACAGTTTTCAATTTCTTCACATATTTGTTGTAATATGTTGATTCTCCTTTGAAATAATGGTGCACGGCCCTTACGTCAGTAATGAAGATTTTAAAAGAATGCGAACTGTGCACACTACATATCATAATAATGAAACCGCTTATGAAATTCACCATATAAAATATCCCCAACACAGTAGGAGGCACTTTTTTGCAAGTTAACGTAAACGATCCAAACGTATCTATATTAACTTTAAATACAAACACATATACAAACACTTCAAAAATTACACGAATTACTACAAGAGTTTTTTGAAAATTTCCGAGAGAGTCAAAATTTCTGTAAACACCCATTATATTTTCAGCTGTTATTAACATGTTTATCATTTTGATAGGAAGAGAACTAGAGCGTGTCAACTCCTAAAATAGTTGGCAGTTATTGATGATATTTTACAATTAGTTAAATTAAAATAAAAAGTTCCATTGCTATGATAATATCATCGATTCGTATCTTCTGTTGACAGACATTCTGTTATTGTTTGTATATCGTGGAAAAGTAATAGCATTAATTTAAATGAATAATTTAGAGGACTGACCCATTTAGCTGTAAAGTATGTTACACAAATATACGTACAAATATCAAGTATTGCAATTCATAATATTTTTCATGGTTTCGAAGTAATTTAAAGCCAAAAAGTTACAGCTAGTATCAGTAAAAAATGTTAATGGGAAAGCCAAAAAAATTGGTCTAAAAAAGCTTATATGAATCCTGTTAAAAGTAAGTACGCAGTTGCAGAAACACGAAACGCTTTTAAAGCAATTTCTGCTTGTCTATGTCTGTTTCAGAGACAGCTAAAAAAACAGCCAAATCTACGTTCACTACACTACAAAAACGAACACTATACTTAAACTTAGATTTAAACAATAATTCGATTATATGACATGGTTGAACTGCAACATAACAACGATGTATGTCGCAGACAAAGACAACATCATAGGAAACAAGTACATTCCCAGAGAAAAAGTGCCGAATTTTATGACAATAGGATTGGTCGTAACTAAACGATTTAGATCCTTTAGCTGTCTTGTTTCGGATTTTGCACGATCTGAAACATGAACAGTAAATTTAAGTACTCGTATATATAATTTTAGTAATGGAATATTTCGACGACGGCATAATCTGGTGGCACCAGATGGTGGTCAAATACCAACTGAGATGTAGAAATTCGTTAACTAACTTTTTGCATAAAAAATGATTAATTAATCAAATCAGCTAGATAAGGCCTCCCTAAGCTGAGGTACTACCGCCGTGCTCAGTGCCAGTCGACCACTATTCAAACTTGTTACTCAGGACATAAGTGCGTATACACGTAGAACACTGGCTACCGGCGGCGATAAGCGCCGAACGTCGCCGACAAGTTCCGACCTGCTTACGCCGTCAGAAATTGTCGGCGATTATCTGCGCTTATCGGCGTTAGGTTGGCACAAAGTATAGAAACTGCCTGCGCCGACTACCTGCGCGGCAGCCAGCATTCTAGGTGTATACGCCCTAAGGGTGTAAAGTGATCGACCGTCGGAGAGTGCGCTAGTACAAAATCTTTTCCTCTGTCTACCGTATCCGATATGACCAGGCTACTTTTTTTAAAGCCATATTTAAGGGAGGAGTCACATGCTACTCTTGACGATACGCGGTCATCACTCCTAGAGTCGCTTGCTTCATCAGGCATCGTTTCTTCAACAGACATGGTCAGACCACTACCATTAGAATTTTGCCTACTCTGCAAGCTATATTGACGTTTCTACCAGAAGTTTTGATTTTTCTTGGTCTTGCCATCTGTGATTTTAATGGATTTGGAGGTTTTCCATGCCTTGCCCATAAATACTGAATGTTAATAAAATAGACTAGTAAAACTTACGAGAGGACACTTCACAAGCAAGCATTGCCAAAGCCTTGTTGAAAGTATTGAATTCATTTTGCAATTTCTGACCAGCCACTAATAAGATGAACGTAGCTGACATGTGGTATATTAAAGCATACACAACATTTGTTGGTCCGAAACTTCTTTCTGAGGCCTGGAAATAATGTATCATGTTACTGTCTATTTTTTGACTATATCGGTGTTCTTGATATCGCAAGTGAGGTATAGTCAAATTGTTTTAACTAGGCAAAACAAGGGAATGTGAACTTGAACCAAAAACTCGCCACTGTAAATGATATTTATCTATCCATACTAACTGTCGCTGAATATGAAATCTCACGCGTATGATAATGCAGGACCTGTGTATTAAAATACAAAACACACGGAAACATAAACACCTACGGGCTTACAAGCATTAAACTAAATATTTCCAAGGATAGACTTGACTTATTATGTTTTAAACAACCTAATAATTTTATCAAAGCCAAAAATTATGTTATTTCCTGTAACTAGTAATAACTACGGTAGAATTAACTTTTTAATACGTTACCTTTTTAATAATCGCGTTAAAAATTCCATACATAGAATAAATACACTGCACCATGGCTATACCGAGTGAGAATAATAGCTGAAAACAAAAGTTTGTTTAGTAATACACATCATTGTAATCAATCAATAAGTCTGATTTTTTTGTTGATTTAATAATTTAAAAAGAACCAACATTGCTTTTACGTCTCAATCAATAACATCTAACGATATTTTTCTGAAACAGTGTGAAAGCGTTTCATCGTAAAATTAATTCATAAAGGTCCAAGTATGTACCCTTGGAGAACTCTAGTCCATTTTCCAATATTTATGGCTGATATTTGTTCATGAAGTCACTAGTATTTGGTATTAAGAGCATTTTTTTTCTTTGTGCACACCTTATCGAAAGTCTTACTTAGATCAACGAAAGCTCACATCAGAGCAATTTGAGCTTCTAGTACTCCGCTGATGTTTCATAGCTTGGTAATCATGTATGTCGAAACAAATCGCGTAGATTGCCTGTTTATAATTTGGACTGTACCTTAACGTTATTAGAGGATAGGCTTAGTCTCTGTTGTAACGTTAGTTAAAATAACATCGTCTTCTAAAGACATTCAATTGATCGCCCCAGAACTTGACTATCAGTTTGGCGTCGAAAAAATCATCAACAAAAAACTTACCAGTTCTTGATAACACAGAGATATATTTTTACAGCAAGCCATGATGTGTTGGTACTTTTCTGTCCAGCTGTTTACTTTTTCAGGTAAATTAATGCATTCCTCATTTGCATCTAGGCTGATTTCATTGGATTCTTGCTCGTTGTACTTCTTCAGTATATCATTTACAGCATTGTTCAGACATTTAAGATAATCGTAAGTGCATGTTATTGCGCAGTACACTACTAGATGTTCCAGCGTGTAGCGAATGTCTACCCATAGTTCGTAGACGACTAATACAACCATTTCTCTCAAAAGATATGTCTGCACGAAATACCAGTCAATAAGCCTTACAATTAGAAGTATGATGGCCATCACAGTGAACACCACGAAACCAATACAGCATTTGACCTTTAGTCTTTTCTCCGAATTTTTGTAATGGTCTTCGTCCTTGAAATAACTATGGAGCTTTCGAAGGTTCTCGTAGAATTTGCTGAACGATTCGCAATTTACAATTCCACCAATAACTATTACAAGGCTTTTTAAAAGAATCAGTAATTGGAACAGATCAGTCACTAACTTGCCCTTATCGCTGTAGTCCAGATTGATTAAATTCGACAAAATTACATTGTTCACAGATATCGCCAAAGAAAGAGAAAGTTCGACGATGATACGCGTTATCGCGATAATCTTTTGACTCTTGTTTAAACTCGCGTAGTTTCTGTAGACACACATAAAGTTTTCGCCATAGATTAAAGTGTGGAATAAATTCATGTTGACGACTGGTGACATTCGTTCTAGAAAGATACGTTGTAACGAATGATGGAATGTTTTACCTGCGACCTCGATAAACTTAATGTACATTTTCTTAATCATATTAGGTACTTGTCTTTATGAAAAAACATGACTTGGATGTCGTTAATGCTAATAAAATAGGTAAATATTAATACACCTAGGTGTGACACTTCAAGTTGGGCAGATGATGAGTAATACTATGATAAACGGCGTATAAAATAAGGTTCTTTATTGGTTGGCAGCTGTTTATTAATTAAAGATACAAAGATATTTACGGTTACCTTGAGCACCGAAACATTAATTAATTTATCATTTATTTCTAGTCGCCAAGCGAAATCAAAATGGTCTATTGATCATTAGTAAATCTAAGACCTAGCCTGGCCTAGCACTTTCAGCGACATGCCAGAGAAGATTTGAATGACCCTATGATAAAAAAGAAATGTAGTAGGTAATCCTTAGGCCAAATTTCACCAAAGAAACCGAACGCGATCAGCATTTAAACCAAGTTCAAGAATTATTAGTGTCATCATTATTGGGGAATTTTGACACTGATTAATCAAGTTCTTGAACGACGTTTACGGGTACACAGCGGTACATAATATTTGGTCAGTTCATTCGATCCCGCAGTTATACTTTGTACAACAAACCCGACCCGATCGGCAAATATTCGGCTTTAACCCTGTTCGTTTCGATTGGCGAACTTTGCACGGAATCCACCAACGCTGTATCATGTTCGGAAGCCGAGAGATTTTTTTCTAACTTAGTTGTATATGGGGCATAGTGGGCAATCCCATTTCAGCCTTTATGTCGGCCGCATGCACGATGACTGCTGTGCAAAAATCCCCACACAATGGGTGCCAAGAGATGGACAGCGCTGCTGAGGCTGGCCCAAAAAACGGTGGCGACCTAGATGCGTACCATGAGGGCTGGTTCGAAGAGGCGGGAAAAAAGACTTGGTGGAAAGAACTGGGGGCGTTTTGCCTAGCAGTGTCACGGTATAGGTAAATAAAAAATCTGTTTCAATGGAAAAAATGATTTTGCCAGTTCGGTAAGCCAAATTATGCAAATCCCAACAACGGGTGTGTTCCGTATCACTGGTGGAATTCGCCTTAAGAGTTGAATTTTATCTTTTTTTATTTAGAATCGTCCCTATTTCGAAGAACTTGAAGGAAATTAGTTTTGGACCTTATTTCCTTTTCTTCAATCTAGACGTTTGATACGTCTTAAAGAGTGTGATTTATTTATTTTTAGCCGTATAAATTCGTATTTCATAGGTCCGAGAGAAAATGTTTAAGCCTGTTTAAAAAAAAAAGTGTTTTAGGATAATTGGATTATTAATACCATTTTTGCACAACATCTTAACATCACGCCTGTAATCCCCGAAGGGCTGGGCAGAGGTGTACCCATTAGTACACCCACATTTTGCCAGTTGTGTTTAGGTCTCATGTAGTACGGGGCTAGCCTATTTTGACATCAATCGGGCTCAAATCCAGAATAAGTGACTGCTAATGAAAAATATTCCTGATGGGAAAACCCAACAACAATTCGCCCGATCCGGGATCGAACCCCCGACCGGGTAGAGGGTGTTGATTTCGGAAAAAAACACACACTGTATTAATACACTATTACATTGTGTCGCTAATCAGCATCAAATTCTGTGAAATAATAACATAAAGGTAGATTTTGCCCCAACAATACAAATTTTATGATTGAACTGCATATTAAATTAAGTGATTAAACTGCAGCATAACGATTATATTGTTGATATTCAACGTGAGTATAACTGGCAACAAATACATCCCAGCAGGAATGTTAGACAATAATTTGATGTGAAGTGGCTTCTTCTTTATTAAACGTATGAAGTCCTTTATTAATTTCGCTTCGGCTTTACGTGAATCTGAAATCATATCGTATAATTGTAAAATAAATGAAGTTTACTCTCTCAATATTTACACGTCATAAATGAAAATATTATGAAAGCTAGTTGTACCGCTATATACTATGTCTTTCTGTATGTCTGTTTGATCCGGCTAATCTTCAAAACGGCTTTACCTATTTAAGGGAGTTTTATTGGCAGATAGCTGATGCTTTAAGGAGTAACTTAGGTTATTTTTATCTATTAAAAAGAATTCTTAACAAAATCCAATTCAAATAAGGAAGTAATCTAATCTAATAAATATAAATCCCGTGTCACAGTGTTTGTTATCGAACTCCTCCGAAACGGTTTGACCGATTTTTTTTTATATATATTTGGTAGATCTGAGAATAGTTCTTAGGCTATTTATTAGTCACACATACACATCAAAATTTCCACGCGAACGAAGTCGATAGGCAACTGCTAGTTTTTTTACGCAGGTTAAGGTTTCGGGCAACCACTAGTTTAAACTACATATTAAAACTGCACAATATTTTACTAACATTTTCGTAAAGTAGCGCCTGCGTCTATAACTTGAGAGGAAACACAAGGGCCGTTTTTCCATACAAACTTAGTCCCCTGTTTTCTCCCTGGATAATGCCAGTAGATCAATATTTTTTATTGCAAAAAATCTGTGGCCATTATTGCATGTCCCTATGTTTTACTTTTTTTCTTTTTTTAATTAGTTAAATTTTTTTTTAATATTATTTTTTTTTATTAAAAGAGATAATGAACCTTCAAAAACCTAAAAAAATGGCCAGATTTTCAGTTGTGTTCAAATATCCAGAAAACAAATTTGACTAGATTATATAAAAAAAGAAAACATAGGACCACGGGTAATTAACTTTCTTAAATTTTTAATGAAAAGATAAGTTAAATCGGTAAAGTTTTGGAGAAGTAATCAAGGGTCTACGAAACGTTGATTTTGTGTATTTTTAATTGGTATTTTCTGTACAAGCTACAGTTGTCTCTTTCACGCTCTGCGCGAGGTTGTTCGGGCAGTGCGCGACAGCAATACATTATTTTTACTAATACCTATTTTTCAATTCTCTAACCCTTAGTGTTTCCTCTTAATCTGCTTTATTTAGAACTAGGTTTTGACCGCGGCTTCCTTCGCGTTAATTTAGAACTTGACAATAAATTCGAGTTGTACTGGATTTGCAATTCAATCATGCTTTAAAAGACACGTGGCGCCATCTATTATATTGAAAACGCTGTTGTTGTTTTCCTTGGGTTTTTTTTTCGGAACGAAAAGTACCTTGTGTCCGTTACTGTACCTGACAACGCATATGCAAAATTTCAGGTCAATCGGTTCAGTGATTCAGGCGTGAAAAGGTGACGATCAAACAAACAAAATTTCTTTCGCATTAATAATATTAATCAGGATAGGGTTGTTCTCACCTATAATAACCATTGTTTTATAAAGTCGAGCCTGTAGTCTGTGGATTTTCACCCCTTGGTTAGAAATTGTTTGTGCAGCGATGATTGGTAATATCGTTAATATTGTATGAAATGATAAAACAATCATCATTTTCTTGTCTTCTGCCTGTAATTCGTTAAATGATATGAATATTTGCTAATCAAACCATAATGTGTGAAGGGCTAAGAACTGGACTAAGAAAATGAACTGAAAAAATCGAAACTAGAAAAATACAGGGTTTTAGGGACAACCCGCCCTCCGCAGACTGATGTAATAACTGACTAATGTAATTCAGTATTAATCATACTAAGATGACCGGTACAAGAAATTATTTCAGGAATGTTATAGGAATCAAATTTTAATTTGTTTTATTCCCTCATACGCAATATATTGTTACCGTAAGAAAACGCACGTTGCAAACGGCAAGCGCGACTACGAGTTCGATGAACTTTTTAGCTAGGCAGGAAGTGAACAGCTGATTTCACGAGTCGTTCGCTACAGTATTTCAACATCCATTGTTGGTTTTTTGATTTAACCCGGATGGGGCTTACAGAGAACGTAATTTTACATTGAACTATAGGAATAGTAACTGAAAAACGATTAAAAAAGAAAACCTGAAAAAAAATCGGGCGCAGTTTGATTCAAAATAAGGAGCTGAATGCACCCTGTTAGTTTGCGGAGGGCTGTCCCTTACACCCTGTATTTATATCCGAAATCTTATCACGTTATGCTGCTATGCTCTGTAAGTCCAAAGAAAAAAAAACTATTTTACTTTATCGCAAAACACACACATAAACAACAAAACGTATTTAGAACATCATGTTGTCGGTATCGGCTTCTAAACCATTACCAGGTAATATATTTTAGAACGAAGATTTAAATTTTTGGCGTGATGATTTGTGGTGCAAACGGCCCCTTTTTTCGGAAGGGAAATTATCAAATCTCCAGCTCTGTGCGGAGTGGAAGGGACTTATACTGACTAAAACCCATCCATGTTCCTTCTTAGCCCTTTGTGTTCCAGGACCGCGGTATGTTCCGGGGCCACGGAGAGCAAACGACCCACAGGCATACTTTGATACTTACGTCAAGAACACATATTTTGTAAATCCGAAAAACGTAGTTTAAAAGTGAAACTATCATCGAAAAGAGAAACTGAAACAAAAAACATAATAAAAGTATGATTTCTGACTTCTTAATTAATTACAAAAGACAAGTAGAACTCGGACCTGCCGTCCAAAGCTGAGCGTCGCTTTTTCACAACAGTTCGCTAAATCCCGATACAGTTCCACCCATTCTTGTATCTGCTCCCTTGTGATATCACACTGCTCATCTGAATTAATATCACAGCTCTCCTGAGCGGCTGATACCAACGAAGTCATGCATTTGGACAAATGAACTATTGACACAACCACAGAAATAAATGTTATTTTCTGATATAGCATAGTAACTCTTGTAATGGCTTGTGATATCCGTACAGGAACTACAATAAAACCATGTCCATTCGTCAAAATAAAATAATGGTTCCAGAACCAGAAAACGGAAGTGGTTGTAATGAAAACGATGCTAAACCAGAACACTGTCTTCAGGCATATACTTAATTTTTTGTCATCTTTATTAAACCATACAAAGAGACGACTGACGCTTCTATGATAAGATATGAAGGCGCGGCTGTGACAGATACCATTTATAACGACTGTCGAATAGCTTACAAAATTAATAACAATAAAAGCAAAATAGACAGAATTAATGATTTGAGTGAAGTTGCTACTGTGTAGCATTATACTTAATTCGCCAATTACAGCAAACAAATGAAAGATAGCCTGCACAAATATTTGGAAAATAATCAAATACTTCTTCGCCCCGATCTGGCTACAATAATTTCTGTATACGCCAAAAACGTTTTCTATAACAAATAAAAAGTTCAACCACTTTATTGAAGGCATTTTTTCTGTTATGTTGCGTGTCACGGTAAAGACATTACAGAAATATGTAGTATAAATAGACAAAACATGTTCATTTAATGTCCAAAACACATTTTAACGTAATAAACTTAAACGTAAGTGGCGATATTAAAAAAAAAAACCGGCCAAGTGCGAGTCGGAGTCGCACTGAAAAGCAAATCTCAAATCTTATTCAAATCAATCATATCAAATCTTATTCAAACCATTTTTTGAAGTTCTTTCTACAAACGCAAACGAGGGAAACCAAAAAAAGGGGGGACACAATTTTTACAGTTTTAGAAGCGAGATCTTATCAACCATTGACTTAAGAATAACATATTTGAGGAACCTCGAAATACCATTTTGTGTAGCAGTGCATAGAATTTCTAAATTTCAACTATGTGCAACAGTCTCGGAGTAAATTGCCTTTTATGCTATTTGGCAACGGAACCCTAAACACGGAAAATATTTTATTAGTATAAGTACCTGATTATTATAGATGATAAGGCATACAATTGACTAAAGAGAATTGAACATTTTATAAGTGCATGTTTCGTGATACTTTCTTCCCTGCTATCACGAGGTTCTCTGCTCCGCAAGACAGTGTTTCCCTACCCATCCAATTCGTTCTGCTTTCTGAATATCTGACTCCTCATTCTCATCTCATCGTCTCCTCGTTGTAACCTGGAAGTTTCCTAACAGACGCTGGACACAGCCTGGAGAGCAAATGGTGCTGTTCCACAAACAACAAGAGACCTTAAATTGCGTTCTGCATGTCCTGATGCATTAAAGGAAAGTAACGAATAGGCTAGTTTCCACCAGCAATAATTGCAAATCTATTTAGTCCGTCAGTTATATCATTGGAAAATAATGGACACGTATTTTTTGTTTTTATAAACCAATGAATATTGACAAAGATAAAACGCATCAAAACTCGGGACCACTCCCGAGTTTTGATGCATTTTATCTTCGGGCTCGTGACGTCAGAACGCACTAAAAATTATAGAACGGCGTGACGTATTGAGAATTTTAAAAGCGTCGTAACTTCGTCTATTTTGGTTTACGTAACAATAGAATGGGAACAAACATTCTCACTAGTACCACTATGTAAATAGTGGTACTATAGTTTCCCAACGGTGGGACAGTTCGGTGGTACTAGTGGGAACAATGGAAAAATACGGGTCAAATATGTTTTGGTAATCTTACTGACGGATTTATTAGATTTTTTCAGTACACAAGCCTATTCCTTTAATGCATCAGGAAGTTTTCGAATTCGTCGTCGAGGTAGACAGGTGTGTGACAATTTGATCTCGTTTGCGGGGCGAACTTGGTCAGAAATTGCACAGGATATAGGTTTGGAAGGAGAAAGGTGGACGTTTTTCCAGCAGTGGGACACACTCAAATAGGAATATTAAGGTTCTGGGCTGACTCAATATAGATTGCCATTGACTCGCTTAGAAGAAGACGAGGTTGTCTTTAAGAGGAATAGAGATCCAGGAACCAGTGGTGGTACAAGTTTTAAAGCTCGTATTGCCCTTATTCATAATTGTAGGTTTCTGCACAGTCAACAACCTGCTTGCCTTATAGATTTGCTTTAGCTTGCCATAATATTGACGCATAGGCACTCCACTGGCAGAACAATCCAAGTATTGGAAACCTTGTTGTTGTTTTAGATCACACTTAGTGACTAAATGCGATTACTGCGAAACGTATTCTAATGATAATATTTATCCGTGGTGCTAGGCAACTATAGGAGCGGCGGAGTCCCAGTGGTGGTGGCCCAAATTCCAAGCAGTAAGTCGTGGCTTCGATCCCAGACAGACACATAACGTTGTGTAATTTATTTCATCACCACTGCTCTCAAAGCGGTGAAGAAAAATATCGTAAGAAAACCTACCTAAAAACATGTTCTAGAACCAAAAATTCGAAGAAATGTGACTTCTTCGACAAACCCGCACTGGGACCGCGTGGTGGATTATTATTTCATTGCCTCTCATAGACAGGAGGCCTGTGTCCCAGCTGTGGGAACATTATAGGCTGAATATGCTAGGCAACTCGGCTTATCTCAGTTGTAAACGTCCCTTTGTACCTATTGGCCTTGTTTTTTCCGTCTCCTGCTGATATGGAGGGAAGCGGAAATTATTTGTATTTCCTACTCCTGTGTTATTTTTTTCTGATTAATTTAGTTGCAGGATCCTAGACAGTTAAATTGTTTTTCTGGGACTTCGTCGAGCTTCAATGTGTTGGCGCTTTTCTGGTGGTCGTACTGTTGATTCTGGCTTACAGGAGTTGCAATGGTTTGGGAATGTGACGGGCTTGTCCCAATAAAATGTATTCTAAACCTCGTTCCATCTCTGACATTCGTTTGAAGACAGAGACAAAATTATGTTTTATATAAGGTGTAAAAAGACTCTTAACGAAACCAAAAGGCACTTGTTCTCCCCATTATTGCTACCATTTTTTTTTTCTGATACTGTTTGTGTGAGATACTGGGAGTCAAATGTCGAACGTTTTCACAAGTTTTTTTTTATAGGTATACATTTTTTAACGTAAGAACTTTACTTTAAACACCTCCACGACCCACACACTATTCAATCCATCCACCAGCACAATGTTTTGAGTGCGTTACATTGAGTTTTACCTTAAAACGTGATTTTTCGGCCCAAAAAAAAAGTAATTTCCCAGCAACTATTTTGGCGAAGGGTTACTTAGTTTGATGTACAGAATGCTTGGTTAACGGCTTCGTGAAGAGTCTGTTTACATCCTGTATAAACGCATTTAAGCTGCGAACGCGCTGACAGGTGGCTTGCTTAGTGAGTCGCCTAGCGAGTAAGAAGCGAAACGAAAATTCTAGAACCTTCGCAACCGGCCGCACTGCTAGTCGCATAGTGTGTATCGAAGTAACGTACGCTTGCCTTTTAATAACAGCAGTGGGCTTAGCCAAGTTCACAATCTACAATCGTTAACGCTAACAGAAAACTAACCATATGTATGTGAATGACATCTATCAACGTTAAATCACGTGGTCAAAACAAACGAATGGAAACTTTAAAGTTTAGTCAAAACTGTAAGTTGGCTACGACTTATATGGGATGTAGCGATCACGATTGTAGAAACGAATACATTTCATTCTATCTTCTTGATCGATGTAAACTTGTCTACGAAAGTTTATATTCGTTTGTTTTGACCACGTGACTTAACGTTTACGATTGTAGAAAGAGAATCGATACGAATCGGTTGTAACTTGGCTAGGCCTGCTGGCTTGTTAACGCTAGTAGAATGACATCATCTCAACGTTAAATCACGTGATCAACACAAACGAATAGAAAATTCGTAGACAAGTTTACATCGTTATAAATTATCGTTACAAAATAATAGAATAGAATGTTTTGGCTTCTACAATTTTGATCGCTATACTCTTTGGTAGGAACGCTCACCATAGACTAAAGTGTAGGTTTTTTCTACAGACATTAGAGAACGAGCGATCGACTCAGTCGTGTCAACTTGGCTACCAGTTTAGCACTTTCTACAATCGCTTACGCCGAGGCGTTTACGATTGTAGAAAGAGAATCGATATGAAACGTTTGTAACTTGGCTAGGCCTGCAGTACCTAAGCTTTAAATTATGATTCTGTCAAAGCTTTGGATATGTAATAAAATTACAAATTAGGTTTACTTAATTAGGCGTTTAATTCGTACGTGGATCGTATCTACAAACCTACCACCAGTTTTGTTTTACATTTTTAATTTGAAACTATCTTAACTTTGCTCAAATACTTGCTGGAGGCAAACTTAAATAGTATTTTAAAAAGTTACACTATGATTTTATGGATAAGTTTACCAAATCGTATATCTTGAAGATTTTTTGGTACACAGGTTGATTGGTAATAGCCATGACGACAGTATCAAAAAATTGCAAATCTATTTAGTCCGTCAGTTAGAGTATTGGAAAATAATGGACACGTATTTTTTGTTTTTGTAAATCAATGAATATTGACAAAAGATAAAACGCATCAAAACTCGGGAGTGGGGGCTTGTGACGTCAGAACTAGCTAAAAATGTTACCTAGGCGTGACGAATTAAGATTTTTAAATGCGTCATATCTCCGTCAATTTTGGTTTACGTAACAAAAGAAAAACACGGGTCAAATATTTTTTGATAATCTAACTGACGGACTAATTAGATTTTTTTTTGTCGTCTCGCCTAATAGCTGATGATGGTATAAATTATATAACATGATTAAATTGCAGCAAAACAATAACATAGTTGACAGTTAACGTGAGTATAACTGGCAGGATGTACATCCCAGCAGGAATGTTAGACAATAGCTGTATCTCTAGTGGATTATTTTTAATCAGACGTATAAACTCCTTGATCGATTTCACTTCAGCTTCGCTTGAATCTGAAATGAAGTGCAAGTAGTTAAAGTAACTGCCTCTATGGTCCAGTATTCATAATCGCGACTGCTGGTCTTAGGTTCGATTCCCGGGTCCGGCAAATTGTTATTGGGTTTGTCCACCAGGAATTTCTCAGTAGCAGCCATGGAATCTTGATTTGTGCCCGGTTGATGGCAATAGGCTCGCCCCTTATTACATGGGACTTAAAAATAACTGGCGGAATGTGTTGTGTTGTTATGTCTTTTTTTGTATGTTTTTAAACGCTTTTGGCCTAAGGGTCAGTAAGCATTCTTTAAAATAATCGTACCAATTACTAAAATTGTATTATAAAGTCGAGCCAAAACTCTGTGGAACTTCGTCCCTTGATTTCGAGCCAATTGTCCGGCTAGGATTGGCAACAGCAGTACCAAGGCGTAAGTAAATATAGCCAATATCACTTTTTTCAACTCAGGGGTGTATATTCCCTTCTGAAATAATGAAAAATATGTTATTTAGGTACAGTAATGTAAAGAGTTTTAAGTAATTTACCCATGTTTTGCGAATAAATTATTTGATTGAAAAATCTTTCACGAATTTTAAGGACGGGCTTATAAGATGTAATTATTGCCTGATTTCAATAATGCAAGATGACAGCTAAAATTAAACCTTAGTAAAAGCCTTATTAGTTCTGGTATACTGTCTGTTGATTGGTCTTTATTTTGTAGCAAAATGCACTTTGCTAAAAAAGACTCTTAGCTACTAATTTCAATTATTTAATTCCAAAACCATTTAACATACTCACATTTACACCGATCTGGTAACAAATTTGATAAATCATCAAGATGTTGTTTGGCATTGACAAAACTAGCGAATAGAAATACTGAAACACAAATATCGTTTTTAAACAAACCTTATACCACAAAAATGTTATCGACATAATTATTTAGGGTTCCTAATGTTGACATGTAAATACTATCATCTACAAAACAAACGACGTCACGGTTGGCGCAGTGACTGAGCGATTCGCAGCTGTGCTGCGTTTCACGCGTTCGATTCCCCCACGGAACAAATATTTGTATGGCCAAGTTAAATGTTTGTTAACGCACCCTCGACACAGGAGAAATTGCTCGTGTGTGGCAACATAAAACATACATGTTTTTATTTAGAATAGAGATGAAAGCCTGGCGACAAAATTAAATGGACTTTAAAATTTAAAAATATGATTTAAGTTAATACTAACTATTGTATTTCAAGGCTATGTGTTTTCTTAATATAAATGTTGTTATTGCCTTCACAGAACCGACCAAATTTAATTTATTCATTTCCAAACAAACAAATACAAATAGGTACCAACCTGGCGACCGAAGCATACTGTAACTTTGTCACAGCTATTCGTTAAATCTCGATACAGTTCAACCCATCCTTGTATCTGCTCCCTTGTGATATCACATTGCCCATCCGAACTAATATCACATCTCTCTACTCTCTCCTGAACGGTTGATACCAACGAATTTAATCTTTTGAACAAACAAACTACTATCATAATAACAAAAAACAGCATTATTTGCTGGTAAACAATAGTGAGTCGTACTATCGTTTGTACTGCAAAAATTAGAACAATAAGAAACTGATTCATTTGTGGAAACTTTTTCAAAACCTCTAAAGACCTGATGATAACGAAGACGATAAATATTAAAATGAAGGTTATGGTGAACCAGTAAACTTTCTTCAGAGATTTTATCAATTGTGTGTCATCTTTAAACCAATCAGAGAGACGAGTGATGCTTCTATAATATGACTGAAAAGCGCGGCTGTAGCAGATACTGATAAAGACGGAAGACACAGAATTTACGAAGGCTGAAGCAGAAAAAACACAATAAATTACATTCACTTGATCAGGCACAACTCTTCCTAACAAACAATATAGTTTACAACCAATAACCAAAGCGTACAACATAGTCTGGAATAATATTTTGAAAATTATGAAATATTTAGCTTTCTGTTTCTGGGTACAATAATTCCGATATATGCCTAGAAGATTCTCCAGAATCAGTAAATTGTTTAACCACTTTATTGCAGACATTTTGTGTGTTTCGTCGGCGACGATCAAGTAATGGTTTTCACGTTCGGAAGCAAAACATTATGTTAATTCCATTTTGTCAGTAAGTCAATATTGACGATCAATAATTTCGACATCACGACGTTAATAAATGATCGTTTTAATTTTATTTTTATCAACGCTGCCAAGCAGTACCTGCCTTTATTATTGAAATTTACATGCCTTTCGGTTTTTTTTTTTTATTATTCCATTGTTGTAACACTAGTTTGTAATCAGCTAAAGCTTTTGATTAACGCGAACTTAAAAAAATATTCATTAACTACATAAAAAACTGCCATATTCTAGAAGAGAGTAGAAAACCTGCAATTTATGCATAGACCTATTTTTTAGTAATAAAACATTAAAATGGGTTTACAATAATATTTAATGTTAAAAAAACCTGGTTTACTTTCGCCTATAATTTGCACATGGAACATTATAACCAGCAAAAAGTACAAACCACGAAACAGTTATATTTTACATTTTTTATTTGAAACTATCTTACCCTTCCTGTAATATTTAATGAAGGCAAACCTAATAAAATACATTGTAAACAGTTACATTACGATTGTACGGAAAAGTACTCGTATACCAAAACAATATATAATTAGTTAATCATTCTACCAAATGAATTAACAAGAGGATTGTATGGTATACGTTAATAAGGTCAGTGTACGGTGACTAAATGGTAACAGGCACTCGGGTCGATCTTCAGGTAAAGCCGCGCTTGCCTAAGTTGATCCGTGGATGGGTGACCTATTACATACCTAGTTTCCACAAAGCCTCCGAAAGCACGTTAATCTGTCGGTCCCGGCGGTTAATTGTAGATTTTTTAAAGTCGATGTAGGCAGTGGCCCGAAATTCTGACAACCAGTCTTACGAAGGGGTATCGTATTCAGTAAGTCAATATTGACGGTCAATAATTTCGACATCGCGACGTTAATACGTGATCGTTTTAATTTTCTTTTTGATCAACGCTGCCAAGCAACAGTCCCTTCCTTTATTTCTACAGTTGTAACACTGGTTTGTAATCAGCGCTTTTGGTGTATTTCTGCTAACTGCGGCCAACGGGAAAATTCAAATCTGTCGTTTCGTTGACCCCACTAGCCTACCCTACTGGTGGGGTCAACGGAAAGTCTGCAATTTTTATTACTGCTGGCCCCACTGCCATGGTGTAACGCGAGCTTCATAATATTCATTAACTACTTGGATTACTTCGTGAATACTTACTTCAGGCTTTATTCTTGAAGCACGCACGTTATTGTTTCGGGTTTTGATCTCAAGACAAAAGCTAGAGCAACCCTAATATAAAGGGTGTAAAACACCTCTTAACGAACCGAAAGGCACTTGTTCTCCCTGTCATTGCGATCGTTTGTTTGTTCTACACCATGCCTGGGAACTTTCTAGTTACGGAGATATTGGTGGTCAAAGTTCCAACTTTTTAACAACTTTTTTTTTAATTACAAGCTTTTAATGTAAGATTATTACCTTAAACACCTCCACGACCCTAGGACGACAACAAGTAAGGTCGGCTGACTTTTCATTCATGATTTGAGTAGCAATTATGGAAGAAAGCTTTAAAAATCCACCAATGTAGTGTCGGCGCCTCACATACGCGTGGATATCCGTGGGATCTTGCCGTATAGAACCTGGCCTGCTCGAGCGCCACTACGCGCCCTTCCACTACTGAGCTCACAAACGCGGGCCACTAAACCACAAGCACTTTTTTGTGCGGTTTTCAAATGTATATATTCAATGGTCCTTCGAGCCGGATATATTTCTTGATTTGTGAGATTGGTTTCATATATACGGCTTATGCAAAGATATGAGACTATTGAGGGTAGCGAAGTCTCTCTGACAGTGTAGATGGTGAAGATATTGCACTTTTGTATTAACCCAACCCGTCTAGAATCAAATACTGAATTCTTGGAAGGGGTTTGGTTCCCTATCCATTTGCATAAAATTTTAAGACCTAATATAACTTAGCATACTAGTGTTACTCCCAATTATATTTTCGCGTAACATTATTTACGCATAACAGCTTAAGCATTTTATTTTTTTTTTAATTCGTTTCTGTCATTAACTTTTGTGGCATAACTTAATGAATTTTTAGTTCAAAATGAATACGTAAAAATACGTTCTATTAATTGTATGCCTAAATACATAATAATGCTAATAGTCATCATGCCTAGTAACAGTATGTGAATTAAATTTATGCCAAAACTAATTAGCCTTCAAGATATTTATGCCAACAAAACTAGATGCCAAAAAAAAATATGGCAAAGTATTATTATGGCAAAACAAATTATGCCTAAATAGTTATGCCAAAGTATATTAGGAAAAAGAACATTGTGCAAAAAGAAGGGATCCCAAGAATTTCTGTCTCGATGTGGTCACATATAACTTAGGTACATTTAAAATATGTACCTTATATTTTATCACCCGTATCAATGCTATACCATAACAATGACCGCTAGTTTTGTTAGATCAATAAGAACAGATAAAAAAAGCCACAAGTATACTCGTAGTTTACAATTCGTTTATTAACAAAACCATTTCAATTAACACAATAATTACACATAAACATTCATATTAAATCATTTTATTATTTTATTTTATTTATTAGGGAAAACAAACAATTACACACTGTATAATATATGGCAAACAAATAATTGGTAAGAGACTGCATCAGTGTGCGACTACGTTCCACATCTTATATAAGTAAAATTGGAACATACATGCACTGTTTTAAATAAATAATAATAAATAAATAAATAATCAAATATGTTTGGATGTTTGTAATGACTGGATTACAAACATCCAAACATATTTGCCAGCTCAAGCATGTGTAATAAATGTAGATTTAAATAATATGGTTAAACTGCAACATAACTATTATGTAGTTGACAACCAATGACAGTATAACTGGTAACATGTACATCCCAGCAGGAACCTTAGGAAATAACTTGATCTCTATCGGTTTCTTCTTTATCAGACGTATGAAGTCTTTTATCAATTTCACTTCAGCTTCATGGGAATCTAAAATAAATTAACATAACATAATGTTATTAACATTATTACGTAAAGTAAAAGTTGTCGATATTTTGTTAACAAAAACATGGTTGTTACCAATAATCCTTGTATTATAAAGTCGAGCCAATACTCTGTGAAATTTCGCCCCTTGGTTACGAGCCAATTGTCCAGCAACGATTGGCATCAGCATTAATATTAAGTAAACACATGTTAAAAGTCCCGTTTTGCTGAGCTCAGCGGTATCCCCAGTCTAGAATAGTTTAATTGATATGTCAAAACTGATAGTATTCAATACGATCAATTTAAAATCAGTTTCCAGTCTAAAATATCAAAAACTTACTCCAATAACAACCATGATGTAAGACATCTCATACATAATTAACACATAGTATAATGTTGAAATCGTTAGGGTGAAGAAAAACTGAAACAAATTAATATTTACAAACGAATTTAAATCAGAATACTGAGAACATATATCAGTATTATGTTACATATATATTAATTAAATTCCTGAAACAAGTACCTGTCGTCCAAAGCAAAGTGCTACTTTTTCACAGCAGTTTGATAAATCTCGGTACAGATCAACCCATTCATGAATCTGCTCCCTTGTGATATCACAACTCCCTACCCTCTCCTGAGCAGCTGATACCAACGAAGTCAAAGATTTGAACAAATGTACCACCAACATAATAACAGCAAACAATATTAGGTGAAGTAATACCAGGTGAAGTTTTGTAATTATTTGTGATACCAAAATGATTGACATAAATAACGGATTGGCTTCGGAAAATATTGTAATAACCACCACAGTTTTGTACATTACAAAAACGATGTAACTCAAAATTAAAATACTGCTGAACCAGTTTAATTTTTTAAAAGATTTCATTAATTTCGAATCGTCATTGATACTTTCGGAAACGCGACTGATGCTTCTATAATATGACTTGAAGTCACGGCTGTAACAGATGCCGGTCACGACGGATGTCACAGAGTTTACACAAGTAAAGGTACATAAGCCAGCAAAAATATAGTTAAATTGATTATATTTATCTCCTCCAAGCAATAATTTAATTTCAACAATTACGTCAATGAAGTGCAATATAATTTGGGAGAACGTTTGAGAGATAATTAAACGTTTCTTAATTTTTGTCTGCTCACAATAATTCCTGTATATTCCAAAGAGGTTTTCTATATACAGTAAATTCATCAACCACTTAATTGGAGACATTTTGGTTAGTGTGATAATTTTGTAAGTGCACCTTAGCTACAAGAACTCAGAATAAGAGGTATAACTCTTCGTAGTTTTAATTTATTAGGAAAGGGTTGATAAAATGATTGTGTGTCAAAAGGGTGATTTATGATCGAGGTTGCTATGCGTGTTAATAAAATTAATATTGGTTACCTGCACTCAGTCACCAAGTAGCCACTACGTTAAAGTTATTTTTCCATAACGTTGAGTAATAATAATATAACATCACGCCTGCAATCCCCGATGGGTTAGGCAGAGCTGTACCTAATAGTACACCCACATTTCACCACTTATATTTAAGTCCCACGTAATAGTGGCGAGCCTATAGCCATTAACGTTGATTAGAGTCGTAATAATTCTAAGTGTGTGACCTGAATTAGGCATCAGTTCGATGATGCGTATCTGGCTCGTGCCTTCTTCGGGTCGATTCATCTAATTGTTTTTGGACATATTATACAGGTGTATTTTTCAAGTGGGCGTGGATAGCCAAATCTGAATCTAAGAATAGCAAAAAATACTTAAAGGAGTCTCGAGCCCGTCTTGGCCCATACATCTCCTTATAACCAACCATGATTTCGAATGGGTGGCTCAAATAATAGAAAATCTATAAGTGCCTGTAATGAGGATGAGGTTGGCACAAGAGCGTGGAGATTGGCACAAACAAAGAGAGGCCTATACCCAGCTGTGGGTGAAGTTGGGCTGTGAATGATGATGCCTGTAAACGGTTATTAGAAATAAACGTTTGAAGTTTGAGTCAAGCATTGTGTGTGATTTCAACTACCCACTTACCTATCCACCAACAATGAAGAATCATGTCGCACGGTATGCATATCCGATAGATGCCGTTAATGTTTACCGTTTAGAAATAAAACGATTGGTTTAGTACAGTGCAATGTCCAGATAAAAGTCGAAACGTATTTTTGATTTACTGCAAAGTGGGTGTACTGATAGTGATATAGTGAATAATTATGTAATCGTTGATGTAGTTACCAGTCAGTACATGTTAATTTTGACAGATGCTTTCTCTAAATTCATTCTATGCACATGGAACGCTCCAGTATTGTTTATGATGCTCTGTGGTAACGCCACGCCATGCCATGTGTACATGTGTACACGGTACAGCCCATGCCAAGCCATGCCACGCCATGTGTACACGTTACAGCCCATGCCAAGCGAAGCCATGCCACGCCATGTGTACACGGTATAGCCCATGCCAAGCCATGCCACGCCATGTGTACACAGTATAGCCCATGCCAAGCCAGCCAATGACAGTTAATAGCGGGAAACCGCGCATTTACTAACATTCAGCTGTGGAATATAAAATAAGACGAAACTCTGCACAAGTGTTTCCACACCTCCCTGTGACCCCAACAGGGAGAGAACACATCCCTGGGCTATCCCACCCGGGGAGATAGGTCCTCAGTGTTTTCCAGCCCTTCTGGCCAATCAGACAGCAGTTTGTTTGTGTTTTTCTTCTCGCCAGTGTAGCACTAGGAAAAACACAGGGGTGGTTTTCGTTTTTAAGGGACTGTCTGCCCGGGGGGTATACGTTTCCACGTATTTCCTCGGGATAGGTATTAGGAGTAGGCATAGGTTAGGTTATGTGTTAGCTCCCACCTTTTTATAATTCTGCCCTAATGGCAACGCCCCGAACCGAGGTATTAAATTCCTCGCTAGGAGCGCTCCTTAAACGTCTGCTAGCGGACAATAACTCCTACATTAGGGATGTGTACGATGGGCTCCTTGAGCCATTCAAAAAGGAGAACTGGGGCAAATCATAGCCCTCAGACGACTCCAGATCCCGGTCACCCTCCCCTAATCCCCGACCCAACTCCGTCGATATGGACGTAGTGGTCAGCCCCGACGAAGTTAGTTCAGTATCCTCTGAGTCCTCTCCATCCGAGCCAGAGGAATTTCAACTGGTACAGAAGGGGAAAAGGAAGAAGGCGAGGAAAGCGAATGCCGCGAATGGTGCGTTTGCTGCTGTTACGGCCTTCAAGGCCAAGAAGGCCGTAACAGCAGCAAACGCACCCCTCTCCACTTCCCTTACCCATATCCCCTCTACCCCTAGTCTAGCGACACCCCCTACCGCGGCTCCAGTCAGCTGCTCACCCAGCCTCATGGCTACCCCTCAATCCTCAGGCGAGGCTCCTGTCAGCCGCCCTAATAGCCCCATGGAACCGGTACCTACCCAATCTGCTTCTACAAAGAAACTCACACCCCCTGCTCTCTATATTCGAGAAAAGGGGAAGTGGACTGAAGTGTCAAAGATGTGTGCGGATCGTAAGATCCAGTACACAAACGCCACATCTACCCAACAGGGTATCAAAGTCAAGGTCCCCACGTCCAACGACTACAGACAGTTGGTGCACGCCCTTCGTGATAGGAATATCGCCTTCCACACGTTCTCGCTCCCGGAGGAAAAGCCGACCCGCGTGGTCATCAGGCGGATCCCAAAGGAGATCCCTGCCCAGGACAATCTGGAGGATCTAACCTCCGAAGGTATCCCCGTCTCGGCGGTTCACCGCCTACATAAAAATAGGTCCCAAGGGGGTGATGAGTACGACATGGTGCTCGTCATCTGTGACCCAGTCGAGGGTCACCACCCAATTTTTAAAATCAAGGCCGTGTGCACTTTATTGGGCATCTCAATTGAGAGGCCTAAGAAGCTCAATGTTGTAGGGCAGTGTCATCGCTGCCAATTATATGGCCACAGCCAAAAAGACTGTTACGCACCGCACAGGTGTGTGAAGTGTCTAGGCGACCACGCCACGGCAGATTGCACCCATCCAAAGGACAGGAGTGTCTGCACAGAGACGCCTAGTTGCGTGCTATGCGGACAATCTGGCCACCTGGCTAACTACAGGGGTTGTCCCAAAGCCCCCAAACAATTCGCCAACAGACTGGCGAATCGTGCCCAAGCCCGTCAGCAGAGGGAAAGCCCCCTGACTAAAGCCCCTTCTAAAGACCTTCCTGAGCGTTTTAGCTCACAGAGGCCCTCTCCGTGGAACCAGCTCAATCACCAGCGAGCCTTCCCAGCCCTGGTTAAATCCCAACCCAAACCAATGCTAATGCCTGGCCTTATGGACAACCCAGTCCCAGTGCCCACTCCAGTGGCTCTGACCCAGGTCCCTCTTCCTTCCCCTAGCCCCCTGTCTTCCAGCCAGTCAGAGGAGAGCACCATCGACACGCTTACGAGGTTCCAGGTATTTAACTCACCTGAGGCCGACCGCCTAGCGGCCGAGCTCAGGTTAGCTAAAGACCTGAAACAAATAAGGAAAATATTCGCGGCCAATCATAGGATCGCGGAAGCCCTCCGTATCCTCAACCAAACTCCGTAATGGATATCACACCCGTAATATCGTGCACCCAACCCCGGTCCCTAAAGTTAGGCTTCTTCAATGCCAATGGCATGGGAGGGTAACGCGACGAGATCGCGTCCTTCCTCCGCGATTACCAAGTAGATATTTTCCTCATTCAAGAGACTTATCTCAAACCCAGTAATCGTGATCCTAAAATTGCCAACTATCGTTTAGTTCGCAATGATAGGACACGTTGTCACAAGGGCGGTACGCTCATTTTATTATCGCAAGGAACTGCACTGCATCCCAATTGACGCCCCTCCCCTAGAATCCCTACTGGAGGTTTCAATCTGTCGGCTAGCCATGACAGGTCATCAACCGATCCATATAATGTCTGCCTATATGCCCCCCATAAACACGTCTGAGAATCATAACCTCTTGGTTAATGATCTCACCAAACTCTTCGGCATGAGTGACTCCGCTATCATAGCGGGCGACTTCAACGCCAAACATCCCGCCTGGAATAGTAAAATGACTAACCCGAGAGGGAGAATCGTCTGCGATCTAGGCCAGTCAATAAACTATGATCTCATTGCTCCTATGGAGAACACTCATTATCCCGATACCACAAGTTATCGTCCCGATGTGCTCGATATAGCACTGCTCAAGAATGTTAGGCTTAGGTTACATTTAATTGAGACGCTACACGAGCTTAACTCTGACCACCGCCCAGTGCTCATGCACCTAGTTTCTCGCTCGGGTTTCTCTGACCCTAGCCAACCCACTCCTACCACCCTAATAACCGACTGGAGGAAAGTAAGCGATATGCTGAAATCCGACACGTCACCGCTCTTAGATGGTATCCCCGACCACATTGTCTCAGTCGCAGACACCGAGGCCGCTATCGACTCGTTTACAGAACACGTGCATTCCATATTAAAGGATTGCTCTCGGGAAGTCCTAGTGATGAGTGATCATCGCTGGAGACTACCCGACGACATCCGTGAACTGATAAACGAGAAGAACGCGGCCATACGTGCCTATAACGTTTGGCCCTATGATGAGAACAAAGCTCAAATGCGTTATTTGCAGCGTGCTGTGAAGAAGCGCACTAGTGAGTTTCGTTTGAATCAATGGGACAAGACGCTCAGCGAACTAGAGCCAACTCACCAAGCCTTCTGGCAACTTCAGAGGAAGTTCAGGTCTGAGGTGAGGCTCCGAGGAGGACCTCAACTTCCGGGTCTTCTCCACCTCTCATCCGTCCTGACAAGAGCGTCGCTTGTGACGACTCTGAAAAGGCAGAATGCCTGGCCGACGGTTTGGAATCACAGTGCTCCCCTAGCACCCTTCCAGTAGACAAGCAGCACCTCGATGAGGTAAATGCAGAACTCGAACGAAGAGTTGCACTCCCTCCTGTAGAAGACCCCGATGATCCTCTCCCTCCAGTCACTCCAGACGAGGTCAAGGATATTATAGACAAGCTCAAGCCTCGGAAAGCCCCTAGCGCCGACGGCTTCACCAATAGGGTATTCTAAACTCTCCCCGCTCAGCTCATAGTCCTTTTGGCAGCCATCTTCAATGGCACCTTGAGCAATAACTTGTTCCCAAAGTATGGAAAGAGGCCACCGTCATCGGTATTCCCAAACCTGGGAAACCGAAAGCTCAGCCTTCGAGTTACAGGTAAATCAGTCTCCTGAGCGCGCTCGGCAAAATCTATGAGAGACTTATTTATAAGCGACTCAGAGATTATGCCGAGACAAAAGGCCTCATTCCTAATCAACAGTTCGGATTCAGAACAGAACATTCTTGCATACATCAAGTCCACCGCATCGTCGAACACTTGAGCGCTGGTTTCCAGCGTGGAGCGATGACGGGGGTGTTGTATTTCGATATATCGAAAGCCTTCGACAAGGTCTGGCACAACCGCTTATTATACAAGCTGTACAAACTTGGTTTCTGAGAGACTTTCTGTCGGATCGCACTTTCCGCTACCGCGTGGGAAAGACTCTATCCTCTCCCCACCCCATCCGAGCCAGTGTCCCTCAGGGCTCCGTCCTCTCTCCTCTCGTTTTCACGCTGTTCACCAGCGACATCCCAATGAACAAGAAAGTTCAGGTAGCCCTATTTGCCGGCGACACGGCTATTTATTACTCCGGCCGCTCTCAGGTTTACATCCATCGTGCCCTTCAACAAGCAGCCGATTCCCTCGGCGCTTGGTTTCGTAAGTGGAGGATCGAAGTAAACCCTGAGAAGAGCCAGGCTGCACTCTACCAAAAGTTACGCCATCAGCGACCGTCTCCTGCCCCCATCACTATGTTCGGCAAGCCTATCCCTTGGGAGAAGCAAGCCAAGTACCTCGGTGTCATCCTCGATGAACACCTGACCTTCGCGGCTCATATCGAAGCAGCTCGTAACCGAGCAGCTTTTGCCATGAGCAGACTTCACTTCATGCTTGTCAAAAAGAGCAAGTTGTCACTCAAGTGCAAGTTGCATCTTTACACAGCAGTTATCCGACCCATTATGACATACGCTTGTGTCGTATTTGCCCATACCCATTCCCGCCACATCCACTTTCTCCGTAAGATCACCGGAGCCCCCCTTTACGTCCGTAATGACAGTCTTCACTTAGGTCTCAGAATCCCCACCATTCAGCAATTCATGAAACGTCTTGCAAAGCATTTTTTCGACTCTTCTATCAAGCATAGGAAACCCCTGATCGCATCGGCCGCCCGATACGACCCATCGCGTATCAGCTAAGTCCGCCATCCTCGGCATACTCTAGTCGACCCCGACGACGCTATCACCCTCTTACAGGAGAGTAGCAAAGACACCAGCACCGTACGTAGAAAATACAAATACAAACCGGCAACATACCGACCTCGCCGCTGAGGTCCGGCGCGTAATCCCCGTTCAATCCCCCCCCGACCCTTGCTTGAGCCAGCCCGCGATGAACCAGTAATGACAGTAATGTTAAACGAGCCCCTAATTAATGAAACTCAGATCCAGCCTGTCCCCTTGCTGCTCTCAGCGACGCCCTAAGCCCACAGGGAGTGCCCTTAGGCGTGGTCGCTTAGTTTTTAGTTAACATGCCCCTGGCTGGAGGCCTTAGATTCAAGGCATCCACAGGTCTAGCCCGGTTAAGCAGTACCCAGTCTCCTCTAGACTGAACTGCGAGATGCCATTCACAAAAAAAAAAAAAAAAGCACAAGTGTTTCAAATTGCATTTCTTACTTTTTAGTAAACTGGCGGTTTCATCCGCGTAGTTTCCGTTCCCTTGGGAGTACGGGGATAAAATATTGCCTTAGATGTTACTCGCTGATAATGTAGCTATCCATTGCCGAAACAATTTTCAAATCGGTCCAGTACTTTTTAAGTTTATTCGTTACATACCAAATATTACCTCTTTATAACATTAGTAAGTATAGGAGTATAGAAAATTATTGAGATTATTCGTGAACGTTAACACGTTATTGCGTGTCCTAGGTCTAAATGGCAGGTAGAACGCACTAATCGCACAGTTCTCGATGCTTTGAGAACCACGGATCCTAGCGAGGCCTCTCATAATTGGGACAAGGGTCTACCAAATGTAATATGGGGTATTAATAATACTGTTAATGATACAACAGGGTATAAGCCGTCGATTTAATGTTTGCTCGTGTAGGTAGGTCAGTACCTATGTGATGTTGTCTCTGACAGTCTCTGCCTGATGTGATCTCTGATCGGGTTTCTGAGCCAGTGCAATGTAGAAGCGATAGGGCTACTAATTGGATTAGAATAGCTAGCTAGGAAATGAAACGTAGGTTAGTTTGATAAAATTCGTAAAAATGTGTAGTTTGATTTACAAAAAGGTGACTACAAGTACGTACTTTGGCGCCAAGCGCCGACTACTAGAGCCAATAAGGTTAATTCTAAGTTAGATTACCTGTATTCTAGCCGATTATGTGATATACATATAAACTAATAAGCATAAAAGGTCTTAGAGGATATTAGAAGTTTACAGGCCTAATAGTATCTGCTGATTCTTTACGACCATATTGTAGCGTTGCTTCTATGTCCGATAGCGCCAGTAGTGTGGATGAACAATTGGAAACCGAAGATCTCGTAGATCTTCTTGAGAGCTAGATCAAAGTTCATTTCCCACATTTTTTTAGAGCTGACTTGTAATCATATAGTTTTGTTGTTTCCATTGCGGGAGCAACATTGTTTCAGGACGGCCGAATATTACAAAACACTGCCTCAGCCGATCACAGCACGCCACTCTAGCAGGCCAATCCCAGTCAAGCCAAGCCACCGCCATAACTGCCGGAGGCCGCCGGTGGGGGGAAAGCTACAAGCTCATTTTCGCACTCCTGTCGCTGCGATTATACGGTTAAGCTGAAACTCTGTTCAAATTGTGTTAAAGTAATTAAATCAAGTGTGATTATACAGTATACCTTTTTGATTATTGCCCTTCACCTCATATTTTATCGCCTGTATCAATGCTCGTGGCTAAATAATAACAGCCACTCTGGTCGATCTTTAGGTTAAGCCGTGCTTGCCTAGGTTGTTCTGTGGATGGGTGACCACCCTTACATACCGAGTTTCCTCCATGCCTCGGAAAACACGTTAAACTGTTGGACCCGGCTGTCATTTGTAGATCTTTGACAGTCGTTACAGGTAGTCAGTGGCCCAAAGAGTCTGACAACCAGTCTTACCAAGGGGTATCGTGTTACCCAGTACTAACTGGGTTGTGGAGGTCAGATAGGCAGTCGCTCCACGTAAAATACTGGTGTTCAGCTGCATCCGGTAAGACTGAAAGCCGACCCCAACATAGTTGTTGTATTTAAATAAAGCACTTGAATATATTATTAACAGTTTTTATTTTATTAAAACATATTAATACTACTAGCAAACAGATTGACACGCGTCACGGAGCCGGTGAGAGAACGTAGACACCAAAGAGTTTTCTTCATCTAGAACTCCTTGCAAAAATGTGAAAAAGCATCCATTTGATGAATTTTTAGTTTATACTTAGCCGCTAAGCCAATCAAGTATCTGATAGATGAATAGGGTATAACCGGAGCGTATACTTCATGGTAATCTATACCTTTTGTTTGTTTCAATCCTTTTCCAACAAGCTTTGTATCTCGCTATGTTTCCAGCGTCATCTCTCTTAGGTTTAAAAACCCATTTGCAGGGAATCACCTGTTTGCCAACAGGTGAATCGATGACACTCCAAGTGTTATTTTCGATTAAAGATTCATATTCGGTTTCCATGGCTTGCTTCCATAATTCAGAATGATCACTGTTTAGTGCTTCAGTGTGATCTTGTGGATCATCATCCAATAATCTCATTGCAGATTCTGAATTAATGCATAAAAAAGACTTAAGATCCGAACTGTTACTGTTTACTTCTCCTTCTCGTCTCTGTGAATCTCGACGAGGCCTGAGAGTATTGATTGAACCTGGAGGCATGTATGTCTCATCGTTAGGATCCTCATAATAACTTGAACTATTAGAGTCTGATTCATAATTGTCTTCATTAGGAGATTGAGTTAGATTTTTATCGGTCTCAAAATATACTATGCAATCATTCTCTTCACTGCAGTTATTACATTTGCTTGTAAATGTGTTTAATTTCTTCTCTTCTATTTCATTCTTCGCTTCCACTAATTCCTTACACTTTTTATCTGTGGTTTCGGTACAATTGGTATTTTTGATTATTTAATTTGGTTGACAGTTTCTTCTAAAAATACTACATCTCTACTCATTATTACTTGCTTGGTTTTCTTATCTATAAAACGATATCCTTTAGAGCATTCGCTATAACCAATAAATGTCAACTTACGAGACTTAGCATCTAGTTTGTGACGCTTTTCTTTTGGTATATGTACCATTGCTTGGCAACCAAAGACTTTCATATGTCTTAAGTCAGGCTTGGATCCAGTCCATCGTTCCTCAGGGGTGATATAAGACAGTGAGCGAGTTGGTAAGCGATTAATGATGTAGGCAGCAGTTGCTATTGGTTCTCCCCAATACTCCTTCTGTAATGAGGCATTGAGTAACATACATTTAGCTCGTTCTATAAAAGTACGATTCATTCGCTCGCTTGTTACACCATTTTGCTGAGGTGTGTATGGAATCGTTGTTTGGTGCTTTATGCCAAATTTCTTCAGACATTTATCAAACTGACTGTTTACATACTCTCTTCCATTGTCGCTGCGAAGTATTTTTATTTTACGGTCCAACTCGTTTTCTACTTTATTTTTAAATTCCAGAAATTTTTCTAATACTTCTGATTGACATTTGAGAAAGTAAACAAATACCTTTCGAGAGAAGTCGTCTATAAATGTTAAGAAATACTTAGCACCTCCGAGAGACTGGTTCTCCATGGGTCCACATAGGTCTGAGTGGATGAGCTCTAGCAAGCTTGTTGCCCGGGAGCCTTCAATTTTGAATGGTTGTCTGGTTTGTTTTGCCTCCAAACAAGATGTACATAATTATGTAGTCCTCATCTTGTTGACATAACTTCACACCAAGAGTACATTCTGGAATCTTATTAATATCGTTGAAATTGAGGTGACCTAGTCTTTGGTGCCATAAATACTTGTCTTCAGCTGTAGCTGCCATTGCCTGCCCACTTTGGTAGGTGAGTAATTTGTAAGTATTATTTACTAACTTTGCATTGGCCACTATCTGATTATTCCTGTTCATTATTGAGCAACCGGTACTGTCAAATTCAACTTTATTACCATTCATTATAATCTTGCTCAAAGAAAGAAAATTTGTGGATAAATTAGGAATAAATAATAATATAATACATTATTTACCTGAATACAGTCAGGTTCTCCTGTAATTTTATTTAGTACCTGGATATTTACAGTGCCACAGCTTTGCACTGGTAGAACTTTGTTGTCTGTGATCCTGATACTTTGTACAGGCGGTACAGTTTCATTTTCTAGCCAGTCACGGTTCATTGTCATGTGGGCTGAAGCTCCAGAGTCCACATACCAGCTACTGACATCATTTACAGATGTTGCTGAAAAAGCTGCGACAAAACCATTTTTGGTACCGTTGTCTTCCTTGTTTTTATTTTTAAACCAACATTGCTTGCCCATATGCCCATATTTGTTACAGTTGAAGCAACGGTGGCCTTTTGGTTTTCCTGAGTGACTATCTTTATGTTGAGTATTGTTCATGAATTTCTTAGACTTTGCATAAAATACGGTAGTACTTTCTGATTTAGTTTTAACTTCTTGCAATAGCTTTGTTTTTATCAAATCTGCACTAATTTTTATGCCTGAGCTTTCTATACCCATAATCATAGGCTTTTATTCATCCGACAACCCGGCCAACATTAGAGTTCCGTTCCATCATCCACATTGAATCCTATTCCTCTCAATTTATGTGCTGTTGACATCAATCTGTTTATATATTCTTCTACATTTGAACTTGATTCGAGGTTGGTCATAATCAAATCTCTAAGAAGCCCTACTTTACGGAGCAGGCCAGTGTCTTCAAATGCTTTTAATAAATTGTCCCATACCAGCTTTGCTGTTTTCGCATCTTGAACATGTACGTATAATTGTGGATCTATTAATAAAATTATTTTTGTTATGGCTTTAATGTCCTTTTTTGAGTCACAACTATCAGACTGTATACATTCCCACAGTTCTTCATGTTGCAAATATATTTCCATCGCAAATTTCCATGTCGAAAAGTTGTCTCTTCCAGTCAATTTTAGCATTGTAAATGAGTTTAAAGCCATTTTTTTAGCTTTTCGGACACAAAACTGGAAAAAAAAATTCTTTGGTTTTTTTTTGCGAAATTTGCTTTTCACGGAATTTTCATTTTTACAGCTTTATTTTAAAAACTTTGATAAGGCAGGGACGGCCCATAACCTGTTGTATTTAAATAAAGCACTGGAATATATTATTAACAGTTTTTATTTTATTAAAACATATTAATACTACTAGCAAACAGATTGACACGCGTCACGGAGCCGGTGAGAGAACGTAGACACCAAAGAGTTCGTTAATGCGTTCATATATTATCAACAATAGTTCGTAAAAGGCTAGGCAGATAATGATGATCAATGCAACACCATTACAATCAACGCTAGTTTTGTAAGATCAATAACAACAGATTAAAAAAAACAACAATTATATTTTACAATTTATTTTAATCACAAAACGATTTCATTTAACTTACACCAAGTTCATTATAATTATGAATACAAAATTAATGATTTTGAATGACTGAGTAACAAACATCCAGACATGTTTGTCAGCTCATACATCCGGATATTATTGTAAAATTAAATAATATGGTTAAACTGCAACATAACGATTAAGTTGTTGACAACCAACGACAGTATAACTGGCAACATGTACATCCCAGCAGGAACCTTAGGAAATAACTTGATCTCTATTGGATTCTTCTTTATCAGACGTATGAAGTCTTTTATCAATTTCACTTCAGCTTCAGGAAAATCTATAATAGATTAACATAATGTAAAATAATATAACGTTATGTAAACGCTGCTGATATTTTGTTTACAATAGATTGGTTATTACCAATAATCCTTGTATTATAAAGTCGAGCCAATACTCTGTGAAATTTTGCTCCTTGGTTACGAGCCAATTGTCCAGCAACGATTGGCATCAGCATTAATAATAAGTAAAGACATGTTTTCAGTCCCGTATTCCTGAGCTCAGCGGTATCTCCAGTCTATAATAGTTTAATTTATATATCAAAACTGATAGTATTCAATACGATCAATTTAAAATCAGTTTCTAGTCTAAAATATCAAAAACTTACTCCAATAACGACCATGACGTAAGACATTTGATACATAATTAACACACAGTATGATGTTAAAATCGTTAGGGTGAAGAAAAACTGAAACAAATTAATATTTACATTGAATTTAAATCAGAATACTGAGAACATAATTATATCAGTATCATTTAATATAATATATATTAATTAAATTCCTGAAACCAGTACCTGTCGTCCAAAGCAAAGCGCTACTTTTTCACAGCAGATTGATAAATCTCGGTACAGGTCAACCCATTCATGAATCTGCTCCCTTGTGATATCACAAATCCCTACCCTCTCCTGTGCAGCTGATACCAACGAAGTCAAAGATTTGTACAAATGTACCACCAACATAATAACAGCAAACAATATTAGGTACTGTAATACCAGGTGAAGTCTTGTAATTATTTGTGATACGAAAATGATTGACAAAAATAACGGATTTGCTTCGGAAAATATTGTTAGAACCACCACAGCTTTGTAGATTACAAAAACGAAATAACTCAAAATTAAAATAATGCTGAACCAGTTTAATTTTTTTAAAGATTTCATTAATTTCGAATCGTCGTTGAAACTTTCAGAGACGCGACTGATGCTTCTATAATATGACTTGAAGTCACGGCTGTAACAGATGCCGGTCACGACGGATGTCACAGAGTTTACACAAGTAAAGGTAATGAAGCCAGCAAAAATATGGTTAATTTGATTATATTTAACTCCTCCTAGCAACAATTTAATTACAACAATTACGTCAATGAAGTGCAATATAATTTGGAAAAACGTTTGAGAGATAATAAAACGTTTCATAATTTTTGTCTGCTCACAATAATTCCTGTATATTCCGAAGAGGTTTTCTATATACAGTAAATTCGTCAACCACTTAATTGGAGACATTTTGGTTAGTGTGATAATTTTGTAAGTGCACCTTAGCTACAAGAACTCAGAATATGAAGTATAACTCTTAGTAGTTTTAATTTATTAGGAAAGAGTTGATAAAATGAGTGTGTGTCAAAAGTGTGATTTATGATCGAGGTTGCTATGCGTGTTAAAATAAATAATAGTGGTTACCTGCACTCAGTCACAAAGTAGCCACTACGTTAAAGTTATTTTTCCATAACGTTGAGTAATAATAAATTAATAATATAACATCACGCCTGCAATCCCCGAAGGGTTAGGTTAGGCAGAGGTGTACCTAATAGTGCACCCACATTTCACCACTTATATTTAAGTCCCACGTAATAGTGGCAAGCCTATAGCCATTAACGTTGATTAGAGTCGTAATAATTCTAAGTGTGTGACCTGAATTAGGCATCAGTTCTAAGATGCGTATCTGTCACGTGCCTTCTTCGGGTCGATTCATGTAATTGTTTTTGGACATATTATACAGGTGTATTTTTCAAGTGGGCGTGGATAGCCAAATCTGAATCTAAGAATAGCAAAAAATACTTAAAGGAGTCTCGAGCCCGTCTTGGCCCATACATCTCCTTATAACCAACCATGTTTTCGAATGGGTGGCTCAAATAATAGAAAGTCTATAAGTGCCTGTAATGAGGATGAGGTTGGCACAAGAGCGCGGAGCTTGGCACAAGCAAAGAGAGGCCTATACCAAGCAGTGGGTGAAGTTGGGCTGTGGATGATGATGCCTGTAAACGGTTATTAGAAATAAACGTTTGAAGTTTGAGTCAAGCATTGTGTGTGATTTCAACTACCCACTTACCTATCCACCAACAATGAAGAATCATGTCGCACGGTTAGAGACGGGAAGACAATAATTATGCCGGATGGCGACGATATTTGGGGACAGTTTTCCTTTTTTGCCCACCCTGGCGAAACATATATGTACCTCATATTTTATCGCCTGTATCAATGCTCGTGGCTAAATAATAAGAGCTGCTTGGGTCGATCCTTAGGTTAAGCCGTGCTTGCGTAGGTTGTTCTGTGGATGGGTGACCACCCTTACATACCTAGTTGCCTCCATGTCTTGGAAAGCACGTTCAGCTGTTGGTCCCGGCTGTCATTTGTAGATCTTTGACAGTCATTACAGGTAGTCAGTGGCCCAAAGAGTCTGACAACCAGTCTTACCAAGGGGTATCGTATTACCCAGTACTAACTGGATTGTGGAGGTCAGATAGGCAGTCGCTCGATGTCAAATACTGGTGTTCACCTGCATCCGGTTAGACTGGAAGCCGACCCCAACATAGTTTGTAAAAGACTAGGCAGATAATGATGATCAATGCAACACCATTACAATCAACGCTAGTTTTGTAAGATCAATAACAACAGATTAAAAAAAAACAACAATTATATTTTACAATTTCTTTTAATCACAAAACGATTTCAATTAACTCACACCAAGAGCATTATATAATCATAATTATTCATACAAAATTAAGGATTTTGAATAACTAAGTAACAAATATCCAGACATGTTTGTCAGCTCATACATCCGGAATATTAATTGTAAAATTAAATAATATGGTTAAACTGCAACAAAACGATTATGTGGTTGACAACCAACGACAGTATAACTGGCAACATGTACATCCCAGCAGGAACCTTAGGAAATAACTTGATCTCTATTGGATTCTTCTTTATCAGACGTATGAAGTCTTTTATCAATTTCACTTCAGCTTCAGGAAAATCTATAATAGATTAACATAATGTAAAATAATATAACGTTATGTAAACGTTGCTGATATTTTGTTTACAATAGATTGGTTATTACCAATAATCCTTGTATTATAAAGTCGAGCTAATACTCTGTGGAATTTCGCTCCCTGGTTACGAGCCAATTGTCCAGCAACGATTGGCATCGGCATTAATAATAAGTAAAAACATGTTTTAAGACCCGCATTCCTGAGCTCAGCGGTATCTCCAGTCTAGAATAGTTTAATGCATATCATGAAAAACCTGATGGTATTAAATACGATCAATTTAAAATCAGTTTCCAATCTAAAATATCAAAAACTTACTTCAATAACAACCATGAAGTAAGACATTTCATACATAATTATCACATAGTATAATGTTGAAATCGTTAGGGTGAAGAAAAACTGAAACAAATTAATATTTACAAACGAATTTAAATCAGAATACTGAGAACATATATCAGTATTATGTTACATATATATTAATTAAATTCCTGAAACAAGTACCTGTCGTCCAAAGCAAAGCGCTACTTTTTCACAGCAGTTTAATAAATCTCGGTACAGGTCAACCCATTCATGAATCTGCTCCCTTGTGATATCACAACTCCCTACCCTCTCCTGAGCAGCTGATACCAACGAAGTCAAAGATTTGAACAAATGTACCACCAACATAATAACAGCAAACAATATTAGGTGAAGTAATACCAGGTGAAGTTTTGTAATTATTTGTGATACCAAAATGATTGACATAAATAACGGATTGGCTTCGGAAAATATTGTAATAACCACCACAGTTTTGTACATTACAAAAACGATGTAACTCAAAATTAAAATACTGCTGAACCAGTTTAATTTTTTAAAAGATTTCATTAATTTCGAATCGTCATTGATACTTTCGGAAACGCGACTGATGCTTCTATAATATGACTTGAAGTCACGGCTGTAACAGATGCCGGTCACGACGGATGTCACAGAGTTTACACAAGTAAAGGTACATAAGCCAGCAAAAATATAGTTAAATTGATTATATTTATCTCCTCCAAGCAATAATTTAATTTCAACAATTACGTCAATGAAGTGCAATATAATTTGGGAGAACGTTTGAGAGATAATTAAACGTTTCTTAATTTTTGTCTGCTCACAATAATTCCTGTATATTCCAAAGAGGTTTTCTATATACAGTAAATTCATCAACCACTTAATTGGAGACATTTTGGTTAGTGTGATAATTTTGTAAGTGCACCTTAGCTACAAGAACTCAGAATAAGAGGTATAACTCTTCGTAGTTTTAATTTATTAGGAAAGGGTTGATAAAATGATTGTGTGTCAAAAGTGTGATTTATGATCGAGGTTGCTATGCGTGTTAATAAAATTAATATTGGTTACCTGCACTCAGTCACCAAGTAGCCACTACGTTAAAGTTATTTTTCCATAACGTTGAGTAATAATAATATAACATCACGCCTGCAATCCCCGATGGGTTAGGCAGAGCTGTACCTAATAGTACACCCACATTTCACCACTTATATTTAAGTCCCACGTAATAGTGGCGAGCCTATAGCCATTAACGTTGATTAGAGTCGTAATAATTCTAAGTGTGTGACCTGAATTAGGCATCAGTTCGATGATGCGTATCTGGCTCGTGCCTTCTTCGGGTCGATTCATCTAATTGTTTTTGGACATATTATACAGGTATATTTTTCAAGTGGGCGTGGATAGCCAAATCTGAATCTAAGAATAGCAAAAAATACTTAAAGGAGTCTCGAGCCCGTCTTGGCCCATACATCTCCTTATAACCAACCATGATTTCGAATGGGTGGCTCAAATAATAGAAAGTTCATAAGTGCCTGTAATGAGGATGAGGTTGGCACAAGAGCGTGGAGATTGGCACAAACAAAGAGAGGCCTATACCCAGCTGTGGGTGAAGTTGGGCTGTGAATGATGATGCCTGTAAACGGTTATTAGGAATAAACGTTTGAAGTTTGAGTCAAGCATTGTGTGTGATTTCAACTACCCACTTACCTATCCACCAACAATGAAGAATCATGTCGCACGGTATGCATATCCGATAGATGCCGTTAATGTTTACCGTTTAGAAATAAAACGATTGGTTTAGTACAGTGCAATGTCCAGATAAAAGTCGAAACGTATTTTTGATTTACTGCAAAGTGGGTGTACTGATAGTGATATAGTGAATAATTATGTAATCGTTGATGTAGTTACCAGTCAGTACATGTTAATTTTGACAGATGCTTTCTCTAAATTCATTCTATGCACATGGAACGCTCCAGTATTGTTTATGATGCTCTGTGGTAACGCCACGCCATGCCATGTGTACATGTGTACACGGTACAGCCCATGCCAAGCCATGCCACGCCATGTGTACACGTTACAGCCCATGCCAAGCGAAGCCATGCCACGCCATGTGTACACGGTATAGCCCATGCCAAGCCATGCCACGCCATGTGTACACAGTATAGCCCATGCCAAGCCAGCCAATGACAGTTAATAGCGGGAAACCGCGCATTTACTAACATTCAGCTGTGGAATATAAAATAAGACGAAACTCTGCACAAGTGTTTCCACACCTCCCTGTGACCCCAACAGGGAGAGAACACATCCCTGGGCTATCCCACCCGGGGAGATAGGTCCTCAGTGTTTTCCAGCCCTTCTGGCCAATCAGACAGCAGTTTGTTTGTGTTTTTCTTCTCGCCAGTGTAGCACTAGGAAAAACACAGGGGTGGTTTTCGTTTTTAAGGGACTGTCTGCCCGGGGGGTATACGTTTCCACGTATTTCCTCGGGATAGGTATTAGGAGTGGGCATAGGTTAGGTTATGTGTTAGCTCCCACCTTTTTATAATTCTGCCCTAATGGCAACGCCCCGAACCGAGGTATTAAATTCCTCGCTAGGAGCGCTCCTTAAACGTCTGCTAGCGGACAATAACTCCTACATTAGGGATGTGTACGATGGGCTCCTTGAGCCATTCAAAAAGGAGAACTGGGGCAAATCATAGCCCTCAGACGACTCCAGATCCCGGTCACCCTCCCCTAATCCCCGACCCAACTCCGTCGATATGGACGTAGTGGTCAGCCCCGACGAAGTTAGTTCAGTATCCTCTGAGTCCTCTCCATCCGAGCCAGAGGAATTTCAACTGGTACAGAAGGGGAAAAGGAAGAAGGCGAGGAAAGCGAATGCCGCGAATGGTGCGTTTGCTGCTGTTACGGCCTTCAAGGCCAAGAAGGCCGTAACAGCAGCAAACGCACCCCTCTCCACTTCCCTTACCCATATCCCCTCTACCCCTAGTCTAGCGACACCCCCTACCGCGGCTCCAGTCAGCTGCTCACCCAGCCTCATGGCTACCCCTCAATCCTCAGGCGAGGCTCCTGTCAGCCGCCCTAATAGCCCCATGGAACCGGTACCTACCCAATCTGCTTCTACAAAGAAACTCACACCCCCTGCTCTCTATATTCGAGAAAAGGGGAAGTGGACTGAAGTGTCAAAGATGTGTGCGGATCGTAAGATCCAGTACACAAACGCCACATCTACCCAACAGGGTATCAAAGTCAAGGTCCCCACGTCCAACGACTACAGACAGTTGGTGCACGCCCTTCGTGATAGGAATATCGCCTTCCACACGTTCTCGCTCCCGGAGGAAAAGCCGACCCGCGTGGTCATCAGGCGGATCCCAAAGGAGATCCCTGCCCAGGACATTCTGGAGGATCTAACCTCCGAAGGTATCCCCGTCTCGGCGGTTCACCGCCTACATAAAAATAGGTCCCAAGGGGGTGATGAGTACGACATGGTGCTCGTCATCTGTGACCCAGTCGAGGGTCACCACCCAATTTTTAAAATCAAGGCCGTGTGCACTTTATTGGGCATCTCAATTGAGAGGCCTAAGAAGCTCAATGTTGTAGGGCAGTGTCATCGCTGCCAATTATATGGCCACAGCCAAAAAGACTGTTACGCACCGCACAGGTGTGTGAAGTGTCTAGGCGACCACGCCACGGCAGATTGCACCCATCCAAAGGACAGGAGTGTCTGCACAGAGACGCCTAGTTGCGTGCTATGCGGACAATCTGGCCACCTGGCTAACTACAGGGGTTGTCCCAAAGCCCCCAAACAATTCGCCAACAGACTGGCGAATCGTGCCCAAGCCCGTCAGCAGAGGGAAAGCCCCCTGACTAAAGCCCCTTCTAAAGACCTTCCTGAGCGTTTTAGCTCACAGAGGCCCTCTCCGTGGAACCAGCTCAATCACCAGCGAGCCTTCCCAGCCCTGGTTAAATCCCAACCCAAACCAATGCTAATGCCTGGCCTTATGGACAACCCAGTCCCAGTGCCCACTCCAGTGGCTCTGACCCAGGTCCCTCTTCCTTCCCCTAGCCCCCTGTCTTCCAGCCAGTCAGAGGAGAGCACCATCGACACGCTTACGAGGTTCCAGGTATTTAACTCACCTGAGGCCGACCGCCTAGCGGCCGAGCTCAGGTTAGCTAAAGACCTGAAACAAATAAGGAAAATATTCGCGGCCAATCATAGGATCGCGGAAGCCCTCCGTATCCTCAACCAAACTTCGTAATGGATATCACACCCGTAATATCGTGCACCCAACCCCGGTCCCTAAAGTTAGGCTTCTTCAATGCCAATGGCATGGGAGGGTAACGCGACGAGATCGCGTCCTTCCTCCGCGATTACCAAGTAGATATTTTCCTCATTCAAGAGACTTATCTCAAACCCAGTAATCGTGATCCTAAAATTGCCAACTATCGTTTAGTTCGCAATGATAGGACACGTTGTCACAAGGGCGGTACGCTCATTTTATTATCGCAAGGAACTGCACTGCATCCCAATTGACGCCCCTCCCCTAGAATCCCTACTGGAGGTTTCAATCTGTCGGCTAGCCATGACAGGTCATCAACCGATCCATATAATGTCTGCCTATATGCCCCCCATAAACACGTCTGAGAATCATAACCTCTTGGTTAATGATCTCACCAAACTCTTCGGCATGAGTGACTCCGCTATCATAGCGGGCGACTTCAACGCCAAACATCCCGCCTGGAATAGTAAAATGACTAACCCGAGAGGGAGAATCGTCTGCGATCTAGGCCAGTCAATAAACTATGATCTCATTGCTCCTATGGAGAACACTCATTATCCCGATACCACAAGTTATCGTCCCGATGTGCTCGATATAGCACTGCTCAAGAATGTTAGCCTTAGGTTACATTTAATTGAGACGCTACACGAGCTTAACTCTGACCACCGCCCAGTGCTCATGCACCTAGTTTCTCGCTCGGGTTTCTCTGACCCTAGCCAACCCACTCCTACCACCCTAATAACCGACTGGAGGAAAGTAAGCGATATGCTGAAATCCGACACGTCACCGCTCTTAGATGGTATCCCCGACCACATTGTCTCAGTCGCAGACACCGAGGCCGCTATCGACTCGTTTACAGAACACGTGCATTCCATATTAAAGGATTGCTCTCGGGAAGTCCTAGTGATGAGTGATCATCGCTGGAGACTACCCGACGACATACGTGAACTGATAAACGAGAAGAACGCGGCCATACGTGCCTATAACGTTTGGCCCTATGATGAGAACAAAGCTCAAATGCGTTATTTGCAGCGTGCTGTGAAGAAGCGCACTAGTGAGTTTCGTTTGAATCAATGGGACAAGACGCTCAGCGAACTAGAGCCAACTCACCAAGCCTTCTGGCAACTTCAGAGGAAGTTGAGGTCTGAGGTGAGGCTCCGAGGAGGACCTCAACTTCCGGGTCTTCTCCACCTCTCATCCGTCCTGACAAGAGCGTCGCTTGTGACGACTCTGAAAAGGCAGAATGCCTGGCCGACGGTTTGGAATCACAGTGCTCCCCTAGCACCCTTCCAGTAGACAAGCAGCACCTCGATGAGGTAAATGCAGAAGTCGAACGAAGAGTTGCACTCCCTCCTGTAGAAGACCCCGATGATCCTCTCCCTCCAGTCACTCCAGACGAGGTCAAGGATATTATAGACAAGCTCAAGCCTCGGAAAGCCCCTAGCGCCGACGGCTTCACCAATAGGGTATTCTAAACTCTCCCCGCTCAGCTCATAGTCCTTTTGGCAGCCATCTTCAATGGCACCTTGAGCAATAACTTGTTCCCAAAGTATGGAAAGAGGCCACCGTCATCGGTATTCCCAAACCTGGGAAACCGAAAGCTCAGCCTTCGAGTTACAGGTAAATCAGTCTCCTGAGCGCGCTCGGCAAAATCTATGAGAGACTTATTTATAAGCGACTCAGAGATTATGCCGAGACAAAAGGCCTCATTCCTAATCAACAGTTCGGATTCAGAACAGAACATTCTTGCATACATCAAGTCCACCGCATCGTCGAACACTTGAGCGCTGGTTTCCAGCGTGGAGCGATGACGGGGGTGTTGTATTTCGATATATCGAAAGCCTTCGACAAGGTCTGGCACAACCGCTTATTATACAAGCTGTACAAACTTGGTTTCTGAGAGACTTTCTGTCGGATCGCACTTTCCGCTACCGCGTGGGAAAGACTCTATCCTCTCCCCACCCCATCCGAGCCAGTGTCCCTCAGGGCTCCGTCCTCTCTCCTCTCGTTTTCACGCTGTTCACCAGCGACATCCCAATGAACAAGAAAGTTCAGGTAGCCCTATTTGCCGGCGACACGGCTATTTATTACTCCGGCCGCTCTCAGGTTTACATCCATCGTGCCCTTCAACAAGCAGCCGATTCCCTCGGCGCTTGGTTTCGTAAGTGGAGGATCGAAGTAAACCCTGAGAAGAGCCAGGCTGCACTCTACCAAAAGTTACGCCATCAGCGACCGTCTCCTGCCCCCATCACTATGTTCGGCAAGCCTATCCCTTGGGAGAAGCAAGCCAAGTACCTCGGTGTCATCCTCGATGAACACCTGACCTTCGCGGCTCATATCGAAGCAGCTCGTAACCGAGCAGCTTTTGCCATGAGCAGACTTCACTTCATGCTTGTCAAAAAGAGCAAGTTGTCACTCAAGTGCAAGTTGCATCTTTACACAGCAGTTATCCGACCCATTATGACATACGCTTGTGTCGTATTTGCCCATACCAATTCCCGCCACATCCACTTTCTCCGTAAGATCACCGGTGCCCCCCTTTACGTCCGTAATGACAGTCTTCACTTAGGTCTCAGAATCCCCACCATTCAGCAATTCATGAAACGTCTTGCAAAGCATTTTTTCGACTCTTCTATCAAGCATAGGAAACCCCTGATCGCATCGGCCGCCCGATACGACCCATCGCGTATCAGCTAAGTCCGCCATCCTCGGCATACTCTAGTCGACTCCGACGACGCTATCACCCTCTTACAGGAGAGTAGCAAAGACACCAGCACCGTACGTAGAAAATACAAATACAAACCGGCAACATACCGACCTCGCCGCTGAGGTCCGGCGCGTAATCCCCGTTCAATCCCCCCCCGACCCTTGCTTGAGCCAGCCCGCGATGAACCAGTAATGACAGTAATGTTAAACGAGCCCCTAATTAATGAAACTCAGATCCAGCCTGTCCCCTTGCTGCTCTCAGCGACGCCCTAAGCCCACAGGGAGTGCCCTTAGGCGTGGTCGCTTAGTTTTTAGTTAACATGCCCCTGGCTGGAGGCCTTAGATTCAAGGCATCCACAGGTCTAGCCCGGTTAAGCAGTACCCAGTCTCCTCTAGACTGAACTGCGAGATGCCATTCACAAAAAAAAAAAAAAAAGCACAAGTGTTTCAAATTGCATTTCTTACTTTTTAGTAAACTGGCGGTTTCATCCGCGTAGTTTCCGTTCCCTTGGGAGTACGGGGATAAAATATTGCCTTAGATGTTACTCGCTGATAATGTAGCTATCCATTGCCGAAACAATTTTCAAATCGGTCCAGTACTTTTTAAGTTTATTCGTTACATACCAAATATTACCTCTTTATAACATTAGTAAGTATAGGAGTATAGAAAATTATTGAGATTATTCGTGAACGTTAACACGTTATTGCGTGTCCTAGGTCTAAATGGCAGGTAGAACGCACTAATCGCACAGTTCTCGATGCTTTGAGAACCACGGATCCTAGCGAGGCCTCTCATAATTGGGACAAGGGTCTACCAAATGTAATATGGGGTATTAATAATACTGTTAATGATACAACAGGGTATAAGCCGTCGATTTAATGTTTGCTCGTGTAGGTAGGTCAGTACCTATGTGATGTTGTCTCTGACAGTCTCTGCCTGATGTGATCTCTGATCGGGTTTCTGAGCCAGTGCAATGTAGAAGCGATAGGGCTACTAATTGGATTAGAATAGCTAGCTAGGAAATGAAACGTAGGTTAGTTTGATAAAATTCGTAAAAATGTGTAGTTTGATTTACAAAAAGGTGACTACAAGTACGTACTTTGGCGCCAAGCGCCGACTACTAGAGCCAATAAGGTTAATTCTAAGTTAGATTACCTGTATTCTAGCCGATTATGTGATATACATATAAACTAATAAGCATAAAAGGTCTTAGAGGATATTAGAAGTTTACAGGCCTAATAGTATCTGCTGATTCTTTACGACCATATTGTAGCGTTGCTTCTATGTCCGATAGCGCCAGTAGTGTGGATGAACAATTGGAAACCGAAGATCTCGTAGATCTTCTTGAGAGCTAGATCAAAGTTCATTTCCCACATTTTTTTAGAGCTGACTTGTAATCATATAGTTTTGTTGTTTCCATTGCGGGAGCAACATTGTTTCAGGACGGCCGAATATTACAAAACACTGCCTCAGCCGATCACAGCACGCCACTCTAGCAGGCCAATCCCAGTCAAGCCAAGCCACCGCCATAACTGCCGGAGGCCGCCGGTGGGGGGAAAGCTACAAGCTCATTTTCGCACTCCTGTCGCTGCGATTATACGGTTAAGCTGAAACTCTGTTCAAATTGTGTTAAAGTAATTAAATCAAGTGTGATTATACAGTATACCTTTTTGATTATTGCCCTTCACCTCATATTTTATCGCCTGTATCAATGCTCGTGGCTAAATAATAACAGCCACTCTGGTCGATCTTTAGGTTAAGCCGTGCTTGCCTAGGTTGTTCTGTGGATGGGTGACCACCCTTACATACCGAGTTTCCTCCATGCCTCGGAAAACACGTTAAACTGTTGGACCCGGCTGTCATTTGTAGATCTTTGACAGTCGTTACAGGTAGTCAGTGGCCCAAAGAGTCTGACAACCAGTCTTACCAAGGGGTATCGTGTTACCCAGTACTAACTGGGTTGTGGAGGTCAGATAGGCAGTCGCTCCACGTAAAATACTGGTGTTCAGCTGCATCCGGTAAGACTGAAAGCCGACCCCAACATAGTTGTTGTATTTAAATAAAGCACTTGAATATATTATTAACAGTTTTTATTTTATTAAAACATATTAATACTACTAGCAAACAGATTGACACGCGTCACGGAGCCGGTGAGAGAACGTAGACACCAAAGAGTTTTCTTCATCTAGAACTCCTTGCAAAAATGTGAAAAAGCATCCATTTGATGAATTTTTAGTTTATACTTAGCCGCTAAGCCAATCAAGTATCTGATAGATGAATAGGGTATAACCGGAGCGTAAACTTCATGGTAATCTATACCTTTGTTTGTTTCAATCCTTTTCCAACAAGCTTTGTATCTCGCTATGTTTCCAGCGTCATCTCTCTTAGGTTTAAAAACCCATTTGCAGGGAATCACCTGTTTGCCAACAGGTGAATCGATGACACTCCAAGTGTTATTTTCGATTAAAGATTCATATTCGGTTTCCATGGCTTGCTTCCATAATTCAGAATGATCACTGTTTAGTGCTTCAGTGTGATCTTGTGGATCATCATCCAATAATCTCATTGCAGATTCTGAATTAATGCATAAAAAAGACTTAAGATCCGAACTGTTACTGTTTACTTCTCCTTCTCGTCTCTGTGAATCTCGACGAGGCCTGAGAGTATTGATTGAACCTGGAGGCATGTATGTCTCATCGTTAGGATCCTCATAATAACTTGAACTATTAGAGTCTGATTCATAATTGTCTTCATTAGGAGATTGAGTTAGATTTTTATCGGTCTCAAAATATACTATGCAATCATTCTCTTCACTGCAGTTATTACATTTGCTTGTAAATGTGTTTAATTTCTTCTCTTCTATTTCATTCTTCGCTTCCACTAATTCCTTACACTTTTTATCTGTGGTTTCGGTACAATTGGTATTTTTGATTATTTAATTTGGTTGACAGTTTCTTCTAAAAATACTACATCTCTACTCATTATTACTTGCTTGGTTTTCTTATCTATAAAACGATATCCTTTAGAGCATTCGCTATAACCAATAAATGTCAACTTACGAGACTTAGCATCTAGTTTGTGACGCTTTTCTTTTGGTATATGTACCATTGCTTGGCAACCAAAGACTTTCATATGTCTTAAGTCAGGCTTGGATCCAATCCATCGTTCCTCAGGGGTGATATAAGACAGTGAGCGAGTTGGTAAGCGATTAATGATGTAGGCAGCAGTTGCTATTGGTTCTCCCCAATACTCCTTCTGTAATGAGGCATTGAGTAACATACATTTAGCTCGTTCTATAAAAGTACGATTCATTCGCTCGCTTACACCATTTTGCTGAGGTGTGTATGGAATCGTTGTTTGGTGCTTTATGCCAAATTTCTTCAGACATTTATCAAACTGACTGTTTACATACTCTCTTCCATTGTCGCTGCGAAGTATTTTTATTTTACGGTCCAACTCGTTTTCTACTTTATTTTTAAATTCCAGAAATTTTTCTAATACTTCTGATTGACATTTGAGAAAGTAAACAAATACCTTTCGAGAGAAGTCGTCTATAAATGTTAAGAAATACCTAGCACCTCCGAGAGACTGGTTCTCCATGGGTCCACATAGGTCTGAGTGGATGAGCTCTAGCAAGCTTGTTGCCCGGGAGCCTTCAATTTTGAATGGTTGTCTGGTTTGTTTTGCCTCCAAACAAGATGTACATATGTAGTCCTCATCTTGTTGACATAACTTCACACCAAGAGTACATTCTGGAATCTTATTAATATCGTTGAAATTGAGGTGACCTAGTCTTTGGTGCCATAAATACTTGTCTTCAGCTGTAGCTGCCATTGCCTGCCCACTTTGGTAGGTGAGTAATTTGTAAGTATTATTTACTAACTTTGCATTGGCCACTATCTGATTATTCCTGTTCATTATTGAGCAACCGGTACTGTCAAATTCAACTTTATTACCATTCATTATAATCTTGCTCACAGAAAGAAAATTTGTGGATAAATTAGGAATAAATAATAATATAATACATTATTTACCTGAATACAGTCAGGTTCTCCTGTAATTTTATTTAGTACCTGGATATTTACAGTGCCACAGCTTTGCACTGGTAGAACTTTGTTGTCTGTGATCCTGATACTTTGTACAGGCGGTACAGTTTCATTTTCTAGCCAGTCACGGTTCATTGTTGTTTTAGTTTTGAGTTAATTTTATTTTAATTTTATTTTGAACCTGTTTTTAATTTCTTGGTTTATTCTGTGTTTGTTTTTTATTCTTTTAATTTTATTTTATTTTCTTATCAATCCATGGTCGTTATATTTTTTCATAATCCAATCAATTAATCACAATTTAATCAATTATAATTTTTAATCAGTAATTTTACATCCCGATATCTTTTTCTTTATAGTTTGTATACAACAGTTATTAATTAATGATTTGATAGTTTATTTATTAATATTTTAATTATTCTTTGTTTGTATAAGTTTCTAATGTCTATAATTTATAAATATGTTATGTTAAACCGTTTTTTTGTGCATGTGGTGTTAACCTGTAATTAATTGTTGCACTTGTAAATGTTACTCTAGTCATTAAGTCAGAAATGTACATAGTGTAAACAATTGTTGGTTAACCTAAATAAATAAATAAAATTGTCATGTGGGCTGAAGCTCCAGAGTCCACATACCAGCTACTGACATCATTTACAGATGTTGCTGAAAAAGCTGCGACAAAACCATTTTTGGTACCGTTGTCTTCCTTGTTTTTATTTTTAAACCAACATTGCTTGCCCATATGCCCATATTTGTTACAGTTGAAGCAACGGTGGCCTTTTGGTTTTCCTGAGTGACTATCTTTATGTTGAGTATTGTTCATGAATTTCTTAGACTTTGCATAAAATACGGTAGTACTTTCTGATTTAGTTTTAACTTCTTGCAATAGCTTTGTTTTTATCAAATCTGCACTAATTTTTATGCCTGAGCTTTCTATACCCATAATCATAGGCTTTTATTCATCCGACAACCCGGCCAACATTGGAGTTCCGTTCCATCATCCACATTGAATCCTATTCCTCTCAATTTATGTGCTGTTGACATCAATCTGTTTATATATTCTTCTACATTTGAACTTGATTCGAGGTTGGTCATAATCAAATCTCTAAGAAGCCCTACTTTACGGAGCAGGCCAGTGTCTTCAAATGCTTTTAATAAATTGTCCCATACCAGCTTTGCTGTTTTCGCATCTTGAACATGTACGTATAATTGTGGATCTATTAATAAAATTATTTTTGTTATGGCTTTAATGTCCTTTTTTGAGTCACAACTATCAGACTGTATACATTCCCACAGTTCTTCATGTTGCAAATATATTTCCATCGCAAATTTCCATGTCGAAAAGTTGTCTCTTCCAGTCAATTTTAGAATTGTAAATGAGTTTAAAGCCATTTTTTTAGCTTTTCGGACACAAAACTGGAAAAAAAAATTCTTTGGTTTTTTTTTTTGCGAAATTTGCTTTTCACGGAATTTTCATTTTTACAGCTTTATTTTAAAAACTTTGATAAGGCAGGGACGGCCCATAACCTGTTGTATTTAAATAAAGCACTTGAATATATTATTAACAGTTTTTATTTTATTAAAACATATTAATACTACTAGCAAACAGATTGACACGCGTCACGGAGCCGGTGAGAGAACGTAGACACCAACGAGTTCGTTAATGCGTTCATATATTATCAACAATAGTTCGTAAAAGGCTAGGCAGATAATGATGATCAATGCAACACCATTACAATCAACGCTAGTTTTGTAAGATCAATAACAACAGATTAAAAAAAACAACAATTATATTTTACAATTTATTTTAATCACAAAACGATTTCATTTAACTTACACCAAGTTCATTATAATTATTCATACAAAATTAATGATTTTGAATGACTGAGTAACAAACATCCAGACATGTTTGTCAGCTCATACATCCGGATATTATTGTAAAATTAAATAATATGGTTAAACTGCAACATAACGATTAAGTTGTTGACAACCAACGACAGTATAACTGGCAACATGTACATCCCAGCAGGAACCTTGGGAAATAACTTGATCTCTATTGGATTCTTCTTTATCAGACGTATGAAGTCTTTTATCAATTTCACTTCAGCTTCAGGAAAATCTATAATAGATTAACATAATGTAAAATAATATAACGTTATGTAAACGCTGCTGATATTTTGTTTACAATAGATTGGTTATTACCAATAATCCTTGTATTATAAAGTCGAGCCAATACTCTGTGAAATTTTGCTCCTTGGTTACGAGCCAATTGTCCAGCAACGATTGGCATCAGCATTAATAATAAGTAAAGACATGTTTTCAGTCCCGTATTCCTGAGCTCAGCGGTATCTCCAGTCTATAATAGTTTAATTTATATAACAAAACTGATAGTATTCAATACGATCAATTTAAAATCAGTTTCCAGTCTAAAATATCAAAAACTTACTCCAATAACGACCATGACGTAAGACATTTGATACATAATTAACACACAGTATGATGTTAAAATCGTTAGGGTGAAGAAAAACTGAAACAAATTAATATTTACATTGAATTTAAATCAGAATACTGAGAACATAATTATATCAGTATCATTTAATATAATATATATTAATTAAATTCCTGAAACCAGTACCTGTCGTCCAAAGCAAAGCGCTACTTTTTCACAGCAGATTGATAAATCTCGGTACAGGTCAACCCATTCATGAATCTGCTCCCTTGTGATATCACAAATCCCTACCCTCTCCTGTGCAGCTGATACCAACGAAGTCAAAGATTTGTACAAATGTACCACCAACATAATAACAGCAAACAATATTAGGTACTGTAATACCAGGTGAAGTCTTGTAATTATTTGTGATACGAAAATGATTGACAAAAATAACGGATTTGCTTCGGAAAATATTGTTAGAACCACCACAGCTTTGTAGATTACAAAAACGAAATAACTCAAAATTAAAATAATGCTGAACCAGTTTAATTTTTTTAAAGATTTCATTAATTTCGAATCGTCGTTGAAACTTTCAGAGACGCGACTGATGCTTCTATAATATGACTTGAAGTCACGGCTGTAACAGATGCCGGTCACGACGGATGTCACAGAGTTTACACAAGTAAAGGTAATGAAGCCAGCAAAAATATGGTTAATTTGATTATATTTAACTCCTCCTAGCAACAATTTAATTACAACAATTACGTCAATGAAGTGCAATATAATTTGGAAAAACGTTTGAGAGATAATAAAACGTTTCATAATTTTTGTCTGCTCACAATAATTCCTGTATATTCCGAAGAGGTTTTCTATATACAGTAAATTCGTCAACCACTTAATTGGAGACATTTTGGTTAGTGTGATAATTTTGTAAGTGCACCTTAGCTACAAGAACTCAGAATATGAAGTATAACTCTTAGTAGTTTTAATTTATTAGGAAAGAGTTGATAAAATGAGTGTGTGTCAAAAGTGTGATTTATGATCGAGGTTGCTATGCGTGTTAAAATAAATAATAGTGGTTACCTGCACTCAGTCACAAAGTAGCCACTACGTTAAAGTTATTTTTCCATAACGTTGAGTAATAATAAATTAATAATATAACATCACGCCTGCAATCCCCGAAGGGTTAGGTTAGGCAGAGGTGTACCTAATAGTGCACCCACATTTCACCACTTATATTTAAGTCCCACGTAATAGTGGCAAGCCTATAGCCATTAACGTTGATTAGAGTCGTAATAATTCTAAGTGTGTGACCTGAATTAGGCATCAGTTCTAAGATGCGTATCTGTCACGTGCCTTCTTCGGGTCGATTCATGTAATTGTTTTTGGACATATTATACAGGTGTATTTTTCAAGTGGGCGTGGATAGCCAAATCTGAATCTAAGAATAGCAAAAAATACTTAAAGGAGTCTCGAGCCCGTCTTGGCCCATACATCTCCTTATAAACAACCATGTTTTCGAATGGGTGGCTCAAATAATAGAAAGTCTATAAGTGCCTGTAATGAGGATGAGGTTGGCACAAGAGCGCGGAGCTTGGCACAAGCAAAGAGAGGCCTATACCAAGCAGTGGGTGAAGTTGGGCTGTGGATGATGATGCCTGTAAACGGTTATTAGAAATAAACGTTTGAAGTTTGAGTCAAGCATTGTGTGTGATTTCAACTACCCACTTACCTATCCACCAACAATGAAGAATCATGTCGCACGGTTAGAGACGGGAAGACAATAATTATGCCGGATGGCGACGATATTTGGGGACAGTTTTCCTTTTTTGCCCACCCTGGCGTAACATATATGTACCTCATATTTTATCGCCTGTATCAATGCTCGTGGCTAAATAATAAGAGCTGCTTGGGTCGATCCTTAGGTTAAGCCGTGCTTGCGTAGGTTGTTCTGTGGATGGGTGACCACCCTTACATACCTAGTTGCCTCCATGTCTTGGAAAGCACGTTCAGCTGTTGGTCCCGGCTGTCATTTGTAGATCTTTGACAGTCATTACAGGTAGTCAGTGGCCCAAAGAGTCTGACAACCAGTCTTACCAAGGGGTATCGTATTACCCAGTACTAACTGGATTGTGGAGGTCAGATAGGCAGTCGCTCGATGTCAAATACTGGTGTTCACCTGCATCCGGTTAGACTGGAAGCCGACCCCAACATAGTTTGTAAAAGACTAGGCAGATAATGATGATCAATGCAACACCATTACAATCAACGCTAGTTTTGTAAGATCAATAACAACAGATTAAAAAAAAACAACAATTATATTTTACAATTTATTTTAATCACAAAACGATTTCATTTAACTTACACCAAGTTCATTATAATTATTCATACAAAATTAATGATTTTGAATGACTGAGTAACAAACATCCAGACATGTTTGTCAGCTCATACATCCGGATATTATTGTAAAATTAAATAATATGGTTAAACTGCAACAAAACGATTATGTGGTTGACAACCAACGACAGTATAACTGGCAACATGTACATCCCAGCAGGAACCTTGGGAAATAACTTGATCTCTATTGGATTCTTCTTTATCAGACGTATGAAGTCTTTTATCAATTTCACTTCAGCTTCAGGAAAATCTATAATAGATTAACATAATGTAAAATAATATAACGTTATGTAAACGCTGCTGATATTTTGTTTACAATAGATTGGTTATTACCAATAATCCTTGTATTATAAAGTCGAGCCAATACTCTGTGAAATTTTGCTCCTTGGTTACGAGCCAATTGTCCAGCAACGATTGGCATCAGCATTAATAATAAGTAAAGACATGTTTTCAGTCCCGTATTCCTGAGCTCAGCGGTATCTCCAGTCTATAATAGTTTAATTTATATAACAAAACTGATAGTATTCAATACGATCAATTTAAAATCAGTTTCCAGTCTAAAATATCAAAAACTTACTCCAATAACGACCATGACGTAAGACATTTGATACATAATTAACACACAGTATGATGTTAAAATCGTTAGGGTGAAGAAAAACTGAAACAAATTAATATTTACATTGAATTTAAATCAGAATACTGAGAACATAATTATATCAGTATCATTTAATATAATATATATTAATTAAATTCCTGAAACCAGTACCTGTCGTCCAAAGCAAAGCGCTACTTTTTCACAGCAGATTGATAAATCTCGGTACAGGTCAACCCATTCATTAATCTGCTCCCTTGTGATATCACAAATCCCTACCCTCTCCTGTGCAGCTGATACCAACGAAGTCAAAGATTTGTACAAATGTACCACCAACATAATAACAGCAAACAATATTAGGTACTGTAATACCAGGTGAAGTCTTGTAATTATTTGTGATACGAAAATGATTGACAAAAATAACGGATTTGCTTCGGAAAATATTGTTATAACCACCACAGATTTGTAGATTACAAAAACGAAATAACTCAAAATTAAAATAATGCTGAACCAGTTTAATTTTTTTAAAGATTTCACTAATTTCGAATCGTCGTTGAAACTTTCAGAGACGCGACTGATGCTTCTATAATATGACTTGAAGTCACGGCTGTAACAGATGCCGGTCACGACGGATGTCACAGAGTTTACACAAGTAAAGGTAATGAAGCCAGCAAAAATATGGTTAATTTGATTATATTTAACTCCTCCTAGCAACAATTTAATTACAACAATTACGTCAATGAAGTGCAATATAATTTGGAAAAACGTTTGAGAGATAATAAAACGTTTCATAATTTTTGTCTGCTCACAATAATTCCTGTATATTCCGAAGAGGTTTTCTATATACAGTAAATTCGTCAACCACTTAATTGGAGACATTTTGGTTAGTGTGATAATTTTGTAAGTGCACCTTAGCTACAAGAACTCAGAATATGAAGTATAACTCTTAGTAGTTTTAATTTATTAGGAAAGAGTTGATAAAATGAGTGTGTGTCAAAAGTGTGATTTATGATCGAGGTTGCTATGCGTGTTAAAATAAATAATAGTGGTTACCTGCACTCAGTCACAAAGTAGCCACTACGTTAAAGTTATTTTTCCATAACGTTGAGTAATAATAAATTAATAATATAACATCACGCCTGCAATCCCCGAAGGGTTAGGTTAGGCAGAGGTGTACCTAATAGTGCACCCACATTTCACCACTTATATTTAAGTCCCACGTAATAGTGGCAAGCCTATAGCCATTAACGTTGATTAGAGTCGTAATAATTCTAAGTGTGTGACCTGAATTAGGCATCAGTTCTAAGATGCGTATCTGTCACGTGCCTTCTTCGGGTCGATTCATGTAATTGTTTTTGGACATATTATACAGGTGTATTTTTCAAGTGGGCGTGGATAGCCAAATCTGAATCTAAGAATAGCAAAAAATACTTAAAGGAGTCTCGAGCCCGTCTTGGCCCATACATCTCCTTATAACCAACCATGTTTTCGAATGGGTGGCTCAAATAATAGAAAGTCTATAAGTGCCTGTAATGAGGATGAGGTTGGCACAAGAGCGCGGAGCTTGGCACAAGCAAAGAGAGGCCTATACCAAGCAGTGGGTGAAGTTGGGCTGTGGATGATGATGCCTGTAAACGGTTATTAGAAATAAACGTTTGAAGTTTGAGTCAAGCATTGTGTGTGATTTCAACTACCCACTTACCTAACCACCAACAATGAAGAATCATGTCGCACGGTTAGAGACGGGAAGACAATAATTATGCCGGATGGCGACGATATTTGGGGACAGTTTTCCTTTTTTGCCCACCCTGGCGTAACATATATGTACCTCATATTTTATCGCCTGTATCAATGCTCGTGGCTAAATAATAAGAGCTGCTTGGGTCGATCCTTAGGTTAAGCCGTGCTTGCGTAGGTTGTTCTGTGGATGGGTGACCACCCTTACATACCTAGTTGCCTCCATGTCTTGGAAAGCACGTTCAGCTGTTGGTCCCGGCTGTCATTTGTAGATCTTTGACAGTCATTACAGGTAGTCAGTGGCCCAAAGAGTCTGACAACCAGTCTTACCAAGGGGTATCGTATTACCCAGTACTAACTGGATTGTGGAGGTCAGATAGGCAGTCGCTCGATGTCAAATACTGGTGTTCACCTGCATCCGGTTAGACTGGAAGCCGACCCCAACATAGTTTGTAAAAGACTAGGCAGATAATGATGATCAATGCAACACCATTACAATCAACGCTAGTTTTGTAAGATCAATAACAACAGATTAAAAAAAAACAACAATTATATTTTACAATTTATTTTAATCACAAAACGATTTCATTTAACTTACACCAAGTTCATTATAATTATTCATACAAAATTAATGATTTTGAATGACTGAGTAACAAACATCCAGACATGTTTGTCAGCTCATACATCCGGATATTATTGTAAAATTAAATAATATGGTTAAACTGCAACAAAACGATTATGTGGTTGACAACCAACGACAGTATAACTGGCAACATGTACATCCCAGCAGGAACCTTGGGAAATAACTTGATCTCTATTGGATTCTTCTTTATCAGACGTATGAAGTCTTTTATCAATTTCACTTCAGCTTCAGGAAAATCTATAATAGATTAACATAATGTAAAATAATATAACGTTATGTAAACGCTGCTGATATTTTGTTTACAATAGATTGGTTATTACCAATAATCCTTGTATTATAAAGTCGAGCCAATACTCTGTGAAATTTTGCTCCTTGGTTACGAGCCAATTGTCCAGCAACGATTGGCATCAGCATTAATAATAAGTAAAGACATGTTTTCAGTCCCGTATTCCTGAGCTCAGCGGTATCTCCAGTCTATAATAGTTTAATTTATATAACAAAACTGATAGTATTCAATACGATCAATTTAAAATCAGTTTCCAGTCTAAAATATCAAAAACTTACTCCAATAACGACCATGACGTAAGACATTTGATACATAATTAACACACAGTATGATGTTAAAATCGTTAGGGTGAAGAAAAACTGAAACAAATTAATATTTACATTGAATTTAAATCAGAATACTGAGAACATAATTATATCAGTATCATTTAATATAATATATATTAATTAAATTCCTGAAACCAGTACCTGTCGTCCAAAGCAAAGCGCTACTTTTTCACAGCAGATTGATAAATCTCGGTACAGGTCAACCCATTCATTAATCTGCTCCCTTGTGATATCACAAATCCCTACCCTCTCCTGTGCAGCTGATACCAACGAAGTCAAAGATTTGTACAAATGTACCACCAACATAATAACAGCAAACAATATTAGGTACTGTAATACCAGGTGAAGTCTTGTAATTATTTGTGATACGAAAATGATTGACAAAAATAACGGATTTGCTTCGGAAAATATTGTTATAACCACCACAGATTTGTAGATTACAAAAACGAAATAACTCAAAATTAAAATAATGCTGAACCAGTTTAATTTTTTTAAAGATTTCATTAATTTCGAATCGTCGTTGAAACTTTCAGAGACGCGACTGATGCTTCTATAATATGACTTGAAGTCACGGCTGTAACAGATGCCGGTCACGACGGATGTCACAGAGTTTACACAAGTAAAGGTAATGAAGCCAGCAAAAATATGGTTAATTTGATTATATTTAACTCCTCCTAGCAACAATTTAATTACAACAATTACGTCAATGAAGTGCAATATAATTTGGAAAAACGTTTGAGAGATAATAAAACGTTTCATAATTTTTGTCTGCTCACAATAATTCCTGTATATTCCGAAGAGGTTTTCTATATACAGTAAATTCGTCAACCACTTAATTGGAGACATTTTGGTTAGTGTGATAATTTTGTAAGTGCACCTTAGCTACAAGAACTCAGAATATGAAGTATAACTCTTAGTAGTTTTAATTTATTAGGAAAGAGTTGATAAAATGAGTGTGTGTCAAAAGTGTGATTTATGATCGAGGTTGCTATGCGTGTTAAAATAAATAATAGTGGTTACCTGCACTCAGTCACAAAGTAGCCACTACGTTAAAGTTATTTTTCCATAACGTTGAGTAATAATAAATTAATCATATAACATCACGCCTGCAATCCCCGAAGGGTTAGGTTAGGCAGAGGTGTACCTAATAGTGCACCCACATTTCACCACTTATATTTAAGTCCCACGTAATAGTGGCAAGCCTATAGCCATTAACGTTGATTAGAGTCGTAATAATTCTAAGTGTGTGACCTGAATTAGGCATCAGTTCTAAGATGCGTATCTGTCACGTGCCTTCTTCGGGTCGATTCATGTAATTGTTTTTGGACATATTATACAGGTGTATTTTTCAAGTGGGCGTGGATAGCCAAATCTGAATCTAAGAATAGCAAAAAATACTTAAAGGAGTCTCGAGCCCGTCTTGGCCCATACATCTCCTTATAACCAACCATGTTTTCGAATGGGTGGCTCAAATAATAGAAAGTCTATAAGTGCCTGTAATGAGGATGAGGTTGGCACAAGAGCGCGGAGCTTGGCACAAGCAAAGAGAGGCCTATACCAAGCAGTGGGTGAAGTTGGGCTGTGGATGATGATGCCTGTAAACGGTTATTAGAAATAAACGTTTGAAGTTTGAGTCAAGCATTGTGTGTGATTTCAACTACCCACTTACCTATCCACCAACAATGAAGAATCATGTCGCACGGTTAGAGACGGGAAGACAATAATTATGCCGGATGGCGACGATATTTGGGGACAGTTTTCCTTTTTTGCCCACCCTGGCGTAACATATATGTACCTCATATTTTATCGCCTGTATCAATGCTCGTGGCTAAATAATAAGAGCTGCTTGGGTCGATCCTTAGGTTAAGCCGTGCTTGCGTAGGTTGTTCTGTGGATGGGTGACCACCCTTACATACCTAGTTGCCTCCATGTCTTGGAAAGCACGTTCAGCTGTTGGTCCCGGCAGTCATTTGTAGATCTTTGACAGTCATTACAGGTAGTCAGTGGCCCAAAGAGTCTGACAACCAGTCTTACCAAGGGGTATCGTATTACCCAGTACTAACTGGATTGTGGAGGTCAGATAGGCAGTCGCTCGATGTCAAATACTGGTGTTCACCTGCATCCGGTTAGACTGGAAGCCGACCCCAACATAGTTTGTAAAAGACTAGGCAGATAATGATGATCAATGCAACACCATTACAATCAACGCTAGTTTTGTAAGATCAATAACAACAGATTAAAAAAAAACAACAATTATATTTTACAATTTATTTTAATCACAAAACGATTTCATTTAACTTACACCAAGTTCATTATAATTATTCATACAAAATTAATGATTTTGAATGACTGAGTAACAAACATCCAGACATGTTTGTCAGCTCATACATCCGGATATTATTGTAAAATTAAATAATATGGTTAAACTGCAACAAAACGATTATGTGGTTGACAACCAACGACAGTATAACTGGCAACATGTACATCCCAGCAGGAACCTTGGGAAATAACTTGATCTCTATTGGATTCTTCTTTATCAGACGTATGAAGTCTTTTATCAATTTCACTTCAGCTTCAGGAAAATCTATAATAGATTAACATAATGTAAAATAATATAACGTTATGTAAACGCTGCTGATATTTTGTTTACAATAGATTGGTTATTACCAATAATCCTTGTATTATAAAGTCGAGCCAATACTCTGTGAAATTTTGCTCCTTGGTTACGAGCCAATTGTCCAGCAACGATTGGCATCAGCATTAATAATAAGTAAAGACATGTTTTCAGTCCCGTATTCCTGAGCTCAGCGGTATCTCCAGTCTATAATAGTTTAATTTATATAACAAAACTGATAGTATTCAATACGATCAATTTAAAATCAGTTTCCAGTCTAAAATATCAAAAACTTACTCCAATAACGACCATGACGTAAGACATTTGATACATAATTAACACACAGTATGATGTTAAAATCGTTAGGGTGAAGAAAAACTGAAACAAATTAATATTTACATTGAATTTAAATCAGAATACTGAGAACATAATTATATCAGTATCATTTAATATAATATATATTAATTAAATTCCTGAAACCAGTACCTGTCGTCCAAAGCAAAGCGCTACTTTTTCACAGCAGATTGATAAATCTCGGTACAGGTCAACCCATTCATTAATCTGCTCCCTTGTGATATCACAAATCCCTACCCTCTCCTGTGCAGCTGATACCAACGAAGTCAAAGATTTGTACAAATGTACCACCAACATAATAACAGCAAACAATATTAGGTACTGTAATACCAGGTGAAGTCTTGTAATTATTTGTGATACGAAAATGATTGACAAAAATAACGGATTTGCTTCGGAAAATATTGTTATAACCACCACAGATTTGTAGATTACAAAAACGAAATAACTCAAAATTAAAATAATGCTGAACCAGTTTAATTTTTTTAAAGATTTCATTAATTTCGAATCGTCGTTGAAACTTTCAGAGACGCGACTGATGCTTCTATAATATGACTTGAAGTCACGGCTGTAACAGATGCCGGTCACGACGGATGTCACAGAGTTTACACAAGTAAAGGTAATGAAGCCAGCAAAAATATGGTTAATTTGATTATATTTAACTCCTCCTAGCAACAATTTAATTACAACAATTACGTCAATGAAGTGCAATATAATTTGGAAAAACGTTTGAGAGATAATAAAACGTTTCATAATTTTTGTCTGCTCACAATAATTCCTGTATATTCCGAAGAGGTTTTCTATATACAGTAAATTCGTCAACCACTTAATTGGAGACATTTTGGTTAGTGTGATAATTTTGTAAGTGCACCTTAGCTACAAGAACTCAGAATATGAAGTATAACTCTTAGTAGTTTTAATTTATTAGGAAAGAGTTGATAAAATGAGTGTGTGTCAAAAGTGTGATTTATGATCGAGGTTGCTATGCGTGTTAAAATAAATAATAGTGGTTACCTGCACTCAGTCACAAAGTAGCCACTACGTTAAAGTTATTTTTCCATAACGTTGAGTAATAATAAATTAATAATATAACATCACGCCTGCAATCCCCGAAGGGTTAGGTTAGGCAGAGGTGTACCTAATAGTGCACCCACATTTCACCACTTATATTTAAGTCCCACGTAATAGTGGCAAGCCTATAGCCATTAACGTTGATTAGAGTCGTAATAATTCTAAGTGTGTGACCTGAATTAGGCATCAGTTCTAAGATGCGTATCTGTCACGTGCCTTCTTCGGGTCGATTCATGTAATTGTTTTTGGACATATTATACAGGTGTATTTTTCAAGTGGGCGTGGATAGCCAAATCTGAATCTAAGAATAGCAAAAAATACTTAAAGGAGTCTCGAGCCCGTCTTGGCCCATACATCTCCTTATAAACAACCATGTTTTCGAATGGGTGGCTCAAATAATAGAAAGTCTATAAGTGCCTGTAATGAGGATGAGGTTGGCACAAGAGCGCGGAGCTTGGCACAAGCAAAGAGAGGCCTATACCAAGCAGTGGGTGAAGTTGGGCTGTGGATGATGATGCCTGTAAACGGTTATTAGAAATAAACGTTTGAAGTTTGAGTCAAGCATTGTGTGTGATTTCAACTACCCACTTACCTATCCACCAACAATGAAGAATCATGTCGCACGGTTAGAGACGGGAAGACAATAATTATGCCGGATGGCGACGATATTTGGGGACAGTTTTCCTTTTTTGCCCACCCTGGCGTAACATATATGTACCTCATATTTTATCGCCTGTATCAATGCTCGTGGCTAAATAATAAGAGCTGCTTGGGTCGATCCTTAGGTTAAGCCGTGCTTGCGTAGGTTGTTCTGTGGATGGGTGACCACCCTTACATACCTAGTTGCCTCCATGTCTTGGAAAGCACGTTCAGCTGTTGGTCCCGGCTGTCATTTGTAGATCTTTGACAGTCATTACAGGTAGTCAGTGGCCCAAAGAGTCTGACAACCAGTCTTACCAAGGGGTATCGTATTACCCAGTACTAACTGGATTGTGGAGGTCAGATAGGCAGTCGCTCGATGTCAAATACTGGTGTTCACCTGCATCCGGTTAGACTGGAAGCCGACCCCAACATAGTTTGTAAAAGACTAGGCAGATAATGATGATCAATGCAACACCATTACAATCAACGCTAGTTTTGTAAGATCAATAACAACAGATTAAAAAAAAACAACAATTATATTTTACAATTTATTTTAATCACAAAACGATTTCATTTAACTTACACCAAGTTCATTATAATTATTCATACAAAATTAATGATTTTGAATGACTGAGTAACAAACATCCAGACATGTTTGTCAGCTCATACATCCGGATATTATTGTAAAATTAAATAATATGGTTAAACTGCAACAAAACGATTATGTGGTTGACAACCAACGACAGTATAACTGGCAACATGTACATCCCAGCAGGAACCTTGGGAAATAACTTGATCTCTATTGGATTCTTCTTTATCAGACGTATGAAGTCTTTTATCAATTTCACTTCAGCTTCAGGAAAATCTATAATAGATTAACATAATGTAAAATAATATAACGTTATGTAAACGCTGCTGATATTTTGTTTACAATAGATTGGTTATTACCAATAATCCTTGTATTATAAAGTCGAGCCAATACTCTGTGAAATTTTGCTCCTTGGTTACGAGCCAATTGTCCAGCAACGATTGGCATCAGCATTAATAATAAGTAAAGACATGTTTTCAGTCCCGTATTCCTGAGCTCAGCGGTATCTCCAGTCTATAATAGTTTAATTTATATAACAAAACTGATAGTATTCAATACGATCAATTTAAAATCAGTTTCCAGTCTAAAATATCAAAAACTTACTCCAATAACGACCATGACGTAAGACATTTGATACATAATTAACACACAGTATGATGTTAAAATCGTTAGGGTGAAGAAAAACTGAAACAAATTAATATTTACATTGAATTTAAATCTGAATACTGAGAACATAATTATATCAGTATCATTTAATATAATATATATTAATTAAATTCCTGAAACCAGTACCTGTCGTCCAAAGCAAAGCGCTACTTTTTCACAGCAGATTGATAAATCTCGGTACAGGTCAACCCATTCATGAATCTGCTCCCTTGTGATATCACAAATCCCTACCCTCTCCTGTGCAGCTGATACCAACGAAGTCAAAGATTTGTACAAATGTACCACCAACATAATAACAGCAAACAATATTAGGTACTGTAATACCAGGTGAAGTCTTGTAATTATTTGTGATACGAAAATGATTGACAAAAATAACGGATTTGCTTCGGAAAATATTGTTATAACCACCACAGCTTTGTAGATTACAAAAACAAAATAACTCAAAATTAAAATAATGCTGAACCAGTTTAATTTTTTTAAAGATTTCACTAATTTCGAATCGTCGTTGAAACTTTCAGAGACGCGACTGATGCTTCTATAATATGACTTGAAGTCACGGCTGTAACAGATGCCGGTCACGACGGATGTCACAGAGTTTACACAAGTAAAGGTAATGAAGCCAGCAAAAATATGGTTAATTTGATTATATTTAACTCCTCCTAGCAACAATTTAATTACAACAATTACGTCAATGAAGTGCAATATAATTTGGAAAAACGTTTGAGAGATAATAAAACGTTTCATAATTTTTGTCTGCTCACAATAATTCCTGTATATTCCGAAGAGGTTTTCTATATACAGTAAATTCGTCAACCACTTAATTGGAGACATTTTGGTTAGTGTGATAATTTTGTAAGTGCACCTTAGCTACAAGAACTCAGAATATGAAGTATAACTCTTAGTAGTTTTAATTTATTAGGAAAGAGTTGATAAAATGAGTGTGTGTCAAAAGTGTGATTTATGATCGAGGTTGCTATGCGTGTTAAAATAAATAATAGTGGTTACCTGCACTCAGTCACAAAGTAGCCACTACGTTAAAGTTATTTTTCCATAACGTTGAGTAATAATAAATTAATAATATAACATCACGCCTGCAATCCCCGAAGGGTTAGGTTAGGCAGAGGTGTACCTAATAGTGCACCCACATTTCACCACTTATATTTAAGTCCCACGTAATAGTGGCAAGCCTATAGCCATTAACGTTGATTAGAGTCGTAATAATTCTAAGTGTGTGACCTGAATTAGGCATCAGTTCTAAGATGCGTATCTGTCACGTGCCTTCTTCGGGTCGATTCATGTAATTGTTTTTGGACATATTATACAGGTGTATTTTTCAAGTGGGCGTGGATAGCCAAATCTGAATCTAAGAATAGCAAAAAATACTTAAAGGAGTCTCGAGCCCGTCTTGGCCCATACATCTCCTTATAACCAACCATGTTTTCGAATGGGTGGCTCAAATAATAGAAAGTCTATAAGTGCCTGTAATGAGGATGAGGTTGGCACAAGAGCGCGGAGCTTGGCACAAGCAAAGAGAGGCCTATACCAAGCAGTGGGTGAAGTTGGGCTGTGGATGATGATGCCTGTAAACGGTTATTAGAAATAAACGTTTGAAGTTTGAGTCAAGCATTGTGTGTGATTTCAACTACCCACTTACCTATCCACCAACAATGAAGAATCATGTCGCACGGTTAGAGACGGGAAGACAATAATTATGCCGGATGGCGACGATATTTGGGGACAGTTTTCCTTTTTTGCCCACCCTGGCGAAACATATATGTACCTCATATTTTATCGCCTGTATCAATGCTCGTGGCTAAATAATAAGAGCTGCTTGGGTCGATCCTTAGGTTAAGCCGTGCTTGCGTAGGTTGTTCTGTGGATGGGTGACCACCCTTACATACCTAGTTGCCTCCATGTCTTGGAAAGCACGTTCAGCTGTTGGTCCCGGCTGTCATTTGTAGATCTTTGACAGTCATTACAGGTAGTCAGTGGCCCAAAGAGTCTGACAACCAGTCTTACCAAGGGGTATCGTATTACCCAGTACTAACTGGATTGTGGAGGTCAGATAGGCAGTCGCTCGATGTCAAATACTGGTGTTCACCTGCATCCGGTTAGACTGGAAGCCGACCCCAACATAGTTTGTAAAAGACTAGGCAGATAATGATGATCAATGCAACACCATTACAATCAACGCTAGTTTTGTAAGATCAATAACAACAGATTAAAAAAAAACAACAATTACATTTTACAATTTCTTTTAATCACAAAACGATTTCAATTAACTCACACCAAGAGCATTATATAATCATAATTATTCATACAAAATTAAGGATTTTGAATAACTAAGTAACAAATATCCAGACATGTTTGTCAGCTCATACATCCGGAATATTAATTGTAAAATTAAATAATATGGTTAAACTGCAACATAACGATTAAGTTGTTGACAACCAACGACAGTATAACTGGCAACATGTACATCCCAGCAGGAACCTTAGGAAATAACTTGATCTCTATTGGATTCTTCTTTATCAGACGTATGAAGTCTTTTATCAATTTCACTTCAGCTTCAGGAAAATCTATAATAGATTAACATAATGTAAAATAATATAACGTTATGTAAACGATGCTGATATTTTGTTTACAATAGATTAGTTATTACCAATAATCCTTGTATTATAAAGTCGAGCTAATACTCTGTGGAATTTCGCTCCCTGGTTACGAGCCAATTGTCCAGCAACGATTGGCATCGGCATTAATAATAAGTAAAAACATGTTTTAAGTCCCGTATTCCTGAGCTCAGCGGTATCTCCAGTCTAGAATAGTTTAATGCATATCATGAAAAACCTGATGGTATTAAATACGATCAATTTAAAATCAGTTTCCAATCTAAAATATCAAAAACTTACTTCAATAACAACCATGAAGTAAGACATTTCATACATAATTATCACATAGTATAATGTTGAAATCGTTAGGGTGAAGAAAAACTGAAACAAATTAATATTTACAAACGAATTTAAATCAGAATACTGAAAACATTTATCAGTATCACTTAACATAATGTATATTATTGAAATTCCTGAAACAAGTACCTGTCGTCCAAAGCAAAGCGCTACTTTTTCACAGCAGTTTGATAAATCTCGGTACAGATCAACCCATTCATGAATCTGCTCCCTTGTGATATCACAACTCCCTACCCTCTCCTGAGCAGCTGATACCAACGAAGTCAAAGATTTGAACAAATGTACCACCAACATAATAACAGCAAACAATATTAGGTGAAGTAATACCAGGTGAAGTTTTGTAATTATTTGTGATACCAAAATGATTGACATAAATAACGGATTGGCTTCGGAAAATATTGTAATAACCACCACAGTTTTGTACATTACAAAAACGATGTAACTCAAAATTAAAATACTGCTGAACCAGTTTAATTTTTTAAAAGATTTCATTAATTTCGAATCGTCATTGATACTTTCGGAAACGCGACTGATGCTTCTATAATATGACTTGAAGTCACGGCTGTAACAGATGCCGGTCACGACGGATGTCACAGAGTTTACACAAGTAAAGGTACATAAGCCAGCAAAAATATAGTTAAATTGATTATATTTATCTCCTCCAAGCAATAATTTAATTTCAACAATTACGTCAATGAAGTGCAATATAATTTGGGAGAACGTTTGAGAGATAATTAAACGTTTCTTAATTTTTGTCTGCTCACAATAATTCCTGTATATTCCAAAGAGGTTTTCTATATACAGTAAATTCATCAACCACTTAATTGGAGACATTTTGGTTAGTGTGATAATTTTGTAAGTGCACCTTAGCTACAAGAACTCAGAATAAGAGGTATAACTCTTCGTAGTTTTAATTTATTAGGAAAGGGTTGATAAAATGATTGTGTGTCAAAAGTGTGATTTATGATCGAGGTTGCTATGCGTGTTAATAAAATTAATATTGGTTACCTGCACTCAGTCACCAAGTAGCCACTACGTTAAAGTTATTTTTCCATAACGTTGAGTAATAATAATATAACATCACGCCTGCAATCCCCGATGGGTTAGGCAGAGCTGTACCTAATAGTACACCCACATTTCACCACTTATATTTAAGTCCCACGTAATAGTGGCGAGCCTATAGCCATTAACGTTGATTAGAGTCGTAATAATTCTAAGTGTGTGACCTGAATTAGGCATCAGTTCGATGATGCGTATCTGGCTCGTGCCTTCTTCGGGTCGATTCATCTAATTGTTTTTGGACATATTATACAGGTATATTTTTCAAGTGGGCGTGGATAGCCAAATCTGAATCTAAGAATAGCAAAAAATACTTAAAGGAGTCTCGAGCCCGTCTTGGCCCATACATCTCCTTATAACCAACCATGATTTCGAATGGGTGGCTCAAATAATAGAAAGTTCATAAGTGCCTGTAATGAGGATGAGGTTGGCACAAGAGCGTGGAGATTGGCACAAACAAAGAGAGGCCTATACCCAGCTGTGGGTGAAGTTGGGCTGTGAATGATGATGCCTGTAAACGGTTATTAGGAATAAACGTTTGAAGTTTGAGTCAAGCATTGTGTGTGATTTCAACTACCCACTTACCTATCCACCAACAATGAAGAATCATGTCGCACGGTATGCATATCCGATAGATGCCGTTAATGTTTACCGTTTAGAAATAAAACGATTGGTTTAGTACAGTGCAATGTCCAGATAAAAGTCGAAACGTATTTTTGATTTACTGCAAAGTGGGTGTACTGATAGTGATATAGTGAATAATTATGTAATCGTTGATGTAGTTACCAGTCAGTACATGTTAATTTTGACAGATGCTTTCTCTAAATTCATTCTATGCACATGGAACGCTCCAGTATTGTTTATGATGCTCTGTGGTAACGCCACGCCATGCCATGTGTACATGTGTACACGGTACAGCCCATGCCAAGCCATGCCACGCCATGTGTACACGTTACAGCCCATGCCAAGCGAAGCCATGCCACGCCATGTGTACACGGTATAGCCCATGCCAAGCCATGCCACGCCATGTGTACACAGTATAGCCCATGCCAAGCCAGCCAATGACAGTTAATAGCGGGAAACCGCGCATTTACTAACATTCAGCTGTGGAATATAAAATAAGACGAAACTCTGCACAAGTGTTTCCACACCTCCCTGTGACCCCAACAGGGAGAGAACACATCCCTGGGCTATCCCACCCGGGGAGATAGGTCCTCAGTGTTTTCCAGCCCTTCTGGCCAATCAAACAGCAGTTTGTTTGTGTTTTTCTTCTCGCCAGTGTAGCACTAGGAAAAACACAGGGGTGGTTTTCGTTTTTAAGGGACTGTCTGCCCGGGGGGTATACGTTTCCACGTATTTCCTCGGGATAGGTATTAGGAGTGGGCATAGGTTAGGTTATGTGTTAGCTCCCACCTTTTTATAATTCTGCCCTAATGGCAACGCCCCGAACCGAGGTATTAAATTCCTCGCTAGGAGCGCTCCTTAAACGTCTGCTAGCGGACAATAACTCCTACATTAGGGATGTGTACGATGGGCTCCTTGAGCCATTCAAAAAGGAGAACTGGGGCAAATCATAGCCCTCAGACGACTCCAGATCCCGGTCACCCTCCCCTAATCCCCGACCCAACTCCGTCGATATGGACGTAGTGGTCAGCCCCGACGAAGTTAGTTCAGTATCCTCTGAGTCCTCTCCATCCGAGCCAGAGGAATTTCAACTGGTACAGAAGGGGAAAAGGAAGAAGGCGAGGAAAGCGAATGCCGCGAATGGTGCGTTTGCTGCTGTTACGGCCTTCAAGGCCAAGAAGGCCGTAACAGCAGCAAACGCACCCCTCTCCACTTCCCTTACCCATATCCCCTCTACCCCTAGTCTAGCGACACCCCCTACCGCGGCTCCAGTCAGCTGCTCACCCAGCCTCATGGCTACCCCTCAATCCTCAGGCGAGGCTCCTGTCAGCCGCCCTAATAGCCCCATGGAACCGGTACCTACCCAATCTGCTTCTACAAAGAAACTCACACCCCCTGCTCTCTATATTCGAGAAAAGGGGAAGTGGACTGAAGTGTCAAAGATGTGTGCGGATCGTAAGATCCAGTACACAAACGCCACATCTACCCAACAGGGTATCAAAGTCAAGGTCCCCACGTCCAACGACTACAGACAGTTGGTGCACGCCCTTCGTGATAGGAATATCGCCTTCCACACGTTCTCGCTCCCGGAGGAAAAGCCGACCCGCGTGGTCATCAGGCGGATCCCAAAGGAGATCCCTGCCCAGGACATTCTGGAGGATCTAACCTCCGAAGGTATCCCCGTCTCGGCGGTTCACCGCCTACATAAAAATAGGTCCCAAGGGGGTGATGAGTACGACATGGTGCTCGTCATCTGTGACCCAGTCGAGGGTCACCACCCAATTTTTAAAATCAAGGCCGTGTGCACTTTATTGGGCATCTCAATTGAGAGGCCTAAGAAGCTCAATGTTGTAGGGCAGTGTCATCGCTGCCAATTATATGGCCACAGCCAAAAAGACTGTTACGCACCGCACAGGTGTGTGAAGTGTCTAGGCGACCACGCCACGGCAGATTGCACCCATCCAAAGGACAGGAGTGTCTGCACAGAGACGCCTAGTTGCGTGCTATGCGGACAATCTGGCCACCTGGCTAACTACAGGGGTTGTCCCAAAGCCCCCAAACAATTCGCCAACAGACTGGCGAATCGTGCCCAAGCCCGTCAGCAGAGGGAAAGCCCCCTGACTAAAGCCCCTTCTAAAGACCTTCCTGAGCGTTTTAGCTCACAGAGGCCCTCTCCGTGGAACCAGCTCAATCACCAGCGAGCCTTCCCAGCCCTGGTTAAATCCCAACCCAAACCAATGCTAATGCCTGGCCTTATGGACAACCCAGTCCCAGTGCCCACTCCAGTGGCTCTGACCCAGGTCCCTCTTCCTTCCCCTAGCCCCCTGTCTTCCAGCCAGTCAGAGGAGAGCACCATCGACACGCTTACGAGGTTCCAGGTATTTAACTCACCTGAGGCCGACCGCCTAGCGGCCGAGCTCAGGTTAGCTAAAGACCTGAAACAAATAAGGAAAATATTCGCGGCCAATCATAGGATCGCGGAAGCCCTCCGTATCCTCAACCAAACTTCGTAATGGATATCACACCCGTAATATCGTGCACCCAACCCCGGTCCCTAAAGTTAGGCTTCTTCAATGCCAATGGCATGGGAGGGTAACGCGACGAGATCGCGTCCTTCCTCCGCGATTACCAAGTAGATATTTTCCTCATTCAAGAGACTTATCTCAAACCCAGTAATCGTGATCCTAAAATTGCCAACTATCGTTTAGTTCGCAATGATAGGACACGTTGTCACAAGGGCGGTACGCTCATTTTATTATCGCAAGGAACTGCACTGCATCCCAATTGACGCCCCTCCCCTAGAATCCCTACTGGAGGTTTCAATCTGTCGGCTAGCCATGACAGGTCATCAACCGATCCATATAATGTCTGCCTATATGCCCCCCATAAACACGTCTGAGAATCATAACCTCTTGGTTAATGATCTCACCAAACTCTTCGGCATGAGTGACTCCGCTATCATAGCGGGCGACTTCAACGCCAAACATCCCGCCTGGAATAGTAAAATGACTAACCCGAGAGGGAGAATCGTCTGCGATCTAGGCCAGTCAATAAACTATGATCTCATTGCTCCTATGGAGAACACTCATTATCCCGATACCACAAGTTATCGTCCCGATGTGCTCGATATAGCACTGCTCAAGAATGTTAGCCTTAGGTTACATTTAATTGAGACGCTACACGAGCTTAACTCTGACCACCGCCCAGTGCTCATGCACCTAGTTTCTCGCTCGGGTTTCTCTGACCCTAGCCAACCCACTCCTACCACCCTAATAACCGACTGGAGGAAAGTAAGCGATATGCTGAAATCCGACACGTCACCGCTCTTAGATGGTATCCCCGACCACATTGTCTCAGTCGCAGACACCGAGGCCGCTATCGACTCGTTTACAGAACACGTGCATTCCATATTAAAGGATTGCTCTCGGGAAGTCCTAGTGATGAGTGATCATCGCTGGAGACTACCCGACGACATACGTGAACTGATAAACGAGAAGAACGCGGCCATACGTGCCTATAACGTTTGGCCCTATGATGAGAACAAAGCTCAAATGCGTTATTTGCAGCGTGCTGTGAAGAAGCGCACTAGTGAGTTTCGTTTGAATCAATGGGACAAGACGCTCAGCGAACTAGAGCCAACTCACCAAGCCTTCTGGCAACTTCAGAGGAAGTTGAGGTCTGAGGTGAGGCTCCGAGGAGGACCTCAACTTCCGGGTCTTCTCCACCTCTCATCCGTCCTGACAAGAGCGTCGCTTGTGACGACTCTGAAAAGGCAGAATGCCTGGCCGACGGTTTGGAATCACAGTGCTCCCCTAGCACCCTTCCAGTAGACAAGCAGCACCTCGATGAGGTAAATGCAGAAGTCGAACGAAGAGTTGCACTCCCTCCTGTAGAAGACCCCGATGATCCTCTCCCTCCAGTCACTCCAGACGAGGTCAAGGATATTATAGACAAGCTCAAGCCTCGGAAAGCCCCTAGCGCCGACGGCTTCACCAATAGGGTATTCTAAACTCTCCCCGCTCAGCTCATAGTCCTTTTGGCAGCCATCTTCAATGGCACCTTGAGCAATAACTTGTTCCCAAAGTATGGAAAGAGGCCACCGTCATCGGTATTCCCAAACCTGGGAAACCGAAAGCTCAGCCTTCGAGTTACAGGTAAATCAGTCTCCTGAGCGCGCTCGGCAAAATCTATGAGAGACTTATTTATAAGCGACTCAGAGATTATGCCGAGACAAAAGGCCTCATTCCTAATCAACAGTTCGGATTCAGAACAGAACATTCTTGCATACATCAAGTCCACCGCATCGTCGAACACTTGAGCGCTGGTTTCCAGCGTGGAGCGATGACGGGGGTGTTGTATTTCGATATATCGAAAGCCTTCGACAAGGTCTGGCACAACCGCTTATTATACAAGCTGTACAAACTTGGTTTCTGAGAGACTTTCTGTCGGATCGCACTTTCCGCTACCGCGTGGGAAAGACTCTATCCTCTCCCCACCCCATCCGAGCCAGTGTCCCTCAGGGCTCCGTCCTCTCTCCTCTCGTTTTCACGCTGTTCACCAGCGACATCCCAATGAACAAGAAAGTTCAGGTAGCCCTATTTGCCGGCGACACGGCTATTTATTACTCCGGCCGCTCTCAGGTTTACATCCATCGTGCCCTTCAACAAGCAGCCGATTCCCTCGGCGCTTGGTTTCGTAAGTGGAGGATCGAAGTAAACCCTGAGAAGAGCCAGGCTGCACTCTACCAAAAGTTACGCCATCAGCGACCGTCTCCTGCCCCCATCACTATGTTCGGCAAGCCTATCCCTTGGGAGAAGCAAGCCAAGTACCTCGGTGTCATCCTCGATGAACACCTGACCTTCGCGGCTCATATCGAAGCAGCTCGTAACCGAGCAGCTTTTGCCATGAGCAGACTTCACTTCATGCTTGTCAAAAAGAGCAAGTTGTCACTCAAGTGCAAGTTGCATCTTTACACAGCAGTTATCCGACCCATTATGACATACGCTTGTGTCGTATTTGCCCATACCAATTCCCGCCACATCCACTTTCTCCGTAAGATCACCGGTGCCCCCCTTTACGTCCGTAATGACAGTCTTCACTTAGGTCTCAGAATCCCCACCATTCAGCAATTCATGAAACGTCTTGCAAAGCATTTTTTCGACTCTTCTATCAAGCATAGGAAACCCCTGATCGCATCGGCCGCCCGATACGACCCATCGCGTATCAGCTAAGTCCGCCATCCTCGGCATACTCTAGTCGACTCCGACGACGCTATCACCCTCTTACAGGAGAGTAGCAAAGACACCAGCACCGTACGTAGAAAATACAAATACAAACCGGCAACATACCGACCTCGCCGCTGAGGTCCGGCGCGTAATCCCCGTTCAATCCCCCCCCGACCCTTGCTTGAGCCAGCCCGCGATGAACCAGTAATGACAGTAATGTTAAACGAGCCCCTAATTAATGAAACTCAGATCCAGCCTGTCCCCTTGCTGCTCTCAGCGACGCCCTAAGCCCACAGGGAGTGCCCTTAGGCGTGGTCGCTTAGTTTTTAGTTAACATGCCCCTGGCTGGAGGCCTTAGATTCAAGGCATCCACAGGTCTAGCCCGGTTAAGCAGTACCCAGTCTCCTCTAGACTGAACTGCGAGATGCCATTCACAAAAAAAAAAAAAAAAGCACAAGTGTTTCAAATTGCATTTCTTACTTTTTAGTAAACTGGCGGTTTCATCCGCGTAGTTTCCGTTCCCTTGGGAGTACGGGGATAAAATATTGCCTTAGATGTTACTCGCTGATAATGTAGCTATCCATTGCCGAAACAATTTTCAAATCGGTCCAGTACTTTTTAAGTTTATTCGTTACATACCAAATATTACCTCTTTATAACATTAGTAAGTATAGGAGTATAGAAAATTATTGAGATTATTCGTGAACGTTAACACGTTATTGCGTGTCCTAGGTCTAAATGGCAGGTAGAACGCACTAATCGCACAGTTCTCGATGCTTTGAGAACCACGGATCCTAGCGAGGCCTCTCATAATTGGGACAAGGGTCTACCAAATGTAATATGGGGTATTAATAATACTGTTAATGATACAACAGGGTATAAGCCGTCGATTTAATGTTTGCTCGTGTAGGTAGGTCAGTACCTATGTGATGTTGTCTCTGACAGTCTCTGCCTGATGTGATCTCTGATCGGGTTTCTGAGCCAGTGCAATGTAGAAGCGATAGGGCTACTAATTGGATTAGAATAGCTAGCTAGGAAATGAAACGTAGGTTAGTTTGATAAAATTCGTAAAAATGTGTAGTTTGATTTACAAAAAGGTGACTACAAGTACGTACTTTGGCGCCAAGCGCCGACTACTAGAGCCAATAAGGTTAATTCTAAGTTAGATTACCTGTATTCTAGCCGATTATGTGATATACATATAAACTAATAAGCATAAAAGGTCTTAGAGGATATTAGAAGTTTACAGGCCTAATAGTATCTGCTGATTCTTTACGACCATATTGTAGCGTTGCTTCTATGTCCGATAGCGCCAGTAGTGTGGATGAACAATTGGAAACCGAAGATCTCGTAGATCTTCTCGAGAGCTAGATCAAAGTTCATTTCCCACATTTTTTTAGAGCTGACTTGTAATCATATAGTTTTGTTGTTTCCATTGCGGGAGCAACATTGTTTCAGGACGGCCGAATATTACAAAACACTGCCTCAGCCGATCACAGCACGCCACTCTAGCAGGCCAATCCCAGTCAAGCCAAGCCACCGCCATAACTGCCGGAGGCCGCCGGTGGGGGGAAAGCTACAAGCTCATTTTCGCACTCCTGTCGCTGCGATTATACGGTTAAGCTGAAACTCTGTTCAAATTGTGTTAAAGTAATTAAATCAAGTGTGATTATACAGTATACCTTTTTGATTATTGCCCTTCACCTCATATTTTATCGCCTGTATCAATGCTCGTGGCTAAATAATAACAGCCACTCTGGTCGATCTTTAGGTTAAGCCGTGCTTGCCTAGGTTGTTCTGTGGATGGGTGACCACCCTTACATACCGAGTTTCCTCCATGCCTCGGAAAACACGTTAAACTGTTGGACCCGGCTGTCATTTGTAGATCTTTGACAGTCGTTACAGGTAGTCAGTGGCCCAAAGAGTCTGACAACCAGTCTTACCAAGGGGTATCGTGTTACCCAGTACTAACTGGGTTGTGGAGGTCAGATAGGCAGTCGCTCCACGTAAAATACTGGTGTTCAGCTGCATCCGGTAAGACTGAAAGCCGACCCCAACATAGTTGTTGTATTTAAATAAAGCACTTGAATATATTATTAACAGTTTTTATTTTATTAAAACATATTAATACTACTAGCAAACAGATTGACACGCGTCACGGAGCCGGTGAGAGAACGTAGACACCAAAGAGTTTTCTTCATCTAGAACTCCTTGCAAAAATGTGAAAAAGCATCCATTTGATGAATTTTTAGTTTATACTTAGCCGCTAAGCCAATCAAGTATCTGATAGATGAATAGGGTATAACCGGAGCGTAAACTTCATGGTAATCTATACCTTTTGTTTGTTTCAATCCTTTTCCAACAAGCTTTGTATCTCGCTATGTTTCCAGCGTCATCTCTCTTAGGTTTAAAAACCCATTTGCAGGGAATCACCTGTTTGCCAACAGGTGAATCGATGACACTCCAAGTGTTATTTTCGATTAAAGATTCATATTCGGTTTCCATGGCTTGCTTCCATAATTCAGAATGATCACTGTTTAGTGCTTCAGTGTGATCTTGTGGATCATCATCCAATAATCTCATTGCAGATTCTGAATTAATGCATAAAAAAGACTTAAGATCCGAACTGTTACTGTTTACTTCTCCTTCTCGTCTCTGTGAATCTCGACGAGGCCTGAGAGTATTGATTGAACCTGGAGGCATGTATGTCTCATCGTTAGGATCCTCATAATAACTTGAACTATTAGAGTCTGATTCATAATTGTCTTCATTAGGAGATTGAGTTAGATTTTTATCGGTCTCAAAATATACTATGCAATCATTCTCTTCACTGCAGTTATTACATTTGCTTGTAAATGTGTTTAATTTCTTCTCTTCTATTTCATTCTTCGCTTCCACTAATTCCTTACACTTTTTATCTGTGGTTTCGGTACAATTGGTATTTTTGATTATTTAATTTGGTTGACAGTTTCTTCTAAAAATACTACATCTCTACTCATTATTACTTGCTTGGTTTTCTTATCTATAAAACGATATCCTTTAGAGCATTCGCTATAACCAATAAATGTCAACTTACGAGACTTAGCATCTAGTTTGTGACGCTTTTCTTTTGGTATATGTACCATTGCTTGGCAACCAAAGACTTTCATATGTCTTAAGTCAGGCTTGGATCCAATCCATCGTTCCTCAGGGGTGATATAAGACAGTGAGCGAGTTGGTAAGCGATTAATGATGTAGGCAGCAGTTGCTATTGGTTCTCCCCAATACTCCTTCTGTAATGAGGCATTGAGTAACATACATTTAGCTCGTTCTATAAAAGTACGATTCATTCGCTCGCTTACACCATTTTGCTGAGGTGTGTATGGAATCGTTGTTTGGTGCTTTATGCCAAATTTCTTCAGACATTTATCAAACTGACTGTTTACATACTCTCTTCCATTGTCGCTGCGAAGTATTTTTATTTTACGGTCCAACTCGTTTTCTACTTTATTTTTAAATTCCAGAAATTTTTCTAATACTTCTGATTGACATTTGAGAAAGTAAACAAATACCTTTCGAGAGAAGTCGTCTATAAATGTTAAGAAATACCTAGCACCTCCGAGAGACTGGTTCTCCATGGGTCCACATAGGTCTGAGTGGATGAGCTCTAGCAAGCTTGTTGCCCGGGAGCCTTCAATTTTGAATGGTTGTCTGGTTTGTTTTGCCTCCAAACAAGATGTACATATGTAGTCCTCATCTTGTTGACATAACTTCACACCAAGAGTACATTCTGGAATCTTATTAATATCGTTGAAATTGAGGTGACCTAGTCTTTGGTGCCATAAATACTTGTCTTCAGCTGTAGCTGCCATTGCCTGCCCACTTTGGTAGGTGAGTAATTTGTAAGTATTATTTACTAACTTTGCATTGGCCACTATCTGATTATTCCTGTTCATTATTGAGCAACCGGTACTGTCAAATTCAACTTTATTACCATTCATTATAATCTTGCTCACAGAAAGAAAATTTGTGGATAAATTAGGAATAAATAATAATATAATACATTATTTACCTGAATACAGTCAGGTTCTCCTGTAATTTTATTTAGTACCTGGATATTTACAGTGCCACAGCTTTGCACTGGTAGAACTTTGTTGTCTGTGATCCTGATACTTTGTACAGGCGGTACAGTTTCATTTTCTAGCCAGTCACGGTTCATTGTTGTTTTAGTTTTGAGTTAATTTTATTTTAATTTTATTTTGAACCTGTTTTTAATTTCTTGGTTTATTCTGTGTTTGTTTTTTATTCTTTTAATTTTATTTTATTTTCTTATCAATCCATGGTCGTTATATTTTTTCATAATCCAATCAATTAATCACAATTTAATCAATTATAATTTTTAATCAGTAATTTTACATCCCGATATCTTTTTCTTTATAGTTTGTATACAACAGTTATTAATTAATGATTTGATAGTTTATTTATTAATATTTTAATTATTCTTTGTTTGTATAAGTTTCTAATGTCTATAATTTATAAATATGTTATGTTAAACCGTTTTTTTGTGCATGTGGTGTTAACCTGTAATTAATTGTTGCACTTGTAAATGTTACTCTAGTCATTAAGTCAGAAATGTACATAGTGTAAACAATTGTTGGTTAACCTAAATAAATAAATAAAATTGTCATGTGGGCTGAAGCTCCAGAGTCCACATACCAGCTACTGACATCATTTACAGATGTTGCTGAAAAAGCTGCGACAAAACCATTTTTGGTACCGTTGTCTTCCTTGTTTTTATTTTTAAACCAACATTGCTTGCCCATATGCCCATATTTGTTACAGTTGAAGCAACGGTGGCCTTTTGGTTTTCCTGAGTGACTATCTTTATGTTGAGTATTGTTCATGAATTTCTTAGACTTTGCATAAAATACGGTAGTACTTTCTGATTTAGTTTTAACTTCTTGCAATAGCTTTGTTTTTATCAAATCTGCACTAATTTTTATGCCTGAGCTTTCTATACCCATAATCATAGGCTTTTATTCATCCGACAACCCGGCCAACATTGGAGTTCCGTTCCATCATCCACATTGAATCCTATTCCTCTCAATTTATGTGCTGTTGACATCAATCTGTTTATATATTCTTCTACATTTGAACTTGATTCGAGGTTGGTCATAATCAAATCTCTAAGAAGCCCTACTTTACGGAGCAGGCCAGTGTCTTCAAATGCTTTTAATAAATTGTCCCATACCAGCTTTGCTGTTTTCGCATCTTGAACATGTACGTATAATTGTGGATCTATTAATAAAATTATTTTTGTTATGGCTTTAATGTCCTTTTTTGAGTCACAACTATCAGACTGTATACATTCCCACAGTTCTTCATGTTGCAAATATATTTCCATCGCAAATTTCCATGTCGAAAAGTTGTCTCTTCCAGTCAATTTTAGAATTGTAAATGAGTTTAAAGCCATTTTTTTAGCTTTTCGGACACAAAACTGGAAAAAAAAATTCTTTGGTTTTTTTTTTTGCGAAATTTGCTTTTCACGGAATTTTCATTTTTACAGCTTTATTTTAAAAACTTTGATAAGGCAGGGACGGCCCATAACCTGTTGTATTTAAATAAAGCACTTGAATATATTATTAACAGTTTTTATTTTATTAAAACATATTAATACTACTAGCAAACAGATTGACACGCGTCACGGAGCCGGTGAGAGAACGTAGACACCAACGAGTTCGTTAATGCGTTCATATATTATCAACAATAGTTCGTAAAAGGCTAGGCAGATAATGATGATCAATGCAACACCATTACAATCAACGCTAGTTTTGTAAGATCAATAACAACAGATTAAAAAAAACAACAATTATATTTTACAATTTATTTTAATCACAAAACGATTTCATTTAACTTACACCAAGTTCATTATAATTATTCATACAAAATTAATGATTTTGAATGACTGAGTAACAAACATCCAGACATGTTTGTCAGCTCATACATCCGGATATTATTGTAAAATTAAATAATATGGTTAAACTGCAACATAACGATTAAGTTGTTGACAACCAACGACAGTATAACTGGCAACATGTACATCCCAGCAGGAACCTTGGGAAATAACTTGATCTCTATTGGATTCTTCTTTATCAGACGTATGAAGTCTTTTATCAATTTCACTTCAGCTTCAGGAAAATCTATAATAGATTAACATAATGTAAAATAATATAACGTTATGTAAACGCTGCTGATATTTTGTTTACAATAGATTGGTTATTACCAATAATCCTTGTATTATAAAGTCGAGCCAATACTCTGTGAAATTTTGCTCCTTGGTTACGAGCCAATTGTCCAGCAACGATTGGCATCAGCATTAATAATAAGTAAAGACATGTTTTCAGTCCCGTATTCCTGAGCTCAGCGGTATCTCCAGTCTATAATAGTTTAATTTATATAACAAAACTGATAGTATTCAATACGATCAATTTAAAATCAGTTTCCAGTCTAAAATATCAAAAACTTACTCCAATAACGACCATGACGTAAGACATTTGATACATAATTAACACACAGTATGATGTTAAAATCGTTAGGGTGAAGAAAAACTGAAACAAATTAATATTTACATTGAATTTAAATCAGAATACTGAGAACATAATTATATCAGTATCATTTAATATAATATATATTAATTAAATTCCTGAAACCAGTACCTGTCGTCCAAAGCAAAGCGCTACTTTTTCACAGCAGATTGATAAATCTCGGTACAGGTCAACCCATTCATGAATCTGCTCCCTTGTGATATCACAAATCCCTACCCTCTCCTGTGCAGCTGATACCAACGAAGTCAAAGATTTGTACAAATGTACCACCAACATAATAACAGCAAACAATATTAGGTACTGTAATACCAGGTGAAGTCTTGTAATTATTTGTGATACGAAAATGATTGACAAAAATAACGGATTTGCTTCGGAAAATATTGTTAGAACCACCACAGCTTTGTAGATTACAAAAACGAAATAACTCAAAATTAAAATAATGCTGAACCAGTTTAATTTTTTTAAAGATTTCATTAATTTCGAATCGTCGTTGAAACTTTCAGAGACGCGACTGATGCTTCTATAATATGACTTGAAGTCACGGCTGTAACAGATGCCGGTCACGACGGATGTCACAGAGTTTACACAAGTAAAGGTAATGAAGCCAGCAAAAATATGGTTAATTTGATTATATTTAACTCCTCCTAGCAACAATTTAATTACAACAATTACGTCAATGAAGTGCAATATAATTTGGAAAAACGTTTGAGAGATAATAAAACGTTTCATAATTTTTGTCTGCTCACAATAATTCCTGTATATTCCGAAGAGGTTTTCTATATACAGTAAATTCGTCAACCACTTAATTGGAGACATTTTGGTTAGTGTGATAATTTTGTAAGTGCACCTTAGCTACAAGAACTCAGAATATGAAGTATAACTCTTAGTAGTTTTAATTTATTAGGAAAGAGTTGATAAAATGAGTGTGTGTCAAAAGTGTGATTTATGATCGAGGTTGCTATGCGTGTTAAAATAAATAATAGTGGTTACCTGCACTCAGTCACAAAGTAGCCACTACGTTAAAGTTATTTTTCCATAACGTTGAGTAATAATAAATTAATAATATAACATCACGCCTGCAATCCCCGAAGGGTTAGGTTAGGCAGAGGTGTACCTAATAGTGCACCCACATTTCACCACTTATATTTAAGTCCCACGTAATAGTGGCAAGCCTATAGCCATTAACGTTGATTAGAGTCGTAATAATTCTAAGTGTGTGACCTGAATTAGGCATCAGTTCTAAGATGCGTATCTGTCACGTGCCTTCTTCGGGTCGATTCATGTAATTGTTTTTGGACATATTATACAGGTGTATTTTTCAAGTGGGCGTGGATAGCCAAATCTGAATCTAAGAATAGCAAAAAATACTTAAAGGAGTCTCGAGCCCGTCTTGGCCCATACATCTCCTTATAAACAACCATGTTTTCGAATGGGTGGCTCAAATAATAGAAAGTCTATAAGTGCCTGTAATGAGGATGAGGTTGGCACAAGAGCGCGGAGCTTGGCACAAGCAAAGAGAGGCCTATACCAAGCAGTGGGTGAAGTTGGGCTGTGGATGATGATGCCTGTAAACGGTTATTAGAAATAAACGTTTGAAGTTTGAGTCAAGCATTGTGTGTGATTTCAACTACCCACTTACCTATCCACCAACAATGAAGAATCATGTCGCACGGTTAGAGACGGGAAGACAATAATTATGCCGGATGGCGACGATATTTGGGGACAGTTTTCCTTTTTTGCCCACCCTGGCGTAACATATATGTACCTCATATTTTATCGCCTGTATCAATGCTCGTGGCTAAATAATAAGAGCTGCTTGGGTCGATCCTTAGGTTAAGCCGTGCTTGCGTAGGTTGTTCTGTGGATGGGTGACCACCCTTACATACCTAGTTGCCTCCATGTCTTGGAAAGCACGTTCAGCTGTTGGTCCCGGCTGTCATTTGTAGATCTTTGACAGTCATTACAGGTAGTCAGTGGCCCAAAGAGTCTGACAACCAGTCTTACCAAGGGGTATCGTATTACCCAGTACTAACTGGATTGTGGAGGTCAGATAGGCAGTCGCTCGATGTCAAATACTGGTGTTCACCTGCATCCGGTTAGACTGGAAGCCGACCCCAACATAGTTTGTAAAAGACTAGGCAGATAATGATGATCAATGCAACACCATTACAATCAACGCTAGTTTTGTAAGATCAATAACAACAGATTAAAAAAAAACAACAATTATATTTTACAATTTATTTTAATCACAAAACGATTTCATTTAACTTACACCAAGTTCATTATAATTATTCATACAAAATTAATGATTTTGAATGACTGAGTAACAAACATCCAGACATGTTTGTCAGCTCATACATCCGGATATTATTGTAAAATTAAATAATATGGTTAAACTGCAACAAAACGATTATGTGGTTGACAACCAACGACAGTATAACTGGCAACATGTACATCCCAGCAGGAACCTTGGGAAATAACTTGATCTCTATTGGATTCTTCTTTATCAGACGTATGAAGTCTTTTATCAATTTCACTTCAGCTTCAGGAAAATCTATAATAGATTAACATAATGTAAAATAATATAACGTTATGTAAACGCTGCTGATATTTTGTTTACAATAGATTGGTTATTACCAATAATCCTTGTATTATAAAGTCGAGCCAATACTCTGTGAAATTTTGCTCCTTGGTTACGAGCCAATTGTCCAGCAACGATTGGCATCAGCATTAATAATAAGTAAAGACATGTTTTCAGTCCCGTATTCCTGAGCTCAGCGGTATCTCCAGTCTATAATAGTTTAATTTATATAACAAAACTGATAGTATTCAATACGATCAATTTAAAATCAGTTTCCAGTCTAAAATATCAAAAACTTACTCCAATAACGACCATGACGTAAGACATTTGATACATAATTAACACACAGTATGATGTTAAAATCGTTAGGGTGAAGAAAAACTGAAACAAATTAATATTTACATTGAATTTAAATCAGAATACTGAGAACATAATTATATCAGTATCATTTAATATAATATATATTAATTAAATTCCTGAAACCAGTACCTGTCGTCCAAAGCAAAGCGCTACTTTTTCACAGCAGATTGATAAATCTCGGTACAGGTCAACCCATTCATTAATCTGCTCCCTTGTGATATCACAAATCCCTACCCTCTCCTGTGCAGCTGATACCAACGAAGTCAAAGATTTGTACAAATGTACCACCAACATAATAACAGCAAACAATATTAGGTACTGTAATACCAGGTGAAGTCTTGTAATTATTTGTGATACGAAAATGATTGACAAAAATAACGGATTTGCTTCGGAAAATATTGTTATAACCACCACAGATTTGTAGATTACAAAAACGAAATAACTCAAAATTAAAATAATGCTGAACCAGTTTAATTTTTTTAAAGATTTCACTAATTTCGAATCGTCGTTGAAACTTTCAGAGACGCGACTGATGCTTCTATAATATGACTTGAAGTCACGGCTGTAACAGATGCCGGTCACGACGGATGTCACAGAGTTTACACAAGTAAAGGTAATGAAGCCAGCAAAAATATGGTTAATTTGATTATATTTAACTCCTCCTAGCAACAATTTAATTACAACAATTACGTCAATGAAGTGCAATATAATTTGGAAAAACGTTTGAGAGATAATAAAACGTTTCATAATTTTTGTCTGCTCACAATAATTCCTGTATATTCCGAAGAGGTTTTCTATATACAGTAAATTCGTCAACCACTTAATTGGAGACATTTTGGTTAGTGTGATAATTTTGTAAGTGCACCTTAGCTACAAGAACTCAGAATATGAAGTATAACTCTTAGTAGTTTTAATTTATTAGGAAAGAGTTGATAAAATGAGTGTGTGTCAAAAGTGTGATTTATGATCGAGGTTGCTATGCGTGTTAAAATAAATAATAGTGGTTACCTGCACTCAGTCACAAAGTAGCCACTACGTTAAAGTTATTTTTCCATAACGTTGAGTAATAATAAATTAATAATATAACATCACGCCTGCAATCCCCGAAGGGTTAGGTTAGGCAGAGGTGTACCTAATAGTGCACCCACATTTCACCACTTATATTTAAGTCCCACGTAATAGTGGCAAGCCTATAGCCATTAACGTTGATTAGAGTCGTAATAATTCTAAGTGTGTGACCTGAATTAGGCATCAGTTCTAAGATGCGTATCTGTCACGTGCCTTCTTCGGGTCGATTCATGTAATTGTTTTTGGACATATTATACAGGTGTATTTTTCAAGTGGGCGTGGATAGCCAAATCTGAATCTAAGAATAGCAAAAAATACTTAAAGGAGTCTCGAGCCCGTCTTGGCCCATACATCTCCTTATAACCAACCATGTTTTCGAATGGGTGGCTCAAATAATAGAAAGTCTATAAGTGCCTGTAATGAGGATGAGGTTGGCACAAGAGCGCGGAGCTTGGCACAAGCAAAGAGAGGCCTATACCAAGCAGTGGGTGAAGTTGGGCTGTGGATGATGATGCCTGTAAACGGTTATTAGAAATAAACGTTTGAAGTTTGAGTCAAGCATTGTGTGTGATTTCAACTACCCACTTACCTAACCACCAACAATGAAGAATCATGTCGCACGGTTAGAGACGGGAAGACAATAATTATGCCGGATGGCGACGATATTTGGGGACAGTTTTCCTTTTTTGCCCACCCTGGCGTAACATATATGTACCTCATATTTTATCGCCTGTATCAATGCTCGTGGCTAAATAATAAGAGCTGCTTGGGTCGATCCTTAGGTTAAGCCGTGCTTGCGTAGGTTGTTCTGTGGATGGGTGACCACCCTTACATACCTAGTTGCCTCCATGTCTTGGAAAGCACGTTCAGCTGTTGGTCCCGGCTGTCATTTGTAGATCTTTGACAGTCATTACAGGTAGTCAGTGGCCCAAAGAGTCTGACAACCAGTCTTACCAAGGGGTATCGTATTACCCAGTACTAACTGGATTGTGGAGGTCAGATAGGCAGTCGCTCGATGTCAAATACTGGTGTTCACCTGCATCCGGTTAGACTGGAAGCCGACCCCAACATAGTTTGTAAAAGACTAGGCAGATAATGATGATCAATGCAACACCATTACAATCAACGCTAGTTTTGTAAGATCAATAACAACAGATTAAAAAAAAACAACAATTATATTTTACAATTTATTTTAATCACAAAACGATTTCATTTAACTTACACCAAGTTCATTATAATTATTCATACAAAATTAATGATTTTGAATGACTGAGTAACAAACATCCAGACATGTTTGTCAGCTCATACATCCGGATATTATTGTAAAATTAAATAATATGGTTAAACTGCAACAAAACGATTATGTGGTTGACAACCAACGACAGTATAACTGGCAACATGTACATCCCAGCAGGAACCTTGGGAAATAACTTGATCTCTATTGGATTCTTCTTTATCAGACGTATGAAGTCTTTTATCAATTTCACTTCAGCTTCAGGAAAATCTATAATAGATTAACATAATGTAAAATAATATAACGTTATGTAAACGCTGCTGATATTTTGTTTACAATAGATTGGTTATTACCAATAATCCTTGTATTATAAAGTCGAGCCAATACTCTGTGAAATTTTGCTCCTTGGTTACGAGCCAATTGTCCAGCAACGATTGGCATCAGCATTAATAATAAGTAAAGACATGTTTTCAGTCCCGTATTCCTGAGCTCAGCGGTATCTCCAGTCTATAATAGTTTAATTTATATAACAAAACTGATAGTATTCAATACGATCAATTTAAAATCAGTTTCCAGTCTAAAATATCAAAAACTTACTCCAATAACGACCATGACGTAAGACATTTGATACATAATTAACACACAGTATGATGTTAAAATCGTTAGGGTGAAGAAAAACTGAAACAAATTAATATTTACATTGAATTTAAATCAGAATACTGAGAACATAATTATATCAGTATCATTTAATATAATATATATTAATTAAATTCCTGAAACCAGTACCTGTCGTCCAAAGCAAAGCGCTACTTTTTCACAGCAGATTGATAAATCTCGGTACAGGTCAACCCATTCATTAATCTGCTCCCTTGTGATATCACAAATCCCTACCCTCTCCTGTGCAGCTGATACCAACGAAGTCAAAGATTTGTACAAATGTACCACCAACATAATAACAGCAAACAATATTAGGTACTGTAATACCAGGTGAAGTCTTGTAATTATTTGTGATACGAAAATGATTGACAAAAATAACGGATTTGCTTCGGAAAATATTGTTATAACCACCACAGATTTGTAGATTACAAAAACGAAATAACTCAAAATTAAAATAATGCTGAACCAGTTTAATTTTTTTAAAGATTTCATTAATTTCGAATCGTCGTTGAAACTTTCAGAGACGCGACTGATGCTTCTATAATATGACTTGAAGTCACGGCTGTAACAGATGCCGGTCACGACGGATGTCACAGAGTTTACACAAGTAAAGGTAATGAAGCCAGCAAAAATATGGTTAATTTGATTATATTTAACTCCTCCTAGCAACAATTTAATTACAACAATTACGTCAATGAAGTGCAATATAATTTGGAAAAACGTTTGAGAGATAATAAAACGTTTCATAATTTTTGTCTGCTCACAATAATTCCTGTATATTCCGAAGAGGTTTTCTATATACAGTAAATTCGTCAACCACTTAATTGGAGACATTTTGGTTAGTGTGATAATTTTGTAAGTGCACCTTAGCTACAAGAACTCAGAATATGAAGTATAACTCTTAGTAGTTTTAATTTATTAGGAAAGAGTTGATAAAATGAGTGTGTGTCAAAAGTGTGATTTATGATCGAGGTTGCTATGCGTGTTAAAATAAATAATAGTGGTTACCTGCACTCAGTCACAAAGTAGCCACTACGTTAAAGTTATTTTTCCATAACGTTGAGTAATAATAAATTAATAATATAACATCACGCCTGCAATCCCCGAAGGGTTAGGTTAGGCAGAGGTGTACCTAATAGTGCACCCACATTTCACCACTTATATTTAAGTCCCACGTAATAGTGGCAAGCCTATAGCCATTAACGTTGATTAGAGTCGTAATAATTCTAAGTGTGTGACCTGAATTAGGCATCAGTTCTAAGATGCGTATCTGTCACGTGCCTTCTTCGGGTCGATTCATGTAATTGTTTTTGGACATATTATACAGGTGTATTTTTCAAGTGGGCGTGGATAGCCAAATCTGAATCTAAGAATAGCAAAAAATACTTAAAGGAGTCTCGAGCCCGTCTTGGCCCATACATCTCCTTATAACCAACCATGTTTTCGAATGGGTGGCTCAAATAATAGAAAGTCTATAAGTGCCTGTAATGAGGATGAGGTTGGCACAAGAGCGCGGAGCTTGGCACAAGCAAAGAGAGGCCTATACCAAGCAGTGGGTGAAGTTGGGCTGTGGATGATGATGCCTGTAAACGGTTATTAGAAATAAACGTTTGAAGTTTGAGTCAAGCATTGTGTGTGATTTCAACTACCCACTTACCTATCCACCAACAATGAAGAATCATGTCGCACGGTTAGAGACGGGAAGACAATAATTATGCCGGATGGCGACGATATTTGGGGACAGTTTTCCTTTTTTGCCCACCCTGGCGTAACATATATGTACCTCATATTTTATCGCCTGTATCAATGCTCGTGGCTAAATAATAAGAGCTGCTTGGGTCGATCCTTAGGTTAAGCCGTGCTTGCGTAGGTTGTTCTGTGGATGGGTGACCACCCTTACATACCTAGTTGCCTCCATGTCTTGGAAAGCACGTTCAGCTGTTGGTCCCGGCAGTCATTTGTAGATCTTTGACAGTCATTACAGGTAGTCAGTGGCCCAAAGAGTCTGACAACCAGTCTTACCAAGGGGTATCGTATTACCCAGTACTAACTGGATTGTGGAGGTCAGATAGGCAGTCGCTCGATGTCAAATACTGGTGTTCACCTGCATCCGGTTAGACTGGAAGCCGACCCCAACATAGTTTGTAAAAGACTAGGCAGATAATGATGATCAATGCAACACCATTACAATCAACGCTAGTTTTGTAAGATCAATAACAACAGATTAAAAAAAAACAACAATTATATTTTACAATTTATTTTAATCACAAAACGATTTCATTTAACTTACACCAAGTTCATTATAATTATTCATACAAAATTAATGATTTTGAATGACTGAGTAACAAACATCCAGACATGTTTGTCAGCTCATACATCCGGATATTATTGTAAAATTAAATAATATGGTTAAACTGCAACAAAACGATTATGTGGTTGACAACCAACGACAGTATAACTGGCAACATGTACATCCCAGCAGGAACCTTGGGAAATAACTTGATCTCTATTGGATTCTTCTTTATCAGACGTATGAAGTCTTTTATCAATTTCACTTCAGCTTCAGGAAAATCTATAATAGATTAACATAATGTAAAATAATATAACGTTATGTAAACGCTGCTGATATTTTGTTTACAATAGATTGGTTATTACCAATAATCCTTGTATTATAAAGTCGAGCCAATACTCTGTGAAATTTTGCTCCTTGGTTACGAGCCAATTGTCCAGCAACGATTGGCATCAGCATTAATAATAAGTAAAGACATGTTTTCAGTCCCGTATTCCTGAGCTCAGCGGTATCTCCAGTCTATAATAGTTTAATTTATATAACAAAACTGATAGTATTCAATACGATCAATTTAAAATCAGTTTCCAGTCTAAAATATCAAAAACTTACTCCAATAACGACCATGACGTAAGACATTTGATACATAATTAACACACAGTATGATGTTAAAATCGTTAGGGTGAAGAAAAACTGAAACAAATTAATATTTACATTGAATTTAAATCAGAATACTGAGAACATAATTATATCAGTATCATTTAATATAATATATATTAATTAAATTCCTGAAACCAGTACCTGTCGTCCAAAGCAAAGCGCTACTTTTTCACAGCAGATTGATAAATCTCGGTACAGGTCAACCCATTCATTAATCTGCTCCCTTGTGATATCACAAATCCCTACCCTCTCCTGTGCAGCTGATACCAACGAAGTCAAAGATTTGTACAAATGTACCACCAACATAATAACAGCAAACAATATTAGGTACTGTAATACCAGGTGAAGTCTTGTAATTATTTGTGATACGAAAATGATTGACAAAAATAACGGATTTGCTTCGGAAAATATTGTTATAACCACCACAGATTTGTAGATTACAAAAACGAAATAACTCAAAATTAAAATAATGCTGAACCAGTTTAATTTTTTTAAAGATTTCATTAATTTCGAATCGTCGTTGAAACTTTCAGAGACGCGACTGATGCTTCTATAATATGACTTGAAGTCACGGCTGTAACAGATGCCGGTCACGACGGATGTCACAGAGTTTACACAAGTAAAGGTAATGAAGCCAGCAAAAATATGGTTAATTTGATTATATTTAACTCCTCCTAGCAACAATTTAATTACAACAATTACGTCAATGAAGTGCAATATAATTTGGAAAAACGTTTGAGAGATAATAAAACGTTTCATAATTTTTGTCTGCTCACAATAATTCCTGTATATTCCGAAGAGGTTTTCTATATACAGTAAATTCGTCAACCACTTAATTGGAGACATTTTGGTTAGTGTGATAATTTTGTAAGTGCACCTTAGCTACAAGAACTCAGAATATGAAGTATAACTCTTAGTAGTTTTAATTTATTAGGAAAGAGTTGATAAAATGAGTGTGTGTCAAAAGTGTGATTTATGATCGAGGTTGCTATGCGTGTTAAAATAAATAATAGTGGTTACCTGCACTCAGTCACAAAGTAGCCACTACGTTAAAGTTATTTTTCCATAACGTTGAGTAATAATAAATTAATAATATAACATCACGCCTGCAATCCCCGAAGGGTTAGGTTAGGCAGAGGTGTACCTAATAGTGCACCCACATTTCACCACTTATATTTAAGTCCCACGTAATAGTGGCAAGCCTATAGCCATTAACGTTGATTAGAGTCGTAATAATTCTAAGTGTGTGACCTGAATTAGGCATCAGTTCTAAGATGCGTATCTGTCACGTGCCTTCTTCGGGTCGATTCATGTAATTGTTTTTGGACATATTATACAGGTGTATTTTTCAAGTGGGCGTGGATAGCCAAATCTGAATCTAAGAATAGCAAAAAATACTTAAAGGAGTCTCGAGCCCGTCTTGGCCCATACATCTCCTTATAAACAACCATGTTTTCGAATGGGTGGCTCAAATAATAGAAAGTCTATAAGTGCCTGTAATGAGGATGAGGTTGGCACAAGAGCGCGGAGCTTGGCACAAGCAAAGAGAGGCCTATACCAAGCAGTGGGTGAAGTTGGGCTGTGGATGATGATGCCTGTAAACGGTTATTAGAAATAAACGTTTGAAGTTTGAGTCAAGCATTGTGTGTGATTTCAACTACCCACTTACCTATCCACCAACAATGAAGAATCATGTCGCACGGTTAGAGACGGGAAGACAATAATTATGCCGGATGGCGACGATATTTGGGGACAGTTTTCCTTTTTTGCCCACCCTGGCGTAACATATATGTACCTCATATTTTATCGCCTGTATCAATGCTCGTGGCTAAATAATAAGAGCTGCTTGGGTCGATCCTTAGGTTAAGCCGTGCTTGCGTAGGTTGTTCTGTGGATGGGTGACCACCCTTACATACCTAGTTGCCTCCATGTCTTGGAAAGCACGTTCAGCTGTTGGTCCCGGCTGTCATTTGTAGATCTTTGACAGTCATTACAGGTAGTCAGTGGCCCAAAGAGTCTGACAACCAGTCTTACCAAGGGGTATCGTATTACCCAGTACTAACTGGATTGTGGAGGTCAGATAGGCAGTCGCTCGATGTCAAATACTGGTGTTCACCTGCATCCGGTTAGACTGGAAGCCGACCCCAACATAGTTTGTAAAAGACTAGGCAGATAATGATGATCAATGCAACACCATTACAATCAACGCTAGTTTTGTAAGATCAATAACAACAGATTAAAAAAAAACAACAATTATATTTTACAATTTATTTTAATCACAAAACGATTTCATTTAACTTACACCAAGTTCATTATAATTATTCATACAAAATTAATGATTTTGAATGACTGAGTAACAAACATCCAGACATGTTTGTCAGCTCATACATCCGGATATTATTGTAAAATTAAATAATATGGTTAAACTGCAACAAAACGATTATGTGGTTGACAACCAACGACAGTATAACTGGCAACATGTACATCCCAGCAGGAACCTTGGGAAATAACTTGATCTCTATTGGATTCTTCTTTATCAGACGTATGAAGTCTTTTATCAATTTCACTTCAGCTTCAGGAAAATCTATAATAGATTAACATAATGTAAAATAATATAACGTTATGTAAACGCTGCTGATATTTTGTTTACAATAGATTGGTTATTACCAATAATCCTTGTATTATAAAGTCGAGCCAATACTCTGTGAAATTTTGCTCCTTGGTTACGAGCCAATTGTCCAGCAACGATTGGCATCAGCATTAATAATAAGTAAAGACATGTTTTCAGTCCCGTATTCCTGAGCTCAGCGGTATCTCCAGTCTATAATAGTTTAATTTATATAACAAAACTGATAGTATTCAATACGATCAATTTAAAATCAGTTTCCAGTCTAAAATATCAAAAACTTACTCCAATAACGACCATGACGTAAGACATTTGATACATAATTAACACACAGTATGATGTTAAAATCGTTAGGGTGAAGAAAAACTGAAACAAATTAATATTTACATTGAATTTAAATCAGAATACTGAGAACATAATTATATCAGTATCATTTAATATAATATATATTAATTAAATTCCTGAAACCAGTACCTGTCGTCCAAAGCAAAGCGCTACTTTTTCACAGCAGATTGATAAATCTCGGTACAGGTCAACCCATTCATTAATCTGCTCCCTTGTGATATCACAAATCCCTACCCTCTCCTGTGCAGCTGATACCAACGAAGTCAAAGATTTGTACAAATGTACCACCAACATAATAACAGCAAACAATATTAGGTACTGTAATACCAGGTGAAGTCTTGTAATTATTTGTGATACGAAAATGATTGACAAAAATAACGGATTTGCTTCGGAAAATATTGTTATAACCACCACAGATTTGTAGATTACAAAAACGAAATAACTCAAAATTAAAATAATGCTGAACCAGTTTAATTTTTTTAAAGATTTCACTAATTTCGAATCGTCGTTGAAACTTTCAGAGACGCGACTGATGCTTCTATAATATGACTTGAAGTCACGGCTGTAACAGATGCCGGTCACGACGGATGTCACAGAGTTTACACAAGTAAAGGTAATGAAGCCAGCAAAAATATGGTTAATTTGATTATATTTAACTCCTCCTAGCAACAATTTAATTACAACAATTACGTCAATGAAGTGCAATATAATTTGGAAAAACGTTTGAGAGATAATAAAACGTTTCATAATTTTTGTCTGCTCACAATAATTCCTGTATATTCCGAAGAGGTTTTCTATATACAGTAAATTCGTCAACCACTTAATTGGAGACATTTTGGTTAGTGTGATAATTTTGTAAGTGCACCTTAGCTACAAGAACTCAGAATATGAAGTATAACTCTTAGTAGTTTTAATTTATTAGGAAAGAGTTGATAAAATGAGTGTGTGTCAAAAGTGTGATTTATGATCGAGGTTGCTATGCGTGTTAAAATAAATAATAGTGGTTACCTGCACTCAGTCACAAAGTAGCCACTACGTTAAAGTTATTTTTCCATAACGTTGAGTAATAATAAATTAATAATATAACATCACGCCTGCAATCCCCGAAGGGTTAGGTTAGGCAGAGGTGTACCTAATAGTGCACCCACATTTCACCACTTATATTTAAGTCCCACGTAATAGTGGCAAGCCTATAGCCATTAACGTTGATTAGAGTCGTAATAATTCTAAGTGTGTGACCTGAATTAGGCATCAGTTCTAAGATGCGTATCTGTCACGTGCCTTCTTCGGGTCGATTCATGTAATTGTTTTTGGACATATTATACAGGTGTATTTTTCAAGTGGGCGTGGATAGCCAAATCTGAATCTAAGAATAGCAAAAAATACTTAAAGGAGTCTCGAGCCCGTCTTGGCCCATACATCTCCTTATAACCAACCATGTTTTCGAATGGGTGGCTCAAATAATAGAAAGTCTATAAGTGCCTGTAATGAGGATGAGGTTGGCACAAGAGCGCGGAGCTTGGCACAAGCAAAGAGAGGCCTATACCAAGCAGTGGGTGAAGTTGGGCTGTGGATGATGATGCCTGTAAACGGTTATTAGAAATAAACGTTTGAAGTTTGAGTCAAGCATTGTGTGTGATTTCAACTACCCACTTACCTAACCACCAACAATGAAGAATCATGTCGCACGGTTAGAGACGGGAAGACAATAATTATGCCGGATGGCGACGATATTTGGGGACAGTTTTCCTTTTTTGCCCACCCTGGCGTAACATATATGTACCTCATATTTTATCGCCTGTATCAATGCTCGTGGCTAAATAATAAGAGCTGCTTGGGTCGATCCTTAGGTTAAGCCGTGCTTGCGTAGGTTGTTCTGTGGATGGGTGACCACCCTTACATACCTAGTTGCCTCCATGTCTTGGAAAGCACGTTCAGCTGTTGGTCCCGGCTGTCATTTGTAGATCTTTGACAGTCATTACAGGTAGTCAGTGGCCCAAAGAGTCTGACAACCAGTCTTACCAAGGGGTATCGTATTACCCAGTACTAACTGGATTGTGGAGGTCAGATAGGCAGTCGCTCGATGTCAAATACTGGTGTTCACCTGCATCCGGTTAGACTGGAAGCCGACCCCAACATAGTTTGTAAAAGACTAGGCAGATAATGATGATCAATGCAACACCATTACAATCAACGCTAGTTTTGTAAGATCAATAACAACAGATTAAAAAAAAACAACAATTATATTTTACAATTTATTTTAATCACAAAACGATTTCATTTAACTTACACCAAGTTCATTATAATTATTCATACAAAATTAATGATTTTGAATGACTGAGTAACAAACATCCAGACATGTTTGTCAGCTCATACATCCGGATATTATTGTAAAATTAAATAATATGGTTAAACTGCAACAAAACGATTATGTGGTTGACAACCAACGACAGTATAACTGGCAACATGTACATCCCAGCAGGAACCTTGGGAAATAACTTGATCTCTATTGGATTCTTCTTTATCAGACGTATGAAGTCTTTTATCAATTTCACTTCAGCTTCAGGAAAATCTATAATAGATTAACATAATGTAAAATAATATAACGTTATGTAAACGCTGCTGATATTTTGTTTACAATAGATTGGTTATTACCAATAATCCTTGTATTATAAAGTCGAGCCAATACTCTGTGAAATTTTGCTCCTTGGTTACGAGCCAATTGTCCAGCAACGATTGGCATCAGCATTAATAATAAGTAAAGACATGTTTTCAGTCCCGTATTCCTGAGCTCAGCGGTATCTCCAGTCTATAATAGTTTAATTTATATAACAAAACTGATAGTATTCAATACGATCAATTTAAAATCAGTTTCCAGTCTAAAATATCAAAAACTTACTCCAATAACGACCATGACGTAAGACATTTGATACATAATTAACACACAGTATGATGTTAAAATCGTTAGGGTGAAGAAAAACTGAAACAAATTAATATTTACATTGAATTTAAATCAGAATACTGAGAACATAATTATATCAGTATCATTTAATATAATATATATTAATTAAATTCCTGAAACCAGTACCTGTCGTCCAAAGCAAAGCGCTACTTTTTCACAGCAGATTGATAAATCTCGGTACAGGTCAACCCATTCATTAATCTGCTCCCTTGTGATATCACAAATCCCTACCCTCTCCTGTGCAGCTGATACCAACGAAGTCAAAGATTTGTACAAATGTACCACCAACATAATAACAGCAAACAATATTAGGTACTGTAATACCAGGTGAAGTCTTGTAATTATTTGTGATACGAAAATGATTGACAAAAATAACGGATTTGCTTCGGAAAATATTGTTATAACCACCACAGATTTGTAGATTACAAAAACGAAATAACTCAAAATTAAAATAATGCTGAACCAGTTTAATTTTTTTAAAGATTTCATTAATTTCGAATCGTCGTTGAAACTTTCAGAGACGCGACTGATGCTTCTATAATATGACTTGAAGTCACGGCTGTAACAGATGCCGGTCACGACGGATGTCACAGAGTTTACACAAGTAAAGGTAATGAAGCCAGCAAAAATATGGTTAATTTGATTATATTTAACTCCTCCTAGCAACAATTTAATTACAACAATTACGTCAATGAAGTGCAATATAATTTGGAAAAACGTTTGAGAGATAATAAAACGTTTCATAATTTTTGTCTGCTCACAATAATTCCTGTATATTCCGAAGAGGTTTTCTATATACAGTAAATTCGTCAACCACTTAATTGGAGACATTTTGGTTAGTGTGATAATTTTGTAAGTGCACCTTAGCTACAAGAACTCAGAATATGAAGTATAACTCTTAGTAGTTTTAATTTATTAGGAAAGAGTTGATAAAATGAGTGTGTGTCAAAAGTGTGATTTATGATCGAGGTTGCTATGCGTGTTAAAATAAATAATAGTGGTTACCTGCACTCAGTCACAAAGTAGCCACTACGTTAAAGTTATTTTTCCATAACGTTGAGTAATAATAAATTAATAATATAACATCACGCCTGCAATCCCCGAAGGGTTAGGTTAGGCAGAGGTGTACCTAATAGTGCACCCACATTTCACCACTTATATTTAAGTCCCACGTAATAGTGGCAAGCCTATAGCCATTAACGTTGATTAGAGTCGTAATAATTCTAAGTGTGTGACCTGAATTAGGCATCAGTTCTAAGATGCGTATCTGTCACGTGCCTTCTTCGGGTCGATTCATGTAATTGTTTTTGGACATATTATACAGGTGTATTTTTCAAGTGGGCGTGGATAGCCAAATCTGAATCTAAGAATAGCAAAAAATACTTAAAGGAGTCTCGAGCCCGTCTTGGCCCATACATCTCCTTATAAACAACCATGTTTTCGAATGGGTGGCTCAAATAATAGAAAGTCTATAAGTGCCTGTAATGAGGATGAGGTTGGCACAAGAGCGCGGAGCTTGGCACAAGCAAAGAGAGGCCTATACCAAGCAGTGGGTGAAGTTGGGCTGTGGATGATGATGCCTGTAAACGGTTATTAGAAATAAACGTTTGAAGTTTGAGTCAAGCATTGTGTGTGATTTCAACTACCCACTTACCTATCCACCAACAATGAAGAATCATGTCGCACGGTTAGAGACGGGAAGACAATAATTATGCCGGATGGCGACGATATTTGGGGACAGTTTTCCTTTTTTGCCCACCCTGGCGTAACATATATGTACCTCATATTTTATCGCCTGTATCAATGCTCGTGGCTAAATAATAAGAGCTGCTTGGGTCGATCCTTAGGTTAAGCCGTGCTTGCGTAGGTTGTTCTGTGGATGGGTGACCACCCTTACATACCTAGTTGCCTCCATGTCTTGGAAAGCACGTTCAGCTGTTGGTCCCGGCTGTCATTTGTAGATCTTTGACAGTCATTACAGGTAGTCAGTGGCCCAAAGAGTCTGACAACCAGTCTTACCAAGGGGTATCGTATTACCCAGTACTAACTGGATTGTGGAGGTCAGATAGGCAGTCGCTCGATGTCAAATACTGGTGTTCACCTGCATCCGGTTAGACTGGAAGCCGACCCCAACATAGTTTGTAAAAGACTAGGCAGATAATGATGATCAATGCAACACCATTACAATCAACGCTAGTTTTGTAAGATCAATAACAACAGATTAAAAAAAAACAACAATTATATTTTACAATTTATTTTAATCACAAAACGATTTCATTTAACTTACACCAAGTTCATTATAATTATTCATACAAAATTAATGATTTTGAATGACTGAGTAACAAACATCCAGACATGTTTGTCAGCTCATACATCCGGATATTATTGTAAAATTAAATAATATGGTTAAACTGCAACAAAACGATTATGTGGTTGACAACCAACGACAGTATAACTGGCAACATGTACATCCCAGCAGGAACCTTGGGAAATAACTTGATCTCTATTGGATTCTTCTTTATCAGACGTATGAAGTCTTTTATCAATTTCACTTCAGCTTCAGGAAAATCTATAATAGATTAACATAATGTAAAATAATATAACGTTATGTAAACGCTGCTGATATTTTGTTTACAATAGATTGGTTATTACCAATAATCCTTGTATTATAAAGTCGAGCCAATACTCTGTGAAATTTTGCTCCTTGGTTACGAGCCAATTGTCCAGCAACGATTGGCATCAGCATTAATAATAAGTAAAGACATGTTTTCAGTCCCGTATTCCTGAGCTCAGCGGTATCTCCAGTCTATAATAGTTTAATTTATATAACAAAACTGATAGTATTCAATACGATCAATTTAAAATCAGTTTCCAGTCTAAAATATCAAAAACTTACTCCAATAACGACCATGACGTAAGACATTTGATACATAATTAACACACAGTATGATGTTAAAATCGTTAGGGTGAAGAAAAACTGAAACAAATTAATATTTACATTGAATTTAAATCAGAATACTGAGAACATAATTATATCAGTATCATTTAATATAATATATATTAATTAAATTCCTGAAACCAGTACCTGTCGTCCAAAGCAAAGCGCTACTTTTTCACAGCAGATTGATAAATCTCGGTACAGGTCAACCCATTCATTAATCTGCTCCCTTGTGATATCACAAATCCCTACCCTCTCCTGTGCAGCTGATACCAACGAAGTCAAAGATTTGTACAAATGTACCACCAACATAATAACAGCAAACAATATTAGGTACTGTAATACCAGGTGAAGTCTTGTAATTATTTGTGATACGAAAATGATTGACAAAAATAACGGATTTGCTTCGGAAAATATTGTTATAACCACCACAGATTTGTAGATTACAAAAACGAAATAACTCAAAATTAAAATAATGCTGAACCAGTTTAATTTTTTTAAAGATTTCACTAATTTCGAATCGTCGTTGAAACTTTCAGAGACGCGACTGATGCTTCTATAATATGACTTGAAGTCACGGCTGTAACAGATGCCGGTCACGACGGATGTCACAGAGTTTATACAAGTAAAGGTAATGAAGCCAGCAAAAATATGGTTAATTTGATTATATTTAACTCCTCCTAGCAACAATTTAATTACAACAATTACGTCAATGAAGTGCAATATAATTTGGAAAAACGTTTGAGAGATAATAAAACGTTTCATAATTTTTGTCTGCTCACAATAATTCCTGTATATTCCGAAGAGGTTTTCTATATACAGTAAATTCGTCAACCACTTAATTGGAGACATTTTGGTTAGTGTGATAATTTTGTAAGTGCACCTTAGCTACAAGAACTCAGAATATGAAGTATAACTCTTAGTAGTTTTAATTTATTAGGAAAGAGTTGATAAAATGAGTGTGTGTCAAAAGTGTGATTTATGATCGAGGTTGCTATGCGTGTTAAAATAAATAATAGTGGTTACCTGCACTCAGTCACAAAGTAGCCACTACGTTAAAGTTATTTTTCCATAACGTTGAGTAATAATAAATTAATAATATAACATCACGCCTGCAATCCCCGAAGGGTTAGGTTAGGCAGAGGTGTACCTAATAGTGCACCCACATTTCACCACTTATATTTAAGTCCCACGTAATAGTGGCAAGCCTATAGCCATTAACGTTGATTAGAGTCGTAATAATTCTAAGTGTGTGACCTGAATTAGGCATCAGTTCTAAGATGCGTATCTGTCACGTGCCTTCTTCGGGTCGATTCATGTAATTGTTTTTGGACATATTATACAGGTGTATTTTTCAAGTGGGCGTGGATAGCCAAATCTGAATCTAAGAATAGCAAAAAATACTTAAAGGAGTCTCGAGCCCGTCTTGGCCCATACATCTCCTTATAACCAACCATGTTTTCGAATGGGTGGCTCAAATAATAGAAAGTCTATAAGTGCCTGTAATGAGGATGAGGTTGGCACAAGAGCGCGGAGCTTGGCACAAGCAAAGAGAGGCCTATACCAAGCAGTGGGTGAAGTTGGGCTGTGGATGATGATGCCTGTAAACGGTTATTAGAAATAAACGTTTGAAGTTTGAGTCAAGCATTGTGTGTGATTTCAACTACCCACTTACCTAACCACCAACAATGAAGAATCATGTCGCACGGTTAGAGACGGGAAGACAATAATTATGCCGGATGGCGACGATATTTGGGGACAGTTTTCCTTTTTTGCCCACCCTGGCGTAACATATATGTACCTCATATTTTATCGCCTGTATCAATGCTCGTGGCTAAATAATAAGAGCTGCTTGGGTCGATCCTTAGGTTAAGCCGTGCTTGCGTAGGTTGTTCTGTGGATGGGTGACCACCCTTACATACCTAGTTGCCTCCATGTCTTGGAAAGCACGTTCAGCTGTTGGTCCCGGCTGTCATTTGTAGATCTTTGACAGTCATTACAGGTAGTCAGTGGCCCAAAGAGTCTGACAACCAGTCTTACCAAGGGGTATCGTATTACCCAGTACTAACTGGATTGTGGAGGTCAGATAGGCAGTCGCTCGATGTCAAATACTGGTGTTCACCTGCATCCGGTTAGACTGGAAGCCGACCCCAACATAGTTTGTAAAAGACTAGGCAGATAATGATGATCAATGCAACACCATTACAATCAACGCTAGTTTTGTAAGATCAATAACAACAGATTAAAAAAAAACAACAATTATATTTTACAATTTATTTTAATCACAAAACGATTTCATTTAACTTACACCAAGTTCATTATAATTATTCATACAAAATTAATGATTTTGAATGACTGAGTAACAAACATCCAGACATGTTTGTCAGCTCATACATCCGGATATTATTGTAAAATTAAATAATATGGTTAAACTGCAACAAAACGATTATGTGGTTGACAACCAACGACAGTATAACTGGCAACATGTACATCCCAGCAGGAACCTTGGGAAATAACTTGATCTCTATTGGATTCTTCTTTATCAGACGTATGAAGTCTTTTATCAATTTCACTTCAGCTTCAGGAAAATCTATAATAGATTAACATAATGTAAAATAATATAACGTTATGTAAACGCTGCTGATATTTTGTTTACAATAGATTGGTTATTACCAATAATCCTTGTATTATAAAGTCGAGCCAATACTCTGTGAAATTTTGCTCCTTGGTTACGAGCCAATTGTCCAGCAACGATTGGCATCAGCATTAATAATAAGTAAAGACATGTTTTCAGTCCCGTATTCCTGAGCTCAGCGGTATCTCCAGTCTATAATAGTTTAATTTATATAACAAAACTGATAGTATTCAATACGATCAATTTAAAATCAGTTTCCAGTCTAAAATATCAAAAACTTACTCCAATAACGACCATGACGTAAGACATTTGATACATAATTAACACACAGTATGATGTTAAAATCGTTAGGGTGAAGAAAAACTGAAACAAATTAATATTTACATTGAATTTAAATCAGAATACTGAGAACATAATTATATCAGTATCATTTAATATAATATATATTAATTAAATTCCTGAAACCAGTACCTGTCGTCCAAAGCAAAGCGCTACTTTTTCACAGCAGATTGATAAATCTCGGTACAGGTCAACCCATTCATTAATCTGCTCCCTTGTGATATCACAAATCCCTACCCTCTCCTGTGCAGCTGATACCAACGAAGTCAAAGATTTGTACAAATGTACCACCAACATAATAACAGCAAACAATATTAGGTACTGTAATACCAGGTGAAGTCTTGTAATTATTTGTGATACGAAAATGATTGACAAAAATAACGGATTTGCTTCGGAAAATATTGTTATAACCACCACAGATTTGTAGATTACAAAAACGAAATAACTCAAAATTAAAATAATGCTGAACCAGTTTAATTTTTTTAAAGATTTCATTAATTTCGAATCGTCGTTGAAACTTTCAGAGACGCGACTGATGCTTCTATAATATGACTTGAAGTCACGGCTGTAACAGATGCCGGTCACGACGGATGTCACAGAGTTTACACAAGTAAAGGTAATGAAGCCAGCAAAAATATGGTTAATTTGATTATATTTAACTCCTCCTAGCAACAATTTAATTACAACAATTACGTCAATGAAGTGCAATATAATTTGGAAAAACGTTTGAGAGATAATAAAACGTTTCATAATTTTTGTCTGCTCACAATAATTCCTGTATATTCCGAAGAGGTTTTCTATATACAGTAAATTCGTCAACCACTTAATTGGAGACATTTTGGTTAGTGTGATAATTTTGTAAGTGCACCTTAGCTACAAGAACTCAGAATATGAAGTATAACTCTTAGTAGTTTTAATTTATTAGGAAAGAGTTGATAAAATGAGTGTGTGTCAAAAGTGTGATTTATGATCGAGGTTGCTATGCGTGTTAAAATAAATAATAGTGGTTACCTGCACTCAGTCACAAAGTAGCCACTACGTTAAAGTTATTTTTCCATAACGTTGAGTAATAATAAATTAATCATATAACATCACGCCTGCAATCCCCGAAGGGTTAGGTTAGGCAGAGGTGTACCTAATAGTGCACCCACATTTCACCACTTATATTTAAGTCCCACGTAATAGTGGCAAGCCTATAGCCATTAACGTTGATTAGAGTCGTAATAATTCTAAGTGTGTGACCTGAATTAGGCATCAGTTCTAAGATGCGTATCTGTCACGTGCCTTCTTCGGGTCGATTCATGTAATTGTTTTTGGACATATTATACAGGTGTATTTTTCAAGTGGGCGTGGATAGCCAAATCTGAATCTAAGAATAGCAAAAAATACTTAAAGGAGTCTCGAGCCCGTCTTGGCCCATACATCTCCTTATAACCAACCATGTTTTCGAATGGGTGGCTCAAATAATAGAAAGTCTATAAGTGCCTGTAATGAGGATGAGGTTGGCACAAGAGCGCGGAGCTTGGCACAAGCAAAGAGAGGCCTATACCAAGCAGTGGGTGAAGTTGGGCTGTGGATGATGATGCCTGTAAACGGTTATTAGAAATAAACGTTTGAAGTTTGAGTCAAGCATTGTGTGTGATTTCAACTACCCACTTACCTATCCACCAACAATGAAGAATCATGTCGCACGGTTAGAGACGGGAAGACAATAATTATGCCGGATGGCGACGATATTTGGGGACAGTTTTCCTTTTTTGCCCACCCTGGCGTAACATATATGTACCTCATATTTTATCGCCTGTATCAATGCTCGTGGCTAAATAATAAGAGCTGCTTGGGTCGATCCTTAGGTTAAGCCGTGCTTGCGTAGGTTGTTCTGTGGATGGGTGACCACCCTTACATACCTAGTTGCCTCCATGTCTTGGAAAGCACGTTCAGCTGTTGGTCCCGGCAGTCATTTGTAGATCTTTGACAGTCATTACAGGTAGTCAGTGGCCCAAAGAGTCTGACAACCAGTCTTACCAAGGGGTATCGTATTACCCAGTACTAACTGGATTGTGGAGGTCAGATAGGCAGTCGCTCGATGTCAAATACTGGTGTTCACCTGCATCCGGTTAGACTGGAAGCCGACCCCAACATAGTTTGTAAAAGACTAGGCAGATAATGATGATCAATGCAACACCATTACAATCAACGCTAGTTTTGTAAGATCAATAACAACAGATTAAAAAAAAACAACAATTATATTTTACAATTTATTTTAATCACAAAACGATTTCATTTAACTTACACCAAGTTCATTATAATTATTCATACAAAATTAATGATTTTGAATGACTGAGTAACAAACATCCAGACATGTTTGTCAGCTCATACATCCGGATATTATTGTAAAATTAAATAATATGGTTAAACTGCAACAAAACGATTATGTGGTTGACAACCAACGACAGTATAACTGGCAACATGTACATCCCAGCAGGAACCTTGGGAAATAACTTGATCTCTATTGGATTCTTCTTTATCAGACGTATGAAGTCTTTTATCAATTTCACTTCAGCTTCAGGAAAATCTATAATAGATTAACATAATGTAAAATAATATAACGTTATGTAAACGCTGCTGATATTTTGTTTACAATAGATTGGTTATTACCAATAATCCTTGTATTATAAAGTCGAGCCAATACTCTGTGAAATTTTGCTCCTTGGTTACGAGCCAATTGTCCAGCAACGATTGGCATCAGCATTAATAATAAGTAAAGACATGTTTTCAGTCCCGTATTCCTGAGCTCAGCGGTATCTCCAGTCTATAATAGTTTAATTTATATAACAAAACTGATAGTATTCAATACGATCAATTTAAAATCAGTTTCCAGTCTAAAATATCAAAAACTTACTCCAATAACGACCATGACGTAAGACATTTGATACATAATTAACACACAGTATGATGTTAAAATCGTTAGGGTGAAGAAAAACTGAAACAAATTAATATTTACATTGAATTTAAATCAGAATACTGAGAACATAATTATATCAGTATCATTTAATATAATATATATTAATTAAATTCCTGAAACCAGTACCTGTCGTCCAAAGCAAAGCGCTACTTTTTCACAGCAGATTGATAAATCTCGGTACAGGTCAACCCATTCATTAATCTGCTCCCTTGTGATATCACAAATCCCTACCCTCTCCTGTGCAGCTGATACCAACGAAGTCAAAGATTTGTACAAATGTACCACCAACATAATAACAGCAAACAATATTAGGTACTGTAATACCAGGTGAAGTCTTGTAATTATTTGTGATACGAAAATGATTGACAAAAATAACGGATTTGCTTCGGAAAATATTGTTAGAACCACCACAGCTTTGTAGATTACAAAAACGAAATAATTCAAAATTAAAATAATGCTGAACCAGTTTAATTTTTTTAAAGATTTCATTAATTTCGAATCGTCGTTGAAACTTTCAGAGACGCGACTGATGCTTCTATAATATGACTTGAAGTCACGGCTGTAACAGATGCCGGTCACGACGGATGTCACAGAGTTTACACAAGTAAAGGTAATGAAGCCAGCAAAAATATAGTTAATTTGATTATATTTAACTCCTCCTAGCAACAATTTAATTACAACAATTACGTCAATGAAGTGCAATATAATTTGGAAAAACGTTTGAGAGATAATAAAACGTTTCATAATTTTTGTCTGCTCACAATAATTCCTGTATATTCCGAAGAGGTTTTCTATATACAGTAAATTCGTCAACCACTTAATTGGAGACATTTTGGTTAGTGTGATAATTTTGTAAGTGCACCTTAGCTACAAGAACTCAGAATATGAAGTATAACTCTTAGTAGTTTTAATTTATTAGGAAAGAGTTGATAAAATGAGTGTGTGTCAAAAGTGTGATTTATGATCGAGGTTGCTATGCGTGTTAAAATAAATAATAGTGGTTACCTGCACTCAGTCACAAAGTAGCCACTACGTTAAAGTTATTTTTCCATAACGTTGAGTAATAATAAATTAATAATATAACATCACGCCTGCAATCCCCGAAGGGTTAGGTTAGGCAGAGGTGTACTTAATAGTGCACCCACATTTCACCACTTATATTTAAGTCCCACGTAATAGTGGCAAGCCTATAGCCATTAACGTTGATTAGAGTCGTAATAATTCTAAGTGTGTGACCTGAATTAGGCATCAGTTCTAAGATGCGTATCTGTCACGTGCCTTCTTCGGGTCGATTCATGTAATTGTTTTTGGACATATTATACAGGTGTATTTTTCAAGTGGGCGTGGATAGCCAAATCTGAATCTAAGAATAGCAAAAAATACTTAAAGGAGTCTCGAGCCCGTCTTGGCCCATACATCTCCTTATAACCAACCATGTTTTCGAATGGGTGGCTCAAATAATAGAAAGTCTATAAGTGCCTGTAATGAGGATGAGGTTGGCACAAGAGCGCGGAGCTTGGCACAAGCAAAGAGAGGCCTATACCAAGCAGTGGGTGAAGTTGGGCTGTGGATGATGATGCCTGTAAACGGTTATTAGAAATAAACGTTTGAAGTTTGAGTCAAGCATTGTGTGTGATTTCAACTACCCACTTACCTATCCACCAACAATGAAGAATCATGTCGCACGGTTAGAGACGGGAAGACAATAATTATGCCGGATGGCGACGATATTTGGGGACAGTTTTCCTTTTTTGCCCACCCTGGCGTAACATATATGTACCTCATATTTTATCGCCTGTATCAATGCTCGTGGCTAAATAATAAGAGCTGCTTGGGTCGATCCTTAGGTTAAGCCGTGCTTGCGTAGGTTGTTCTGTGGATGGGTGACCACCCTTACATACCTAGTTGCCTCCATGTCTTGGAAAGCACGTTCAGCTGTTGGTCCCGGCTGTCATTTGTAGATCTTTGACAGTCATTACAGGTAGTCAGTGGCCCAAAGAGTCTGACAACCAGTCTTACCAAGGGGTATCGTATTACCCAGTACTAACTGGATTGTGGAGGTCAGATAGGCAGTCGCTCGATGTCAAATACTGGTGTTCACCTGCATCCGGTTAGACTGGAAGCCGACCCCAACATAGTTTGTAAAAGACTAGGCAGATAATGATGATCAATGCAACACCATTACAATCAACGCTAGTTTTGTAAGATCAATAACAACAGATTAAAAAAAAAACAACAATTATATTTTACAATTTCTTTTAATCACAAAACGATTTCAATTAACTCACACCAAGAGCATTATATAATCATAATTATTCATATAAAATTAAGGATTTTGAATAACTAAGTAACAAACATCCAGACATGTTTGTCAGCTCATACATCCGGATATTATTGTAAAATTAAATAATATGGTTAAACTGCAACATAACGATTAAGTTGTTGACAACCAACGACAGTATAACTGGCAACATGTACATCCCAGCAGGAACCTTGGGAAATAACTTGATCTCTATTGGATTCTTCTTTATCAGACGTATGAAGTCTTTTATCAATTTCACTTCAGCTTCAGGAAAATCTATAATAGATTAACATAATGTAAAATAATATAACGTTATGTAAACGATGCTGATATTTTGTTTACAATAGATTAGTTATTACCAATAATCCTTGTATTATAAAGTCGAGCTAATACTCTGTGGAATTTCGCTCCCTGGTTACGAGCCAATTGTCCAGCAACGATTGGCATCGGCATTAATAATAAGTAAAAACATGTTTTAAGACCCGCATTCCTGAGCTCAGCGGTATCTCCAGTCTAGAATAGTTTAATGCATATCATGAAAAACCTGATGGTATTAAATACGATCAATTTAAAATCAGTTTCCAATCTAAAATATCAAAAACTTACTTCAATAACAACCATGATGTAAGACATTTCATACATAATTATCACATAGTATAATGTTGAAATCGTTAGGGTGAAGAAAAACTGAAACAAATTAATATTTACAAACGAATTTAAATCAGAATACTGAGAACATATATCAGTATTATGTTACATATATATTAATTAAATTCCTGAAACAAGTACCTGTCGTCCAAAGCAAAGCGCTACTTTTTCACAGCAGTTTAATAAATCTCGGTACAGGTCAACCCATTCATGAATCTGCTCCCTTGTGATATCACAACTCCCTACCCTCTCCTGAGCAGCTGATACCAACGAAGTCAAAGATTTGAACAAATGTACCACCAACATAATAACAGCAAACAATATTAGGTACTGTAATACCAGGTGAAGTCTTGTAATTATTTGTGATACGAAAATGATTGACTTAAATAACGGATTTGCTTCGGAAAATATTGTTAGAACCACCACAGCTTTGTAGATTACAAAAACGAAATAACTCAAAATTAAAACAATGCTGAACCAGTTTAATTTTTTAAAAGATTTCATTAATTTCGAGTCGTCATTGAAACTTTCAGAGACGCGACTGATGCTTCTATAATATGACTTGAAGTCACGGCTGTAACAGATGCCGGTCACGACGGATGTCACTGAGTTTACACAAGTTAAGATATAGAAGCCAGCAAAAATATAGTTAATTTGATCATATTTATCTCCTCCTAGCAACAATTTGATTTCAATAATAACGTCAATGAAGTGCAATATAATTTGGGAGAACGTTTGAGAGATAATAAAACGTTTCATAATTTTTGTCTGCTCGCAATAATTCCTGTATATTCCGAAGAGGTTTTCGATAAACAGTAAATTCTTCAACCACTTTATTGGAGACATTTTGGTTAATGTCATAAATATAGGTACACCTGGTCTTAGCTACAAGAACTCAGAGTAGAAAGTATAACTCTTCGTCATTTTAATTTACTAGGAAAATATAGATAAAGTGATTGTGTGTCAAAATTGTGATTTATGAGCGAGGTTCCCATGCGTGTTAATAAAATTAATATAGGTTACTACACTGAGCTAAAAAATAACCACTAAATTAATGTTCTTTTTCCTTAATGTTGATTTGAATCGTAATAATAAGGGGTGTCAAAATACCCTTAAGGAAGCCGAAGGGAATTTCTTCTCCCCATCATTACAATACAATATCTTTATTACCTCTCTTTACAAAGGTGCGCATAGTTATAATAAACATAATTGTTAGAATAACGTTTTAACAAAATGCATAATATATTTATGTTCCTTTGCAAAAGACTTGCGTCCATACCTCGAATTAAATCGTTGTGATATTTTTTTTATTCTGACTATTCCTGGGAACCTTCTAGTTACTGAGATATTGGAGGTCAAAATAAACGGCAAAAATCCACCCTAAAGGGTAAAAACGGGACCCTATTTCTAAGACTCCACTGTCAGTCCGTCTGTCTGTCACCAGGCTGTATCTCATGAACCGTGATAGCTAGACAGTTGAAAATTTCACAGATGATGTATTTCTGTTGCTGCTATAACAACAAAAACAGAATAAAATAAATATTTAAGGGTGGCTCCCATCCATTGTGAGGATCGACCGGAGGACACGGTGGAGGTGGACGGAATGGGACGCCGTCACCTCCTTCTGCGAAGCAGTAATGCTAGCGAAGGAGGTGGCGAACCGTGAGAGGGAGAGATCCTCACGTCCCGGCCGCCGCGGGAGACGCCCCGGGCGTCGGGGGCCACGTGGTGGCTTCCGGCCACCGTAGGCGCGGGCCCTGTGGACGGGGAGCTATGGGCTAGCTCGTGTTCCACGCGCGCCTCAAAGAGAGTCAGCAATAAGGAAGGGGTCCGCAAGGGCCGAAGCCTGCCGGGGTTGCGGGACTATTCGAAAGAGATACCGTGGCCCCGGAACACAAAGGGCGATGAAGGAACATGGATGGGTTTTAGTTTTAGTCAGTAAAAGTTTGACACTCCCTCCTGCTCCGCCCAGAGCGGGAGGAGTCATTTGATGGTTTCCCATCCAAGAAAAAAAAAAAATGTTGTCTAGACATAATGGTACGGAACCCTTCGTGCGCGAGTCCAACTCGCACTTGGCCGGTTTTTTAATGTTTTATATCTGAGCTGTGCTGATGGACGCATTGAGTAGTACCTACAGGGGTGTACGACGTAGTACATCAGCACAATGAAATCTTACCGCAAAACTAAATTTTTCACACTAAATAAAAAAATTGTCCGCAATCGTTTTTGCGTAGAGTTACCTAGTTTGATGTACAGAATGCTTGATTGACGGGTTCGTGAAGGGTCCGTTTTCACTTTGTATGCTATAATAGGCGAGACGACAAAAAAAAATCTAATTAGTCCGTCACTTAGATTACTAACAAAAAATATTTGACCCGTGTTTTTTCTTTTGTTACGTAAACCAAAGTTGACGAAGATATGACGCTTTTAAAATTCTCAATACTTCACGCCAATTTTTAGCTAGTTCCGACGTCACGAGCCCCCACTCCCGAGTTTTGATGCGTTTTATCTTTGTCAATATTCATTGATTTACAAAAACAAAAAATACGTGTCCATTAATTTCCAATACTCTAATTGACGGACTATATAGATTTGCAATTTTTTGATACTATCGTCATGCCTATTCATCATTCATCATCATTTCAGCCGAAAGACGTCCACTGCTGGACATAGGCCTCCCCCAAGTGTCGCCACATTGACCGGTCCCATGCGACTCGCATCCAGCGGACTCCCGCAACCTTCACCAGGTCAGCCTATTATGCCTATTATGTTAACTTAAATAAGTAAAAAGGGTTTTTTCATACAATACCTACTCGACCCAAATGTATGGGACAGCTGACTTATTTTCAGCCATTACGACGTTGGTTCCATGGAGAAACTTGTGCAGTTATGTCTGAATTTCGATACATAGGACCAACCTTTTTTGTATTTTTTTTCTATCGTGACTTCTTGTTTTAATATAGCGTGCATCAAAAACACTCTGTATCTGTGTTTAAGTAGGTAGGCAACATGGACTATCAAACAATTTTAGCGAGCAGTAGCAGTAGTTTTAAACAAAATCGGCTGTTTTACAGTTTTTGACCAGCTTTCGGTGTTTCTATAAACAAAGTTAGTTTGAAATATCCTATCCGCGTCACCTACCACTGATTCATAGTTGTTGTTCTTGTTGTTATACGTTTTTTTCTTTTTTTTTTAAATAAATTATTCTTCTTCTTCTTCTATAGAAAGATTTTCTATGACGTTTTGTTTCTAACCGTCTATAAGCAAAATTTGAAACAGACAAAGATAGCAACCTACCGAAACCGATCAGTAAGTTATTGAAAATGGCCATAAATCATACTGAACACGTGGTAACCGCTTGTCTCGGTATCCCTTCCACCATGTATATACTTAACATAAGCAACCGAAAACTTTATTCCAATCATATTAAGTCGTTGTAGGATAGAAATACGAAACGCCTTTAAAACGATTGCCATTTATGTAAGCCCAAACAAAGGACAGACTGGCATCTGTGTATAAAACCAAAAATCCCAGATCCATGCCAGCCTAGTAATTTTTGTAAGGAATGGTATTTATCGAAACGACGATTTTAAAAATAGGAGTGAAAAGTGTATGGATCAATTTTGGCCTACCTTATAATAAAAACATAACCTTTCCTTGGCAGCCGGGTAAAAATGAATTGTATAGTTGTTTATTTGATGATACTTTAGCATCGATGACGAATCGGTACTACAAAAACAAAAATTGTTGAACAGTTGTGAATCGTGATCTTTTGTTTTTTGATGACGAGAAGGAACAGTGACGAGTCGGGCATAACTCATTTGAAACGCCAGTTTTCAAATGTTTTAGGATCAGAGTTAGCTTTTATGTTATTTTTTGTGTCTACCTATCACTTGACATGTTTGACATCCCAATGTTAATTAATGGCTTTTCAACCATGGCCTTGAGTTTTCAACATGACATCAGTTAGTAGCACGTTAAATATCATTGTGTTGTTTAAATAATAATGAAATAGTTTGTTAATTTCTCTGTAAAATACAGATAGAGAAATGTAGGTGATAATATTTTCAATGTTATTGTTATAAAAATTGAAGAGGGCTAAGCAGACTTCCCAGAGGTACTCCAAATGACATGCTTATTCTATCACTTATTTGATCATCAGCTCTTACCCACTGTTTAGAGCGGGAGGAGTCATTTGAGGATATCCCACCCGAAAAAAAAAAATGGTGTTGATTTGATACAATGGCGTCAAAAGCCTTGGCAAGATCTAGTAATACCCAAACGTCAATTTATAAAATTAAACTATTATTATAATGACAGGACTTTAAATAAATAATGAAAAATTCGATTAAAATGATTACGAGTTCATTACCAATGAAACTACTTACTTACTTTTAAATTGACATTTATCAAAATACGGGGTGACCTCCCGACGTCCATTAAAACCAGTTAATTTCATCGTTATTATTGTTACCAGGACACACCGTTCCAAAAGAAAATGTCTGCATTAAAGCGGTTGTATAATTTATTGTTACTTGAGAATGCCTTAGGCATTTACAGGAATTATTGTAACGAGGATAAAACCAAGAAATGTTATATTACGTTCCAAATTTTCGTCCAAACTATGTTGCACTCTATAATAGTGGCCGGTCAACTATATTTATTGTTAATAGAAGATCAACCTAATTATATTCTATGTGATTTTGCAATTACTTCGTTTATCACGCCTTTGTTATCCGTTGTGACTGGCATCAGTAATAGTCAGGCGTTCTCATCGTATATTCAAAGCATCACTCGTGTCTACAAATGGTTTGAAAAAGATAAAAAATACAATAACTCTCTCAAAAAAATATACTGGTTTAGTATAGTTTTTATTGTTCTAACTCTTGCATTCTCTGCTCTCAGAACTTTAGATGTTATACTTAATTTCGAGCCAAAAAACTACGATGTGTATGTAATACTTTTCGTGCCCGTGCTTATATCACAATCTTTATTAAGATTTACTATAGTATTTGAAAAACTGGTGCTGTTTGTTTTAATTATGATAGTTGTTAATTTAACCAAATGCTTGAATTCGTTGACATCATCTCATCACAAGGGAGCAGATTCAAGAATGGGTCGAACTATACCAGGATTTAGCAAATAGTTGTAACAAAGTGTCATTATGCTTTGGACGCCAGGTACTCATTTGAACATTTAAATTGGTATTACTTTGCGTACTCTAAATATGTATGTTATCTTTAAGAATATTAAATCATTGGATACGAAATCGTAGGCGAGTGTTTGGTAATGCTGATTTTATGTTTCAGTTTTACTTTTCCATAATAATGTCAGTGTCATACTACATTTTGCTGACTTACCAAATGTGCTACTTGAGCGTTTACGTAAACGTAAGTACATTATGACTTGGTTCAAGTTAGATTAGTTTCTGATTAGGTATAAACAAACGCCACCTTCTTCGCCTCGTCCTCGTTCACACATTCGGTCATACAAGCTCGCCTGTTGCGAGCCTAAACGCCAGGTAAATCGCAGTAATCGCAACTTCAAATTGTCTCGGGACAACTGAGGGGCAATTCTTTGGTGTTTATTGTTTAAGTTCTTTTGTGTTGCGTTTGAAATTGTTTTTCAACATTACAGGTCCAAGACCAGAAAATAGCGATTGTAATAGTATCTTATGTTATCTTGACGATGTTGCCAATTGTTGCTGGTCAGTTGGCTCATAATCAAGGGGTGAAATTCCACCGAGTATTGGCTCGACTTTATAATAAAATGACTATATTTGGTAAGAAAATGCATTGTTTAAATAATTTATGTCATTGAAATAACCGTGAACAATGTTGAAGGGAACTTTTTATAAATAAGGCTAACCGAAAACTTGCTATTTATGCAACTAAAATGCCTGAAAAGTCGTGTTGACTTGACCCTTATAAAAAGTAATTCCTTTTTGTGGCAAAATATGACACAAAATCAAAAATATTGATGTAGAACATACAACTTCATAACAGTAAGATTTAAATGGTTTGATCACGTTTACCTCAACACAAATGAGATACAGCCGAAAACAACAAAGCAGTGGGTCCTATGCACTGCCTTTACCTGCATTTGTATTTAGTATGTAATTTAACATATAATATATAATTCGATAAATATTTGCTTTTTCAGAGTCAAACGAAACTGAAGCAAAATTGATCAAGGACTTCATACGTCTGATAAAGAAGAATCCAATAGAGATCAAGTTGTTGTCCAACATTCCTACTGGGACGTACATACTGCCAGTTATACTCATGACGACTGTCAACTATATCATCGTTATGTTGCAGTTTAGTAATATTGTTTAAAATTTCGTAATTTTACATAATATCTTAAGATACCATGTAGTTTTTAAATCATGTTTTGTGTAGTTGTAAAAAAAAATATGAATGATGAAATATTGATCATCGTAATTTAGTGTATTGTTGTAAATAAGAGATGAGTCAAATAAAATTCTTATCTTCTGATATAAACGTTAATCAATCAGTAATTCCTTCATTCTTAGTCTAAGTACTAGTGTCTCACACTACCAGGGCTGAAGCCTGGTTTTTTAACAAGAGTTCCTTTCATAACGTTGGTGAACACCTAGCAAGAAGTTTGGAAAATTTATCCCTTAAAAAAGACATTTTAGCCGAAGGATATTCTTGCCATGGGACAGCAGAAATCAGATACATTTTGACCGGGTAGGCATTTCATTTTTGGTGCTGATCAATACCAATGAAAATATTATAAAGCGGTGAAGTTTGTAAGTTTCAATGTACGGATAGACCATGCCATGGGTTTAAACATAGAATATTCTTCTTTAACCGACCAATACATTTCCGTGTGATGATTATCTACTCATATAAAAAAGTACTAACTAAAAACCAGCTCATTTGGAAGCAGACGGGATTCATTCCATGTTTTAATAATTGTATATTTTAATGAGTCCCGCCTGATTTGAAGTGTGAGTCGTCAGTATTTTCAGTCGGGTTTTTTAGTTTTTATAATTGTAATGTAGGTAGCTGAATATATTTTTACGAGTTACTCGTCAACCTATCGAGTCCAAAGAAACCGTCGGAGTTAAAGTACGGTCAAGCCATTGGTTTAATGCGTCAGCACCTTCAGCCGACGCCATCTTCATTAGCGGAAAGATACCGTTTTCGGCAGAAAAGACAGGGAGTGGACGAAATCGTGGCATCATACGTCGCGGAGTTAAAAAGATTAGCTCGGCACTGTAAATTTACAGAAAATTTAAGCGAGAGCTTGCGTGACCAGTTCATATGCGGACTCAAGAGTGACGTCATCAGGCAAAGACTGTTTGCGGAGGATGACACAATAACATTTTCACAAGCCGTGAAGATAGCGAACGCAATGGAAGCGGCTGAAAGAGACGCAGCGGTAGTGGATGGAGCGTCCACGTCTAGTCCTAAGGCGGAAGCGGTACATTCGGTCGCATCAAATAAGGGGGACGACTAGCACGAGTTTCGCATCGAGACGCAGCAACAACTGCACAGCTTGCGGAGCCACTAACAATAGTGTGGCAAGCTGTCGCTACAGGGAGTTTGTGTGCAGCAAATGAAATCGTACGGGGCATTTACGTCGGGTGTGTAACGAGAATGTAGAACAATCGTCGCGGGGAACTTCATATCGTCGCAGTCGACAGAATGGGAATATGTATTCCGCGGAGGTCGTAAGCGAGTCCAACGTGGAGGACATCGAAGAGAGTTTAAACCTGATTGGACTCAATAATTATAAGCCAGTAAGTTTACCTATTTTTGTAGATGATACCGTGTTAAATATGGAAGTAGATACAGGGACGGCGATTTCATGTATAAATGATTGCACCTACGAGCGTTATTTTTCACATCTGTGTCTTATGAAAGACGATACAATTTTAAAATTTTATGATGGTACTAAAATAAAACCATTGGGTATAATTCGCCCACGAGTTCGATTCCAAGGGCAGGAAAAACCGCTGGAATTGTTCGTAATAAAAAACGGTACGACATCTTTAATAGGTAGGCAATGGTTAGCAGACCTACAAATAAAAATACCTTTGCTTACATGTACCCGCAAAGGTATAAGTAGCATGAATTGTGTGCAAATTAATGAAGGAATTGAAAATATTCTCGACGGATATAAGGAGTTATTCAGCGGCGGACTGGGTCGGTACAAGGGCGGCAAGGCTACGCTGCGAGTGCGCACGGGGGCGACGCCGGTGTTCCAGCGCGCGCGGCCCGTTCCATACGCGCTGCGCGAGCGCATCGACGCTGAGCTTGATGTCATGCTGCGCGACGGCGTCATCGAGCCCGTCGACTGCTCCGACTGGGCCTCACCTTTGGTGCCGGTAACTAAAGCAGACGGTACGTTACGGATTTGTGCGGACTATAAAGCGACTCTGAATCCCGCCTTGCTGATCGATTGATACCCGCTTCCTAAGATTGAAGATGTGCTCGTAGGCCTAAACGGGGCACAGTTTTTTAGTAAAATTGACCTTTCACGTGCGTACAACCAAGTAGAACTAGACGATTCAAAAAAATATACTTTTATTAATACACATCGGGGTCTCTTTCAGTATAATAGGTTAGTTTACGGTTTGTCGTCAAGTGTAGGTATTTTCCAACGTATAATGACGAATTTATTAGGTACTAGCTGACCCGCGCAACTTCGTCTGCGTTACGTAAGAGAGAGAGAGGCTTAGAGAGATTGTGAGTCAATCTAAAAAAAATGCAGATAATATGCTTTAGCGGACTTTTTAAGAGGAACAATCCCGTCATACATGTATGATTGTTGAGTTACTTTAACCGTTTACGCAGCGCACGGAACGGAAGCTCTCAAAAGCAATAGTTTTTCGCTGTATTTGCAACAATTTCATTGATGCTCCGCTTCTATTGATTGTATCGTGATGTTATATAACGTATAGCCTTCCTCGATAAATGGGCTATCCAACACTAAAAGATGTTTTTCACTGGAATCAGTAGTTCCTAAAATTAGCGCGTTCAACCAACCAAACAAACAAACTTTTCTCCTTTATAATAAGTATAGATTCAAGTAGGTAACAATTTAATTTCTCGGAAAATTATGCAATCATCGTTAAAAAATTGTACTATGTTTTTCCAATTTGGGACTTCCCTCGACAGCCTTAGGTTTTCATCCTTAGACACTCGATGACAGTCATACTCCAGCTAGGTCGAAAGTTCTCATCAAGGTGCATGAATTGAGCCCAAACACGATACTTATAGCTTATTTTTTTTTCGGATGGGAAATCATCAAATGACTCCTCCCGGAGCAGGAGGAAGTGTCAGACTTTTACTGACTAAAACCCATCCATGTTCCTTCATCGCCCTTTGTGTTCCGGGGACACGGTATCTCTTTCGAATAGTCCCGCAGCCCCGGCAGGCATCGGCCCTTGCGGACCCCTTCTTTTTTGCTGACTCTCTTTGAGGCGCGCGTAGAACACGAACGCGCCGTCGACACGGCCTGTCGTCATGAGATGGACGGACGGCGAGCTAGCCCATAGCTCCCCGTCCACAGGCCCGCGCCTACGGTGGCCGGGGGCCACCACGTGGCTCCCGACGCCTGGAGCTTCTCCCGCGGTGGCCGGGACGTAAGGATCTCTCCCTCTCACGTTCCGCCACCTCCTTCGCTAACATGACGGCTTCGCAGAAGGAGGTGACGACGTCATTCCGTATCGCTCCGGACCATGTATTGAACCGGGGCCGGGAGAGAGAGGTCGCCGCCGCCGATCGCCGCTTCGAGGACACGGCGGTGCTCCGCCCAAGTGGGGCACACCTCCACAGGGTGCTCCACCGTGTCCTCCGGTCGATCCTCACAATGGAAGAACCCGGGCGTCTCCTCTCGCCCGAAAATACGATATGACGCCAATAACAATTTAGCTGTAAATATAATCTACGTAAACTGCGTATGGATTATTATTATTGAGAGTAGCATAGCACAGTTCTTGCACGGCAGGAACACGTGGATTTATCAGGCTTCTGATGTTCGCTATACCTACTTTTTGGAGAAATCATCCTCATCATCATACTTATCCCTTAGCCCTTATCCCAATTTATTTGGGGTCGGCGCAGCATGATTGTATTCATTCTTCCATACTTCTCTATTACTTTTTGGAAAAATATTTCACGAAAAGAAATATAGAAATGCACACAATTTAAATACAAAATGAAATATAGGAAATCTCACAGTATCAAAAAAAAAAACTAAACAAATCACAAAAAGTGAAAATAATGTTGGAGGGTTTGAACCTGCAACCCCGTAGTTTACAGAGCGGTAGCGGAGGCTATTAACTTCATTGACATAAGCCACAAATAGCCGTTCTCATGTACTTACGTCATGACTGAAACGTCAAACAATTGAAGTATACGGAAATAATGCAAAATTGCCTACCCCCTTAAGGAAGTAGCGTGATAATATGTAATCTAAATATTAAAGAAGCCTATGCAGTAATTTTGACGTGATGCGCAAGCCTATGCAGTAATTTTGACGTGATGCGCTCACAAACATTTCGTACCAACTACTTATACCGAAGAAAGCTGATTTTCTTGAGTTCCGCTATTTTGTGCGTATTCACGTCAAAAATCAAATTTCGAGAAAATTGAGAAATTATATTTACCTGTATTAGATACGAAGTATATGTAGCAACTTTAAAAGGTTACACTTCAATGGATTTGATTGTATAGGTGTTTGAAGTTTATTAATTTTAAACACAAAACCCTCTTTTTTGCGTCTCTGGATGAGATTTAAAAAAAATGCTGAAACAGGTATTTCTTTATTTTTATTAATAAGTATTTATTCTAAGTTTCATGATTCTAGAACAATCTAAAATTTTTTTTTCATACAACTTTTACCCCCCCGTTTCACCCCCTTTTTCCAAAAAATTCCAAAATTTCTATAGCCTGTATGTTATTCTGAATGTATTTAAATAGATTTGTGAACATTTCAACAATATCGGTTCAGTAGTTTTTACGTGATGCGCGGTCAAACAAACAAACAAACAAACAAATTTTTTTAAAATGGTTTTAATATCTTCAGTTACTTATTTTAAGTCACCCTGGCCGGTTTTTTTTTTTAATCTTCAATGAACAGATTTTTTGGTCTCAACGATTTTATTATATGTATAGATTATACCGAATGTGCAAGTGTTCCTCGATGACGTCATAATTGGCGGGAAAAATAAAAGCGAGCTTTTACATGCACTCGAACAAGTCTTACAGCGGCTATTTGAGAGTGGGCTAAAGCTAAAGCAAGAAAAATGTGTTTTCTTGGTTGACGAAGTGACTTATTTAGGCTATGTTGTTTCTAAAGAAGGGGTCAAAGCGGACCAATCAAAATAAAAGCAATAAGTAAACTAGAAGCTCCCAATAATATTAGTGAATTACGTTCCTTTATAGGTATGGTAAATTTTTTTTCGAAGTTTATCAAAAATGTTAGTTCCATGTTAGTACCTTTACACAGGCTATTACGAAAAGGTGTAGACTGGAACTGGGATGAACATTGTGAACGTGTGTTTACACAGATAAAACAAGCATTAATGGGTACCCAAGTATTAGCTCACTACGATCCCAACAAACCACTAATCGTGACGTGTGACGCGAGCGCGCGGGGCGTGGGGGGCGTGCTGGCGCAGCCCGGAGCGAGGGGCGAGCGCCCGATAGCATATGCGTCACGTGCGCTTACCGTCGCGGAGAAAAACTACTCGCAAATACAGCGCGAAGCACTTGCGATTATATTTAGCATACGTAAATTTCATCAATATATTTATGGAAGAAAGTTATATATACACACAGACTTACATATTACGCACAGATCACAAACCCCTAGTATCAATGTTAGGCCCGCAAACGGGAATACCTACAATGACGGCTAGTAGGATGCAACGATGGGCAGTGATATTATCAGCTTATAATTACGACATAAAAAATTTCGAAATGAAAATTGCGCTGACGGCTTATCACGTCTGCCGGAAAATAATAGCGTTAAAAACGTGAAGGAGGAATCAATTCCTGAACAAACATACCTGCACTTCGCACAAGACGGGTTGTTGCTTGATTATACCGAAATAAAAAAACACATGGAGAGGGATCCGTTATTAAGTAGAATATTAAACTACCTACGAGACGGTTGGTCAGATAGGTGTGAAATCGTGAACTTACAACCGTATTTCAATAGGAAAGCGGAACTGTATGAGGAGTTAGGTTGCGTCATGTGGGGTCACCGGGTGGTGATACCGGAAAAATGCCGGGATAAGATTTTAAAAATCATCCATGAGCCGCACATGGGCATCGTAAAGTCAAAGGCGTTGGCACGTAGCTACGTGTGGTGGCCGGGCATCGACGAGGCGGTGGAGCGCGAGTGTCGCGCGTGCACCGTGTGCGCCGCGTACGCGGACGACCCCCCGCGCGCTTCCCCCCGCTCTTGGCCCTGGCCCGCCAGGCCGTGGTCTCGCCTGCATCTGGACTTTATGGGGCCTACATGCGGGAAAACTTATTTAGTAATAGTAGACTCAACATCCAAGTGGCTAGAGGTATTTCAAGTTCCCAGTACTGCAGCGAGTCATACGATGGTCAGGTTGCGCGAGCTGTGGAGGAGGTGGGGAGTCCCCAGGCAGATAGTGTCGGATAATGGACCGCCGTTCACTAGTAGTGAATTTGCACAATTCGTACAAAGTGACGGTATCCAGCATATATTCACAGCCCCCTATCATCCATCTTCTAATGGGGCCGCGGAAAATACTGTAAAGACTTTGAAAAGAGTTATTAAAAAGCAAATTTAGATAATAAAAGTGTAGAACAGGCTCTGTACACATTTTTTTATATTATAGGAATACGGAACACTGCACTACGGGAATAAGCCCATCAGTCGCACTTATAGGGAGACGGTTGCGAACCAAGTTAGACGTGCTAAAACCCGATATGGAAGTTAGAGTACAAAAAGCGCAGCAAGGGCAGGTTGATAGTGCGGGAGGGACAGAAAGAAGGGTGAAAGTAGGAGACGACATTTGGTATCGACAATATCTAAAGGGGGAGAAATGGCTGCCCGGTACTATAATTAACTCGACAGGGTCAAGCAACTATAAGGTACTAGACAGTAACGGTAAACAGGTGCATAGACATATCGATCAGCTTAGGCGTAGGACAAGGAGTTCTCTAGTAGTCCCCACAGATTGGTCACGTTCGCCGGAAACTTTAGCACCTAGAGTAGCACCTACGTCGCCCCTCGAGGACCGGTCGGAGCGGCCGGAGGCCTCGGTGGCGTCATCGTCGCCTGCGCGGAAGCCGGCGTCGTCACCGCCTCAGAAAAACGATCAGACCGATCGAGATACAGTGGCAGAAGAGTTTTCAACACCACCGTCTATACCTGTACCGCCCCAGTCTCGCCCCATCAGGAAATGTAGGTTAAATAAAGATGTTAATTTTAAGATTAATTAAGGATTTAGTTAAGTATTCATTGTTAAGTGTACGTTAAGGGCGCGTTTGCATATCAGGTAAAATTATGCTGTTTATCGGTACAATTTTATGGCATAACCAAACAAAATGCAATATAACTAATAACTACCTCGTATAGGTTGGTTCTTCATCTTCAAATAATAGGTACTTGATCATTGAAAATTTTAGTTTTTTATAATGTAAAATCGATTTGTCGCTGCCATTTTCCATAAAATTAACGATACAGGGTTGAGTTTAGGTACATTTTTTGTGCTATTATGAGCCCAAACTCGACTCACCTACTACAACACGTCGAGGAGTTCCAGTAGCAGTCACCGAAGTACACCTTCAGGACACTCCATCAAGTCCGGAGGTAAGGTCTCATCATAACTAACAAAACGAACCCAAACTCGGCTCACCTAGTACAACACATCGAGAAGTTCCAGTAGTAGTCACCGAAGTACATCTTCAGGTCACTCCATCAGGTCCGGAGGTAAAGTCTCATCATAACTAACAAAACGAGCCCAAACTCGGCCCACCTATTACAACACATCGAGGAGTTCCAGTAGCAGTCACCGAAGTACACCTTCAGGTCACTCCATCAGGTCTGGAGGTAAGGTCTCATCATTACTAACAAAACGAACCCAAACTCGGGTCACCTAGTACAACACGTCAAGGAGTTCCAGTAGCAGTCACCGAAGTACACCTTCATGTCACTCCATCAGGTCCGGAGGTAAGATCTCATCATAACTAACAAAACGAGCCCAAACTCGGGTCACCTAGTACAACACGTCAAGGAGTTCCAGTAGCAGTCACCGAAGTACACCTTCATGTCACTCCATCAGGTCCGGAGGTAAGTTCTCATCATAAATAACAAAACGAGCCCAAACTCGGCTCACCTAGTACAACACATCGAGGAGTTCCAGTAGCAGTCACCGAAGTACATCTTCAGGTCACTCCATCAGGTCCGGAGGTAAAGTCTCATCATAACTAACAAAACGAGCCCAAACTCGGCCCACCTATTACAACACATCGAGGAGTTCCAGTAGCAGTCACCGAAGTACACCTTCAGGTCACTCCATCAGGTCTGGAGGTAAGGTCTCATCATTACTAACAAAACGAACCCAAACTCGGGTCACCTAGTACAACACGTCAAGGAGTTCCAGTAGCAGTCACCGAAGTACACCTTCATGTCACTCCATCAGGTCCGGAGGTAAGATCTCATCATAACTAACAAAACGAGCCCAAACTCGGGTCACCTAGTACAACACGTCAAGGAGTTCCAGTAGCAGTCACCGAAGTACACCTTCATGTCACTCCATCAGGTCCGGAGGTAAGTTCTCATCATAAATAACAAAACGAGCCCAAACTCGGCTCACCTAGTACAACACATCGAGGAGTTCCAGTAGCAGACACCGAAGTACACCTTCAGGTCACTCCATCATGTTTGGAGGTAAGGTCTCATCATTACTAACAAAACGAGCCCAAACTCGGGTCACCTAGTACAACATGTCAAGGAGTTCCAGTAGCAGTCACCGAAGAACACCTTCAGGACACTCCATCAAGTCCGGAGGTAAGGTCTCATCATAACTAACAAAACAAGCCCAAACTCGACTCACCTAGTACAACACGTCGAGAAGTTCCAGTAGCAGTCACTGAAGTATACCTTCAGGTCACTATATCAAGTCCGGAGGTAATTCGTAAAAACAGCAAAAATATTTTTTTGTAGGGACCTACCATAATTTTATTTCTAAGAAATACGTAAAAATCTTTCAAAGCATCAAAATGAGTTCACTTGACTATTATTCTCGCAGTTAGTCGTGCGTACACTTGTGTGTATGACCCGTGTCAATGTAGTACTTCGATTCTGTACCTATCAATTTTGCAAACGCGTCCTTAAGTATCTAATTAAGTATCAAGTTGTGTTATCATTAAGTATATAGAGTAAGTTAGTTAGTTAGCAGTTATGGTAATTATTAAGTTAGTTGCTTATTGTTAATTAGGGGTGGAGGGATGTAATGTAGGTAGCTGAATATATTTTATAATTGTAAGTTAGGTAGGTCAGACGCCGGCCGCAGCCGGCAGTCCGCAATATACGAACTAAGCGAGTGCCAGTCTTTTATTTACTCCGCCGTACAAACATCACAATAATTATCTTATTTCACTATTGAAACAATCGCTGCATCCAGTTAGACTGGAAGCCGACCCTAACATAGTTGGGAAAAGAAGAGGCAGATGATGATTCTGTGAGTTTGTATCGTAATAAAATATCCTAAGTACGGCAATTTTAGCAAACTCTGATTTTTCGGTTTCATGTGCGTATTGTATAATTATCACTTGCTTCGGTGAAGGTAAACATCGTGAGGAAACCAGCATGCCTGGCCCAGAGGTTAAGGCCTTGCCTCCCATGTAAAGGTTGTGGGTTCAAATCCGGGCAATTACCAATTTGCCTTTTTTATTTCATATTTACTTTTCTAAGTTTATCTTGGACAACACAGACATCGGTGAAGGAAAGACATCGTGAGGAAACCTGGACTTAAAATTAATATAAGTCTGAAATCGCTAACCCGTCTTGAGCAAGCGCGGTGATCAATGCTCGTGCCTTCTCTGTATGAGAAGAGGCCTTGCCTAGCAGTGGGACAGTAATAGGCTGGTATTATTATTATGTAAATCCAAGTCAGAGACCCATGAGAGGTTTAAAAACTCTAACACCGGGTTAGGCACTAATCGCACGATAAGGAACAAAAAAGTTTGCAAAAATACTATGGCTACGAATGCATTCACAGGTGGCAAAATCTTTGAAACCGGCCGCACTGCGGACTACTTCGAAACACGCTAGGTGACTTAGTGAAAGCGCCAAGCGCGCAGTGTGGCCGGTAGCGAAGATTTTAGAACATTCATTTCACTTCACTACTCGCTTGGTGATTCGCTAACTTCTAGGCACTGGGGGAAACTGACCTTAATACTATTATTAGCATGAATTAGAAAAAACGAAAATTTTATCGAAACGTATGGTATTAAACGGTAATTTATGAACAGTCACATGTGGGGCCGTGACCAGTATTAGCTGAAATAGTCCGCACACAGACATATTAGACTTTATTCCAATTAGTCGCCCCCCTCCGATTTTAAGCGGAAAAAGCAGTTCTGAAATCCAATTAGAGTTGGAAAGTTGAATTAGAAAATCAATGTAAATAATTTGAAATTTATATCATTTGCACATTGATGAATAAGTGTTTAACTAACATCTACGTAAGTTGGCAACTACTAGCGCGTTCGTAGCCTCATGCTGCGAGAATCAAAAGCTGATTACATCCACAAAAGTAACTTGTTAAATATTTTTTTTTTTCGTTGCTTGCATTATTCCTAACCAACCTTAACCAGTGTCTATATTAAATATTTATTTAGTGTATAAGTAAAATGTGTTTTATGAGATTGTTTAATAAAGGCTTTATCCCATGATCTGTCCACGAAATAGACACAATAGTCAAACAATGGCGTCTCGACCAAATTGGTAATTCGACAGATCATGATTTATTATTATTATTCCATTATTATGGAATAATAATAATAAATCATGATCATGATGATGATGATCTGGTTGATCTTTAGTTATTACTAAAGATCAACCAGTCTTACCAAGGGGTAACGTATTACTCAGTACTGGTTTGTGGAGTTTAGATAGGCAGTCGCTCCATGAAAATACCGGTATGCAGCTACATCCGGTTAGACTGGAAGCCGACCTCAACACATTTGAGACAAGGCTAGGCAGTAGATGTGAACGGTGAGCTATGATCTAGCTCACCGTCCGTCCGTCTTATGACGACAGGCAGTGTCGACGGTGCGTTCATGTTCCACGTGCGCCTCAAAGAGATGTCAGCAGAAAGGAAGGGGTCCGCAAGGGCCGACGCTTGCCGGGGCTGCGGGACCTTCTACGACCGTGGCCCCGGAACACAATGGGCGATGAAGGAACATGGATGGGTTTTAGTCTGTCACTACCTTTCACTTCGCTCCGCCCAGAGCGGGAGGGGTCATTGGATGATTTCCCATCCGAAAAAAAAAAAGGCTAGGAAGTAGATATGTAGAGTAGAATAGTTTGGCAATGTAGACAAACATTTGTGCCTTTAGTTACTATTTCAAAAGTAATAAAAAAAATAAAAATATCGCTGGACATTTAACACAGCGCCATCTAGTGCCACACTAAGCAACGAGGCTTGTGTCGTGGACACCATATAGTTGATATACAACATATGTAGATACTTTTTGTTTGTAAATACATAATTATTATACATATAACACCATGACTCGGAAACAAATGTCCATGCTCATCACACAAACATTTGCTCCAACCGGGATTCGAACCCGGGACCCTAAGAACGTAAGGCAGCCTCACTACCGCTGCGCTATCCGGGTCGTAAAAAAAAAAAAAGTACAAATAAAGATTGAAAAACTTTGCTCCATGTAAAATAGGTACTGGTATTCAGCAGCATCCGGTTAGACGAGAAGCCGACCCCAACATAGTTGGGAAATAGCTGGGAAGATGATGAAAGTTTGAAAAACTTAACAAAGAAAATAGATTACAATAATTTACTCACATCCAAAACTTAAAGTTATGATTACATTCATATTCTTGCCGTCGTATAAACAGTATAAACAGTAAATTGTTCAACCATTTCATTGGAGACATTTTGTTGAATGTTTATAATAAATGTAGTACACCTTAGCGACCGGAATACCGTACTAACAGAAATGATCGAAAGTAAAACTTTTCTTATTTTTAATTCAATAATAAGGAGTTATCTACGGAACTGAGTGATTGTGTCATTAATCATGATGGAGGTTGTTATGCATGATAATAAAATTAATTCCAGTCACTACGCTCAGGCACCTAAGTTACTTTTCTTTGCCTATAACATTGATCAGGGCCTGTTAAGCTTTCACGGTTTAAAACTAAACTTATATTGTCACTTACGGGATATCTTCCGTGGTTATTATTTGTAATAATAATCACGGAAGATATTCCGTAAGTGACAAGATAAGTATTGATCAGGGTCGTTATAGAGAATTTGTTGGATAGGCATTTAGGCATGTTTCTGACAATCGAATCAATGTTATTCAAAAAGCATTCAAAAATCTACTTCATTCATTTAAACTCCGTATATTTAATATTAACATTTAGCATAACATAGCTCTTATTGGTCATAAACGTTATAACAGGAACAATTTGTTTTAATTATAATAAACAATAATTTAAAAAACTACACCTCCCTTAGTACCCTGTTCTTCCAATTACATTTATAAGAAGCAAGAAATATCGTTTCCCAGAAAAATATTTGAATAGAGTTAAATAAGCGCCGTCAACAAAGCATTCTGTAGAATGCTTTGTTGGCTGCTTCGTGAAGGGTCCGCTTACACCTTGTAGGTTGTTTTAGGTCTCTTTCACGGCTTCGGGCCATTCGACTTAATATTCTTCGGGCTACAGTAATTCCTGTATATAGAAGATTCTCTAGGAACAGAAACTTTGGTGACAAGTTGGAAATGCGTTTGACCGAAGGACCTTTGCGGGATAGTATTTTTGGCGGGAAGTTAATTTATTCGGGATGGAATGTTGCCAACACAGTTTTATCTAGGGAAACAAGGACTTACTTGGAAACTTCTGGACGGTCGCCTGGGAAGATGGCTGACTCCACTGGAGCGTGCCGTGATGATGCTCAGCGCGTATTCTTGTGATTTCTTCCTGCACGTGATTTTTTGTCTCACTGTGTCGGCCGACACTCATAGATTGTCTTTTTTTTTTTTTTATTAATAATTATTGATGCGGTTTGGTGTATTTTGCGGCGCGCGCTGCAAAGCTAAACGGTATTACGAGAGGTGCGGTGTTAAGCGGTTGACGTTGCGGATCCAAGTCGAAGAGAAAAAATCATGGTGTCGTTTTTTGCCAATCACTGCGGAAGCGCGCCTAATTGGGCGCGGGCGGCGAAACTCCTTCTCGTTCTGTCGCATGGGAGCGTAATAGGAGGGAAGGAGATGGATAGATAAAAACAGCATTGGCAACATGACAGAAAAGGATATTGTGAGAGTGTTTTGGAAACATGGTAATGCAGTGTACCACGTTCGGATATGTTCATGTAAAAAACGTATACTACATAAACTTGCGTAAGCAAACTTGTTCAACCATATTATCGAAGACATGTCAAACACGTTAAAAAACGTTTTTTACATTATATTTTTGACGACCCGAATGGCGCAGCGGTAGTGAGGCTGCCTTACGATCTTTGGGTCTCGGGTTCGAATCCCGGTAGGAGCAAATGTTTGTGTGATGAGCATGGACATTTGTTTCCGAGTCATGGATGTTTATATGTATAAAAAGTAAGTATTTACAAACAAAAGTATCCACGTAGTCTATATCAACTATCTGGTGTCCATGACACAAGCCTCGTTGCTTAGTGTGGCACTAGATGGCGCTGTGTGTAATTTCCAGCGATATTTATGTATTAATTTATGTCGTTTAGATTACGTGTCTCAATAACGAAGACCAAGTAACAGTTTAAAAGGTCGTTTGGATTGTGTTATTATAATTAACTATATTGTAGTTTTGTTAGTAACAAACAGTCAATAAATATAATGAAACATCAATATCATACACGTGTAAAAGGACAATGTGTCATGAGCTTTTAAGGTCATGCAGTACATAATAAGTACGGTCGACCAAGCTATTTGGTTTACATTTTACAATGTAATTTGCTCGTTAAAATGTAAACCAAATAGCTTGGTTGACCGTACATGCTTCTAAATCACTTTTTTACCAGCCTATTATTGTCCCACTGCTGGGCAAAGGCCTTTTCTCAACAGAGAAGGACCACCACGCTTGCTCATTGTTGGCGATTTGAAAAAGTCACTTTGATACTTGCCCGGATTCGAACCCACAACCTCATGCATGAGAGGCGAGGCTTTAACGTCTTAGCGTTGAAATTTTGCCGATATTTTCATTTTAAACTAGATTTAGCCTGCGGCATTATGGTCAGGAATTATCCCAAGGGATCGGTTTCAATGTTATTATAGCTTATGACCCACGGGGTTTAGTAACATGTGACTTCCCCTCAGTGAAAGATTTTACGGAACTAAACTAAACTAAACTTTCAAACTTTGTATTATAATTATGAAATAGCTGATTTCTGCTGCCCCATGGCAAGCATATTATCCTTCGGCTAAAATGTCTCCTGTAAGGGATAAATTTTCAAAACTTCTTGCTAGGTGGTGTTTCTTTCGCGATGGCGGCGGTGGCTCGCGCAGGTACAATGTCTGCTACTTCCATCAATTACTACTTACCTACTATTAAAAATTGTGCTTTTACTGTTTGAGTAAAAATGTTTGGTTTGGTTTACTAGTACTTCGAATGAAAATGAAGGACAATGTCTGCTACTTCCATCAATTACTACTTACCTACTATTAAAAATTGTGCTTTTACTGTTTGAGTAAAAATGTTTGGTTTGGTTTACTAGTACTTCGAATGAAAATGAAGGAATTACTGATTAACGTTTTTATTAGAAGATAAGAACCTTATTTACCTTTTTTATTTTGTTTTGATTCGGGATCATATATGTTTCTTCCCAAAAAAATGTCAACATTTACTAGCTACTTTGTTAGCTTTTAATATACACGTAGTTAATAACAATTTAACTGAGACTAGGTTAAGTGATGAATCAGTATTATCAAGTATCTCCGATAATACTGTAGTAGGTTCTTTAAACTATTAGAGCCGACAAAAGAGAAGACGGATAGTAATATTTTACTTTATCATCAGAATATAAATCGCTTCTCCGGCAAAATTTTAGACGTGGAAATGTTAGTAGACAAATACCACATGGACATTTTATGTTTTAGTGAAACTTGGTTAAAACCAGATAGAATGTTGTTTAATGTAGATAACTTTTCAGTTGCCAGCGCGTTCAACAGATCCACAGTGGGTGGTGGTACCTTGATACTTTGTAATAGTTGTCTTAGATATAAGGAAAGGAAGGATATCACTGCGTACTGTATTGATCGCTTATGTGAGGTAGCATGTGCAGAGGTTGAAGGGCATACTTTCTTATGTGTCTATAGACCACCAGCATCAATCTTGTCATTATTCTTAATCACAATGGAAGAGATATTAAGTAAACTTTTTAGAGACAATAAATTAGTTTTTGTTTGTGGTGACTTAAATATTGATCTGTTAGTCAATTCACCCGAAAAATGTAAGCTCATCGCACTGTTTAAATCATTCAATTTAAAATATTTATTTAATGAAGCAACTAGAGTAACGGCAACTACAGCTTCGTGCATAAATAATGTATTTACTAATTGTAAAGTTAAAAATTCGTTCTTAATTAGTGGCGTTAGGTCAAGCCATACTGGTCAACTTGTATCTTTTGATTTGGACAAAAAGATAAACTTAGCTAAAACTATTCAATTAAGACCTCTTACTAAAATTGTTCTTAGCAACCTTTCAAACGCTAGTTTTGATTCAAAAGACCCCAATATAAACTACGGCACATTATTTTCTACAGTTTGCCATGAATTCAATAAAACTTGTCCTTTGAACACAGTTAAAGTCAATTCTAAATCAAAATTTAGTGAATGGGCCACTGCGGGAATAAGAAAAAGCAGAGATAATTTATACAATTTATATCACGAAAAATCTTTAACTTCGGATCAAGTTTTCCATACTTATGTTAGAAACTATTCAAAAATATTCAAAAGGGTCTGCGCTCAAGCAAAATCTCAAATAATAATTAACAGAATTGGTATTTCTAATAATAAAATAAAAACTGTGTGGCAGGTTATTAACAGAGAAACTGGAAAGACACAACAACGAGATCAGAATGAATTATCCTTGAAAATAGGTAATCAGACCATTTCTGATAAGCTGGAAGTGGCGGAGACACTAGAAAATTTCTTTACTAATATTCCACTTGAAGTCACGAAATCTCTCCCCCCTTCATCTACACTAGCTTAAGCTCTTCTTAAAGAAAACTTTACTAAGGACATACCAAACTTTAAAATTTTGCTACAATTAAAAACGCATTCAAAAGTCTCAACATAAACAATACTGAAGACTTATGGGGGATATCCGTCAAGGTTCTTGGAGATATTATTGAATCAATCGCCCCTGTCCCAACAGGCATATTCAATTAATGTTTGGACAGCGGCAAGTTTCCTGATTTAATGAAACATAGTAAAATAGTGTCAATTTTCAAATCGGGTTGTAAGAGTGATCCCGCTAATTATAGACCTATATCTGTGCTTCCAGCATTGAGTAAAATCTATGAAAAAATCATGCTGGACCAGATGTTGTCACACTTTAACTCAAATGGGATTCTGCATAGTCGACAGTTTAGTTTCATGAAGGGTAGGTCGACAACGGACGCGGGAGTAAAACTCATCACTCGCATTTTGGAATCCTGGGAGAAGTACTAGGATGCCATTGGCATTTTCTGTGATCTCTCTAAAGCGTTCGACTGCGTCGACAATAACACACTGATCTGTAAATTACACCACTACGGAATTCGTGAACGAGCTGCTGATCTTGTTCTTTTCTATTTATCAAACAGGCAGCAAAAAGTAAATGTAAATGGGGCGACGTCCTCCGGGTCTCTAGTCAAGATGGGCGTGCCTCAAGGTTCAATTCTCGGTCCTTTCCTATTTCTGGTTTACATTTATGATCTCCCTTATATGATGGTCAAATTATCGGATATAATTCTATTTGCCGATGACACCTCGCTAATTTTTAAAATAGATAGAAAAGATACGAATGTCTTACATGTCAACGAAAGTCTAACTGTCCTCTCGAAATGGTTCGCAGCTAATAATCTTTTACTGAATGCAAACAAAACGAAATGTCTAAAGTTCTCTTTACCTTATGTACCACAACGGGATCTAAATTTAAATCTAGACGGCAATAAACTTGATGTTATAGCGGAAACTGTATTCTTAGGGATTACTATCGATTCAAAATTGCAATGGGGCGCGCACATTAGAACAGGAACTTTCAGGTAGGATAAGCTCAGCTGCATATGCAGTAAGGAAAATAAGGCAGTTAACTGATGTAGCTACAGCTAGGTTAGTATACTATGCTTATTTCCACAGTATTATGTCTTATGGCATTCTGCTGTGGGGATCAGCAGCTGACGTTGACTCAATTTTCATTCTACAAAAGAGGGCAGTCCGCGCGATCTATAAAATGGGTCCTCGTGAGTCACTCAGAGAATAATTTAAAGATCGATATTACTGACTCTGCCTTCACTCTATATCCTTGAATGCATTTTATATGTCCGCAAAAATTGAGGGCTTTTCAAAATTAGAAGCGACTTCCATAATAAAAACACACGCAGTAAACATGAAATTGTAATACCTAAATTCAGATTAACAAAAACTAGCAAGTCTTTTATTATAAACAGTATACGCTTTTATAACAAGTTGCCTAAGTCAAGTATAGAACTGACCGATGGAAAGTTCAAAAACTATATCAAACGTGTCCTTATTAAAATAGCATATTACAAAATCAAGGACTACGTTGAAGACAAAGAAGTTTGGCTCTAGTTCCTTCTGCGCATGCGGCTTCCCTGGTAGCTCATAAACGGCACAAATTTGTGGATATCTCTAACTATTCTCAATCTCATTTTTTCTTTTCTTTCCATTCAAATTTTTACAATCGTTTTCAAATCATTTTTTATGTTTTACATCTTTTGCTAATCAGAATAGTTACAGCACTGATGACAATATTTGTGTTACTTGTTTAATTTGTTTTTTTTTATTATTTACAAAATTTTCCTACCTTTGTATAGATTCTATTTTTACCTATTATTTGTGAATGAGTGAACATTGTAAGCTTTGTAAATTCCCAGATGCTTGTTAAATTTTGTTGTCTGTTTTACGCTTTTTGTATTGTAAGCAACGACCTATTGTCGGGCCTACGCTGTCCCCCCATACTTATGTACTAATGCTGAAACAAAATAATATTGTAATACCAAATGATTTGAAAAGAGTAACCATGGAGTTTCTTGCCGGTTCTTCTCCATGGAAACGACCAACGCGAACCGTGCACCTTTTTCGACGTTTTATAAGTGCCCATCTAGGCCTATGTGAAATAAAATATTTTGATTTTACCAAAACCCAAACACAACCACCCATTTTTGTAACAAATTTCTTGAATAAAACATTTTGTTTTTTTATTTTTTTTTTATTTGACTCTTATTAACAACCTTAAACAGCAGTTTCACTTTTTTGTGTTACAATGATTACGATGATCAATATTCTATCTTTTTTTTTACAACTACAAAAAAAAACGTGATTGCATCATGACATGTTATGTGAATTTACGAAATTTAAACAATATTACCAAACTGCAACATAACGATGATATAGTTGACAGTCGTCATGAGAATAACTGGCAGTAAGTACGTCCCAGTAGGAATGTTGGACAACAACTTGATCTCTATTGGATTCTTCTTTATCAGACGTAGGAAGTCCTTGATCAATTTCGCTTCAGCTTTGTTTGACTCTGAAATAGCATATAATAATATATTTTTCTAACTTAGCCTAGAGGTTAAACACCATTGCTATTAGTAAAGGCAATGGGTAGTAACCCGCTGCATTTTTGTTTTCGATTATATTATCTCATTCATGTTGAGGCAAACGTGATAAAACCATTTAAATCTGACAGTGAAGTTGTTGAATGTGCTTTAAATATATATTTTTTGATATATTTTGGCATTTAAAAAAAGGGAATTACTTCATATAAGGGTAGACTTCCCAGGCATTTTAGCTGCATAAATAGCAACTTTCAATTAGCCTTATTTAAAAATAATCGAGCTTTATATAGTATAAAGAGTTCCCCTCGGCATTGTTCACGGTTACTTCAAAGGCTTAAAATAGATACATTTCCTTACCGAAAACAGTAATTTTATTATAAAGTCGAGCTAATACTCGGTGGAATTTTACCCCTTGGTTATGAGCCAACTGACCAGCAACAATTGGCAATATAGTCAATAAAACCAAAGATCCAATTACAAACGCTATTTTCTTGTCTTGGATCTGTAATTTATTAAAAAAAAAAACATTTTAAATACACAAACTACAACAAAGGACTCTTAAAACAATAAACTCCAAAGAATTGCCCCTCAGGTGTTCTGATACCGCGGGCCTGTGGACGGGGAGCTATGGGCTAGCTCGCCGTCCATACGTCTCATGACGACAGACCGTGTCGACGGCGCGTTCGTGTTCCACGCGCGCCTCAAAGAGAGTCAGCAATAGGGAAGGGGTCCGCAAGGACCGAAGCCTGCCGGGGCTGCGGGACTATTCGAAAGAGATACCGTGGCCCCGGAACACAAAGGGCGAGGAAGGAACATGGATGGGTTTTAGTCAGTAAAAGTCTGACACTCCCTCCTGCTCCGCCCAGAGCGGGAGAAGCCATTTGATGATTTCCCATCCTAAAAAAAAAAAAAAAAAAACGTGTCCTGATACGGTGCTTCCATTGTGAGGTTCGACCGGAGGACACGGTGGCGCACACTGTGGAGGCGTGCCCCGCTTGAGCGGAGCACCGCCGTGTCCTCGAAGCGGCGATCGGCAGCGGTGACCTCTCGCTCCCGACCTTGGTTCAATCCATGGTCCGGAGCGAGACAGCGAGACGGAATGGGACGCCGTCACCTCCTTCTACGAAGCAGTCATGTAGCGAAGGAGGTGGCGGAACGTGAGAGGGAGAGATCCCTACGTCCCGGCCGCCGCGGGAGACGCCCCGGGCGTCGCGGGCCACGTGGTGACTTCCGGCCACCGTAGGCGCGGGCCTGTGGACGGGGAGCTATGGGCTAGCTCGCTGTCCGTCCGTCTTATGACGACAGGCCGTGTCGACGGTGTGTTCGTGTCCCACGCGCGCCTCAAAGAGAGTCAGCAATAAGGAAGGGGTCCGCAAGGGCCGAAGACTGCCGGGGCTGCGGGACTATTCGAAAGAGATACCGTAGCCCCGGAACACAAAGGGCGATGAAGGAACATGGATGGGTTTTAGTTTTAGTCAGTAAAAGTCTAACACTTATTTGATGATTTCCCATCCGAAAAAAAATAGAAAAATAAAGGTTTTCTGATACAATTTAACCGAAAGGACTTTGAAAGGAAAAAGTATTTATTAGAGCCCTAGCACATGGCGTATTTTAAACGCGCAGACGACGCGCGGTTCAGGAACGCGCGTTTTCTGCGCCGTAGATGCCGATTTTTGCGTTTTTATAGATTCAAACGCGCGTAAAACGCGATACAAACGCGCGTGTAAAGCGCGTTCGAAACTCGTTTGAAGCCCGTATACAAATCAAAGCCAGCGTAAGTGTGTGTGTGTGTTGTCTTAATCGATGCATTGTACAACTGACGAGGAGTCTCTGAACAAAGCACGGAAGCTACGAGCTACTACAGCGCGTCTGTATCGCTGTATCTGCGCGTAAACGCACAGTAGACGTGCGTTTCACGATCGCCCCGTGTGCTTAGGTTACAAGGTTGCGTTCAAGTCTCGTTTGAAGCGCGTATACGCGCGTCATCTGTGCGTCGTCTGCGCGCTAAAAATACGCCGTGTGCCCGTCTAGCACTGGACAAAACCAAAAATGGTTAAACTAACAATAAATCATGATCTGTCGAATGACCAATTTTGTCGAGACGCCGTGGTTTAACTATTGTGTCTACTTCGTGGACAGATAATGGGTTATAACAAAATTAGATAAAAAGTAAACATTATAAAAAAATTAAAATAAAACAAACAAAATTGGTCCTGAATAAGCCTTTTTTTCGGATGGGATATCATCAAATGACTCCTGCCGCTCTGGGTGGAGCAGGAGGGAGTGTCAGACTTTCACTGACTAAAACCCATCCATGTTCCTTCATCGCCCTTTGTGTTCCGGGGCCACGGTATCTCTTTCGAATAGTCCCGCAGCCCCGGCGTCCTGAATGAGCCTGAGATAGGGAGCCCCGTCTATCTCAGGCTCCTATCTCTTTGCGAGGATCATGGTAGGTGTTTCTTTATTATAAATATAAGCCAAGGACTTGGCTTATCATTATAATAAAGAAAAAGTTTTTATGCCACCCATGGGCATGTGGCATAATAACTCTGACACCACGTTATGCACTAACCACACGATAAAGAAGATTATTAAAATCCAACTTAACTTAAACCAAGTCATAATGTACTTACGTTTACATAAACGCTCAAGTAGCACATTTGGTAAGTCAGCAAAATGTAGTACATCACTGACATTATTATGGAAAAGTAAAACTGAAACATGAAAAAGTTCACATAAATATTTAGAGTACGCAAGGTAATATCAATTGAAATGTTCAAATAAGTACCTGTCGTCCAAAGCATAATGACACTTTGTTACAACTATTTGCTAAATCCTGGTACAGTTCAACCCATTCTTGAATCTGCTCCCTTGTGATATCACGTTACTCATCCGAGCAAATATCACAACCCCCTACCCTCTCTTGAACAGATGATGTCAACGAGTTGAAGCATTTGAATAAATTAACAACAATCATAATTAAAACAAACAACACTAGTTTTTCAAATAATAAAGTAAATCTTAATAAAAATTGTGATATAAAAAAGGGCACGAAAAGTTTTACAAATAATAGATCGTGATCTTTTGGCTTGAAATGAAGCATAATATCCGAAGTTCTGAGAGCACAGAATGCAAGAGATAGTAAAGTAAAAGATATACTAAACCAGTATATTTTTTTGAGAGAGTTATTGTATTTTTTATCTTTTTCAAACCATTTATAGACACGAGTGATGCTTTGGATGTAGCATGTGAAAGCCTGACTATTATTGATGCTGGTTACAATGGTTAACAAAGCTGTGATAAAAGAAGAAATAAGAAAATCACAAAAAATATAATTAGGTTGATCTTGTATTAACAAAATATATACCTGAAGGGCCACCATAATAGAGTGCAACATAGTTTGAACGAAAATTTGCAACATAACATAACATTTCTTAGTTTTATCTTCGTTATAATAATTCCTGTAAATGCCTAAGGCATTCTCAAGTAACAATAAATTATACAACCGCTTTAATGCAGACATTTTTGTTTGTAATAACATGTGAAGTGTGAGGCGAGTAATAACAGTGACGATGAAATTAAATAGCTTTAATGGACGTCGGGAGGTCACCCCGCATTTTGATATGCCAATTAATAGTAAGTAGTTTCATTGGTTATTATTACACATGGAATATTTATAGAAAAATTCTGTCATTACATTCTCTTACATAATAACAGTTTAATTTAATAAATTGACGTTTGGGTATTCATCGATCTTGCCAAGGCTTTCGACACCACATATCAACTCAATGCCTAACAAAGAGTATGCAATAACTGTATTTATTAGACGAGCAGTTTTGAACTGGTTTAGTACCTTACTACCTTACAATTAACAGTGGGTATGAGTTAATGATCAAATAAGTGATTGTCTAAGCATTTTATTTGGAGTGCCACTGGGAAGTCTGCTTAGCCCTTCACTCTTTACTATACAACATTAACATTGAGAATATTTTCACCTACATTTCTCCGGCTGTATTTCACAGAGTAATCAACAAACTAAGTATTTACATCCATGTATAACATTTTAACTGGGTGCTAAACTTGAAAACTCAAGGATTAAAAGCCAGCAAAACATTGCTTTCAAAGCGTTTTGTATTTCCATAACGGCTGACATTCGGTTGCTTATGTTAATTATATACAGGGTCGAAGAAGGGACATCAACGCGTATTAGGTTACAACTTCTTCAGTACTCCCCCCCCCCCCCCACGCTTATTAAACACATAGTAACCGTTTGTACGTCGATGTGCCTTCCACTCTGGATAAATATTTTTGACATTTTGATAATCGTTGTTGCTGAGAAAATGAATGTCATTATGTCTAGGCAATCAGAATCATTATAGGATAAAAATTATCCTAATTAATATGATTCTGCTAAAGCGAACATTTTAAGCCCCTTTATCTTTTCATGGGAATGAATACAAAATGCAACAAATTAAAACACAATTTAAATTGTACATTTTACATTTTATTCTATACTTCTGTAATAATATTGTATTTATACTAATATTATAAAAAGGTAAAGTTTATGAGGTTGTAGGTTACCGCCTCTGGTGGATATCTCTGGATCTACTGAACCGATGTTGAAATATTTTTTTTTGAAAAATTGTAGTGTGTTAGGAACCCGTTTTCGAGGAAGTGTATTGAAAAACGTCGTTTGAAACACGTGGACATTTGTTATTGCAGTTCTCGGCTCAAGAACACCAAGTTAATTCCGCCTCGAATGCAATAGCAAACATTCTCTATTTGTATCAAAATGTACTATTACCAATAGTAAGTCATGTTATTTGTGAGTGTCATAGGCTATATTTATTACTAGCTGTGCCCACGGCTTCGCTCACGTCAGCGCGTATTCTTTGTCATTATCAGGGAACATTACATATAACATAGTACTAATAACTGACTTCCTATTAATTTTAACTAAAACCTGTTAGTACTTCTTTTTTACTTGTTACTAAACGAACTTGTAGTAAATTTCTGAGGGGAATCGATTTAGATTGCCATCGACACGGAAGAAGTTTATGAACAAAGTAATAGATGCAATTTATGATCTATCATAGGTCCCGACAGTGAGTAGGTGTCCTTCAAAAACTAAAAACTTTCAACTCTGAAAGCTTAATCAGCGGATCGAAATCAAAAGTGAAAATATGCAAAAACCCCGTTACTGAAAAATACCGTAATAGCTTGGATTTAATGTATTTAGTAATGGAACCAGAAAGAGAATGCACTTCGAAATAAAGATTATCATGTTTTTGAAGTAACACGAACGTCAGTTGCAGTGTGATCTCCACAGATTTTAGTAGTAGTAGTAAATGTATAATATTCTAACCATGATGAACGTGATAGGCATGTACGGTCAACCAAGCTATTTGGTTTACATTTTAACATGCAAATTACGTTGTAAAATGTATACCAAATAGCTTGGTCGACCGTACTTCCATGGTTGTAGCAGCTCAATATGCATACGCGGCTCCCGACCAGACTACGACCGACTTGCTGGAGTATCTCTACACCTTTTTTTTTTTTTTTGGATGGCAAGTCATCAAATGACTCCTTCCGCTCTGGGCAGAGCAGGAGGGAGTGTCAGACTTTTAATGACTAAAACCCATCCATGTTCCTTCATCGCCCTTTGTGTTCCGGCGCCACGGTATCTCTTTCGAATAGTCCCGCAGCCCCGGCAGGCTTCGGCCCTTGCGGACCCCTTCCTTATTGCTGACTCTCTTTGAGGCGCGCGTGGTAAGAAGTGGTAAGAACGCGCCGTCGACACGGCCTGTCGTCATGAGACGGACGGACGGCGAGCTAGCCCATAGCTCACCGTCCACAGGAAGTATCTCTACACCTGCGTGACTTATTGTCAAAATCGCTACTGACGCTGACGATTGACGTGGCCTCCTGGGAATTTATAATTTGATCATCGAGAAGACGTACCATCGATACGAAAGAATAACAGGCCAATAATATTAGATCTCGTATTTCCAAAGCGTATACTTTTAAAAGACTCCGATGAATGGGCAAAAAGAAATTGATGCGTAGACTTAGATCGATATGTAACAAATACTGTCGAAGCAAGCCCTACGTTTATTCACCATATTTATGTTGACTATTATTAATATTTTGCTCCGAAGTTAACACGCAAGTGCAGTCTCGTTTAAACGTTAAAGACGTGCCTCGAGTGAAACTGTTATTTTTACGGATATAACTACTCTTCACTCTGTGCTATCTCCACAATTGTAAATAAAGCCTGTCTAGTGCCGAATAAATGCTTAATCTAACCCCCCTCTATTTACCGAGTGAAACATATTTTTAATGTATTATAAAAAAAACATAATCATAACGAATGGGTTGCCTGATAACATTAAGTCAACTATTACTAAACAACATTACCTATACCATCGTGTATGTTATAATCTTTTATTAAGTGGAAGTATTTTTTTATACATATTTTAGTAAGAAAACAGATGAGTGTAGGTATCTAATAAATAAAAATCTCGTTTATTACTATTAAAAAATAAGGAGGGGAGGAGTTATAGGAAAATAAACGTTCATCCGTGCGAAGCCGGGAGAAGCCGCCAGTAATAGTAAAATTAAATTTACACAATTTTATTTGAAGTCAAATGATGAACTTATTGATGAATAATGTCCACGATATTTGACAAAATCTAAAGAATATTGTTGAACTGCAACATAACGATGATATAGTTGACTGTAGACATGAGTATAACTGGCAGTAAATACGTCCCAGTATGTATTTTAGGCAATAACTTAATCTCCAATGGATTCTTCTTTATAAAGCGAATAAATCCTTTTATCAATTTTACTTCAGCTTCTTTTGAATCTGAAATCATTTGTACTATTATTCATTTTCACTCTTTCTGGTTGACTCTATGAAAGTACTTGAGGAGAGTAGCAAATAAAAGGGGTTTCGAGGTAAATTTAAATAAAAAAAAAAACCAACTAAGAAAACACAAAACATCTGAGTTTTTTATTATTTATTCTTCTATTTATTCTTACTTTTAACTCGAAGAAAATTTTGAAAATTTGATGTATTGCTCTGAATTTGGCCTAACACTTGACTGAAACATCTTCACTACTATATTTTGTTCCATTTTAAGGAATCGCGGCAGCCATCTTGGGCACAGCTTTTTGGTGTCCAAATTTTTGGTCTAGATACCACGTCTAGCACTTTTTGAGATCCTTACCTTATCTGGTAGTTTACTTTTACTTACCAATAATAATCATTTGAATATACAGTTGAGCCAAAACTCGGCGAAATTTCACCCCTTGTTTAAGAAGAAATTGTGCAGCAATAATTGGAAATATCGTCGTTATTACATAACTTAGTATTGCAATCCAATAGGGATTCCTGTTTAAAATCTAAAAAAAAGCCATAGTTTTACAAGAGCCGATACTCGGACAGTCGGACTTAGTCATTAAGAAAAGAATCGTGATATACTTACATGTAAAAAGCTCAAATAGCACATTTGGTACGTCAGCAAAATGTAGTACGATACTGTCATCATTAACGAACAGAAAAACTGAAAAATAAGAGACAAATCGATGGATTACCTAAGACATAAATTGTTTTTTTTTAAAGACACCAAGGCATCTACTTCATTATAAAACATTAGGTAGGTCAAGTACCTGGCGTCCGAAGCAAAGCGTTACTTTTCCACATGAGTTTGCTAAATCTCGATATAGTTCCACCCATTCTTGTATCTGCTCGCTTGTGATATCACACTGCTCATCCGAACTAATATCACATCTCCCTACTCTCTTCTGAGCGGCTATCATCATCGAATTCAAGCATTTAGACAAAATAATGACTATCATAATGGCAATAAAAAACATGAGGTTTTGAAACAATATAGTGAATCTTATCAAAACTTGTGATAAATAAATGAAAACACCGTAATACACATCAGTGGTAGAGTCTATTTGATTATAGTTAACAATATAAAAAGATCGATAAACAGCAAACGTAAGAGATAATATAATAAAAGTTATGCTGAACCAGTACAATTTCTTTGAAGAAGAAATTAACTTTTTGTCGTCTTCAAAACGTTCTGAGACACAGCTGATGCTTTCAAAATATGACATGAAATCGCGGCTATGAGAGACGCCGATCGCGACTGATACAAGAAAGTAGAAATAAGATGAAATATTAAAGATACTGTATATACCGGTTATCCGTTTAGAGTGATCTACTATCAACATTGCATTAATTTCAAGTACAACCGTTACTGTGTGCAATATTATCTGAACGAACATATTGAAAACTATGAAGTCTTTCTTAATCTTATTCTGACTACAATAGTTCCTGTTGACGCCAATGAGATTCTCGATAAAAACTAAATTTTTCAACCACTTTATTGAAGTCATCTTTAGTTATAATACTGTGGGCTTTGACGGTGATAAAGTACTAATGAAATTCTGTCTACAGAATTTCTCAATGTTAGATCATTTTCATGAATACTTAAATTAATTAAAAAAAATAAGTGGTTTTCAAAAGTATGTATGTAGTTGCTAGGTAACGACACATGTTCGTTTAGATTGTCTGTCCGATCAAAAATGAGACGTTCTTATTAAGGTAAAGCTCATTTCACTCCAAGGTCGTTCACGTTTTAGGGTTCCGTACCTCAAAACGAAAAAAGTACCCTTATAGGATCACTTTGTTGTTCGTCTGTCTTGTAAGTCAACGTGATCAAAAGATATATCGTTTAAGTCGCATATTCTGCGAGTTCACAACGGAATTAAAACCTATACGGTAATTCCTGTTGACCTATAATCATTTAAGAAGATCGGCTGTATGGGGTTCTCTTCGTTTCAGAAGCGTTCATGAATGAAAGTATGCACATAATATGAAGCAATTACGAGGCTTTTCTTTCCGTGTAATGGTTTTAGGGTTCCGTAGTCCTGACAAGGAATGTCTGTCTGTATGTCTGTCTGTCTGTCCGAGGTTTTGCTAAGAGACCGTAAGTACTAGAAACCTGTTATTTTGTAGAGGTGTAGTATATCAATAACGCCGACAAAGTAGTAAAATAAAATTTAGGATTTTTTTTTTTTAGGGTACCTCCCCTACATGTGAAGTGGGGATGTTTTTTTTTCGTCGTCTATCCCGTCGTGTGGGGTATCGTTGAATAGGTCTTTTAAAATGACTTCGGAGTTGATACAACTACTTTCCGATTTAATGCTCCATTTAGGAAATATTAAACTTTAAAGTGTAATTTTTGTTCCAGTCCTCCTACCTCTAAAAGCTCTAAAAGCTAAACTGCGGGCTTGAAAAATCTGGAAAAATTCATGACGATAGTGCATTTCATGAACTTTAAAAAAAAACTATAGCGGTTAAGATAACTTTATTAGTTTAGCAGTAATAGTCGTTGAACTAGGGTGTTGGATGGATAATTTTGTACCAAATACAAAATCCTTAGGATAAATCCTATAAAGTGACTAAGATAAGAAAAGTAGTTGCTTGTTTATAATGGGTGAAGACTTGCATTGAAAAACCAAATCTAAAATATAACGGGCTACTACGGAACCCTACACTGCGGGTGGCCCGACACGCACTGGGCCGGTTTTTTATTTTTTATTAGGCTGCACAAAGTACAAAAAGAAGAAACAAATATTTTACTAAATCTGATCATCTAAACGCAATCATTTGCAATATCGAAACGTAGAAACAGTGACGGCAGCAATAAAGTTACCATATTCATCAGAATATGGAATTTCTACTTAATTAATATGAATTTTGTTACGATTCGTAAAATGGCCACAAAGTGACAATTAGTAATATTAACTGCGTCTCTGACCATTTTAAGAATTTTATCGTTATTCATATTATCCTATGATGATTCTACTAAAGCGGTAATTTTAGGCCCCCAGTATCTTACCAGAAGCGACTGCCTATCTGACTTCCGAAATCCAGTTACTGGATAATACGAAAGCCCTCTGTAAGACTGGTTGTCAGACATTTGTCAATCCGATATAATTATTTTTTGACTTTATCATAACCGTTACTGTTGAATATTTGTTATTCTGTTGAGGACCTTTTGTTGTATGTTTATAAAAATTAAGTAAAAATATAATTTATATTAAGTTTAACTTTAACATACTTCATAAAATTATATTACCCAAAACACTTTAAATATTAAACTTGAAGTCAGACATACATGTTGAAACTATAATAGTTTATTTTTGTTCGTCAAAAAATTAAAGGATATTGTTGAACTGCAACATAACGATGATATAGTTGACGGTGGTCATGAGTATAACTGGTAAAAAGTACGTCCCAGCAGGAATGTTCGACAATAACTTGATCTCCAACGGCTTCTTCTTTATAAGACGAATAAAATCTTTTATTAACTTCACTTCCGTTTCCTTTGAATCTGAAATCATTATCATTATGATTTATTTAGCTGTAACTGTGTGTCTGTGTGAACAACCAGTTGATCCTTTTTGAACATCGGTTGGTTAGAAACAACCACATGTATAGCACCATTAACTTTATTTGCTCCTTCTGCGTCAATATTTTTATTTCTTGTAAGCCTACTCCCCGATAATACAAACTCATTCACTTGCTTCACACCCTTCTAATTTATTTTCACACTACACACCGATACATCCTGTTTTCTTTCAAACACCATAACTTTCGTGTAATTCACATTTACATTCATACCTTTTCTTTTAAATTTTTCATTAATTAAAGTTACCATGTCTTACAACTGTTACGCGATGCAAGAAGAACTTGATCATCTGCGTATGGAAGGCAATGCGTACTTACCAATATTTACCATTTTATTATAAAGTTGAGCCAAAACTCGATGAAATTGTCGCCCTTGGTTAAGAACGAACTGTGCAGCAATAATTACAAGCACCGTCATTAAAACATAACTTAGAATAACAATCGCTATTTTCTTATCTTGAACCTGTAATTTGTCAAAAAAAACCACAGTTTAAAAAAAGCTAATACTCGAGCTAGAACATTTTATAAAAACAAATGGTTGTCTGTAAAGTCGGTTTTCGGACGATAATTTTACGTGATAACGTAATTTTTCATGATATTGGTGATATTAACATAGATCATGATCTGTCAAATGACCAATTTGGTCAAGACGCCATTGCTTAACTATTGTGTCTACTTCGTGGACAGATCATGGGTTAAAAAACAACAATTCATCCCCCTTTTCACCCCCTTAACGATTTAAATTCTAACAACACCGTTGCATTAGTTTCCAACCATACGCCTAGAGTGGCCTAAATAATTAATTTTGTGATTTTTACTTCGAAAATTAAGGACTTTCCATACACAACTGCATGCCCTTTTTTAACTCTTTGGGGGTGGAATTATCAAAAACGCTTAGACACGTATAAATTAATTTACAAAATACAAAATTTTAGTCTAAATACAAAATTTTAAGATCCTATCTTTAAAACTGACGGACTTTTATACAAACTTTCATCCCCTGCTTAACTCCCTTACGGGGTGAATTTCGAAAGATCCTTCAAAATTAAAATATTTTATTTCACGTAGGCCTAGATGGGCACCGGAAACGTCGGAAAAGGTGCACGGTTCCTTATTCCTTGTCTACATTATAAAGGGAACCACTGTGCAAATTTTCAGTTTTCTAGGCCTGTGTGTTGATCGACTGGCGCGCGGAAAGTTGTGACACTTTTTCGTGCAGCCGGTGTTCATCGATTTATAAGACGTTATCACGTCAAAAAAATAATTGTAATATACATTCTTATTGTTCAAGTAAAATAAATAAGTAAATAAAATAAGAATGTTTATTTAAATCACATCAGGCTTAAAGAAACAGGGTTTGGAGATCACCTTTTAAGCAAGGAGATGTTTGTGTTAGGTGACTCCGCTCTTCCACGTTAACATTAACATTATAATGCAATTGAACACAAAATAAATAAAGATATTAATAAAAAATAAAGAAAGATATAAAAATTCAAGGACCAAAGTTTTTAAGTTAAATTAAAGCAAAATAAAGTTAAAGAGGAGCGCGTTAAAATTTGTGAGATATAGAATGAGATGTCAAAAAAATAATTGCAATATACTCACGTTCATATAGTTCAAATAACACATTTGATACGTCAGCAAAATGTAGTACGTCGCTGTCATCATTAACGAACAGAAAAACTGAAAATTAAGAGAAAATTCGATAGATAACATAAAAATCGAATCGTTTATAGACTCTGAGGCACACTTTTGTCTACATGATTAAAAAGTAATTCAAGTACCTGGCGTCCAAAGCTTAGCGATACTTTTCCACAAGAGTTAGCTAAATCTAGATACAGTTCAACCCATTCTTGTATCTGCTCCCTTGTGATATCACACTGCTCATCCGAACTAATATCACACCTCCCTACGCTCTCCCTAACGGCTGATATCAACGAATTCAAGTATTTCGACAAAAGGACGACTATCATAATGACAACAAAAAACATAAGCTTCTGAAATAATATGTTGAATCTTACCAAAGCTTGTGATAAAAATATGGACATACCAAAATACACAAAGGTGTCATTGTCAATTTGATCGTAATTCACAATAACGTCAAAAGACCTGTAAACAGCGAACGTAAAAATTAATAAAACAAAGGTAATGCTGAACCAATACAATTTCTTTAAAGAAGTTATTAACTTTTTGTCGTCTTTAAATCGATCTGAGACACAACTAATGCTGTCAAAATATGACATGAAATTGCGGCTGTAACTGATGCCATTGAGGACTGATATAATAAAGTAGAAATAAGATGAAATACTTAAGACGGAATAAATATGGTTTATCTGTTTAAAGAGTTTTGCTGTGTATAATACGTATACTTCAACTATGGTCATTAAAGTGTGCAATATAGTTTCAACGAAAATATGAAAAATTATGAAGCATTTCTTTGTCTTGTTCTGGGTATGATAATTCCTGTATATGGCAATAAGATTCTCGATGAACATTAAATTGTTCAACCAGTTTATTGGAGCCATTTTTCGTAGTTATACTGTGTGCTTCTTAACCGATAAAGTAATAGTGTGAACAAATAATGCATGGCTTCAATTTCATATATAATTCAAAAATAATTAATATTAAAAGTAAAGTATGTAGGTATGTAGTTGCTAGGTAACTGTCACTGTCAATCGTTTTGAATGTTTTGATGATTGACAAGTGGCCAATGTTCGTTTAGTTTATGAGTCGCATCAAATATGCCAAACAATGTTATTTTAACACTATTATACATAACATTATTTTTAACCGACTTCAAAAAAGGAGGAGGTTCTATGTTCGACTGTATGTATTTTTTTTATGTATGTTCTCCGATTACTTCCCCATTTGTGCACCGATTCTGGAAATTCTTTTTTTATTTAAATGAGTATACTCTTGAGGTGGTCCCATTCAAATTTGTTGAAGATCTGATGCTGATCTTCGGAGATATACAATGGAACTCTTAAAAAACTCTTTTGAACTTCAGAAGTCGGTGACAAAAAAACTAAATCAATCAAACAAAGGTCACCGACTTCTGAAGCTGAAGTTATTTATTACTTTTTTGTGTTTTTTGAAGTCGGTTTTTATTTTTTGCAAAAAAGTTTTTTATTTTTCACTTTTTAATGGTTTTAGTGGTGCTTACCCCTTCACAGCGTACCGGCGTGATGTTATGTTATGAACTGGTGTAAACAATAGACAGACATGAGATTTCAGCAATCCCAGTCCATTTGTCATTTGTCATTTATTGAGGAGTTCCGTTGCCTATCTCCGAAATTCTTCATCAGATCTTCACCAAATTGAAATGGGACCACTCCACGAAAGTACTCTTTCAGAAACTACCCAAATCGCTTCGAGTGTGCCTATAAAATTTGAAGAGTTATCTCTATATCTCCAGGATCCCATCATCAGATCCTGATTTGATGATCATGATTGTATTTAGGTAGTTCTAATATTCTTTTTTAAAAGGGTTCCGTACCCAAAGGGTAAAAACGGGACCTTATTACTAAGACTCCACTGTCGGTCTGTTCGTCTGTCACCAGGCTGTATCTCATGAACCGTGATGGCTAGACAGTTGAAGTTTTCACAGATGATGTATTTCTGTTGCCGCTATAACAATAAATACTAAAAACTGAATAAAATAAATATTTAATGGGGCCTCCCATACAACAAACGTGATTTTTTTGTCGTTTTGTCTAATGTTTATAGATAATGGAACGGAACCCTTCGTGCGCGAGCCGTCTAGCACTTGGCCAGATTTTTTATATTAAAGCTATGCAAAATAAACGAAGAGATGCTTAGTTAGAGCATACATTTGTAGCTACACACATAAATAATTTGTGGAGGGTAATTCGTTTTCTCTTAAATCCCGTAATATACCGTTGGAAGCCTTGAAGAAGCATCGTCATTATTCAGTCACGAGACGGATTTTGTTCCAGCTTCATGTGTCTCTGTATGTCCTACTTTATTGCGTCTCATATAATTATTGTTAAAAATAAAAACGCTTTTTTTATCTTATCTCTTCCTTTGTGCTCTTCTATGCTAATATATTGTCCTGTAAAATATTTTGTGTGTACATAAATAAATAAATAATAATAATAATAATATATTTATTTTCTTTTCTTTTTCGTTAGGGTTTAAAATAGAGTTTTTTTTTAAAGCATAGGTGGACGGCAATAAATTATGAATATACTAGTTTCTACAAATGAAAATCTATCCTACCTACATCCTACCTGTAATTACACAATTTCTAAATATCTCTAAATTACAAATTAAATAACTTTTCGTTTTGTATATGTGAACGCTTACAACTTCGAAACTACAGAATGGGTTTAAATACAATATTTAACATCATTTACTTAAGAAATAACGATATTGAACTGTGCAAAGCAGGGTCAGGTTGCTAGTGTAATAAAAACTAAAGTTTTAATGATATTTACTATATTAAAATAATATACATAACTTAAGTCTCATGGAATAGGGGGCGAGCCTATTGCCATCAACCGGGCACAAATCCAAACCTCCGTGGCTGCTACTGAGAAATCCTTATGAGAAAATCCAATAACACTTTGCCCGACCCGGGAATCGAACCCAGGACCTCATTCTCAGCAATCGCGCTTGCTACCACTAGACCAACGAGGTAATCAAACTATATTAAATTAAACAATACTACCTTTATTAAATATTATTATTACTATATTAAATATTATTATTACTATATTACATTAAACAATATTGTTGAACTGCAACATAGTAATGATATAATTGGCAGTCGACATAAATATAACTGGCAGCATGTACATCCCAGCAGGAACGTTAGACATTAACTTGATCTCTATCGGATTTTTCTTTATAACACGGATAAAGTCTTTTATCGATTTCGTTTCTGCTTCATGAGAATCTGAAAATAAATTTCATCTATTGGTTTTGTAATGCCAGTGCTTAACAATAGGAACCTACACATACAGCGCGTAATCAGACTTTAAAAGTAAAACTCAGTGTAACGCACTCAAAACATTGTGCCTAAGGACGCACTTAATAGTTAACGGAGGACACATTTAATAGTTATGGAGGCATTTATGGTTAAGTCATGACCTTAAAAACTAGTATTTAAAGTTGCAAAAAAGTTGGAACTTTGACCTACAATATCTCCGTAACTAGTACAAAAAAAAATCGCAATGACGGGGTGAACAAGTGCCCTTCGGCTTCGTAAAGGGTCTTTTTACACAATTTATAAATGGTTAGCTGTAGCCAAAGAGATTTAAAAAACTTATAGAGCAGACATTGGAAATATTTTCATACAAAAAATTCTATCCTGAACATTTTCGATGTTGATACACGTACTATCGTGGACACTCCCGCCTGATGACCACTAAGCTAATTTTTGCTTGCACTCGCAACATAGAAACGCTCTCTAGCCCCACCCCGTTGACTTTGTATACAAATAATAAATAAAAGACGATACCGATCGACCGAGCGCACTGACGACTCAACGAGAGTTATTGTTATTTTGCGCGCCACATTGGCGCTTTCCTAATAGGCCTAAACTTTAAGGGGGCGTGGCTCGGCGCCTCCGCATGATTTAAGCGAAAAAGATTTTAACTGATCAGGCGGAAAAGACCACGACTGTACCTGACAAGCGGGCGTGTGACTCTAAACAGAACCATATTGTTACGAAGGAGTAAAAAGTATTGGATTACAATTTTCTTCGTCTTGTCCGTCTATCGCTCGTAAAATAATATTTTAATGTCTATGGCTATGGCCCACGACTTCCTTAGCTCGTATTTTGCAATAGCCATGACGACAGTATCAAAAAATTGCAAATCTATTTACTCCGTCAGTTAGAGTATTGGAAAATAATGGACACGTATTTTTTGTTTTGGTAAATAAATGAATATTGACAAAAGATAAAACGCATCAAAACTCGGGAGTGGGGGCTCGTGACGTCTGAACTAGCTAAAAATTGTACCTAGGCGTGACGTATTGAGAATTTTAAAAGCGTCATATCTTCGTCAATTTTGGTTTACGTAACAAAAGAAAAAACACGGGTCAAATATTTTTTGATAATCTAACTGACGGACTAATTAGATTTTTTTTTGTCGTCTCGCCTATTCGTAATTTTTTCAAAGTCAGCGTATTTTGATGGTTTAGCTTCGCATAATACTATTACGAATAATTATCATTAAAATCATTAAACTAAGTTCATGAAAATGTCATTCAATGGGGTTAAAATGAACTTTAAGGGAATGAACTTTATGAACTTTTAATTATTATAACTCTACAAATAACAAACAACTTGACACTAACCTGCTAATTACAAAAAACTTTTGAAAATTTGAATTTCGCGGGCTAACCTAACTTTGAAATGATCTTGCCTGTTATTATAATTGTATTATAAAGTCGAGCCAAGTGTTTCTGGCACTTCACCCCTTGATTACAAGTTAATTGTCCAGCTGCAATTGGCATCATCATGAATGTAAAATAACTGCATCCAGCAAACACCACTTTCCTAACCGTTTTCTGAAATTAAACTAAAATAAATACCTACTTTCGAAATAATCGTTAAAACTTTTTAGTCAAAAACAACTTTTTTTTGTAAAAATCATTTTAATCATAAACATGATGAAAGATGAACTTCTCTTAGATACTTACATTTAAAGAACCTGTTCGGCACAAATACTGGACGAGCAACATGTAATAAGATGCTGAAATTATTACCGAAAAGATAAACTGAAACATAAGATTGACATTAGGTACTAATTATATACTAGATAACTTTATTTGCAACAGTACTATTAATAATAATAATTCACTTATTTATTCAAGTAACAAGGACTCATTAATATACACAGAATACAATAAATAGCACAAATGATTCATTAAACACACACAATACAATAATAAACAAAAAAAAAGTAAAAAAAAAAAAACCAAAAAAGACACGAATATCATCCCGTAAGTACTTTACGTGTAATAATAAACATTCCAATACAACACAAAACAAAACCCACACAAAACAAAACAAAAAACACAGTACACCGTATCAGTCACAGTTATATTGACAACCGACATCTGTAGGTGACGTGCAGGTCACTGCAGCGTCTAATGTATGGACAGTCGAGCCCGTTGGCTTTCATCATCAGCACGCTGTTGGAGCTGCCGCGCACACTGCACACCAGAGACGCGTTCATCGTTGCATAAAAGCAGTCGACGCTAGCAGCGGCGATCATGCCCGAGGCACTACAATGTCGCGGTAGCCCCATCAGAGCTCTGTAGGCTTAGCCAAGTTGACAATCTACAATCGTTAACGCTAATAGAAAACTAACCAAATGTATGGGAATGACATCATTTCAACGTTAAGTCACGTGGTCGAAACAAACGAATACAAACTTTTAAGTTCAGTCAAAACTGTAAGTTGGCTACGATTTATGTGGGATGTAGCGACCACTATTGTAGAAACGAATACATTTCATTCTATCATCATTACCGATGTAAACTTGTCTACGAAGTTTCTATTCGCTTGTTTTGACCACGTGACTTAACGTTTACGATTGTAGAAAGAGAATCGATACGAATCGTTTGTAACTTGGCTAGGCCTGCTGAATACGTTGTTATATTGGACGCGGAGGGCTTTGTATGCTTTTTGGGCGACAGCTGCACGTGGATAGACCAGGTACAATAAGCCCTGAAAAGCGTCTGCTTGACCGACCCTGAACAGCGTGCAAACCTGAAAGCTATCATGTTACCTCCATATTAAATAAATCAATAACAAGCAAGTACCTGGCGTCCAAAGACCAGTGTTATTTTTTCACAGCAGTTCGCTAAATCCCGGTACAGTTCAAGCCATCCTTGGATATGCTCCCTTGTGATATCACACTGCTCATCCGAACTAACATCACATCCATCTACTCTCTCCTGAACGGCTGATATCAACGAAATCAGGCATTTTATGTAATAAAACAAAATCATTATCTTCATCGTCGAAGTCGAATCCACCATCTTCTGGAACTCAAAATAAATGCCATATTCGCAATCAGCACCCCTGATAATCTCGGTATCGACACCCATATTGATGTTTAGACATTTCAACCCCATCGCAACCCAACAGGGGATGATGGTATTTCAGGTCCGCCATATTTAATCTTAAAATCGTTGTTTTTGCAATACACCTGACCAGATACACCGTACAAACTAAACCCATGTTGATTTTCAGACTTTGTCGCCCCATTTTCCCCTCTTAGGGGTTGAATTCTGAAAAAACCTGAAACCCGTTTCTACTCATTTATCTATAGGAGCACTCCTGCGAAGTTTTGAATAAAATAGTCTAACTAATCTTGTTTCCCCATACAAACTTTGGAGCCCCGTTTAACCCCCTTAGGGGTTGAATTTTGAAAAATCCTTTCTTAGTGCACCCCTAGACCACATAAGAAACCTACTTGTCAAATTTGGAATCTGTAGACCCAGCGGTTTAGACTGTGCATTGATTTTTAGACTTTGTCACCCCATTTCCCCCTCTTAGGGGTTGAATTCTGAAAAAACCTGAAACCTGTTTCTACTCATTTATCAATAGGAGCACTCCTGTGAAGTTTGGAATAAAATAGTCTAACTAATCTTGTTTCCCCATACAAACTTTGGAGCCCCGTTTAACCCCCTTAGGGGTTGAATTTTGAAAAATCCTTTCTTAGTGCACGCCTAGACCACATAAGAAACCTACTTGTCAAATTTGGAATCTGTAGACCCAGCGGTTTAGACTGTGCATTGATTTTTAGACTTTGTCACCCCATTTCCCCCTCTTAGGGGTTGAATTCTGAAAAAACCTGAAACCTGTTTCTACTCATTTATCAATAGGAGCACTCCTGTGAAGTTTCGATTAAAATAGTCTAACTAATCTGGTTTTCCCATACAAACTTTGGAGCCCCGTTTAACCCCCTTAGGGGTTGAATTTTGAAAAATCCTTTCTTAGTGCACCCCTAGACCACATAAGGAACCTACTTGCCAAATTTGGAATCTGTAGACCGAGCGGTTTGGGCTGTGCGTTGATAGATGAGTCAGTCAGTCAGTCAGTCAGTCAGTCAATCAGTCAGTTTCTTCTTTTATATATTTAGATTATGTTATCTAAGCTCGTCTGTCTTTTTTATTAACAATAATTGACATTCAGTTAGACACTACATTTGTTGTACTTGCGCTTTGGAATGGGCAACTACAGTACTTTCACAAGTTATTATACCTTGTGTTATTACAGCTTCGCCTTCTTTGTTTTTCTGACATTCAATAGTGCCTGTTATGGTGCCTTTTAACTCTACTCAAAACATTTATTTCAATTAGATTTTTTTTTTTTGAGTTTGAACTCAAAGGCAATTATACCATTAAGTACCCGCCTTTTGAATTGTCTTAATGCCGGGCAAAAATCAGTTCCTGTACTTACTAAAAAAATAAACCTAAATATAAAAGAGAGAGTCACAAAAAATGAAAGGCAAAGTTGACATTAAATCACTTCATGTTTATTAATTGTTAAACATAAAATCGTAAATTCACATATACATCTATTTACGAAAAGCAAAACAATCAAATAACACACAGAACATAACAGAACGCCTGTAATCCCACTAAGGATAGGCAGACGTGCACATAATAGTAATATAACTAACACCCACATATCGCTAGATATGTTTAGTTTAAGTCTCATGTAACTTAGGGCAAGCCTTTTGCTATCAACAGGGCACAAATCTAGAGTCCGTGGCTGCTACTCCCGCTGAAATTCCTGATGGAAAAACCCAGTAATACTTTGCGCGACGTGGGAATCGAACCCAGGATCTCCATGCGCAACAGTAACACTTCCTACCACTAAACCAACGAGGCATGAGAGGTTTTCTTTCTGAGTGTTTAAAAAAAAATAGTTTCCAAGAACTTGGTAGATGGCGTTGAACTGACTACGTTACTAGGTGCCTAAGCCAAAACGCTTGGGAAAAAAAACATTTGGGTCACGTCACATACGCTCGTTGACTGACACTTTCGTTTGCTTATGCTTCCGAATATAACCATTACATCCAAGTGAAATGATGAAACGTTTCGTTCCTGGCAGTAACTTACCAAATTCAGCGCCATCTATCCAGCGACTAGGAAAGAGTTGAAAATGAAAATCCCTCATTAAAAAACATTATTAAACTGCATTATAACAATGATATAGTTGATAGCAAACATCAGTACAACTGGCAGCATGTACATCCCAGCAGGAACGTTTGATAACAACTTGATCTCTATCGGAGTTTTCTTTGTCAGACGAATTAAGTCCTTTATCAATTTCGCCTCAGCTTTTCTTGAATCTGAAATTAATGTCGCAAAATTGTACAAGTACCGTTAGAGGCGGGACATTAGTACCTTTTGGCGTGAGGTCTTGGCGCGGCACCGATGTGATGTAGAAGTGAGCAAACTATGTCGAAAAGGCGAAGCGATTGGGGTAGAACCTATAGGACATTTTAGCATTTGATTTCCCTATCATGTGTGGTGAGGTGCAAGGAAGGGGCGCACGAGTGGCATCCTTACCCTGACCGCACCCCGCCCGCGCTCCACTTGTATAGGTCGCGTCTCGTAAAAAGAACACTGAAGGGTGGCGCCACTTGTCTCCACCGAACACATAAAACAGTACTGAAAATGTTAGTTCCTACTTTGGCCACCGCTCTTTTTACGTGACGCGAATTATTATATGTCCAGCGCCTTGCCGCCCGCTTCTACACATTTTGTCAGAAACACGTAAAGAGTGGCGGCACCTTAGGGCTATTTAGGTCTGCACATGTTTCACGACACGATAGAATCCGTTTCAGGCCTCTCCCAGGCATAGCCACGTTGACCTGTCCTGTTTTTCCGCTGCCTTCACCAGCTCATCAGACCTCCCGTGGGAGGAGTTCCAGTACGTAGTTGTTCTCCACTTCGTACCCAATTTTTAGGGTTCCGTAGCCAAATGGCAAAAAACGGAACCCTTATGGATTCGTCATGTCTGTCTGTCCGTCCGTATGTTACAGCCACTTTTTTCCGAAACTATAAGAACTATTCTGTTGAAACTTGGTAAGTAGATGTATTCTGTGAACCGCATTAAGATTTTCACACAAAAATAGAAAAAAAAAAACAATAAATGTTGGGGGTTCCCCATACTTACAACTGAAACTCCTATGTTCAATATATATTGAATTCAATAGAATTAATATAATGTAAATCAATAGAATTTGTCTCACCAATTACTATCATTGTGTTATAAAGTCGTGCCAAGACTCTATGGAATTTGATCCCTTGGTTACGAGCCAATTGTCCAGCAATGATTGGCAGCATCATTATGGATATGAAACTCAATGCAATAATTACGGTTCTCTTGTCTCCTTTCTGTAAAAAAAATGTCAAGAATAAGCATAATTCTCTTAGATTGTTATGCGAATAAGGGCACGCAAATCTAAACTGTTTAAGTTATTTAGCATGTGTTTTGGCTTAGCTATATTATGTTCCCGTCTCTATCTTGCAGGAATAGGAACATGATTACGTCAAACCATAGACTTACGGCAGTATATACTTAGTCTATGCGTCAAACCATGCACGTCATAAATAACGTTTATAGTACTCGGCCTAATATACGAGTAGCCTTGTTCAAATTAATTGACACGGCTAATCATACGCCGAGATCCGAGATTCCACGCAAAACCATGGTCAGACAGTATGTTATTTGGCTTTCATATGCTTTCATAACATCACGCCTGTAATTCTCGAAGTGTGAGACAGAGGTGTACCTAATAGGACACCCACAGTTGTGTTATATGCTCTCTTCACATTGGAAAATGTGCTTTTAGACAAAAACAAGTCCTAATAAAAAATAAATGTTTCTTTAAATTACTTAGGGCTAAACAAACATAATTTGGAGTTTTAAGCAAGGAGATGCTTGTGTTAGATGACTCTGCGCTTCCACTAAACATTATAGTGCATGCAATTGAAAACCAAATAAAAAAAAGAAAAGAAAATGTAAAAAATCAAAAGTTAAAAAAGTACAATATTCTTACATTTGCAACATTCTTGTTGCACATGTGGTTCGTCAGCAGCATGTAGTACGACGTAGACATGAGACATGAGAAGATAAACTGAAACATCATCACACAATAACAAAGTAAAATTAGATAAGAGTCTTTCCGTCATTCATCAATAAATAAATAAATATCGTTGGACATTGCACACAGCGCCATCTAGTGCCACACTAAGCAACGACTACTTGTATTCAAAGTCAAAATGTATTTAAAACAAAACAGGTTTTTTTGCAAGCAGTGATAGTCTAATGGTATGACCGTCGGACTGCCAAGTCGTAGGTCTCGAGTTCGAACCCAAGACACACACCTCTGATTTTTCGAATTCATGTGAAGAAACCAGCATGCCAGGTCAGAGGCTCAAAAACTCTGACACCAGGTTGAAGGAAGGAAGGAAAACTTGGTTTTAAAGCTTTTGACTGAACTTAAAAAACCCCTATGTTTTGTAAGGTGGGCAGAACCTTTGTGTTGGTTGTATTGTGTATTACAGAAAATAGTAGATTATCACTTAACAGAAAAAGTCATTTCCCAGCGATCATTTTGCTCAATGTTACTTATTTTGATGTACAGAATGGGAGTTTTCCAATGTGTATTATCTGTAGTCACAATCTATCACAAACTGCGGCAACGGGTCTTGTAAAAGATAAATGAAAATAACAATTCTACTAGGTCACTTTAGTATGATCAATTAAAATGTACCTGTCGTCCGAAGCATACAGTAACTTTTTCACAGCAGTTTGCCAAATCTCGATACAGTTCAACCCATCCTTGAATCTGCTCTCTTGTGATATCACATTGCTCATCCGAGCTAATACTACATCTCCCTACTCTCTCCTGAGCGACTGATACCATTGATTCCAAGCATTTAACCAATTGAACCACTATCATGATAACAAAGAAAAATACGATTTTCTCTATTACTATTATATATCTCATTAAAGTCTGTGACGTAAATTCAGAAATCAAAGTAAACATATCTCCGCCCATTTGTATGTAACTTATAAAAACCTGCGAAGATCTGTACAGAGAAAACGGCATACATATTACTGTTGAGCTCATGCTGAACCAGTATATTTTTTTGAGACCGTGAATAAACTTGTCACCTCGAAAACGTTCGAAGACACGACTGGTGCTTCTAATAAAAGACATGAAGGCGCGGCTGTAACAGATCCCGGCCACGACAGATGACAACGAGTTTATAAAGGATACAGCAGAAAAACCACCATGCATTAGTTTATTTGGATCGAATTCCTGTCTCCCTAATAAAAAATGTTCTTCATTAATAAGGATGAAAGCGTGCAGCATAAACAGAACAATAATTTGTAAAATTATAAAACATTTCGTCGTCTTCTTTTGGCTATGATAATTCCTGTTTATTCCTAAGAGTTTTTCCAGAAACAAAAAATGATCCAACCACTTCATTGGAGACATATTCACGCCTACGACCTTTAAGTATTAATGAATGGAAACTTTTTGTATTTTAATTTTGGTAAGTGGTTTATCAAAGATATGTATATAAGCACCACCTCACTATTTCTGGTGTACCTAATTACTACCCATTATTGATCAGCAATAATTAGATGGAATATTCTGTTTAGAATGTAAAATATTATCATATTATTAAAAAAACGTGTTGCGCCGACCCTAATAACATGGGACAAGGGCGGAAGATGATAATGATGTAAAATATTATCATGAAACACAATCAGACATATCAAAGATATACATGTCGCACAATAGGAGAGAGAATTAAAAAATATATCACAATATCTACGTTATTTAATTAAGTGTAAACACACACACACTTCCGAAAATCTGAATTAAATAACATTATTGAACTGCAAAATAATAATGACATAGTTGACGGCCAAGGTTAATATGACTGGCAGTAAATACATTCCAGCAGGAAAGTTGGACAACAACTTGATCTCGATTGGATTCTTCTTTATCAGACGAATAAAATCCTTTATCGATTTCGCTTCAGCTTCGTTCGAATCTGAAATGTCAATATGCAGACATCATGTTATGCAGACTAAGGGTCGCCGTCGACACACATTTACGCGGCATGCCACAACTGCAAGCGTCGCCACCTGTCGACGGCTGCAGTCGACATGTGGTGACGGCTGCAGTTGGCAACGTGCCACTCGTCTGTAAGAACCCCAAACAGTTAAAGTTTCTTTCTAAATAAGGATACAGTTGCCAGTAATTTAAACGAATGATTTTAATCCTTTTTAAAAAAATGTTATCTCACCAATGATTGTCATTGTATTATAAAGACGAGCCAAGAGTACGTGGAACTTAACCCCTTGGTTTCGCATCAACTGACCAGCATAAATTGGCAGTATCATTGCCATAAAGCTCAATACAATAAACACTGTTCTCGTGTCTCCTTTCTGAAAAGTATTAAAAATAAAGTAGTTAGGAATTTCGTCAAAATCATTGTTAGGGTAAACCGCTCTTCGCCTTATCAATGCGTGCTCAAGCTCATCCAAACCGTGATGAACTCACACTCAGTGTGTTATTCTGCTTTTATATCAATCGTTTCTTTTTACTGTAAACAAAATCCTCCATCCTTATTCAAAACAATAAAAAACAAGTCTTATTACACTTACTTTCAGAATATTCTTGTTGCACATATGATTCGTCAACAACATAAAATATATCATTGATAATATTATCGAAAATATGAACTGAAAATAATAATAACATTAAAATATAGTCGAGGGCAAACTGATTATCGTGATGACAATTTAATTAATTAAACTCTACGAACTAGGTAGCTTAGGGAAACTAAAACGTACCTGTCTTCCGAAGCACAGCGTCAATTTTTCACTGCAGTTTGCTAAATGCCGATACATATCAACCCATCCTTGAATCTCCTCCCTTGTGATATCACAATGCTCTTCTCTACTATTAACGTATCTGCCTACTCTGCTCTGAACGGCAGATATCATTGAATTCATACATTTGGTCAAATGAACCACTACCATGATACTAACAAACAAGATGAGTTTCTGAAATACTATTGTAGTTCTAATAAAAGATTGCGACCCAAAAACGGAAATAAAAATCATTATGTTTGTACCACCGTCATCTTTCACATAATCTATTGAAATCTCAGCAGCTCTGTAGACACTAAATACGATACCTAATGTTATAAAAACAATGCTGAACCGGTTTAGTTTCTTAAGACGTCTATCAAACTCGTCATCTTTAAAACAATTAAAGATATAAGCGACGCTTCCTAAATATGACAAAAAGGCGCGATAGTAACAGATACCAGTTACAACAGATGACACAGAGTTTAAATAAGTTAAAGTAGAAAAACAGATATGAATGAATTTAGCTTTAGTACTATTATGTCCTGTTAGCAAGAAATAAGCTTCAACGAAAAGGATTATAAAGTGAAATATATTCTGAACTAATAATTGGGTGATTATCAAACGTTTCTTAATCTTCGTTTGGCTGTAATAGTTCCTGTAGATTCCCAAGATATTTTCCATCAATAGTAAATAATTCAACCACTTTATTGGAGACATTTTTATTTTTATCGTTGTCGTCTGTCTCGGTGTCGACGGTAAAACTATAATATTGATGGATGGAAACATTTTGTTATTTTAATTTGGTAAATAAGTAGTTTAAGTAATCACCAGACACCATCCAACTACGAGTATGTACTCCTACGAATAATCATTACTAAAAACGAACAATTACATTAGATAGCTCATTCTATCTAATGTAAATAAACTGCAGTATAACAATAACACAGTTTACAGCCAAGGTATATATCTAGAAGCAGAAATTTTAAAGTAGCAATTATAAAATAAAAGTTAAATAAATTATCGAAATGTTGAATATTTTCGATTTAATTAAGCAAAGCATTTGTCTTAGTTACTCATGTGACCAAAAATGTAGGCAATGTAAAATATAAATGAACGCAAAGTACCCTTGAAAATACGCAACAAGAACAAATTGGAAAAAACAACAACATTCACGATCGAGATAACTTAAATCATGTTTATACGTCAGAACTGCACAGAGTGTTAAAGTGTGTGTCACAAGGCAGTATATTGGGCCCACTCTTTGTCTACTCTACGTTCACGATTTGCTTATAACCATAAATAGTGGAACTTAATTTTTTTTTTCTTCTGTTTTATCTGCAATCAGTCCTCGGACTATGAGCGGATGAGTTCCGTGTTGCTTGTAGTGTAGAGTGTGGCTTCCAGTGATGCCATCTACTCGCAGGTGTTACGGCTTTACCGCCGGTCTTCCAGTGCCATGATACTGTGGCGCTTGAAGCGGACGTAGTCTTGTTGTGTCAACTGACGAGCTAGCTCATTTGGGTGAATGGCTAGTCGTTCTTTATACTTCCCCGCTACATTCCGAATCTCCTCATTAACTGTGGGAATGGCTAGTTGTTGGTGGATTTCAGCGTTTGTAGTGAACCATGAGACATTGGCTATTGTGCGTAGTATTTTGTTTTGTGGTCGCTGCAAGATGGCTATATTGGAGTTGCTTGCGCTTCACCAGAGCTGTATCCAATACATCCAAACGGGCTTCAATACTACTTTGTATATTAAAAGCTTGTTGTCTAGTGATAGTCTGGAGTTGCGGCCCAGTAACCAGTGAAGATTTTTTAATCTGTATGAGAGTTCATATTTTTTGGCTTTGATGTGTTGTTGCCAGGTCAATCGGCGGTCCAAATGAATTCCCAGGTATTTAACACAATTTTTATGTGGTAGGGTGGTATCTCCGAGTTTAACCGGTGGGCAGTCCTCCTTTCTGAGTGTGTAGGTGACTTGGACAGACTTTGCAGCACTGGCTTTTAGTTTCCACGTTTTCATCCAAGTGTGTATTTTGTTAAGTCCACTCTGCAGAAGATTTGATGCAACTTCTGGGTTTGTATGGCTAGACAGTATTGCCGTATCATCTGCGAATGTTGCTGTGACAACTCCAGGTTCTGTCGGTATGTCAGCTGTGTACAATATGTAGAGGACAGAACCCTGAGGTACACCAGCTTCAATTCTGTGAAGGGATGAGGTATAACCCGATTCTTTTACGTAGAAAAGTCTATCAGTGAGGTAAGATTTCAGTATACTAAAGAAAGGGTGTGGCAGGTGCTGTTTAATCTTGCTTAACAGGCCCTTATGCCAAACCTTGTCAAAAGCCTGCTGGATGTCCAGGAAGACAGAAGAGCAGTATTTCTTTTGTTCCAGCGTTTTTCTTATGTGTTCACAGACCCGGTGTATTTGTTCTACTGTCCCGTGTTGCTTCCTGAAGCCGAACTGATGGTCAGGTAGTACATTACTCTCTTTAAGTATTGGGGCCATCCTGTGCAGCAGCACTTTTTCAAAGATCTTGGACATTGTCGGCAAAAGGCTTATTGGTCTAATTGACGTTTTTTCTTGGGCAGGTTTCCCATGTTTGTGGGTGGAACTTAAATAAGTAAGTTAAATACATACAAATAAACTTTTCTTCTTGACAAATGATTCACCGGCAAAACGTAGTACGACACTGACATTCATATAAAATGACAATTTAATTCTACTTCAAAATATAATAAATCATGTAAAAGGACTATTATTATACCCAATACTGTACACTAAACCGAGTAATATTGAACAAATACAATTCAAATCACGGGAAAATTTATAAGAATGTGTGACTCGATGACGTTTAGAGTTTTACTTGATTTGATTTCAAATACTTACCTGGCGACTAAAGCTAAGCGTTACTTTTTCACAGCTGTTTGCTAAATCCCGATACAGTTCAATCCATCTTTGAATCTGCTCCATGGTGATATTACAATGCTCATCCGACCTAATATGATAACTACTTAGACACTTCTGAACTACGGATATCAACGAAGTTAAACTTTTGGACAATTGAACTATTATCATAATAATAACGTATAACATAAGGTGCTGAAAAAGCATAGTCATTCTTATGAAAACTTGTGATATAAAAACCGGAATTAGATAATAATAATATGGATCCGTCGCATGGTCCTTTTGTAAAATTGTTATTACGATGTCCACGGATCTGTAGGTGACAAAAGCAAATAAAAAGAAAAAGGAAGAAGTGGTACGCCGGTAAATTTTCTTAAATGAAATAATTAACATCTGGTCATCTTTGAAATATTCCGAGACTCGACTGATACTTCTATTATATGACATGAAGGCGTGGCTGTAACTGATGCAGGCGACGACAAAAGACAAATACATAATATACGCTAAAAAAGAAAACAGCCCATAAATAACATTCATATGATTGTTGAAATGTTCATTTAGCAAGAACTGTATTTCAAGATTAACAAATGCGGCGTGCAAAGTTGTCTGAACAAAAATTTGGAAGACAATCAAATATTTATTTATTTTCTTCTGGCTACAATAATTTCTGTATACCCCTAAGAGATGTTCTATGAACAGCAAATTATGGAACCATTTTAATGAAGACATTTTTGTCAGTAATGTGTGCCTTGGCAACGACGAAAAAGTAATAGTAGATTTAATGATCGGATTATAAAGTAATAAAATAAAGTAATGAACTGCTAACAATGTCTGACACTCACTGTCGCACTGTCATGCGTGTCACAATAGCAGAGTCCGTATATAATTCTAGGTCTATTTTAGAAATCATTAACACGGCCATTAATTTAATCATGTACCTATTTTTAATAGCTTTGAAAGTGTCACTACTGGCCAAAAGCCTTGTTTATTTAGGTAGACTCTATATGGTGCAGGTGATTAGGATGTTGGTCCCATGGACAAAGTTCGTTCGATGGTCTGACTCTGTACCACACCCTCAAATACCAGTAAATCTAATAATTTCATATTCGGAAAACTAACACAATGTCTAAATCTTTCTTTGAATGGGACTGGGGAAGGGTCTTATTTAAACGAAATCTATAGAAATAAATATAAAAGGCCTGACTGACTCATCAACGCCCAGCCCAAACCCTTGGACCTACAAAGCTGAAATTTTGCACAGAGGTTCCCTTTATAATGTAGACAAGGAATAAGGAAGTATTTTAAGAAATTCAACCCCTATGGGAGTTAAACCCCGGCTTATGGTTGGAAACTAACACAACGTACATTGTTGTTGTTTATTTTTTTAATTTCAACCCACATGGGATTGAAAAGGGGGATGAAGTTTTGTATTGAAGTTGTTCATTCGCTAAATTTTGTATTCAAATCTTCTAAATATATTAAAGAAGAAACTGACTGACTGACATATCAACGCACACCCCAAATAGACCATAATTCTGTATAGCAGACGCACAAGAATAAAATCTAATAATATACTTAGCATTTTATGAAGTTGTAATAAAATATCATAATGACATTAGTTAAAATTAAGGGTGTGAAAATACCCCTAACGAAGACGAAAGGCAGCTGTACTCCCATTCGTCATTGCAATATTTTTTTGTCCTGGACCATACCTGGGAACCTTCTTGTTACGGAGTATATTCGAAGTCAAATATCCAACCTGAGTTTTCTATAAACAATGGACTCCCACTACACACTGAATATGATATCTGTCATTGAGCATTTTAATTTTTGCATTCAACAATCTGCATGGAGCGCCACACCTCCATCAATAACAAAGCCTACAGATATACTGTGGTCTGAAACAGTCAGATATTTGCTAGATGAGAAGCGCAAAGCAAGAAAACGTTGGCAAACGACGAGATACCCTGCTGATAAGAAACATCTTAACTATGTCACAACTCGTCTTAAATTAGCACTCAGTGAAGATCAAAATCGAGACATGGAGGAATATACCAAAAACCTAGATGCAACAGCAAGTTCAAATTATTCTCTCTGGCGAGCAACAAAAAAGCTTAAGAGACCTGTAGCAAGCCAAGCACCAATACGCCAAAGCGATACCACATGGGCTAAAAGTGACCTCGAAAAGGCTCAAACCTTTGCCGAACACCTAAGTAAAGTATTTACACCCAACGATGCTCAAGGATCACAAACACTACAAAGTGAAATAACATCATATTTACAGCAAACATACCAACTCGACCTGCCTCTGGAAAAAGTTGCGAAAAATGAAGTAAGAACTGCCATCAATAAACTAACTAACACAAAGCACCAGGATATGATTTGTTCATAAAATGCACTATCATCATGAATTTTCCCAGTATTTTCAAGCCAGCAGTTTAGCTTTTAGAGGGGGGGGGGCGCCCTACTGGAACAAAAATTTGCACTTTAAAGTTTAATATTTCGTAAATGAAGCATTAAATCTAAAAGTATTATTAGCAACCCCTAAATCATTTAAGGCCTATTTTTTTACGACGATTACAACGATACCCCACACAATGGGGTAGACGACGAAAAAAATCATCCCGACTCCACATGTAGGGGAGCTACCCTAAAACAAAATATTTTCTAAAATTTTATTTTACCACTTTGTCGGCGTTATTGATATACACACTTCTACATAATTACAGCTTTCTAGTAGGTACTAACGGTCTCTTAGCAAAACCTCGGACAGACAGACAGACAGACGGACATGACGAAACTATAAGGGTTCCTTGTCAGGACTATGGAACCCTAAAAAATGATCCAACCACTTCATTGGAGACATATTTACGCCTACGACCTTTAAGTATTAATTAATCGAAACTTTTTGTATTTTAATGTTGGTAAGTGGTTTATCAAAGATAAGTATATAAGCACAACCTCACTATTTCTAGTGTACCTGATTACTAACCTTTATTGAGCAGCTATAATTAGATGGACTATTCTGTTTAGAATGTAAAATATTATCATATTATTAAAAAAACGTGTTGCGCGGACCCCAATAACATTGGACAAGGTAGGAAGATGATCCCGGGCTATCACTGCGAGGATCGACCGGAGGACACGGTGGAGAACACTGTGGAGGTGTGCTTAGCTTGGGCAGAGCACCGCCATGTCCTCGAAGCGGCGATCGGCGGCGGCGACCTCTCACTTCCGGCCCTGGTTCAATTCATGGTCTGGAGCAAGATGGAATGGGACGTCGTCACCTCCTTGCGAAGCACTCATGCTAGCGAAGGAGGTGGCGGAATGTGAGAGGGAGAAAACCTCACGTCCCAGCCGCCGCGGGAGACGCACCGGGCGTCGGGGGCCACGTCGTGGCCCCCGGCCACCGTAGGCGCGGGCCTGTGGACGGTTAGCTATGGGCTAGCTCGCCGTCCGTCCGTCTCATGACGACAGGCCGTGTCGGCGGCGCGTTCGTGTGCCACGCGCGTCTTAAAGAGAGTCAGCAAAAGGGTAGGGGTCCGCAAGGGCCGTGGCCTGCCGGGGCTTCGTGACTGTTCGAAAGAGATACCGTGGCCCCGGAACACAAAGGGCGATGAAGGAACATGGATGGGTTTTAGTCAGTAAAAGTCTGACACTCCCTCCTGCTCTGCCCAGAGCGGGAGGAGTCATTTGATGATGATGATGATGAAAAAAAAAGGGTAGGAAGCTGATAATGATGTAAAATATTATCATGAAACACAATTAGACAAATCAAAGATATACATGTCGCACAATAGGAGAAAAAAAAATATCACAATGTCTAAGTTATTTAATCAAGTATAAACTCAAAATTTACAGAACACACTTACGAAGATCTATTTAAATAACATTATTGAACTGCAAAATAACAATGACATAATTGACGGCCAAGGTTAATATGACTGGCAGTAAATACATTCCAGCAGGAAAGTTGGACAACAACTTGATCTCGATTGGATTCTTCTTTATCAGACGAATAAGATCCTTTATCGATTTCGCTTCAGCTTCGTTCGAATCTGAAATAATAATTTACGTAATACTTGAAATACCGTTATATATATTTCTAATTATGGGTACAGTTGTTGGTAATAAAAGACTGATTTTGATCCTTTTATAAAAAAATGTTATCTCACCAATGATTATCATTGTATTATAAAGTCGAGCCAAGACTATGTGGAACTTAACCCCTTGGTTTTGCATCAATTGACCAGCATAAATCGGCAGTATCGTTATTGTTATAAAGCTCAACACAATAAACACTGTTTTCGTGTCTCCTTTCTGAAATGTATTAAAAATAAAGGAGTTAGGCCCTAGATCGAAAAATTTGGAAGTCATGGGGAGAGGCCTTTGTCCAGCAGTGGGATGACACAGGCTAACAGTATCAGTATCAGTTAGTCATGTTAGTCAAAGTTAGGGTTAGTGACAGTTAAGTGAAATAAAACATAGTGTAGCACAGCGACCGCTATTCGCCTTATCGAGCTCATCCAAACCGCGATGAACACACTCAGTGTATTACACACTGAGTGTGTTCATCGCGGTTCCTTTTAAATTTAAAAAAACTCTCTATCGTTATTCTGAACAATAAAAAACAAGTCTTATTACACTTACATTAGGAACATTCTTGTTGCACATATGATTCGTCAACAGCATGTAATATATCATTGATAGTATTATCGAAAGTATGAACTGAAACAATAATATTATTACATATAGTCAAGGAATATGAACATTTATTAGCTTAGGGAAACTAAAACGTACCTGTCGTCCGAAGCACAGCGTCAATTTTTCACTGCAGTTTGCTAAATGCCGATACATATCAACCCATTCCTGAATCTCCTCCCTTGTGATATCACATTGCTCTTCTGGACTATTAACGCATCTGCCTACTCTGCTCTGAATGGCAGATATCATTGTATTCATACATTTGATCAAATTTACCACTACCATGATACGAACAAACAAGATGACTTTTTGAAACACTATTGTAATTCTAATAAAAGCTTGCGACACAAAAACGGAAATAAAAATCATTATATTGGTATCACCGTCATCTTTCACGTAATTTATCAAAATCTCAGCAGCTCTGTAGACACTAAATACTATAGCTAATGTTATAAAAACAATGCTGAACCGGTTCAATTTCTTAAGAGATCTATCAAACTCGTCATCTTTAAAACAATTAAAGATATAAGTGACGCTTCCTAAATATGACAAAAAGGCGCGATTGTAACAGATACCAGTTACAACAGATGACACAGAGTTTAAATAAGTTAAAGCAGAAAAACAAATATGAATGAAGGTTGCTTTAGTACTATCATGCCCTGTTAGCAAGAAATAAGCTTCACCGAAAAGGATTGTAAAGTGAAATATATTCTGAACTAATAATTGGAAAATTATCAAACGTTTCTTAATCTTTGTCTGGCTGCAATAGTTCCTGTAGATTCCCAAGATATTCTCCATCAATAGTAAATAATTCAACCACGTTATTGGAGACATTTTCATTTTTATCGTTGTTCGTCTCGGTGTCGACGGTAAAACTATAATATTGATGGATGGAAACATTTTGTTATTTTAATTTGGTAAATAAGTAGTTTAAGTAATCACCAGACACCATCCAACTACGAGTATGTACTCCTACGAATATCATTACTAAAACGAATAAATTATTAATGAGCTATCTAATGTAATTAAACTGCACTAAAGTACTTACGGGATGATATCCGTGATTGATGCTTGCAACAGCTTCGAAATATCGGGAGAAAGAAAGAAAGAAAGAAAAAGCATTTATTAACCCGCACAGGACAAAACACATGAAAAAAATGGTGAAATTATCAACTAATAAAAACCAGCTCATAGAACCTAAGGAAAATCACGGATATCATCCCGTAAGTACTTTAAGTGTAGTGAAAAACCGTGAAACTCTAAAACAGTGAATTAAACTGCAGTATAACAATGACACAGTTTACAGCCAATGTGAGGATATCCAGCAGCAGGAATTTTACAGTAGCAATTATAAAATAAAAGTTAATTAAATAATCGAAACGTTGAACCTATTCGATATAAGCAAAGCATTTGTCTTAGTTTACTCATAAGTCCAAAAATTTAGGCAATGTAAAACATGTAAATTAACGCAAAGTACCCTTGAAAATACGCAACAATAACAAATTGGAAAAAACAACAATGCTCAAGATCGAGATAATTTAAGTCATGTGTATACGTTAGAACTGTAAATAGTGTTAAAATGTTGGTGTGTCACAAGGCAGTATATTGGGCCCACTCTTGTCTACTCTACGTTAACAATTTGCTAAGAGAATAATTTATCAGTAAGTTGAATATGAATACATACAATTAAACTGTTTTACTTAACAAATGATTCACAAACCAAACGTAGTACGACATTGGCATTCGTATAAAATGGCAATTTTATTCTACTTCGGAATATATTTAACAATGTAAAAAGACTATTATTATAACCACACTATACTACATACTATACACTAAACTGAGTAACATTGAACAAAAATAATTCAAATCACCGGAATATTTATAAGAATGTGTGACTTCGTGATGATTAGAGTTTTATTTTACTGAACTAGGTGTTATAACATAATAAAGGTGTAAAAAATACTTTAATTGTTTTCAAATACTTACCTGGCGACTAAAGCTTACTTTTACACAGCAGTTTGCTAAATCCTGATACAGTTCAATCCATCTTTGAATCTGCTCCATTGTGATATTACATTGCTCATCCGACCTAATATGATAACTACTTAGACACTTCTGAACTGCGGATATCAACGAAGTTAAACTTTTGGACAACTGAACTATTATCATAATAATAACGTATAATATGAGGTGCTGTCCACGGATCTGTAGGTGACAAAAGCGAATAAAACGATAAAGGTAGAAGTGGTACGCCAGTAAATTTTCCTAAATGAAATAATTAGCATCTTGTCATCTTTGAAATATTCCGAGACGCGACAGATACTTCTATTATATGACATGAAGGCGCGGCTGTAACTGATGCAGGCCACGACAAAAGACACATACATAATATAGGCAAAAAAAACAGCCCATAACTAACATTCATATGATTGTTGAAATGTTCGTTTAGCAAGAACTGTATTTCAAGATTTAAAATGCGGCGTGCAAAGTTGTCTGAACAACAATTTGAAAGACAATAAAATATTTATTTAATTTCTTCTGGCTACAATAATTTCTGTATACGCGAGATTTTCTATGAACAGCAAATTATGGAACCATTTTAACGAAGACATTTTTGTTTGCAATGCGTGCCTTAGCAACGACGAAAAACTAATAGCAGGTTAAATGATCGGATTATAAAGTAATGAACTGCTAACAATGTCTGACACAATGTCTGACAGTGTGACCAGTCACACTGTCATCTGTGTCACATTAGCGGAGTCCGTATCTAATTCTTGGTCTCAGATCAACAAAAAAAGGAAGATGGAGCGCCGCGAACATCAAAAGTGAAGCCACCTTTTTATCTATGTGTGTATCGAAGGTTGCCATTTCTTAATTTTTTTCCCTATAATTTGGGGAATAGTATTGTATGGGTAAGAAAAAAAGAAAGAAAGAAAAAGCATTTATTAACCCGCACAGGACAAAACACATAAAAAAAATGGTGAAATTATCAACTAATAAAAATTAAACATAAAACAACTAAAAGAAATTAAAAATAAAAAGAAAACGAAATTGGTCCTGTACAAGGCCAAAAGGCCCCTATCTCAGCATGGTGCTGTCACGTTAAAAAACGTTACAGCGCTGGTAAGATAATATTGTAACATAATGTTGAGTATGGTATTGTACCTCAATTGTTTAGGACTTCTATTCCGAAATAAACGAATTTTTTTACATCGCCAAATTGTCTTGAAATAAAATAGGTCGTTATTATCAAAATGATCGGAACAAACCACGCTGGTTTTTGATGGCAGCCATTTTGGATCGTTTCTACTATTTCTTATAGCTACCATCCATTTACCTTTTGTTTCAGTATTAATTGAAAATCTAAAATATTTGATACATAAAAATAAGAAAATAGGAATAAAACGCGATGTAAGAAATCACATTTCGAATGGGGAAATTTTAAATCATATTATGGCAACCCTCGCACTTATGTCACTGCGTTCGTTCCAGTAACCTGAAACTAGTTTATTTGTTTAAAAAAAACGATGTTATTTCAAGTACTAACAAGTGAAAAGTGATTCCGTGAGACTTTTTATGTGATTTACTATTGTTTTTACAACTTTTCAGTACACACGAAGGCATAATTCTAATTTTTAAAACTATGTTAACTAGACGTCGACAATCATGTCACGTACTAAGAGCGGTCAGCTTGGTTTTAGTAGTATGTGTGTGCGTGAGCGTGTATTTTACTTGAAGCAGCACGGTTTTGTGGCTTCACTTTTGATGTTCGCAGCGCACCATCTTCCTTTTTTTGTTGATCTGAGTTCTAGGTCTATTTTAGAAAACATTAACACCGCCAACGCCTTTGTTTATAGGGTGTAAAAAGACTCTTAACGAAGTCGAAACGCACTTGTTCTCCTCATCATTGTGATATTTTTTTTGTTCTAGAACATACCTTCTAGTTAGAAATTGGGGGTCAAAATTCCAACTTTTTCACAAGTATCCATTTTAAATACATGTTTTTAATGTAAGAACTTTACACCTCCACGGCCCCCACATACATAGTTACATACAGTTTTACCGTAAAACGTGATTTTTCACCCAAAAAAAGTCGTTTGCCAGCAATAATGCGTAGGGTTACTTAGTTTGATGTACAGAATTCATAGAAGTATCTTGTAAAGAAGAAAGAATACAGGTTTATTTGTAAACGAAAATAACAAAAGCAAACTCAAAAAAAGAAGATAATTATTGGGTGTCACACGGCTGCGCCAAATAGGCCCAGTTCAGCAAAATGACAACTAGTGATAAACACTGGTTTTCAACTGGACCTGAGATAGTGATATGACAGACGTCAAACCGTTTCATATTTCATTTTGTTATATTCAAACAAAATGATTAACCTGTAGCATAACAATTACATAGTTGACAGCTAACGTGAGTATGACTGGCAGTAAATACATCCCAGCAGGAATGTTAGACAGCAACTTGATCTCTATCGGATTGTTCTTTATCAGACGTATGAAGTCTTTTATCAATTTCACTTCAGTCTTACTGGATTCTGAAATTAAATGACGTAGGTCTTTAAATATTTTGCTACATCAAAGATTTTAAAGAAAATGTGGTAAAAGATAGCATGCTGGTTGACAGTGAATGGAAATTGTACATTTTGTTACAAATGGGGAATCTTTATTATTGCAGCCGAGGCGGAATTCACACCCGAGCTGCAGGCGAGGTTGTTATGGCACGATTAAAAAAAAGACCAGTCACGGCCGACTATAGGAATTGAACCAATTTAGACTTAGTTTAGTGAACTGTGGATTTTTTAAAATCCCCAAACTAGTTGTGATTTAAATAAAATAAACCACGAGTGTAAAATATCATTGCATGTTGAACCAAATCGTGGTGTGATATGAGTCAATTTTCGAAGAAGTGTATTGAATAAAAATGTGACCTCAGCCCCCAAGTAACATGGGACAAAGGCAAGAAGATAATTATGAAGATAATTAACACAATAATTTAGGCTTTTCTTTAGTAGCAACTTCCTTCTATTAAAGTAATATACATAACAAAACTTCTTGCCTATGTGTATGTCCCATGTAAAAAGGGGCGAGCCTATTACCATCAACCGGGCACAAGTCCAGACTCCGTGGCTGCTCTTTACCCGACCTGGGAATCGAATCCAGGACCTCATGCTCAACAAGGCAATCAAAAAATTCAACTCAAGTGTCAAGTCGATAATAGTATATTTTATATCGAGGGACTAAACGAAGCCATAATATACCAGAGGTGGTTTGACTCCCGAGCGTGCGAGGGAGTCAATGAAACCGAGGGTATATTAAGTTCGCGTTTAGTCTGTCGGTGCAAACTGTTCTTTTCACTTTGAGTGCGAGAAAAAAAGATAATTTAGTACAAAAACATGTATTATTCCTCGTTTTTAGGTAAATCTTCCGCGATTCTGGCGGCAAAAGATTATCTATTATGTCTTTTGCTCTTTGCTCGACGTCAAACTCTTCACTGTCACTGGACATTCTTAATAAATTTATTTAAAACCTAACAAATTTACACTCGACAGATTCTGAAATTTTCGCGGTCAGTTTTTTCTTCTAAAGCAGTCACAGATTAACAATTTAAAACGCATGGCGCCACCTTCCTTGCGGAAAAACCATGGAACTAAAACTCTTAACATTTTCGCAATGAAGATGGTCCACACTCCACAGATAATAGTAGTATATTAACTGGCTGTTTGAGTTTGTCTATGTCAAATGAAGGAAATTAAAAAACTAATTACTTTTCACTCCCTAGGGACTAAAGTGGTCACTTTAGTCCCGCTTCGTAGGGCTATATTGGCGTGCTTTTAGAGCATGAGAAGTGAAAAGTAATATTTCTTACCAATTATTATAATTGTTTTATAAAGTCGAGCCACTATTCTGTGGAACTTCATCCCTTGGTTACAAAGCATTTGTCCGGCAGCAATGGGCAGCATCATCAATAGCACGTAAACAGTTATGACTAAAACCATCTTCTTGGCGTCAGTAGTATCGCCTTTCTGAAATTTACAATAATATCAGTATTTATCTTGAAACTACCTATGCTCTTCAACTAGTAGTCAATTTACACCACACAATTAAGGGCATGCTCAAAAACCCTCATTGTCAATGACCCCTTATCCCCTGGCACTTGTTGCGTTTAACAGATTAACTTATTTAAATGGCACAGTAAAATTATCATCATCAACATCATTCTCTTGACTTTATCCCAATTCATTTGGGGTCGGCGCAGCATGTCTTCTTCTTCCATACTTCTCTATTACTCGTCATCTCGTTCTGACGACCTCACCTCCTTTCTTGCCATATTATCATCCTTCACAGAGTCCATCCGTCGTTTCTTTGGTCTTCCTCTGCTCTTTCACAAACCTTCAGATGTATGTATGTATGTATGTGTATTTTCATAGCAATATGATTGTGAAAGCTTGAATAGCTCTCAGCTAATCAACTAAAAAAACAAACGAATAACAAATACTTACATTTAAAACATTAAAGTAACACATTTTATACGCCAGTGAAATATAATGTAATATTGACATTATTAGCGTAAAATAAAACTGAAACAAAAGATTTTTTGTTAATCTTACAAAACAAGCTATTACAATATTTAGGTATATACATATATGTCAATTGAATTCAAACCTGGCGTCCAAAGCATAGCGTCACTTTTTCACAGCAGTTTGCTAAATCTCGATACTGCTCAACCCATTGCTGTATCTGCTCGCTTGTGATATCACACTGCTCATCCGAACTAATATCACATCTCCCTACTCTTTCCTGAACTGCTGATACCAACGAAGTCAAGCAATTTAACAAATTCACCACCATCATAACAAAAACATACAACATCAGTTGCTGAAAAACTGCAGTTACTCTTAAAAAAGTTTGAGATACCAAAATGGGAACGAATATAATACCATACTCCTTGGTTTGCGGAAAACTTCTAGAAACCACCGTAGATCTGTAAGCTGCGAATGCAATTAAAAGTAAAAGGACCGTTATGCTGAACCAGTATATTTTCTTGAGAGTATTATTTAATTTCTTGTCCTCTTGAAACCATCCAGAGACACGGCTAATACTTTCGTAGTATGATTTGAAGGCGCGACTGTGACATATTCCAATTGCGACGGATATCAAAGAGTTTATGCATACTACGATAGCAAAGCAGCCACGAATTAATTTTATGTTATAATCGTTGTCAGCTCCTTCTAACAACAAGTATATTTCATTTGCTACGGCCGCTATGTGTAACGTACTCTGGACACATATTTGAGAAATTATGAAATATTTCTTTATCTTCCTCTCACTAGAATAATTTCGGTATATGCCTAAGATATTTTCGATCAATAACAAATTGTCCAAACACTTCAGTATCATCATTTTTGTTGTATTTTATACCTTGAGAAACACAATATAGCAATAATTTTAATGGAAGGACTAGACAGTGTCCATCACACAGCGTATACCAAGTCTAAGTAGACTTGTTAAAATAATAAATATGTCATATTTAGGTAAGGCCTGATATTTTTCTATCGATAATGTTAGTTTACAAATGATCCAACATGAATAATATTACTGTACGTATCGGTCGATTACAATATTAGGTACGTCTCCGTCATTGTCAAATTACTTAAAACCTAAATAATGTTATAAAATTAGACTTGCTTACGAAAATTCATGGCATGGAATGTTATGCGAAATATTAAGTTTTGTTATTACTGGCGGCCTAACTTCTTCATCTTAGCGTGTCGATGGCAAATTTTTATTAAATATGTTTGGCCCAAAATTCAAGTGTGCAGGTGTCAGGGCTTGCGGCGCAAGATGAAATATGGGCAATTGTCTGTGGAGACACACCGCATACACATTTGAGATCTGAGCCGTCCATGAACCCCCATCTGAGGAGGTTGTCTTTGCTACGGCCGACCTGGGTTCGGAGTCTATTTTTAGATTTCCAAGTCGGCCACGGCAAAGCACACCCAGGTAGAAATCTTTGACAGTTAAATTTATTAATTTGAACTTTATCAAGAAAAATTCTTTGTTGTGTGTTTTCTTTCAATAGAAATACCCTTTTCGAAATTAAAAAATAAAACTATTTTTTATAAAAAAGAGATTATAAGATTTCGATTTTGTTAATGATTTTTTGATGTGTGTATATGTTTTTTCTTTTGTCGTGGTATGCATGAGGAATGAGGAAAATGTCGTGAGGATAGTTTTGAGTATGAATGTAGATGGGTCTATGAGTTGGGGAAGACCAAAGAAACGATGGATGAACTGTGTTATGAATGGTATGGCAAGAAAAGAAGTGTCTGATGAGATGACGAAAAATAGAGAATTATGTAAGAAGAAGACATGCTGCGCGGTCACCCAAATGAATTGGGTTAAGGGCTAGAGAATGATGATGATGATGATGATACTTAGTTTGATGTACAGAATAGGCATGACGACAGTATCAAAAAAATGCAAATCTATTTAGTCCGTCAGTTAGAGTATTGGAAATTAATGGACACGTATTTTTTGTTTTTGTAAATCAATGAATATTGACAAAAATAAAACGCATCAAAACTCGGGAGTGGGGGCTCGTGACGACAGAACTAGCTAAAAATTATACCATGGCGTGACGTATTGAGAATTTTAAAAGCGTCGTATCTTCGTCAATTTTGGTTTACGTAACAAAAGAAAAAACACGGGTCAAATATTTTTTGATAATCTAAGTGACGGACTAATCAGTTTTTTTTTGTCGTCTCGCCTATGCTTGGTTAACGGGTTCGTGTACAAATGTTTAAAATGAAAAGAAAATTGCTCAAAACCACACGTTTATTGAATGAAATAATGGGAATTCGCGAAATTTTTAAAATAACGTTTGACAAGCTATTTCTACTTAAATAACATGATTAAACTGCAACATAATAATGACATAGTTGACAGTCAACGTGAGCATAGCTGGCAGGATGTACATCCCAGCAGGAATCTTGGTCAATAACTTGATCTCTATTGGATTTTTCTTTATCAGACGGATAAACTCTTTCATCGTTTTCATTTCAGTTTCACTTGAATCTGAAAAGAAATGTTTATTCACTAATTTTAATATTTGTTTCACTAACATTATTCACGCCTAGAATAACATTATTGACAGGTAAGGCAGCGGTACACCCCAAACCACCCTCATTTCAACAGTTATGATCAAGTCTAATGTAATAGACGAGCCCATTGCCATCAACCGGAAACTTGTTGATTCCGTCTTTCAGGAGTTACAGTGATTTGGGAACAGTGTGGAGGGCATTTCCCATTAAAAAAAACCCGGAAACATTGATTACAAGCTGCTACTGAGTTCCTGCTGGAAAAATCCTAAATCTCTTTGCCCTGCCTGGTTATTGAATCCAGGTCATAATGCTTAGCAGAACCGCGTGAGACAACAACTCTAACGATAACTAGAAAGTCTTACCAGTAACCATTGTATTGTAAATTCGAGCCAAAACCCGGTAGAACTTCACTCCTTGGTTTCGCAATAACTGTGCAGCAACTAATGGCATAACCATCATTGACGTATAAGTAAACATTACCATGCAAAACCTATTATTCTCAGTGGAGTCAATGAGTTTCTGTAATTCGTAAAATTAATAAATACTTAGGAACAAACAATACAGGGAATGGAATATGACGAATGGATTGCGAAGGAATTATCGTTTGATTGATATTCGATAATAAACGAAAAAGTCAAGTTGCCCCGACTCCAAGTAAGAAGATGATGTTGATAAAGGTATAACTCTGAAGGACGAAAAATCAAAAAGGACGTTTTACAACAACCCGACTACTACCGTCGGCCCCGGCCATATCATACGGCACTAGCGCGCCTATATACGGGCATACTGCGCACAGGTCTCTCCCCGATCTCGTCAAAGAAAGGCCGCTGCCCAGGGCGCTCAAGGACGTGCTAAAGCCAGAGAGCTGTCGGCCCATCAGGCTGCTCTCCACAATCTGGGAGGCGTTCGACGACGCTTCAGCTGTCGAGGGTACTGCACCCACTTACAGTGTCTGTAAGTTGTATTCCTCGACATGGAAAAGACATTTGACCAAGTCTGGCATGGTCCATGGTACAAGCTGTCACAGTCAGACGCGCCCCGTCGCTTGATACAGGTGGTATCCTCCTTCCTCTCTAATAGGACCTTCCGGGTGGATGTCGACGGCGCACTATCAAGCGCCCGCCGATAGCAGCGGGGGTACCGCAGGGCAGCTGCGTCTCGCCCCGTTGCTACTCGTACTATACCGACGACGTCCCCAACACACATGACACCATGATCACGCAGTACGCTGATGACCCCGCATACATCGCCACCTCGCTCAATGCGAGACAGGCGGACGTCAATATGCTGGCCGGCAGGATGCACTCGAGTAAGTCGCACCCCTATGGCATGCACCCAGAACGCGACGTGCTCTTAGTTATTATAGGTAAGACGCACCGCACAGGCGATCAAACTCAAGCGATGAATGTGCGGCGTGGGCTCGCAATTCTATATGAGCGGTGTAAACAAGTACATTGCCGGCCTACACCGACCCGATCTAAAACCGTTTGCAGTCGGAGTCAACATTCTTGGTAGGAAGCGCCTGAGCCACGTCTGTCGCTGGTCGTCCCGGCGGACCTGTCATGGCGGTGACAGACCGCCAAGGTGGCGTGAAGCAAGCGGCGCTAAGATACCTGTAAACATGATTGCAACAACACATAGGCAAGCCACGTGCGCGCAGTTGCCTCTGGCCGGGTCTATATTTTATGGCCACACAAAGAAGGTGCCCGCAGCCAGACCTATACCCCGCAAGCCGGTAGATCGACGCTTCCATTGATATGGACATTGCCGCCTGATGCTACTACAGCGCAAATTCCGTGACCACGCTGCTATAAAACGATACGACGTGTTTTTTGTTTGACAAAAGACCGTCGCGAAGGATGTTTTGGAATTTAAACAGAAGCAGGGAAGCAGCTTAGCAATTTTCCCAGCAATTATGTTTGTAAAATGTCACAAAGATTAATGAACTGAACACATAGATAAAGGCTTTGTAAACGCTCAATTTGCATCCCAAATAATTAGATTATATGAATGTGAGATACTTTTTGCTGGTATTTTTAAATTCTCAAAGTAAATTAATTTATAACATATTACATTCAATGCGTTTGACTACTTACATGTGATGCATTCAAATATATCATGTTATACACCATCACAATGAAGTTTGATATTGTTATTGTCAACGTTAAGAAAAACTGAAATAAAGAATATTGTTATTCATGCACAAAAATTTTTAAAAAAACTCTTTGTATGTAACATATGACTCTACTAAATACAACATAAATCAATACTAAATACAAATACCGGTCGTCCAAAGCATCGCGTCACTTTTTCGCAGCAATTTGACAAATCTCGATACAGTTCAACCCATGCTTGAATCTGCTCCCTTGTGATATCACACTGCGCATTCGAACTAATATCACATCTCCCTAATCTCTCCTGAACGGCTGATACCGACAGATTCAGGCTTTTAAACAAATAGACCACAATCATAATGGTAGTAAACAACATGAAGTACTGAAATATAACAGTAATTCGTAAAATGGCATTTGTGAACAGAACAAGTATAAAAAATAACGGATCCGTTTTTGGTAATTTTAAATACACCTCCGTCGATCTGCAGATAGCCAAAGACAAAAATAATGAAATAAAAATTAAGATAAACCAGTACAGTTTCTTAAGAGAATTAATCATTTTTTTGTCGTCTTTAAAACACTCAGAGAGTCGATTGATGCTTTCAATATACGACATGAAGTCGCGGCTGTAATAAATCGCGCTTAGAACGGATGGCAAAGAAATGATATAAAATGAAATGGAAAAATAACAATACATATAACTTATTTCTTTAGAGATATTTCCTCCGAACAACCATAACTGTTCACGTATGGTCGTAACAGTAAGAAACATAATCAGGACAAATATTTGGGAAACGATACAATATTTCACAATACTCTTCTGGTTACAGTAATTCCTGTGTATGCCAAAGAGATTCTCCAGGGATAATAAGCGGTTCAGCCCCTTATTTGGAAACATTTTGCGTGTTCTGTTGTAACTCGGCGATGATAATAAAGTAATAGCCCGGTTTTTGGTAAACATTTTCTATTAAGAAATTGACTTAAGTAATTGTCTGTATGTATTTTTGATGAGCCGATTTTAAATATTTTCAAATTATCTTTTCATTCAATTTAATTGCTAGTTTTCGATGTGTGTGTTTAGTCATGTTTCAATCAAATAAATGAAAATGTGTTGAAAACGATACTAGCAATGTCGTTGTTATTTATTTAATACTTTTAGCGCATATTATAATGTACAGACACTTAATGCGTGTTATTAATGATCCAAGTGACCACAGAAATTCTAGTTGATCCCAATTTTCTTGCCAATTTCTTCATACACACCTATACATTTTCACGTCCCGTACATATTTTAGACTTTGTGGTTTTCAGTACCTTACTAATACTAAACAAAATATTAACCAGTACTCTCCAAACGGTGACGGAAAACATTGTGAGGAAACCGGCATGTCCAACGACCAAATCTATACATATAATAAAATCGTTGAGACCAAAAAATCTGTTCATTAAAGATTTAAAAAAAAAAACCAGCCAGGGTGACTTAAAATAAGTAACTGAAGATATTAAAACCATTTTAAAATTGTTTGTTTGTTTGTTTGACCGCGCATCAAGTAAAAACTACTGAACCGATATTGTTGAAACGTTCACAAATCTATTTAAATACATTCAGAATAACATATAGGCTATAGAAATTTTGGAATTTTTTGGAAAAAGGGGGTGAAATGGGGGGTAAAGTTTGTATGAAAAAAAAATTTTAGATTGTTCTAGAATCATGAAACTTAGAATAAATACTTATTAATAAAAATAAAGAAATACCTGTTTCAGCATTTTTTTAAAATCTTATCCAGAGACGCAAAAAACAGGGTTTTGTGTTTAAAATTAATAAACTTCAAACACCTATACAATCAAATCCAATGAAGTGTAACCTTTTAAAGTTGCTACATATACTTCGTATCTAATACAGGTAAATATAATTTCTCAATTTTCTTGAAATTTGATTTTTGACGTGAATACGCACAAAATAGCGGAACTCAAGAAAATCAGCTTTCTTCGGTATAAGTAGTTGGTACGAAATGTTTGTGCGCGCATCACGTCAAAATTACTGCATAGGCTTGCGCATTACGTCAAAATTACTGCATAGGCTTCTTTAATATTTAGACTACATATTATCACGCTACTTCCTTAAGGGGGTAGGCTATTTTGCATTATTTCCGTATACTTCAATTGTTTGACGTTTCAGTCATGACGTAAGTACATGAGAACGGCTATTTGTGGCTTATGTCAATGAAGTAAATAGCCTCCGCTACCGCTCTGTAAACTACAGGGTTGCAGGTTCAAACCCTCCAACATTATTTTCACTTTTTGTGATTTTGTTTAATTTTTTTTTTTTTTTGATGCTGTGAGATTTCCTCTTACGAATGAATTCTGAATATTTTTCCAAAAAGTAATAGAGTAGTACTTATGGAAGAAGAATACAATGCTACCCCCAAATAAATTGGGATAAGGGCAGGAGTATGATGATGAGGATGATTTCTCCAAAAAGTAGTATAGCGAACATCAGAAGCCTGATAAATCCACGTGTTCCTGCCGTGCAAGAACTGTGCTATGCTATTCGCAATAATCAATAATCCATACGCAGTTTACGTAGATTATATTTACAGCTAAATTGTTATTGGCCTCATATCGTATTTTCGGGCGAGAGGAGACGCCCGGGTTCTTCCATTGTGAGAATCGACCGGAGGACACGGTAGAGCACACTGTGGAGGTGTGCCCCACTTGGGTGGAGCACCGCCGTGTCCTCGAAGCGGCGATCGGCGGCGGCGACCTCTCTCTCCCGGCCCTGGTTCGATACATGGTCCGGAGCGAGACGGAATGGGACGCCGTCACCTCCTTCTGCGAAGCAGTCATGTTAGCGAAGGAGGTGGCGGAACGTGAGAGGGAGAGATCCTTACGTCCCGACGCCCGGGGTGCCCGAAAAAAAAATAAGCTATAAGTATCGTGTTTGGGCTCAATTCATGCACCTTGATGAGAACTTTCGACCTAGCTGAAGTATGACTGTCATCGAGTGTCTAAGGATGAAAACCTAAGGCTGTAAGTGTGAGGGAAGTCCCAAATTGGAAAAACATAGTACAATATTTTAACGATGATTGCATATATTTCCGAGAAATTAAATTGTTACCTACTTGAATCTATACTTATTATGAAGGAGTAAAGTTTGTTTGTTTGGTTGGTTGAACGCGCTAATTTTAGGAACTACTGATTCCAGTGAAAAACATCTTTTAGTGTTGGATAGCCCATTTATCGAGGAAGGCTATACGTTATATAACATCACGATACAATCAATAGGAACGGAGTATCAATGAAAATTGTTGCAAATACAGCGAAAAACTATTGCTTTTGAGAGCTTTCGTTCCGTGCGCTGCGTAAACGGTTAAAGTAACTCAACAATCATACATGTATGACGGGATTGTTCCTCTTAAAAAGTCCGCTAAAGCATATTATCTGCATTTTTTTTAGGTTGACTCACACTCTCTCTAAGCCTCTCTCTCTCTTACGTAACGCAGACGAAGTTGCGCGGGTCAGCTAGTATATAATATAGTAACACATCATGTTGCATCTACCAAACCGCACTGGGTCCGCTTGTTGGCTTATGGCCGATTTCTTCTCACAGATAGGAGGCCTTGGTCGAACAGTATAAACATTAGAGGCAGATTATGCTAAACAAAATATTAAATAAACGTGCTATTTATAATGACTACCAATAAAAAAAGCCCACTCTGCGATACATCAAGTACTCATTTAATCCTATGCACTTTATTACATCAGTTAGTTAGTACTATTGTTAATCTTAAAACAGTTTGTATGAAGAAAAAACACCGGAACACCGAAGAAAACCGGAATCAAAATAAACGCGTGCGCTGTAGGTAAACTTTTAACATCGAGCACAGACCTGTAAACTGCAAACACGCTAAAAATTATATTAAAGTTACGCCGAACCGATATTATTCTTGAGGGGATTATTTAGTATATTTTCCTTTTTAAAGCACTTAGACACACGACACATCGACAAATACTATCTTAATATTACTTAAAAGCATGGCTGCAACAGCTACTGGTCATGACGAGTGTCACAGATTTCAAAATAACTGTGGTAATGAAAATACTACAGCGTCATTTCATAAAATCTCGTCCTTCTGCCCCCTTTAGACAAGGTGCTGACGACAATACGACAATGAATGAAAACACTGTCCAGTGTTCGTCTGTATAAAAATGTGTAGAAGCAAAGTTTAAACAGAGAGGTCTACGCTTGAATCATTTCGATTAAATTACTGGCTTAGAACCGTTTATTTTTTAAACAGACAAATTCTTAGGTTTCAATTTATGACTTAGGAAAAAAGGTTTTTATTTTGAATGGGTATTTTTTCTTGTTTCTAGTTTTGTACTCATTTTGTTATCCCCGTTATCGTTATTTACTTATTTACTTTTAACTAGTATGCTACTACTAAACAAAATGTTCACTCCTGCTCTCCGAACGGTGAAAGAAAACATCGTGACGAAATCGGCGTGTCCGGGAACTAAATAATAGAATACATGTGTACAGCAAACAGTATGAACATTAGAGACAAATTTTGCTTAACTAACTAATAAACATGCTACTTATAATGCTAAAAATCAACGTTTGCGAAACTATATAAAATTAAATAACATGTTTAAACTGCAACATGACAATAACATAGTTGACAGTCAACGTGAGTATAACTGGCAGGATGTATATCCCAGCTGGGATCTTGGGCATTAGCTTGATCTCTATTGGATTTTTCTTTATCAGACGGATAAACTCTTTTATCAATTTCATTTCAGTTTCACTTGAATCTGAAAGATTTTTTTTATTCATTAATTTTAATATTTGTTTCACTAGAATTATTCACGTCCGTAAGTGTTCTCGGGTAGGCAGAGGTGTACTTCTAGCACACCATAATTTCAATAGTTATGTTCAAGTTTAATACAATAGACCTGTCTATTCCCATCACCCGGGAACATTCGCCACTGTTGATTCTGTCATTCAGGAGTTACAGTGGTTTGGGAATAGTATTGAGGGCATTTCCCATGCAAAAACCGGGAACATTGATTACAGGCTGCTACTGAGTTTCTGCTGGAAAAACACTATAGCACTTGGCCCAACCTGGAAATTGAATCCAGGTCATAATGCTCAGCAGGACCGCGTGAGATAACAAGTCCCGCGAAGCAGTCATTTAAAATCAAAAATGAAATAAAGCCTTACCAATAACCATTGTATTGTAAATTCGAACCAACACTCGGTGGAACTTTACCCCTTGGTTTCGCAATAATTGTGCAGCAACTAATGGCATCACCATCATTGATGTATAAGCAAGCCTTACCATCAAAAAACTGTTATTCGCAGTTAAGTCATTATGTTTCTGTAATTCATAAAATTAATGAAAACTTTAAAGGAACAAACAATATAGGGAATGGAAAGAAACGAAGCCGACTCTAAGTAAAATGGGTGAGGAAGATGATGTTGATAGAGGTATAATTCTGAAGCAGACCGTAGCGACATCTATGACGCAAGATAAAAACTAAAATTCTCGTTCCTCAAAATAAATTATGCGCGAAATAAGGATAATTATACGGTATTACCCGCGGCGAAAAAGTTTAAGTTGGTATTATTTGTACAAGCTGTCGCAGACGGACGCGCCTCGTCACTTTATACAGGTGGTCTCCCCCTTTCTCTCTATTAACACCTTCCGGGTGCTGGTTGAGGGTGACCTATCGAGCGCTCACCAATAGCAGCGGGGGTACCGCAGGGCAGCTGCGTCTCGACCCCTTGCCACTCGTGCAACACCAACGACATCCCAATCACACACCACATCATGATCATACTGTACGCCGATGACGCCGCGTACATCGTCACCTCGCTCAATGCGAGACACGCGGCCGTCAAGATGCTGCGCGTGCTCGACCTGTGCTTGACTGGCTGTCAAAATGACAACCTCTATTTTCCGTCAGTCACATCCACAAGGCTGTCGTGATCAGAACCTCTGGTCTATCCAGTGCTCTCGAGCTCTCGATCTGGGCGCGCACAATACGTACATCTGCTTGCTTCTCACATACGCTGCCTCAGCCTGGCTCACCCTCGCTGGCGAAAAGCCGCCACTCGCTACGTGAGGAATACCAACATCCAGCGGGACCTCAATATCGACAGCCTGGATGACTTCTGCCGTCGCCTCATATGAAGCACAAGCCGCATGCGCGCGCTTGCTTCTGGCCAGGCCTATATGGCCACAAAACGAAGATGCCCGCAGCCAGGTTCATACTCCGCAAGCTAACGGTGCCCCCGTTACAGGCGTTACAGGATACGTCTACTATCGTCGACAGTTGACCACAGATATCCCGCCACTTGTATGTGACTAAATTAACGCTTCCAGCACTGACTCACTTAAAGCCTGGCCAAGGGAATTTCACTGCAGCGCTAATTCCGTGGCCTGATACAGAACGAATAGACGTATTTTTGTTTGACAAATGACTGTCGCAAAGAATCTTTTGGAATTAAAACCGCAGTGGCTCTGCAATTTTTTCATCAATAATTATGTTTGTACAATGTTACTAAGATTGATGTAATGAAAACGTAGATGACGACTTTGTAAACGGTAAATGTGCACACTGAATAATTTGATTAGATGAATGTGACATTGCTGATATCTTAACATAGTATAAAACAAAGCCGCTCCCGCTGTTTGTGCGCTTAGATCCTTTTAAACTAAGCAACGGATTTTAATGCAGTTTTCAGCAATAGATAGAGTTATTCAATAAGAAGGTTTATATGTAAGTATATGTTGCACCCGTGCAAATCCGGAGCGGGTCGCTAGATAAATATAATTATCAAAGTATATAACACGTAATTAATACAATTGACTACTTACATTTGATGCATTCAAGTATATGATGTTGTACACCATCACTATAAAGTTTGATGTTGATATTACCAACGTTAAGAAAAACTGAAATTAATAAAATAATATTGTGATTCTTAATCAAAAAGTGTTCTACAACAAGGGTATATGTAACATATTGCTCTACACAACACAAATCAATACAAAATTCATATACCGGTCGTCCAAAGCATCGCGTCACTTTTTCGCAGCAATTTGACAAATCTCGATACAGTTCAACCCATGCGTGAATCTGCTCCCTTGTGATATCACACTGCTCATTCGAACTAATGTCAAATCTCCCTACTCTCTCCTGAACGGATGTTAGCAACGGATTCAGACATTTAAACAAATAAACCACAATCATAATAACAGTAAACAACATGGAGTACTGAAATATAACAGCAATTCGTAAAATGGTATGTGTTATCAGAGCGGGTATAGAAAACAACGGATCGGTTTTTGGTGATTTTAAATACACCTCTGACGATCTGAAGATAGACAAAGAGAAAAATGATAATATAAAAGTAAAGATGAACCAGTAAAATTTCTTAAGAGATTTAAATAATTTCTTGTCGTCTTTAAAACACTCGAGGAGTCGACTGCTGCTTTCAATATATGACATGAAGTCTCGGCTGTCATATATCGCGCTTAGAATGGAAAGCAAAGAATTGATATAAAATGATACAGAAAAATAACAATATATATAACTAATATCTCTATGGAGACTTCCCCCGAACAACCATAACTGTTCACCAATGGTCATAATAGTAAGAAACATGGTCAAGACGAATATTTGGGAAACGATAAAATATTTCATAATCCTCTTCTGGTTACAGTAATTCCTGTGTATGCCAAAGAGATTCTCCAGAAATAATAAGCGGTTCAGCCCCTTATTTGGAAACATTTTGCGTGTTCTGTTGTAACTCGGCGATGATAATAAAGTAATAGCCCAGTTTTCGGTAAACATTTTCTATTAAGAAATTGACTTAAGTAATTGTCTGTACTTATGTATTTTTAATGAGCCGATTTTAAATATTTTAATTTTCTGTAATAATTTGAAATGATACCAACAATGTCGTTGTTATTTATTTAATACTTTAAGCACACGTAATGTACAGAGACTTCAAGGACTAACACCCATATTCATAATTGTAACCTCGAAAGCTACTCGACTCACAACTCCTTCGAGGTGACCTCAAGGAGTGCCTCGAAAGATCCCCGGTTTTTGGTAAGTATTTTCTTTTAAGAAATTGACTAAAGTTGTCTGGTAGTTTTAATGAGCCGCTATTTTAAGATAAGATAAGATAGACAGACATGGCGCAAGATGTTACATTATATTATATCAGAGTCATGTTTTGCCTGAACGGCGTACAAATATGAGAGGTGGGATGTTATACCAGCATCAAGTAATTTTAAATTCGTTCGTTACACATAGAAAATATAGCAATTAACAATCCAATTGAGAGCATAACTTAAAATTAAAAGGTACAATAAAATAGTAATAGACAACATGGAAAAAATTCGGGTCACTGACATAAATTCTAAAAAGAAATTAGTTTGCATTTAAAAAAGATAGTATTTGATACATGTCTCTTACCATGATTACTGTAAGGCTTCATTCAAGAAGTCGGCGACGGCGGCGCGCATTTTGAAATTTTGGTCGATAATTTATTCTGCACAACACAATGCAGGGCACCGCTCGCCGCTCGTACGCCTGTAGACGCCCGCTCCCCGCGCCGCTGACTTCGTGAACAGTTCCATTTAAATGTATGCATTGGAACGCCGCGCCGCCGCCGCCGCCGCTGACTTAGTGAATGAGGCCTAAGGCTGTCTGATTTGGGTTTATACCAACAAGGTCAACCAAAAAATTAAATGTTCCCAAAGGGCTATGGAAAGCATATTGAAGATCAGGAAAATAGACAAAGAACAAAAATAACTGACGTCATCACACATGGACTCAGATTAAAATGGAGGTGGGCTGGACACATCTCATTTTACGCGGATAAAAGATGGACCATAAAACTACTCGATGGAAAGTGTGTACATAGATATAGTTATCACACAACAATAAGGTTTAGTCTCATAACGTTCAAGTTGCAAAATAACATATGGTAGCAAAAAGTTCAAATCTCATAAGACCCAAGTCTCGAAACCTCCAAGTTGCAAAATATCTACATCTCAAAACGTTCAAGTTGCAAAATAGTCAAGTGTCCAAACATCCATGTCTCATAATATACATTTTTTATTTAAGTGGATTTGTAAGTGGTGTTTTTTATATTTTTGACATCGACCTTGACTTTCAAAAAACAAAATTAGTGGAAACTGTAACGCTTGTTAAGGTGTGTTTTTAATATAAATAATTAAAAAGTTTGTGCGCAATTAACTCAGGCAAGCAAAAGCACCGTACCAAGGTCACAGTTTTATAAAATAAAATAAAAAAAACAATTTAATAATAAAATATTATGTTTTAAGAAACAAAACATTAATAATACACACGCAAATAAATCAGAACCTAAAAGGCATATTGTACATAATTGTGAACAAAAAACAAAAATGACTGACATTTTAATCCAAATCAAATGTTCGATATTTTAATTTTCATAATAACACACATTATTACACATCATAATGGAGTTTAATGTAAAAACTGAAATAATTCGTTCGTTGTTCTTAAAAGTATATAGATATTTTCTTTCGAAATCAATGTAATGTTTTCAGCAGAAAATATATTTATTTACACACTTAATTTTGAAGAAGCCAAGAATAGCCATGAAACTAGTAACTAACTAACTAACTTCTGACACGATCTTTTACCATGGCTTCAGTCATTAAAAATCAAAATCACTATTAACATTATCATTTTAATCGTAACATATATTTATCCTTGTATGACCTTTTAGAATAATAATAATGACAAAGACACTAATGACCGCAAGGAGGAATGGCAAGGCAAGGAGCTTCACGGACGCTTTTACCGGGCACTACATGGCCCGGATGTAGACTTCTTAGCGTCCGTATCCTGGCTGCGCTTTGGTGACCTCTTCGGGGAAACCGAAGGTTTTGTCTGTGCAATAATGGACGAAGTTATGATGACGAATAACTACCGGAAATACATTGTGAAAGATGGCACGGTTGACATATGTCGGGCATGCCACCGTCCAGGAGAATTGATCCGACACATTATTTCTGGGTGTTCTAGTCTGGCTAACGGAGAGTACTTGCATAGACACAACCTTGTTGCCAGGATTATCCACCAGCAACTTGCTTTGAAGTACAACCTTGTGGAATCAGAAGTGCCATACTATAAGTATGCGCCCGACCCAGTTCTCGATAATGGTAATATCACGTTGTATTGGGATCGACCTATCACCACTGACAGGACTGTTGTTGCTAATAGGCCTGACATTGTGGTGATAGATCGATTGGAGCGTCGCACAATGATTGTTGATATAACGGTCCCGCATTACGAGAACCTTGTGAAAGCAGAAAAAGATAAACAATTTAAATAACTAGATCTGGCTCGCGAGGTTGCTGACATGTGGGACGTGAGTACAGCAGTCATTGTGCCGATAGTCGTGTCGGCCAATGGCTTAATAGCCAAGAGCCTCGACCAACATCTTAGGAGGCTCTCGCTTGGCAGCTGGATCAAGGGCTTGATTCAGAAAGCAGTACTTCTGGACACGGCACATATTGTTAGGAGGTTCCTCTCTCAAGAGCCCTGACCACCGGCAGCTCGGACCCTGTTCCCAGCGCTGGTGGGCTACTATTTTTATATTTTTAAATGTTTTTATTTATATTGTTTTTATATTGGGAATATTTAAAAATATGTTATAAAATAAATAAACGAAATAATAATAATTAGTCCACATTAGCCCTGCATCAAAACAACGGGAAGTCACCTATTCCCAGCTGTGGGATGATGCAGGCTAACAGTATCAGTAAATATTTGTCCAAGAAGATAACACACTTTTGTATGAAACAGCTGATTTAAATTATAAATCAAATTCGACGCTGGGAACCGTGTAATGAAATCCTTGGTAAAAGAGTCACGATGTCCTTTACATCTATTTAAAAAAAAAAAACTTCTTTATTAGCACACATATCTAACAACCTAACACAATCATTTAAATTATTCTATTAAAAATTTCACTAGCTAACTCTAATTAGGATGTTAGTTTACACAGAACACATTCACCCTGTTCCCCGTAGTAGTAATAAACTGTATTACGGTGGAACAGTTTTCCTCGGTCGCGGTAATAGATTAGTTACTATACATCAGACTAGTGGCAATTAAATATTGTTAGTTGATATGTTTTTGTTCTAAAATCAATAATTAAATAAAGTCTTACCAATAACCATTTTATTGTAAATTCGAACCATTACTCGTTGGGACATTACTCCTTGGTTTTGCAATAATAATTGTGCAGCAACCAATGGCACCACTATTACTGACGTATAAGTAAACATCATAATAAAATACCTATTATTCTCAGTGGAGATTAATGTTTGTAAACATTGTACAAAAGTAAGATTGATGTGCTCAATATATAGATGAGGGCTTTGTAAACGCTCGTTGTGCACCCAAAATAATTTGATAAAATGAATGTGACATATTTTTGCAAGTATTAAATATTATTATGAGAGTATAATATGTAACATATATTCAATCCATTGGACATTTGACGCATTCAAATAAATCATTTTGTACACCAACACAATGAAGTTTGATATTGAAATTGTCAACGTTAGGAAAAACTGAAATATATTTAAGAATATTGTTATTCATGCACATAAAGGTTTATACAAGCCCTAAGTATGTAACATATACACTGTACACATCACAACACAAATCAATGCTAAATACAAATACCAGCAACTAGCAATTTGATAAATCTCGGTAAAGTTCAACGCATTCTTGTATCTGCTCCCTTGTGATATCACACTGCTCATCCGAACTAATATCACATATCCCTACTCTCTCCTGAACAACTGATACCAACGGATTCAGACTTTTAAACAAATAAACCACAATCTTAATATCAGTAAACAACATGAAGTACTGAAATATAACAGTAATTCATAAATGGCACGTGTCATCAGAACAAGTATAAAAAATAACGGATCGGTTTTTGGTGATTTTGAATACACCTCGATCTGAAGATAGGCAAGAAAAATATTAATAGAATAAAAGTCAAGATGGAACAGTACAGATTCTTAAGAGTATTAAATAATTTATTGTCGTCTTTAAAACACTCAATATATGAGATGAAAGTTGCGGCTGTAATAAATGCCTGTTAGGATGGATGGCAAAGACATTATGTAAGATGATACAGAAAAATAGCTATGAATATAAATTTCACACACTTCCCCCAAACAAGCTTATCTGTTGATGAATGGTCAAAATGGTAAGAAACATAGTCAAGACGAATATTTTGGAAACGATACAATATTTCAAAATCATCTTCTGGTTACAGTAATTCCTGTGTATGCCAAAGAGATTCTCTAGAAATAATAAGCGGTTCTTGGAAACATTTTGCTTCGCTATGTTGTAACTCGGCGATGTTACTAAAGTAATAGCCCGGTTTTTGGTAACCATTTTCAATTAAGAAATTGACTTAAGTATGTGTCAGTGCCTATGTATTTTTGATGAGCCAACATTAAAAATAATTTCAAATTGAATTTCGGTGAATGTAACTACTAACCGTTTTTTCGGGTGGTTACTGAGAGGTTAACCATGTTTCAATCAAATGAATGAAATTTTGTTTGAAATGATACAAGCAAAATCGTAATTATTTATTTAATAATTTAAACACACAAATGTACAGAGGCGGACTTAATGCCTGATATTAGTGAATCAAGTGACAACAAACATTCTTTGTTAATTTCATTTTTTTTTGCTACATTATAAAATCCACATACACACCAACACATTTTGAATTTCCGTGCGTATTTTTAACAAACTTTGTGGTTTTCAGTTCAACACTAATACTAAACAAAATATTCACCACTGCTCTTTTTAACGGTGAAGGAAAACATCGTGAGGTAACCGATATATCCGAGAATTAAATATGGAATACATGTATTGTGTCATCTACCTACCTGCACAGAATACGCTCGTTGTTTGGCTTATCACCCATTCCTTCTCACAAATAGGAGGCCTTGATCAAGCAGTATGAACATGAAAGATAGTTTATGCTAAAAACCCGGCCAAGAGCGAGTCGGACTCGCACACCGAGGTTACCGTACAAACTTTTTAAAGGACAAACTTAACTTTGCTGTTCAATCCCTAGAAACGGCTATTGCTCGCAAATATTAAGTTTGTAATAGTAAAATCGCTTTCTGTTTGTTATTAAACTACATATTTACGGTTTTCAGACTTTTCCCTTTACATGTTGTGCCGAATTTCGTGTTTCTAAGTCAACGGGAACTACCATATAGGTTTTCGACCCAAAACCTATAGGGAACTTCCGGTTGACCTAGAATTGACAATTTTGGTTAAAAGCAAGGTCTTACAGCACAAGTAAAGGAAAGAGTCCGAAAAATAAAAAAAGTTGAATATTAAGGTAAATTTTGGTACTTACAAGTTTTCGCAAAAATCTAAATTTGCCCATATCTTTTTATTGTGTTGACTCAGGACCTTGATTTTAATACACCTAACAGGGACTACAGACCTCAGTATATTATTATGATATAAATTTCAACTTGCTAGGTCTACCCGTTCCTGAGAAAATCGGTGGTGACAGACGGACAGCCAGACGGACAGACGGACAAAAAAGTGATCATAATAAGGGTTCCGTTTTTTCCTTTTGAGGTACGGAACCCTAAAAATATAAACTAAACAAGCTACATAAAGGGAAATAAAAAGAAAAAAAGTTTCCGAAAAAAAAAAACTAACAATGATCAGCTGTGGTTGACTGTAATACTAAGCTTGATTAAAATTAATTACCAAATGTGAATACAAAATTAACTGGCAAAAAAATACAAACTTTCCGAAAACATGTTCTCCTAAAGTAGTCGCTTTCTTAAGTTCTAAAACTTAGGCTTAGAGCGAGCGAAGTGAGCTCAGGACTTTGGGCAACTTGACCCCTGACAGGTTAGGATCGAAGAGGATGGCGGGGTCTTGAGAGCAAGCGAAGCGAGCGAAGTAAGACCCCCCCATGCCCTTCGTGTTAGGTTACTTTAAACGGTTTAGACCCTGAAGACAGAAATAGGAACTTATGCCTTTTACGATATTTTGATATTTATGTTAACGTTGATTTTTATATACTAATCTTGCGACAAGATTAGTATACAGGATGTGAACAGACTCTTCACGAAACCGTCAACCAAGCATTCAGTACATCAAACTAAGTAACCCTACACGAAAATGTTTGATGGGAAATTACTTTTTTTTGGGGTGAAAAATCACGTTTTTCGGTAGGACTCAATGTAACGCACTTAAAAAAATAATGCTGATGAATGGATTGAATAGTACGGGGGTCGTGAAGATGTTTAAAGTAAAAATCTTACATTAAAAACATGAATATAAAAAAAAACTTGCGAAAAAGTTGGAACATTGACCCCCAATATCTCCGTAACTGAAGGTACGGTCTAGAACAAATAAGTGATCGCAATGACGGGGAGAACAAGTGCCTTTCGGCTTCGTTAAGAGTCTTTTTACACCCTTTATAAAGCAGTAATATTTTTAGTATGTTAATTTTTTTTTCGATTCTTAAGAAATACCAAAAAATAAAGAAAAATTTCTTCAATCACCTGAGTTCATGTGAATTGATTATATGACATTTGCATAATCATATTTATCAAATTCAATTATATTTATTTTTGGGACAACTATAGATCCAAAGGTTAAACAAAAACTAATCTAATTTATGACATCGCCGAAATTAGAAAATTTACATTTGGGAAACTTAAATTACGTGATTAAACTGCAACATGACAATAACATGGTTGACAGTCAACGTGAGTAAAACTGGAAGGATGTACATCCCAGCAGGAATGTTGGACAATAACTTGATCTCCATCGGATTCTTCTTTACCAGGCGGATGAAGTCCTTTACCAATTTCGTTTCAGTTTCACTTGAATCTGAAAGCAATTTACAATAACGCAAAAGCCTAAACGGTGTTAAAGACATTATGACAGGAACTTATGGGTTCAGTAATTGAAAACCAAAATCGATATTAACATTGTCATTTTAATAGGCGAGACGACAAAAAAAAACTAATTAGTCCGTCAGTTAGATTATCAAAAAATATTTGACCCGTGTTTTTTCTTTTGTTACGTAAATCAAAATTGGCGGAGATATGACGCTTTTAAAATTCTCAATACGTCACGTCTAGGTACAATTTTTAGCTAGTTCTGACGTCACGAGCCCCCACTCCCGAGTTTTGATGCGTTTTATCTTTAGTCAATATTCATTGATTTACAAAAACAAAAAATACGTGTCGATTAATTTCCAATACTCTAACTGACGGACTAAATAGATTTGCAATTTTTTGATACTGTCGTCATGCCTATTGTAACATACAGGATGTAAGGGTCAGTATATCATTCTTAGAAGACCGGAACAAGAAATTACAAATTTCAGGAACGTAATGGGAATCCAATAAATTTGATTAGTTTAATTTAATCATACGCAATGTATCATTACCGTGGCAAAACGGCAAGCGCGACGACGTATTCGGTTCGTGGAATATGATTCAAAATAAGGAGCTGAATTCACTCTGTCAGTTTTCGCAGGGGGCAGCCCTTACACCCTGTTTATGTATAATTAATTATGGAAAAGCCCATAATTTTTTTGGGGAATTGTGTACTGAAATCCTTGGTAAAAGTGTCACGATGTTCTTTATATCCTTTTTTGGACACATTTTTGTTCTAAATTAATTAATTAAATAAAATCTTACCTATAACCATTTTATTGTAAATTCGAACCAACATTCGGTGGAACTTTATTCCTTGGTTTCGCAATAATTGTGCAGCAACTAATGGCTTCAACATCATTGATAAATAAGCAATCAGCACCAAAAAAAATTTATTTAACTCAATGGAGTCATTAAGCATCTGTAATTCATAAAATTAATAAATACTTTAAAGGAACAAACAATGGAGGAACAACAAAGAATGGAAAGATATAAATGGATTGTGGAGGAATTATAGGCAACAACCCGACTACTACCGACGGCCGTCGACCACAGACATCCTGCAACTTTTATGTGACGGATTCGTCGATAAATGTCAGATTCTAGAAATGCCAGACGGGTTTATTATAACTCCAGTTTCTATGAATGACAGATTCTACAAATGCCAGATTCTACAAATGCCAGATTCTACAAATATCGAATTCTATAAACGCCAGATTCTAAAAAATGCCAGATTCTGTAAATGTCAGAGTTTTGATATAATTGCAATATAATAATTTTCCCTATATGCGTGTATAAAAATTTGGCTAATTTCAAAAGTTGTGGTTTTATTTAATAAAACAACAACTTTTTGTGAGCGTGCCATTTTTTAAAGCAATAAAATTTATTGCATTAAAAAATGGTACGCACACAATTTTTTTATGCAAAATTTTGAAATGAGATCTTAGAAGTGAAAATTTTATTAGAACTAGTAGGAAATAAAAAAACAATTATAGGGAAATAAAGACATTTATTGGGAAATTATTAATAACAAAATAAGTACCTATGTACCTACACTGTTAGAAAAGGTTGTTAGTTAAGTTAAAAAAAAACTTGTTCTATTTTATTTGTCCTGGAAAATTAAGTAGTTGCAGTGTAGGTTGGCAATAAATATTACCTACCAAGTGATATACAGTCAATAGTTCCAATTACTTTTAGTGTACGGTCTCATCAACCGTAAATTTACTTTGCGAACACAAAAACTTACTTGGATGTCGTGCGTCACAAAATATTACGCTATAATTGTAACTTCTCACGCAATGCACATCGAGTCAGACAACAACTGTTGAACTAACCACTTGTCAAGAGAAAGAATCGCTACAACTTTAACTTGTACCCTCTACATTTTAATATAACTGTAAACTCAACATATAAACCCTTATATCTTTTGAACCGACAAATTCTGATATTTGGCGACAAATTTCGACTAATTAGCGACTAATTTTCTTATCTAACTTAAAATCCCTGATGATGGCCGAGCCAGTGTCAATAACACCAACTTGAAATATCTCTGTACCCCATAACTAAATCAAAGACCACACACTAACTACCTACCGTATTATCATAATAATTTTTAAAATTGTAGTTGTTTGTATGTGTCAAGTTTCAATAATATTTGCCGTATTTTTTTAAAGTTCTGCCGTTTTGTAAGTGAAACGGGTTTAAGTAGCTGTTTTACCGGGTACGGGAACAACACTGATGGCGTCTGTCAATTTTTTATCAGTTTAGATTTTATATAGCAATTATACCAAAAATCTGACATTAACAGTATCTGGCATTTGTAGAATCTTGCGTTTATAGAATTCGATATTTGTAGAATCTGGCGTTAAAAACTCGTCTGGCATTTCTAGAATCTGACATTTATCGACGAATCCCAAAAATTCCGAGACCAGGCTGCTCCGACCTCAAATAAATTGGGAAAAGGGCCAGAGAATGATGAATATGACATAATATTTTCGCTGGTATTAAATATAATTATCAAAGTATATAACACTTATTTAATGCATTTGACTACTTACATTTGATGCAAACAAATATATAACGAAGTACATCATCACAATGAAGTTTAAAATTGATACTGTCAACGTCAATAAAAACTGAAAAAAATAAAATATTTTTATCTATACTAATATTATAAAGAAGAGGAAAGATTTGATTTTTCGTTTGTTTGTTACGATTTAACTCAAGAACTACGTTTTGCATAGCTTTAATATGAAAAGGAATATTTATCTAAATACATTTATCGATACTAATATTATAAAGATTTTTTGTTTGTTTGTACCGAATAACCTCCGAAACTACTGGACTGATTTTAAAAAGTCTTTCACCATTCATTTGAAAGCTACATCTTTACCAAGGCCATCTAATAATTGATATCATGCAAATTAGCCGAGCTATCACAATTTATGCGGACGAAGTCGCAGGCGAAGTGCTAATATATAATAAGTTAACAGAAGCTCTTAATATTTAACATATTATTCTACAAAATCATCAGCGCACAAACCAGTCCAGTCCAGTGCCGGTAAAGGCCTCTCCAATTGCACGCCCCTTAGCTGCATTCTCCGAAACTCTCACCCAACTGCAACCAACCACCCTACGGAGATCAACGCTCTCGTCTAGTCAACGATCATCGGTTTTACGTAGCCGGCCCATTGCCACTTGCTTGTATCTTTTATTCTGTGAGCTATGTCGACAACCTTGGACAACTTATTATGCTACATTACACAACTCAATATCAAATACAATACCGTGCGTCCAAAGCATCGCGTCACTTTTTCGCAGCAATTTGACAAATCTCGATACAGTTCAACCCATTCTTGTATCTGCTCCCTTGTGATATCACATTGCTCATCCGAAATATCACATCTCCCTACTCTCTCCTGAACGGCTGATACCAACGAATTCAGACATTTAAACAAATAAACCACAATCATAATAACAGTAAACAACATGAAGAACTGAAATACAGCAGTAATTCGTAAAATGGCATGTGTCATCAAAACAGGTATCAAATATAACCTCCAAAATAACGGATCGGTTTTTGGTAATTTAAAAAACACGTCCGTCGATCTATAGATAGTCAAAAACAACATTAATAAAATTAAAGTTAATTTGAACCAGTACAGTTTCCTAAGAGACTTAATGAATTTTTTGTTGTCTTTAAAACACTCAGAGAGGCGACTGATGGTTTTAACATATGACATGAAGTCGCGGCTGTAATAAATGCCGCTTAGGATGGATGGCAAAGAAATTATATAAGCTGATACAGAAAAATAGCAATAAATATAACTTGATTCTGTAGAGACACTTCCCTCAAACAAGAATAACTGTTCACGAATCATTACAATAGTAAGAAACATAATCAGGACTAATATTTGGGAAACGATACAATATTTCAAAATCCTCTTCTGGTTACAGTAATTCCTGTGTATGCCAAAGAGATTCTCCAGAAATAATAAGCGGTTCAGCCCCTTAATTGGAAACATTTTTTAGATTTAAATTAGATTTTGAATTAAATTGGAAACATTTCGCTTGTTATGTTGTAACTCGGCGACGATATTATAGTAATAGCTAGTTTTATGGTAAACATTTTGAATTGACGTTGATTGATTTGAAATTGACTAATGTAATTTTCTGTATGTATTTTTGATGAGCTAATATCTTTAAACATTTTCAAATTATGTTTTCGGTCAAAAAAGTAATAAAACATGATTGGTAAAATTTTTGCTTGTTATGTTGTAGGCAGAACATCCCTTACTAAAGACAGTTATTACAGACTAGCTGACCCGCGCAACTTCGTCTGCGTCTCATAAGAGAGAGAGAGAGAGAGAGAGAGAGATGGTTAGAGAGAGTGTGAGACACCCTTAAAAGATAGACATAATAATACTATTATAAAGTCCACATATTTGTGGACTTTATAAGTATTCAGAACAAAGAGCTTTTTAAGAGGAACAACTCCGTTATACACGATTGTTGCGGAACTTTAACCGTTTAAACAGCGCACGCAACGAAATATCTCAAAAGGAATATTTTTTCCTTTTTTGCAACACTTTTCATTGATGCTCTGCTCCTATTTATCGTAGCGTAATATTATATAAACGTTGTAACGTTGTGGTTCGTTGTTGCCTTCCGCGATAAATGGGCTATCCAACACTAATAGATACTTTCAACTCGAACCAGTAGTTCCTGAAATTAGCGCGTTCAACCAACCAAACAAACTCTTCAGCTTTATAATATTATAGTATAGATTCAAGTAGGTAACAATTTAATTTCTCTGAAATATTTGCATTAATCGCTAAAATATTCTGTTTTTCCAAATAAGGGCTCCCCTCGGCAGCCTTACGTTATCATCCTTAGACACTTGATGACAGTAATACTCCAGCTAGGTCGAAAGTACACATCAAGGTGCATAAACTGAGCCCAAACACGATATAGATGCTATAAACTCTTGATGACCTCTTGCAACTGCCATGCCCGTCTCTATCGTCAGACCTTCGATGAAAGTCATACTCTAGCTCAGTTAAAGTTCTCATCAAGGTCAAAGAACTGTAGAAATATAAAAAAAAATAAGAAATATAAAAATGCAAACAATTTAAATACAAAAAGAAATACAAAAATGCAAACAATTTAAATACTAAAAGAAATACAAAAATGCAAACAATTTAAATACAAAAAGAAATACAAAAATGCAAACAATTTAAATACAAAAAGAAATATAGGAAACCTATATTTAACCTATCAAAAAAAATAGACAAATCACCAAAAGTGAAAATAATGTTGGGGAGCTTGAACCTGCATCCCCGTAGTTTACAGAGCGGTCATGAAACCGCTAGGCTATATAATTCGTTGACATAAGCTACAAATAGCTTTTCTCATGCTTACGTCATGACTGAAACGACAAACAATTGAAGTATACGGACATAATGCAAAATTGCCTACCCGCAAATTCAAATTCATTTATTGTTTCTCACAGGAGAAATATCAGTTCTTATGATTATTATAAAAGATCGCTGTAACATACCTATAAGGTGTACAATATTTTTAATTTTGGTTACATATTTATTTAAAATCTTAATAATTATTCGTTATTCGTCTTAAGTCAACATCCATCATTAGTCAATTGTTAAATCACAAGTCAGTTTAAAAAAATAAGTAAATAGGAACTTTGATATTTTCATACAAATTAAATTCAATTGATTACATTAAAATTAAATTACTCATTGATTTCATACAAATAAAATTATTAATAGATTTCCTTAAAATTAAATTACATATTGGTTTCTTAAAAATTAAATTATTCAATGGTTTCGTTACAATTTAATAAATTAGTCATTGATGTCAAACAAATTAAATGAATTAAATGACTCGAAACATTACAAATATAGCATTAACATTAGCATAGCTTATCTTTATGAGTGTGTATAGTCACCAGTCATTTTGTCACTAAAAAAGTCATTGATTGAATAATAGGCTTTACCAATCAAGAATTCCTTTAGTCTTTTTTTAAAACTATGTAGGGTTATACTGCTTTTTACATCATTTGGTAGTTTGTTATATATTTTTACTCCTATCCAAAATACACTCGTTTTAAATTTAACTGTCCTACACTTTATTCCGCTCAATACTTTTTTATATCGTGCATTTCTAAATGTGTCATAGTTCTTTAAATCACGTTTTATCATTACTGCTGCTTCATAAATGTATAGTGAAGGTAATGTCAAAATGTGTAATCTTGTGAACTCTGTTTTACATGAATCGGTCTGTTTAAGCCCACATATACTTCTAACGCACTTTTTTTGTGCCTTAAAAGCATCCTCTTTGTTAGTTGAGTTTCCCCAGAAAAGAATACCATATTTTATTGTAGAACCTACGTACGCATGGTAGGCGGTCAGTAATGTTCTCTCGTTAACAACTTTTCTCAGCATCTGAAAACTGGTTTAATTTTTACAGACATGATCAACCTGCATTTTAAAGTTTAGTTCAGAGTCAATATTAATACCAAGAAACTGTGTTGTTCACTTCTTTTATTTGTTCACCTTTATAATGTATATGTAGCTCTTTTTTTGAAGTAGTATTTTTATTTGTGAAAGTCATATAATTTGTTTTTTCAATATTTATTTTTAGTTTGTTTACATTTAACCATTGTATAATATCTTCAAGTGCTTTGTTAATGTTGGTTTCATAATTATCTTAGTAATGGTTCGTAAAAATAGCAGTACTATCATCTGCAAATAGTACCATTTCCTGTTTTATAATTTTCGGTAGATCGTTTATATAGATGATAAACAATAGAGGTCCAAGAATACTTCCTTGGGGCACTCCATACATCCAACTTATTATCATAGTGCATTTCCTCTTACCCCATATTTTTCAAATTTGCTCAAGTGTATCTGATGATCCACGTGATCAAAGGCCTTTGACATGTCCATAAAAATGGCTGTAATGTGTTGCTTGTTATCCAGTCCTGTCATTACATTTCTAAAAAAGTTGAAAAGAGCTCCGCTAGTGGATCTGTCTTTGCGAAACCCGAATTGTTCATCTGCAAATATATCATTAGCTTCAAAGTAGTTATATAAGTTATTGTAAATTACTCTTTCAAATATTTTCGCATAATTATTTTATTTTAGCATAGCGTGATAATATATAGCCTAAATATTGAAGAAGCCTTTAAATAAATCTATGCAGTAGTTTTGACGTGATGCACGCACAAACATTTCGTACCAACTACTTATACCGAGGAAAGCTGATTTTCTCGAGCTCCGCTATTTTGTGCGTATTCACCTCAAAACTCAAATTACAAGAAAACTGAGAAATTATATTTATTTGCATTAGATATGAAGTATATGTAGCAACTTTAAAAGGTTACACTTTATTGGTTTTTATTGTATACGTATATGAAGTTTATTAATTTTAAACACAAAACCTTTTTTGCGTCTCTAAGTGAGATTTAAAAAAATACCAAAACAGATATTTCTTTATTTTTATTAATAATTATTTATTCTTAATTTCATGATTCTAAAACATTCTAATTTTTTTTTTTCATACAAACTTTTCCCCCCCTTTTCACCCCCTTTTTCCAAAAATTTCCAAAAATTCTATAGCCTAAATGTTATTCTGAATTTATTTAAATAGATTTGTGAACATTTCAACAATATCCGTTCAGTAGTTTTTACGTGATGCGCGGTCAAAAAACAAACAAACCAACAAACAAACAAACAAAATTTTAAAAAATGGTTTTAATATGTTTAGTTACTTATTTTAAGTCACCCTGGTCGGTTTTTTTTTAATCTTTAATGGACAGATTTTTTGGTCTCAACGATTTTATTTTATGTACTAGCTAGCTAGCTAGCTAGCTACTAGCTGACCCGCGCAACTTCGTCTGCGTTTCGTAAGAGAGAGAGAGGCTTAGAGAGAGTGTGAGTCAACCTAAAAAAAATGCAGATAATATGCTTTAGCGGACTTTTTAAGAGGAACAATCCCGTCATACATGTATGATTGTTGAGTAACTTTAACCGTTTACGCAGCGCACGGAAAGGAAGTCTCAAAAGCAATAATTTTTCGCTGTATTTGCAACAATTTTCATTGATGCTCCGCTCCTATTGATTGTAGCGTGATGTTATATAACGTATAGCCTTCCTCGATAAATGGGCTATCCAACACTAAAAGATGTTTTTAACTGGAATCAGTAGTTCCTAAAATTAGCGCGTTCAACCAACCAAACAAACAAACTTTTCTCCTTTATAATAAGTATAGATTCAAGTAGGTAACAATTTAATTTCTCGGAATTATATGCAATCATCGTTAAAATATTGTACTATGTTTTTCCAATTTGGGGCTTCCCTCGACAGCCTTAGGTTTTCATCCTTAGACACTCGATGACAGTCATACTCCAGCTAGGTCGAAAGTTCTCATCAAGGTTCATGAATTGAGCCCAAACACGATAAAGCTTTTTTTTTTCGGATGGGAAATCATCAAATGACTCCTCCCGGAGCAGGAGGAAGTGTCAGACTTTTACTGACTAAAACCCATCCATGTTCCTTCATCGCCCTTTGTGTTCCGGGGCCACGGTATCTCTTTCGAATAGTCCCGCAGCCCCGGCAGGCATCGGCCCTTGCGGACCCCTTCTTTTTTGCTGACTCTCTTTGAGGCGCGCGTAGAACACGAACGCGCCGTCGACATGGCCTGTCGTAATGAGACGGACGGACGGCGAGGCCACACAGGCCCGCGCCTACGGTGGCCGGGGGCCAATACGTGGCTCCCGACGCCCGGGGTGTTTCCCGCTGTGGCCGGGACGTAAGGACCTCTCCCTCTCACGTTCCGCCACCTCCTACGCTAGCATGACTGCTTCGCAGAAGGAGGTGATGGCATCCCATTCCGTCTTGCTCCGGACCATGTATTGAACCAGGGCTGGGAGAGAGAGGTCGCCGCCGCCGATCGCCGCTTCGAGGACACGGCGGTGCTCCGCCCAAGTGGGGCACACCTTCACAGTGTGCTCCACCGTGGCCTCCGGTCGATCCTCACAATGGAAGAACCCGGGCGTCTCCTCCCGCCCGAAAACACGATATGAGGCCAATAACAATTTAGCTGTAAATATAATTTACGTAAACTGCGTATGGATTATTGATTATTGCGAATAGCATAGCACAGTTCTTGCACGACAAGAACACGTGGATTTATCAGGCTTCTGGTGTTCGCTATACTTCTTTTTGGAGAAATCATCCTCATCATCATACTCCTGCCCTTATCCCAATTTATTTGGGGGTAGCATGATTGTATTCTTCTTCCTTATGTACTACTCTATTACTTTTTGGAAAAATATTTCACGAAAAAAATAAGAAATGCACACAACTTAAATACAAAATGAAATAAGTATAGGAAATCTAACAGCATCAAAAAAAAAATTAAACAAATCACAAAAAGTGAAAATAATGTTGGAGGGTTTGAACCTGCAACCCCGTAGTTTACGGAGCGGTCATGAAACCGCAAGGCTATTTACTTCGTTGACATAAGCCACAAATAGCCGTTCTCATGTACTTACGTCATGACTGAAACGTCAAACAATTGAAGTATACGGAAATAATGCAAAATTGCCTACCCCCTTAAGGAAGTAGCGTGATAATATATAGTTTAAATATTGAAGAAGCCTATGCAGTAATTTAGACGTGATGCGCGCACAAACATTTCGTACCAACTACACACATCAACACTGTCTAGGGATATTTAGGATTTACTCAATTTACTGAAAATTTATTAAAATAACATACATGTATATATTTTTATAAAGTCCATTTATCAGACTACACTCCAGAATAAAAGAAAACTATTTTTATTTGCGTAAACAATTTTTTATTCCAATAAAGAAAAAACGTGAAATAATGGTAAAACTAACAATGAAAGTGTTTCTCAAGAAAAAGTGAAAAATAAGGAAAAATTAATCTTTTTAACAGTAATGTGAAAAATCAGTAGTCAGTGAAACCACCCATGACGTTAATAACGGTTCTGCAACGGTTTTGCATGCTTTGGATTAAGTTATCCAAGTCTTGCTGCGGTATATTGTCCCAGGTCCGGCTAAGATGCAAAAAAGTTGCTCTTCCGTCGCAATGTTTGCAGGAAAATTCCTCAAAGCCCTTCTGTTAGCTTGCAACTCGTAGGCATGGACTTACCAAGTCCATGCTCGTAGGCTGAATCGATGTTCGTGGATGATGGCACTTTTTTTGGCGGGATTTTGGGATATACGGGCCGGCCTTCTGGTTCGAGACGCCAGCAGGAAAAACGTCTCCAATAACATCGTAATAAAGTGGTGTAATTTAGATTTTAAAGCTAGTAAGTGAGTATCGTAAGTATTCATTATTTAAGTGTTTGTTTTCAAGTATTGTCAAGAGGGAAGTAAATGTGTTTGAGTTGAAATGCTGTGTCTGGTTTTCTTTAGCAGTCCTTCATTTCTGAGCTGTAGCTTACAGTTCAGAAGTGGGATCGAAAGAGAATTCTCATAATTTTCTTTTGTTCACGTCCACTTAAAATAACGAGTGATATCACGGGATACAGACACGCATACTTTATTTTCTTTCCTGAGCAACGATTTTTTTTCTTTTTTTTGTTTTCTTCTTCTCCAATTACCGTCGTAACATGCAAGAAATTTAATTCCAAAATCAACTTGAATATGAAGGCTCTAATCGTACCTATTTAACGGTTTGTGAACGTATGGACCTAAGAACATTTACGGTTATTACCTATTACTGATTTATACTGCTAATTGGATTTGAAAAGGAGAAAAGAATAGAATGAAGTAACGAAAAGCATTAAGTGTATGACTAATGGTTGCCCTATAATTGTTGATTTATGAAATAAAAACCCATAATTGCTACTATTTAATGATAACTTTGATATTTCTTATAACAGAAATGGTTAAAATTAGGAACCTTATTGTTATATTATAGATAGGTAATGTAACATTTATGTACCATCTATCTACCCATATTATGCGAATAAATTATTTGATTTGATTTAAAAAAAAAAAGAAGCATAATAAGTTTATTCTTGAAGTAAATATAATTACTGCTGATGGTTTTGTCATACCCGTCTACTCTTAATAGGCCTTCTCTTTATTTTTTATGGATCATAAGTATTTTATTACTACTCAACTAAAGCACTAATACGAACATGCACTAAGCTTTTCAATTGTAAGTTTCAGATACATATCCTTATTGGTTGCAACCGAGGTGAAGGGTTGTTAGCCAATATGGATAAGGATGAGGAGCCCAGGTTTGAGGGCGGAGGAGAGCCCAGGTTTGAGGGCGGAAGTAGGCCCAGGTTTGAGGGCGGAGGTAGGCCCAGGTTTGAGGGCGGAGGTAGGCCCAGGTTTAAGGGCGGAGGTAGGCCCAGGTTTGAGGGCGGAGGTGGGCCCAGGTTTGAGGGCGGAGGTGAGCCCAGGTTTGAGGGCGGAGATGGGCCCAGGTTTGAGGGCGAAGATGGGCACAGGTTTGAGGGCGGAGGTGAACCCAGGTTTGAGGGCGGAAGTGAGTCCAGGTTCGAGGGCAGGTGTGGGTCCAGGTGGGAAAAGATATCAACACCTAGGCTAGAAGATCAAGGACAGCCCAGATTAGAGGGCAAAGGAAGAAGGAATATGGATAGTCGGGACGAGGAACGGGTTACTGCTGGGATCGCAAGGAGGGATGAAGACCGGACACTGCGTCCATCTAGGAACCGGAAAAGGCAAAATATCATCACAGATTCGGACAGTTCCTCGCGTGGCGGTGCAAGCCGCGAGCGGATGAGGAATTGCAGAAGGAGGTCACGGACAAGGAGAGGCGGTTCCAGGTGGACAGAGTGTAGCGACGAAAGCTCTGATAACCGTGAGTCAATTAGAGCTAGTACATCTAGTCGGAACAGGAACAGGGAATCTGAAACGAATGTAATAATAGATAAATTTTTGTCGATTTTAAGTAATGTCAAGAGTTCGGATAAGCCCAAGCTGTCCTTTAATAGTAATGTTTTGCCGGATTTTGATCCCTTTTGTAAAGAGCAAACTGTGCTAGTATGGATCAATAAAGTAGAAGAATGCGCCGAAATATACGGTTGGTCTGAAAAGGAAATAATTCACTACGCCCTTCCGAAATTGTCAGGGGTAGCAAAGACTTGGTATCAAGGTCGACCTTCTCTTCTTTACACTTGGGGTGAATGGAAGAAAAAACTAATTGAGTCATTCCCGTGTCGCGAGGACTACGCTGAACTCTTGACAGAAATGTTGGCTAAGCGTGTTATGTACGGCGAATCATTGGAGCATTATTATTACACGAAATTGAATTTATTGAATAGGTGCAAAATTTATGGTAAACAAGCAGTAGATTGTGTCTTACACGGAGTGGACGATCGTGCTATTAGAGTAGGTGCGCAAGCGGCTCAATTTAGTGAACCGGAACCAATTTTAAAATATTTTAGAACGGTTAAGGTAGGACAAAGTAGGGACGCGTATGAAGCTGATCGAAATAGGAACGATCACAAAGCTACTTCTGTGACACCGCGAACCCAGAATTCGAAGTCTGGTGTAATAAATTCTAGCATACGGTGTTTCAATTGTAACGAAATCGGTCATAGTTTTAGGTGCGATAAATCCCCTAGTAAATGTACGTTATGTGATAAATCGGGTCATCGAGCTTCTAGCTGTTATAAGATCAACAGGATAAAAGAAACTCCTACTTAAAACGAGACCCAAAAAAAAAAAAAAAACATTCGAATGAAACAGGTGTTAGAGTTGACAACTGAAAGGTCTATTGATACATATATTTTTGATATTCAAATTAATGGTAAAGCAATAAAACTCACTAGGAAACCTGTGTACGCTTATTACCATAAGCAAAGCTAAGGAACTTGAGTTAGATAATGTCCCCTTTAATTTACCCGTGTTGAATAAAAATAATAAATAATAGATGCAAGCCTGTTCATTCCGTTGGGCGTAATAACTGCCAATGTGGAAGTTCGACGCATCGGGAGTATTTTTTATATTTATTGTAGTTGAAGATCACGTGCTGAGTCATCTTGTTATTTTGGGGCACTGTTTTACTGTTCCGATATTATTCTTACTAAAAGTCCAACCAAATTAAACTTAAAAGGATAGATTATACAAAGATACATTTACTATGTGCTGATAATGTTTGCATTCCACCGTGTGTTACCAGTAGATTCTGAACCATCTTTTAGCGGAAATGTTTACGTAAAAACGTCCCATAAAGAATTGAATGGAAATCACTACTATCTTTTATCAGCGGATATATTATAACGTCAATGAAGGGAACGGTTCGCTACTTTTGTATAATGTGTCCGATAGCGAAATAATCATCTCAAAAAAATCCTTATTGACTCGTTCTATTAAAAGCGAAATAAAACTGCCGATTTAGTCATGGGATACCTTATTCATAAAAAGTACAAAAAAAAAAACGGTCTTATTTATCGCACTGTGGGAGACGAGATTAGGTGGTTTGTCCCGAAGGGCCTACGCTGGCAAGTATTAAAACGTAACCATGACGACATAGGACATTATGGATTTGACAAAACCTTAGAGCGTTTACAACTGCATTATTGGTTTCCTAAAATGCGACGTTTTATGAAAAAAAATACGTGCAGTCTTGCTTAGAATGTGTCTATCATAAGACGCCTGATGGCAAACAAGAAGGCAAACCGATAGAGAAAATCAGTGTCCCTTTCCATACAGTACCTAGACGCAGACTACTTAGTCCCTTAAGCAAGAGCAAGAGGGGTAACTGCAGCTATTTACTGGTTTTGGTAGATATTTTCATGACATGCTGTCAAGAATACTAAGTCCCTAACTAGTATACGCGTAATAAAAGAGCACATAAGTTATTTAGAGGTCCCCATACGTCTAATAACCGATAAAAGATCTAGTTTCACAAGCAAAACGTTTAATGAATTTTCTACACACTAGAAACAAAACACATCAATGACGCCGAAGCAACGCCTAGAGCTAACGGACAAGTTGAGCGGTTTAATAGGACTATCCTATATGCCCTTTCGACTTGCACTCACAACAAAATGACAAATCCTGGGATGACTATATCTACAACATTCAAGTAGGCATCAATACCACAGTTCATAAGACCACCCAAAAATAGTAGAGTTTTGAATCCCGTTATAAGTACATATCCCATACCACTATTTTAATTGACCCTGAAATTTTGAATAGCATAAGATAAAAGGAAAGTTTGAATATAAAGTCACATCAATTAGAAGATACAAAAAGATTTTAACAGTCATAGAGATCGGCTAAAAAGTGTAAGGTAGGAGACTCCGCGTTAAGATACAAGTTCCTCAAGATGGGATCTCAAAGCTAGTGTTTAAATTCCAAGGTTCATATCGGGTAATGAAAGTGCTTCCCAATGAAATATATATGTAATTTAAGACACCCTTAAGACACGCAAACACGGCCGGCGATATGAAGCCGTGGTTGCCGTAGATAAAATGCAGCCTTGGGTAACATTTAATAGAAACTTAGAAAGTAGTTATGATGAGGATAGTGATGATAATACCGAAAATGAATAGAACGAACTAGAGAGTTAATTTTTATGAATGATTGTTTTGAATTTTATGATTATATTGTTATGTTGATCTGTTTTGAATTATTGTAAAAGTTTAGGACCCATTTACTTAGACATTATATTTTATGTAGCAAATTGTAACTGATTTAATAGTTATAACTGGATGGTTGGATAACGAACTGATATTGACTGGTGTATTTTATTTTTGTTTATTGGTTCCATGATAATGTTCGTTTGTTTGTTTTCCATTCCTCCTATAATCTTCTCTTTTCTTAACAATTCAAATAAGACTGTAAGCACGAGGACGCGCTTTGAACAGGATGGCCGAGCTGTTAGCTTGCAACTCGTAGGCATGGACTTACCAAGTCCATGCTCGTAGGCTGAATCGATGTTCGTGGATGATGGCACTTTTTTTGGCGGGATTTTGGGATATACGGGCCGGCCTTCTGGTTCGAGACGCCAGCAGGAAAAACGTCTCCAATAACATCGTAATAAAGTGGTGTAATTTAGATTTTAAAGCTAGTAAGTGAGTATCGTAAGTATTCATTATTTAAGTGTTTGTTTTCAAGTATTGTCAAGAGGGAAGTAAATGTGTTTGAGTTGAAATGCTGTGTCTGGTTTTCTTTAGCAGTCCTTCATTTCTGAGCTGTAGCTTACACTTCTTTGGAGCATGTCCCACGCGTGTTCTATGAAGTTTAGGCCAGGCGATTGAGCGGGCCAGCCTAAGACCGATACGTCGTGCTCCTGTAACCAGCTCGTCACCACTCTCGCTGTGTGCGGACGGGCGTTATCGTGCATGAGCGTGAATTCTTGGCCCATTTGTAGTCGATGGGGGTAGATTATTGGTACTAGCACCTCGTTACGGTATTTTTCAGCCGTCATGGTGTTTCTGATCCAAACGAGGTCTGTTCTTCCACCAACACGAATTCCCGCCCAAACCATAATTGTCCCGCCGTGGTATGAATGGACTTCCTTAGGGTGTTGCAGACGGCTCTCACGACCAGGAACTCGCCAAACACGTACTCTACGTGTATCGGGATGGAAACTGAACCGGGACTCATCGGTAAACAGCACTACAGACCACTGGTTATCTTCCCAGAGCAAATGTTCACGAGCCCACTCTAGTCGTCGTCCACGATTTCCTCGGCGTAGTGCTGGAGTACGAAGCGGTCTGTGAGCATGAAGGTTAGCTTCAGGCAGCCTTCTCCTCACAGTTTGGTCACTCACAAGCAACTGGTGCTCTGACTGGAGCCTCTGAACCAACTGCATGGCCGTGACGTTTGGTTGTCTTCTCGCGGCAACTTGCAAAAATCGGTCTTGTCTTTGAGTGGTTATGCGCTTCCCGCCTGGGTGTCTTTCAGCCACTTCACCAGTAGCACGATAACGTGACCATAACCTTGATATCACGTTTTGTCTTGTTCCAATCTCCTCAGCAATACTCCGTTGAGTAGCCCCAGCTTGGAGCATGCCTACTGCCCTTAACATTTCCTCTCTCGTTAAATGGCGCCGCTGCATGATGCACACAATAACATTAATTCGAAATTAACCGATAACTTGTTATAAAACTTAAATTTGACACAAAAAAATAGCCAAAAACTACTGTAGGTAAATGAAACCTTCGGACTTCGCTACCATTATGCCGCGTAAATTTTTTGTTTTTATTTTTTTTTTCAAATTCAAATTTAGAATCGTTCAAAAAGGTTTACAAAATAAGCTTTCTTCAAAAGAATTTAAAACTGGCCAGTATTTTTTGAGTTTAAAAACTTTATACAAAATATCCCTAGACGGTGTTGATGTGTGTACTTAAACCAAGGAAAGCTGATTTTATTGAGTTCCGCTATTTTGTGCGTATTCACCGCAAAAATCAAATTTCAAGAAAACTGAGAAATTATATTTACCTGTATTAGATATGGAGTATATGTAGCAACTTTAAAAGGTTACACTTCATTGGTTTTGATTGTATAGGTGTTTGAAGTTTATTAATTTTAAACACAAAACCCTCTTTTTTGCGCCTCTGGATGAGATTAAAAAAAAATGCTAAGACAGGTATTTCTTTATTTTTATTAATAAGTATTTATTCTGAGTTTCATGATTCTAGAACAATCTAAATATTTTTTTTCCTTTTTCCAAAAAAATCCAAAATTTCTATAGCCTATATGTTATTCTGAATGTATTTAAACAGATTTGTGAACATTTCAACAAAATCGGTTTAGCAGTTTTTACGTGATGCGCGTACAAACAAACAAACAAACAATTTTTTTTTAAATGGTTTTAATATGTTCAGTTACTTATTTCAAGTCACCCTGGCTGGTTTTTTTTTTTTAATCTTCAATGAACAGATAGATAGATGAGAAGACCTAATTTACACAAATAATCTTTTCGATCAATGTCATGTGTACGTGTGTTTTCTCTTGTTCCTGACAAATAAGAAAACAAAACAACAACAAAGATAAAGGTCCTAAGTGAATTTGGTGAAAGTGGACATTCTTTGTTTAAATTTGGACATTTTTTTTCTCCCTGTGCTTATTTTCTTGTATATTTCTTATTCCTGTTACAAACCAATTACCTTGATCGAGTGGGAGGAGCATAGCAATAGCATCTACTCGTGCGTGAGAGTGGTCAGCGATACACTACCGCCTGTCGCCCATAGCCGCAAGAGCATTTAGGGTACTTTTATTTAATTAATTAAAAATAATAGTAGCTATTAAAAAAAAATAGTGTAGTTAAAACTAATGTTGAAGAATATTTTGGTATAAATATTACGTCAAAACGATGGACAACTTTGGAGATAACGCAGCATGTTTCGAAGCCTTTTATAATTGAATTAGGTCCAGTTTTTGTTCATTACACAAAAGGTATATAACGAAAATGTATTCTATGTTGTGTGTCGTATAAGATAAATGTGATATGAAAAAAAATATTGCCATATTGTATATATTTTATATTATTTTTTATTATTATATATTATATTAATATATAATAATATATATACAATAAGTATATATATTATTATATATTAAAGTAGAGCCCCCAATCCAGCCCCATCAGGTCTCCATGAGTTTTAGCCGAAACATGCATCGGGAGAATGATGATTACTAAATAAATAAATAAGTTTTATAAAATTAGCTTTATGATTATTGTAATAGAGATAACGAACTATTTTTAACAAATAATTACTATTACCAGCAACGAAGTAAAAGCATATTATTTCAACGAGAAACCTTTGCAATGTCGCGTTTTTTTTTGTAACAGGCCCCTTAAGTCATTCCCTTAATCGGTTTGAATTACCCACAGATGTTTATTAATAAAGACAAGTACTGTACGCTTACTTTACAAGACAGTAGAAAATATGTTGTATGTAAACTAAACAATGAAAAAAACGATGCTTTACTGAGATATTTATTTTAAACAAATCGCCAATCAATACGATGCTGGAAATCAGTGTGAGGAAATAAGCATTGTCCTCCTGCCAAAAAAAACGAAGGGTACAAGTGGTGGATTGTATCCCATACCATACCCCTCTCACATAATGTCAAAGCACTAGAAACGTTATAGGCAAATTATGCTTAATTAAATTTAAAATAAACATTATAATAATTTTTAATAGTTTTTTTATCCCATGATCTGTCCACGAAGTAGACACAATAGTTAAACAATGCCGTCTCGACCAAAATTTGTCATTTGACAGAACATGATTTATTTGGATTAGTTTTAAAAAATCACACTAATATTATAAAGGCGAAAGTTGTATGTGTGTGTGTATGTTTGTTACTCCTTCACGCCCAAACGGCTTAACGGATTTGGATGAAATTTAGCGCACAGGTAGGTTATAATCTGGATAATAAGATCATATAGAATACTTTTTTTCCTAGTAATATGATCCGATTGCGAGACGATTTGGACGCGTACCGCGAGGGTTGGTCCGAGGAAAAGAAAACGGGAAAAGAGCAAATGGAAGGAATTGGGGGAGGCCTTTGCCCAGCAGTGGGACAGTACAGGCTAACAAAAAAAAAAAAAAAATATGATCCCGTGGGACAATTATCGAACTCCACGCGGTTGAAGCGCGGACATAAGCTATTCTAAAATAATATTTACAAAAAAAATTAACGACTGAGAATTATTAACGAACAACATCAAGTTCATTGACGACCCGAATGGCGCAGCGGTAGTGAGGCTGCTTTACGTTCTTAGGGTCCCGGGTTCGAATCCCGGTTGGAGCAACTGTTTGTGTGATGAGCATGGACATTTGTTTTCCGAGTCATGGATGTTTATATCTATGATAAGTATGTATTTACAAACAAAAAGTTTATTATGTAGTATATCAACTATCTGGTGTCCACGACACAAGCCTCGTTACTTAGTGTGGCACTAGATGGCGCTGTGTGTTAATGTCCAGCGATATTTATTTATGTTACATCAAGTATTCATTTAATCCATTGCACTTTATCAAATACGTTAGATAATATAAAAATAAACGTTCTAAAAGTCTGGCGCTGTTCAATATTAACGATTAGTTCGAAGTTTCGTACTGACCTGACCTCACTCACGGGCGTAACTTTCGGGATAGTAATGGCTTTCGAAATTGCCTATTTTACTTTCGAGAACCAATAATAGTCATACTTCTTATATAATTATCATGATCTGTCAAATGACCAATTTGGTCGAGACGCCATTGTTTAACTATTGTGTCTACTTCGTGGACAGATCATGTGGTAGCGTTTTTTGGTTTTTACATGCCTGTTTTGGCATTGCTCTGCAGTGGCACACATCAGCCTATGTTGAGGTCAGCTTTCAGTCTTACCGAATGCAGCCGAATACCAGTATTTTACATGGAGCGACTGTCTATCTGACCTCCACAACCCAGATACGATACTCTTGGTAAGACTGTCAGACTATTGGGCCACTGACTACCTGTAACGACTGTCAAAGATCTACAAAAACCGGGACCAACAACTTGACGTGCTTTACGAGGCACGAAGGAAACTCGGTACGTAATGGGTGGTCACCTAACCGCGGTCCAACATAGGCTTAACCTAAAGATCGACCCAAGCGTCTGTTTAATATTTAGCCACGAGCTCCTACACATCAGCCTAATAGTAATAATCATCATAATCATCATCAGCCTCTTAATTTTCCCACTGCTGGGACACAGGCCTCCTCTCTAAGAGAGGGAATGGGCTATAATCCACCACGTGGGCCCAATGCGGATTGGTATATGTCACATGACTTCGAATTTTTTGGTTCTAGGATATGCCGGTTTCCTCACGACGTTTTCCTTCACCGTTTTGAGAGTAATAACAATAAAAAATTGACTTGGCTCGCGAGGCTGTCGACATGTGAACTCAGTCAATCAATCAATCAATCATTCACTCAACACGCTCACTCACTTCATTGAACTCAGTGATCATTGTGCCGATTGTCGTTTTAGCCAGTGGCTTAATTGCCAAAAGCCTCGACCAATGCCTGAGGAGGCTCTCGTTAGGCAGCTGGAACAGGGGTTTGATTCAGAAAGCGGTACTCCTGGACACGGCTCGTATTGTTAGGAGGTTCTCTGAAGCCATGGCCGCCGGTAGTTGGACCCTGTTCCTGATACCGGTGAGCAACTATTTTCATATTAATTAAATAGAGTAGTGGAATAGTGGCTAACCAGTGATAACGGCTCCTACCTCAAGTCTTGGGTTGTCCGTTCGAAGCCAGGCAGCCTTCGCATACTGCGAAGGAAATCATCGTGAGTAAACTAATATTTTGTCTAGTTTGGAAAATTCGAGAACTAGGTGATATCCGCCACCCGCACTCAGCACTCAGCCCGCAGGGTACATATCAGTGCGTCCGTGAGTCGCAGAGAATACTGTGTTACAGGCTAATTTCGATGATTCAGTTTCAGCAACGGAGTCTGAATTTGTGGCTGGAGAGGCTCGCCCCAAACTATATGGAACTTTAACATAACTGAAGAAATGTACTAATTAGATACACCTCGATTCCTCGGGCATAACGACCCAAATAGCGCAGCGGTAGTGAGGCTGCCTTACGTTCTTAGGGTCCCGGGTTCGAATCCCGGTAGGAGCAAATGTTTTTGACATTTGTTTCCGAGTCATGGATGTTTATATGTATAATAAGTATGTATTTACCAACAAAAAGTATCTATGTAGTATATCAACTATCTGGTGTCCACGACACAAGCCTCGTTGCTTAGTGTGGCACTAGATGGCGCTGTGTGTAATGTCATTTACAACAGGCGTCATGTAATGTATGCATGTAATACTTATATTAAAAGACCAGCAACATAATACAACGCTTCGTGAACGTAGTCTAAGGTATCTTGTTAAGTCTATCCTCAAATATATTTAATGGAAGCACACAGTCTAGTTGTTAGAGCATGTTGTACGAGGCTTAACGGCCTCGCTGTAGAAGGCAGGATATTATCTGGATGATAAAGTGCAATAAAAGCGAGTTACAAGCTCACTTGAGTGGCGCTTCTTGAGCCGCCATTTTGTTTCATGAAAGGGAATGTTTAATACTGAAACTGAGACTTTTATTGTTTATGTTCAGTGCTTATTTTGCTTGTTTGTAATGTTGTATTGTTTATTATGGAGGTAATTTTCTTGTTGTTAAAGTTTTTTGCGTCTTATGTTCTTTTTTACGGTGGTAAAAGTATGTTTTTCTCTTTAGTGTCAGTTGTTTATTGTTAATAGTTTATAGTTATAATATTTTATACTGCTATTTTATTTGCGGCAGAAGTCCGCATGCAAATCAAGATAGCGAAGTCAAAAGGCACTCGTTCTCCCCGTCATTGCGATATTTTTTTGTCCTAGACCCTACTTGGGAACCTTCTAGTTACGTAGTAGATATTGGGGGATGTTATAACTTTTTTTTCATCACACTTACACGTAAACTATACCATAACACGTAGGTTAACTTGGCCGCAATGCCCCGTATAAAACCCTCGACCCCTTTTTCTTCCCATGAAGCCCAAGGTCGGCAAGTATTTTTTTTTTATTTGTAGCACTGCACACAGGTCATTCAGGTTCAAGTTCAAGCAAGGAGTTTACATCAGATCGAAATTAAAGAATTGTCTTAAAATGCTATATAAACAGGAATTTTATTGCAATCTCGCTACATATTACTTTTACACCGTCATGGCTGTAGGTATACGTGTTTGCCCTTAACGTTTCTGAACGAAACATTTGTATTATTTGTGGTGTGGGTTAAAAGCCCGCCATCCGCTTAGAAAAAAAATCACGAATTTCGTAATATTAGTTGTGCTGGCTTGTGTATTAAAGCTGTATTTCATAATTATATTTTTTTTTTATTTGAAGTAATAGGATTTTGTGCCCTATAATTTTATTTATTTACTCGCAAATGTGATGAAAAACATTGTATGTATCACGGGCGGTACGGTAATTACGAACATCGACTCAAAAAGCCCTCAGTCTTCGACTTCGGGCTTCTACTAGAGCCACAATCGTAATTCCTTAATTACCGCCCTTAATACACAATGTAAATATACTTTAAATACCTCCACGACCCCCTTACTATTCAATGCGTCCATCAGCACAATGTTTTGAGTGCGGTACATTGAGTCCTACCGTAAAACGTAATTTTTCACCCCAACAAAAAAGTCGTTTCCCAGAAATAATTTTTGCGAAGAGTTACTAAGTTTGATGTACAGAATGCTTGGTTGGCGGCTTCGTGAAGGGCCCGTTTACACCTGGAATGTAGGTATGTATCATGTGTGTATTTTACTCCTTTTGCTAAATCATCCTTCTGAAATACCTAAACAACATTTCAAACCAATTTCAAAATAGAAAATATCGGTACATTTATAAGCGGCTTAGGGGCAAATACGGGGCCTACGCAATCTCGACGTCTAAGTAGCAAAGTGTGATTTCCTGAACACTTACAATGTTAAGGCCTCCGCGTCGACGAGAGCATTTTAGCAAATTAATTAAGTCTCAAGTTATCCCTCCCTCGGAGGGAAGAAGACGGATTGCCCTCTGTCTTCATATTAATTGTTGGAACGCACCAACCACTTAATATATTGCCGAAAATTTCATAATAAGGCTATGTTGCGGAAACTGGTGCAAAATATAGCGAGGTTTTCAGTGTTTAGCATAAGTGAAAAAGTTTCTTAGTTAAGTGGTATTTTTGAATTTCGCTTTTAAGGGAAACATTTTAACTTGGTCCGAGTATAGTCGTTGGGATTCAGAGGTTTCTGAATCCGCTTCTCGAATACCCATTTGTAAATTCTGTTTAATCCTGGTAAAAACTACTAAAGCGGGTCTTCAAATTCTTCTATTTTCATCTTAAGTGGTCACCATCGTTTAGTATCCCAGGAACATCGTAATCCCATCTCAGAGAAAGCTAAAAAGTCAAACTAAATTGTTTACTATCTAGTCATTATTAGAGTCGTAGTAATTATTATAAGGTTTCTCGTATTTCGGACTATTTGTATGTATTTAAATATATATTAGTTTATCTTATATACATATATGTATATGTATTAGTATGTAGGTACCCATTTATGTGTTTTAATTTACAAAATGGTATTTTTCTTATTTCTTTTTATTTTACTCTATTACAATGCTGTTATTATGTATTATAATTTGACCCAAAGGTTGACAGGTAGAGAATGCCTTGTGGCATTAAGTCCGCCTATGTACCACTCTTGTACATGAAGTTTAAATAAATAAATAAAAAGATAATTGTGTAATGAGCCTGTAATCATACTCTTCAAACCGGAGTAAAGAAAGTCTTCTTGAGCGTATCATCATCATATCATATCAGCCCGGAATCACTTTCTGCTGTGTACAGGCCTCCCCTTTCTTCTGCCACACTTCCCGGTTCTGTGCGTCCCTGATCCGGGTGTTTCCCGCGACTTTGACGATATCGTCAACCCAACGAGCTTTAAGTTGGCCCTGGTTTCTTTGGCCTAACCTTACCCACCACTCGGCCAAAGCTCCATCGGCTTCTAAAATACTATGTTCCTGATAATGTAAAACGTTAATCGCAGTAAAGCAATCAAAAAAAGTTGCTCCCCGTATACATACAAGTATATATTGATCGTGATTGTACCATTAATGATGTATGAAGAAGTCTTATTTTAAGGTAGAAACTGTTATTTCAAGAGAAAATTGCTTTTGAACTTTTTAAGTAATTTAAACAAATATTAATGCTCGTGACGATACTATTTATTCTATTTATAGTTCATGGTCTTTTTTTTTCGGATGGGAAATCATCAAATCTCAGGTGATACTGACTACCTCTAACGATTGGCAAAATTCTACAAGTGACAGCCGGGACCAGTGGCGTATCGTGCAAAAGTAGTCAACATAGCCCAATGAGTCCCTTTTTTTCTGTTGGGTAATCATCAAATGACTCCTCCCGCTCTGGGCGGAGCAGGAGGGAGTGTCAGACTTTTACTGACTAAAACCCATCCATGTTCCTTCATCGCCCTTTGTGTTCAGGGGCCACGGTATCTTTTGCGAACAGTCCCGCAGCCCCGATAGTTTATAGTCTGGATAAACATATTGAATACCTTTATCCCGGTAGATGATCCCGTGGGACAGTTACTGAACTTCACGCGGGCGCAGCCGCGGGCTTCGGGCTTCTACAGTATTCTAAATGCAAAAGTTTGTGAGGACGGATGGATGCAGGTTTGTTACTCTTACACGCAAAAACTACTGAACGGATTTGGATGAAATTTAGCACACAGATAGTCTATAACCTGGATTAATACATAAGATACTTTTTATCTCGGTAGTATGATCCGGTGGGACAAATCGAACACCACGCGGGAGATGCTGCGGGCATAAGTTAGTACAATATACATCCTGCAGGGCTATTACGTATCTTTCTGATATCCAGTGACTATCAAGCTTCGGTTGTACACCGAACTTTGATGACAACCGTGAATGTCATAATATTGGTATTACGTATCACACTGAGTGGATATCACTTTACGGTGACTAACAGGGTCATACATAATACGAAACTAACCTTTTGACCGTTAATTGATGAACACTGAGCCCAGTTACTATCATTTCGAGCTGTCAACAGAGATATGTAATAGCCCTACTGGAACGACTTACTTACAGCTCTTAAGCTGTACTTACTAATTCTATCTTCCAACATCATTTTGACTGCCTAAAAGTATAAAACAAGTATAAAAGTATACTTTCAGAATAAGGCCATTCGCTGAAACTTCTCAGAAACATTCCGCAGGTCTTAAAACGCTGCTCAGGATTCAAGCATCCTTAACGGGAATTGTTTGAGAGGGGTCGATTAATAAAACTCCAATTGACCTCCTAGTTATTTGTATTACTGTCACAGCCCTGTTTCTGTAATAGGAGCGTTGTTTTTGTTCCTATTTGGTGTAAAATGTCGTCTTGTTTTTCTTGGTAAAAAAATATTATCTTTGATAATTCATCATCGTTATTATCAATGCTGATTTATAAGTTGATCTGTTTATTTATTTAAATAATATTAATTATCTACATTATAGCAATTATGTATATTATATACAGAATACAAATAACTAACGCAATTAAAAAAATAAGACTAAAAGTAAGTAACTATTACATACGTATACAGGGTGTAAACCACCTCATCACAAAGCCGTCAACCAAGCATTCTGTACATCAAACTAAGAAACTTTACGCAAAAATTATTGCTCGGAAACGACTTTTTTTTTGGGGTGAAAAATCATGTTTTGTGGTAGAACTCAATGTAACGCAGTCAAAACATTGTGCTGATGGATGGATTGAATAGTACGGGGGTCGTGGAGGTGAAAAATCTTACATTAAAAACTTGTATTAAAAAAAAAAGTTGGAACTTTGACCCCCAATATCTCTGTAACTAGGAGGTTCCCAGGTATGGTGTGTAATAAAAAAATGATCGCAACGACAAGGAGAACAAGTGCCTTTCGGCTTCATTAAGAGGTTTTTTACAACCTTTATATTAAATAACGACATTTTTGATCTGTTTAATTTTTGACTCAACCCGCTTTGTTTGTTTTAACACACTCGAATTCCCTTATTTTTCGTAAGTACGTAACTAACTCTGGTCCTGTAAAAGGTGTAAATGAACGTTTCACGAAGCCGTCAACCAAGCATGGCATCACGTAGCGCACTCATTCATTTTTTACATGAATGAGTAACTACGCAAAAAAAAAACTGGGAAACGAATTTAGGTTTTGGGTTCAAAAAACACGTTTCACGGTAGAACTCAATATGACGCACTCAGAACATTGTGATAGTGGATTCATTGAATAGTACGGGGATCCTGGAGGTATTTTAAGTAAAGTAACAATAATACCGTCAAATAAAAATCGCAACAACAAACCGGTAATTTATTACTCTATTAAGGACTCAGTTCAAAATCGTCGAAGTATATAAGCTGAACTGCGATTCCAAGCCTATAAATCAAAACGAGTCCTCATTTTTGTTAGCCTAGCTTTCGCGATTTACTGCTGAATCGCCACCAGAATTAATGTAATTTAGCGTTTTACGCTAGCCAGAGATTTTCAAAAGTAAAAAACGGCTGTAGAACGCTTACCTCAACATTTTCCGGACGATAATTTTTTGGGGTATCGTTGAATTCATCTGTACTGTATAATTATCTCGTACTCATATTTTATTAGCCTTTATTTTAAAAGTCTGAAATCACGAATCAGCCCTGAGCAAGCGTGGTCATTAATGCTCTTGCCTTCACTATATGAGAAGAGGCCTTTACCCAGCAGTGGGCCAATAACAGGCTGGTATTATTTATTGTCAATAGGGTAGATGACAAAAAAATCTAATTAGTCCGTTAGATAGATTTCCAAAAAATATTGGACCCATATTTTTTCTTTTTTCACGTAAACAAAAAATGAAGACGATACAGTGCGTCGAAAACTCGTGTGACGTCACATTTGAGTACTTTTTTTACTCAAATGTGACGTCACAAGCCCCCACTCATGATCTTTGACACGTTTTATCTTCGTCAATTTTTATAAATTTGTTAAAAAATACACGCATCTAATATTTTTCGACAATCAAACTGACGGACTAAACAGAATCATATTTTTTTTAGTCAGTCATCATCCCTACTAACGACCTGTGAGCAATGAGAAAAACTTTAACAAGTTCATAGTAACCAAATAAAGTGACAGTTAGCTGGCCATGCTTGTCAAAGGATTAGTGATGGCCCAAGGATCAAAATATGAGTCCTGAAGTGGATAACACGTATCATAAAGTACAAGCGTAATCTGGGACTCTACCAGCTAGATGAACTAATCTAATCTTTCAAAGTAGACGGGACGGGACGGGACGGTAATGTGTGTGTTGTAAGTTATACCTACTAAAGCTGTAACATAATAATATTGTAAAACCAAGTAATTTTAAAAGAGTAACCATAGAGTTTCTTGCCGATACGTCTCCATATTAAAAGACCAACCCAAACCGAGCACGTTTTCTTGATTAGAAAACTCATCCCGCGGGTCCCAAATGAGGAAAAAAAAAGGTTCTGACGAATTGAGAACCTCCTCCTTTTGAAGTCGGTTAAAAAGCCTATAAGTGCCCATGTAGGCAGATGAAATGAAATATTTCTATTTTGTGCTGGCGATGCTTGGGTGATGTGTTTTGAGAGAAGAGAAGTGGACGGTTTTCGGGTTTATGATGATTGTAAATTTGGTTTGGTAAAAGGAATTTTATTTAAAAAAGTTAGAAATAGAGAAGGATAGAGAATAGATACAGTAGCCGACCGTAAATAATGTATAAAACAACGATGAGGTTTTTTAACAACTCGGTTTTTATAGGTACAAGGGATACTGATTTATTTTGTTCATAACGAGGCGGTGCCCTCATTAGTTGGTAATGAGGGACACGACGGGTAGGTACTTTATTTGTTTTTGCGTCAAAATGGACACAGAAGGATTAATTAACTACACCGTGGTATTGTTGGGTATCAAAAATAATTAAACAATCCCTAGCAACAAGAATAATTAACTATAATTTAAAAATGATTATGAGATGTAAATAATAGGTGTGGAAAAGCCCTTGTTCTCCCCATCATTGGGATCATCTTTTTGTTCTGGACCATACCTGGTAACCTTTTAGAAAAGAAAGAAAGAAAAATATTTATTTGACGTCAGTTATTAAAGCACACACATATATAAAAAGAGATACTAAATAAGGAGGAAAACATAGTATGTGCTGTGTGCCTCACGGCTGCGCCACAAAGGTCCATTTCAGCATTCATGCCAGACAGGTGATGCTGTCTGACGCTTCTAAGTACGGAGATATTGGGGGTCAAAGTTCTATTGTAACTATTCCACAAGTTTTAATGTTATCACTTTACTTTAAATACCTCCATGACTCCGTACTACTCAATGCATCCATTAGCACAGTATGTTGAGTGCGTTACATTGAATCCTACCGTAAAACGTGATTTTTCACCCGAAAAAAATAGTCGTTTCCCAGATAATTTACGCGTAGTTACTTAGATTCGTATTTCTAGTAGCGCAGCCTAGGTATGTACTAATAAACTCAAAGCATTTCTATACCAAAAATATTATAGAGAGGAAATATTTGTATTTTTGTATGTAACGGATAAACTTAAAAACTAATGGACCGATTTGAAAAAATATTTCAGCAATGGATAGCTACATTATCAGCGAGTAAAATAGGCTATATTTTATCCCCATACTCCCATGGGAACGGGGACTACGCGGGTGAAACCACGTGACGTCCGCAAGTATTTCAATAAAACTATTAGGCAGGCACTTTTGAATGTCAGAAAAACAAAGAAAGCGAAGCTACAGTCATGCGTCCTGCGGGCCTACCATGACGTCTTAAAGCAGGATCGTTTTAATTTCGTGCCAGTGTGGGAAAGAGATGGCGCTAGACGTCCTCTATAGCTCCGTCTCTTACCCACACTGGAACGCGATTAAAACGATCCTGCTTTAAGACGTCATGGTAGGCCACCTGGCCACCGGCCGCGCGTTGGCGGCGGTGAGCGGCAAAAACAAATGCTAGACAACATATTATGAAGTATGCCACAACTACCCGCGACGCGTTTTGCGGCGCGACGTGCGGCGCGGGTAGAGTCGCGCGACTCGCGGCGGTGACGGGCTGCGCGTTGGGCGAATGAAACAAATGTACTAACGAGTATCGAGGCGGCCACAGCTCAGAGCGGCGAGCGCGGCGACATCGGTGGACGGACTTGGCATCGCACGACCGAAACAAATAATTTTGTTTTTATCGCGCGTTAAGCATATGTAAATTTAAAAAAAAAACCGGCCAAGTGCGAGTTGGACTCGCGCACTGAGGGTTCCGTAAAAACTTTTTAAAGGACAAACTTAACTTTGCTGTTCGATCCCCAGAAAAGGCTATTGCTGTGGCATACTACCGCAACGCTCACCGCCGCCGCAGGTAGCCGCCGCCGACGCGCGGTCTCTGGCCAGGACCTCACAAGGCATAATGAGAACGTATTGTAGTTGCCCATTCCGAAGTAATGCCCCCCTTATACATGAGTTAACCTAAATAATTACAATACCTAGTATATATCATGGACGGCTGATTGTCAGAATACCTTTGAAGCTATACCTAACACATGCCGACTATTGTACTGAATACCAATTATATTCCCACAATACAGCAGGTATTGAAATTACATGTTAGTCACTAGGCAATATGCGTAATTGTTAATTATGAATTGATATGGTATACTCTGTTTTGAATAGTAGTTGTAGAAGAGCTCTTGGCTAAATACATAGTAACAGCCACTCAGGTCGAAATATAGGTTAAGCTTGCCTAAGTTTTTCCGTGGATGGGTTAGTTTCTTCCGTACTTCGAAAAGCTCGTTAAGCTGTTGGTCCCGGCTGTCATTTGTAGATCTTTGACAGTCGTTTCAGGTAGTCAGAGGCCCAAAAAGTCTGACAACCAGTCTCTTACTAAGGGGTATCGTATTACCCAGTACTAACTGGGTTGTAGAGGTCAGACAGCCAGCGAACGACAGCTGAATAGCTGCATCCGGTTAGACTGGAAGCCGACCTCAACATAGTTGGGAAAAGGCGAGGCAGATGATTATTCTGTTCTGAGTAGTGGCTTATGCGGGTGGTGGCTTAGTAGTATCCATGCCGACGAGCGAGTCGTACGTCGTGGGTTCAAGTCCAAGTAAAATTTATTTCATCACAACTGCTCTCAAAATAATGAAACAAAGCATCGGAATAATAACCTACACGTTCTAGAACGAAACAATTCGAAGACATTTGTAAGATTACATCCCACTCCGTCTCATGGTGCTATAAAAAGTATTAACTACAATAAAAGGAAATAACTAGACATTCCACATTATGCAAACACCACACACCAAGAGGATCCAATTCCGCATAACAACGCCGAACCGTCGAAGCCATTCAAAAGGAAATAGACAAAATAAAAAATCGAAATATGATGAGATATTCAAATGTTATGTAAGTTCGGTGAACAACATTAGGGAAATCGGTCCCCACGGACTTATGGGCCACAGAACACATACATACAGAAGGCCGAAAAATCTACGAGATCTGGTAGACATACTGGCTCTCACTAGGTATTTCTCTAATATCGTCGGTGCGTTTAGAAACATTTAAACTCACAAACAAAAGAATAAAGAAAAAAAAAAAAGAAAGAAAGAATTCCTCCAGTTCAAATTTAAATGATCTAATTGTACTAAAAATTTATGATTGAATATGTTAAGCTACTATATTATATTATTGTAAGAACTTTTGTAACCATATTTATAGGCAAATCAATCTTTGACTTTGATTTTGAACAGCCAGTAGATCACAACTCCCTGTAGGCCATACAAATATTTGTTCCGTGCGGTGGTCGAAACTGCGACACAGAACGTACCATTGAGAATGGTGACAGATAAGTCGAAAATGTTTAGTTGAAAAGCTAACACAACGTCAGTCGTTTAGAAACTTGTTGTAAAACAAGAACAAGCAACAGCCAGCCAGAATGTTATGTAGACAGTGATCAGGTGGAACTTAAAATTACGTTCACGTTTACGTTTTATATACTTTAAATTACGTTCTACTTTAAAATTGGATGGAAAGATCAAAAACCGGCCAAGTGCGAGTTGAACTCGCGTGGAGAGGGTTCCGTACAATGCCAGTCTTATATTGATTTTACCACTTTATTTTCAATTGATAGAATTCTTATAGGGTTTCCTGTAATCTACAAGCAATGAACTATATTTTGTATATTTTTCAATATTTTATGCTCTGTAGTTTCGGAGACCAGGGGAACGGTCAATTTTCGTCTTCTTTCATAATTAAAATCGAAACTATTTAGGTAATTTACAATAATAACGAAAATATATTTCAGATCCTCATAACGAGCCCTTTTATTTGATATAATAATATGGCAACAGTAAGGTTTGCAAAACTTTTTTTTTTATTTCCTAATTTGTCCCCCGAAAATGACCCTAATTTAAAAAAAAAAATACTTTGCACATGTGTTTGGGTCATAAGATTACACCATCCTACCAAATTTCGCCTGATTTGGTCCAGTAGATTCGGAGCAAATTGGCTGTGACAGACGGACGGATAGACAGACAGACGCGCTAGTGATCCTATAAAGGTTCCGTTTTTTTTATTTTTGTACGGAACCCTAAAAATAACAATGCTTCTACGGAACTTTTTCTGGTTATGCAGATCCGAGCTTCTGTAAGCATCTTCGTTGTGTAGGACCCGACGTCTCGAGATACTATGTGGAAATAGGGGCGTGGGAACTGGACGTTAGTCTCGGACGCAAAGTCCCAGTCTCCAATGTGTGACGTCAGAACGAGTTCAATCGAATGGAAAAGCTTTTTAGATTATGGCGGTGGTGTATTCTTTATGTTTGAGTTGAGAGTGTTGATTCGATTTAGGAGAAATAATGCCTGATATGTTTGAATCTACACTAATATTATAAAGAGGAAAGATTTGTATTTTTGTGTGTGTGTATGTTTGTAATGAATAAACTCAAAAACCACTGCGCTGATTTCAAAAATTCTTTCACCATTCGAAAGCCATGTCTTTACTGAGTAACATAGGTTATATTTTATCCCCGTACTCCCACGGGAACGGGAACTACGCGGGTGAAACCGCGTGACGTCCACTAGTGAGAAATATTTAAACAAGAATTTGTGCGGTATACTACAACTAACAACCCGACTACTGAAAAATGACGCTCTAATTAAATCGGGGGTTAAAATTTAGCCTATGTTACCCGCGCCATAATAACCAATCGATTGACACCTTATTCATCAAAATTGTATTAATACTTTAGCCGCTACGGAGGAACATACGTTAATACAAACATATTATGTACATAGACTGCTAAAATCATAACCCTTCCTTTTGGCTTCGCCGTAGTAGGGTCAAAAAGGTCCAGGCTGCCGGTGGTCAGGGCTTTAGAGAGAGGAACCTCTGCACTATGCGTACCTTGTACAGGAGTACTGCTGTCTGAATCAAGTCCTTGATCCAGCCGCGCAATGAGAGCCTCCTAAGGTGTTGGTCGAGGCTCTTGGCTATAAGTTTCTCTCTGATACCTATTATCCCTAAATTACATATGTTATTTCAACACCATCACCATCAGCCTATAATGTTCCCACTGCTGGGACACGGCCTTCTCTCAATGAGAGGAAATGGGCTATAATCCACCACTCGGGCCCAGTGCGGATTCGTACATGTCACTTGTTCGAATTTTTGATTCTAGGACATGCCGGTTTCCTCACGATATTTTCCTTCACCGTTTTGAGAGCAGTGGTGATGAAATAAATTACACAAAGTAATGCGCCTGTCTGGGTTCGAACCCACGACTTTCTGTATTATTATTGTACTATCGAGGACACTCCCGCCTGATCACCACTAAGCAAATTTTTGCTTGCACTTACAACATATAAACGCTCTCTAGCCCCGCCCCGTTGACTTTGTATAAAAATAATGAATGAAAAGATACCGATCGGCGCACTGACGACGCACGCTTCATATTATCTGTGCCGTACGCCAAACGAGAGTTATTGTTATTTTGCGCGCCAAAGTTGGCGCTTTCCTAATAGGCCTAAACTTTAAGGGGGGTTTAACTGATCAGGCGGAAAAGACCACGACTGTACACATATTGGTGTGGCTGATATTGGTGTGGGTTACACGTTTATTTACTTTTAAACTTATTCTGTCGTCATACTTTCATTATAATGTGTAACTGTTTTAATGCCCCACTAAAGAAAAATAAAATAAAAGACCATTATCCGTAACGATTATTGGAACAATGATTGCAGAGTCCACGTCCCACATGTCGACAAGATACCTACTTGATTCTTTTACCATTCTCAACTGAAAGAAATATTTATTATTAGATTACTTTTTCAATCTAACTCGTATGAGTTTGAAGATTAGCTTGAATCCATACCCCGACAGAAATAGAAAATTTGTAGAACTAATCTCCTCAATAAAACTGCGAAAACTTTCGGGAGATCCGTGATTAATTTTCAGAAAATATCTAAAGAGCTGCTAACAAGCTTTATTGTTTTTATTAAATTAAACTTCTACAACTAAGCTATAATTTAACTCGACGGTTTCCCGAAAAAACATACCTAGGTAGGTAAGTGGAATCACACCAATATTATAAATGTATATATTATAAGTTTGTCACTCTTTCACGAAAAAACTACTACACGGATTTGGATGAAATTTAGCACACAGATAGTTTATAACCTGGATTAACACACAGGATATTTTTTATTCCAGTAGTATGATCCCGTGGGACTATATCATCAAACTCGACGCGGGCAAAGCCACAGGGCATAAGCTAGTTGAATGTATTTTACATATATAACTCGCTACTGGGAAGTGTCGCCCAGCGTGCATCCAATACTCCTATATGTACATAAGAATACGTTTTATTTACATTTAAATAGCCTGAGAGGCCGCCGCTTTAGTTTACACGGTTTGTCTGCGCCAACCTTTATGTATGAGTTGATTCGATTATGTATAGAGACATGTTTATTTATAAGACAGGTACAATAATACTGCCGTAGAGTTCGTAAGCAATTTGTTTTGCTTTGTAAAGTATGGTTGTGAGATTTTTAGTGGATACTTGAGGGGTATAGAATCAAAGGCAGTTATATCCAGAACAAGTCGTTTTTAAACTGTGAATGCCATCTTAATCATCATACTATTTTGAAAAGATTTTCAAAATTGTTTGGCATCCAAATCAGCTAAATCCCAGCCAAAATTCACGTTAAAGAAACGGTTCAGAACCAAAGGTCGCTAAATCCACACAGTTTGGAAACAAACACAGCTATTATTGCGGCTGGCCAATCACAGGTCTAGGTTGTCGAAATAACAAGATGGCGGATTTCATACAAAACAGTGTTTGCGTGGGTGTGATTTGAAACAAAAACAGCTATATCCAATACAATCAGAATCAAAAACAGCTAAATCCTTTGGTTGGTATCAAATACAGCTAAGTGATTTTAAAATGACCGCTAAAAGTAATTTAATCATTGGATTTACTGATTTGTGTGTGTTCAGTGGTACCACCATTCCAAATACTTTCTTTCGTCTTTTTTTTCATCGTGTTGCCACAGTAAAAATAAAATAAAACGTTTTTTCTGTTTTACGAAAAAAATACCTAGGTGGATATAGCTGCCTATGATTCTATACCCCTCACTTATTAGTTAATGACTGCTTCATTGGTCTGGTGGTCGCAAGGGCGACTGCTGAGCATAAGGTCCTGGGTTCGATTCCCGGGTCGGGCAAAGTGTTATCGGATTTTTCCATCAGGAGTTTCTCAGTAGCAGCCACGGAGTTTGGATTTGTGCCCGGTTGATGGTAATAGGCTCGCCTATTACATGGGACTTAAACAGAACTTGCGAAATGTGGGTGATTTTTCCACACCATGTATACGATAATTGCTAGTGCAGTACCTTTATATTCTCATAAAGTGATTTTTTCTTTATACACAAATTAGCACTCCCAATTTAAAAAGTTTATTATTTAAGAAAGTGCCGAAGTGTTCGAAGCAATTTTTAGATAATACTCGGGAAGTACTTACATTATTGATACGGAGGGAATTAAACATAAATTGTTTACCAAGTCTGACCAAAACCTGTTCAGTTTCCTCGTATGTTAAAGTTTTAAGCCACACGGTTATTACCTTTTTGCATACGTGTGAGACCTCATGGTAGAACCTTAATTTGTTGTTTATTTTATTATATGTAGGCTGATTGGGTTGCATACTTTCGCCGTGCGAAAGCAGTTCGGCCCCCGGGGAGTAAGACACCATACCCTTTCGTCTTTTCTCCTGTCTTGGTTAAATGGTGGATGGATGGCTATACTGATTCCTTGCATAACTAGCGGCTTAAGCACATGTTCCCACTGCTGGGACGCAGGGCTCCTCTCTATGGGAGAGAACGAGCTGTAATAAACCACGCGGCCCAAAAAGGATTAGTAGAAGTCACAAGTCTTCGGCCTCGGACAGGAAGTCAGCGGGAGCGGGGCGGCGGCGACGGCGGCGTGGCGACGCTGTACCCGGCCTCGAAGTCAGCGGGCAGATCGCGCTGCGCTAGAGCGGCGTAGTGTTGTGTTACGAAAATTAGAATCTTTGTTCGCGAACGACAACACCTTTTTTATACCAATTCCTTCCTAAAGTTTGATTTATTATGGGCAAAAGAAGATGTAAATTCCTACGTCAATGAAGACGCGCGGGCACCGCTCGTTTGCCGCTCGCCGCCCGCTCTCCGCGCCGCTGACTTCGACGCCAGTTCTATATAAATGTATGCATTGGAACGCACCGCTGTGCGCACCGCCACCGCGCCGCCATTACGCCATACCATTTTGAGAGCAATGGTGATGAAATATAAAACAAAAAAAAATGCGAACACTTAGAAAAATATTTCGAAGGTAACGCAACGGTAGTCTTTTTCACAAAATAGTCATTCAATGGGATTAAATGAACTTAGAGGGTTGTATTGCCGATTTTAATGATTATAACTCTCATGAAGCCATATTTTTCATGACCGCAAGACATATTTTAATCAACATACAACCTGACACTGACCTACAAATTGCAAAAAAAACGTAAGAAAATTTTAACTTCGCGGGCTATACTAGCGTATCCTACTTAAATATTTATCTTGATATTATTTTGTAACTAAGTTAATCCAAGTATATAAGCGGGAGTTTATGTATGTTAATACAAGTTGAGCACATGTACAAAACGTTTAGAAGTTACGTGTTCCTTGTTTCCACCTCGCAAGTTATATCTTGTTCGTGTAGTCAAACAGTACTAATATTATAACGGAGTTTAAAATTAAGATATTGTTGAGTCCGACCTTGTACTGTTAAGTATTTAAGACATCATTAGGGACCCTTATCCTGATCTGTCATAGGACCAATTTGTTCGAGACATTGTTTAACTATTGTGTCTACTTCGTGGACAGATCACTCTCTTGTCTGTCTGTCCGTCCGTCTGTCACCACCGATTTTCTCAGGAACGGGTGGACCTGGCAAGTTGAAATATTTAGAATTTTTTTAGAATTTACGTTTTTTTTCGGTATTTTCCATTTACTTTTGCTGTAAGACCTTGTTTTTCACCAAAATTGACAATTATAGTTCAACCTGAAGTACCCTATAGGTTTTGGGTCGAAAATCTATAATATGGTAGTTCCCATTGACCTAGAATCACGAAACTTGGCGAGAAGTCGTCTTAGAAGTTGTCTTACAGCACATGTAAAGAGAAAAATCTGAAAACCGTAAATATGTATAAGTTTGATAACAAAAAAAAACGACTTTACTATTACAAACTTATTATTTGCGGTTGGTGCAATAGCCGTTTCATGGGATCGAATAGGAAAGTTAAGTTTGTCCTTTAAAAAGTTTGTACGGAACCCTCGGTGCGCGAGTCCGACTCGCTCTCGGCGCATGCGGCTGGGATGAGAATGCTAAGGTGGATGTGTGGTGTTGCGCGAATGGATAAAATAAGAAATGAGTACATAAGAGGAAGTCTGAAAGTGGCGCCGGTGACTGAAAATAAGAAATGAGTACATAAGAGGAAGTCTGAAAGTGGCGCCGGTGACTGAAAAGTTGTGTCGTAATCAGTTGTCGTGGTATGGGCATGTGAAGCGGAGGAATGAGGAAAATGTTGTGAGAGGCAACGTTTTAGGCGACATGCGCACTTAAAATCTGATAATTTAATATTTTTTTATAAATTTATTTATGTACACACAAAACATTTTACAGGACAATATATTAACATAGAAGAGCACAAAGGTACTGCTTATTTCTTAAGAAATTTCTTCCAGCAGACCTGCGAGAGGAAAGTTGGATAAGAAATGTAGACACAGTGTGTAGAAACGTCAAACAAGAAAATTTAAACTAAAACTTAAAACAGAACTATATCTATTTATGAAATAAACATACATACAAATACATACACAAATAAAAAAAAAACTACTATTGTAAATATTTACCTAAAATATACATACATAATTACCGATAATCTTACCGTATGAGGCAAGTATTAAACATATACTTAAGGGAATGTCAACACCAAAATTCGCGCACACTGTCTATTTGTATCGGAGTAAACGAGAGCGAGCGAGAGAGTTACTGGGCGGCCAGGTTTCAGAAGAAAATAATGAATAAACATTTGTGAAATATGACTCGTTAGCGGTTTAGGTATGAATACGTTGATTTCATGTTTTTAATTGCAGACCATACGTCAATAAAATAAAGACATAGAACCGTTTAATGATTATTTTAACACTCTTTGCTATTATTTTCTATCGAGCCTATTTCGTCCAAATATGTATCGAGTCCGTCCACGGTCTTTCAAATATGATGAATATTAACATATAGGTATTGTTTTTGATGTGCTGGAGCAAATAATTTTTCTTAAAAAAACGTGACACTTCAGAACATTTGGTCTCAGACCAAACCTGTTTGTATTGATGCCAGCTATCGATTGATATACGTTTTATGCGTGTCTGATCAAAACAAAGTTGTGCTAAAGATGCCATCAGTGAATGTGCTATAACTTTGATAGCTCATATCTCAGAAACGTGACACTTGAGAATATTTTTACTCATAAAAACTTGTTTTTCACCTATCGATTAAAGTAGTGCGTGGCCACGAACTTTAAAGATTTCGATTTCTTTGAAAAATTAAAATGGCGGAAGTTAGGCCAGGCTTCATACAAAAATCTTGCAAGCCCTTTCATGATTGCCTAATGCCTAGGTCATCGGGTACCTAGGCAATCATGAAAGGGCTTGAAAGATTTTTGTACCAGTACCAGTACCCTATAAATTTTGATTCCCTTGTGTCATGATTTTCAAATATTAATTAATTAATAAGACCTGCTGTGATCTATCGAAAATAATATTATGTAGGGTTTTAAAGATTTTAATAATTCGTTTTATTTTTGAGAAATGACAACACTGCCTAACCGTCAATGTTGTAGCGGGAAGGGGTAGTTTATAAACCATGGCACTCGGCCGAGAGAGTGGATTTTGTTGGAAGAAATTGTCGTGTTAAGACTATTAGTCGAATCTATGCCCTATAAAGCTGATAAGTGTTGTAATTATTGCATTTTGTATAAAACGTGAAGTAATATAAAATTGTGTAATGTCAAATACTTTGAAAGAGTAACCATGGAGTTTCTTGCCCGTTCTTCTCCATGGAAGCGACCAACCCGAACCGTGCACCCTTGTCGACGTTCATAAGTGCCCATCCAGGCCTATGTGGAATAAAATACTTACTTGAATTTGAATATACTCAAGAGTTGATTGGAGCTACAGCGGTTTTATTACACTTGTGAAATCGCAAAATAAACGACATACACGGTCATCTCTTTTGATCGCCTAGACTTAGATGTTTGTTTTTTTTTCACTGCTCTAAGGAGTAACATATTTTATAACAATAAACCTCTACGCGTTCCTGAGTAAAAAGGCCTTGACAGACGGACAACAAAGTGATCGCATAAGGGTTCCGTTTTTGCCGACTTAGGTACGGAACCATAAAAAACAAGATGGCGACTTTAGTTCCGGAGACCACGGGCCAAAAAGTCTTAAACGACAATATTTCAAATCAGCGTCCAGGCCACAACAGTTGCAACTTTTAAAACCATAAATCTATGAGTTTTGTAGCTGCCATATACCAAATTGCATTACGACCTACATGTTATTACGCTGCTCTACCCAGTTCTCGTAAATGTGACTCGAATCTCCGCTTGTTCCCAAGAGAAAACTGTGCATTTCCTACATGGGTAATGTACTAACGGCAAAAATGATAAGTAGATAATAGGTATGCAGGTTTTTTACATTTTTTCTTCAACTTCGGAGAGGTGAGTTGCTGGGGAGAATGTTGCACCACTTCTTTTACTCAGTTCAAATAAACACTTAAAGGAAAAGTTTTGGGAGACTATCTTTTGTAATTTTGTCTTTTAAAAAACGTTCAAAAATGTTAACAAGATGATACACAAGATTGACTTTAGTTTCTTGGTTCAATTCTCAAGCGGAACAAATAAAGATTATTCAGTAGCAGCCAACAGTCTGGATTAGCCTGGGTTGATGCAATAGGCTCGCCTCATGGGTCTTTACCTGACGAAACGTGGATGCACTATTAAATAAATCTGTATATTTTATGTTATATTTTATTATTTGTATCTATTATCGCGAGATACTCGTATAACCCAGTACGGGTGGGTTGTTGCGGTCAAATAGACAGTCGCTCCATCTATATTTCTATACTTATACTTATAATAATATTATCATGAGGAAAGATTTGTATTTTTGTATGTTACGAATAAAATTAAAAACTACTGGACCAATTTGAAAAATTCTTTTAGCAATGGACATCTACATTATTAGCGATTAACATAGGCTATATTTTATCCTCTTACTCCCACGGGAACGGGAACTACGCGGGTGAAACCGCGTGACCCGCTAGTGTAAAATAATGGTTTTCAGCTGAATCCGGTAAAACAGGAAGCCGATCCCAACATAGTTGAGAAAAGGCAAAGCCAATGAAATGGCGAAACCCTTAAGCCTGAATACCAAACATCTTCACCGTGTGTACAACGTCACTTCGAATGTATTTCATTGCGAGCGCTAGCTCGTTGCGGCGCGCCCTGAGGTAAAGTTGTACACAAATGTTGCAATTCAGTTTAATTTGTGTGTGACAGCTCTAAGTGGATGTGTTTAATGATCCTGTATTGTAAAAATAGCTTAACGTATTTTCGTTTGGTTTTGGATTAACAAAACTGCTTAGAAAATTATGATTAATAATAATAATCTTTATTTATCCAAAAAACATACAGAGTTTGAAATACAACTTAATATTAGGTTTAGAAAAACATTTATAGTACCTAATTGACAAAACTTTACCAGCTACCAATTGTAATAGGGACTTTAAAGAGCTAAACGGCACAGCTGTCAAAACGGTAAAGGAAAATATCTTGAGGAAAAATCTGGTTATATCCTTAAAGACATGTGACATGACAATGATATCTACCAACTCGCAAGCCCGCAGTGGATTACGGCTGTCTCTCTCACACATATACAGGAGCTCTGTTTACTAGTAGTGGATACGTTTATCAAGTCTTAGATACAAAAATTCGAATAAATGACATCTACCAAACTGCATTGGGCCCGGGTGTGTGCAGTCACCTACTCTCATAAAGCGGTGGGCTCTGCTCCCAGCACTAGGAATATTTATTTAAACTTCATGTACAAGAGTGGTACATAGGCGGACTTAATGCCACGAGGCATTCTCTACCAGTCAATCTTTGGGTCAAATAGGTTGGGTCATTGTGATAGAGTACAAAAAAAAATAATAAGTAAAATACCATTGTGTTATAAAATTGCAGGGTGATTATAATGCTGCTTATAGGTCAAGCTGTCCTATCTTGATCTTCTTTTAAAGACCAGCGCTGTGCTGTTTTTTGTTCCGTTCTGTTGTATTTACATAATATTCAGGATGGTTTTTTTCCAAATCCGAAGCTATGAGGAATACCAAAAAATACTTAAAGATTTCTAGAGCTCGATTTTGATTGAAACTAAAACTGCATCATTGGATTTTTGAATAATCAATATTCCTAGCCAGCACATACACACGATATTATTACACCATTCGATAGTGTCGCTAATAGGGTTAACATTCTGGGAAGCAATGATATGCGGAAAAGGAAAAATGGATACTAATACATTCTTAATAGTATGAAAATATTATACAGTGTGTAAACAAACTCTTCACGAAGCCGTGAACCAAGCATTCTGTAGGTGTACATCAAACTATGTAACTTTACGCAAAAAATATTGCTGAGAAACGGCTTGTTTTTTTGGGTGTAAAATCACGTTTTACGTTAGGAGTTAGGACTCAATGTAACGCTCTCAAAACATTGTGCCGATGGATGGATTGAATAGTACCTACGGGGGTCGTAGAGGTGTTAGTAACAATCTTACACTAAAAACATGTAATTAAAAAAAACTTGGGAAAAAGTTGGAACTTAGACCCCCAATATCTCCGTAACTAGAATCTTTCCAGGTATGGTCTAGAACAAAAAAATGATCGCAATGACGCGGACGGGGAGAACAAGTGTGTTTCGGCTTCGTTAAGGGTCTATTAAACCCTTTATGTGAAACTACTTTAATTTTAAAATCGACGTAGTTACGTTACGTTTACACGCGCTCGCGAGCTAGTGTCTCGGAAGGAGGTCGTGAACGTGAACTACACAAAAAAAGTCCCGTTCAATCTGGCAACATCACATCAGTCTCCCAATGTTATCCTTGTTACGAAAGCTGTAGCGCATTTGTTCCCGGGGCACGTCGTCCCGGCCTTGTCCCGGTATCGTCCCCTCCCTCATGCATCAAGTGTGACGGGAACTACTTGCGATGTTGCTTTCCGACTCTATTTTGGTTAGAGGTTTCGGTTTACCTGTTCTAGTAATAGCTAGTTAGTGCAGTTTACTTGTTTTGGTTAGGGAGAGAATCTATGGCAATATTATGTTATCAAAGTTTGTTATCATAATATTGCAATCAAAGCTTGTAACATTGAAACGAGATACGCCCTCATTGTTTTAAGTTTTTCTTTTATTATTATTTTTGTTTTGTTGAGTGCACTTATATGGCATCTGCCAAATAAATATGTTTTCATTCTTTTTCTTTCATTGTTTACTATGTAGGAGATACCGGGACAAAAATTAATAAGTAGGCATCGTGCGATCTAATGTATGATGGTTTCTAAATGTTGGCATCGTGCTACCGATTATTACTTTAAATAACAAAAAAGTTGTCATAGTGCGAAAGTAGACATCGTGCTACGAAATCGGCTATAGCTAAGCCAAATATTAGGTAATATTTGGCTAGTATTTCTGCCCCACAAACGATGGGACCATATTGTGATCTGCCAGTCCTGTTATTTACAGAACACAGTAGTTGATTAACGTTACTAAAATGCCAAACTCGTTACCAAATTTTGGGCTGACTCAATTTGAATTGACATCGACACGCTGAGAAGAAGAAGTATACTTACCTTGTAATATTAAAAATCACTATTAGTTATTTGGTAGTAATTACCAGAATCCACCTAATTTCTTGTGTCCACTGTGGTTTATCCTGATAATTTGTTACCAGAATCATCAAAGCATTATCTGACAGAAATACCTTAGAATTGTAGCACATTTTTTTCCTAAGATACTGAACCAATTTAAAGAAAATACAAAATTAAATATCCAGACAGTTTTTTTTAAGGCTGCCCAACAACAGTACAACAACTAGAAACATCTCTCTCGCTTACAAAAACTAATTACAGCAGCCATTTTGTTTACACGTCATGAAAACATGATATAGCACAACGAGTAGAGATTCAACAGAGACCAAACTACACCATATTAAGTCGCACTACAGCATCGGGGAGGCTTGATCCGCCCAGCAAATAAAATATTCTTCATGGTGATACTGTGCTCGTTGAACTAAGTCTGTAGATGCGAGAGCTCTCTGTTCCTTGAAATGCAAACTTAGAAATCTTGGAATCCAGTTACCCGTGACACATTAGCCTTAAGGCCTAGTTAGGCTGCCAACTGGTTTGCCAGTAGAATATTCATGACAGTCCCTCTATTGATGATCATGATTTAGCAGCAATGACATGCCCCACTTTACTGACTAGGCTAGAACCATGAGGAATTTCCACCAGCTTAGTAGAAATTCCGCATGTTTCCGAACGTATCATAGCACTGGGCTCGCAGTGGATTACGGCTAACGCGCTCGCACAGAAGGAGTCCTCTGTCTCTGCAGAAGCAAAATTATAGGCTGATTGTGGTATAGCCTATTCTGATAATGTTTATGCCGATTCAAAGAAATATTTGGATAGAAGAGACTAGTGCCCAGTTGGTTAAATTCTTGATCAATGAAAATTCGGCCTCTGTTGACTATCTACTCCTGGCATAGCGCCGTATGACGAATTATGATAGCCGACACGTCTGCCATAATATCGCTCGGAATTATTATTAGTCTACCAATATTAATGAAGCCAAACTACGACGAGTTTAATACATTCTGTGATGTATTAGTGTTGCTAATTCAGTTAGTATTGACTGGTCTGTGTCTAGCTATTTTGTTTGTATCTTACTTGAAAGCAAAATTTGGTAGGTATAAGTGGTTACGTTACTGAAAATTAATTACAAATCAGCCAATCGTGATAAGAAAATTTTCGCAATGTCAAATTTAAATAACCAGCTTGATTAAATTCTATAGTTTAGTGCTTTACTAATAACTAGCTTTAGCTCAATAATAAAAGCCGCTGGGGTCGATCTTTAAGTTGGCCGTACTTGCCTAGGTTGAACGTTAGATGGGTAACCACCCGTTACATACCAAGTTTCTTCCGTGCCTCGGAAAGCACGTTAAGCACCGGCTGTCATTTGTTGATCATTGACAGTCGTTATAGTTACAGTTAGAGAGTGGGTGGCCCGTAAGTCTGACAACAAGTCTTACCAAGGGGTATCATATTATTACCCAGTACTAACTGGGTTGTAGAAGTCACATAGGCAGTCCCCATGTAGAAAACTGGTATTCAGGTGCATCGGTCGACTGGAGTTGACCCCGACAGAATTGGAAAAAAAGCTAAGCAGATGACGATGAAAATAAAGGGTGTAAAACACCTCTTACAAAATATACAAAATACAAAATATGTTATTGTGTCAATTAGATATTACATTACATGTTAATGTGTTTGGAACCCCCATTCAGGCAAACAATGCCTGTATTAGAAAGCTCCGCTCTTTCAACATCATTGTCGTACACTTATACTAACACGACACCTCTTAACGAAGCCGAAAGGCACTTGTTCTCCTCGTCATTGTGATCGTTTTTTGTTCTACACCATACTTATGAACCTTCTAGTTACGGAGATATTGGGAGTCAAAGTTCCAACTTTTTGACCACATTTTTTTTAAATACAAGTTTTTAATGTAAGATTTTTAAACACTTCCACGACCCCCGTACTATTCAATCCATCCACCAGCACATTGTTTTGAGTGCGTTACATTGAGTTCTACCACAAAACATGATTTTTCACCCCAAAAAAGAAAGTCGTTTTCCAGCAATAATTTTTGCGTAAAGTTACTTAGTTTGATGTACAGAATGCTTGGTTGACGGCTTCGTGATGAGGTGGTTTACACCCTGTATATATCCATTCCCAACATGTCTCTGTTTCGTTTTTTTTAATTTTTCATTAATGTATTATTATTTAAAAAAGAGCCCATTAAAATGGCTGAAATCGCCTAGTTACGCTGGGCGTTTTAAAACCTCTAAGTAAATGACTGAAGGATATAAACAAAAACGAAAACATAGCGTAGCTCGAAATCTTCTTATATTTATACATACTTAGTTGAAAAAATTGTGAAAATCAATTCAGTTTTGTTGGAGAAGACAGGGTGTACGGTTACGTACATGCCGCCAGGCTGCAAACGAAGCAACCTACTTTTCCCTTTCGTATTTAAAACCCTGTTTAATATAATTTTAAGAAATTTGACAAATTACATACTTACGCGAACACCGCGGATTACCATACAACCCACTTTTACTTTGTTGTGATCGGTACTCTAATGAACTTTTAGTGATACCAAATCTGTGTGTGTTTACGTCAACTCACCTAACTACAAGTACTTACTTACTTGCCACTTCTTACATAAACTGCAAGTGTAAGGTGCCGACTACTACGGGATCTTACACAGGGGAATACGAAACGTTGGCGTATTCTCTCGTTGCCTTCGTACAAGTTGGCAAGTCACCTTTTCAGCATTTACATCTTTCCACTTCAAATATTGGGTATATCACGCGATTTTCAACATTGACAGCAGAAAATGGAAATTCTCGACATCCCTTTGTTATTTCAACGAGTTCAATTCAAACTAGATTAATTGTATTGTCTAGATTTGCCCACCTATTGTTTTGACTCCTTTTGTCAAATTGAAAACAGCATGGAATTTTAATTATGTATTCCCATTCTGATTTCTGAATACAAATAAAATTAATGAAACAAACAATGAAGAGAGATTTAATAACTGCGTTCAGAATTAATCTTAAAATACGGCATTTTCGTTTACGACTAAAAGGAAACATTTTATGGTAAGTAAATTATTTAATTAATTCCGTAATGAAAGTATGCAAATTAAGTCCTAAAAATGCACCGATATTTTGATTAACATAAATTTACTTATTCCTCTGGTTTTGAAATGTTGATGCAATTATTCTAAAAATTATCGTTGGTATTCAATGGTATGTAAATGATTTAATAAATAAAGAAAGATAAATATTATATCAAATTATTAAGTAAATAAAACAAACAAATAATTTAACCTAACCAAACAAGCGAAATGAAAGCCAGACTCAAAGAAATTCAGCGAAAAGGCGACGCTCAATAAAAAACTGAACATTCCACCTTCAAAAAAATATACAGAAACATCAAAGGGCAAAGAAAACATTACTGTCAATATAGATATCCTCTTCAGTGATGCCATATAAGAAGAAAAAAAAACTTTAAGCACTCTACACAGGTCGTTGGGACAAGAGGAGAATCGATTGGCCAACCCTTCCATGCAAATCCGCACCCTGGCTCTTCAAAAATAGAGTACAATTTTCCTTGTCAGATTGAGACCATAAGCAATTGTGATTTTTTTAATATCAGCGTCCGAAGCTAGTAACAATGAGACAGACAAAGCGCGGCAGGCCGCATCAATCTCCTGCTATACCTAATATTGTTGGACTGAACGACATTGACTGATGGTGGCTGAAGGCTCCGAAGCCAATATTAAATATCGCGGCAACCGTCTTCATTTAATTACAATGTAATGAATAGCAAGAGGATTTTGTTGCTCGTTGTACAAGGGAGGATTGAATAATGAGGTTGGTGTTATAGTGGCTTTTCTTTGAGGAATATACTGTTTATTTTTCAGTTTTCTAGCGTTTTCTGATCATTGTTAATTTTGATTGAATACATTTTACAGCGCAGTTTTTTCTAGAAATCTTTGAAACAACAGTAGGTAGTTTGTCAAAAATTTCGCGTCATACACAAATAACAGACTATTTTTTGTCACAAAGAAGTTTGGTCTTTATAAAGAAACCTTTATGAAAGCCTGAACACACAAAAAGAAAAATAAAACAACCACAATTTTTGAACAAAACTCAATATTCCAAATTCAAACGTCTACCACAAAAAAAATACAGGCAGGCAAAAAAATACAGGCATCCTGCTAACCTATTATTACCAGTCTATTGTAAAAACGACAAAGCTTTCCACCATTACCTAGAAGAAAGGAATAAAATATAGACCAAGCCACCTTTGTCACACTTGTATCAAAGATGAGACAAATTGAATAAAAAGTCTTGCCCTTTGTAGACTGGAATCTCGAAAACAAGGCGAAGTCGTAATGTAAACGTGTTGTTTTTCCTCTCTTGTGCGACAAATGAGCTGATAGTTGAAAACTGAAGGGAAATAGATGTAAGGATTTTGTTTTAGGGAATTCAGTCTTCACGGGTATTTGAATGAATCGATGTAAGAACTTGTGGAAAAGGTCGTGATTGTTGTTTGTGATACTCGGTTAGGTTAGCTATTTGTTTTCTTAGAAAAACTTTATTTTGTTATAATTAACGTGAAATATTTTATACCTAGCAGTGGGTAATTCAGGCTGCGAATAACGATGACGACGAGAAACAAAGACTTATTTAGGCATTTTGTTTATTGTTACAATAGAATCGAAAACGACAAAAAATATGTCCACATAAACGAATGTCGTTTTGAAACACTCGAGTTTAAACCAAAAACTCCAGATCCACAATTCAAAAACACAAGTTGTGATTGCCCCTGGGAGAATCAACTTCACTTTCCCCCTTTCCCAACTAAAACCCGCAATTTACGGTTATTTCAGCCGACAATAATAACATCGATAATCTAATCTCGATTACGGTCACGGAATTAGAATAGTTTCTAGAATGGAAGGGGTTAAATGATCCAGTTAAAGTTTCCCGCTTAGTTTCAGCCGACGACGCTTCCAGTGAAACAAGTTCGAAACGACTTTTGTAACACTTGTGTTATAAAACTGCAATTAACTACAGTCCTCGCTGTTTTCTAATTAAATTCTTATAGATATTGGATTAATTTAGCTTTGGAGTTTGTTGAATTAATTAGCTGTGGAAAGAATATTTTTTTTTTACGTTTTCTTTATCGTCGTCGCAGGTTTTTTAATTCTTCTTCGTCTTGGCTAAGCCTCTGTGGGTTAGAATAGTTTAATCAAGAGGTTTCATAAATATAAGAGTCCGTTGTACAGTCTTTATATATACATAGAACAACCAAATATTAATTAAAATTATGTAATAGTTAAATTCGCTGTAATTTATCCGTAACTAGTAAAAATAATATTAAATTATACAGTCTCTAATCAAATTCCAAACAAGCTATTACCTAGTTATCAAATCAGGTTGTTATTAAATATGCAATAACAGCATAAACAATTTTAGCCTACCAAAATATTTCAAAGCTTGCAACACCGAGCTAATTACATAGAATATTAAAACTACTAATACTGCATGCAATATATTAGCTAAAATTCTACAGCGTTTGAAATTGGAATTCAATATACAGACTAGGTAGTTAGGTAAACGAAGGACATTTTAATGGAACATTTTATTTTAATTTGGAACGAGTATCGAATATTTTAAACCTTTTTAGTATTCGATACTCGTTCCAAATTTTTTTACACACTTACACGTAAACAGTATCATAACATGCAGGTTAACTTGGCCGCAATGCCCCGTTTAAAACCCTCGACCATTTTTATTCCCATTTTTTTTTTATTTGTAGCACAGGCCATGCAGGTTCAAGCAAGGATGAAGGATGAAGGATGATGTAAACATCAGATCAAAATTAAAAAGTCGTCTTAAAATGTTATCTATATTATAAATGTTATCATATTACTTTTACACAGTCATGGCTGTATACGTATTTGCCCTTAATGTTTCTGGCCGAAACATTTGTATTATCTGTGGTGTGGTTTACAAGGCATTGGGTCCCAGGTCGGGCAGTGTTTTTCCTGGTTTTTCCATCAGTTATAATTACTGAGTAGCAGCCACGGTGTCTGGATTTGTGCCCGGTTGATGGCAATAGGCTCGCCGCCTATTAAAAGGGGACTTAAAGGTAACTGGCGAAATCTGGGTGTAATGTTAGGTACGCCTCTGCCTAACCCTTCCGGGAATACAGGCGTGATGTTATTTATTCGATTGACATAAAATACCAAAAGGCTTTACGACAATCCTGCTGAAAATCGATTGAGAAATACGAAACGGTTTGAAAGCAATTGTTACTGGTATATGCGAGTTTGTCGGTGAAGGATAAGTCAGGTCTTCAAATTGATAATACAACATTCCAGTTTCCTTAACTTTTCAATATTTTTTTCCTTTCCGTTCAATACTTTGAAGAAAAAACTGCGCCAGAAAATCCACATCTTACTTTTCACAATTATTTCCTGAAGCCTATCATCATCTGCGTAGCCTTTTCCCAACTATGTTGGGGTCAGCTTCCAGTCTAACCGGATACAGCTGAATATCAGTATTTTAAATGAAGCGGCTGCTTATCTTACCTCCACAGCCCAGTTACTTGGAAATTCTAAACTCTTTTTAGACTGTCTGTCAGACTTTCCAGCTTCTAAATATCTGTAACGACTGTCAAAGATCTTCAAATGATAGCCGGGACTAGCTGCTTAACGTGATTTTTGAGGCACGGAGGGAACTCGGTATGTAGTGTATAGTCACCCATCCACGGACCGACCTCGGCAAGCACTGCTTAACCTCGACGAACCCGTGCGTCTACTATTATTGTAAAGCCCATAATTATTTGTGCTATTTTTTAATTACCCACATAGTTTGTTACTGTTGTAATTATATTGCTATGGAAGAGTCCCCGGTCTCCTAACATAGGCAAAATTGCTTAAAAGGAGTCCCCAAACACAACCACCCAGTGTTGTAACAAATTTCTTGAATAAAACATTTTGTATTTATTTGTATTTGATTTTTGAGTTAGTTCTTTGTTTAACCAGTCACACCACGCAATAGATATTGTTTTCCGAGCTAGTATGCTGTGACGTGAACCGCACAATAAATCTGTGATGACCCTCTATGTTGAGCGTTTAGTGCAATTTCAATAAACTTTCAACAAGCGCTTGATTATTTTGGAAACAGCCGGTTCAACTGAATGATCACAAACACATTTTTGCTAGTAAAAATATCAGCAATTCTACTTTGCAAGAATATTGGGGAACAACGCAATGTTCTTGACATTTCTAGAATAAGGCAATTTTGCGACATATGCCAAAGCCAAAATTGTATTGCCTGATCGGCGATGCGCCTGTCTATTCCTAAAGGTATAAAATTGTCACAGTCACACGATGACATTTATTATCTATGCAAATAACAAGGAGTACTGTGCACATCTGGGTCGTGTCTATGGTATGACGTCTATTGTATTTGACAGCTCAGTGTGGCGTGAAAAAACAATAGGTAAGTACAGAAAAAAATGTGTGCCTTTAGTTATTTTTCACTTCTCATGCTCTAAAAGTACGCCAATATAGCCCTACGAAGCGGGAGTAAAGTGACCACTTTAGTCCCTAGGGAGTAAAAAGTAATTCGTTTTTTAATTTCCTTCATGTGACATAGACAAACTCAAACAGCCAGTTAATATACTACTATTATCTGTGGAGTGTGGACCATCTTCATTGCGAAAATGTTGAGAGTTTTAGTTCCATGGTTTTTCCGCAAGGAAGTTGGCGCCATGCGTTTTAAATTCTTAATCTGTGACTGGTTTAGAAGAAAAAACTGAACGCGAAAATTTCTGAATTTTTGTCGAGTGTAAATTTGTTCGGTTTTATATAAATTTAGTAGGAATGTCCAGTGACACAGAGATTTACCTAAAAACTTACGAAAGTTCTATGGACTGGAGGAATAATTAATGTTTTTGTTCTAAATTGACTATTTTTCTCGCACTCAAAGTGAAAAGTACAGTTTGCACCTCGAGACTAAACGCCAACTTAATATACCCTCGGTTTCATTGACTCCCGAGCTTGCAAGGTTTAAATATTTTTATTTTTTTTATGAAAATTTGATGAACTAAAATATGATGAATTTTTAAAAGTCATAGAACAAAAGTTGTTGATTATGATGTTAGTAACACAGTCCTTAGAGGTTGTCGGTGTTTTACAAATAACCCTGTATAGAAGTCAGAATGACGCAGTTTATATAGTCGTACTATACAACATGTTACATAATTAACGCACATCCTGAAATTACTTTGTTCAGAATCGTTTACTTAATCGATTTCTATAATTTTTGATATAGGTAATTTTTTATCCCAAAAATAATTAAAGCTACGTAATTTATAGTCACACTACCCCTGTAATAGTACAAGCAAACTGAAATGGACCGTAACTCAAGGCAATAAGACTTTTAAAAGTGCAGTTTTATTTGTGTTAATACAAATTCCGCCATTCAATACAAAATAAAGAAAAATGAACCTTGTTTCAAGTAAGTTAAAGTCGTTACAAATACAGTTAGGTAAACTTGGCGATTCAACCGCACGCACACTAAACAGGCACTCGTTAAAGGACACAATAGATAAACCAACAAAATGCAAAATATGTCATACTTGTTTTCGTTCCCTTTCTCGTGCAAATTAAAAACCTGGGATAGAGCGAGATGACACCATGACACCGGGCGGCGCCGCCGCCGGCACCTACGAACAAAGCTAACTTAAATAAATGTAAACAATATTTAGTCACGGACGAACTTCCGTACAGTGTATGCAAATAGTTTTTCGCGCGCGATTTCTTTCCAATAATTGACACAAAATGTTCAGTGAAATGGTGACTAATGGTGAGGACTGTGGCACAGTGCAGTGTGGTGATAATGTGGTTCTAGCTGGCAGAACATTCAAGTCAACCAAAGGTATGGTACAAGAGTAGACCGCAGGGTAGGACTATGTTAGCTGCTACTTCGTGGCCATGGAACGTTCCGTCCGAACACAGCCATCGACAGGGGAGCCGATTGGCGTACACGTACTCGTTTTCAAAACGAAATATGGGATTAATTCGATGAGAATCCCCAATCAGCTGATTTTACGACTTTTTTTGTGGGGACGTATTAAATCGTTAGTTTATTTTAGTGCGACAACAAGACGTGCCGAGGATCTAAAAAATAGGATAGTGAACGCTTTTGATAAAAAATGACGAAGTGCTTTCTAAATTAAAACATCAATTAAGAAAACAGGCATTAAAATGTATTAAACTTTTCTATTGAAGTTGAGTCGAGCGACGACGTTAACAGCTGTCTCGAACGCGAGCGAATACCTACTAGGCTAGCAAGACTCACACAGTCGCATACGTAGGTATGAGACCTACGTATGCGACTGTGTGCGTTCGTTGATTTGTACTGTGACTACGACATTCTTCCGGAATTAGGAAAACTAATTTATTAAATAATCATTGCCTAGACATGTTTAATTAAAAATTCAGTGCATGTATTATGATTATAACATAATAAACTAATTGGGGTGTCTGAGGGTGTGCGTTAATTACGTTACATGTTGTATAAACTGCGACATTCTGAGTTGGTGAATTTGCAAGAGAAGGGGAATGCATCGCGGTAGCAGCCTGCGAAGAATCGAAGCCCTTGCAACTTTGCTGCACTATTTCGTGCCGACCTAAAAAATTAGAAAACGTCATAATATTTGCTCTCTAATCCTTTTGTTATTTCATCTTTCAAAACAATCTGCTTGTAATCTCAACTCGCAAACAAAAACAAGTCGATTGATTGGGGGAACTGGTTTGAAATTCAGTTCCAAGATTTGACCAATACATACTAACAAACTGACAAAGCAATTTAAAATAGAGGCTTATAAAAACGCGTTCACTCTCCTCCCAAAACAATTTCCTTTCCAATATCAAACCTGCCAATTTTGTCTATTTATTGGCATCCATATAATAAGGTCATTAAATACACCACACCTTTTTGTTGCCGATATCTTTTATGACGTCATAAATGGTCGTGAAAGGTTCCTAGTTGGTCTAAACGCGCGATCATGGGCGCTCGATGGTAGCCTATTAAAGGTAACGGGCAGGTGTATTGCGAAATAATATTTAATTAGCTATATAGATACGCTTTTATGTGATCTTTATTATACATGATTAATGGGGGGTTATTGATTTCTTATATTGAATCGGTTTTTGTTAGGCTAGGTATAGAAGGTGGAAACGACACCGGTGCACAAATGCTTACCACATTCTTAGTAGGTACATCATTCCTGACTGCCCCGTTGGTTGTGATTTTGATTTTGATTTTATCACTTGCTTCGGTGAAGGAAAACATCGTGAGGAAACCAGCATGCCTGAAAGAGATATTTCTCGACGGCATGTTAAGCCAAGTCAGAGGCCCATGGGCGGCATAATAACTCTGACACCAGGTTACTCACTAACCACACGATAAAGACAGAAGTAGTGGCCCGAAGTCTGGAAGTTGGCAGTTAGATACCCCCGTGCCTCAGAAAGCACGTTAAGCCGTTGGTACTGCGCCTGATCTCTCTCTGGTCCTGTCTTTCGCACACACACTTGTGCAAGGTTCATGCATCTTCGCTAAGATTGGCCACCGTGATCGAAAACGGTCATTCGTAGAAATTTTTCATCCGATATTAAATTTATATTTTGAGATATTTCGATATTGCTGATGCGCACACTGATGGCTTCGTAGCTATTAGACGTAAGCGTGCTGCGTCGCTACTGCAGAGGGTACGGGGTAGCTCGAACAGTCTCCTGAATGTCATTGCGGGAAAATTTGATTGCCCGTTTATGCATTTCATGTCAAACCTACATGTTCACATTGTTTTTAAAGGTCATGTTTACTAACAATTTATATGGATGTAAAATAATTTATCTGAAATAAAAAAGTCAGCTTTTCCATACATTTTAACCGTGTAGGACGTAGGTATTACACTTTTGTACGGAACAGTAGATTTTTACAACAATAACATCAATACCAAGAGAGAAAAATTAAAGATAGGTGGGATGAATACCAGAATTTTACACAGACCGACTCCGCCTATCCGACAATCTTTGAATCATTAAAAATTTAATATTTCAAATCAATCCGATTAAGCGCAGACCGTGAAAAATCGATCACAAGATTGGACCGTAAGTTATTGTGATGGATGAGAAACTAAATGAAAAAATACTGCGTTTATAGCAGAAACCCGATGTGTTACAGCCCATAAAAAGCCCATGGGAAACATTCTGCCGTTGATCGCTCCATTACTCCTCTGAACCCTCATGCAAGCTAATTCTCCAATGAGAATCGTGTCTTGTTTAAATTGTCTTTAATCAGAGACGAGTAAAGGACCTATTTTATTGCGAGTACTGCCAATGAAACTGAACACCGTCAATACAGCATGCTAGCTAGCTGCATTCTTAAGTAATTAGTTTTAATAGAAAAATTAATACTGAAGGACACAATACTCATTTCATTTTCATTTTCAAAAATCTTTATTTACCATCAAATAATAATAACAAAATGCACTTACCCTAAGCTACATTAACACACTAAAATTAAAACACTTTATTATGCTAGCAATTCGCCTTTCAAAGCTTTTAAAACATAGATAGTTTAAAATGGTAATAACATAATATTAACACACAATAGTATGGGTATATAATAACAAAAGTGTAAATTATTTAGTTAGTTATAATTAACTGCTTGCATGTAGGTAAGACGAAAACGTTAACTCACGCAGTCTACGTATGTAAACACAAGCAAACGCGCGACCAGTCAACTATCAGCGGAAGGACACAATACTGATGTCAGCTATATTAGCTAATATTTTTTTCATTGAGACAATGTGTAATAAACTAAGCTGATGTGTATTTTTGTTTGAAAATTCAAAGACTTGAGTTTGAGATACTAAATGCATGAAACCGAATGTTTCTGACGCCACACGATACAGTAGTGTGTTTCTACCTTTAATCGTTAGCACTTCATCACTACATAAGTAATGCTCGTTTCTAGGCCCTAAGGCTAAATTACCTTACCTCAGAAAAATGCACTATCGAATCGAACAGCAATAAACTCTCAAAAACTTCAATATCTCACTTTAAATGGTACGAAAAATAATGAAGTGAACCGTAAAGCATCCTGAAAATATTGGGTTCCGTAACTGGTGAGTCGCTCGGATTTCATTGTGACGTCACACTAGGCCGGGTGAATTTACGGGCGAACCTTCAATATGCACAAGCCCCTTTGATATATCTATCATTACGCCTTTTATTTGAGAGGCTTTAGTTACTCGTGTTAGTGAGTTGGTGATTTTAGTAATTTTTCGTTGGTTACTTGCAATAGACTACTGCAATTGGTTAGTAGCTATAAACTTCCAAAATACGCTGCAAAAAACTCAGTTTCTTGATTCATCCTTAGTTTTATTCTTACAGTTTTCTGCATTAAGCGAAAAAAAGACACAACTGCATGCTTTTTTAATTGTTTTTTTACAGAAAAACTCAAACTCAAAGGTACTTTTGAATGTCAAAAATACAAAAAAGCTACAGTCACAGACACAAGGCATAACTTGAGAAAGTACTGTAGTTGCTATATAGGTTGATATTTACAGGTAGTTTGTAAATAAGACGTTGTATGCATAAAAATCTACTCACCGCTGCCTGATAGACTTACGACGTGGCCTTATGAACGACATATGAATAGAAGCTCCGTTCAAATTTAAAAGGTTTCTCCCGTTGCAAAAATACACGAGCAAAGAATAAAAGTAATACGCACCACAAACATACGAAAACTAGACATTTATACGATTACAGAGGGTGTTAAAACCTGCATACATTATATCCAGCCCATATGCTTTTGTAGTTTTAAAAGCTGGCATATATTTCCCGGCGCAATTTGCGAAGCAACGCTCCCCTCTTGATTTATATACCTAGAGAGTCCGACACCTCACTGTTTTTTAACATAAATTCGTGTTACTAAAACAAGGATGTGCAAACGAACAGATTTTTGTAAATTTGATTTTTAAAAGCTACATTTTTACCGTAGTGCTGAGTTTTCGGCGGTGGAACATTTTCGTGAATATTCTTGTGGTAAAATGTTGGGGAAGTGGTTCTGCTGAATTAGGTCAGTGATGCAAACGTTCGATTTAAGCGCCTAAGCTACCTCTTTGAACTTTTATGCTTTATTCACTTTGAATGAATCTTTTCTCTTTGTGTTGGACAGTTTTACATTCATATTTGAGGCAGCAACAAACAACGCTCATTGCTGGAATCCTATCATACAAGGTGTAAACGAAACCTTTTACGAAGCCGGCAAGCAAGCATTCTGTACCTAAATCAAACTAAGTAACTACGCATAAATTATTGCTGTGAAACGATTTCTTTTTTGGGAAAATCACGTGTCATGGTAGGGCTCAACGTAACGCACTTACAAACTTACTTGACGCAAAATGTGCACTTCGCAAAATGAGCACTATTCAAAATGAGTGTGAATTTTATCACAATGGGTCAAAATAAAAACTGTTTGCTTACTGTTATCGTGCTAAAAATCGTGAAAAAAAAAATACATTATATAGCCAAGTCTGACAACATAACGACATCGACAAGCCATCCTACACAAGTTGGTAAAGTTAACTAACTATATGAAATACGCGTAGTAGCTGTTAGATTATTCCTTGCATAATAATGTCTATTTTCATTAGATCTGACTAGCTTTACCCGCGGGATTCGTCTGAATATAATGTTCATTTTTTTTTGTAGTTTGTTGCGGAGATCATACTGAAGGTAGGACACGCTTTAAATGTTACAACTTTACTTTAAATACCTCCATTACCCCTGTTCTATTCAACTGTCATTGAATTTGGGCAGTTTTACATTCAGATTTGAGGCAGCAACAAATATCGCTAATTGCTGGCATCCTTTCCTAAGCCGTCAACCAAGCATTCTGTACCTAAATCAAACTAAGTAACTACTCATAAATTATTGCTATGAAGGATGTGCTATGATTTTTTTTTTTTTTGGGGGAATGTCACGTTTTCCGGTAGGACTCAATGTAACGCACTCAAAACATTGTGCCAATGGAAGCATTGAGTAGTACGGGGGTCGTGGACGTATTTTTAAGTAAAATTAAAACCCGAGAAACTATAGTTGGTGCCAGTTAAGATCGCAAAAGAGGGCATTGACCCACCTACATTTATTAAAGTTCTTAACTTTGAAATCCAAAACTAAGCCTGTTCAAGTCTTGAATCGTCATCTATCGTGATCTTCAACATTTTTTCTAATGAAAAACGATACATGGTTCATTTGTTTTGTTTCGTAGGAAAAAATATTAGGGAAAGGGCAATGACCGCTATTAGAATCTTAACTGGCACCAACAATAGTAAGTATGTTAAAAGAAACTTTATCAGTTGGAACTTTGACCCCCAGTTCCTCCGTAACTAGAAGGTTCCCAGGTATGGTGTAGAACAAAACATGATTGCAATGAAGGTTTCAATAAATCCATTAGCAAAATGTTGTAAGTGCGTTCCGTTGAGCCCTACCATAAAACGTGATTTTTCTCACCAAAAAAAAGTCGTTTCCCTGCAAACATTTTTGCGCAGTGCTACTTAATTTGATTTACAAAATGCTTGTCAACCAAGCATTGTGCTGATGGTTGCATTAAATAGAAAACGGATAATGGAATTATTTTATTTAAAGTTAAAAACATTAAGAGTAAGAATAAATAGAAGTAATTAGAAGCTATAAAAAAAAAAAAAAAACTTTTGAAAAATTGGAAATTCGACCTCAAATATCTCCGTAACTAGAAGGTATGGTCCAGAACAAAAATATCGCAATGGCTTTGTTAAGGGTCTTTTTACACCCACAAAAATCAACATGAACGTGAGCAAACATCAATGCAGTCGCAATTACGCCCTTTTACAGTTTCTAGCTCCATATGCCAGTGATCTTTATTTAAGTAGCAATAAGGTTGCATTTCGGTTGCTGTAACTGACAAGTCAGTGTAAATCAAATTGACTATTTTTTTTGTTTTTTTTTTTTTAACAATGGCGTCTCGACCAATTTGGTCGAGACGCCATTGTTTAACTATTGTTTCTACTTCGTGGACAGATAATGGGATAAAGTCGCTATTGGGTTGTTGCAGTCATTCAAAAAGATTTCTAGAAAACTGATAGCTGCATTTTCATATGACATTATTATCGGAACTCGCATCTTGTTTCATTCAAAAGTCAATATTTTGTACATTAACTCAATATCCAATATTGCGCGTTTTTAGGTTGCCTTTTGAATTGGTTCAATGGCTCCGAAGTATTCAAACGATAGACCAAGAATGCGTTCTGTTTGCTGATGACACAACAGTTATTTTAGATGATAAAAATGGTGAATTGCATGAGTGTAATATAAACAACACTTTGAATAGAATTGTTACATGGTTAGATATAAACGCCTTAAAAATAAACATAGAGAAAACTAAAGTATTAAATTTTAAAACACAGAAGAGTGAATATGTACACCTTAAAATATCACATAAGTACCAAACAGTTGAACAAATCCATAAAACTAAATTTCTTGGTATTACAATTGATGAACATTTCACCTTTTTTTTTTTTTTTTTTTTTTTTTTTTCGGATGGGAAATCATCAAATGACTTCTCCCGCTCTGGGCTGAGCAGGAGGGAGTGTCAGACTTTTACTGACTAAAACCCATCCATGTTCCTTCATCGCCCTTTGTGTTCCGGGGCCACGGTATCTCTTTCGAATAGTCCCGCAGCCCCGGCAGGCTTCGGTCCTTGCGGACCCCTTCCTTATTGCTGACTCTCTTTGAGGCGCGCGTGGAACACGAACGCGCCGTCGACACGGCCTGTCGTCATGAGACGTACGGACGGCGAGCTAGCCCATAGCTCCCCGTCCACAGGCCCGCGCCTACGGTGGCCGGAAGCCACCACGTGGCCCCCGACGCCCGGGGCGTCTCCCGCGGCGGCCGGGACGTGAGGATCTCTCCCTGTCCTGTTCCGCCACCTCCTTCGCTAGCATGACTGCTTCGCAGAAGGAGGTGACGGCGTCCCATTCCGTCTCGCCCCGGACCATGGCACGAACCAGGGCCGGGAGCGAGAGGTCGCCGCCGCCGATCGCCACCTCGAGGACACGGCGGTGCTCCACCCAAGCAGGGCACACCTCCACAGTGTGCTCCACCGTGTCCTCCGGCCTATCCTCACAATGATAGCACCCGGGCGTTTCCTCCCGCCCGATTCGGTGCAGGAACTTACCGAAACATCCGTGTCCGGTAAGAACCTGCGTCAGGCGGAAGGTGAGGACGCCGTGGCGTCTCTCCAGCCACTCCTCAAAGAGGGGACTTATCGCCACTATTGTGGCGTGCCCTGCACGGGGTTGCGATAGTCGCTCTCTCCATGTCGCCATGAGATCCCGCCGGAAGTCCGTCCGCTGAGCGACAATTTGCCGCGGCAGCGGAGTTTCCCCCCGGCGTAGCGCCTCCGCGCGCCACTCGTGTAGGCGCGCGAGGACTATTGCCTCCAGATCCCATGGCGGCAATCCGGCAAGGAGGTTCGCCGCCTCGCGGGAGATCGTGCGGTAGCCCCGGACCAGCCTTACGGCTACCACCTTCTGGGGCACGTTCAAGTGGTGGGCGGCACGCCGCTTCAATGAACGTGCCCACACCGGGGCCCCGTAAAGGGCCATGGACCGCACGACTCCCGCGTAGAGCCTCCGGCAGGAGGCGTTCGGCCCCCCCAGGTTGGGCAGGAGCCGCCTGAAGGCAGCCCCTGTTCGCTCCAGTTTGGGGGCCAAACGTCGGAAATGCTCCACGAAGTTCCACCGGCTGTCGAGGACAAGTCCCAGGTACTTCAACGTCGACTCGACGCCGATGGAAACCCCTCCTGCCATCACTGAGGATCCCGGAGGTGGCGCATTCCGAGGCCCATGAAAGCACATGGCCTCGGACTTGTGCAATGCCACCTCGAGACCCAGTTGCCGGATCCTCTCAACGACTATCGCAACCCCGCGTGTCATAGTGTTGGCCGCCGCCTCGTGCGACCTCCCCTGTGCCAGCACCAGCGTGTCGTCAGCGTAGCAAACTACGCTGACACCGCTAGGGAGGTCGGCGCGCAGCACCCAGTCGTACCCGATGTTCCACAAGGACGGCCCCAGAACCGATCCCTGTGGAACACCGCACGACATCTCTCGCCGGTTCCAGTCTCCGCTGCGACCGGGGTAGATGACGGCCCTATCCGTCAGGTAGTCCCCGACCACACGACGAAGGTAGGACGGCACCCGGTGATACCGGAGTGCCTCCCTTATGCAGCTCCAGGGCATGGAGTTGAAGGCGTTGGCGATGTCGAGAGACACCGCCAAGACCACCCCACCCCTGGACACCGCATCCCTCGTCGTGAGGGCTCTCACGCGCATGATGGCGTCCACCGTAGAGCGCCCCTTGCGGAAACCATATTGGTGTTCCGCAAGGTCCGGCCCCGTCCCCGCAAGGTGCTCGACGAGGCGGTTTGCAATGACTCTTTCAAAGAGCTTGCCCACCTCGTCGAGCAACACCACGGGCCGGTAGGCGGACGGAGAGTCCGCCGGGCGCCCCGGCTTCCGGATGAGGACCAGCTTCCCCGTCTTCCAGCGAAGCGGGAACTGGCCCCTCTCCAAGCATGCGCTTAAGAACCCCTCCAGTCGGGGACCGAGAGCCTCCGAGGCCAGGACCCAGGCTTTGCCAGGCAAGCCGTCGGGTCCCGGGGCGGTATTTTTGGCACTGAGCCTGCGTACCGCCACTCTCAGTTCTACCCCGGTCACTTCCGGAGCGTCGTCGTCGTCGCTTCCGTGGTCCGCTTCCGGCACCGCAGCCGGCGGAGCCATAGGCGGGGGCGGGTGTTCCCCTCGCGAGGGGAACAGAGCGCTCACCACGTCCTCCACGAGCTGAGGCCGGAGACTCTGCGTCAGCGGGGGGGCCCAGGTGCGGAGTTTATCCCGCACCATCTTGTAAGGGCGCCCCCACGGATCTCTGTCGAGAGCCCCCAGCATCTCCTCGCGGGCCAGATCCCTGGCCCGCAGGACAGCCCCGCGGAGGGCGGTCTTCGCCGCTCTGTAGCCCTCATATAGCTCCGCCTCAATGGCTGCCGCATTCGGCGGGCGAATGCGGAGCCTGCGGTGCCTGGCGTACAGGTGTCGCGCAGCCACGCACGCCTCCCGTAAAGACGTCAGCTCACGCGACCACCAGTACACCTGACGTCGGGCGCTTCCTGGCCGGACTCGGGGCATTGCCACGTCACAGATATCGGACATGGCCTCCTGGAACCACCCTGCCTCATCGTTAACGTCGGCAGGCCTGTCCGGTGATGTCACCCAGGCCTGCACGATCGAGGCTTCCAGGAGGAGCTCCCGGTCCAGCTGCTTCAGCGCCCAACGCGGACCACTCGGGGCCTGTTGGACCGGCGCGCTTGAGGTCTGGGTGGAGACGTCGAACCGGATGTACCGGTGGTCGGAATAGGTCTCCACCCCCTCCATGACGCGCCAGTCAACGACACGCGGTGACAGGGCGGGGCTGGCGAACGAAATGTCCACCACCGACTCGCCCCGCATCCTCACGCACGTGGCGACCGAACCCCGATTTAGAACGACCAGGCCCTTCTCCAGGGCCCAGTCCTCCACCATCCTTCCCCGCACGTCTGTGCAACGGGAACCCCAAGCCAAGTTCTTGGCATTGAAGTCCCCGAGGACAAGCACGGGGAGGGAATGGTTTCCGACGACGACACTCAACTCTGCGAGAGAGTTGTGGAACTCGGCGAGAGTTCGGTTCGGGGAGAAGTAGACACCCACTACGACGATCTCCCCGAACCGGGCTGCTACGCACCCCCGACCCCTCCTGACACTTTCAAGGGTCGGGGTGCCGGCGGCGGCCGACGACACTATGGTCACTGAGCCGCTTAGGTCCGCCACCCAGTCTTCCCTGGGCCAGACGAAGTACGGCTCAGCGACTACAGCGATGTTAATCAACCACTGCGCCATGCTCTGGAGCAAGAGATCCTGAGCGCAGGCGCAGTGGTTGATGTTCGCCTGGAGGAAGCGTAATGGGGCCGTTATTGGCAATCCATTACCGCTTCCTCCAACCTGGCCCCCTGTGAGGGCCCCTCTGTGGCGGCGACAGAGGGAGCGGCAGCGGCGGCAGTTGCGGCTGCGGCGGTGGCAACGGTGGCGGTGGCAGCGGAGGGCCTACCCTTGCCTCGGGTGGCCTTGGTGGGTGGAGCGCAGGCCTTGCTCCCAGCCCGGTGATCGGCCGGCTTGCCAGCCGCCGCACATGCGTCGCAGTGCGGCGTGGCACAGCACCCTGCGGACTGATGACCGGGCTGACTGCAGCGGAAACATAGCCCGCTGCGGTCAACCTCCGAGGCGCACCGGACTGACACGTGGTGTCCCACGTGGCATCGGTAGCACCTCAGAGGTCTGGGCTCCAGCAGCTTAACCTGCGCTGAAACCCAGCCCACCAGTAACCTTCGGCCCTCCACGATAGTTTTCGCCGCCGTCACAGGGCAGCATACCGTAACGGTATGCATACCCGTGGGGTCCGGACGTAGGGTGCCTGCCCTGACCTGCTCAGCAGGGCACCCTCCGGACCTGGCGACGGCGGCCACCACCTCCTCCTTGGTCACCGAGTCGTCCAGACCCAAGATGCGCAGGTCTGCGCATCTAACGGGCCTGGACACTCGGGCCTCATCCGCGTTTAGGGACGCTCTGAGCTTCTCAGCTAGAGCGTCAGCGGACGGGCCGCTGGCTTCCCCGGGGACCTCGAGCATACGAGCCCCCGTTGCCGTGACCTTAAGCCGGAGGCCCCCGGTGATCCCGAGCTCCCCGAGGTCCACCGCCTCCTTTGCCTTCGCCAGCAGGTCGCGATATGACACGCCCCTCTTTTCCGCGTCCGGCTGTAGTGTAATCACTACAGCCGCGGTCTTCGGGGCGCGGAGCCTGGCCGCGCTCTTTCGCGCCCTGAACTGGCGCTGCCGCTCCTGATCCCGGGCCTTTTTGGCCGCCTTCCGCCCCTTTTTCTTTTCCCCCACCACCTGCCATCCGGCTTCCGCCGCTGGAGGTGTAGGGGGCTGCTGGGTGGGCGGTGGCGGCGGCGGCGGCTGACGTGCCGCCGGCGCTGGCCCACTCGTCACTGGCACCGGCGGCTGCACAGTCACCGCCTGTGCAGCTGCCTTGCCCTTCCTCCCCTTGGGCGCCTTCTTAGCCGGCGCCGGTTTCGCCGGAGCCGGCTTTGGGGGAGGGGCCACCACTGCTGTGCCGGAGGGCCGGCTGGACGGCCCCGGTCTGGGTGCGGCAGCCGTAGCAGCCGCGTACGAGGCCGCCTTCGGGCCCGTGGCCGCCTTGCTTGCCGCCAGGGGGGGGCGCAAAACGATTCCCTCCAGGACGGAAAACCGTGCCTGGAAGGAGGCCAGCTCCTGGCGAACCAGGTTCAAGACCTGGTTCTCCACCGGCTCAGGCTGGCTCTGCCGCTGCTGTGGACCCCCCTTCTGAGGCGCCACGCGGGAGCTAGGCTCACGCAGACTGGCCAAGTCTGCTTGGAGCCTAGCGTTCTCCTTTCGGAGAGCCTCCGTGGCGGCCGTCAGGCGGGCCACCTCCACCCGCAATTTGGCCACCTCCTCTCCGTCTATCGGAGGAGGAGGAGGAGGAGGAGGAGGAGGAGGTCCCCCAAAGTTGGCCTCCGCAGCCGCTATGATGGAGGCGGAAGCCCCGGGTATGGCCTTGAGTTTCGAAGAGGTCTTCTGTTTCAAGGCCACTCCCCTTATCGCGGCTTCCACCTCCTTAGCGAACCTGGCCTTACGCTCCGCCTCGGAGCTGCCAGGTTCACCCGTCTCGTCACCCGACCCGCGAGCATTCATGCCCGGGTGGCGTCCCTCTTCGGCCAACCTTGCTGACCGCTCGGAGGCTGAGAGGCCCCCCCTCTTGCCTCTGATTCCACCACGCTTGCTGGTGGGGATCTTGCGGGCTGAGGCCAGCTCTCCCTCTGATGACGACCCTTCGTCACCATCCTTCCTGGACCGCTTGCGGAAGAACTTGCTGTTCTCCGCAGCAGTCCCGGCCCTCTCGCGGCGGGAGCTCTCTGAGCCTCCCCCGCTCACCTCGCTGGATGCGACGTCGGACTCCGACCCCGCATCCCTCCTCTCCTCTTCTTTGCCGTTGCCGGCGGTTGGTTGTTGTTTTTTAATTTTTGCACTTTCCATATCTAATCCCACGAGTATGGGGGAACTAATCTCAATCTAGGCAGAGACCCCTGTACCTAGAAGGGCAGATTTTAGTATTTGTTACTCGCCAGGGGGTCTGCAGGTACCCTGGCGAGGAGCGCACTAGCGACTGATTTGTTCTATAGAACACCCGTCAGCCATACATCCCCTCGCGGTGCGTCGCCACTTGGGATTCGGGGTGATTTTTTAGAGAGGTTTTCTACCTCGCGGTCCGGGCGGTTAAGCCAAGACCCTCGGTCCCTGTCGAAGCCGCGAGACTTGATCCACGACACTTCGACGGTGGGATTACGAGACCGGCGGTGACAGAGGAGGACGATCCTTCTCTGTCTGCTCGGAGGCAGGGTAAGTGCACACCGAGCCCGCCCTCACTCCTCTGCTATGCCCTCTGCTAATCAGAGGGCACGCAAAGGAACGCACCTTTGGTCCGGGTCGGACCCCACCCATGTCAGAATAATTGGCCGCGGCAGTACCACTCCCCGAGGGATAAGAGGAAATTCTCATTTCCCCTCATTCCCCGGAGAAGGATACTGCCGCGCCCGGGGTGCACCGGCCCAGCAGCTGCTCTTCCCTCCAGACGTATCGAGAGGGACGAGCAGCCGCCGGACACACGTGGAGGACTTCTGACTTCGCACCCCTGAACATTTCACCTGGAAGGATCATATTGATGAAATATGTATTAAAATAAATAGATTTGTTTTCGCCTTGAAAAAAGTTAAAGATGAGACCTCCAGACAAACTGCGTTAATGGTATACCACGCCTATGTTTGCTCTATCATCAGATATGGAATCATTGTCTGGGGAAACTCTTCTGAAGTTACTAGGGTATTGTTAGCTCAAAAAAAATGCATACGCTCAATCTTCAATATGGACTGGACTGATTCTTGCATACCAGTGTATAAATCACACAACCTTCTCACAGTTCCTTGTATTTATATTTATGAAATTGCAAAATTTGTCAAAACTAACACTTCACTTTTTGAACTGAAAAACAATATTAATAAACGTACAGTTACACAGTATCTGCTTACCATGCCTGTACCTAGGATTGAATTATTTAGACGTAATTGTGTGTATATGGCTACACTGATCTTTAACTCTCTACCTAACTTTATTACTGATCGTCCGTACAGAAAATTCTGCATAGTTCTGAAAAAATGGCTTATTTCACATAGCTTTTATTCCATAAATGAATTTCTCAAAAAATCCAACTGTCATTCTTACCATTACCGGAATGTATTGTAGAATTTGTAGAGAATTACTATTATAATAATGTTGATTTGTTTGTTTATTAAAAAATATTTTATAATCCTTCTGTTGACAATTTGCTTGTTTGGTTTTTTTGTTTTGTGTGGTGTAACTTTGAAACACCCTGGCCTTAGTTGCCTAATTTAAGGTTTGTTTCACATTTAGTTAAATTAGCATCTAAAACTATTAATGTTTGCATGCCAATTTTATGGCGAAATGTGTCATTGCTCTATATATTATTTTTACCATCTTTTGTACCACATTTATTGCAAATAAATAATTTTGACTTTGACTTTGACTTTGAATTCTATAAAAGTACACAAAAGCAAATAACTTACTTAGATACGGAAGGAATTGTTGCGTCTATTTTTATAAGGTATATCTATACCTAAGAGGAAATAGTTTTTTTTAAGAAACGGTTATTTTAAATGTAAGTAATAAACTTAAAAAGCAAGCAAAGCAAGCAAGCTTTTAAGCATGAGGTCCTGGGTTCGATTCTTGGGTTGGGCAAATTGTTATTGGGTTTTACCATCAGGAATTTCTCAGTAGCAGCCACGGGGCCTGGTGTTTTATGCCCGGTTGCTAGCAATAGGCTCGCCACCCATTAGGTACATGGAACTTAAACATTACTGGCGAAATGTGATTGTACTATGTACACTTCTGCCTTACTCTTCGGGGATAACAGGCGTGACGTTAGGTTTTAAACTAATAAATAATACTTCACAAAATGAGTTTATGTCATTCACAAGCCCAAAGAAACAAATGCACCGTCTATTTTTGTGAAGCAAACCCGTTCTTCATTATCACCATACTTACTCAGTTTTCCTACTATATTGCCACATAAAAACCACACCCTACTTAATTTTAGATACACTGAACAGCACCTAAATACACTAAACTCGCAACAATAGACCACACGACACAGCAGCCAGAGACATTCCCACAGACACTTAACAAGTGACAGTCGTAAGACAAATAAATTAGCCTTGTCGAGACATGTCGTGAGTCGACAAATATTGGCTCGAATGTTTGTGACACATGTCTCTTCCGACAAAACAGGTAAATGAAGATGTTTGAATGTTGATAAATAAATCTGTGGTTGTTCAGGCGCTACAATTACATTGAAATCAGTTTTTTTTTTTCGAGTTATTTAAAAATGGGACTTTTCCTAAAAAACTGACACAGCTAAACAAGATGCCTCACTATGTTTCAAGTTAATAAAATTTAAATGTCTGATTGTTATTGCAAATTAACAGCTTTTTACTGAATGCATAATGAAAGTATGTTTATAACATGTAACGTAATTAACACACACCCTCAGACTCCCCAATTAGTATATTATGTTATAATCATAATACATGCACTGAATTTTTAATTAAACTGTTTAAGCAATGATTATTTAATAAATTAGTTATCCTAATTCCGGAAGAATGTTGTAGTCACAGTACAAATCAACGAACGCACACAGTCGCATACGTAGGTCTCATACCTACGTATGCGACTGTGTGAGTCTTGCTAGCCTAGTAGGTATTCGCTCGCGTTCGAGACCAGCTGTTAAGGACGCGTTTGCAAAATTGATAGGTACAGAATCGAACTACTACATTGACACTGGTCATACACACAAGTGTACGCACGACTAACTGCGAGAATAGTAGTCAAGTGAACTCATTTTGATGCTTTGAAAGATTCATTTTTTTACGTATTTCTTAGAAATAAAATTATGGTAGGTCCCTAGTAGTTGTTAGTAATGATGTCCGGTCCGGAGTTAAGGTCTCATCATTACTAACAAAACGAGCCCAAACTCGGCTCACCTAGTACAACCCATCGAGGAGTTCCAGTAGGAGTCACTGAAGTACACCTTCAGGTCACTCCATCAGGTCCGGAGGTAAGGTCTCATCATTACTAACAAAACGAGCCCAAACTCGGCTCACCTAGTACAACACATCGAGGAGTTCCAGTAGCAATCACCGAAGTACACCTTCAGGTAACTCCATCAAGTCCGGAGGTAAGGTCTCATCATAACTAATAAATAATAAAAATCTTACTTTGTCAAGTATCAAATTTGGTTTATCGAATATTTTTTGTTTGTACAGCGATCTTTTTCAACTCGAGCCGCTCCAAACAGGCGTTACGTGTCCACTCTCGACGGCGGCCGCCCGCGGACTAAAGTTTCATTCAAAATGCTTATGCAATAAATCAAAAGTAAAATAACCCCTAATGCAATCGATTAAGATTCATCCAGCATAGCAAAAAATGTGAAAAATAAGTTTTGGTTTTTATTTTATCTGAGACTATATAAATCATTTAGATAAAAAAAAAATCCTTGCATTAAGAATTGATTATGTTTGCCAACATACAGTATTTTTAGAAATAGTAAAATATGTTAATAATAGCACAAAAAATGTACCTAAACTCAACCCTGTATCGTTAATTTTATGGAAAATGGCAACGACAGATCGATTTTACATTATAAAAAACTAAAATTTTCAATGATCAAGTACCTATTATTTGAAGATGAAGAACCAATCTCTACGAGGTAGTTATTAGTTATATTGGATTTTGTTTGGTTATGGCATAAAATTGTACCGAAAAACACCATAATTTTACCTGATATGCAAACGCGCCCTTAACGTCGTCGCTCGACTCAACGTCAATACATTTTAATGCCCGTTTTCTTAATTGATGTTTTAATTTAGAAAGCACTTCGTCATTTTTTATCAAAAGCGTTCACTATCCTCTTTTTTGCACTAAAATAAACTAACGATTTAATACGTCCACACAAAAAAAACTCAAGAGGCGTTAAATCAGCTGATTCTCGGGTACTGGCATGGGGATTCTCATCGAAATAGTCCAGTATTTCGTTTTGAAAACAATTACTTACGTCAATCAGCTCCCCTTTCGATGGCCGTGTTTGGATGGAACGTTCCGAAGCCACGAAGTCGCTGAGTAGCAGCTAACATAGTCCTGCGGTCTACTCTTGTACCATGCCTTTGGTTGAATGTTCTGCCAGCTAAGAACCTAGAATGAACAGAATTAGAACAGAATTATAATCATCAATATCATCAATACAACCCTCCAAGCGCATAAAGGTGCAGGAATGACTTTTTCAAGGTCAAATTCATTCCTGCACCTTCATGTGCTTGGAGGGTTTTATTGATGATTTTGATGATTATAATTCTGTAACTACATACGTGTTACAGCCGCGAATCATATTTTAATCAACATACAACCTGACACTGACCTGCAAATAGCAAAAAAACGTAAGAAAATTTGAATTTCGCGAGCTACCCTGGAGCATCCACCACATGGCGGCTATCTCGTTCTATCCCAGGTTTTTAATTGGCACGAGAAAGGGAACGAAAACGAGTATGACATATTTCGCATTTTGTTGGTATGGGTAACTATGTTTCCTTTGTTTCCAGTGCCTGTTAGTGTGTGCGTGCGGTTAAATCGTTTACTTCAACTGTTTTTGTAAAGACTTTAACATGCTTGAAATAAGGTTCCTTTTTCTTTATTTTGTATTGAATGGCGGAATTTGTATTAATACAAATAAAACTGAACTTCTAAAAGTCTTATTGCCTTGAGTTACCTAGGTAGTGTGACTATAAATTACGTACCTTTAATTGTTTTTGGGATAAAAAACGACCTATTTTAAAAATTATAGAAATCGATTCGGGGAACGATTCTGAACAAACTAATTTCGGGATGTGCGTTAATTATGTTACATTTTGTATACTAAAGTTACAGTAGCTATTAACTATTAAAAAAATCCTATGGGCCTAACCAATCAATATAAAAAAAACTATTTTACTCAACACAAAAAAAAAAATTCAATCAGACTAATGATATCATTGAGTCAGACACAGTTACAAATTTTACTGTTAATAGAGATTTAACATTTTTTTTCCGGACTAATAAAGAAATTAAACAGCTTTAGTACCTATCCCTGAAACCTTCACCCTTTTAAGACTTACATACTTTTCAACATAAAACCTACTTCTTTGTTGTTTTGTTTTTTTTTTCTTGAAAGACACTGTAGACGGCCATAATCCAATCTGACGAGTCACTTGGCTGTAATAAACGAGGGAATATTTCACAAGAACTAGCACTGCGGCAGCCAAGCTCGGTAATGGGGGCTTGTTTTCATTTTATATATTTACTTAAGATATATTAAAACTTCTTTGTTTACTCCTGCAGCTTGTTTTCTTAAAGGAAAGGGGGAGATTATCTTTGAGAGTACCGCCATGACACGATGAACCGAGCGCTAAAACAACATTTGAATTTGGAAATTGGAACGATAAAACATCGAGTTAAATTCGAAATTGGAATTGGTCTTTCAGCGATAATGGAATTGGTTTGATTTGACTTTTCTTTAGAAAGTGATTGGATATTGTTTTAAAAGCTAGTAATGCCTTTTGTTTTTTTAAATTTCCGAATATAAAAACAACGTAAAAAAAAACTTAACCCCGTCGTTTTTGCGTCGGTGGTTAAATATGTTTGACTTTGGAAAAATATAACAATGTTTAAGTCGTAGAACTAGGTTATTTCAGTAACATTGTGAAAGGTGTGCAAACGTAACTAAACATATAAATTAACATTCGCCTTGATGATTATCTTCGCTTCTTGATTTCCTTTTGTGATTCAAGAAAAAAAATTAAAACAAGTCGAAAAGTATTTCTAAAGAAAGTACTTTGGTGTAAAGTTTGAAAATGCAAAGATTTATGACAGAAAACTAACTGAATACATTTCACGAGACGCTTCGAGACGGAACGGTTCAAAACTAGTTTCTTTATTCAACCACTTCCGAATAGTAAAATATTTCTTGAGAATTTCATGAAATCAAAGGAATTTTTAAACTGCGAGTAACAATATAATACACGTGGTTATACAATAGACGATAGTGAATGAAATGTGCATTTAATTTATTATTTTTGTGTGGTGATTTTTTTTCCTTTTTTTTTTTGACAGATTGGTCCTCTGACTGGTTTATTTGAAATACTTAAATGATTTGAGTTTTTTAATGTGGCACCTAATTATTCATTATATTGTGTTCTCTTCGAAATAATTGATCAAACGAGCATCGAAATCAAGCGGATTTTATTACAATTTTGAATCAACAGCACACTTTTCAGAAACGATATAAGTTAAATTCTTAACTATAAAAATAAAGGTATATGATACAAACAAAACGAAATCATCATAATTAATTATTACAATTTTATTTAACTTTGTAAATCTATTTCTCCTTATACTTACTACATTTTGTATTCAAAAATAAAACGTATCAGTAGATTGATTTTGTTTTATTACTTAAACACCACCACTGTACAAAATAAAACAATCTAGAACATTCTACATTTGTAGGGACAACACACGCTCCGAACAATTCCCCGCTCGATGGGCTCCGAGCTAGCCGCTGTCTATCATTGAGGTCACTGGGTAAAGAGGAAGTTCCATTGTATAATTTTATATTTTTCTTGTTAAGTCTGTATTTTCTATGGTTTCCTTGGACTAATTAAGTAAAGTTCTACAAGGATCTTTTCTCCCTTGAGTTGGTCATTAGTTGAGTCTTGCATAGCTATTCGCAAACGCTCGGTTTCGATTTCGATTCGGAAAGTTGTTTAACTATCTCGCACGCTTTAGTAATGTCAAAAAAAGATAGACGTATGACTTGTCGAATCGAAATCGAAACCGAGCGTTTGTGAATAGCTATGCAGATCTGTGAAAACAAGATGGTGACGTTTCAAGTGGCCATGCTGTTTAACTTTCGACAGGGTAGACGTTAGCTTTGCCGAAAAGCTTACGTCAAATCCAGTACATTTTTAAATTTTCCACTTAGTACTTAATAGTTCCATGCTTTTCTATAATTCTTTTTCATTCAGCCCTTTCAGTTTTTGAAACGACCACTTCATGAAATCGATTTCACATCATAGATACAGCCTTATTTCGCAAAATAAAGGAAGGTATCCCTCAAATCATGAATTATTATTAAGGAATACATAAATAACCGATTTCTGTACCAAATTTGCCGATTTATCGTAATTATATTGACAGTAATTTACCTACATTTATTTCGCGCTCAATGTGAAACCGGCCTAAAAGCCATTCCGAGCCGATTGTCCGGACAAATCACGCGGTAAGCCTCGGATTTTGAATTACGAAATTCTGAATTTGAATCGGAATTAGAGCTCTTGTTATTGTTGCAAGGGAACTAAATTGAAGGGGAACGGTAGTTGATACAACGAAGTGTGATCAAATTAATCGCCTTAATTTGTTGGCTTTAAATTATTATTCTTAGCCGTTATTTTGGTCAGGCCACTTTCCAGTTGGTGGGATTTAATGGGAAAGTGGTGATGAAAACTAAATAAGTCTTCTTTTCAGAAGCTTTTATTTAACATGCAATGTTTGTGTTATGTATGTGTTATGTATGTTTAGTTTAAATCTTCGTCAACTGAATTCAAAAATATTTATTCCCAACTGGTTGAGCTGAAATTTGTCATACACTTTTAGTTTGGATTACAATCCAGGGTTAGCTAAGTGACGTCATTCTAAATCCAATGATGGCGGACTAGTTATTTTTTAAGCATCCCCATGATATGGGTATCAATTATAAGGGTTTGATGTGAAGAATATAAAACCAGTTGTCAGTTGATTCTAAAAAAAAATATATAGAGTATTATTTAAATGCTATACAAAGAAGAAAATGAAGTTTAAATTAAATCAAAACCTTCAATTTATTACATTAGCCGTCAGCACCCTGTATCATCAGACCTCACTTCACTTCTGAAAGAAAGATCAGGTAACGCTGAGCGCTGACTGTACGGTCGAGCAAGCTATTTGGTTTACATTTTAACATGCAAATTACATTTTAAAATGTAAACCAAATAGCTTGGTCGACTGTACATACGTAGATAACTACTACGTCAGGTCGTACAAACACAAGTTCGCCAGCGGGCAAAACGTCATGTTATCCATGCGATTATGTCTGTGCGTACTACGTACAGTTGTTCAGCTAGCCTGAGAGCCTCAGGGGTACTATCGCAAACAACTATAGTTGGTGCCAGTAAAGATCGCAATAGCGGTCATTGCCCTTATCTCTTCCTACGAAACAAAACAAATGAACCATGTATCGTTTTCCAATATATAAAAAATGTTGAAGATCACGATAGATGACGATTCAAGACTTGAATCGTCAAAAAAAATTCTCTTTTGGTTTTCAAAGTTAAGAACTTTTATAAATGTAGGTGGGTCAATGACCGCTTTTGCGATCTTAACTGGCACCACTCTATCTTTGCTCTGTCTCCTATCATAAACACAAAGAAACTGTAACTACAATAAAAGTTTGATTTTCGTGTCTTTTTTTAGGGTTCCGTACGCAAAGGGTAACCAACGGGACCCTATTACTAAGCCTCCACTGTCTGTCAGCGGGCTGTACCTCATGATCCTTAATATTTAGACACTGTTTTAAGCTTTCGCGGTTCATAACTATACTTAAAATGTCACTTACGGGATATCTTCCGTGATTATTGTTTATTTTTGAGCTCCCGATATTTCGACGCTGTTGCAAGCGCCATCATCGCGGGTTAACTGGATAATGTGGGTGGATGGAAAAATTGTTAGGAGCAGACAAATCTGTCTACCCTCTTTCTTTGTCTTTTGCTACGCGCACTACTGGAACTCGACATTATCGTGTGTAAATTACACAATAATGATTACTGGTGGTCCTTCAAAATAATCTCAATTAATAATTTTAATGAATCGCTCCAAGTCATAAAGCCATTTGACTAGTTAATGGGATAAATTCTAAGGATACAATTTTTTATAATTTCAATAAATTAAAATTTCTATAAAACCTACTAAAAAACATATAGCTTAAAAATAGCTAAAAACGTTGCACTGGCGTACTTCTATCTTATATCTTCCTTATTTATTTATTTAAATATTTCCTCCATTTGCCAATTACTTAAAAGACACTAATTAGACAGGTCCTTTCAACAAATTAAAATTGTCCACCAAACAGTCCACAAATCGTTTGAAATCACGTCTAGTTAACAAACAAGTTAATTCTAAACGACATCGGTTCATCTATTAAGTGAAGGCCGCATTAATTCGCGCGTGACATAAGCCGGTTCGCAGACGGATTTGCATTTGTACCGTTTGTACCAAACGATAGAAGGATAGACGAACAAATGGCCACTAATTACACGGCCCGCGGTTTCTGCTCGCCTGGTAGTTGCACTCTACATTGGGTGGTAATATGGATTTGTAATGAAGATTTTAGTTGGTGGTTAGGTCCCAAGTTTAATTTTTTAAGAGTTTTCCAAGGATACTCAATTATGTACTCATTACTTTTAAAAACATACGAATTTGTATCTGATCATTAGATACAAGTATCAAGCTAATCATAAAGTACAGTCATTTATTGTGCGAACCATCAGTCTGTGGAATTCACCGCCGGCTTCTCTGTTCCCTAATAATTATAATCTGGATCTGTTCAAAGTTCGAGTGAATCGCGGTTGCTTCTAGGCAAGCGTCCTCCACACTAGGCCCCATTATCGCTTCACATCGGGCGAGTTGTGGCCGAACACAAGTCTTTTATTATAAAAAAGTACACAACATTAAAGGAACGATTGGTGACCAATAACACAGCCACGCTGTTTCTGCTCTCCTGGTAGTTGCACTATACATTAGGTGGTAATCCCATTTAAAAGTGGTTCAAAACTGCTGATGAGTGGCTGTCTAAGTTTCGCCTGTTCATGTATCGTTAACTACTTATAAAAGCAAATTACCCTTTTGTTTGCTACTATATAAGTACCTAATTTAACCATGAAGGATCTACGCAGAAGCGTGATGTTGTGCCACTACGTAGCATGCGTATTCTCAGGCTTATTAGTAAATAGGCAGTTATCCTGCAATTTCTGCTAGCCTAGTAACTTCATGCCACGGTCAATGAAGACTGAAGAGAAACATACACGACGTAGAAAGAGTATATTCTGACATTTACATCTTGAAATAAAACCAAGGCATCAGCTGATCGTTTAAATTGTCAATGATCCTTGTCACGCCACACTTGAATACACTGTAGCCCTAAAAAATACACGAATATCTGAAACTCATCGGTTGGAAGGAAATACATACTTAGCTAATACAGAAAGCACCATGAAAGAATAAAGACCCTTTAAGAAATATTAAACTTGAAGTGCCTAGACTCTTAGCTTTATTGTACTTGAACAACGATGACAAAAGGAATATCGCAAAATATTGTAAGAAAAACAGAAACCATTTTGTAACAAGTTCGCTTAAAGCACTAATATTTCGTGTGACACACTTGTAAAACCAATTCAGGTCACTTTAAAAAACGTGTTCTGTACTTTTACGTTTCATAAATCTTATATTGACAGTAGTTGGGGGACTGCTAAAATATGTTTTATAATGGGTGATTGGTTAGACATACTTTAAGAGTTTGTAGTAAGTAATCATGAAAATGATGATGAATGATGCAAACGAACAGTACTTTCACAGTTTTATGTCTTGTGACTGGGACTATAGCTACATTTAAAACTAAAATAAACAAATTGAATTTGAATTTAATTTTCATCTTTGTATCGACAATTCAAAAGTGCCTGTAACTGGCTTACTTGAAATAAATGCTTTTGAATTTAATTTTGAATGAACTACTTTTAATAAGAGACTGAATAAGAGATTTTTCATCCCACCATCTCGGAAAGAGTATTTTTAATCTTCAATATCTGAGTGGAAAAGCCGTTTTTATTCTCTAGAGGATAAAGTAAATTGAATTTAGAACATCGTGTGCACTAAGTTTGTGAATTAAAAAAAACATTAAACCTATTTACTGCTACCTCTATGGTGCCGAATATATCATACAACTTTTTTTTAATTTGTTAAAAACTCAAACTCAGAACCTTCTTGGTGTTCTTTTTTCAATTTGCTTTGTACGCGGTTCTTTACGCGGCATTTTTTCACGTCATTGTTAAACCTTATATTAAAAACAAGAAACTTGAAAACAAGTGAAAAAACCAAAATGAGTGATTCTAGCGACGAGGAAGTTTGCTTGACGCCAACAGAATTGACTGAAACTGTTAATAATGCGCAAATGAGCTTTCTCCCTCAACAATCACGCGAGAAGTATTTAAAACAGTACGATATGTTCAACACGTGGCGACTAGCAAAAGGAGCCAAAACTTTCTCAGAAAACGTTTTGCTGGCATATTTTATAGAATTATCCGAGAACAAGAAAGCAAGCACTCTATGGAGTACGTATTCGATGCTAAAAGCAACAATAAAGATGAAAAAAGACAAACATATCGATAACTATCCTAAATTAGTGGCATTTTTAAAAAGAGCCTCATCTGGTCATCAACCAAAAAAATCGAAGGTTTTCACAGTATCTGATATTGAAAAGTTTCTTAACGAAGCACCCGATTCCGTGTATTTGGCAGCAAAAGTAAGTCAGTTGCACATTCAGTATCTACTTAAGTATATTAATCTCAATTAAATAGTATACTTATTAGATGTTGATAGGCATAATTATGCGTTCATATCAATTTTATTCATTTATCTACTACAATACTCTTTACGTTACAGGTTGTTCTTATTATTGGAATAAACGGAGCATGTCGAACTAATGAACTAACACAACTTAATGTCAAAAACATTGAGAAACATTCAGACGACTTACTATTAATTAATTTACCTAATACAAAGACAAAAAGAGACCGCAACTTCGTCATTCGCAAGGAATACGTAACGATTGTTGAGAAATATCAAGCCTTACGCCCGCCTAACACTCCAATCAATCGATTTTTTCTACAGTATCGCAATGGAAAGTGTGTTAGACAGCCTATGGGTACTAATAAAATTGGCAGTATCCCACGAGAAATAGCAACATTTCTTGAACTTCCAGAACCCCTGTTGTACACGGGTCATTGTTTCCGACGAACTTCAGCCACACTTTTGGCTGATTCCGGAGCTGATCTCCTGTCCCTTAAGCGCCACGGAGGCTGGAAGTCCAATGCAGTTGTAGAGGGATACATAGAGGATTCCATCCAAAATAAGTCTAAAATATGTGAAGGCATCGTAGGAGCCATTACATTGAAAGAGCCTCAATCGGATCCTTGGACTGGCCCTTCTACATCAAAAATAAGCCGTTATGAAACACCTAACCATCTCCCTCTCTCTCCAACATTCACGCCAAGGGAATCCGATGAATCGGTACAACTATTAAGTATGACAGATAGTTTACCGAAAAACAGTACACAAGTGACTAACACCAATATTACAGTACCAAACAAAAATGTTACACTCAATTTAAATAACTGTAGCAACGTTACTTTAAAATTTTCTTAACTATACCTTAGTATTATTTTGTTATAATTTAAAGATTATTCTGTAATACTTACCTGTCATAATGTAGTAATTAATACCTAAACTGAAATAAAAGTGTACCTATCTTGTGATTGTAAACGTTTTTTTTTTTGCATTTAGTCATTTCCTCGCTGAGGTGGAATGAAAAGTTACGTGTTGCACTCGAGTGCAAAGATTTTTCACCTCGTGCTCTTTTGATTCCCTCGCTAACGCTCAGGATTCTAATTTTGAATCACTCGCTGCGCTCGTGTTTCAATTTTAGAATCCTTCGCTTGCTCGGTCATCAAAATTGAACACGCGGTTAAAAAGCAACTTTGCACTCTTGTATAACAAATAACTATTTTCGAGTTATATGACGCTTATAATGTATGTTCGAGTATGTAGCAGCTGATATTTCTACCACCACAGTACACTACAGTATACGGTAAGAAAACAAACGTTATGCAAATTCGAACGGTTTTTGAAAAGAAATTACAACTAAAAGTTACTTTTCAAGTTTTGCAACAAGTACAATTTAGTATCACACAATAGTTATGAACAACTCTTAAAACTAACTCAATAAAACTCAAAAAAAAAACTCAAATCATTTATTTCAATTAGACCATTACGGCACTTTTGAATGCCGAAAATACAAAAAAGCAAAGCTACAGTCACAGTCACAAGGCATAATAACTTGAGAAAGTACTGTAGTTGCCCATTCCCTAACGTAGATCTCTATGGAGAAGAACGGGCAAGAAACTCCATGGACACTCTTTTAAATCAAAATATTGTTACAAAATCTTGGTTACATCATTCATGTTGAGATTATACATATGTGAGAACGATGTAGAAAGACGTGCACATTAAGAGCGTCCAGAGTAAAATAATAAATTAAAAAATAAAGTAATTAAAATGAACGAACCGTGGCAGCTAAGAGATGACCAGTCCCAACTGACAGCGCCCGTTCACGAACATGACGCATGTATCGGCGCCATTCAACTCGACCATATTTAAGGGAACCAAATGACCCGACACACCCGCCACCATCAGCGAGACATTTGAGTGAGCATGACATTCTCTCAGCCACCAAGGCATATTCAAGTCAATGAAAGATAACTAAATGTAAGTGGTGGCTGAACAGTACAAAGTACTCACACATGTGCTATGCAATTATATAATACTAAAAACCGGAATCTATACAATGCAAGTGGGTATATTTTTACAATCTTCTGCAGCTTCCACAATACATTAACATGGGAATCAATTCTTCTTCTTTGCGTGTCGATAGACTCAAATAATGCCCGACCAGTACATTCAATTAGTTTGCCCCTATGGTTGTGGAGCAGGACCAGCATTTAGCCAAGCATTTTTATCATCAATGTAATCCCGCAACTTATAATATGCTTGCCTACATAGTGTGCGTTTTATACAAGATTTAAATTTCGTCTCATTCAGTTGAAGAATGTGGGGAGGTATTTTATTGTAACATTTCAAACAGTACCCCATGAAAGATGAATCTACTTTAGCAAGCCTGAAACCTGGCTGAACTAGTTGGTCCCTATTTCTAGTGTTATAGTGGTGTCTGTCACCTCTTTTACTGAATAAATGCAGATTTTTCCTAACGTACATGATGTTTTCATAGATGTATTGACAAGGTACTGTCATGATATTAATTTCCTTAAACAGTTCTCTTAGAGAATCGCGTCTACGTAATTCATATATGGCTCTGATGGCTCTTTTCTGCAGAATAAATATAGACTCGATGTCTGCAGCCCGTCCCCATAGTAAAATACCGTATAACATTACTATGAAAATAACTAAAATAGACTAGCCTCGCGGTATCAATATCAGTAAATTGACGGATTTTTCTAACAGCATATGCAGCTGAACTCAGCCGTCCTGCAAGAGATGTTAAATGAGGACCCCAATGTAACCTTGAGTCGAGCGTGATTCCCAAGAAAACCGTTTTATCGACAAATTCTAGTTTCTCTTGATTCAATATTATGTCACAATCACTACTTTTGACATTTGGTAGAGCAAATCTAATGCACTTAGTTTTTTTCCCATTTAGTACTAAATTATTAGCGGTAAACCAATTATGGACCTGCAGTAGGGCGTTATTTACGTCGTCAAGATCAGTGGCACGTCTGTTTATCCTAAATATTAAAGAAGTATCGTCAGCAAACAACACCATATGCGGATGGTTGTTAAATAAACGGGGTAGGTCATTAATATATACTAAAAAGAGGAAGGGACCCAATATCGAACCTTGTGGTACACCCATTTTTACTTTTAAACCCATTGAATTGACACCATTTATTTGTACCTGCTAATATTATGTACAACACCATTTTGATACAAGTGGAGAAAGTTTGTTATTGTATACGAGGCGGAATTAACTCCCGAGCCGTAGGCGAGGGTGTTTTTGAGCCGAGAACTGCAATAACAAATATCCACGTGTATCAAACGACGTTTTTCAATACACTTTTGAAGAAATAAAATAAAAGAACGAAAAATATTTTTGTCATGAATTATTAGGAAACTATGATTTTAATTTTCTTTTTTTCCGCGCTTTGCTATCGCCAGGTTGAAGGAGAAGCAAAGGTATGAAGCCGCTAAACAGCCTAATATATTTTTTTTATATATTTTTGTATTTAGAACACATATAAATGTTAATTTGTTTATAAAAGTAAATATTAGTTCTAAATAATCACGTTTATCTATGATATTCTATTTTATAAACACAATTTGAATATTCAACAAATATTTATGCCGTAAAGACGCATTTTATTGCTTTGCCGAAATAAAAAAAAAAAATCACCTCCGACTATAGGCATTGAACCAATTTGGACTAAGTATAGGTATTGTTATCTGTGGCAATTTTCATTCCCGCACACGTGTTGTAAAGTGGAAAAAGTCGCACGCGTGTGAAATACATTGCATGTTGAACCTAATCGTAGTGCGATAAGAACCAGTTTTCGAGGAAGTGTATTGAAAATTAATTTACGTTACGTTTATAACGCGCGGTCATGAAGGCCTAGCACGAACGCGCATTTTACAATACCGTTCAACAATACCTCCTACATATAATACCCGTCTGTTTTGTTCAATAAACATAAAACGGTGATCCCCTAACTTCAGCCATTCGCCGAGTACATAGAATGCATTCTAACAACCAATCAAACTTTACGATTGTACATCGATTCCCGGGATTTTTTCCCGCTTTCCCGAACGTCATAAAAGAGAAATTGTTTCTTTCCCCATCTTACGATAGGCAGAAGTATAAATATTTATTGGAGAAAAGATAGTAAGATGTCAGTAACCTACTTATTTCGTCGTTTATAAAACATTTCGGAAAGATAATAGAGCTGGTTTTATTATTCAAGAACTTTTACAACTTTTCCGTTATTTTCTTTGAATAATGGAATCTTCTTTTTATTATTAATTACAATTTTTAAATACGGTATTAGGAAAAAATCACGAATTACTTTACTTCAATACTCGGCCACCCGGTAACGGTTCATGATACGTTTTTTACGATTCGTCAGAGTATCGAAAAGTAATGTGTTCTATTCCTGAAACTCGTCAGCACTTCGAATTTAAGCTGCGTATTTGCTGTGCCGGTTATAAAGTGGCACTAGAACGGACAGTCTATGTAACTACATTCAAAGTTTTAACGTAATTAAAGACATCTTCTTAATTAGCCTATAATGTACTCACAAAGGCTCTGTGAAAGAGAGTGGATCGTGAACCTCGACGCGGGTCCACATTATATTGCAATAAAATATTCTCTATATGCAGCAAATACAGTTTAAGGGACCTGACGCACTACGCGGCCACAACTACGACTTGTCGTATGTACGACCGCTATCTTGAACAAAACTGGCCCATACTTTTTTCCTGGTTTCGACCAAAAGTCGCTTCAACAGCTTAAAGTCGTGATAAAGCCACGACGACGAGTTCCATATTCAAACCAAACCGCTTTAAAAATAACGGACATTTTCAAATTCATAATTTTGTCAATACAAAATTGGTACTGGCTACTGTATGTGAAAAAAATATGCGAAGGCCGAAGGATAAGATATGATCACGAGTCACAACGAGATCAGAATGCAGTGTGGGTCCGTCATCCCTTACCTTTTTTATTGCCAGCCTTGACCCCCGGCCGAGTCTGGACCTCATATAGTAGAACGTGAGACATGCCCCTTATAAATGTACGTCCCCAAATCTTTTAGCTATGGTTCTTTATTGCGGTACGGATTTAAATAAAGAATAGCTAGGTCGTGTTTTTTTTGTAGATTTATTCATCTTTTTGGAGTAGGGTCTTATTAGTGTTATAAATACTATCAGCATTTAAAATTCAGACCAGAAAATTAACCGACGAAAACGTTTTAAATGAATGTATGCCTATGACACTCGAAAATAATGTAGCATCCCGTTAGTGAATGAATTTTCTCCGAATCAGTAGTTCCGAAGATTAGCAGTGGAATTAGTAGGGACATTCAAACTTGCAAACAAATTTTACCTCTCTTCGAAATTTTGGAAAACTGCGTTGAATTTCCGATTAGTATCTTTGCGATCATTGGAGTGAATTTTACCCTATTATTAATAAACGTGGAGAAAAAGTTACAACTAATATGACCTTCTGATTTATCATTAAATACTATGAGGATTATCTTAGGTTAACCTTCCACCACGTTTATTAATAAAAGGTTAGTTGAGTTTGAAGAGAAAACATATCAGAGAGAGAACTATTTTCCACCCATTTTAACGTTTATAAATTTCTGTTCAGTACAAATTGTAAAGAATTTCAGATACATATAATGCACGGTACCTCGGTACCTACACAACTTTTCTATATAAACCAAAACTACACTACCGCTAAGCACCCCAAGACATTGATTGGCTACTTCAAGTACATCTGTAGCTCTAAAGTTACTAACTTAGCTTTAGAATTCATAATCACAGCTCCGTCTTACCAGCAGCTTAACAACTTGAAGTCAACAAAACTGCAACTTGGTAAATAATCAAGGTAAACTAAAGCGAGAACGTACAACTTTCCGCGCTTGTTGTTTAAACAGGTATTTCAGTTCTGTTACTGATATTTAGTTACACGTAGGTATTGTAATACTCTGAAATGTCAGGGGTGCTACATAAGTTAGAACAGATACCGACGCACACGTATGACATCATGCCGACCGACGACATCACCAATAAAAAATATTTTATTCGCGGGTAATTTAAAAAAAAAAATGTGGTCTTTCTACAAAAGTGCAATACCTACACGGTTAAAATGTAAGGGGAAGCCGTTTTTTTTTTTTAATTAGATTTTTATTAATTACTAGCTGACGTCACGCAGTTTGACCCGCGTAGTTCCCGTTCCCGTATAAAATAAAGCCTATATTACTCAATAAAGACGTGGCTTTCCAATGGCGAAAGAGTTTTTTAAATCGGTCGAGAAGTTTTTGAGTTTATTCATTACAAACATACACACACACAAAAATACAAATCTTTTCTCTTTATAATATTAGCTTTGGCGCCATCTATTATCATAAGAACGTTTATTGTAGTTTTCCTCGGGAACAATACTATTTTCGGGATGAAAGCTACCCTTTGTCCGTTTCTGTACACCTGACAACGTATATATGCATTTCAGGATACTCGGTTCAGTGGTTTATGTGTAAAAAGGTAACAAAAAAACTTACATTCGCATTTATAATATTATTTAGGATTTTAATGGGATTGTGACCACCCGGAGTGATATTATTGAGGTATTATCCTCAAAGATCGTTCAAAAATAAGGTTATCTTATAGGGTTTCTTGTTTTAAGCATAATCTGTACCGGCTGAACAAGATAACTTTACAAAACCCTGGTCAAGTGTCAGCCAGTAATTTGCTACGGCGTAGCGGCAGACATGATTTTCCCGCTACGCGAGCTACGCTGGCGTAGTAGATCGCTACGCGTGGGCCTAGGCATTTTAAAAACTATGGTGAGTAGGTTTATTTTTTATTCTACTAGCTAGGCAAATAAAATGCAAATGCGTTGAGATATTATAATGTTGCTATTATTATTGAATGTGTCCCTTGTACATGACAATTGTCCTATGGCTGTGTCAGGGCTCCACCCTGTCAGCCAGAAGGCGACGCGGTAGACCTTGCAGAATGGCGGGACGAGCTGGACACCACCAACGACAAGTGGTCCACATTGGCCCTGGATCTTAGGATTTGGAAGTCATGGTGCCTTTGCCCAGTAACATTAACATGACAATTATAGTTTTGTCAAACAAATATTTATTTTTATTTTTTTTTTACAAACAGTAGTATATTAAGCATAAACAGTGTTGTCTTAAAATTAAACTTAACAAAATATCCACTGATTACTATGGTATATAATAAAAACAAACTGTTAGCAAACGTTAACTGTTATGTAGCAGGGCTAACTTAATGACAAAGAAGGAAAGAGTAAAAAAAACAAAGGATATGATACAATATTCTAATAGATGTAACAAACAAAAATTAATAAATGAATTAATTAACCTTTATTTTCAGACTACAGTCCATAGCTTTGTTAGTATTTTAGTGTTAGTAACAATAGGCATGACGACAGTATCAAAAAATTGCAAATCTATTTAGTCCGTAGTATTGGAAATTAATGAACACGTCTTTTTTGTTTTTGTAAATCAATGAATTTTGACAAAGGATAAAACGCATCAAAACTCGGGAGTGGGGGCTCGTGACGTCAGAACTAGCTAAAAATGATACCTAGGCGTGACGTATTGAGAATTTTAAAAGCGACATATCTTCGTTGTGGTTTACGTAACAAAAGTAAAAACACGCGTCAAATATTTTTTGAAAATCTAACTGACGGACTAATTAGATTTTTTTGTCGTCTCGCCTACAATGCTTAAGTAATTAGGTTAGTATTGTTAGTGTTAACGACTTAATTATTTATTTAGGCCTATGACTGTCCCCACCCAGTGTCTCTGGAAGGGACAGTCCAGACATAATAATAGTGCGTGATGTGTCATACAGGTCCTTAGTAATTTTAGCAATTATACCGACATTAAATAAATCCTATGGAGAATTTTAATTATATCATTTTTTAATTTATATCTGCTTAGGAATAATATGTCTACTGCACTAAAACGCGTATAAAAGTGGAATATATGGAGATTTGGCTGATTATGTACCTTCGAAGACCAATCTAATTAGCCATTCAATGAAACCCGAGCATCTAATAATGAATTAGTGGCTCAATGATCCGGCAACTAATCTGCAATTTGGACCAAAGTTCGGGGACACTAACTCGAACCCTTCTAACGTATAAATGTCACATTCATCATGCTTAGCATCGATATCTAGTGGCCATAGAATGAATAATTATCATTTGCGTATTCTGATAGTACTCTTCATCTACTTATAGTTTTATGTCTTTTTAAAGGGTTATTCCCAAAGTACTCCAAAAAGAGTTCCCAAACTGCTCTATGAAAAATAATATATTTTTAATTAGGTTTCATTCTACTCCATGCCATTTTTATAGAAAAGATGAAATATGAACCGGATTTTTATGTTGCATTTTACTATGAAAGGGTAGCTGACGTACAGTCAGCCTCAAAAGCTTTGCATTTTTTAATATATTTTCGAAATCGTCCAAATTCAATTACTAAAAAAAACTGCTCATTTTAGTCCCACATTGCTAGGCAAATGCTGTTTTGTATACAGAAAAAGAATTGATCTAGAGTCTAGATCAATGCGTCTAGATTCTAGACGAATTCGTTGGTCCAGTGGTCGCAAGCACTACCCCTGCAATCAAGGTTCGATTCTCGGGTCTAGCTAAATGCTATTGGGCTCCCCCATCATCAGGATTTTCTCAGTTGCAGCCCTGATTTCAGATTATTGCCTTGTTGCTGTGAACAGGCTCACCCACTAAACGGAACCAGCTCGTGGACATTTTAAAAATATAATTCAAACTGGAGCTAAAAAACCAAAATACAAGTGCAAGTCGAACTCGCGCATGAAGGGTTCTGTACCTGCGTAGTAGGTCAGCCCTCTAATTTTTAATTTATTTTTATTATTAGTAATTAAATTTAAAAAAAAAAATATACGATGAAAAAGTTACAATAGAAAACAGACAGACAGACGGACAGCGAAGGCTTAGTAGTAGGGTTCCGTTGGTTACCCTTCGGGTACGGAACCCTGAAATAGGGTTACTGATTTTCTAATACGTTCGTAAAATAATTTTAAGCCTGTTGCCTATTTTCACATCGTTTTTTAATCTAAAAATCAATCGAACCGACATCCTATAAACAAACAATCAAAATATATTCCCACACAGATAAAATCCACCATTGTACAATAACAATCTATCAGCACCATGATAATCCGAGATTAAATTCTTTATTACAGATTTGGCCAATAATTTGGCACAGAGGACGCCTAACCAAATAATGACGGTCATCAATAAGGCCAGCGCTGCTCCACCCCATTTGTTATTAGGGATTTTTCATCCTCCTCTAAGGAAATGAACAAAGGATATAGATAGTTTAAGGAGGAATTCGGTTAAAGCTAAGAAAAATTACGACTGATTTTTAAACGAAAATGGACGGACTTTTATTTAATTGAATTGACTTAAAGTTTAAAACACTGCCCTAATTTAAAACTCCAATACACGACGGACACTAAAAACCGGTTTGTTTCGTTTTTAATTGACTTAAAGTTTAAAAAATCTTACAAGTGGCCCACGTGCATTAATTCGTCGTGTTACAACTAGGGAAAAGAAACAGTTTTATAGACGACGTTGGATATGGCTGCCATGGTTTCCATGAAGCTCCTTGAAAATAGCCACAGGAGGCAAAATCACCAATCTACAGGAGCATTTTCATAGAGTCACTTGGAAAACGTCTGTCATATCGATTGGGTGGCTTTACCGCTACAGTCTTGCCGCTACGGTTTTGCCGTTACAGTTTTACCGCAACCGGTTTGCCGCTACAGTTTTGCCGCTACAGTTTTGCCGCTACAGTTTTACCGCAACAGATTTGGCGCTACGGTTTTGCCGCTACAGTTTTACCGCAACAAGTTTGCCGCTACGGTTTTGCGGTGTAGTCTCCTTCGGAATTGGACCTTAATAAGTTGTGTTTTACTAACTGTGAAAAAGTCTAAAGTAGATCAATAATTTAGAGAAGTGTTAAACCGTTAGAAAAAAAATAAGAATAGAATTTCATTTATTGTTGTTGTAGGTGGGTAAAAACTAAATATGAAAACATTTTAAAAGCATCTCTATTACATGCCCCTAGGGTGTGTTTTAAATAAAACGTTAACTTGGTTAACTCATCCCAAACTGAATATATGGTCACGTGTTATGGACTGATAACAATTACTGTGGCAATAGCACAAGAAACTGTGAAGTAAATGATATATATTTTAAATTAAATACTAGAATTAAAATACAAAATACACACACAAATAAAGAAAAACTACCCGACCCGACAACCCTAGACAGAACGTCATGGCGCAGGAAAATTAGGAGACCCCACTTAATGTGGGATGGAGCAAAGAAGAAGAAAACTAGAATTAAAATACACGTTCCAAAGATATTCGCACAGCAAAACCAACCTCTAACAGTTTGCCAAATGGATTCCTTAAGAAGTCTCTCCAATATAATATGGTCCATACTCTATATGGTGAGACACTGCCATATATTACGTCGCTGAGCCACCTAACTCATTGACTAAGCTCCGGGTCAATGACTCATGAAGTGATTTGTCCTGTGGTTGAAATCGGTCGCTGTAAGTGGTTGATTAATTCTCGATTGTATATTGATGTGTCACGTTTACGTCAATGCATTTAACGGCATAAGTCATCGTCTGCTTAGCCTTTTTTCAACTAGGTTGGGGTGCCGTTCAGTCTAACAGATGCAGCTGAATATCACTATTTTACATGGAGCGACTGTCTATCTGACCTCCACAGCCTAGTTAGTACTGGATAATACGAAGCCCTTAGGTAAGACTGGTTGTAAGATTTTCGTTCCGCTGACTACTTAACGACTGTCAAAGATCTATAATAAATTGTTATCCGGGCCCAAAGGCTTAGCGTGCTCCCGAAGCACGGAAGAAACTCGGTATGTAATGGGTGATCACCCATCCTTGAACCAACCTAGGCAAGCGTGACTAAACCTGAAGATCGACCCGGGCGCCTGCGATTATTTAGCTACGAGCTCCTCCGGGATTTAAAGGCATAAGTAGAACTAAACTAGTGTGCAGCACAGTTTCTTGGCGAGAGGCCATAGTCTATGCTTCACTGTGGCTGCAGGTGCCTTTAAGAGTGAGGCAGTTGGGAAAACTGGTTAGACTTAAATGAAACAGGATCTCATTTACAACACATAACATCACGCGTTGTATTTTCCGAAGGTTTAGGTAGAGGTGAACCTAAGAAGTACACACATTTTGACGACCCGAATAGCGCAGCGGTAGTGAGGCTGCCTTACGTTCGTTGGGTCCCGGGTTCGAATCCCGGTAGGAGCAAATGTTTGTGTGATAATAATATAATAATAATATATTTATTCAAAAATAGAATTAGCACAAAAAAAATACAATTTAAATTTTAGAAATAATGTTGGTATAACAAACTACGATGCCTGTACTAGGTTAAACCTGTATCACAGGCGGCATTTTTCTAATAAATACTATTTGGACAATAGATTTCTAAACAATATTTAACATAAAAGTATGAGTTAGTAAGTATGAGTTAATATATTATGATATACCTAATGTACTTAAACGCTATTATAAGATACGGACAAAAATATATAATTAATTAAGGTCACACATGTAAATAAAATGTAAGAAAACAATTTGTAGTACTTATTTGCTAATGCTTATTAAGACTGTCTGCATTAAACAAAGCAAACATTGCAAAATAAAATAAAAAATCATCAAGGCATTATTGTTGCGGGCGACAATTTGCTTAGACAGCGAATAATAAACGGTAAGCCTAAAGTATGACGCACTAGGTGCCCTCATAATCGACGGAGATAATATATCTATGTTCCGCTATTTTTCTAGCTGGGCATTCAGCGTCTCCCGTTTTATGGTCACAGGGTTTTTTAAAGCGGGAGCAAGTCGCGCATCTCGAAGCGTCAGCTTTCTTTTGGGCATTCGGACATCACATGACCTGCGTCACCGCAGTGACCACACGTGGAAATTAGTTCTCTGCAAGATTTGGCTGCATGGCCATACTGCTGGCATTTGTAACACCTTGTAACTAACGTGAAGTCCCTGACAGGACATGATGACCAATTAATAAAAATCCTTGATTGAGGAATTACAATTTTCCGTATATTGGCCGCAACTTCAATAACGTAGTTACAGGTCGCAGCCTCTCTCTTTCCAGATTTGTGGCTTAATTTTACCAAGGTCAAGAAGGATTCTAAGGACATCGCTGGTAACTTGTCGGCTAAATTTTGTTCGAAAAAGCACTTGAAGACCTCATTTTCAGTCAAGGAAGTCGGCACTCCTATAACCACGATCCGGGGTTTACGCTTGTTGGGTTCATCGGCGGTAAGTCCAGATGTAGAGAGCTGGACTGCGTTCTTCAGCTTATCGGCGTCGTGTTTCGTCTCGGTACTTATTATTACGCCACCATTTTTTGTTTTCCGGACACCACGTACTTGCAGCTTCATTTGCTCGGGCCGTATGATTTTTTGCACTAGTTCTTTAGTTTCGTTACTTGTTTTCAATTTGTCATTGGGATAAATAGCGACAGAGCTTAAGAGATTAGGTCGAACGAAATGTTTCGAACCCTTTTTCACCATATCGGCAAAAGAAGCATTTCCCGCAAGAACTAGAATCCCGTATCGTCTGCTTGAGCTCGGAGATGATGAGCATGGACATTTGTTTCCGAGTCATGGATGTTTATATGTATATTAAGTATGTATTTACAAACAAAAAAGTATCTATGTAGTATATCAACTATCTGGTGTCCACGATACAAGCCTCGTTGCTTGGTGTGGCGCTAGATGGCGCTGTGTGTAATGTCCAGCGATAATTATTTATTAATTTATTCGCCAGTTATGTTTAAGTTCCATGTAATAAGGGGCGAGCCTATTACCATCAACCGGGCACAAATCTAAACTCCGTGGCGCCTACTGAGAAATTCCTGTTGGAAAAACCCAATAATGCTTTGCCCGTCCCGGGAATCGAACCTAGTACCTGATACTTAGTAGCCTCGTTTGCGAACAGCAGACCAACGAGGCAGTCATTTACAACACATTTATTAAATAGGAGCACTGAGCACAGAATATTAACTTGCTAAGCCCAAGTTCCACAGTAAAGTATTTCATACTCATTATTTTCCACATTTTAATATTATCGATTATCATTAGTGCTATTTCGGACAAAGAAACCGGACCCTTCAAGCGCATAAAGGTGCAGGAATGACTTTGACCTTGAAAAAGTAATTCCTGCACCTTTACGAGCTTGGAGGGTTGTATTGATGATTTTGATGATTATAATTCTATAACTACATATGTGTTACAGCCGCGAATCATATTTTAATCAACATCTTATACAACCTGGCACTGACCTGCAAATTGCAAAAAACGTATGAAAATTTGAATTTCGCGGGCTACCCTGGAGCATCCACCTTAATAGCTTCAAAAACCACAATTCTGATTTAAAATAGATACATTCCCCCAATCCGGAAGCTGCTAATATTTCGTCGTGAGGTAACAGTGCCATAACGACCCAGCATTTGCCAGGCAGGGCAATTTGGACAATTTGGCCAATCCAATCCATTTGGCTCGGATTTGATCGCTGCGAACGATAGTGATTCGATTGCCAGTACGTTGTTGTTACTGAATACAGAGAATAAATACTATTGCGCCTTCTACTGAAATAACGATGACTTTTACTACCTCATCCTAGGGTTGCCAACCGTACTCCAATTGAGGCTATTACTCAACTTATTGTACTCTATTTCGCGTTCTTACCACTGCAGCATTATCGAAAAAAGTATTTTCGCCAGGGTCAACTTTATTACTGGACGCTCTGGGCAAACGGCCAGGGTCTCGCGAACCAAGGGGACCCCAGGTTCCTGTAAGAGTTCCAAAAGGAAACGTCAGAAAAGTATCTCAAGCAGGCACTCAAATTTTCGATCTCGCAACAAAAAAGTGAAACGATACATAGTTCAATGATTTTCAAAGAGTCGATGTAGATGTATTTATAGTAAGTGAATGCCAATTATAGAAGACAGCAGCACAATGCAGGATGAATTGAAGAACAAGATTAAATCAGTCTTAACTGTTTCAGTAATGAATTTATAAACAAAACTCTATTTAATATAGAATTTCACTTTAACGTCTACCTAATACATGTCACAGCACCATGCTGACCTTTTGGCTTCGTACAGGACCAATTTTATTAGTTTTAGTTTTTTCTTACGTTTATTTTGTTATATAATTTTGTTTTATTGTTTATTCAACCATTTTATTTTCTGTTTTGTCCTGTGCGAGTCTAATCAATACTTTTTCTTTCTTTATAAATAGGTGTAAAAGAACCCTTAACGAAGCTGAAAGGCACTCGAAAAATTCTTAGCTATGCTTTCTCTGACGGTCCTTACTTCGTTCAAATTCTTGTCTATTGCATAAAAATGGTATAATATATACAACAATAATGGTTGCATATACTTAAAATGTCACTTATGGGATGTCTTCCGTAAATATTGTTTATTTTTGAGCTCCCGATATTTCGACTCAGTTGCAAACGTCATGATCGCGGGTTAACTGGAGAATGCGGGTGGATGGAAAAAATTGAGACAATTGTGACATTTTAAGTATAGCTAGGAACTGTGAAAGCTTAAAACATTATAACTCAAGTTATTGCTATAACTTGTAAATAGATACAAGTGTAAGTGACTGAAGTCAAACTTTGAACTTTTTAATAACAAAAAAGCATCACACACAACACAAAAGAACTTTGAAGTTCACCGACCCTCAGGTTTCAATACCGGAAAAGATACGAGTGTGTTAGTTTCAATCTCGGATCGGATCGAGAGTAAATGATGAAAGATACTGAACCGTACACAGCGTGGAGATGTCCTTGTTTAGAATCCCGTATCCTAGTTGAAATATGAACCTTCCTACTCTAAGGTTTGAGATCTATAAACGTTATTTAGCGCGAGTTTTGACTGAGACATTTTCCCGTTTCCGTCGTGTTGTGTTGTGTTGTGTTTGTGTATTTATCCAATTCAAGATTAAAGAATCTTTATTTAAATAGAATATGGTATATTACGGTCTTACAAATAAAAAGGTTTCGCATATTTCGCTGACTTAAATCAGCATGCTAACTTAAGTAACATTATAATTATGTACTTAACTTTAAGTACATAATTATAATGTACTCGTAATTTAGTTAGTTACAAATTTTACAACCCTTTTTTTATTTGATAACATAGTCGTAAGTTTTACTATCAGCTTTTGAGTCATGGATACTCAAATAAATAGACATTATATTCTATTGTATGCTGTACCACTGCTGGGAAAGGCCTCCCCCAATTCCTTCAATGTGCTCTTATCCCGGGCCTCCTCGGACCAGCCCTCACGGTATGCATCACCTATCCCCATCACCCTCTTTCTGGTCCGGCTTCGGCAGCGCCGTCCGTACAACCCCTAAGAAAAATAAAATATTATCTTTGGCAATGGAATCTCGCTTAGCCAGAGTTCGTCCTAAATAAAATGTATACAACCTTTTTTTTTTTTTTTTTTTTTTTCGGATGGGAAATCATCAAATGACTTCTCCCGCTCTGGGCGGAGCAGGAGGGAGTGTCAGACTTTTACTGACTAAAACCCATCCATGTTCCTTCCTCGCCCTTTGTGTTCCGGGGCCACGGTATCTCTTTCGAATAGTCCCGCAGCCCCGGCAGGCTTCGGTCCTTGCGGACCCCTTCCTTATTGCTGACTCTCTTTGAGGCGCGCGTGGAACACGAACGCGCCGTCGACACGGCCTGTCGTCATGAGACGTACGAACGGCGAGCTAGCCCATAGCTCCCCGTCCACAGGCCCGCGCCAACGGTGGCCGGAAGCCACCACGTGCCCCCGACGCCCGGGGCGTCTCCCGCGGCGGCCGGGACGTGAGGATCTCTCCCTGTCCTGTTCCGCCACCTCCTTCGCTAGCATGACTGCTTCGCAGAAGGAGGTGACGGCGTCCCATTCCGTCTCGCTCCGGACCATGGCACGAACCAGGGCCGGGAGCGAGAGGTCGCCGCCGCCGATCGCCACCTCGAGGACACGGCGGTGCTCCACCCAAGCGGGGCACACCTCCACAGTGTGCTCCACCGTGTCCTCCGGTCGATCCTCACAATGGTGACACCCGGACGTTTCCTCCCGCCCGATTCGGTGCAGGAACTTACCGAAACAACCGTGTCCGGTAAGAACCTGCGTCAGGCGGAAGGTGAGGACGCCGTGGCGTCTCTCCAGCCACTCCTCAAAGAGGGGACTTACCGCCACTATTGTGGCGTGCCCTGCACGGGGTTGCGAAAGTCGCTCTCTCCATGTCGCCATGAGATCACGCCGGAAGTCCGTCCGCTGAGCGACAATTTGCCGCGGCAGCGGAGTTTCCCCCCGGCGTAGCGCCTCCGCGCGCCACTCATGTAGGCGCGCGAGGACTATCGCCTCCAGATCCCATGGCGGCAATCCGGCAAGGAGGCTCGCCGCCTCGCGGGAGATCGTGCGGTACCCCCGGATTAGCCTTACGGCCACCACCTTTTGGGGCGCGTTCAAATAGTTGGCGGCTCGCTGCCTCAATGAGCGCGCCCACACCGGGGCCCCGTAAAGGGCCATGGACCGCACGACTCCCGCGTAGAGCCTCCGGCAGGAGGCGTTTGGCCCCCCCAGGTTGGGTAGGAGCCGCCTGAAGGCAGCCCCTGTCCGCTCCAGTTTGGGGGCCAAACGTCGGAAATGCTCCACGAAGTTCCACCGGCTGTCGAGGACAAGTCCCAGGTACTTCAGGGTCGACTCGACGCCGATGGAAACCCCTCCCGCCATCACTGCGGATCCCGGAGGTGGCGCATTCCGAGGCCCATGAAAGCACATGGCCTCGGACTTGTGCAGTGCCACCTCGAGACCCAGTTGCCGGATCCTCTCCACGACTATCGCAACCCCGCGTGTCATGTTTTCGGCCGCCGCCTCGTGCGACCTCCCCTGTGCCAGCACCAGCGTGTCGTCCGCATAGCAGACAACGCTGACGCCGCTAGGGAGGTCGGCGCGCAGCACCCAGTCGTACCCGATGTTCCACAAGGATGGCCCCAGAACCGATCCCTGTGGAACACCGCACGACATCTCTCGCCGGTTCCAGTCTCCGCTACGACCGGGGTAGATGACGGCCCTATCCGTCAGGTAGTCCCCGACCACACGACGAAGGTAGGTCGGCACCCGGTGATACCGGAGTGCCTCCCTTATGCAGCTCCAGGGCATGGAGAAATGTATACAACCTTAGTTTTAGTTTCATTGTGTTCATCATTATAAACAACTTTTACTAAGGGGCCAACCCTGAAATCGAGAAAAAGAAAATCGCGTCTATACATTTGCGTTAGCATCAATCGTCAAATTGTAGGAAACATTTGATTTCTTTCATGATATCAGGAATTTCATAATAAAATCTGTTTAGAAAAACGAAATCTAAGCTTGTAAACATACAGTATCTCGGCCTCAGTTCTGTGATCGAGGAGTCGATTCCCCATCGAAACAAACATTGGTTCAGTGTACAGATGTTTGTTTCGTGTCTGAATGTTTGACTGCGTAGTTTGTGTGACCACTGCATTGTGTGTGCCTGGTGTAGAGTTGGGACTGTTTGCAATCGTAACTTTACACTTCATCTTGCTGTTGAGACTTGGGTTTTGTGTATTCAGCTACTACAAGAATGGAAATGTAGGTGGTACTATTGTGCCTATATATTCCTTCAAATTATCATCATGCATCATCTGCCTAGCCTTTTCCCAACTTTGTTGGGGTCGGCTTCCAGCCTAATCGGATGCAGCTGAATACCAGTATTTTACATGGAGTGACTGCCTATCTGACCTCTACAAGCCAGTTAGTACTGGGTAATACGATACCCATTGGTAAGACTGGTTGTTAGACTTTTTGGGCCACTACCTGTAACAACAGTTAAAGATCTACAAATGACAGCCGGGACTAACTACTTAACGTGCTTTAAAAACTCGGTATGTATTGGGTGGCAGACCAACCTAGGCAAGCACGGCGTAACCAAAAGATCGACCGGAGCGGCTGTTATTATTTAGCCACGAGCTCCTTATGTAATATATAAAACGTTGTTCATCATGCATTTTTTAAATAACTTTCAAGATAATAATAACTTATTAAAGAGTCTAGGTAAGTGAGAATTGCTTTTGATGAAGTGGTTTGTATTTCTACAACTAAGCATGATTAGCCCACATTGTTCCCAATTGTTGGGACCCAGGCATCCTCTCTATGACAGAGGATGGGCGGTAATCACCCCGCGAGCCCAGTGCGGGTTGGTAGATGTTACATATCTTCGAATTCTTGGTTCCCTCACGATTATTTGAGAACAGTGGTGATGAAATAAATCACCGAAAGTTTTGCGCCTGGCTAGGTTCGAACCCACGGCTCGTCGGTCGGGCCGTAACCACACAACTATGTACTTACATTCTATGTATTAAATAAAATAATAAATAAATAAAATAAAAAAAATGTCTAGGCCGTTAGCGATACGTAAGAACATTGTTATTTAGATCCTAAATCTCGTAAAATATTATTGCTTATCTACGTACGTTTTCGTATAATGAATGTACTAAGTATAGAAAAGTCAGCCCTCAGGGCCGGTTTTATTATTTTGATAAACGAAAGCTCACTGTAATAATAGAGATTAAAAAAACTCTTTCCAAAACTATCAAGTAATAAAACTTACGTTATGTAAAATACCGCACAAAGCATTCACTTTGTGTTGCAAATGCTTCAAGATGAGTTTGAAATGCAGTCCAAAAAAAGTGAAATGAAAATGACTAAAGACTTTCAACCATCTACAGGATTACGTGCTCACTCAAAGACTTTGAACTTTAAAATTGAAAGCTTTACTTGAGGATGTTTTCACAAGAATATGCTGTTAGTGCTGCCAAGGTTCTCAAAGAACCTTCGGCTAGAGTCGAGAGTAATTACTTTTAGGGACAGCCACAAAACCCGTTTTATGGATGCATTTTAAAATTTCGCATGTTGGTAGGAATGATTAACGTCGTAACCTGATAGACAGTTTAATTTCTATAAGTTTTTTTTCACTGTAGCGAATTAAGTTGCTAGTTTGGCACCAGTAGGGCTATTACGTATTTCTGTTGACAGCTCGAAATGATAGTAACTGGGCTCAGTGTCCATCAATTAACTGTCAAAAGGTTAGTTTCGTTTAATTTATGACCCTGTTAGTCACCGAAAAGTGATATCCACTCAGTGTGATACGTAATACCAATATTATGACATTCACGGTTGTCATCAAAGTTCGGTGTACAACCGAAGTTTGATAGTCACTGGATATCAGAAAGATACGTAATAGCCCTGCTGAAGACTATTAGAATTTGGAACTATGAATACTGAGAACTACACACTTACACTAACCGACGAGCATCATTTCCGTTCGGTGACGGGTTTTCTTACAAACTTTCAACCCCTATTTCAAGCGCTTAGGGATTGTATTTTCCAAAATCTTTTCTTAACGCATCTACGTCTACGTCATATTCTCATTATTATTCCTTATTGCACACAACATTAAAATATAAACTGAAATTGCAATAATATAGCTTAAGTACAACGGCGAGTTTATCCCAGAATTGGATTTACGAGGTAGTATAGCTATCTGTATGCCAAATTTTAGCCCGATCAGTCCAGCAGTGGTTTGAATAATCAATCACACAGGACCAACATTTTTATAAAAACTAATATAAGGTCTAACTATTCATACATGAAATATTTATATTTTCAAAGAATCACATGGCTATAGCGAAATCATAGCATCAAAAACATTTTTTTTATCTGTATTTTGTTTTTACGAAATTATTATAATTCTAAAATTTCTTGAGACATTTTGCATAAAACCTTTACTACGACGTATACGATGCCGTCGTAGTAAACTAGCTTAATGGATGTTGAAAAATAAGGAGCCAGTATTTATTTTGTGGGTTAAGTAATTTTAAATTATTATTTTAAATAAATAAAAAACATTTGAAAAAACATTTAATAAACATTTTTTTTTCTTGAAATGGCTTCGTTATAGCCAAAATTTCGTGTATGAATAGTTAGACCTTATATATTAATGCATTTTACAGTAATGTATGATTAAGGAAAAAGTATTATTTTAAAGCCATAACGTTGACGGATTCGAATGAAATTGTGTTACTGAAACATTTATGGCAAGAAGCATCTTGCATCTTCATCATAGTTAATTTTTATCTAGTCTCTGACATTATAATTTTGGAATTTTAGTTTTAATTTATATTATTTATTTAATTATTTTTATAGTATGCTGATTGAAATTTTTATTTTATAATAGTTAATTTTTATATAAAATATGTGCATAAATTATGATCCTAAATGGATTGAAATAGATTATTTTGAATTTGAATTGCAAGGAACAGTTACTACACACAAGTCAGTAGTTGTAAAAGTCAGTTAAGCAGTCGATCCATGTCAAATGCTGGCATTCAACTGCATCTGGTGAGACTGGAAGCAGACCAAACATAGCCAGGAAAAGTGTGAACATTCATTCAACATTCATCTTCATTTTCTCTTAATTCTATTCGAAACCTATATACACATGCAGATTTAGTAGGTACACCTATCCATAATTCGAGGAGTAATACGCGCAACAGAAACCGTTATGGCATCCACGCTCACCGTGAAATTGAGTTAACTTCAAACAAAATAAATGGGCTTCTGGCATATCAACGTAAGAGGGAATTTAATGCAAATTAATATAAACGACGTTGACAAACGATCGTCTGAGGAGTGTAATAGAATGTTCGCGGTGAACTAAGGCCTAATTGAATATCCACTTTGCATTTTTTTTGTGAATTTAAACGAATGAGTTACTTTGATTTTTTTTGCCTACTGTACCGTATTTTATTATAATAAGGAAGTAAAAGGAGCTCATGGCTAAATAAGAACAGCCGCTCAGGCCGATCTCTAGGTTAAGCTGCGCTTGCCTAGGCTGGTCCGTGGATGGGTTACATACCGAGTTTCCTCCGTACCTCGGAAAGCACGTTAAGCAGTTGGTTTCGGCTGTCATTTGCAGATCTTTGACAGTCGTTACAGGTAGTCAGTGGCCCGTAAGTCAGACAACCAGTTTTACGAAGGGGTTTCGTATTACCCAGTACTAACTGGGTTGTGGAGATCACGTGCAGTGGGTACAAACTGCAACATTGTTTTACTTTTTTTCATACTTCTTGGAATAAACATATTACCTAAATAAGTGACGTCGATGTCTAAGGCCCGTTTTGTATAACTTACTTACGTATAACTGTCAGTTAATATGCCACATCTCGCAGCTATCGGTGTTTCTTTAAACAAAGTTAGCTTGAAACATCAGCGTCAGCTATTTGTCACTTGATTCATAGAAAAATCAAAGAAAGATTTTCTGTGACGTTTTGTTTCTTACCGGCTGTAAGCAAAATGTCAAACAGACAGAGATAGCAACCTACCGGAACCGAACAGTAAGTTATTGAAAATGGCCGTAAGTCCACAATTACCTGTAAAACAAAAATATAAAAGAAGACATCACAGAATCCTATGAAGTTCTAAAACTAGATTTAATTAAGAAAACCCCGAAATGAAACGACGAAAAACTTTGAAAGAAGCTCTGAAATTAATGAGGTGCTCGGGAATTCAACGCCACTATAATTTGAGGGTCGCCCCCTCACCTGACCAGAATATGTGACCCCTGTGAGGCCATTTAATCTGCTGAGTTCTTCGCGAATCTTAAGTATTCGAAGTAATAGAGAGGTCTTTATATTTTGGCTATGCAGTGTTCTGGAGGTTGTGAGCGAAAACTTAAATTAGTAGCTGGAATACAGGTTTGTGAAGAGGAGGTCACGTTTTAGGGGACTTGTGTTTTGGTTTTAAGATTTCGGCATATACTCGTCTTTCGTCTTTTTTATCAAAGTGTTTTTTAAATAATTATGTCGTATTTTAGTCATGTTACGTGCCTCGTTAATCTAGTGCTAGCAAGCGCGATTACTGAATGTTTTGTGTTTGATTCCTAGGGCTATTACGTATCTCTGTTGACAGCTCTAAATGATAGTAACTGGGCTCAGTGTCTATCAATTAACTGTCAAAAGGTTAGTTTCGTATTATGTATGACTCTGTTAGTCACCGTAAAGTGATATCCACTCAGTGTGATACGTAATACCAATATTATGACATTCACGGTTGGCATCAAAGTTCGGTGTACAACCGAAGCTTGATAGTCACTGGATATCAGAAAGATACGTAGTAGCCCTGCTGGTCAGGCAAAAGTGTTATCGTCATTGATGATCTAACACCACGCAAGTCATAGGCGGTTTTGACATTTTGATGCCGTTTATTAGAGAGTTGGACTCAGAAGACCCTTTGTTTCAGCCAATCACAGAAACAACGTCTCTATGTAATTTGAAATTAACCCAAATTATTGTACTATTACATGGTATATTAAGCAGTTTTTTCAATCTCCTGTAAAGTTACTATTTTAGACTTACGTGGGTGGTGTTAGAACTTCAACGACGTTATGCCATTCCGGTGACGGGATTTGTCTATATTTAATTTAGGGATATAGCTCAAGTAGGTACAAAATAACTGAAAAACTACCACATAAACCATCCATTAACGTAACCACAAAATATGGTTGCTTTCCAATTCCTGGTCCCGGTGGTAACGTTTACACGCACGTTCGCGTTAAACCGATGACAAACAGTTGTCGGCCATTAATACATGTAATAGACATGATGCACGGACTTGTGATGTTTACGTTACGCTCAATATTGTGTTTGGCAAACATGTAATTGCTGTGTCACATTGTTAGGGTTTTGGTAATATTTTAGATTAATTGCAGTTTTTTGTATTTTATCAAAAGGTTGAAACATACACGTCGTTACACGTCTCATAAAGCAGAATTGTTTTTATTCAATGCTCGCGAAAAATACATGGTTCTAAAACATGCTGTGAAAACGATTGTCTTAACATAATGGTTCATACCATTACATACGTTTATGTAATCGGTTCGCCTTGTTTTCAGTGAGGAGTAGACAGAATCTAAGGAACACCAGTGCTACGTTACTATAGTATAAATATCCTTAAGTTACTCCTCTTGCATTACTTCTTGTCCACGTTCATACACCTAGTCATACACACACACACCTTTTGCAATTCCTACGCATCTAACCTTTCTGACTCAACAAAAATTCGGAGTGTGTCTTTCTAGGGTATCCCCTCTCTGTGTTTCCACTCACATCTACCTTGTAAATACCTGCCCATTCTCTTTTGCAAATCATACTCATGTTAATATCCGACTATGAAGAAGTTCAAAGAGCAGTATCATAAGAAAGCACATACTTAGACGAGACGGGTGTTAATCATACACACACATTCACATTATACTTTATGTTGATATACATTAACTGCTAACACACGTACTGTAACTTGTGAATCAGATGCCATCTCCCAAACGTTTATGTCAGGAATTTTCAACATGACTTGCTTGCTTGCAAAATGTAAAATAAAAATATGTAGTTGGAAATGAAGTTTCAGTGGCATTGGACAGTCTTATATTCATACTAATCCTTTATTTATCTTTTTAAATATTTAATTTAAAATGTAATTAGTTTGTAACTAATTACATTTTAAATTAAATATTTAAAATTTGAAAAACTAATATTATTATGATAAGAATGTAAAAGTTACTCTGCTTATCTTTTTACGCCATAACGGCTGAACTCATATCGATGAAATTGTGTAGGACACTTTTTATCTCAATAATACTTTCTAGTGGGATTATTTCAGATCTGCACGAGACTAAACCGCAGGCAAAATGTGGATAGATAACAGGAATGGATTCCTTTTTCAAATATTTTTTAAACCTTAACTTTTTAAACTACGACTTAGGGTTACCAGTTTATTTCCAGTTGTAACAAACGTGATTGTGTGTTATATGTATTCTAAAAAAAAACCACAACATCACATCCTAAAAAGTAAAAACAAAAATGGTCCTTCGATCCGGATACCTGAACATTTTGCGAGATAATCAAAGCTCCTGGTCCCAACAAATTAATTATATTACATTCCTTCCCTACTAACGCTTCTTTAACAAACATAGACCTTTACTAACACGGGAAGTTTTTGTACAAATGACGTCATGAATGGGGAAAATGTAACACGTCATCACTCGACTTGAGATATAATCCCTTTAATGTTAAGAGTGACGTATTATTCCGGTGTAGCGCGGTTCCTTTGTTTAACTTACGGGGTGATAAGAGCTTCATGTCATGGGGTTGTGTAGAAAAGCTTTATATGAAAATGGCAAATGTCGTGCATTTGCCATGTAGTTGATAAGAATTTCATTTATTAAAAACCAATGGACTTGGTCTTCTTATTCGAATTTAGAACCGCGATTAGATTTGATTTTCAAAAGCTCCTTCGAAAACTTTTGAGAACTCTTGGTTTGTAATTAAAGTTATAGGTATATAGATAAATAGCGGTGGCCCAGTGGTGGCGGCCTCGGCTTACGAACAGTAAGTCGTGGGTTCAAACCCAGGCAGGCGCATTACTTTGTGTAATTTATTTTATTACCGCTGCTCTCAAAACGGTGAAGGAAAACATCGTGAGGAAACTGGCATTTCCTAGAACCAAAAAAATCGAAGACATGTGACATCTACCAATCCGCACTGGGCCCGCGTGGTGGATTATAGCCCATTTCCTCTCATAGAGAGGAGGCCTGTGTCCCAGCAGTGGAAACATTAATAGGCTGATGACGATGATAGATAAATAGCATGAAATACTCTTGATTTTACACAAAATTGTTATTGCAGCTCTTTTAACAAGATTGCTAACTGTATGGGTACAACGGCGGCGTATAAGCGCGCGTTTCGATTCAATACTTCCTAAAAATCATGGTTTCCAACAAAAACATGGCAACATTGCCAAGCTTTTGCCATTATATGCGCCATATACACCATTTTCCTTCAATTTATTTCTAAACATAATATAAATAATGCACACACGTAGCCAACTCCTTTATAAAAACTATGTAGTTTCACCTTCCCGTAGGCGCCATGTTTTTTTATCTGTTTCTCAATTTCCTGACATCGTGGAGGGATGAAAATACACCCTATTTCCCGCTTACAATGGAAACAAAACAATGACTAAAATCTTGTATGAATTTTGGTAGTTTCATGCAGAAACAGTAGGACAGAAGCAGTATGGACATGACGTGATGCGGGTTCAGGAAAACGTCATCATCATCATCAATTGAACCATAAGACGTCCACTGCTGGACATAGGCCTCCCCCAAAAAGGGGGTTTTGCCATAATCACCACGCTTGGCAGGCGGGTTGGCGATCGCAGTACGGTTGTTACAAAAGCACAGAGAACGCTGCTGCCCACTCTCTTAAGATGGTAACTCTTGGGTAAGTCCCTTAGTCAACAAACCCCTTAATCAGGAGGAAAACGTAGTGACGAAAATTTTGAAGAGAGCTATGGAACGAGCCATGTTGGGCATCTCCCTCTATGACCGGGTGAAAAACACCAAAATACGGAGACGAAAGAGACTCACGGACATAGCGGAAGTGATAGCAAAAAGAAAATGGAAGTGGGCGGGCCATATATGCCGTAGACTGGATGGAAGATGGGGGAAGAAAATGCTGGAGTGGAGACCACGGACGGGGCGGAGGAATGTGGGAAGACAACCGACTAGGTGGACAGACGATCTCACTAAAGTGGCCGGAAGAAAATAGATAACCATGACACACAACCGCCAAAAGTGAGATTTGGAAGCGACCTACACTCAACATTGGGTGGCCAAGGGTTGAAGAAAAAGAGACCTACCGTTACTTTCTTGACAATCAAAGACAAAGTCGATAAAATAATAACAAGCATTAATAATGGCCTTATATAAGATGTAGGTGACGTGTCTGGCTCGCCGATTGATCGTTGTTTTTATTTTATTTATAAGATTATTCATTTTATTGTATTTTATTTTTATTTTGTTTAATTGATTGTTTTGTTATTTAATTTGTTATTAATTTTATGTTCATTTAGAATAATATAATTTAATTGTGTAATTTTTTATGATTTATATGTAAAATTGTGTTACGATTATATTAAGTGAGATGTAAAATGCTATCGACGATAAGTCTGAAATAAACGTTTAATAATAATAAAAAATAAAAAATAAGATCACGATTTTCACATTTTTAGGCGGCGAAAATAATTTATGAAATATTCCGCCACGTTTCCCATATCCCCAAAGTCCCCAATAATAATTTTGCTAATGGGTTTAAAGGTCAGACTACACTAAGTAATTCATGATCGCACTGTCAAGTCGTCTATCATGTACAACGACGGGATATCATCGTATAAACAAACTAAATATAGGATAGAAGCCAACTTCTCTTGAGGGATTAAAAAAATGAATTAATTCTGGGATTATGTTTTTTTTGTGAGGAGGTGGGTTCCGTTGATGCTTAAAAGACTCGTTTAACGTTTCAACGCTGTAAAAAAGGTTTTTTTTTTGTTATCATTTTATGAAACCGCTACGGAGAGAGCTAGTTTGATGGTAACGATCATTCTCAGAAGAAACAGCCGCTCGGATCAATCTTAAGGTTAAACCGCGCTTACCTAGATTGCTCTGTCGTTGGGACCCATTACATACCGAGTTTCCTCCGTGCCTCGGAAAGCACGTTAAGCCGTTGGTCCCGGCTGTCATTTGTAGATATTTGACAGTCGAGTAGTCACTAGGCTGAAAGTCTGACAACCAGTCTTGTCATACAAAAGGGTATCAGGTAGGTATTACCCAGTCCTAAGGTATGGTAGGCAGTCGCTCCATGTAAAATACTAGTATTCAGCTGCATTCGGTTGAACTGGAAACCAAAAATGCTAGGTAGATGATGATTTTATGAAACCGCTACAAATTGGGTAGTTTACTCCATTAAATATTTAAAAAAATACATAAAATCAGACATACAAAAATACGAAACATCACAAAAGCAACAGACGGCCTGGCACAAGCACTGGCACTAAAATGGAAGTGGGCTGGGCACGTAGCACGTCTTCAAGACCAGAGGTGGACAAAAAGTGTGACGGCATGGAAGGGACCAGTAGGCAAAAGAAAAAAAGGGAGACCCCGCACTAGATGGGAAGACGAAATAAAACACACAGCGGGTCCAAACTGGATGCAAATAGCAAAATCCAGAGAAGACTGGAACAGTCTGGAGGAGGCCTTTACCTGCAGAGTGGTTCTTGCAGAATAATTATGCTATTATAATAATAAAAAGACTTAGTTATTAACTCATCAAGAGCAAACAGTAAATACTAACACTAAAAAAAAAAAAAAAATTATGTTACTCAACAAAATATTTTGTAAACCTTAATTCTGTAAGAAATAAAAGGCTTTTTTATTTTTATTTTTTTTATTTTTTGTATTACTCCATTAACCAATAATTCTTAGTACAGTTCATTTCATCACGCCTGCAATCCTGGAAGGGTTAGCCAGAGGTGTACCTAATAGTACTCACATTTCGCCAGTTGTGTTTAAGACCCATGTGATAGGGGGCGAGCCGGGCACAAATTCAGACTCTGTGGGAGAAATACCTAAAGGTAAAACCCAATAACACTTTGCCCGACCCGAAAATTGAACCTAGGATCAAGCTCAGCAGTCGCGTTTTCGACCACTCGATCAATAAGGCAGTCGTCGTTTCACAAGTAGGTACATAATGCATTTCCTCACTTGAACGGTTTTGGCTTTATGTAAATTTAACACTGAAGAGAACTAACCATGCTTTGGAGAAGTTCAACAATAGGGATGATGGCTGACTAAAAAAAATATGATTCTGTTTAGTCCGTCAGTTAGATTATCGAAAAATATGGATATGTGCGATAATGTATGAGATGTGTGTGGAATGGCTACGTGTTTTTTGTTTTATCAAATTAATAAAAATTGACGAATATGAAACGCGTCAAAGATCATGAGTCGCTTGTGACGTCACTTTCCGGTAAAAAATGTACTCAAATGTGACGTCACAAGAGTTTTCGAAGCACTGTATCTTATAAATATGTGTCCAATATGTTTTGAAAATCTATCTGACGGACTAATTAGTTTTTTTTTTGTCATCTACCCTATTAGCAAACTGAACATATTACTTAAACTTAGATATTGTTTATCCTTTACAAAATTACACGTGCAGGTTTCGGGAACAACATCAACATATCCCATAACAAAATAAACAGATAAACACAACAATTACCAAAGGTTCCCCTACTCAACGCGGAACCCTAACAAACAAAAACAGAAAAACTCCGCAGAGATAGGAATCCAGTTAGCAGAACAAAAAGTCGAGCTTCGCAATCGAATTCGGCGCTTCTTAATTGACTTTTGACGTTGTTTTGCAATGTCAATATATTTCCCAACTTCATAATTTTTTGAGGAAACTCTCGATAAAAGGGAAAAACCGATAATTGTTTTTAGAAATGGGTTCAATAAATACGAGTATACGAACAATCGAAATATTATTATAGCTGCACGTCTTTGGCGCGGATTCAGACCTAAAGCCGCCATCTTAATGTTTTAATATACGAACTATGTCACAAATGTTTACATACTACTAATGTTTACTAACACCTCTCACCCAGCGCCAATAAATGATTATTTATACTTGCAACACAGATTGGCAATCAGCCTCTTATGAAATGCCATCAGTAACTGCAAACGTGCAAAGATAAGGTGATTGCTGGTGCTGAAAAACAATGTTTGAAATGTTGCTAGATACAAAGGTATACATGTGCTATCCTCCTCAGGCGATGTGAGACCTTTTCTATTTTTACACAAAACATTTACACTTTGTTAGCATAAGGCGATACGTATAAAGATAACCAACGAAAATGGCGTAAAAAAAAAAGAAACTGATATACAATAATATATGAATGTACAAAAAATATTTTTCCTCTCACACCCTCCAAAATACCGAAAAAGATATCGCTTTTGTAACATATTTACTAATGAAACAGTAATAAAATTACTCTGACGGACAAACACGTACCTATCGGGCTCCTACCATATGTTACGGTAATGGTTCATATATTTACTTTAGCGGCCGTATTTCACGTTCATATGCAATGCAACGTTGCAGAATTGCACTCCCGACTGATCTATTTTGTTACCGACGGCTTTGTATGGTCTGAAAAGTTTTTTATTGTGAGTGATGTCATTATTATTTGAGTTGGAAAATGTTTTAAACTTGCAGTTTTGTATTAAAACTAGCAACCCGTAGCTGAAATGAAATCGCTAGGCTGCTTACTCCGTTGACATTTTGATTTAAATAGCCGTTCTCATATGCACGTCATGACTGAAACGTCAAACAATTGAAGAATACGGATATAATGCAATATTTCTCACCCCCTTTAGAAAGTAGCATAATAATATATAGCCTAACATTTGAAGAAGCCATTAAGAAATATTTTGAACAGAATATCATCATCATTCTCCTGCCCTTATCCCAATTCATTTGGGGTCGGCGCAACATGTCTTCTTTTTTCATACTTCTCTATTACTCGTTATCTCATCAGACACCTCCTTTCGGTCCATATCATCTTTCACACAGTCCATCCATTCTTCCTAGCGTGTCGATGGCAATGTAAATTGTGTCGGCCCAGAACTGAGCGACTAGTTTGGCACTTTCGGTAGCGTCCATCAGTTCCTGCAGTGAACAAACAACAGGACATCCATTAAACAGTAGTTTTTGCGCTATTTCGGAAAATCGATTTGAATTTTTACGATTTTATTATAATGTATAGATGAACGAGTTTTTAGACCACATAAGAATCCGACATTTCCCAATTTATTTGGGACATGCTCACTTGCTCAGTATGTTATCTTCTTCCATACTTCTCTATTTATAGTTGTCATCTTAGTAGGCACCCCATTTTTAGTCAAATCATGTTTCACACTATCCATCATTTCTTTGGGCTTCCCCCGATAGCTGTTCAAAATCACGTCAAATCTATCTTGACATTTTCTTTACTTCTTCAAATTGGCTGACCAAAACGAGTATCTTTTTTTCAATTGTCATTCATTAAAGGAATGGGAAATAATAAATTGAGAATAATACGGAACACAAGAATCGAATCTATCTCAAAATATGCCAAGTATAATACAAACCATAATAGATTTTTTATAGGTGAGTATGTGAAAACATTTCGAAAATAATCAAAGGAATAAAAACAATTGTTGTAGTAAGGAAAGCGAATACGATGTTATTTCGCTCCCGGACGTGTACTAATGTATTTTTCAAGTATGCACACACAATTTATCACTTTTCAGGAATATATTCTAGACTAGAAAAAAATATTGTTAACCTATTTTAGGAATCTCGATTTGGCAATCCGATGGGACCTCTCTCTCTTTGAACGATTAGGTCAACAGCCCTATGTTGCTTTGCTTAGTTGGTATATATTCATTTATTGTTGTTTTATGTGGTTCACAAATAAAGGACAAAAATGTAAAAAAAGTATACAATAATGGAAAGAATTGCATTATGATTTTGTTACCGAAATAAATCACAATGAATGTTTTAATTATTCAATTTGTCTTTCTTTTTCGTGTGGTAAGCACCTTGACTGGTGTCAGTGTTTTATGCCGCCCATGGGCCGGCCAAGTCAGAGGACTTGGCATCACATGCCGGCGAGGAAAAACTTTCCGGCGTGCTGGTTTCCTCACGTTTTCCTTCACCGCAGCAAGTGATCGTGATACAATACGCATATGAATCTGAAAAGTCAGAGGTGTGTGTCTTGAGTTCCAATTCTAAACTTTTGTCCGGCCTGAGAATCAAACCTCATGATCAGCGGCGCTTACGACTTAACTAGATCAACGAGGCAGTTTTGGTGGTGTGAAACTCATGGTAGGGCCGCGTCGAATCAAAGATAAATAAAGAATAATATGAGGTATTAGTGAATATGTCTCGCTTGGGCGACGCTCCGATATTTATTTAGTTAATGTATTTCGATATTCCAATGTATATTGTATACAATTTTTGTGTATACTGTGTATACCGCACGTGGTGTATCCCACGGGTATTACAAAGCTTTTACATCATATTGGTGTGCGATTGGAAAAACAGATTGCAGGAACTCCGTTTTTTATGTATACACGTGTCGCATTTTTTTTGAGAAATATGAATTCGCGTTGATATAAATTGGTGTTGATTAAACAGTCACTATATATCTTCCGTGATTTTCAATTATTCTGAGTTCTGAGCGCTTTCTCTGTGAGCTCACAATAATTGAAAACACAGAAGATATCCCGTATATACATCCCGTAAGTGATAGTGTATGTTTAGTTACAAACCATGAAAGTGTGTTTAAATTGGTGCATAATTTTTAAAACTCGTGCAATTATTTAAACATGCGTTTCAAAAAATTTCTACTTTTTTTTTTCATCTTTTAAGTCATCGTATCGCAACAATGCGATAATGCGAACAACATCATAGTTTACTTTCAAGAGCGAACTAGCCATTGCTCGCTCATCTTGTTCTCGTGTAAACTGTAAAACATGGCAATTTTATGACATTTTGCATAAAGGCAAGGATCAGGTTTTTTTTTTGCAATGTTCGTATGTTTGTTTAGGTCAAATCTTGCAAATGAATTTTTAAAACAGTTATCCCAAACCGATTGAGCAGAAATGCACGCACGTTTAGTTTGGATGACAATGCCTAGTTAGCTAAGTAGCGTCATTCTAAATCCAATATGACGAACTATCAAAGATGGCGAACTACTTATTTTTAAGCACCCCCATGATATGGCTATAAAATAATAGTAAGGGCTAGAATAAAATACAAAAAATAGTATATTTTATAACGAGGGCTTTGTTTAAGCCATAATATACGCGAGGGAGTCAATGAAACCGAGGGTATATTAAGTTGGCGTATAGTCTCGAGGTGCAAACTGTACTTTTCACTTTGAGTGCGAGAAAAATAGTCAATTTAGTACAAAAACATTAATTATTCCTCCAAAACTTTCGTAAGTTTTTAGGTAAATCTTCCGCGTTTTTGGCGGCAAAAGGTTATTTATTATGTCTTTTGCTCTTTGCTCGACGTCAAACTCTTCACTGTCACTGGACATTCTTAATAAATTTGTATAAAACCGAACAAATTTACACTCGACAAAAATTCTGAAATTTTCGCGGTCAGTTTTTTCTTCTAAACCACACACCTTCACAGATTAAGAATTTAAAACGCATGGCGCCACCTTCCTTGCGGAAAAACCATGGAACTAAAACTCTCAACATTTTCGCAATGAAGATGGTCCACACTCCACAGATAATAGTAGTAAATTAACTGGCTGTTTGAGTTTGTCTATGTCACATGAAGGAAATTAAAAAACGAATTACTTTTTACTCCCTAGGGACTAAAGTGACCACTTTAGTCCCGCTTCGTAGGGCTATATTGGCGTACTTTTAGAGCATGAGAAGTGAAAATAATATTACTTCACACGTTTATTTAAAAGCATGTTTTTAATAACGTGTTTTTACTATAAACTAGTTTCTAAGAAACTTTTTTTGATATTCCCTGTCTAGTATCAAAAACTCCTTTGTGTCCAAAGAACCATTAGAATAATAATCTTCTTCTAACTTCAAAATCTAAATAAACTTCGAAAACAAAATATCCCCCTACCAAAACTACGACCACGAACCGCTTCAAACCAGTTATTGCGTACATTAGTTAGCTAATTTGGAGAACAGCCAGGCAATCTTGCCATGTATCGGTGTTACAACGGCTACTTATCATGCCGCAAATGAGGACCATGTTCTACAAGCTGTAGGGAGCAAACTTCGCCCAGAATCGCGGTAACTTTGCCCGGAAATTGGAGTTCAACTTTGTTAATTTGTATCTTTTGTTGTATTTTGATAGGGATACTTCCTGAGAAACTGTGTTTTGAGTCAAGAAAGGGCTTGTTTACAGCGGAAGGCATGTTTAATATTAATTTTGAACAAATCGATATCATAATGACGATGACGAAATGAATTTGACGACCCGAATGGCGCAGCGGTAGTGAGGCTGCCTTACGTTCTTAGGGTCCCGGGTTCGAATCCCGGTAGGAGCAAATGTTTGTGTGATGAGCATGGACATTTGTTTCCGAGTCATGGATGTTTATATGTATAATAAGTATGTATTTACAAACAAAAAGTATCTATGTAGTATATCAACTATCTGGTGTCCACGACACAAGCCTCGTTGCTTAGTGTGGCACTAGATGGCGCTGTGTGTAATGTCCAGCGATATTTATTTATTTATTTATTTATAATATTGAAATATTTAATATAAAAAACACACATATTGTAAGCAGATGTAACGTGTATTGAACATACCATTAAAAAGATGCTTAATTCCGATTTGAAACTAGATTTTAATCGCGATTCTTTTAAAACTACTACGAGGTAGTTTTAATAAGGTCTAGTGGTCGCAAGGGCGACTGCTGAGCACGAGGTCCTCGGTTCAATTCCCAGGTCAGGCAAAGTCGGGCCTGTGAACGAGGAGCTATGGGCTAGCTCGCCGTCCATCTCATGACGACAGGCCGTGTCGACGGCGCGTTCGTGTTCCACGCGCGCCTCAAAGAGAGTCAGCAATAAGGAAGGGGACCCCTTCCTTATTGCTGACTCTCTTTAAACAAGGGCCGAAGCCTGTCGGGGCTGCGGGACTATTCGAAAGAGATAGCGTGGCCCCGGAACACAAAGGGCGATGAAGGAACATGGATGGGTTTTAGTCAGTAAAAGTCTGACACTCCCTGCTGCTCCGCCCAGAGCGGGAGGAGTCATTTGATGATTTCCCATCCGAAAAAAAAAAAAAAAGGTCGGGCAAAGTGTTATTGAGTTTTTCCATTAGCAGTTTCTCAGTAGCAGCCACGAAGTCTGGATTTTTGCCCTGCTTAACACTACGGAAATTACAGGCGTGATGGTATATGATGTTTTCTTCTATAACTGTGGGTTCTGAGTATGTTTGAGAAATTTGAGCATTAAAAAAGAATACAAAAGCATTCACCTAATTAATTGTACATGAATGAAACGGAAATAACAGAGATAGCATTAACCTTTATACGTAGACATACTTGTTTCACGAACTCATTTTATACGTACCAACAAAAACAGATGAAATGAAAAAGCTTTTCTTGACTTACACAAAGAAACCGAATATGGTCCCTTTTAACAATGCCCACCAAATGATTGAATAAACATCACAGAACCTTTTTCGCGCCAATATTCTGATATAATAATTCCTACCTATGGACTTTCTACCTAAAGTTTCGCGTATAAAAGTGGTTCTTGGGTTTAGTTATCTGGGTGTTCTGTGCCACTGCTCTCGTATAATGTGTGCTGATCTCAAAATAATTAAATAAAAAAGCACAATTATAACTTTTATATTTTTTATAAGGCAGTCATAAATGCTTTAGAAATAAAGGCAAACGAATAGCTAAACGGATAAAAAAAATGAATTTATTTCCAATGCCACTCTAAAATTCTTTTAAATAAATAAATTCATTTATATCAGGTAAATAACACCCATTGCCACAGATACATTGATAGAAATCCCAAGACAGAACCAATCAGATCATATAAAATTAAATAGAATGAAATAAAACCAAATAAATACAATTAAATAAAATTACTCGCAGAACGGATGGCCGATGGGGCCTAAAAGTTCTGGAGTGGCGACCGCGAACCGGAAGACGTTGCTTTGGAAGTCCTCTCACTAGGTGGACAGATGACCTGGTGAAGGTTGCGGGAATCCGCTGGATGCGAGTCGCACGGGACCGGTCAATGTGGCGACACTTGGGGGAGGCCTATGTCCAGCAGAGGACGTCTAGCGGCTGAAATGATGATGATGATGAAGTTAAATTAAATCAATTAAAACCAAAATTAAATCAAAATAGATCTCAATCTCTCTCTCTCACTTTGAATCTCTTTGATTTACATTTCGAGGTAACCAATATAGGTAACATCCAAATTGTTGCTTCTCATGTCACTTAAAAATATCTGCATAAGATACCTACCGATTAGCAAATACTTAACCCATTACCCAGACTCTCAGCTACGTTTGCCCTTCATACAAAACGCCAATCCATATATATCCATATCCATATACCCTCTTTTATATTTCTTTCTATGATCCATGTAAAAGCTGAGTGATAGCCAGCGGAAGGATCCTCTGACCTTCGCATAATATCCTTGTATGTAGAACTTATTTATTTGCCTGCCATAGACAGGAAAAAGATGATTGATTTCGTCTGCCGGTGTGCCGGATCTTTCACGGTTATTATTTATTTTTTCAGGTTTGTATGTTGGTTTTCACGTAATTATGTTTAGGGGGCTTTTTGCTAACTTTCATATTGTCCTGTAGCTTTATTATTGTTCTTGATATTATAACGAATAATACATGTTTTTGAATATACGGCAATAAATTATTAAACACAGTTTTCACAACACATTTTGTTTTTATGTAATTCTTGATTTAACAGCAGTTAATTATTTTCTTAATTCATACTACAGCGATAATATAATATAATAGTAATATATAAATATATTTAAATATTATAAAAAAAAATAGTAAAATTCCTAATAGAAAAACCTCATAACACTTTGCTCGACCCGGGAATCGAAACCACGCTATTACTATAAATGAGAAAGTAACTCTGTATGTCTGCATGTTACCTTTTTACGCCTAAACCATAGATTAAATCGCTATAAAATAGACAGACAGATAGCCTGCCATTTAAAGAAGGGCAAAGGCTACCATTCACCCAAAAATCGCAGTTGAAATCGCGGGTACAGCTAGTGTTTCACAAAATAACGTGGATATTTCATTTCCAATCTTATCCAATTTAATCTACAAAGCGACTTGTTGAACATTACAAACGCCTCACTAACAATTACTTACATTTAACTCTGCTTTTAACGTCGTAAATACATCCAAGATAAAATTATCGGGCTTTAAAACGTGCCTGTGATTTCAAAACATTTTCTAAACTCCCTGAAGCCCGTTATCGAATAAATTATTGAAGATAAAAAGAATAGAACTGCCTCGTACTGTAAAACCGTGTGATTTATAACGATAAAATAAATTCTACCGATAAAATTCCCTCTTTTGTTTCAAAGTGGAAAAAGATTGGTATTTGATTGAAGTTAGGCTTTAGATATCTGCTCTTTTTCTTTTAAATTAAGCAATGGAATTGAAATCATCGTTATTTTTAGTATAATGATATTATTTGAATTTAAATAGAGATTTTATCTGAATACCATTAGAGGCTAGATTATTGCTTTAGCGATTTGGTCTTCGAAGGATCGCCTTTATCAAAGTAACGTCATTCCCGAAGCGTTAGAGAGAGGTGTAGGTACATAGTCACGACCACAAATATGTAAACACTTTTTGTTGGGTTTAAAGATTCTTTAATTATTCTAAAACAACATACATCGTTCACTTATCGAATAAATACATAACTAATGTAGTAAATAGTAGTTAATCGTTTTGTTTTCTTAATGTAGGTAGATAGACATTTATTATTGTGTGAAAGACTAGTTTATATCGTTAACTTAATTATTTTGTTTGTGAAGTACTGCTTGAGTTTAGCTTTAAATAAGTTGAAAGAAGATGTGTTCCTGATATCTGCCGGTAGATTGTTATAAAGTTGAACACCTTCGTGGTTTATATTTTTCCTGTCATATTGCGTTCGCGGGGGGCACGTCTGTATTTGGTTAGGGTTTTTTTGGCTGTATTTGGATATTTTCGTGTTTAAGGATAACTGAGTGTATGGTTTTGTTAAAAATAATCTAATGACAACGCAGGAACTGAATGTGTTAAGTTGACGAATGCTCATTAGTTTGGTATTTTTGTATAGTTTGGACGTGGGTGTGTCATAATCGTAGTTGAATAGAAGTTTCGTTATTTTATTTTGTGCTATTTGTAGATCTTTAATTGTAGATTGATTATTTAATAAAATAACGGTTGTAACTTGGAGATAGGATCTTTTTCATAAAAATATGAGTTCCAGAATACTATGTTCGTAGCAACATGAAATTTTGATCAGAACAGTAGGAGAAAAAACACTTAAAAGTTGTTAAGTGTTTACATATTTTGGTGCTCTTGACTGTACACTAATTGTACGCCCACATGGATTTGCAGCCCGCGTAGCATGACCACCGTAGAAACGGGTATTATCGACGGAAGAATCGGGTTGGAGTGTAGCCTTAGGGGCGCTACGGCACGAGGACAGAAAAATTTAGCCAAAAATATGTTATTTTCGCAAATTGTTTATTTTCTCGATTTTATCGTATAAAACACCTAAATATAAGGCTAAAAGTGTCTTGGTGTTTTTTGTCTCCGACTAACCGTTTGTCGTAAAAAAGACGTCGAAGGGATCCTTAGGTTAGGTTAGGTTAGAACTGTGACCAACTACGCGCGAGCCGAGCGAGCGGAGCGAGCGGTGTCACGGCAGTGGCCGGCGAGCGCTACCTCAAAATTGGTCGCGAAATTTTTATACGTCTTTTCTTCATAGTAAGACGACCCACTGACCGAATCGACAAAATGACAGATTTATTTTGTTCATCTGTTCTTCCGTCGACAAAACCCGTCCGGGCAGGACATCGGGACTTCACCATCTACCGTACTACACTGCTGGAGCTCCTTTCATCATTAAAGTGAGCACGTAGACCAAGGCGTAAGTACATATAAGATCTATAAAGTAACCAATTCAGCAGTAATCCATTTGGTGACCAGTTTTACGAGTCGTGAGGGGTGATGTGCAGCTAATATATTTATACCTACTAGCTTTTGCCTGTGTAGCTTCGCTCGCGTTAATTTAGAATTTGACAATCAATTCGGGTTCTACTCTGCTTTTTAACCGACTTCAAAAAGGAGGAGGTTCTCAATTCGTCGGTCGATTACTCTAAGATGGCTTCTTTTTTTTTCGGATGGGAAATCATCAAATGACTGCTCCCGCTCTGGGCGGAGCAGGAGGGAGTGTCAGACTTTTATTGACTAAAACCCATCCATGTTCCTTCATCGCCCTTTGTGTTCCGGGGCCACGGTATCTCTTTCGAATAGTCCCGCAGCCCCAGCAGGATACTCGAAGATGGCTGCATTACTGATTTGGATTTTTTTTATATTGTTTGATAATAATATAATTCAATCATGATTCGAAAGACACGTGGCGCCATCTATTATCATAAGAATGTATTGTTGTTTTTCTCGGAAACAGTATTTTTTTTCGGGATGAAAGGTTCCCTAGTCCGTTTCTGTACACCTGACAACGTATGTGCGATATTTCAGGATGATCGGTTCAGTGTTTTAGGCGTGAAAAGATAACAAACAAACTTTCTTTCGCACTTATAATATTGATTAGGAAGTTAGGATTCTAGAATCTATTTATTTATTTTGTGTCTATATTCACATAGAAGAGCACAAAGGTACTGCGTATTTCTTAAGAAATTTCTTCCAGCAGACCTGCGAGAGGAAGGATAAGAAGTGTGGACACAGTGTGTAGAAAAGTCAAACAAAAAAAAAACTTAAAACAAAACTAAATCTATATAAAATAAACATACATACAAATACATACACATATAATAAAAAAAACTACTATTGTAAATATTTACCTTTAATATAAGTATATACATATATATGAAGAATCTGTTTAGGTGATTGATTGCTCAGTCGTGAACACGATTTTGTTTTGTTACGATGGACACTTAAGGTCATTTAAGAAGTTACTGACTTGGTGTAAGTACTTAAAGTAAAAAAGTGATTAAGAAAGTGATGGGAGGGCTAATGATGAAAGTATTTCTAAAACCAGTTATTTTTTAATGCAATTTCAATACGCCTTATATTCTACTAAATTCATGTCGGTCCTAATAGTACAATTACTATTGCAACTTTGAGATATAAATAGGTAAGCGAGGGTTTTCTTTTACTTAGTCTCTAATGTCCCACTGCTGGGCAACGGTCTCCCCCATAGCCTCCCACTCTTCTCTCCGAGCGGTTTCCTCTGGCCAATCTCCTACAAACGCCTCTAGGTCGTCACGCCACCGTTTGCTAGGAGTCCCTCGACGACAACGCCTGCTTTTGGCGCCCACGGTGTGATCCACCAGTTCATAGCTACGCCGTAGTAGCCATAACTACGGCGTAGCTGAGTCTACACCGTCGTAGAACTCGCTACGCTCCTTGGACTTTTTGTTGGAAGCGCGTTTTTGCCCATTTTTATTATAATAAGACTACCATCTTATACCTGATTCAAATTATAACCAGCTATGTTTTTATCTCGAGAGGCTAAGGAGTTTTAAAAAGATTACTACCGATTTTATTATTATAACCTTTTTTTTTCTACCGTTTGTGCTCATAGTTATTTTCCCTAATCGAAGCGAATCGAAGCGATTTCCGGTAATTACTATTTATAAGCTAGCCTAGCCTAGCTAGCTAGCCATTACAAGGGACTTAAATACCTTTGATTAAATAGAAAATCACCATTTAAAACACTCACTACAATAGGGCCGACCCTTGAAACAAGAACCTCTTTTACCCGCTTTTATAAAAGTTGTACAACGCGTTGAAGTTTGTTAAGAACTAGACCGTAAGTTTGAATTCTTCATTAATTAGTCGGGGTAAACTTTCAGCAGTTTCAGCTAGGACTTTCAAAGGGACGTGTTGTGTTTTGTAATGACGACCAACTATACAGAACTTAAGGTATAGTTTGTTATTACATGTATGACTGATTTAGTGTTGGAGGGATCTTATGGCACGTGGCCTGAATCGGAACGAACGCCGCCATTTCGTGTTTAAAAATTCAGAGTCAATTTCACAGGTGTTTACCAACAGCGCCATACTGACCATATAATTCTGGCATCCAAAAGGAAATCCTAAAAGATGTATTGGATTGACTTAAGGGGATGTCAACACCAAAATGCGCGCACACTGTATATTTGTATCAGAATAAACGAGAGCGAGAGAGTCCCAGTAACTCTCTCGTTTTCGTCGCTCTCGACTAGGTTTTAGAAGAAAATAATGAATAAAATATTGAAATAAAAAAAGTGTGGATTATTTGTGAAATATGACTCCTTAGCGGTTTAGGTATGAATATGTTGACTTCATGTTTTTAATTGCAGACCCATACGTCAAAAAAATAAAGACATAGAACCGTTTAACGATGATTTTAAGACCACTCTTTGCAATTATTTTCTATCGAGCCGATTTTGTCCAATTATGTATAGAGTCCGTCCACGGTCTTTGAAATATGATGAATAACTCTTTCTTTATTTTTCTTTTTTCTAATCCCTTATTTAAATAATTCCACTACTTATATACAAACTAAAACTCTAAACAATAATAAAATATGATGAATATTAACATAAATTTTTTTGATGTGCTGGAACAAATAGTTTTTCTTAAAAAACTGCTTAAATAACATCAATTAGGTGTTGTCAGCCCCTCCAAGGGAAAGTGCCAGGGTAGCCCGCAAAATTCAAATTAGAGGGTTGTATTGATTTTTTTGATGCTGTTGAAAGACTTTGTAGAAATACGATATGCCTTGACAGCGATTATCATTTGGCTCTTGAAGTTGCTGTAGCCTCGCACAGAAGTCTACCTTCTCCTAACCTCCATTTGCATTTTGTTGGATTTGACGCAGTCGTGTACAACGCAATAATTAAGTTAAGGTTTAAAGTAAATTAATAATTAGTTCAAAGTTTTGTGCACTTGGGGCATGTGCCAAATAAACCTAATTTCTTGCTACCCATATTTACCATAGTTGTTTTATACTGGTACCAAAATTCGTATTGATTATTTTTTTGAAACTATTGAGATCAAATCCACTAGCAAAATCAATCTTAATTATTATCAAGAAATACCAATAGGTAGATGCAATATCCCATTGATTAAAGCGACTGTCATATACCATCTCAACATGAATGATGTAACCAAGTTTTGTAACAATATTCTGATTTAAAAGAGTGTCCATGGAGTTTCTTGCCCGTTCTTCTCCATAGAAATCTACGCTAGGGAATGGGCAACTACAGTACTTTCACAGTGTTTCACACATTTAATTTTCATCTTTGTTTCGACACTTCAAAAATGCCTGCGTAACTGGCTTACTTGAAATAAATGCTTTGATTTAGATTTTTTATTTTATTTTGTCAAGCGAGAGATCTTAAGTTCGAACCCCACTTGTTACCTACACAAGTTAACAGGAATACCGACAACGATCCAGTGCAATACAGACAGACTTTTGAAAATCTATTCATAAGCAAAGCTTTCCCCAATAAACACAAATCACATTAACGTGATTGTAGCACATTCGTAAAACCGCATCAGTCAACGTCGAGGATCAGGAGCATCTGATCTGATTAGAGCCAAGTGATTGATGTCACCAGGTGCCGAACTGTAGGAGCGGGACCTCATCAATAACCTGAGACAATCACATGACAACTGGCTTGTTTGGATGTATTTTTGTAGCTGGCTATCTCATATACGAAATCTATGATTTTTTTTACAACTATTTTGGAACTAGTGCATTATTTCGACTTAAAATAAATTGGAAAACATTTAAGCCATAAATTACATAACATCACGTAATCCCTATTTTGGAATTAGTGCATTATTTCGGCTCAAAATAAATTGGAAAACATTTAAGCCATAAATTACATAACATCACGTAATCCCTGAAGGGTAAAGTCGTAAAGGGTAGGGGTAAAGTGTACCTTATAGTACACACTACGTCCACATTTCGCCAGCTATCGTTTAAGGCCTATGTAATAGGGAGCGAGCCTATTGCCATCAACCGGGCACAAATTCCTGGCTGCTACTGAGAAATTCCATAAATTAATGTTATAAAATTACGCTCTACTAATAACAAACATGGATCCGAATCTGATATGATTTGACAACCTTGTTGCTAGGAGATATTGCCTAACTATTCTTTTCCATGCTAGGCAGTATTAAACCTTCCTTATATAATAAAACGTAATTAATTTTCCTCCAAAAAGAGACACAGCAAATCTCCCCGATGCGTCCAAAAAGATATAAGAAATAATGTTTTTGTTCACAACGTTACAATGAACGCAACGTTATTATTCGCAAAATATGGCTACCTGTTACACAGTAAATTAGAACAGCCAACCGTGAAATGAGAAAATCACATCGCGCGCATACATTACCCCCGCCATTCCGGAGGCTGTTATCACAGTAACTGCACGATTTTATCACATAAAGGAACTTTAGAAAACTCTATGTATTAATAAGGAAGTTTAACAGCGGAAGACGCTGAAAGTCGCTCGGTGGGTCTCATTAACGTTCGCGGCGCATTCCAACTTTACGCTACGGTGTGCACGGCGCCCATCTTAATCAAGTCGAAGTTTGCGGGCGTATTAACGAACAATGAAACTGAAACGTGTCACCATTGTTGAATGGAACTCCGGCTTATGACTGAGTGAAACTCTTAACAACGATAATTAGAACGGCGAACCGCTCCGCTGGCCTATTGTGTCGAGGAAGTCATTATAACACAACCAGCGGGTTGTGACCCCTTGCTCGTTCAGATGTGAGGAGTAGGAGGCGATATCTAAGGGTCAACACTCGTCGGATAAGGCAAACTGGGTAAATACCCCAAGAATTTCCTATAACGGTGCTTATTGTAACACCTTCCGTTTTTGTGGAGGGAAGCGAATTCTGCCCCCGGGTGTTCGTAAATTGAGGGTTTGGTAAAATAGTGAGCTGTGCATTTTATATTAATTGAAATCGGACTTTGTACCGCTATCTAGTGAACTCGGAGGCTGAGATTGCGTCTGCAGATTCTTTTCTTGCCTAACACGTTGCTTTATGCGTATTCTTATTGTATTAAAACTTCCAAGGTACGGAAGGAAACACTATAGCTTGGTTGGTTCAAACTCAAACTTATTTCAATTAGTTCATTACAAGCACTTTTGATTGACAAAATCGAAAGGGCTACAGTCCTATTCACAAGGCATAATGACTTGTGAAAGTACGTACTGTAGTCTGTTGCCCATTCTTAAGCCTAGATCTCTATGGAAAAGAATGGATAAGAAACTCCATGTTGGTTAGATCATAATTCCTTAATAAAATAACCCAATGCATTATCCTTGACACAAGTCAAAACATTCCCCAAACACCGCAACTTTTCCTCAAACTCAAGAAAAAAAAATACAGCAATAACAATGTGAAAATCCCACCGCATCACACATACAAAACGCGACCTCCGAAAAACCTATTCAACACGTATGACAGTACTTGCCCACGTCACATCGTCCACTATAACTCATGTGGCGTGCGTGATCAGCATCTTATCCCGAACCGTTCATATGACGGGCGATTTACCCCGTGACAATGTCGCTTCGACCGCCCGCAGACATAATGAAAGGTCCTTTCTCGGCTCAACGGGCAAGCCGACAGGCAGCCGCAAAAAAGATAACATCCTTATGAAGCTCCGGTCACACTGACCTCTTGGACACGATCTATACGCTGAACCGCGCGTTTTGCAACAGCTAGCGATAGCGATAGCGAGCAGTGGAGGAAACAAATGGAGAACAATTAAAGTTGTTTAAGTACAGCACGCCATCGGGGGCGTCGGCCACAGGTGCCTCTAAAGCTGGGGGCCTAAGCCATGGACCCACAAGTTTTCGCGAAGTGACATGCAAGCGACGCGACAGTACTAAGAAAATAACGAACGCACGTATCGTGGGACGCAAGTCTCAAGTCGCATCGCGCGAGGCCGTGACCGCGGCCTGAGGCGCATCCCACGCAGGATGTGGGACATGACTGCAATAGGAAGTCGCGCGACAACTCATATCAGGTTGGAACAGTTACCTACACTAGTTGAACAATCGGCGCAAGCTAATTTCTCCCCGTATCCAGCAGCGAAAATGCTGCAGTTTGACAAGAGTTTGAGAATCACAGAAATGATTCCCGTATAAACCGATGCAAAGTCTCCAACAATAATATGAAAACCGAAGAATAATTTCATCAAGTTTATATATTTTGTTCTTCGAAATTAGGATGAATGAAATTAGATAACTTTGAAACTGATCCTAATATTATTCGTATAAAGGTTAAGCATAAAATTAATTAGCTCACCCCACAGAGAAATATTCGCCTATATTTTGGTATAATCTTTACATAATTATAGACCCAAACTTTTCTAAATTTCGGATACGCGTACTGGAGGCACTGAAATTAAATTAACCCCCACATTCGTTGGGGTAGCTTGTTATATGAGTACGTGTATGGATTTCAATTTGCTGCCAACATAAAGTAAATTACAAGGGTCAGGCTAACTTTAAATCTTATTTAGGCGACACAAGGAAAGATTAACTATGGTAGTGGTTCAATTAGGGACAGCCCGCCGACTGTTAATGGCTCCGACGAGTTATGCCGCCATGATGGATTTTCTGTGTATGCCTCAAAACATTAACATGGCCCCAACATGTTCCTGGGTCGTTAATAGGTCGTTAGTAACAATGTCTATGCCAGAAATACACATAGACACGTCTCGCTAAATCTAAACTTCTTTATTGTCTATAGTTCTATACTTATCAGAATCAGAATTAATTATTTGTAAAACATAGGTATAAACATTAAGGATCTTAAAAATAGTTAGAGCTCTTGCTATGTTTTGTCGTTAATGACACACAAATTTGAATAGAGAAAAAAAAACAATCATTACAAATAAAATGTCAATAAAAATACATACTTCAAATAATAAAATGCCAATATAATTAAAAATCATAAAAAGAATACCATAATAAAATGTAAATTAAGAATAGAAAAATCGCAAAGCAGAAAAATGTATACCAAAAAAATATCATTTAAATAGGTATTCGTCCACACTGTAGTAACATTTGTTTAATAGTATCCCCTAAAGAGATATATATATCGTATACCTACTAGCATATTTCTGATTATGTAGATATCAGTTTGTCTGCCTGCCACCTTTTCGCGACATTTAATGGCTGAACAGATTAGGCAGGCAAGACAGACAGGTAGACCATGACCTGGGTTAGAATGAAGGATACTTTTTATCGCAATAGTTCTTTCCCGTGGGATAGTTTCCGACCCCAACGGGCAATTCCGTGGGCAAAACCTGACCTAAAACTAAAGTCCCTTTACTTTTTATTTTAGGACATCCAATATTCCAAAATGGTTCCAATTCAGTATTCATTGTATATTTTCTTTATTAGGGACTACATTATTGGGTCGTATTGTAGTCCCAATTTCATCAAAATAATAACTTAGATACGTCTTTGTGAGTAAAAAATAGCTTGAACGTTGGTTATTTGCGAATCGAAATTTAGCTGAAATCATTGCTGAAATTGTATAATGGATGTAAGCCATTCGTATGAAAACATGTTATTTTCGATAGTAGGTACCTACAGATCCTAATTTCCTATTAATACCTTTATGAGAACTCGGAGAGGAGCTCGTGGCTAAATAATAACAGCCGCTCGGTTCGATCTTTAGGTTAAGCCGTGCTTGCCTAGGTTGGTCTGTGGATGGGTGACCATGCACATATTACATACCGAGTTTCCTCCGTGCCTCGGAAAGCACGTTAAGCCGTTCGTCCCGGCTGTCAATTGTAGATCTTTGACAGTCGTCACAGGTACCTAGTCAGTGGCCCAAAATTCTGACAGCCAGTCTTACCAAGGGGTATCGTATTACCCAGTTCGCTCCATGTAAAATACTGGTATTCAGCTGCATCCGGTTAGACTGGAAGCCGACCCCAACATAGTTGGGAAAAGGCTAGGCAGATGATGACCTTCAAGAGAACTCGGGTAGATAACAAAAACCAGATTTTGAATGTGCTCATCACAAAATATACACGTAGGTAATAAACACAATTCGAAATTGCAAAATATTTTTATTTGACATCCTTATTACATATTGTATTACACATTACAGACTATAAGTTAAAAAATAAATGGTAAAGCAAAAATTTTTGGTTTCCAATCGATTCTGATTCTAAAACTTTGTAGATCTCGGGGACTCGGGGTAGTTATGAGTTCTCGGCGTTTTCCACACTTCTATACTTGGCTATAGTTCGTGTTTTCAAGAGTTTAACAATACTACGCAAAACTCAATTGAAAGACATGTACCTTTGGCCTTTGGCCTGGCTTAGCCCTTCTTCCAGTCAAAAATGACGAACAATAATAATTATGAAGATGAATGGACCTCTTTTTCACAAACAAAGCCGAATTCATGGGAACACTCAATGTCGTTTAGTTTCCCGTCGTTCAAAAAGATGGAACCACAGAGCTCTTTGCCTAACGCGTTGTTTGGCTCGTTATCTGACCATCTACTGTAGCCTGCTTCTTCTAAAGTTTGATCTGAAAAAAAACATGGTTTTATAATCTATTGACTTCGTACCTAGCAACTGTTATGTGGAAGTCGGATAAGCAGTCGAACCATCCTCTAAGGAGTAAGTTCCAAAGGTTCATATCATTTAATATCACTATTACCATGTGGACTTTGAAATTAATGATCACAAAAAGCATAACCAGGGGGTTTAAAAAGGCCGATTTATCAGAATCGTAATAGGATAATAATAAAGGGTGTAAAAAACCTCTTAACGAAGCCGAAAGGCACTTATTCTCCCCGTCATTCATTGCGATCATTTTTTTGTTCTACGCCACACCTGGGAACCTTCTAGTGACGGAGATATTAGGTGTCAAAGTTCCAACTTTTTGACAATTTTTTTTAAATACAAGTTTTTGTTGGAAGATTTTTACTTTAAACACCAACACTCCCCCGTACTATTCTATCCAGCCATCAGCACAATGTTTTGAGTGCGTTACATTTAGTTCTACCATAAAACATGATTGTTCACCCCAAAAAAAAGGCGTTTCCCAGCAATAATTTATGCGTAAAGTTACTTAGTTTGATGTACAGAATGCTTGGTTGACGACTTCGTGATGAGGTTTTTTACACCCTGTATGTACGTGTGCTACAATATCGCATTGGGTCTAGTCTAGTCATAATATTATGTAATTGTTGGCGAAAAATATAAACAACATTTTTTTTCAGAAACCCCTTTCCACTAGATTACATAAATACAATTGAAATACTCACTAAAAATTGTTTTAAACACCGGCGTAGCATTTCCGACCGGCTTATCGGCTCTGAATCCAGCGAAGAAGAAAAAGAAGGCCCTGGACCCCTGAACCTTCTCTTCAGTGTTCGTAAGATTGAAGATAGCGTCATGTTCTGCCTCTGAGTTGATGACCAGCAAGTGGGCCATCTCAGCCTGGCACTCGGAGTACGCCTGGCTCCAGGTGAATGGGATCCGAGGGATCTTGTAGCAGCTACCAACTGATGAGTAGTATTTATAGTCTGGAAATTGGAGCAGTTTGTTAGTGATGACTGAGGTCTGACCTGCTTAGATCCAGTTTATTTCATTTGGGTATTTTTTTGCATTTAACAGGCCCCTACTATTGAACTTGCTCAATCTTTGGAAATTCTTAACCCAGAATAACATCCAGACTACAAAACTTGTACTATGTAATATCATATTTTCAGCTAATGTTACTCACCTTTTCCATAAACACCACAGTGTTCGTCATATGGAGCATCTTTAGCATCCACCTTGCAGATAAACGGGAGCTCTTGGAAGCACATCATATTTTCGATGTCCCCCGTGCGCGTCGCTGCATCACATCGTCCCAAAATGTTCATCTGGGCTTGGTGAGATTGTTCATCAGAATTTGTTGGACTCACTAAAATAATTTTATAGGAGTTTAAAATAGGTCCTGGTAGACTTTTTTTCACAAAGTGGTAAAAAATGCCTAACGCATACCGCTCCGTTCGGAGAGAGGGTTTGGTTATTTTACTGTCACTTGGTGGATAAGCCACAAAAACTGCTACGCATGACGTTCGCGACCCAACCAGCGCAGCCCTCTTGCGGGCACCAAACTCCTTTGGCGATGTCCAGGCTCACCTGAGACATTACCACCACTCGTGAGGGCCGTGCAATGCGACGTTGATAGACTCCCAGAACGATCGCGCGCTGGTACCTCCTAGGGCGGCATCAGGTCGCCATGGCACCTCCTCCACCGGCTGTCCTCTTGCGACGAATCATGTCAGCGAGGGTGTCTTTCTCCCTGATGAGCTCCGCCACGCGCCGCCTCCTTCTGCGAACTTACGTCTTCGCAGAAGGATGCTACTGTCTCCCATGACACTTTGCTGTAGACCATTGACCTTGGCCACGGCCGGCGAGGAGAGGTCTGCCCCGATTGCTGCTGCGAGAGCAAGGTGCTGCACCACCACAGCAGGACAATGCGCGGGGGTGACGGAAAGACACCGTCCCTTGTCACCTCCGTGCCCACTTTTCCAGGATCAGCTGGATAGCCCCCACGGTCTAGTGACTTGCACTGGGAGTCAAACAAAGTCAACACATTTTTTTCTGCTACTCTCTCTTGTCCACCCGTTACAGTACCTATCCTCACTAATCCTCACACGATACTTCCATCTTTTCTTTGGCCTTCCTCTCCCTCTCTATTCATCAACATTTAGCTTAACTTTAAGATAATTACTTCAGAACCTTATTTTATACTCACAATCAATAATCGGTTGCTCCTCAGCAGATTCGTGTTTCTGACCATCATCTCCTACCCAAACGTAGTCTCCTAGATCTGGAAACTGCTTGAACATGGAATGAAGCTGCATGATATCATAGTCTGAGGCCGGGATCATGAGCTGGGCTCCTTCTATACCGCACAGGTCGTTGAGCTGCCAGTGCCGTGCCTTCTCTATGTGGAACTTGTAGAAGGCATCAGTTTTCTTGTTATAGACGTAATCGTTGCGGTATTGTTTGGTGATTTTCGGTGTGGCCGTTACTGTTGATGCTGCAACGTTAATGTGGATAATGGTGACTATAAGTTACTTGATAAACGGAGTAGGTATTTGGGTGGTATCCCAAGACATAAACAGGCTTCTGACAGCTCCTATTTCATTTTGATTCCTGATTTGTAGGCGTATAGGTACTTAGGTAGATCTAGGTACCTACCTTCCCACAGAGGGCTTCTGCCAATGTGAAAAGCATTGAATTAACGCGAATAAAACTTAAGACCTATGCATAATACGCCGTAGCCATTTACATTTAAAGTAGTTACCGTAGACCAAAAAGGCTGTCAATGTGACCACAAAAGACAAGTGACCTACGAATTAACAAACGTCAGTACTGTGAACCTCAGAATGTTAAACTTGACCTCTCCTGAACCTGACTACTTATACATAGCTAGTCATACATAATGGTCAAAAAAATACATCACACATTGCGTTCATGACTTTTATAGTTTGTACTTAATATTTTCTCAGCGACGTTATCGTTTATTGTTGTTTTGTGGCGATAGGTATTCATTATCTAACAGTTAATTATTTAACTTGGTGACTTTCCTTGTGTAGGTAGGTACTTGTGTCATCAGTAGAGTATTTATCTAATAAAATACCACCTACTGATGTACAATTGGTGGTATCACTACATTATAAAACAAAGTCCTCTGCCGCGTCTGTCTGTCTGTTCACGATAAACTCAACAATTACTGAACGGATTTTCATGCCGTTTCCACCAATCGACAGAGTGATTCATGAGGTAGATTTAAGAATATAATTTGTCAAGGTTTTGTGTAAATTGGTTGAAATATGACGATTTATTAGTGGAAAAGTGCCGGAAAAAGTCAAGTCGCTTGTAAGCTTTCGTCGAACACGCTGCCTGTACAGACAAAACGTGTATTTTTATGTAGTATTTTATTTTATTAGGTCGCCACAGTAATTTCATGTAGGTACCTTACATTTCGTTCATACTCTTTAGTATAATTGTTATATTTTAATCTCGTACAGTATATGTCGTTATTTTTATCAGTTTTAAATTTTGAAAACAAAGTGTTAAGTACTTGTAACACGTCATAAACTGTACGAGATAAAATATAACAATTGAATACTCAAATTATAAATGCACAGAGATGAACAGTGTGCCACGTCTTGAAACATATACCTATTATGCCTTTGAGAGGTATTTCCGTTTTATATAGTAACGGATAATCTTATGTATTTTTTACTAATAATGTCAGTTATCACTACCTACCAGTAAACAACACCTGAACGCCTAAATACTACTCCATTTGCACTGTAGGAATAACAACTTTCGGGGCCGAGCCAAGTATTCAAGAAAATTGGTAGGTATATGTTTTAACACTATTTTTTGTAATTAAGTAATTATTGAAATTACATACACAGTATAACACAGAGCACAAAAATCACGTATTTCTCCATAATTATCTTGAAAGGCGGCTGCTCCCAAGATGTTCTCGGCACAAACTACAGTCCCCGACCACCGATAAGTACTTTTTTTTATTATAATATGCCAGTAATTAAGATAGCGAATAAAAAAATTCCCGCGATGTGACTTTTTGGAATTTACGTACCGTCATTTGGCTGAAATTGTTATTTTCGATAGTAGGTACCTACTGATACTAATTTCCTATTGATCCTATATCCTATTACTTGATACCTTCTAGGGAACTCGCCTAGATACTAAAAACCACATTATGAATGTGCTCATCACAAAATATACACGTAAGTTGTTATAAAATAAAATTCCAAATTGCCAATTCGAAAGGTATTTTTATTTTTCATCCTTTCCTTTATTCATTTAACATGCATTCAACACATTTTTATATATTTCTTAAAAAAAAAACATTTAAAAACATTGAAAAATATTAAAAAATAGGGATCCACCGGTGTCGGGATCAGGATCCAAGCTACCTAGATGGTAAGACACAGGATGCGAGCCGTATCGAGGAGTACTGCCTTCTGAATCATGCCTTTTTGATCCAACCGCCTAAGGAGAACTTCGAAAGATGGTCGTCGACCATCGGCACAATGATAGCCGAGCTCACATTAAACATGTCGACAACCTCGTGTGCCTAGTCGAGATATTTTATTTGTCTTTATCGACATCGACTTTGTATCATTACGCGGCGCGCTAATCGGTCTATCACCACTATGTCAGGCCTATTGGCAATAACAGTCCTGTCAGTAATGATAGACTGATCCCAGTACCTACAGCGTGACATGCATGGTCTTTCTCGAGAACTGAGTCGGGCACTTACTTGTAGTACGGTACCTCAGATTCCACAAGTTTATATTTCAAGGCACGTTGCTGGTGAATAATCCTGGCTACTTGTTTGTGCCTGTGCAAGTACTCGTTGTTAGCCAGACGAGAACAACCAGAAATAATATGTCTGATGGACTCACCCGGACGGTGGCATGCCCGACACAGGTCAACCGTCCCGTACTTCATAATAAAAATATTTCCGGTAGTTCGTCAACATAACTTCGTCCATAATCGTACAGACAAAACCCTCAGTTTCCCCGAAGAGGTCGCCGAAACGTAGCCAGGACACGGATGCTAGAAAATCTACATCAGGCCCGTGAAGAGCCCGGTAGAGGCGCCCGTGAAGCTCCTATTATTTATACGAGTATTTTAATACACTCAGACTATAAGTTAATAACTAAATGGTAAAGCAAATATTTTTGGTTTCAAGAGATTTTTATTCTCAGCGTTTTCCACACGTTTTTTTTAACAATACTGCGCGATACTTAACTGTAATTTCAGTTAAACTAAACCCACATCCTAAGAGCTAAACCAGATCTATCCGCCTGGAATCGCAATTTACCGTGACGCGCTAACATCCAAAAGTTCACTTGCATATATATAGGTTCTTTTGGCAAGCGGAATCAAAATTAATGACATTTTGTTTTTTCATTACAAAACCGTTCACGAATGACAACAGCGTCCCCCTGTCATTAACATTGCAAACGCCAAGTTATTCTTGTAGTACTTTAACTGCGCGGGCCAATCGGTCTAGCTCAGCCCTTATTCCAGTCGACAATGACGATACAATAATTATGAAGATGAATGGACCTCTTTTTCACAAATAAAACCCAATTCATGGGTACATTCAACGTCATTTAGTTTCCCGTCGTTCTTGAAAATGGAGCCACAGAGCTCTTTGCCTAACGCGTTGTTTGGCTCGTTATCTGCCCATCCGCTGTAGCCTGCTTCTTCTAAAGTTTGATCTGAAAATATACAAGGTTTATTATTATCGAATTCGATCAAATGGACGTCATTATCACACGCTCCACTTGAGAAACAATATGCACTTGGCACCTTTTGCATATTACCTTCTGCTGGTTTCCAAAATGGGTACGTATCATAATACCTAAGTTTATCTTTACTATTTTCGATATAACTACGGTCCAAAGACCTACTGTTTAAAATACCTAAAGATCGTTTCACAGATTTTTGATATAACTAATGAACGGAATCCATAAAGCTCCATTCATCTACGGTTGACTCACCTACGGTTTAAACATGCGCGCGTGTTAATTGCATTTCCTTTCTGATACATAAAACATACAAAGTACCAAGGAAATAAAGGAGAACTCAGTACGGCATAGTATTTTCTGCATTGGGTCCTGCTAGCTGGCGTGAGGCGCGTAGGCCGAAAGCCGGCGGAGCGACGACGATATTTGTGACAGAAAGTGGGTGTGTAATGTAAAATGCGAGCGTAGCGAGCGCGCGTCACACACACATCCAATCAATGTCATAGTCAATATCTTAAAAAACATTAGATTAATCGTTCGTTAGTGGGATTGATTTTAGTTGAATTAATATTAGGGAAGTTAAACAGTAGTTGAGTCGACCAATATGTGTTATGAACATATGTGAATCAACCATAGTATCGAAAATAGTTAGGATAAACTAAGGTATTCTGATACGTAACCGTCTTAATACAAGAAAAAATAGGTTTGCTCACTGAAAATAGTTTTAAACACCGGCGTAGCATTTCCAACCGGCTTATCAGCTCTGAATCCAGCGAAGAAGAAGTAAAAGACCCTGGACCCCTGAACCTTCGCTTCAGTGTTCGTAAGATTGAAGATAGCGTCATGTTCTGCCTCTGAGTTGATGACCAGCAAGTGGGCCCCCTCAGCCTGGCACTCGGAGTACGCCTGGCTCCAGGTGAATGGGATCCGAGGGATCTTGTAGCAGCTACCAACTGATGAGTAGTATTTGTAGTCTGGAAAAAGAGCAGAAGATTGTTACTGATGACTGAGGTCTGTACTGGATCCTGTTTCTTGAGTAATAAACTGTTATTTCATATTTATTTATTTTGCATTCCATATTGTATAAGATGTTATAGAGGGCTTAAAGCTAGGTACATAAATATGGACCCTGTAAGGGCACAGCAAAGTTGGAGAGCGAAAGTGGGCTTTAATTTTTCTAATTAGTTGGTAATACTAAAGTAACAATACTTAAAATTAAAAATCATATATTTTTAATTGTATATTGTGTATTAATTTAAAATTTGTCATTTAAATATTCATTAATAGTAAGTATAATAGCATTTATATAATAAAAATTGTTGTAATTTATTAATGAATGAATTAAATTTTTGTTCCTTTTTAATTATTTCCGGCAATTTATAATTATAATAATTATATTTTCTTTTTTTTTGTTAAGTTTGCAGATGGTTCATTTTCTGCATTTTAAAGTACCAGTATTGAAGTTGCCCAATCTTTTGGTTAACCTCGGGTGTAAGAAGGCTTATTCCTTCGAAATTCTTAACACACAATAACATATCTAATACAAAACTTGAGTCCGTAGTAAATTAGATACTATGTATAATATTTTTCCAGTCTAACCAAGGGTGTCGTATTACTCAGTACTAACTGGATTTTAGAGGCAGTCGCTCCACGTAAAAAATACCAGTGGGTATTTAGCTGCATCCGGTTAGACTGGAAGCCGACCAAAGAAAGCCTGGAAAGACTAGGCAGACGATGAATATTTTATATTTTCGCTTATATCTTTTACTCACCTTTTCCATAAACACCACAGTGCTTGTCATATGGTGCGTCTTTAGCTTCCACCTTGCAGATGAACGGCAGCTCTCGGTAGCACATCATATTTTCGATGTCCCCCGTGCGCGTCGCCACGTCACATCGTCCTGAAGTGTCCGCCAGGCCTTGGTATGCTTGTTCACTAGAACTTGCTGGACTCACTGCAAGCATTATAAACGAGTTTAGAAATAGTAGATTCCTTTTACCTCCCTATGTATATTGCGATGAACAACGCTCTTCCTTAAAAGTAGTAGCAAAAAAGTAGCAAACCAAGCGGTAATAATTCTAATTAATTATTGCAGACAATCAAGCATGCAAATATCTAAACATTATACGAGTAGTTAAGCCTATTAATAACTTTAATTATCAAAGAGTCTATAGGATAATCATATTCACTAAACCGACATAACTAGTTCATCAAGTCATATCATAGATCTCATTTAGGTGATCATTTGGGTTTTAGGTTAGGCGGCCCAGTGGTGGCGGCCCCGACTTACGAACAGTAAGTCGTGGGTTCGAACCCAGACAGGCGCATTACTTTGTGTAATTTATTTCATCACCACTGATCTCAAAACGGTGAAGGAAAACATCGTGAGGAAACCGGCATGTCCTAGAATCAAAAATTCGAAGACATGCGACATCTACCAATCCGCACTGGGCATTTCTTGTCATTGAGAGGAGGCCGTGTCCCAGCAGTGGGAACATTATAGGCTGATGATGATGATGATACCCAAAAGTACACCCATATTTCGCCAGTTATGTATAAGTCGCATATGATAGGCGGTGAGTCTATTGCCATCAAGTGGGAACTCCGTGGCTGCTAATAAGAAACTCCTGATAGAAAAACCCGAATGAGACTTTGCCCGACGTCGACCACATTCTCGGCTAAACACATTATTGTAAGTTTGTTCCCAAAATATGGAAATAGTTTTCTAAACGAAATGTAAAACTAGATCCTGCATTGACGATTTTTTTTGCGTTATCATTCTAAAGTGATAAACATTGACTAAAGCTATCAACAAGACTTCAATTTGATTACTGGCTTCTCACTGCGTTGGCAGAAGGCGAACTTGGATAAATTCTATTATAAATATCTTTTAATCAGCCCTTAATACTCACGTAACGTGATTGCAAAGCCACCGCGGCGGCACGTGCAGTTTGCGTGGGTGACACGGCGTGAGGGGCCAACAATACGGCAAGACCATAAGGCAAGCGGACACAGTTAAAAAACTCTAAATTATGTTGACTAGTAGGTAGGTTTAGTCAAGCTTGTAGTATTGAATGAAAGTGCCGGCACAAGTGACACCGCGTTGTCATCACGTTTGACGTATTGTGTGAACCAACACATACTGCAGACAGGCAAGCCTGAACTGATTTTTATAAACCTATTGAAATGCGATGGGCTCCGATCTGGTGCGGATGTAGGGAGTGTGCGTTTAGCTTTATGATTCCTGCCCTCGACCCATAATACTTGGGGTCGAGGGCGCTTCTCATTTTTTTTTCTTCTATTCTCTTCTGTAACCATTACAGTATCAATTACTCCTTTTTCTTTCATAGCAATCCTTACACAAATCGCTGATCTTTTCTTTGGCCTTTCTTTCCCTCTACATCCATCAACATTTGATGAATTACCTACTAAAAAACCTAATTTAATACTCACAATCAATAATTGGTTGCTCCTCAGCAGATTCGTGTTTCTGACCATCATCTCCTACCCAAACGTAGTCCCCTAGATCTGGAAACTGCTTGAACATGGAATGAAGCTGCATGATATCATAGTCCGAGGCCGGGATCATGAGCTGGGCTCCTTCTATACCGCACAGTTCGTTAACATGCCAGTGCCGTGCCTTCTCTATGTGGAACTTGTAGAAGGCATCAGTTTTCTTGTTATAGACGTAATCGTTGCGGTATTTTTTGGTGATTTTCGGTGGGGCCGCTACTGTTGATGCTGCAACGTTTATGAGGATAGGGTTGACTATAAGTTTATTAATAAACGGAGTAGGTATTCGGGTGGTATCTCAAGATATAAACAACACGACAGCTAGCTCCTATTTCATTTTAATTCTATATTTTTAGGTGTTAAAGTAACCTGCCTTCCTACTGAGGGCTTCTGCCAAACTGAAAGCGTTAATGTGAAACTATGTATATTTAAATCCCATGTATAACCCGGTTACATTATCTCTGGACCTGGCGTCGATGACTTTTATAACAATAAAAATCCAAACGTAACAATTAAATGTTGAAAAAACAAGCACTATCGTTTATTACATGTCTTGATATTTTCATTTCATTGTTACGTTTGGACTTTTATTCATCAACGCCAGGTCCAGAGATAATGTAATCGGGTAGTACCCATGTGTGGAATGGACTGAATGCCCGAACGAATATATTATGATGCTCTATGACTGAAAAGACAGCGATTTCGAGTGGAAAACCCCATTAAAGTGGAAGCTCCATGGTAGCCCGCGAAATTTAAATTTACTTACGTGTTTTGCAATTTGCAGGTCAGTGTCAGGTTGTATGTTGATTATAATATGATTCGCGGCTGTAAGACGTATGTAGTTCCAGAATTTAAAATCATCAAACATTCATATTCAGTTCATGTAACATTCTTGACAGTTATATGAACTTAGAGGGTTGTATTGATGATTTTAATGAAAAGAAAAAACGTAAGAAAAATTGAATTTCTGAAGCATTCACCTTAACACTTTGAAAATCGAACTCAAGATCTCGGCATTGTCAGCAGTCTAGAGTCGTCTGAGTTGTCGATAAAGACCACGAAGGCTGTCAATGTGTATAGGTACTTTATGTAGGTACAAGGTACAATTTATTTTCACAAACGTCAGTACCACAGCCAGTAGGTACTCTGGACTCAAAATCTTGAACTTGACCTCTCCTGAACCTGACTACTTATACATAGGTCGACATATAAATGGTCATAAATATCAATCATATATTGCGTTCATGACTTTTATAGTTTAGTATTTTCTTCGAGATGTTGGTTATCATTTATTAATTAAGTTGTGGCGATAGGTATTATTTAGTATATAGTTTATTATTTAACCTGGTGACTTTCCTTGTGTAGGTAGGTACTTGTGACAACAGTAGAGTATTTATCTAATCTAACTAATATATATTGATTTTTTGTTTGTGTTTGTTTGTTACTATTAACTAAAAACAATTTTTGTCACCAGGCGGATAGAAATACCTCTTAAAACAGAGTTATTTGCATGCGCTGCCAAAACAGTTGTATATCATTGAAAACACTGTTTTTTCCAAATCCGCGCGGACGAAGTCGCGAGCGAAGTGCTAGTTATCTAATATAACAACTAGTGTACAGTCAATAAAAGAGTTAGGTATGCAGGCTAGCAACCTTCTTACTAAATATAAATTAATCAGAAAAGAATGGCGGAAGAGTAGGAAAACATAATTTCCACTTCCCCCCATCAGCAGGAGATATAAAAACAAAGCCAATAATTATAGCCAAGTATTGAAAACGAAACAGAGCGCTTTTATTTAAGTGTTACCTAGTGTGTACCTAGTAGTATTAGTGAAAACCGGATTTGCTCGGTAAGGTATTTGTTTTAACACGTCCATTTTTTTAGTAACTAATTATTGAAAATAAAAATACTCACACAGTATAACACAGAGCACAAAAATCACGTATTTCTCCATAATGATCTTGTCAGACGGCCGCTCCCAAGATGCTCTCCGTACAAACAACAGTCCCTGACCACCGATAAGTGCTTTTATTACTTATATGCAAGTAATAAAGATAGTGGAGCTAACATTAATAGTTTATTTACACTTGATTATAAACTGTTCCTCGGAACCTATAAAAATCCCACGCATTGTAGGTAAACAAAATATGTTTTGGACTATTTCTTTCTTTTCCAATCAATATTTTCGGAATACACTTGACGTAAGCGTGCGTATTTTTTAATCCGCGTCTCTGAGCGTTGGGTTCTTCTAGGTTTAAACCCACGGATTTTACTTGTTTATATACATCTAAACAAGTAAAGTCTGTTTTGTATCTGCATTTTCTTTCTCAGTGCATGCCGTGGCAGCCTTTAATTAAGGCTACACTATACAATGTTAAATTCAACATGACTTTTACAACTTGTATTTTCGGTTTATGCTTTGTTGGTTGTCTTTAAATAATAAATAAATAAACCCCGGAATGGGTGATGAATCTCATCACAGAGGCGACTATTTAGCGTGCAGTACATCTGTATGTCATCATCATCATCAGCCTATTAATGTTCTCACTGCTGGGACACAGGCCTCCTCTGTATGAGAGGGAATGGGCTATAATCCACCACACGGGCCCAGTGCGGATTGGTAGATGTCACATATCTTCGAATTTTTGGTTCTAGGACATGCCGGTTTCCTCACGATGTTTTCCTTGACCGTTTTGAGAGCAGTGGTGATGAAATAAATTACACAAAGTAATGCGCCTGACTGGGTACGAACCCACGACTTACTGTTCGTAAGTCGGGGCCGCCACCACTGGGCCACCGCTGCTCTCATCTTGCATCTTGCATCTGTATGTACTGCACGTTAAATAGTCGCCTCTGTGACTATTCACCATCACATCATTTCATGTGTGGTTCTATCACCAGATCGAGTCTTAAGTCCTCCCATTATCCGCTGCCAACTGCCGCCTTGATCCTTCAGGGAGCAGATGAAAGGTACGAGAATACTTTGATCATCTCTAAGTTGTGTTTAGTACTTATTGTCCTTTTTTCTATTTTGTTTTACGTTTTATTATGGATGTCAACACCAAAATGCGCGCACACTGTATATTTGTATCGAAGTAAACGAGAGCGAGAGAGTTACTGGGCGGTCTGGTTTTAGAAGAAAATAATGAATATAAATATAAATATTAAAATAAAAAAAGTGTGTGTTAGGTATTTGTGAAATGGGACGGGGCCGGACCTTGCGGAACACCAATATGGTTTCCGCAAGGGGCGCTCTACGGTGGACGCCATCATGCGCGTGAGAGCCCTCACGACGAGGGATGCGGTGTCCAGGGGTGGGGTGGTCTTGGCGGTGTCTCTCGACATCGCCAACGCCTTCAACTCCATGCCCTGGAGCTGCATAAGGGAGGCACTCCGGTATCACCGGGTGCCGACCTACCTTCGTCGTGTGGTCGGGGACTACCTGACGGATAGGGCCGTCATCTACCCCGGTCGCAGCGGAGACTGGAACCGGCGAGAGATGTCGTGCGGTGTTCCACAGGGATCGGTTCTGGGGCCGTCCTTGTGGAACATCGGGTACGACTGGGTGCTGCGCGCCGACCTCCCTAGCGGTGTCAGCGTAGTTTGCTACGCTGACGACACGCTGGTGCTGGCACAGGGGAGGTCGCACGAGGCGGCGGCCGACACTATGACACGCGGGGTTGCGATAGTCGTTGAGAGGATCCGGCAACTGGGTCTCGAGGTGGCATTGCACAAGTCCGAGGCCATGTGCTTTCATGGGCCTCGGAATGCGCCACCTCCGGGATCCTCAGTGATGGCAGGAGGGGTTTCCATCGGCGTCGAGTCGACGTTGAAGTACCTGGGACTTGTCCTCGACAGCCGGTGGAACTTCGTGGAGCATTTCCGACGTTTGGCCCCCAAACTGGAGCGGACAGGGGCTGCCTTCAGGCGGCTCCTGCCCAACCTGGGGGGGCCAAACGCCTCCTGCCGGAGGCTCTACGCGGGAGTCGTGCGGTCCATGGCCCTTTACGGGGCCCCGGTGTGGGCACGTTCATTGAAGCGGCGTGCCGCCCACCACTTGAACGTGCCCCAGAAGGTGGTAGCCGTAAGGCTGGTCCGGGGGTACCGCACGATCTCCCGCGAGGCGGCGAACCTCCTTGCCGGATTGCCGCCATGGGATCTGGAGGCAATAGTCCTCGCGCGCCTACACGAGTGGCGCGCGGAGGCGCTACGCCGGGGGGAAACTCCGCTGCCGCGGCAAATTGTCGCTCAGCGGACGGACTTCCGGCGGGATCTCATGGCGACATGGAGAGAGCGACTATCGCAACCCCGTGCAGGGCACGCCACAATAGTGGCGATAAGTCCCCTCTTTGAGGAGTGGCTGGAGAGACGCCACGGCGTCCTCACCTTCCGCCTGACGCAGGTTCTTACCGGACACGGATGTTTCGGTAAGTTCCTGCACCGAATCGGGCGGGAGGAAACGCCCGGGTGCTATCATTGTGAGGATAGGCCGGAGGACACGGCGGAGCACACTGTGGAGGTGTGCCCTGCTTGGGTGGAGCACCGCCGTGTCCTCGAGGTGGCGATCGGCGGCGGCGACCTCTCGCTCCCGGCCTTGGTTCGTGCCATGGTCCGGAGCGAGACGGAATGGGACGCCGTCACCTCCTTCTGCGAAGCAGTCATGCTAGCGAAGGAGGTGGCGGAACAGGACAGGGAGAGATCCTTACGTCCCGGCCGCCGCGGGAGACGCCCCGGGCGTCGGGGGCCACGTGGTGGCTTCCGGCCACCGTAGGCGCGGGCCTGTGGACGGGGAGCTATGGGCTAGCTCGCCGTCCGTACGTCTCATGACGACAGGCCGTGTCGACGGCGCGTTCGTGTTCCACGCGCGCCTCAAAGAGAGTCAGCAATAAGGAAGGGGTCCGCAAGGGCCGAAGCCTGCCGGGGCTGCGGGACTATTCGAAAGAGATACCGTGGCCCCGGAACACAAAGGGCGATGAAGGAACATGGATGGGTTTTAGTCAGTAAAAGTCTGACACTCCCTCCTGCTCAGCCCAGAGCGGGAGAAGTCATTTGATGATTTCCCATCCGAAAAAAAAAAAAAAAAAAAAAGGTATTTGTGAAATATGACTCGTTAGCGGTTTAGGTACGAATATGTTGTCTCTCCTTCCCCCTTAAATCCATCCAAAGGTTGTCTTTAAAAGATCGCTTTTAGCGATAAGACCGCCCATTGTGTCACCCTTTGTGAAATGTTTTACATTTGTATCTGTAATTTGTATGGTGTACATAATAAAGAGTATTCTATTCTATTCTATGTTGACTTCATGTTTTCAATGCAGACCCATACCTACGACAAAAAAATAAAGACTTAGAACCCTCTAACGATGATTCTAAGACCACTCTTTGCAATTATTTTCTATCGTGCCGATTTCGTCGAATTATGTATACCTAGAGTCCGTCCACGGTCTTAGAAATAATCTTCATGTTCTTTTCGTGTTGATGGCAGGAATTTAGCGATGAATTGGGCAACTTTAGTAGCGTCCATCAGTCCCTGTAACTGCAGATAGTCGGCAGATCAGTACACACATTAAGGCAGAGTTATGACGAATATTAAAAAAAAAAATTGATTTGCTTGAACAAAAATCGACTTAAAAAACATGAATGGTGTTGTCAGCCCCTTAAGGGGGGGAAGCGCCAGGGCAGCCCACAAAAGCAAAGCTGTAAAACAATAACATTGTCAAACTATTTTTTAAGAAAGGTAAAGAGGTCAAGCGCACTATATTTGGTGCTTACTGCACCTCTTTTTCCACTTGCAGTCTGTGGGGTCATTATTCTCAAAAATCATACAAGCGCCCTTCGCGTCCAATACAATAACGCATTCAGGGTGCTGATGGGGTTGCCCCGATACCGCAGCACATCGGGGATGTTTGCTGAAGCTCACGTAGACTGTTTCTACACGGTGATGCGGAAACAGTGCACATCCCTGGAGGTCTACTCTCCAAGCACGAAATCCGTAGTTTCGGCCGAAGTTACGGTCGTTTCCTACTCTGTATCACTTACGGACATAAAATTCGTCAGGGGCCCGAACTAAAAATGAATGACAACACGATTGGTAATCTGTCGAGTGTTTTCAAAACTCATGAATCCGAAAATATTAGGGAGTAGGTTCATTTCAAAGTGCTACTTTTCGGACGGGCCCCGTATCTTCATTGACGACCCCCTGGTCCGTAGGGTGCGGGGCAGCGCCAACAGCATCCTGTCAATGATTGCAAGAAAGCTTGATGGTGCGTTTGTGAACCACTGCTGCAAGTTCTTAGCTAGGCCTGTCACCTTTCCGCAATGATGTCACAATCTGTTTTCTGTTTTGTTTTGTTTGTGAGTGTATTACTAACATAGTAAGTATAATGTTACTAACACCAACACCTAACACTATGAGTATTGTTGCTCGAATGAAATGATTTAATAATAATAAACCATGGATTTTCTTTCTTGCTGGTTCTTGTCCATGGGGAACAACCAACCCGAACCGTGCACCTGTTTTAACGTTTTATATACAGTGCCCATGTAGCCCTATGTGAAATAAAATAGTTTGATTTGTTTGGAATGGTCGCAAGTGCGATGACTGTCGAGTGTGGTCCAGGATTGCCTCATGGAACATTGTAATAGGTATCTTGTTGCCAAAAGAACTTACTTAATGATCATAATTATCATGATGTATAAATCCAATAATAAATAGACTAAGGTCACGGTTAAGGTTAGTTTAAAGGCTATCCATCCATCCAACGGGTATGACTCACGGACGAGCAGTGTTAGGCTCGATTCACACAATACATTCCTAAACGATTGCCTAGAATTTGGGTTTTCAATCTATAAAACCTTTCGTCGTTGAAGTTCTAACATCACGTAAGTCATTTTAGGATTTTTGATGATGCCGTTTGATAATGAATCGTAAGACGACGCGTTCTTTCAGCCAATCACAGAAACAAGCAACGTCTCTAATTCTATGTCTAATTTGAACTAAACACAAATAATAATTATTATAAAATGGTATTAAATATGCAGTTGTCATTCTCCTGTACAGTTGCTATTTTTTTTTATTTTCGTTTTACTCCCAACGGCCACCACTAAAACAGGCACCAATGGTGGCCGTTAGAATAACTCATTAATTATTGTCCCAAGGGCCATCAGTGGTGGACGTTGGGACATTAAAAATAATATTTATTTTCAGTGTTTTGTCAATGTAATTTAACTATAGCAAATGTACCTATAATTTATCTAACAGTTTGCTAACAGATATACATACATATATCTGGTGAATTTCTAGATAATGTTAATTTAATAATTTGTGACTGATCATCCGCAATAGTAGGTAGGATTGAAAAAGTTTATACCCTTCCGACTCGTCGCCGTTTATTATCGTTCGTAGTTACTTATCTCCCTTGAATTCCGAGAACTGCTATTGTTTTTCTATGCAAATAAATAGTAAAATGAATGAAATGATATTAAGTAGTAAAGCGAATCCTAACAACCCCCAGTGGCGGCAATTTAGTGGTGGCCGTTGAGACAATTATTATTTGGAATGTTCCAACATCCGCCACTGATGGCCGTTGGGACAAAAAATAATGCACTGATCTAACGGCCACCACTGGTGCCTGTTTTAGTGGTGGCCGTTGGGTGGCTTACGTAGTGTTAGAACTTCCACGACGCTTTGTATTTACATGATCACGATTATAGTCTCCTCTTTGCAAACGAAGTGTGTATAAGTAGTCCCATGCAAATATAAAAGGGTAGAGCGTATTGCTATCACCACAAATTAAAACTCAGGGCTTTCCTGACGAAAAAACCCAATAATGCGGTCCGAACTGGGAACCGAACCAAAGATCGCTGCAGTATCGAGCAGTAGCGCTCGCTTGGTTGCTAGACCAACGAGACCGTCTGTCAGTTATAGTACAGTAGTTCTTTCAGTGCTCAGCGACATTATAAGAGTACGCTGTTGGTACGTGAAATTGTCAGAGAAATTTATAAGGCCTACTGAAAGAACCATATATACATACATAGATACAGCTCTATACCTTGTCTTATCCGAATGGTATAAGTTTCTATTAGAAGGTTGGAATAAAAGTCTCGTATATAATTATGCAGTAGTTTATTGTTACACAGTTTCGCCAGCCGGTCCTCGTCTACCCGGCTCGCGAGCTACGCATACGCCACCCACCACACGACTAACTACACACTAAACAATCATTTATTTAGGAATACAAAGCTATATTAAAGGATAGCGTAAAGAAACGACAGAAATTCCGGTGTGTTTAGGCAATATTTATAGCAATTTGAGCAAACAGGCGCGAAGGATTACAAATTCTTTAAAAAAAAAATGCAAGAGTAATTAAAGAAAATGGAAGATTATTTTCAAAATTTCCATCGCTCAATTTTCAAATAAAACTACATTGACACACATCACATTTATAAGGATTTTAATTTTCAAATTGTGTGCGTGACAGAGTTAGTGATGTGGTGTAATGGCGTATCACGCTACAAAATGATTACAATAGTTTTGGCAGTTCGCAACAATGGTAAAATGCAACTAACTCAGTACACGACAGAAACGTGTATCATTAATATTTACATTTACATTATGTTCCTGTGTCGCTGTACGTGTGAACAACTAAATCATAATACTAACGTCCGTCGTGACATGTGTAAACGCCAGGGTAGCTCGCGAAATCTACATTTTCTTACGTTTTTTGCAATTTGCAGGCTTGTACATTGATTAAAATGTGATTCGCGACCGTTTCACATATGGCTTTACTGAGTTATATATAATCATTAATATTATCTATAGAACCCAAGTTTATTTAACCCCATTGAATTACTGTTTGATCAAATAGTCATTCAATGGTATAGTGATTTAATGAAATCAAGTGGGTTGTATTCATGATTTTAATGATTATTATAATTCTGTAAATACATACGATTGACAAATCACAAAAAACGTAAGAAAATTAGAATTTCGGGCTACCCCATCGCTTTCACCTTAACTAAAACCATTCTATACATTACAAAATGTTAGAGGACAATATCGCAAAGGAAACATCTCTACTAAGTCTTATAGTGAATGTTGTGTCTTGGGCTTTACATTAAGAGAATCGATACAGCCATTTGATATTAATATCTAAAGTTAACTTAAACACGACTATCAGTGCACAAAATATCTATTTACATTACGACTGGTAATAATAGTAATTAAATCAAATGTCATAACTACAAAAAACGAAGAATACAATTATTTTCTCATATTATTTTGTATTTTTTTTTTACTTTTTATATATATTGTAGAAATTATAATACAAAATTATGTGGGATTACTGAACACAAACTAAGAACTGAGGCGATCTAATTGTTAACACGAAACCTAAGAGTCTTACCGCATTACCACTAATATTTACATGAAAACACAAAGACAGTGAATCTCTCCGCGTGCGCAGGAGCATTCGAGTGTGCGATCACTTAAAATTAAGAGAAAAGCCTTGGCTGACTGGCCGCAGTACAATATAAACGTGACGTCCTACAACTAAAGATCACTTGTGTGTAAAATGAACAGTCGTGTACTTAAAACTTAAAATAATACGAGATCTCTGAAAGTCTGGAAACGCAATACGTACAATTACATAAAATAAGAAGCGTGTTCGTTTAGGCGCCGCAATACTGCGCACGAGTCGCACGCCTTGTATCCTCCGCCGGGGTGTCAGTGCGCAAAGTGCGGATGAAATACATCCATCATCAATTTTTTATTAGTTAGTCAGTATAAGAAAGATGGTTCTTATTATCGAGTTCACATCCTAGCTTTTGAGTTATTTTTTGGAATTTTCAGTATAAATATTGCCAATAATTAAGTGATCCAATTTAACACTGCCTCTTGTATGATAGACAAAAGAGCATATAGTGCCTGTTTTTTTAACGGGCAGTATTAGTGGTCTAGGAGTTACCCATAAATGGATAATATTTGTTGACCTGTATACTTAGCTCTTTTGTAGTAGTACAGTTTCATCCACACCTAACAACTGAACACCCCAACCTAACAACATCGTCTACTTATCATATCCCTATTTACATACATCAAACGTCTTTTCACATCGGAGGACACGTAGTATACAGCAGTTATATAATTAAGCAAATTTCTAATAAACCAATGACGATAATAATAATTACCTAACGAGCACTTGTATATTATATTATATACAGTACGTTGTACATGTCGAGGGGTGAGGGGTGTGGGGTAGGGGGTTGTTCAAAAACTACGCGTTACGGATCACAGTGACAGTTATCTGAGATAAGGCAAGGTGGGTCCGTCGGGGTTCGGTTGCGTGGTTCTAGCTGTCGCGTGATGAAAACAAGATAATAGATTTGTGTTATTTTTTTAGTTTTTACAATTTATAATCATTATTTTAATGTAACACAGAATGATATTTCGTTTTGATGTGGTATAATTAAATAAATTCATAATAACAGCGAAATATTTGACAGATTTTTGCGATTTTGCCAACTTACAGAATACACCCCTTTAAGGGATTAACAGGTTACATTGGTCGTGGGCGAACCTTAGGGGAACTCAAAATGTAAACAGGTTATTCCCATTTACATGTAATATCTTATCAAATACATTTTTCTATTATTTCAGAAAGCTTTGTTGATTTCATCAGTACCAGTAGATCTGTTGTCGAATCACATGATAATTGGATAATTTTTGGTAGATAGAAATACAACATACAACCAATCTTGAGACGACATGAAATTAGACAACTGATTGACTGTTCAAACAGCTGGTAAATCCAAATGATTGGCTGATTACGATACAGAGAATGATTTCCTTACATCAACCGCTGTCATAGGTTCACGATGTTCAGGGGTCGACGGGGGGAGGTGAAGTTTACTAAACTTTGAGAAATAAACGCATGAAAGAGTGCGGCAGCTAAAACCAACGCAAAGTCGAGCACTCCTCCTTTGTACCATCGAAGTCTCACACAAACCGCTGCCCAACCACATAACTATATACAATCTTTACTACTAAACAACGCAAAAACTGTAAATATGTTACTATAATATCTGACTACCCTCTATTCACAGAAAAGGAGATATAGGTCGCGCAGCGGTCTGTAGCGAGGCCAACCTACTTGTTGTGGGCTTGCTACGTCGGTTTACATCCCGTACCATACTAGACTAACATTAATACTATGCATTTATTTACAACGTTTTTTTATGTTTTATCTTTTATATAGTTTTGAACTAGTTTTAAGGCTACGACGTCTGGCGACATTCACACAAAGTCTCTCTATGCTAGATTATATGTTAGCAGCGTGATACAGTAGTAAGACTACTCACTCACAATACAAATTAAATGGAAACATCAATTTTGGAACATACAAGGTGGGAATGAAACCAAACGGTGTCTTATTACTTAACAACAGTGCAGGGCACAGGGACTGTATTAGAGCTATGATTTTTCCAATGCAAGAGAGGGATAGAGCTATACGGATCGAATAGCATCGTCTCTTTCAGCGAAAGAATGATGGCTCTAAACACTTCACAATACGAAGCCAAAGTGTCTATTACACCAAAAACTTAGTAATTATTGGTACTATTTACTGTTGTCGAGTTTAAAAGACACTGAAAGATTACGTTTCCACCTCGTAGAGTATATTATATAAGATTACCAATGCCAATAATTAGACAAAACGACATAACTCACGCACACTAACACATCCCAGTACAATAATGTCAAACCTCTAATATATAACTATTAAATGCGTAAAATACACATGTATTCATTACATTTACAAACACTTTGCTATAAAATATCTCACTACTGCAATGATTGTATGTGAATATTACTCATACATTTATTTTTATTTACTATTTATATTCATTGCATCGAGTAAATTAGTAGTTTAATTTAACTACATAGTACTATTCTAACCTATGTAAAAATGTTCAGTCGATGTTACATACAATGGTGTTAACGATTAAGCTTAATAATTATAATACACAAATAGGTTGCCTACAGACGATAGTTTGCAAGAGATTCGTGTTTTGCCACACAACTGAAATCCGTTTTAAGTATGAAACTTTCATCTGTAGACGCCCTAAAAATAAGAGTACAAGGGAACACAAATTATATTATATAAATCAATAAATCCATAGTTATTTAATAAACAAAAAATGTCAATACGCGTTTATATAATATTGCAACATTTATTGCTTGCAACGTCCGTACGAAACACAATCAGGCACACTGACACTACGTCACACTTAGAATTACATGGAATCGCGGAGATAAATGAAACATAACCTAGTACTACGCGAAGCGTCTCTTTACTGTATAGATCGTTCCGAGGTAGTGTATGCGCGTGAGTTGCAACACAGCGCTGTCCTTAAATTATCATGCGCTTGCAGGGGAAATACCAAGCGCACTCTTTTGATATCACTGAATTTAGGACTGTTTCAGTATTGCATTTAAGTATACAATTGGGTGCTCGAGCTTCCTCGAGTACGCACAAGGAGACAGTTATGTCTGCGTCGAATTCTATACTTCAAAGCAATACTGTTCAGCGACATAAAACAAGTGCGCAACGATTTTTTCCCTTTGTGAAAACAGATTCTAAGCTCTGCATTCAACTCGTGCGCCTACAGTAGGTCATTGACCGATCCTCTCTTTCATTTGCCACTCCTAACCATCATTTATCTGCTTGTCTTTCTCCCAAATCCTTCCCTAGCTACGTTCTGCCGCGCGGGCGACGTTTCGTTGTATAAAATCTTGTTGCTATCAACATTTTTATCCTTTGCCGATCCTTAGCTTGCCCTTATCGATTATATTCACAGTATACCAGCCAACTACACTATGCTACACACATTCGCTACACGCTACGTTACATACAATATCAGAAATGAATAGTTTTTGGTAATGACGTCGCGAATCCGCTGTTTTGCTTTTGCTTACGTCCAAAATGCGCTTTTTGTGGAGATGTAAGAAATGCATGTTTTGGAATTGGGTACCATATTTTTTTTCTTAAAATTTACAAATTTTAGTAAAAATTCTTGTTAGTCAAAGTACCTTAATTTAGAAAGCATGTCTGTAATTTCAAATGTTATTATTTTGCCAATTCAATTAGTTTAGTTTTTACAACTAATTAGAAAATATCATCCATTTTAGGAATTTATCTACCCAATAGTAATATGAAATCTCCACAAAGGATACATATAAATATAATATGCGCGTAAGTTTTAATGCCTTCTAGTTACAGCGATGAGGTATGGTGCGGTATCTATACAATCCAAAATTTAATACATTCACAATATATAAGTCAAATAAAAGCAAAACAACACAGTTTGGGAGAAACCCGACTTATGTGACGTGTGGACTGCAACTGGAATTTGAACTCTGCTATCTAAAAATAAGACTGAATATTGACTGTACATAGACGAGAATGTTTATAGGAAAAAAGTTCAAATTCCAGTCGAGATTTATCTTTGACGGTAAAGCGAATTCGTATGTGAAGATAATATTCATTTCAAACGGCTTAGTTTTGTGGAAAAAGAAACGGCTATCGTCAAAGTGTAGTTAGTTTTTAAAATATTCATTTATTTAGAAACAGACATCACGTTTTATTCATAATTTTATTGACACCTAATTGTATAATACTAATTACATTTACATTTTAAAGCAAAATAGTGAATATTTTCAAAACTAACAAACACTTTGATTTGTTTCTCAAATGATCTATTTGTTCACATTTTGCAATATTAGGTATTAAGTAGCTCATATAAGCAGAATCAACCATATAAAGGTGATATAGCCGCGATACATACGAATTCGCCAAACCACCAGTCCATAACCGACCTTACATTGCCGTAAATAAAGTCAAATTTTGTCGTTTATCAGAGGTGTAATCAGGCGCGTTATCGCCTCTGCCAACCATCAATCCATAATCGACCTTATTCAACTATTCAGTCGCAAAGTCGACTATCGCACCACCGAGCTTGCTTCAACACGAGTTCGCCCAATAGTCCATTATAAACCTTCCATCCGTTATAATAAAGTCGGTTATCACGAGTCACCGAGGCTGCTACAACGAGTTCGGCCAACAATCCATTGTGACCCTTACATCGGTTAGAATAGAGTGTGTTATCGCTCGCGCCTTATGTCGTTGCCGCGCGTGTGCTCGTGTCATTCCCACTGGTGCGGCGAGGGCGGCAGCTCGGACGGGTGGGCCACTGTGGAGCTGAGGGTACAGAGTCGGGCCAGTTAGTTGTACTCTTGTGCGTGTGCGCAGACACCACACCCACACCCACGCCACGGGCTCATGTGCTGGACTCACAACTCCAGATCATAGCGAACTTAAAGGGAATTGTATTAATTGATGGCCTCTATGTCAATGATATCAAATTGCATTAAATAAGTCTATTCGTTAATCGAGTCCTGAATATCATTTTTTTTTCAAGATATTTTTCAATAAAACGGTAAAAATGACCACGGCATCAAAAAAAAAAATACTTCAAAAAGTTGTAGACTGCATTCGTTTTAAATATTAGTGAAGAGTTTAGTCTTCTTGCTTCGCCAATCTTTATCATGAGTCCAACATACAAACCAACATGCATTTATCATCTTTGAACAAAATCTATGATAATAAAAGAGAATTCTTATAGCAAAACTGCATCACAAATCAAACGCTACATTAACTACTGAATAAAAATTAATGAAAATTCACCACAACCATGTGCTTGGCACAGTGCTCATCTCATACTACGCATGCACTACGAGGCAACCCTAACAGAAAACAACCTCACTTCTCAATATCAACCTTACATCGAAGATATAAAGTTCACATTTGAAGACATATTTTTTTTCTGCTAGGGCTGACAAAACCCACTAATCGTACAAAATTCAACCTCCGTACTGAAGTTTCTTCAAAATCGAAACTACTGTTTTTTGTCGATTTTGAGGAAATTAAAGCGTCATACTCGAGTTCGGTTAATAAGTGGGATAAATAACCCTTTTCTGGGTAGAAAGATATTTTAATCATTGTCGTCAATTGCTTGTAATTTTCGCTCTTATTTCACAAGCTTTTATTCAGCATTCTATTTCTTATTTTAGTAGGAAAAAAACAAAAGCAGGAACCGAACTCAAGCGCGAAGCCTTTACAAACGCATGCACTGCAACCGAACCGTTAGGACGGAGCGAGCACTATCTAACGATCAACCCTTTTGAAACGAGACGACGGTCGAAGGCAACAACGCCTCTCTCACTCAAGTTAAATAAACTCAACAACAAAGTTATCAGAACCTCTAGGCTTGAAATGCGCGCCCCTCCACATTTGTGGTGTAGTATAAGTACGTTTTGTAGAAACAATACATAAAAATATTGTCATTATTCGTTTCTCAGTCACCGGGTCGATTAAGAAAGTGGAAAATTAAGATTTTAGTGGAATATGAAACTACACGACGTGTTTCCGGATGATATCGATAAACTTCGACCGGTCATTGTACTCATCATTATGAACAACTTTTACTATGGGACCAAATCCTGAACCGCGTAAAAAAATCAGCTGTTCCATACATTTTGACGAGTTATGCGAACATAATTGTAGGGAACAGCTGATTTTTTTACGCGATTCAGGATTTGGTTCCATAGTAAAAGTTGTTCATAATGATGCGTACAATGACCGGTCGAAGTTTACCGATATCATCCGGAAACACGGTGTATAGAAAAGTTTGGTAAGGTGGAGGGGCGCGCAGTTTAAGTTTAGAGCGTTCGGGCATGTTGGGTCGCGCGTCGTCCGTCAGCGACTCAGCCGACGCCGTGTGCGGGACGTCGGCGTACAACAGGGATGCGTGCGGACGCTTACTCGGCTCCACGCTATGCGGCGCACAGAAATATCACGGGCGATAGCAGTAGATATTTTGCCGCAGTCTTGAAAGGGGAACAAACTTTCGCTTTCGAACCCGCCCTAGAGCTGTCGCAAAACACACAAAAAAGCAGAATTAAAACTACCGTACGGGAGTGAACAGCGGTGCTAGTGAAGCGGGACACACCACCATTTCAAGAGGGTTGATTTTGCTCGAAAACAGCGGCGTATGTACACGGAGAGCGCTCGAGGCGCGGGGAGCGAAACGGAACGTTATGTAACAAATATATAAAGGTAAAACAACCCATGCACAAGTCGGGCTCTAGCAAAATCGACCCGTGTGAGAATGTTACTGTACACAAGTTTGCACAACTGTTACCTACGCGCAATACTACAGTTGGCGGGAGGGGGGGCGGGGAGGAGGGATGCGACATGTTCCTGCGACCACCGGCCGGCGACACGACGCGACACCTAGCGCTATGTACACGCACTAGTACACGGTACTGTACACCGACACACGTGCACACACTAACAGACTCGCACCGTGCCACACTCAGTTGTGATGACTGTTTGCTTTCTCTGATTTATTATCGTAAACATCGCCAGACGTGCGGACAACACTGGAAACTTTGGAAATCTCGTTAAATCTACAAAAAGAAACTACTGAATATAAAACGCGCAAAATTATAGCTGGAAGAAGGAAGCAACATTTTAGGGGTTACAGTGCAAGCTGCAGCGCTAAAACGACGCTTCGGGGCGAATTGCGAGTTTCAAAAAGAATTTATAGATGGCAGTGTTGTCTGCACGAGATTTGGTTACAATAGGGATGATGACTGACTAAAAAAATATGATTCTGTTTAGTCCGTCAGTTAGATTATCGAAAAATATTGGATACGTGTTTTTTGTTTTATCAAATTAATAAAAATTGACGCAGATAAAACGTGTCAAAGATTATGAGTGGGGGCTTGTGACGTCACATTTGAGTAAAACGTGTACTCAAATGTGACGTCACACGAGTTTTCGACGCACTAATTTTTTGTAGACGCGAAAAACGAAAAAATATGTGTCTAATATTTTTAGGAAATCTATATGACGGGACCAATTCGATTTTTTTTTGTCATCTACCCTATTGGCGTGGCCCATATGGGTGCGGGTGGTCGCTAAGGCGTGTTAGGTTACGTATCGCAAAGAAATCACCTAGTGTCGGTTGGTTGCGGTTGGTTGCGGTTGGTTGATGTTGCGGCGCCTTACCTTGCGAAGCTCTTGAACGCCGCCGACTGTGGGTTGATGCACAGTGGCACCCGAGATGTCTGCAGCTGTTCTGCTATGAACTTGTGTATCTCCTCTGAAACATTTGCATGCGGGAAACGTCACGTGAGAAAGATGTAGCACGAAAACAAACATTAAGAAGATTGGAATTTCTAGTTTCATTGGTGATTTTTTTTTAATCTTTTAATGGCATTTATTAAGTGTTTACATTATTTACAATTTACAAATCAATTAAAATAAACTGAACTAACTTAAACTAAAAACTTAAAAAATGGCGTCAAAAAACTCCTCCTCAACGCTGTCAACTGGTAATGTTCCCAAGAGACTGGCGGCGTTATCACGCTGTATGGCAACGCTAAGCCCTTGGCCAAGGTAAAAGCCAACCCTAGGGTCACGGGAACTGTCAACTAAACGTTTAGAAATTTATTTTAAATTTGGTGATATTAAATCGACCCACCTAAAATTTTTTTTTTCATAAACATGACGTCGTCAAACAACTCTTCAGACCGGAACGTCTACTTCGGACACTATACAATTGATAGTGTTTGTCAATACGATCACCCAGCTGGGCAAAGGCCTCTCCTCATGGCTCCCAGCTCTTTCGATCCAGGGCTCATGTGAACTACTGGTCGTTGGTTTTGTCCAGCTCGTCACGCCATCTTCTACGAAGACTGCCAAGATATCTCCTGCCTTTGCCAGGGCTCCACATAATGGCTTTTTAACCCAGCTGATTCATACGGCAGATTTGTGGTACACCTGATCGTAGAGCAGATACGGTGTTGTGACTATGCGTTTGTTGAAGACTCGTGAGCCATCCCTCCATACCTTTAACCTGATGCACGGAGGTGAGTTTCCGCTCCCAGTTGTCGTGGAAGGCGCTGGGCGCCTCGGGCTCCAGGTCGGGCGCGTAGTGGCGCGCGGCGGGCGGCGCGCTGTAGCAGCACTTGCACATGCACGAGTGGTAGCGCAGGCGCCCCTCCTCCACGTACGGGTGCGCCAGCGCAGAGCCCACGCCGATGCGCTTGGCCGGGTCGAACACCAGCATCTGGGGAACACCATCACATCAGACTGCTATATTCTCGACTTCATTTTATGGGTTTCATTCCCAGGTGTAATGCATCAAGAATTTCTCAGAAACAGCTCAAAGTCAGGAATCGTATCCGGTTGAAGACAATAGGCTAGCCCTTATTACATGGGACTTAAAATAACTGGCAAATTAATATAAGTGTACTTCAAGTACACTTCTGCCAAACTCATCAGGCATGATTTTGTTACGTTGAGCAAAGAATATACGGGAAGATGGCGGAAGCGGAATTTTAAGTAATTTACGTTTAACGTGCCAAATCAAACCAGCAACAAGCGCATTTATTCGCATTAAAAGATAAAAGTCAAAGTTTAAAGTGAGTCCTGTTACCTGTGCGAGCAGATGCACGGCCTCGTGCGTGGCCTGCACGGACAGCGTGTAGAGCGCGGCGAGCGCGGGCGGGCGCGGCGCGCGGCGCAGCATGTGTGCGCGCGCGCCGGCGCACGCGTGGCGCATGTCCTCCAGCGACGGCGTGCCCAGCAGCTCCGTTATCAGCTCCAGCTGGAACATACAACCCACACCGTGTAGCGCCTGAACATTAGTAGCACTCAACCTTCTCAATGTACTATTCAGAAAGCGATATGGATGACAGATAGTGTACTGAAGTGTCCGCAGCCGGTCCGCAATCTGCATTTACCAGTTTGAACAAACTGTCATTGTTTTTTAAAGGATTTTTATGTTAGCTTTGAAAATTAAATAACAACAGCAAATCCTGATTTAACAAGAGCATGTTGAATGGACCTGTACCTAGACTTTTTATAATATCTGGATCATCTAGAATCGATCCGAGAGAAAAGGACCAACCAGTTAAATACTACCAACTGTTAGTTGATACTTACGGCCATTTTCAATAACTTACTAACAGGTATCGACAGGTTGCTATCTCTGTCTGTTTGACATTTAGCTTACGGACCAATAGGTCGTAGACAAAAGGACTGTCGCAGAAAATCTTTCTTTGTTTTTTTTTATAGGATATTTTAAGCTAACTTTCGTTTATAGAAACACCGATAGCTACGAGAGTAGGCATACTAACTGACAGTTATACGTAAGTTATAGAAAACGGCCTTTAATCAATGTGAAAAGCCGAAGTTTCACAGGTAAAAGCTTCAGCTGCTGCATTCAGCTACTAACCAACGCATGATACATGCTATTACACTGACAATCGATGCTGCGTTGCTTGACTAATTAGCCATTTTGTTCTAGCTACGCTACTCACGTACTCAACCATGCGTAGCTCCTGCCTTGCGACTTTCCCCTAACGAATTCGCAGAAATGTTTTTAGTTATTTCGTAAATTATTACACCCTTCATTGTATAGGTCGACCGCCATTAAAAGTTACGTTGTTGGCAAAGAGGCCAAAGAAACTGACTGCTGGCGAAATAAAACGCGTTTTACCAAAACTTCTTAACAGGAAGAAATTAATTACACCTTTATTGCTTCACTTTCATTTTCTACGCCTTTTGTAAACAGCTTTTAAGTCAAGGGCAACTCAAGCAATAATGGGGCAGCCCCCTACATCGTTGTGTGTGTTGTATCGCACAAATTCTAATACAACGATACACATACCTGTTGTACCGGACTCTGCGCCTGGAAAAGGATCCTTCTGCCGAGCAGTTCTCCGAATATGCAGCCCACCGACCACACGTCTACCGCAGCCGTGTAGTGGTTCGCGCCCATCAGGATCTCAGGTGCTCTGGAAAGAGAAACAGTCTTGTTTTAGCATTTATTTACTTTTCATTGACTCACAGGGCCCTACTCTTTAACGCTTCGTCCGTATATTCGGATCTATCCGTCTCTCTCACGCACGTCTGCAGATGAGTGCGAGTGAGAGAGACGGATAGATCCGAATATACGGACGAAGCGTTAGAGAGTAGGGCCCAGATCCCATGATTTAGTTTTTGGCGTTCAAAAAGTGCTGATTTTCAGCCTTATAAGAATGGCTTGAATTGATTAGATTTGATTACTAAAGCTTGAGAGCAGCGGTGGCCCAGTAGTGACGGTCCCGACTTACGAACAGTAAGTCGTGGGTTCAAACCAGGCAGGCGCATCACCTTGTGTAATTTATATCATCACCACTGCTCTCAAAACGGTGAAGGAAAACATCGTGAGGAAACCGGCATGTCCTAGAACCAAAAAATCGAAGACATCCACCAATCCGCACAGGACCCGCGTGGTGGATTATAGCCCATTCCCTTTCATAGAGAGGAGGCCGTTTCCCAGCAGTGGAAACATTAATAGGCTGATGATGACTAAAGCTTTAACGAGTGAAGACTCTTAAGAACTCCTAACACGCCTTGGCGAAATGATTTATCGAAGTACTTTTAGTGGACGTGACAGAAGAATTTACCGATGGAAACAAGAATTATAATTGGTTGAAGGATAAACTTCCCAGAAATAAGTTTTTAATTGGGCATGGTTACTAACACTGTCATTCTCAACGTCCCCGATACTTGGAAGCCTTGTAATAAAGGATTATCCCAACAGATGTCTGTACCATATTGCCGTAGAGATACATTCTATTCTAGAAAAATATTCATACGAGGATCATCGTTAGCGTTAGTAGCTCTAATGACGACAGCCCTTTTCAGTAAAACGTTGTTGCTTCTGTAAATATTGTGACTTGTTAGTTGTTTGTCAAGTAAATATTTCGGAGATAAAATATATTAAGTTTGAACAATAAATCCGGCAAACATTTGCACTCGTGTTATTAAATCTGAACGTTAAACAAGCTTATTCCTTTTAATTTGAAGAAGGCTTTTCAGTATAATTAAAGAGATTTTCGAGGAAATTGTTTCTTTGAAATATTTTTGGATTTTGCAAGATATCCAAATTGATAAAAAGGCTTTTAGGTCACTTGAAATAGATCTTGGGTTATACATTTAAATGAACTTGAACTAGGGCCAAGAGGAATTTTATTGGTAATCTTAGTTAGCTTACTACTTTAAGTTGACGCTGTAAAGAAATCCCGAGCGTCAGTGGACGTGTGTCGCGTGAAACTTAGTTATAAGAGTAGGGATATAAAGAGGATGGTTTTACAAGAAACGTTCATTTGCCCGGCACAAGCGCATGAATAATAAACTGGTTGTGACACCGAGACGAGTAAACAAACCAATTCCGTTTTATACCACTTTATGCGTTTTCAATAGAGCTAAACAAAACAAAATATTTCCAATTTAAAATTTAATCCGTCCCCTGAAAACGTGACAAACAAACCGTACCTGTACAAGAGATGTCGGATTTATACCAATTTACATATATTTCAGTACATTTGGTTTATGTTCATTTGCATGCGGTAGGAAACCGCATTCATTTGATAAGCTCAAATGAAATACAAAACATAACGTAGGGATCCCCACACGGGATCACGTAAGCAAACAACGGCAAAAGAGGATATTTCTAAAAATATGTTGGGTATGGGTTTGGAAATGCCTCGTTGGTCTAGTGATCGCGAGCGCGACTGCTGAGCATGAGAACCCGGCTTCGATTCCCCGGTCGAGCAAAGTTTTCCATCAAGGATTTCTGAAGAGCAGCCACAGATTTTCGATTTTGCTGGGTATGGCAATAGGTTCGCCCCCATTAGGTACATGGGCATAGTATGGCAGCATAACTGGCAAAACGTGGGTGAACTGTTAGGTACACCTCTGACTAACCCTTCCGGAATTACAGGCGTGATGTTATGATGGGTCGACGACTTGATACGCACGTGAACTATTTCGACGTAACGTTGGCGAAACCTTCGCGTACTACTAATGTTTTCGGCACAAACGCGGTTGCGGCGTTCTACTTTCAAAACTGCGGTCAGCGGAGCACAGGTCATACATTCATTTACTTTTTATTCATTCAACACTGTGAAACGCTTCGCCGCTCGTTTCGAACAGTTCGTGAGAATGGAGCAAGAGTGGTCGTGAACGATTCTAGAGAACAAACGCGCAACAAATATGGAGTATTGAAAATCCAGCGTAGTAGGGGTGTAAATAATAAAAATTAAAGGGGGTACCTTTTACTTTCTATTATTTGTTGTTATAGCGGGAACAGAGATACACATTCTGTGAAAATTTCAACTGTCTACCTATTACGGATCATGAGATACAGCCCGCTGACAGACAGACGGACGGACAGCGGAGGCGTAGTAATGAATCCCGTTGGTTACCCTTCGGGTACGGAACCCTAAAGAGGGTTTGTACGTATGATGACACTTAAGTACGTCCGGCGAACCTTGAACAATCAGTGCCGCCACGATCATGGCTGGCGAATCTTTTCACCATGGCACGAACACAATCTCGGTTAGCTATCTATAGTTACAAGACAATCGCAAAAACCTCCTTTTCAGATTTTTTTTTTTTAACATAGAAAATGCACTAGCAATTTAATCTGTTGGGATTTATTTATTGCTTGATTAAACAGACGTGACCAAATAACCGGATAAACGTTCCGGGAAAGGATTATCCATATTTTTAAGAAAAGTAAGAACGAAACACGTTTTAATAACGATAAATGTCTGAAGATTGTTTTACGAAACGAAATTTTATATTACTTACCTATGTAGGTAGAGGTACCTACATACAGGGTGGAAACAGCGGAGCAGTAAGAGGAACTACCTTAACTGTTGCAGAAATATACACGAAAAAATCGGCTTAGGAGACAATTCATGATTTTTTTGTAAAATTTTGATCACCATTCACAGATTTTAAAAAAATGTACAGCTTTTCGATCCTGTTTCCAATACTGATAAAAAGCTTCTATTGAACCAACCACCGCTGGAGTACTAAAAAGTCGGAAATTGCAAAAAAACCTTTTCTCATATATCCACCCTGTTAATAGAGATAAATGAAATATTAACTCTTGTGGAAGATGTTGCTCAGATGAACTTGAAAAAAAAAACATTTAAAATAAATAGAAAAAAAAGTACTTAACCCTGAACACTGTCCTCATTTGACAACACTCCACGGCCAATCCAAAAACGTACTTACTAATGACAATTGCTCACAAAGCATACTCAACATTTTAGTAATGGAGGACACACCTTTATGGAACTCACGTTTTAAACTAAATAATGTACTATGTTAACAGGTGGTTATGTGTAAAACCTTTATACTGGTACTATCTGACCTTTACAACCAAGTTTGGGGGACTAACCGCGTCTTGTTGATTTTGTTTTAGCTAGTTAAAATTTTGGCCTAGAACATCGTGTTTTAATTAATAAGACGCCTATCTGTACTCTTCATAAGCTTATCTGTTAACCTAGATATTTTTACGTTCTAATCAGTCAAGTGGTCTGGATAGTTTCCGGAAAGCTTAGTTGATTACCGAGTTCTTTGCTACGCGGCAGATACTCAAAGCGGAGTCATCATCATTCTCCTGCTCTTTACCAAATCATTTGAGGTCGGCGCAGCATGTCTTCTTCTTCGATATTTCCTACCCACCATCCATCCACCCATCATCGTTTCATTGGTCTTCCTCGACTCTTTTAGCTATCCACATACGCACTCAAAACTTTCCTCACGGCGTTTTCCTCATTCCTCCGCATCACAATACTCGAAACTTTCCTCACGACCTTTTCCTCATTCCTCCGCATCACACTGTTCTGAGTAATTTCTAAATTACGATACGAGAAGTTTAAGACACGGTCTTTGTAGTAAATTTAGTTTTTGTCCGCGGCTTCGCTAGCGTAAAGGTCGGAAATTATCTCACGGAATCGTAATACAGAAATAGAAGTAGTCTATCATCCGTTCAGTCATGTAACAGACTAACAGACATATTTACTTTCGCATTTATAGTATAAGTATGGACAAAAATGTCTTTATTGACTTAATAATGCCAACACGATAGCTGTCAATTTCAGTTTAATAGTAACAGTAAGTAACTACAAATATAAACAAGCCGATTATTGTGATATTGGACTATTATAAATAGTGTTTACCGAGTCCAGTTGATATTGTATTGATAACTGATATTTGTTTGATCGTGAATTACAGTTAAGTGGCTATGTTATAAATGTAATTGGGCAATTTCATGACAAACTCGAATTCAGTGTAATTAATCGACGGCGTATATGGTTAACAATTAAAACTTGTCTTTAGTGTATCTAGTGAAAAGGCTTAATTGAAATTGACTATTATAATTAACATTAAGTAAATAATAATCCTTAAACATTAAATTATTTAACAGTAATTCCGACAGTAGCAAGAGTACCAGTAAATTACTGTACCTACTTCGCTCAGCTGTGAACGATGTGCACTCATCAGTTGGTGGTCTAAGTAAAATGTATATTATGTATGGCTACCAATGTCTGCAGGCCCGAGGCATCATAATCATTATTAGACATACCTACCCCTCCCATACTAGTTACCATCCGTCCGGATTTGCCGGACGTTTCAGGCTTTTTGACCGAACTTTGTCCAGCTGTGTCATTTATCCGGAATTTTCGACATAGGGAGATTTTTTTCACAAAAAAGTTTATTGAAAAAAGAAACCATAATTATGTAAATGTCCTTTACAAGCGTCCGGCTTTTCTCAGGACTGCAAATTTGGAAATGGTAGCACAGACTATGAACTTTCTTTAAAAGAAAAATATGATAGTTACCTGTAATACTGCGTAACGACTTCTTGCGTCATGTTCTTGCTGGCATCTGGCTCTTCAACCCTGGCTAGTCCGAAGTCGCAGATCTTCAGCACACAATTGCTATTCACCAGTAAGTTGCCAGGTTTGATGTCCCGGTGGAGGATGCGAGCTGAATGCAAGTACTTGAGACCTGGGGACAATAGGGATTGTAATGTAGAATGTTATCTGTAGAAGCTAAATTATACAATCGATACTTTGGTGATGCAATTAGAACTACAATCTATAATAAGAAATCACAGTAACTGCAAGATACTCGTAGGTAGCAATCATTGTTAGCGGTAGGGTAACCGCACTGGGCCTGTGCTGGATAAGGGCCCACTCTTTCAAAGAGCTGGGCTGTATCCTAGCAGTGTGTAAGTTCTTGGCTGATATAATCTCAAAACAAGGAGTAAATACAAACACCTTGCATGAGAACTTTTATTCACAAATTGTGTCCAAACAAAACAACGAACACGATTTACACGATACAACGGAACTAGAATAAATAGTTATCAATTCCCGATACATTGCAAAAGGAAGCTCTCTGAATATGAGTAATGCATGCTATTCTAATACTTCACCGTTTTCAAACAAGAGGGACTCTATACATATTTTCTTAACTGAACGATTTCAGGATATTTATAAATATAAAAGTCTTGCTGAAGTGAGGACTCAAGAATAAAATGGAAATCTCACAATTCAAAGTGCAGCATTTTGCTCACAGCGAATTTTGCTACTCCAAAGAGAGAGAATATCTTGTGCTAATATTAGCAGAGTAAACAGGAATTGCAGTCGGAATACACTGCTGACTGCCAGTAATAAACATATAGACAACACTATTATAGGAACAAATCTTCGAAGACCTCCAGGTTTTGACCAACCGATATCTCATTGAAGTCGTGTCCGTGATTTTTTATAAACATCAAAATGGATTCGAGTGGACGATCAATGAATTTATTGTCCATTGTATTGACGACCAGTCCAAACAGCTCAAATTGAGATCATAACTGCTAAGAGCTACATTTTGGCCGCTTTGCGTTAGTTCTAATCAAGTTTTGTTTCTATGGGATCCGGTTTAGTCTGCTCTGGTTGGGATGTGGTCGGAGTGATCCCCTAGGTGGTTATTTTTAGGCTACCGATCATGTTACTAGGTCACGTTTCGTGGTTCGCAATTGTTAGCAGTTTGGTGCGGTTTCCGGCAAATGTTACCCTTTCCTAAACACATGGGTTTTGTTAAACAAATGAAGATTTACGTTAAGCGGATGGGCAGAAGTATCCTTTTTCCTGCTAACAACGTCAGAATACCAATAATAGTGTTTATATTCCATATTATGTCACGATCATTCCCTGTCCTTATCCCACTTTAGTTGGGATAGGCGGAGCAAGTGTTTTTATTCCATACTTCTTCTTATTGATATTCAGCATTCAGCTGCAAACTGAGACTAGAAGCCGAATCCAACGTAGTTGAGAAAAGCTATAGAAACGGGTATTTATCGCGAATTTTACCTTTAATATAAGCCCGACGTTTCGACCGGATTGCACCAGCCGTGGTCGCGGGAAGACTGAAGTATTGGAGGTACCGCCACAGCAAAGCGAAGGTGTTTATTCAACTACCCTCACTTGTTCTTCATAAATGTTAATTAGGGCCGGTTCACACTAGGACAGCACACTACACTAACAGTGTCCGCATACTGAGATGATTTCTCTTGACGAGTACACTTAGTGATTACTGGATTCCAAGCGGAACAAAGTCTGAAGCCGTCTTCGCGAGAAAAGGCTAGGCAGATGATGGAGATGACTACTCTTATATTCTATATTATCTATACGAATTCTTACGTGATTTCTCCTTGGCCGCTCATATCTGACATTGAAAAGCCTCTGACGCATACAAGCTGATTTGTTTGATTATCATAAGCCCGTTATTAGTATTTGCAGATCACGTTTCACGGCAGTCAGATATGTCAAGTTATCCGATTGTCACGTGACCCCGTGGGTTGAGCTTATTGACCCAAATCTAACCAGGGCTGGGATTGACACAAAGAGTTCATAGACAATGCTACTGATGACGTGTTTCGGTTTGTTTTAGATATAAGGTGCCGTAAGGTTATTTCGATGTCGGTACGCCATTACTTGGGTCTGAAAATGACACTTTACGTCTAAATAACCGGCCAATTGCGAACCGGACTCGCAGACAAAGGGTTTCGTAAAAAAACCCTTTATTTTTTAAGTTTATTTAATTTGTTATTATAGCGGCCATAATAAATATACACTGGCCTGCAAAAATAAGTATCACACTTTTAAAATTGCAATAACTTTTTAAGTACACAAGATCAAAACAAACAGGATTCGAAAAATAGTTTAATTTCGAAACAAACAGGATTCGAAAAATAGTTTAATTTTGTCATTTTGTCTGTTATAGTTTCAAAGAAAGCTGATAAGAAATGCTTTATAACGTTTTTTATTTTAAATGTCTAACTTTCTATAGATTAGGAAAAATTTAAATTTTAAAAGTGTAGTACTTTTTTTTGCAGGTCAGTGTATGTTATACACACTCTGTGAAAATATCAAGAATCTTCTTCTTTATTGTGGGGTTAGTGCTTAACCTGGTATCAGAGTTTTTATGCCGCCCATGGGCCTCTGACTTAGCTTTACATGCCGTCAAGAAATATCTCTCAGGCATGCTGGTGGAGGTAGTATACCTACGAAACGGTTCAAAAGATACAGCCTTATGGACGGATAGACAGCGGAGCCATAGAAATAGAGTCCCGTTGCCACTTGGCACCCTTTGGACACGAAACCTTTAATAGTATCCTGAAGCTGATGTGCCAGCCATCGTTCTAAAAGAGCAGACGATAAAGTACATCAAAGTAAAATTATTTTTTTTCCTGATACAAACTTAATTAAAGCACAGGATGACGATGATGGCTGCAGTTGAAAAAGGACAATAAATCGAAATGGAAATGGACGACGGATTGCGAATGCAGTTAATAAGTTATATCCGTGAACTGAGCGCTACCCTTTTCAAAGTTGGCAGTCGGGATTTCAAAAAGGCATTAACCGCGAGTGTTATATTTCTATATAACCAATAACCAAACCAAGAAGCAATAACCTTCTTCTAAGTGGCTTTTTTCAAGTTACACGACGCGAGATTTGGCCCTATACCTTTATATTATGGTCATGTATAAGTCTTCTTCTTGGTCGTGAATCGTCATTGTCAAGTTGGACAATAGATGCGACGATGAGGCATAATTGATAGGGGTGCATTAAACGATAAGAGCATCTATCTAAGTACAAGCAACCTCGCGTTGGTAGTGGCACCGTAATATTTAGCTGACTTAGCGTAGTTCGGATTTCAGGAGCTTGTGGCTACATCCTCTCGGGTCGAACTTTAGGTTAATCCGTGCTTGCCTAGGTTGGTCTGTGGATGGGTGACCATGACCACTCATAACATTCCCAGTTTCCTCCGTGCCTCGGAAAGCACGTTAAGCAGTTGTTCCCGGCTGTCATTTGTAGATCTTAGACAGTCGTTACAGGTAGTCAGTGGCCCGAAAGTCGGACAACCCAGTCTTAGGCAGGTAGGCAGTCGCTCCATGTAATTAGTATTCAGCTGCATCCGGAATGGAACCCGACCCCAACATAGTTGGGAAAGGCTAGGCAGATGATGAGCGTAGTTTTACGGTCGTGTAGTGGACTGTACGTTTGTGCGACAGACCCTGGAAAATCAGCCCGCTACGAACTTTATTTACGAGGCTTAGGTATTTAAAAACACGAATTTGAAACTATCCTTTAACTTTACACTAAACGGGCTTGCGTTTGTCCGCAACTCGCCTGGTGCGACTTAGGCTGGAGCATGCTTGCCTAGAAAAACCGATTCACTCAAACATTGAAGATATCCTCCTCAAGGCACAATTCTAAAAGCGATTGGAACAGCACACCTCAACGACAAAGATGTATTGGACAGTTGTATGATAGACCCTATGGATGGACCGCAGCGACACGACTCGGTTTCTATGTAACTCCATGAAAACGCTACCACGTGATGATATTGCCGTTTGCGGTTGTAGTTGCCTTCAGAATCATATGTGCCTGTGACAAAACAAGACGATACAAACATATTATGTTCATAAACATAGACCATATACCACTCACTATATTAATATGTTCATGAACATATTTTGTTTGTGGCGAGACGCAAGGTATATGTGAGAATCATAACAGGTGGCATTCTGTAGTTTCTGTCCACCCCCATAGGAAAAGCGTGAGTTTATGTATGTATGTAGTAATACAGCAGCTGTACAGTTACAGCTAAACCACATTAGACACGACATAACGAAGCTTCCGGTTTAGCTTTACGTTTTTCTAAAACTGGAGCCTTTGAAACTAATTTATTACAAGTAAATATGAGTTCTTGGAAGCAAGCTAACATGAGAAATTAATTAGCGTTATTTCGGTCGAAAACGTTTTATTTTTTATGGTTTAGCATCTCCCTAAAAGCCGAAAATAAGCTTACATCACTAAGGTAAATCGGATTTACGTAGTCAGAGATACCGGTATTCAGGGTAGCCTATCTCAGCAATCCCTAAGCCCCAAACGAAATTCTCAGAAAATTGGAAACATATTCTTAAACAAAGATCACAATGCTTTGTTCGGTACGGTATTGTATCGAATTACTTAGCCAAAGCACTAGACAATTGGAATATTTAAAGTAACATTTCCTTGAATAAGTTTATGTTAAAGTTAAAGTCTCCAACTAACACCTTCGCAAGGCTTGAAAGATTTATGAATGTTCATGAAATAGAAATCTTCACAAGATACAATCTGTTGCTACTTGCTACTCATGAGGATGAAACTTTGCCCTCTCTACTATTAACTACACGAGGCTCTATGAACAAGTACTGCTGACAAAGTCAATCATGTATGGAAACAATATCAATAAACTTAGCCACTTGACAATATTAGGAGCTCAACGAATGTAATACATCTTCAACCGAAATACTAGGAACTACCTCTTACAAGTTATCAAATCAGTTCTGAGGTTCGCAACATTCGGACAATTTCTGCAGGACAGCGTCTGGGCAAGGAAGCTAGCGATGCCCCCCCCCCCCCCTTGTCTGTGCCAAAACAAATTAACGACACCTCGCCGCGTCGCAACGAGTTTAATTTCCCAGCGGGTGTACCGCAGTTTTCACGTACACGCAACTCGGTCGAGTTTTATCATAAAACCACGCAACCTGGACGAAATGAACTAACTTCGCGAAATACCGTTACTATAATTACAAAAGTGAGGCCCCGAATTTCACACATTATCTCACGAATGCCGAGTACTAAAACCACGTGATTAAACACTTTGAGCTCATTAGCAATGCATTGACGTAAGAACTAACGGGGAATCAAAGCTGAATGTTATATTTTATGATTTCGCTCAAAGTTTTGTCGTGTGAAGGTTTATTTATCCATTCACCTGCACATTTCCTTGAAGCACTTGCAGAACAAAAGACCATGAAGATAAACTGTCCGTAACCAAACGAAGCCAAACAGCCTGCCAGTCACAATCTATAATCTACTCAGATTTAAGCGATTTTTTTTTTTCATAATCTAGCCTCAGAGAGAGCGTAAAAACTTGAGAGAACAAAGCAGCAATAATGTAAAGGGGCGAGAAAAGTAGCGCGTAAATGTTGTTTATTGAGAGGCGAGTCCATTACTTGCAGGTCGACGGCCGCACGCGCCCGCGCAGCCGACCGCGACGTGATCCTGACTCCCAGCGACCAACCGGGGACAATGCTCCGCCAACCACCACTGACCATCGCCATTACACTTTAATTGTAACCCCGCAATCAAAGTTTCCGCCACTCCAGCATTAATGACTGCTCGTTCGCTACGTTCAATTCTTTCGCTTTCACCGCAACCATAAAGTTCGTGTAAAGGAGACCCTATTAAATATCCAATAAAAGTGTATTTATAGCGTGAAGGTATTCTCGTAAACAAAGGAGGACCGAGTCTCAAGGAGTCAATGGCTTCGATTTGAGAACCGCTTTACAAGTAAAGCAACGAAAATCAAAGCTCCCGGAGATGTACATACAACAGTAACACTTAACAGTAAATTGCTTCACACCGCAATGTTTGTTCACGCGCGGTGACGTCGAACAAACAAGAGTTTGTGCGCGTGAGTCCCGATCTCACGCTCCCGCCGGCTCCGGTGGCGGATGGAGCTTTCTCAATTAACACCCCAACACGACGGAACTGGTGCGCACCGTTAGGGAGCCACGTCAAAGACAAGAGACTCATCAAAGCGCCGCGGTCGCTATCAATTATGAAACGAAAGTGCAATTACGAATCTCACTGAATCAGCGCTCCGCTATTTATCACAAACGAAAGGTGCCGAAAATATCACTGGTACTGTTGTTGTTAGATTATAAAATCAACATTCTAATGGAGAGCCGCTAAGGTTATCTTCTAGCCAACAACGATAAAGTAAGCTTCCTGGAAGCAAACTACTGGGATAAGTTATTGGAATAAATCACGACACAACTGCATGAAGCGAAGATAAAGAAATAGCTTGTGGTCGCTAGAAAGGTTTCTGTGGTATATTTACGGACGCGTCAGGAAGAGATTACGTGTAACACTGACAAGGATGAACACCGATACAATTATGTCAGTGTAGCCGTTTGGCTGTCCTCTGACGAATTATACGGATCACAGGACTGACACAGAGGGATTTCGGGGAACATGTATTCGGAGATTATACGTGTCATGCGTATCCTGCTACAAACCGTCCTCACACATCACAATGTATTCTAATGCTACAGAGAAATAAGGCCGCAATGCTAAATGTTTTAATAACATTAATTTCCTAAGTAGTGTGTCCACATTCATACATAAAACGGAGCTTATTTCGCAGATGGCGACAAGACAGCCTGAAGTAAATTCCATTAGAGGGAGCGAACGAGACACCGGCAGGCCTATCCACTTAGGGGTTTTTCCGTCGACCGGCGTCGTCGCCTTCGGTTCCCCCGTGTTTCATCAATACATTATTTTCTTGTGCCAATTCCTTTATCGTCGCAATTATTTTCGAAAATGTTTCCAAATCTAATTCTGTTCAGACATCAGACTCGGTCCAAACGTGACTTTCTTTGCAAATATAGAAATTCTATTCAAGATTTTCCGCAAGCGAGCGTCGAATGGTCAGCCGGCGTGATTGAATTTTTAAATTTATTCTTTAGAAAAGTCATTGGTGGTGGCGACAGGACGGAAGTCGGCTATTTATCAGAGCAAATCCTCGGTAGCTTACATTACAGGGGTGTGCGTGGTGATTTCCTGGAGGGAAGCGCTCGCGTATAAATAATATGAGAGTGTAGACGTAGCTCGTGGGTCGTGAGCAGCGCGGCGCATTTCCATAATTCTGCTCGTTACCGCGCGCCGAGCCCGCAGCCGCCGCGCATGATCTTATCTGCTCTTTTCGTTGGATACGTAAATAAAATTAATTAAACGCCTTTTGCTAGAATTAGCGCGGTTTCTTGAATTTGATACAAAGAACCTTCAAATATTGTTAAAAAGCCAAACAGTTAATTCACCGATTTCATACAACTTCTGAGTCATTTTCATTACTTATGGTTATCTTAATTAGTCATCGATCACCATCCGCTCGATTGTTAATAAATACCTCATTGTTGAATGTCTTATTACGAAAACCTCGCTCGAATGCCCAAAATAATAAGCTGCATTACTTAATAATATTTAAAAACTGAGTAACGATGACTGATGAGAATCCTGAGAGGGTAACGTTGGCAATACTTGTTGTAGCAGATATGGGGCTGAGCGCCTGAGCGGGGCTGTGGGCCCGTGGCACCACAATACATACATAATTAATATCGGGCAGGACAACTGGACTGGCGACCGGGCTCACCCGATTAGCATAGCTGACCGGTGTGCGACGGTGCGCCCTTGCACAATGGTGCATGTCCAAGACGCGCGAAATATGCATAGTATGCACTACTGCGCTCTATGCATTTGTTACGTTTAAGCAAACTGCATTCTGCACAATCCGATATCTCCTAGCTGCCATTAGATGAAGCACCATCAGTCTGAGTCACATTTCCTGAATAATTCACATGAACTCAGCATAAAAACTTTTATTCTTTTAAGTATGAATTGCAACAAATGTTCTTCCTGATAATGATAGAACATAATGTATTTTTTATTCACTCATTCCTCATTACTCACAGGTTAGACGTGGGTTTCATTAAACCGCTTCCCCTGTTCGTTGGTCGTTGAATGAGACAAAAGCGTAGAGCAAGTCTAATCTAAAGAGCGCGCAGAATATTAAAACTATCCGAGTCGCGTGTCATCCCTAATCGCGATGGTTGCATTCACATACACGCACACTACCCATATTAGTAACCGTTTCCGCAGAAAATACCACGTGATTCATTCAAATACCCTGATGCAGTATCGATCCTGTTTCTCCAAGCAGTCGTGATTAAAAGAGATCCATTTAGTACAGGAGTGAGGTTGTCTATGTGATTTCAGTTAAAGCGGAGCCATCAAGGCGGTGCAACTATAAAGTTTTTAATTAAACGCGCCAGTCGAGGCGGTGGGGGCTTAACGACCGCATTTTTCTAGATTCCCTTCGCGCGTTCCACTCCCGGGAAATCTCTTGGCACTGCACGAATAATTGCACAAATTAATAATACGAAATCGGGAGACGAGGCGACGGCTGCGAGGCGATTCTTTTCATCTGCGAAAGTGGATTACATTAGCATACATAGTGAACGGTTTTAAAAGTTTGAAGTGAGCTTAATGGTGGCGGAATTAGTCGTCATAAAGTGTCTTTTGAGCGGTGGAAAGGTAATGCAGTAGTTTTTGTGGCGCCTCTCCGTTCGTCCGGAGAGCCGGGTTGTAAGTTGGTAGCACTTGGGACTTATAATTGATTTACGGCAGGTGGAAGTGGGCGTGTACTTGGTCGGGTTGTGAGACTCAGCGGCGGCTCTGTGTCGGTCGGGCACGAGCTGGTCTCGGAGGAGCTCACGACTCGGTTTGTTTTAAACTCGTATTTATCGGCGCGCACAGTTGGAGCTCGGCCGCAATCAACCTCCTCTGTTTACTAAGCTGCTGGGCAAACGGCCCCACTTCATCCGCCTCCAGACTTGTTGTAGCATATCTCTCATTTAAATGAATGTGCACTGAACTAAAACAAAGTGTTTATTGTTCTATCAAGTTTCACCTTGCATTAACTGGCCTAAGTACATCGGATACAACCATAGCTGACGGTGTGCTAATGGAAAAAGTTGGTTACTTTGGAAGAGATATCCATTAAAGAAGTTTCCATTAAGCATTCAATCATAAAATTCTACCTTATAAAAGCATCCTGGGATACGAAATAAACCGCTAGCTAATAAAAATAAAAGTGTATTTGCTGGAGCAATGTTCTACACTTGTGCAGGAAGTTTGAAGTTAAAAGTGCAGCTCGTCAAATATTAATGTCATGTCGAAAAGCCGGTGTGCCCGCGATATTTTTCAGTGACATTTTGCGACGACACCGCTAAGCCACAAAGCGTGTAGGAGCAAAAAACATGGCGACAGGTGCTACACGTATTTAAATTGGAAACTGGTTGAGACTGTTGTGATCTTCTAATCTGAATAATATAGCAATGTGTCGTTTAAATGGGCGTCAGTGTAATCGTGATCGATGCTAATTAATGATGGATGGATATTGCAATGGATATTCGCTTTGGGTAATTAATGTCATGAATAATGATAGCTATTTACTACACATCATTAGTCTCGCAAGTGCAACTACGCCCTGCGAGTATTGGATGCCATTCCAGTTCCATGTTAGGCAAAAAAATATTGACTAGCTAAGGCCCGTGGCTTGGCCCGCGTGGAGTTCGAAAATTGTCCCATGTTTTCATACTACCGAGATAAAAAGTATACCCTATGTTTTAATCCGAGTTATAAACTACTACTGTGTGCTAAATTTCATCCAAATCCGTTCAGTAGGTTTTGCGTGAAAGAGTATCAAACATCCATCACAGCCATCCATCCATCCTCACAAACTTTCGGGACTACAGGAGCTAAACGCGAGTTTTATAATGCAAAAAAGCATATGCACTGCAATAAACAAAACCAGAAAAATATATGATATTCTTCAGGATAAATGCTAGTTTGATAGTGTTTGAAAACATAATACAACTAATTTTACTCGATAAAAAAAACATGAACTTATCTCTAAAAATTTCTTTTAACGAGTAAAAGCCATACTCAAATACATGCGATCATTCTTATTTTTGGTAAATAATTCTACAAGCAACATATTATTAGCATGATAGTGTTATTTTTTTAGTCCAATTAATGGTTTTTTTGTAAATCGCAAAAAACCACTCATTTCGCACTATTCGGCCCGCAGTGACTGACGTTACCACCACTTTGTAGTGCAAGCTGATTAGAACTTTATTCTAACAGTATTTCAAACGAAGTTTGAACCACCACAATTAGAGTAGCTAATTTAGCTCCTGTAGTCGCCTTAAGATTAGACTAAGATTTCTGAAGGAACATCGTGGCCTTACTGGATAAAAAACAACACGCTTGTCGGTTTCAATAGTGTTATAACATCAACGAACATCCCGTTAAGGGTGCTTCACGGATAATTCTATCATTTACTTTGGTAAAGAAGGATACCGGACATAACACTCGATACCTTTTTATTTCTCCCATTCTAGGTATTTACAGAAAAAAAAAACCAACAATACCCCCGAATTCCCAATGAAACGTGAACCGAGATCTGAAATTACGAAGCCGAAAATATAATATTTAAGTATTAAAGTAACGGGCGGGGTTCGCATATTAATGAGCCATGATACAATGGACTGAGTGTGTACGGTTTGTGACCACCCCTAGCATGAATCAGGCGAGCCAAATGTTATTGCTCCGCTCCGACTGTATCGGTAATGCGACTATCTATAGGGCTGTCGAAAATCGCAAAAACTTCACTCTTTTAATTTTTACAATCTCTCGGCTTCCGGTGATACAAAATCCCTCGCTTTGACGTACCAACGGGTTGCTTGCTTTAAAAAAGTTCTCAAAGAAATAATTTGTATTGTTTGAAACAGTTCTAAAGCTGTTGGAATTTTCCTCGTTAGTAACAGCACGGATAGGGTTGCCTGTGCCCGTCCCTCGGACCCTGTAATTGTGAAAGTCTCAGCCTCGGTCGATATGTATCGCAACCCTTTCAAATGGACCATTTGGACAGTATAAGTGTGCACCCTTTCACCACCATTATTACACAAGACCATAAAAGAAATATATTCGTTGTTTGTTCGTGATACGCTATGTAAATCTTGAAACAGAAAGAGTTTAGATTTTAAATAATTGTTAACTAGGTAAATGGTAAAACGATTTTGTGAATATTTTATGTGGTAAATATAACAGCTCACTTGCCGATAGTCGCCCACGGGGTTTATTGTTGTAATAACAAATGTCAGAAGTTATAATAAATTTATATTCGACTCATTTGCATTCGATTCCCATGTCGATTACAGAGCGTATCCCTTTGTACTGTACACGTGTAAATTATTAACACGTGCACTTTAATACTTAAGTATAACTATGTTATTATGTAATGTAGATACATCTGTATTAGCCGCTTAGCACTAAGTAAAAAAAACAACATTATCAGCATTTGCACCACCCAAAGAAATTGTAACAATTCACAATTACCCTTATTTAAGAACGACACTAGTAGTCCCACGTGGGCGCCGTTAGATTTTCATTCGTAAATAATTACAAAATATTTGTGTGTGCCCAATCGTAATATTCGGAGTTTCGGAAGACATCATGTAATTAATAAAATGCAGACAAATCTAATGTACAATATTTTACCTTTGAAAAACTTTTGTGAATAAATTCATTTGGATTTGAAATAAGACTCATCTACTATTATCCGAGTGGTTTTCTGGATCCTAGCAATGTATTCGTAATCCGTGGGAATAGTAAAAGACATGTAAAAGAGAATTCCAAAGGGATAGACAGGATAGAAAGGCTCAGTCAAACTGGTACGGACTAACTGGGGACAGGCTGCGGACACCGGACACAGATACTTTAGTACAGTATCTGTCAGTATATGATATTTGGAACCGTGTCCGCTGTTCGCAATAAATGTTTGACCAAACCATTACAGTATCATGTGATCGCCGTCCATCCATATGCCGTCATGCGGTATACAAGGTGCAACATAATAAACGCAAGACATCTCACGTGATGTCTCGGACCGTGAAACTCAACAACGAATTTTCTACGAGTTCTTGAAAAAATATGGACTTTCTATAGGAATTGACGCAATCAGCTGATCAAAGCTACAAAAAGGTTATGAATTTCCAAAAGTGGTTCCAGTTTCATGGTCTGACACGAGAGGTCTTGCGTTTATTCTGTTACACCCTGTATAATTACAGAAATGTCACGGCTATTTACGATACATAATTACTATCATAAAGTAAAAACAGTATGAAATTAGTAGAAACTGTGACTCACCTCTTAATATCTGGTAGAGGAAGACTTTGATGTGGTCGGCTGAGAGATGTTGCGGTGACACTATGATCTTGTGCAAGTCGCTCTGCAGCAGTTCGGTTATCACGTAACTGATATGCGATTGGTCAAGGAAATTGTTGTATGGACACACTGTGAAGACGAAGATTAAGAAATACAGCTTTACTTATATTCCGATATAGATAAACAATAATAAATATTTTTAGTAAATTCAAATATTTTATTTCACATTAACAAACCTACATTCGGCACTTATGAAACATCTGTGTACGGTTCGAATTGGACATTTCGTTGTCTATGGTGAAGAGCTGGTAAGAAACTCCATGGTGACTTGTAAAGATTTTAGGTTTTTGCAATGTTGCCATATTGCAGTGTTAAAAATATGAAAAGACAGTGTTGGTGTGACAGCACGTAGATATCAAAATACTTAAGAAAACCGTTAAACAAGATAGGAAGAGGTCAACAAATCGAATCATTTATAAATCTACAAAAAATACAAGATTACTTTAAGAGATCTGAACAAAGAGCATCATTTTCTCTTAAAGCACACTTCAGCACAGACTTAGAATTCTATGATATTGAATTTCAGAATGTAAATGAACGAAATTTTGGACCTAAAAGTTAATTGAAACATGAATCTTCTTCAAGACAAGATGCAGATTACGTTGTCTTTACAAAGGCAGGGCTTAGTAAACATTTGCGTACGATATTCGGAAATTCCATGCGGTGCCGCGTGACCGGAGCTAGACATTATTCAACCGCCCGAAAGGGGAGATTTCGGGATGTCCTACCACCCGCATGCCGGAGGATCGGTCAGGTGATCCGTCCGGCCGTCTCATCCGTAA